>CAJQZP010000295.1:2722500-5227500 GCA_907164705.1 Parnassius apollo
TTATGATATAAATGAATACATGGTTGATAATAACCCCTGGGAATGAGGTGGTCGCTTCCAAGCCGTTTCTTAAATAAATTTTTAAATATTTTGTGACCCTTGATATTGTAATTTTTTTTAAAAGTCCCGCTGAGTTTCTTGTTGGTTCTTCCCAGAGCAGAGGTTTTTTTCGAACCAGTGGTAAATTAATATTAAGTATTGACTTTCAATAAGAATTACTTGTAATCTATATTGAATAAAAATTATTCTATTCTATTCTATTTTATTCCCCTTTTTACATACAAAAATGTATATTATATTGAACATTCGATCTAAGTAGTTCTAAGCAACCTTAGAGCACAATAATGTAAACATAAATTATATATATAAAACGTAACAGTCTCATACAAATATTATCTTAACAGGACCAAGTCGTCATTCGTGAACGCCTAACTGAAACTTACCGCACCGAGGTACGTTTGAAGGCTTGAGCTTTAAGTTCAGTTCAGACTATGCTATACTGTTCTGCATTAAAGCACATTTGCTTCAGAAAGTACTTTATAGTATAGTATAGTGGGGCCGTGCCCATAAAATTAAAGCTGGGTGATACTGTTGTGCGATATAACATTTGCTATATTTTATATATTATAACGTAATCTGGACTGAGCTTATACAACCATACGCTTTAATAGTCCATATTCATAAAACGCATTTCCTATACACGATATGCACTCAATCAAAGGTTGTATTTAAATTATAAAAATACACTGCTTTTTTTGCTGTGGCGTAATTACGTTAGCTTTATTTAAAAAAAGAATACGAGTGTTACCAACATAAACTATATAATTACCAACATTAACTAGATAAAGAATCTCCGGGAGAAAAACCGGCGACGAGGTTCGCCACCCGTCACGTTCTGTCTCCCGGAGGGGCGAAAAGTGGATTGCGAAAACCCGTCTGGCTACGCTGAATGTATGTGCAGGAATGAATGATAAAATGGATGAAGTATGCGAAATGATGAATGACAGAGGAATAGATATGTTATGTGTGAATGAGACGAAACGAAAGGGAAAGGATGCCACTGCACATGGCACGTATACCGCGTATTGGTCTGGCGTAGACGAGACCGAACGGGCATGCCAGGGTGTCGGTTTCATCCTTTCAGAAAGAATGGGTCAATGTGTGAAAGAGTATGAATGTGTAAGCTCGAGGCTGCTATGGATACGAATTAAAGTGGGCTTAAAGAAGCTGTTCCTGTTAGGGGTGTACGCCCCAGACATGTCTAAGCCCACTTACATCCGAGAGCAGTTTTGGGACATGGTAAGGATGGTGTTGACAAAATGTAAGGAAAATGAAAATATTATTATGTTAGGAGACTTTAATGGAAGGGTTGGGGTGAAGAGGTCTGGTTATGAAAGGATATTGGGAATGTTTGGTGATGAAAGTATAAATGAGAATGGTGAAGACCTCCTCACCGTATGTGTGGAAAATAATCTTTTTGTGACGAATACTTTTTTCGTCATAAGCAGATTCACATGTATACATGGGAAAGAGGTGATGATAGAAGCATGATAGATTTTGTAATTGTGGATAAAAGAATGAGGAGCGCAGTCGTAGATACAAGGGTTTACCGGGGGTCCAACGTAGGGACGGATGATTACTTGGCCTTATGTCGAATTAATGGTCTTTTCAAGCGTTGGCGGCATCGGACATCTGTGTCTACCACTGCGTTACAGCGTATAAGAATAGAGAAGTTACGAAGATGAACATGTGAAAGAGAAGTATAAATGAAGACTGAGAGGAAATATTAGATGTTTGAATGAGTTGTGTATGAATGATTTAGACTTGAATACTGTGTGGAACTGGATATTAAGAAAGGTTTGGTGGATGCCGCCACTGAAGTATGTGGTGTAAGTAAGAGAACAAATGAAAGGAAAAGTAATACGTTGTGGTGGGATGATGAGGTACGGGTGGAAGTTGAATCAAAGAAGAAAGCATGGTTAGATTTACTAGCAACCAAAGCTGGTAATTCTTCTGGTATGAATGATGAGATTGAAAGAAAAAAGGCAGAATTTAGACGTCTAAATAAGAGAGTAAAAGAAGTTGTTGAAAGGAAAAAGAAAGAAAGAACGGATAAGAATGATAGAAGGATATCTGATAATTTCCAGGCTAACATAAAAATGTTCTGGAAACTCGTAGGAACTGCCAGGGGAAATACAAAACAGCCTATAATGAATGCTATAAAAGACGAGAATGGATGTATTCTGAATGATGAAGCTTCGAATTTAAACAGATGGAAGGAATACTTTGAAAGCGTGTTTATGAGTGAAGAGTCGTCTGAATTAAATGAACTAGAAATTCCGAAAGAAGTGGAAAGGAGTATGGAGATAAGTGTAGATGAAATAATGAAAGCAATGAAAAGCATGAAAGCAGGTAAGGCAGCTGGATATGATAGAGCATCACTCGAGATGCTAAGGGCTGGAGAGGGAGTGGTGGCAGGCCTGCTGTACACCTTGTTTAATTTATGTTGGGAATTAACGGTACGATAAAACGGGTACCGGATGACTGGTGTAAAGCAGTTATAGTACCAATATATAAAGGAAAAGGGTCACAGCAGGACTGCAAAAACTACCGTGGTATCAGCTTGCTTAGTATTGTGGGTAAACTGTATGTTAAGGTGTTAATTGAAACAGTTATGAAAGAAACTGATGGAAAAATTTGGGATGTGCAAGCGGGTTTTAGAAAGGGAATGGGGTGTACAGATCAATCTTTTCCATGCGCATGGTTGCGGAGAAGTTTTTGGCCAAAAACCAGAAAGTTTTTTGTGCGTTCATGGACTTGGAAAAGGCTTATGACAGAGTGGACAGGAGTGTGTTATGGCAAACACTGAACTCATATGGGTTGAGCGCTGGTTTGAGACAGGCATTAAGGTCTCTTTATAAGGACTCTAGTGCTTGTGTCAGAATCAATGGGGTCTACTCGGACTGGTTTGGCATCCAAAAATGTGTCAGACAGGGCTGTGTAGCTTCCCCTTGGCTGTTCAACCTATTTATGGACAGGTGTTTGCAAACTTTGAAAGATGAAGAATGTGAAAAATTAAGAAAGGTTAAGAATGGGCGTGTTAACCTTCAAATGCCTTTTGTATGCCGATGATCAAGTCATATTTGCATCATCGGCGGCTGAGTTGCAAATGATGGTTACATTAATGAACTGGGAATTAAAAGAAAGGGGAATGAAAGTGAACGCAAGTAAGACGAAAGTGATGGTTTTTGAAAGAGAAGAAAGCAAAACGGTATGTGAAATAAGAATAGAAGGAGAGTTAATTGAGCAAGTGGATGAGTTTGTGTATTTGGGATGTGTATTTAGCAGGGATGGTAGATATGATAGGGATATATAACAACGAGTAAATACAGGGAATAGAGTGAATGGGGCACTACACTCTATTATGAAGAACCAGAATGTGTCAAAAAAGGCACGTATGGTAATTCATAATGCTGTGTTAGTCCCTACTTTAATGTATGGTAGTGAAAGCTAGGTGTGGCAGAAGAAGCACGAAAGTAGAATAAATGCTGTAGAAATGCGGTCTTTAAGGAGTATGCTAGGGTTGAATCTGAATGACAGGGTGAGAAATTGCATGATAAGAGATAAATGTGGTATGCAAGATGATGTTGTGACCAGGATTAAGAAAGGAATCAGAATGAATGAGGAAAGAGTGACAAAGCAAATTTAGAAAGAGTGGGAAGGGACGCCCTAGAAAAAAAGTTTATCGACCAAATTGGCGATATTTTCGCTAGGATCGTGCCAAATGGAAGTCCGTAGTCTCTGCCTTACCCCTCTGGGTGACAGGCGTGAGTGTTAGTATGTATGTATGTATGTACCAACATTAACCAATGCTTCCTTTAACCACTCTGACGGTTATCTAATAGCGAATTCAAAACCAAGATTTTTGGGTCTTTAAAATTATTTTATTTATTTATAACGCTTAAAAAAATACATAACTTAATGTTATATTATTACAAGATATAAGTAAATCAATTATTTCAAGTAAAAAAGGTTACTATGTAAGTAAATTTTCACAGCTTTTAAAGGTAAGAAAATACATAAGAATATACTCTGTAAGCAATAAAAATGAGTCGATTTCAAGTTTTCAAGTGTTAAAATCTCCAAAAATACATGTGCTAGGGTAAATAAATTACCTATTATATAAAACCTGCTAAGAAATTAAATGAAATTAATTAAATGTACATTTACATTTTAAATTACATACAACTTAATTAAATATACATACAACAAAATTCTGAAGTATTCCACATAAAAATGGAACCTATAAGTCTGCTTTCCGTCAACCTGGATGTCAATTGCAATTTTGCGGCTTGTACGGCAGGTTTCTTAGCTGACCTTGGGGAATATCGATTCTGCTATCTGCATACTTCAGATACATCACTTCAGATAGAAAAGTACGACTAATTTCTTCGTTATTCGTACTGTCCTAACTCGTCCCAAGCTTTCTCCATAGAATTGCGGTCAAAACCGCTGTCAAATATGGTTGAGTGCTACCTTCTGCTCAGAATCATAGGAGTAAAATTAAATCCAAAGTGTACACCTGCAAGACTTTAAGACACTATAAGCTCGTTCTTCGTACATAGCCCAAGTTAACTATGACATCAGGACGTTTAACACCCCAGGCCCTCCAGCCCAGAGGTGCTTTAAAGCACCCAAACTAAGGGAATCACAAATTAAATTAGTTAAAATTAAAGGCAATAAAATCTATAACATTAGTTTTGTAAATGTAATTAAACCTTTATTGGTTAATTTACGCGCATTAAAAATAATAAAGCTTATATTATACTTTTGAAGTTTTTTATCTAACATCAATATTTTTGGAGACATAAGAATATTAGTTACAGACCCATTTTCTTTGCTCACGAGTGTATATTAATACCGTAATTTTGGTTATTGGTAAGGTTCGGTAAGTAGAGATATGGTAAGAGATGCCTTGCATCTTTACTCTACTCCTTGCCCCAATTCATGGGATGTTACATCAGTCGGGGTTATACAAATAGTTACGCTATCTACTGGAAGCTATGAAATCTTGACATTACCTTCAATCATTCTGTTTCAACCACACGGTGACTAAATATTGTAAATAATCAAGTTATACATTAAAAAAGGGTATTATCGAACAGCCATTTTCATACATATATTTATCGTTATATTTATAAATTAAATTATTATATAATTGTACCTACAAAATATTTTAGTAGTTAAAAATCTATTTTAAATTATTATCTTAAATAATTTTGCTTCTGAATCCCTAAAAAACATCAACACTTTACATTTTTTCTTTCAATTATAATCTCTAATATAATAATAATCTTCTTTCAGATGACAGGGTTCCTGAAGAGGCGGCTTTGGTTTCGGCAAAGCATATAAAGTGCACCACGAGCTGAGGTGAACTGTATGGGGAGGACATTAGACGAATAATTTTACTCGATATGTGGTCACAAAGCTTTCTCGCTTATAAAATGGTCGTGAAAATGCTAGATTAGAATGTTCTTTCCGAAATTTCGGGCGAGCGAAGAGCGTAAGAGATTTTTATAACGCGTTGTGAAATAAAAAGTATTTTGCAAAATTTTTCGTGATGTATTTTCTATTTCGAAATATTATTGAATATTGGATTCATATATATTTAGGATTTATGTGACTTATTGTTAACATTTAATGTTTATATTTACAAAAAAATTATAAATTATCTACAAAACCAACAATTCAATTCGATGAATTTAAAATACGGTAAAAGCAATTTATGATCTTGCTTTTAATTAAATATACAAAAAATTGAAGATATATGTTTATTGATTTTTTTAAGTGTTATATAAGTTTTAGTACAAAGATGGCGACAATTTGATTGATCAAATGTTGAGAGTCCTTTACAATTATTTTGTAAGTATATTGCTCAATATAAATGCAATTTTGTTATAGAGAATGTCGTCACGAAAAATAACTTATACCATTATTAGATAAGAGAAAAGATTTTTAACTCGTATTATAAACAAGTATGTAATATTAAAACACGCTGTATGCTGTCGGTGTAAAATGCACGCGTGCTGAAAATAATGTACCATTACAATAATATGCATTGTGAGTGTTCAATAAAGTCAAACCATTTATATTAACTATAGAATGCAATTCACATTTAATATATTGGCCCTTGACTTATGTACCTAATAGAGAAAGTAATTTTGTTTAAATTAGTATAAAGTGTAATATTGTTTATTACATATACAAAACTTAATAAAAACTTGTATTACGAGACATATGTTCATTTTTCGTCATGAAATCACTTGTATTAATAAAACTAAGTATATAATTATTGTAAAGCTTCTGACAAGTTTTATTATATATAGCACTATTTTAGTGAAAAGAAATTTTAATAAAACCACGTCCTAAAGCAAGTTTCAAGGCCAATGTCTAAAATATTTTTAATAAATTAATAATTGATTATTCCTCAACCATTAGGCAGTTAAGAGAGGCTACAACCCGCCCAGTGAAAAGGAAGTTCCCTAAAATTATTCCAAGTAAGGCTGAGCGACTATTTATGTAAGCCTAATTTGGAATCGTACTAAAACAATTATCGTCCCAGCCGTACCGTTGTAGTCAGTATCGATTCTTCCGTCCCGTGCCTAACTTTTTAAAAATTCATCGATACTCACTGTCCATAGCGATCCGAACCGACTACACTAACCGCTTACCGAAACATAAATTGAGTTTCATTTAGAGAAGCAATTTCTATGGTAATGACCAAGTTATAATTGTAGTAATAATTTCACATAGGTACTCTATTTACATACAATGACTTCCCAAGCTATCGATTTTGTACTGATATGTATTAACTTTCCGGTCGAATAAGCGACGATTTATTCAATAAGTTTTATCTAACGCAATATCAATTTAAACGTAATTTATTTCAATGTTTAATTCATTTTGTAATAAAATTGTTTATGTAATTTAATGTACGATCGCTTACAAATGCACGTACCTTATGGTTGTATTCTAGATGTTAATTGTATCATATTTTTTTATTATAACTAATGAAAAGGCTTGTGAGTATTGCGTAAATTAGAGTGTTATTGCCAGCGAACAAAAATTACACGAAATATAATGAAAAAATTAATTTACCAAGACATTTTTTGTGTTCGTACCTTTTTACAACAGTAAGAACTTTCATATAGATATATAATACCTACTTAAAGCTTTTTGCTTAGCTTGTATCTTTCAATTTGTTGTATGTTAAAACCTTTATAAGTGGCAACTTTTGCTGATATAAAATTGTATGCAATAAGGAAAACATTATTCAAATTATTTATTATATTTTCCATAAATCATTACAAGTCACTTAGTGAGATATTCACTTTAGTGAGATGTGTATAAAAGCTATATAAATGTTAATGCAATTAAATGATTATTATATTTAAAAAAGAATAGGCAAAATAAAAAAAACGCTTAGACTGTGAAAATTATAAGAATTAGTTAGAAATCGCAAGAATACCCACGCACACGTTTAGAATTAATGCTCTATAAATTACTGATAACGAACTAAGTAAAAATAAAAAATTGTTAAAAATAAAAATATTGCTGACATGTACTTATTTTCGTTTCAATTACTAATACAGATTCCAAAATTTATAATTTGTTACAACAAAAGATAAAATTCAAATCAAAATTTTGTAATATTTTAAAACGTATATTTTTATTTCGTAGAGGATATTTAAAATAAGATTGAGAATAGTTATTTCTTTAAATTACATTTATTTATATTATGTAATTTTTTTCCAATTTTTTTTAATTTATTTTGAAATTTATTTTAATAATAAAAGTATTATTTGAATAATTAAATTTATATAATTTAAAACAGTCCTCTACATAGTTTTAGTAGAAAATGAAAAGCAATTCTTTAATATCACACTGTAACCTCGAGTCAAATTAATTTTAAGCTCGTAATTACGAGTATATATTGTATACAGTCTCTTTGCAAGCGAAATACGTCGGTTGTGTATAAATCTTATTAAAATTATTATTGAATGCATCCAAAGTATTTGTATTTGTTGAGTTTAATATCATACGTTAATTCTCACACATGATGTACTTATAATATCATTGTTATAGTCACATTAGTTTTTTTCATTCATAATATTTTGTGTACTTATAAAATAATTCAAAAGATTATGTCACCTAACTAATTTATAATTATGCTTGATTCTGAATATATTGTACCAAAATTATTTCTATATCGTAGTTATGTTACTCAATCTAATTTTTATTGTATATTTTCTTTTGATACTAGCGTTACACTTATTTTACATTAACAATAATAAAATGTGCTGACGAATTAAATTAAATCTATTATAAGTATAGATTTTTCGTCATTACTTTTAAATTTTGTTATTTAATCTATTCGATTAATTTTTGTAAACCTTCATAGTACATAGTGTGTTCATCGTATAATCTTAACATGACACTAACTTTTTATATATTCTACATTATTATTTCAGAATAGAACGTAAAATAATACAAAGACATTATTTTACTAGTATAATATGTCATGTTATTATGATTTTATTAGATCTTCTGCGTTTATTTTTGGTCAGAATTCCATTTTTAACAATTTGATGCAAACCTTGGCAGAGAAAATATAAAAATATTTTTCTTCATATTTTATAATTACTTACTTTTGTTTGAAATACTTATAGATTTATTAGGAGAGATAAATATTATAAAAGAATTCGTTATGCATTCTTATGCATAACGAATATAAATATATTACTAAAAAACACCATAAAAAATAAAAAAAAACCAAATTGAAAAGGATTATGCCGAATATAAAAAAAAAAAAAAAAAAAAAAAAAAAAAAAAAAAATTTGGTTTAAAATTATGTTATTTAATTAAAAAAAAAAAAAAAAAAAAAAAAAAAAAAAATATTATTATTATTGGAACTTATAAAAATAAAAAAATAAAAAAAAAAAAAAAAAATAAAAAAATAAAAAAAAAAAAAAAAAAAAAAAAAACCAAATTTGATTACTTTATCCAAATATGTTTAATGTTTTGTTCTTTATAGGTTATTCAGAACTTTGGCTAAGTCGTGCATCTTTATTTAAAAATCTACACTAATTTTATTAATAACTATTTTAATTCGTTTATTATAATATAATATTCAACTTATGAATTTTATTAAAATACTTCTAAAGATTTTGCCATTATAGCATATTTGTAACATTTTTGTAATCGATTTTCATTCAATACAGAAACTATGATAAAATTTACAAAAGTAATGATTTTTTAAAATATAAGTAAGTAACTCAACGTATATCTGTAAACACATGGGAGAATTTATTTTCTGCAATCTGTCTTTTTTTTAGAATGAGGGTGACCAACAAGTGTGCAAACCACCTGAAGATATGCTATATATATATATATATATATATATATATATATATATATATATATATATATATATATATATATATATATATATATATATATACAATATATATATATATATACAATATATAACGTAATTAACGCACTTTGAGAAAGTAGTTTGTTCTGAATCGTTTACTGAATCGATTCCTATCATTTTTAATATAGGTAATTTTTTACCCCAAAAATAATTAAAACTACGTAAATTACAGTCACACTAAATCTGTACAGTCAAAACAAACTGAAATGGACCGTAACTTAAGGCAATAAGACTTTTAAGAGTGCAGTTTTATTTGTATTATTACTAATTCTGTCATTCAATAAAAATAAAGAAAAACGAACTTTATTTCAAGGACATTAAAGTCTTTGCGTTCGTGGATTTGTACTGTGACCACAAATTCTTCCGAAATAAGTATAACTAATTTGATGAGTAATCGGTGCATAAAAATGTTTAACTAAAAATTCAGTGTATGTATTATGATTATAACATAATATACTAATTGGGGTGTCTGAGGGTGTGCGTTAATTACGTTACATATTGTATATATATATGACGATGCTGTAGCCCATTAGGGAATAAGATGGAAAATCTCGTTACCAGAAAAAAGGGTCTCGGGTTAAATATACCCACCGTACGAAATACGACAGCATTATGCAACTTTTTTTAGCTACTAAAACGATAAGCTACTATGAAGCAATATTCTTTAACACCAGAATTTATTTTTCATTATAATGTAAAGCTTTCATCGTTTTAATGCAAGCACTATTAACAAAAAACGGCTGCTGTCATTTGTTTATTAATCATATTTTTTTCTAATCTGTGTAACAGTTTTTATATTCTTAAAAAATACAAGTTAGAGTATATATTACAAACAATAAAAGGAATTAAAAAAAAGTGCGTCGCAAATTTTCTCGCTAAATATAATGGCGCGAAATATTATTATTATAAATGTTAATTGTAAAGCATTTTTATTAATTTGAAACTGTTGCCTTATGATAGTTTTGTATATAAAATATAAATGAGAAAGTTAGTAGTAATAAAATACACTTATTGGCTTCGAAATTTTGTTTCATTTATGCGAAAACAAACCATACTTAAATACGTTTTGTCAAAACTTTATTTTAATGGGCGCTATACGGCAGCCGCACCTTCCTGGTCATATTTCTTTAGTAAACCGAAGTAACAAACAGTAGTATGAAGTCGACATAATGGATTAGAAAAGGGTTAAAGGGCAGAGGATTTCTGCAACTAATTATAAACAAAAACACCACATCATAACGTATTGCCAACACTGAGGAATAAGATGGAATGCCTCACAGACAGTAATTATAGAGGCTCTCTTTATTCTTCAGCACCGAAACATTTGCAGCATTGCACTCACTGCTGCTTGGCGACAACAAATAAGTAAGAGAATGGTAGATACCTACACCGGCGGACCTAAGATGGCATGACGTACCTACTCTACTCTACACTATCTACTCTACTCTACACTACTCTACTTTACTCTTCTCTATTCTTTGGTGTTCAGTAACAAGTTCGATTTTAATTACGTTACATATTGTATATATATATGACGATGCTGTAGCCCATTAGGGAATAAGATGGAAAATCTCGTTACCAGAAAAAAGGTTCTCGGGTTAAATATACCCACCGTACGAAATACGACAGCATTATGCAACTTTTTTTTTAAATCTTGCTACTAAAACGATAAGCTACTATGAAGCAATATTCTTTAACACCAGAATTTATTTTTCATTATAATGTAAAGCTTTCATCGTTTTAATGCAAGCACTATTAACAAAAAACGGCTGCTGTCATTTGTTTATTAATCATATTTTTTTCTAATCTGTGTAACATTTTTTATATTCTTAAAAAATACAAGTTAGAGTATATATTACAAACAATAAAAGGAATTAAAAAAAGTGCGTCGCAAATTTTCTCGCTAAATATAATGGCGCGAAATATTATTATTATAAATGTTAATTGTAAAGCATTTTTATTAATTTGAAACTGTTGCCTTATGATAGTTTTGTATATAAAATATAAATGAGAAAGTTAGTAGTAATAAAATACACTTATTGGCTTCGAAATTTTGTTTCATTTATGCGAAAACAAACCATACTTAAATACGTTTTATCAAAACTTCATTTTAATGGGCGCTATACGGCAGCCGCACCTTCCTGGTCTATTTCTTTAGTAAACCGAAGTAACAAACAGTATTATGAAGTCGACATAATGGATTGGAAAAGGGTTAAAGGGCAGGGGATTTCTGCAATTAATTATAAACAAAAAACACCACATCATAACGTATTGCCAACACTGAGGAATAAGATGGAATGCCTCACAGACAGTAATTATAGAGGCTCTCTTTATTCTTCAGCACCGAAACATTTGCAGCATTGCACTCACTGCTGCTTGGCGACAACAAATAAGTAAGAGAATGGTAGATACCTACACCGGCGGACCTAAGATGGCATGACGTACCTACTCTACTCTACACTACTCTACTCTACTCTACACTACTCTACTTTACGCTTCTCTATTCTTTGGTGTTCAGTAACAAGTTCGATTTATGCAAAAATTTATTATTTATATGGCCTACAAATGAGCAATAGTACCTGATCTGGATGTTTGTCCACATGCAATTTATGCATGTAAAACGTATCTACAATACACGATAAATTTATAGTTTTGGGATAATGTCTATAATAAGAAAAACAAATTGTATTTACTTCAGAAAATAAATATATATCGATTATTGTATATAATTTAAGTATAGATTTGAAAAAATAAAAATTATTTATATTTTGTCATTGGTCACCAAGCCCGCCGGTCCCAAGCCTAATACCGGTGACAATCCAGCAACCGCCACTGCCCTCAAGGGTCTGCAACAGTACAGAATATCTATTGAAGTATACTTCCAGAAAAGTCAAAGTTTTTAAAAAAAAAAATAATAAACAACAAGCGAGAACAGATTCAGCCTAACAGTAAGTTGCTGTGACCCATAGCCAAGTACATTATCAATAAGAATCAAAGTACAGATGCATAGTCACCTCTGAGGGCTAAAATGGAACCCCTCGTTACAAGTAAAAAGAGTCTCCGGTTCTCTACACCCACATACGAAACACAGCAACATATCGTCATTATAGCCGTTCACAAGTCCACTGCTGAACATTGGCCAAGGAATACCACAAAGCACGGCCCTGAGCCATCAGCATCCATCGACTTCCTGCATGTCTTACCAGGTCGTCACTCTATCTAGTGGGGAGTCATCCTACACTTCGCCTACCGGTACGATGCTTCCCATTGCCACTTCAGCTTACTAATACGTTGGGCTATTTCGGTTACGCTGATTCTAGCCCTCTCCATAGCGCGCTGAGCGACCATGAGCTTCCTCATACGGCCAGCAGTGAAGGACCACACGTCTCAGATCCATAAGTCATCCACTAGCAACACGCACCGGTTGTACAACCAGCAGCAAGCTCTACTTAATATTTCCACTTTGCTCTTTTCATGATGCATTTTTACCAGTAAAAATAGTTACTGGCTTTTAACACTCACCACAAAGGAGCATCACGCTGATATTTCACGTAAGTCTCCTGTGAGTGCGTGGTCCTTCCGGTCGAGCCAAACCATTCGTGTTGCAACAACAGCTGCAATGTTGATTTACCAAACACAAAGTACCGTAACAGCCTATTAAATTCCAGTGTTGGACACAGGCCTCCCTCATAGACTGACTCATAGGTGGGATATTTGCCATAGTTGGCACGCTTGGCAAGCGGATTGGCAACCGCAGTTTTCTATTGTTTGAAAACCAATTGAAAAGGAACCAAATGGTGTTTAAACGTTCAACTAAGAAACAGAAGGGAGGAATCGAGGCTTCTCTCGATCCGGCCTCCTATAACGCCTACGTTGGGTTCGGGAACAACGTATGTGATCTCCGCAACGGAGTAACACACAAGGGCGATAACCTCTTCCTTTTCAGCAAATAGGTTCAGACGGGGATTACGGGTCTTCCGAAGTCGTCCCGGTCCCAACGCCTTAATTCTTCGATGTGGACTGTATAATTTTGAGGGATGAATTTCTTGGGAATAAAACAGCAATTATCTTCAAACCGTTCCGTGAGAGAGTAATTACTTTTCCCTATCACTTCTCTACACTTTTTCTTTCTTCTTATTGACTGCTGGTCTTGCACTTTTCCCGAAGGATTTTCGAACTTTCCCGAAGGATTCCCGAACGAATTGCAATAAAACTCATTTACTGAGCTACTCCAGAGCAATACGTGAAGGTGAGCCGCGCCATTCGCGCGCTTGCGCAACTCATATGCGGAAAATGTTGCTGCCGTTATGAGGAAAACGTTGCTGCCAATCTCCTGATTGGTTTCCTTCTGTCGGATGATATGGAGTAGTGGATGTTCTTACACCGCCACTGCACGGTAAAAACACAAAGTAGGTTATGAGCATTTGGATAATCTTTATACTTGGCTTAGAAGCACATGTGTAAGGAACCCTCTTTTAAATAATGTGATTGTTTTAGTAAAATTATGGTGACAAACGGGCATACAGTCCACCTGATGGTAAACATCTTTCTTCGATTAAAAATCAAAATGCAGACCCAATAGTACCTACTAAGATATCATTCTTTGTTTTCCATAAAAAGAGTCTTCAGTTTTCTACAACCATACGAAACAGCAGTATTGTACTGCTGTTTTACGTTGATATCTGTAAGTGTAGATGTCGATGTAGATGTCTGGGCCACAGCAACATCTTACCATCAGGTGGACTGTGTGCTCGTTTGTCACACTATCCTATAAAAAGAGCGTTGTTCTTCACCGATCAAGCTGACGTATTCGTACTACTGATAATTGAGCTATTCAGCGGTAACAGTAGACCAACCAGAGACAAATAAAATCCATGCTGACATCTGTTATTGCTATATTGAAATTATTTATTGCAGTTTTAAGTACTGAATTGCCCCAAAAGAACTTCACCGTGAAGAAAAATAAGAGATTGTGTCAGAAATTAAAAAATGGATAGACTGTATCTTAAACTACGACTTCACAACGCCTGAGACACATAGAATAAAAATAATTTTGAAGGCTTTTTTCCTACAAAGTAATCTTTTTGAATGTATGTATTTAAGAATGTACTTAATATGTCTGTTTCTTTTGCACGCATAGCTAAACGGCTACATAGATTTTGACATACTTAATGTCATTAGATTTAAAAAAGTTATTAATAAAAATGAGAAATAGTGTCAGACTAAAATATTTACATGACTTATTAGTGTCGTATAGGAAGTAAAAAATACAATTTAAATTAAAAACCAAAATATTTATCGTAAGTTAAGCGTTAATATACATTTGGCATTAATTTATACATGCCTTAGAACTTAACCGCCCATTTCGGGAATTACAATATATGTTATATTTACAATAATAGTAGATACTCACTGAATAGCAGTTATATACTGAATTAAAGTTATTAAATAAAGTTGTTAGTTATACCAGACTTAACAATTAACGAAAATTAAAGAAATATATTTTTTAAATGAAGAATGAATCAAATTAGGAACCATTGTTATGCAGGCAGTTAAAATATCAACAACATAAACGTAACAAATGAAAGCAGTTCCGCTTAAGGTCGAATGAAAACAACAGGAGTGCAAGGTAAGTCCTTGACCAGACGAGTAGTTGACCCATTTAAGCTCCGTCTTAATAGACTCAACTGAAAGTAAATAGATCTGACAAAGAGGAACGTTTTAACGAGGGTAGATCAAGGGAGGCATGTTTTCCTTTGTGACATCATACTTGTGTTTCATATATCATAATATTATGTGCCATCATCATCATCAACAGCATCATCGTGATCAACCAAGGCGCACTAATAAGTAGAGATGGGCCGAATATTTATTTCATTTTCGGTATTCGGCGTATTCGGCAGCTTTACCGAATATTCGTACTCGGCCGATATTCGGCTAAATCACCGAACATTCGTTAAAGTGATACTCAAGTTTCTGTAAAATACATGGCTATTTTATAATTTTACTGTTGAATGAATATTTTATTTATGGGTTAAATCTACTTGTATAGCGTTATGTTTTTGAGGCACTGTAGATTTACAAAATTATAGCAAATAGAAAGATGGATAAGAATTTTTTGGAATCTAACAAAGAAACATTACATTACATTAGTACATTTCACTTTACTTCGGTCGTCACTTTCTCTAAAATAAGTCCAAATAGTAGATCTCCTACCACTCATTTTTATCACATAATTATCAATTTTCACTAAGAATAACACAATAAAATACTTTTTCTCTCACATATATAGTCAAACCTAAGCTTGTGCCGGCAATTTCTGTTGGTGCTGCTAGCCTATGCGGCTATTACAGCTTCATAGGACTCGGGGCCCGCTGCCTGAAAGGTCGCAGGCTATAAAAAAGTGAATTCAAACATTCCGCATCGTTACTTGCGTAACAATGACTTCTAAGACAGTGTACAGTGCACGCGCGTGAGTTATCTAACGGCTTTCCGAACAGGGGGGTGGCGAGCCCTGGCTCTGACGGCTAACTCATGTGGTTCGATGTTCCGGGCGGTGAGAACCGCCCAGAGATGCAGGTGTAACGGTGTGTACGCGGTGTGGACGTGCGTGTGCACACCCCGTGCGGCGCTTTCTTCTGCGGACTCGCTGAGTGCCATCCGTTGTCCTACCGGTGTTCGCGGCACCAGGTGAGTGTGTAGTGTCTGTGTGTAACGGACCGGCGACATTTGTGTCGTCGGAATCTA
Organism: Parnassius apollo; assembly: GCA_907164705.1. NCBI lineage: Eukaryota > Metazoa > Arthropoda > Insecta > Lepidoptera > Papilionidae > Parnassius > Parnassius apollo. The sequence continues at coordinate 2,738,744 of CAJQZP010000295.1, forward strand.
GCGGAACTGGGAGTTCAATTAAAACGTTGCGGGACCTCCGGAGGCTTTATTTAACGTTTTGATTCGGAGCGTAGGTTGCTGCGTTTACCACTAGCGGGTTGGGATGAGTCTCAGCGCTCTCGAAGTAGCACCGAGACATTTTTTTATTTATTTTTAATATATTATTACATTCATTAATTACACGTTACGTTACGGTACAATCATAAGTTTATAGAAACTTTACCGTGTACCGGCATCACCGACACTAACAAATATGAGGGTGTAGTAAGAAAAAAGAAATACACTTAGTATTTATTAGTGAATTGCGTGATTTTCTATCGCACAATGCACCGAGCATGGATCCTATATATTATACAGGCCGCTTGTTTTAGAGCGTTTTCGTAGCATTTATTATTAAAACATATTATGTATAATTTAAATTAGTAGTAATGCATTCCATAAAGTAGTTTTTTAATTTTAATTTAATATTTTTTTGATTCAGTTCTGATTTTACAGATACTGGTAGCTGGTTAATTAGGTTAGGGATCTTATATTCTAAGGTACGTTTACCATATAAATTATTGTATTTAGGTAAGGCTAGTTTAGGTTTTCCAGAGTTACGAGTTTTAGAGTATTACGTTGAAAAGTATTAGGATTAAATTCTTAAATAAATATCTCTTCACTATACTCTTTTTCCTGTAATAACTCAATTTTATCCTAACATTAAGAATTATAAAAATAACTTCTTTACTAATAATAAATATTTTAAAGTAATTATATTCACATAATTATCACTCAATTAAATATTTATATTTTAAATGTTATTGTACTAGGGAATTAGGAGCCAATATGGGCATTAGACTAATAAGTATTCTTAAAATTGTTAATAATTAAAAAGACATCCAGATCTATTCATTTTTATACACGTATATGGACAATTTTTAACTGTTCATGGAAAAATTCTTCTATAAGAAGGGTAAACTTTAACTTTTCGTGTATAGGTATAATTTTGCAATGACTAAAAAGGTTATGGTAATCTGATTCTTTATATTGTTTTTCAATTCCGCCCGGGACTATATTTTTTAAAATACGTAACTGTAGTAGATAAATACGTTCTAAATGTGATCTTTACGTTCTGCCATAGCTAGACAAACCTACCATACCATTTCCTTGAAATATTCAGAGATCGTTGGGAGTTGACAATCTCTGCGTAAATCAGAGTTACGCTGGTACCACCGAGCTCCGGTGGCGATGCGTATGAATCTGTTTTGGACGACTTGTAGGTCGTTCAAATGTACATGAGCTACGTGTGCAAAGGCTACGCTTGCGTAGGGCATGATAGGTCTTACGCAAGTTTTATAGAGGTGGAGCTAGTGTCTTAGGGACAATTTGCTCTTATTTGCTAGTTAATAGCGCGGGTGGAATCGGCTAGTGACAAATTTGGCACGATTTCGGACGGCGCGAATGTGCTTCGAGAAGATCATTGAGTGGTCGAATGCTACCCCTAGGTATTTGGCGGTTTGTTGCCACGGGATCTGACGACTAGGTAGTGTTATCATGCCTAGGACATTTTTCGGTTTTTAATTCCGACAATTGAGGGTGGGTTTCCTTTGAAAGTATATTGCTATCCTTTTTTCAGGGTTCATTTCAATTCTCCATAAACGAAACCATTCGCCCAGACGATTGGCGGCTCTCTGGAGCATCATTTACGGCGGTGGCGCGGTCTTCACTCTTTGTAACGTCTACTCCAACAGTTGTCATAGACGTGAGTGTCATAGTTACTATGATGATTATGTTAGTTTGTGGATAAAAAAGAATGAGATATTCCGCCGGGAAATAGAAATATGTACTAAGAAATAGAACTTATTTTATTCAATAAAGATTATGAACAATACTTATTTAAATTTATTTAATATGTTATATATGTTTAATTTACTGGTTTTGAAATTACCTCAGTCTTAGAAATAACCAGCAAGAAACCAAACGGTTTAATAAAAAAGAACAGTTAACTAACATATACTATGTTAGAAATAGCTTGGTAGCAATTACCTCATTCCCGGGTATTATTACGGTCAACAAGTCGGTAAACGGTCTAATAAAGATTTTGAACTTAGCGGTGGACACATTTTGTATATTTTCTGGGATAATGTTGTGCAAGGTCAAGCCACGCGGACAACGCTAGTATTTTTTTTATGGGATAGGGTGATAAACGAGCACACAGTCCACGTGATGGTAAGTGGTTACTGTGGCCCATAGACATCTACATCTATCCTCGATTACAAATCAAAATGCAGAAGCGTTGTCACCCGTGAGGACTAAGATGGAATGCCTCGTTTCCAGTAAAAAGGGTCTCCGGTTCTCTACACTCACCATAAGAAACACAGCAGCATTAAGCTACTATTTTACGCTGGTCTTCTGTGAGTGGATTCAGTGAAGGGAGCTTCAGTTCGGAATCTTCGATAGAGTGATTTAAGCTTCGGTTGCTGTTTGGTCTATACCCTTCATAGAAACTGCCTGACTGATGCATGAGGTACTGGGTTCGTTTCCGGGTCGGGCAAAAATCAATTGCTGAGTTATTCTGTCTAGAAGTTCTTAGTAGCAGCTCGGAGTCAGGAAGTTAGCTAATTTCGGACACAGCTGCCAATCACAACGGAGACCAGCAGCCGTGACTGAAATTCGGTCTAGAGATCATTATTATTATCCTTCATAGTGTTTAAATAAAACTAGTTTTTACGGTTTTTATCGCGTATATTAACTTTTTTTATATTCCCGACGTTTCGAGCACTATACGGCATCCATGGTGACATGGGACTGTGGTGTTCGACGTCCCGATGTCATAGTTAACCACGGTTACCCACAGATTAAAATTATTAATTGTTTTTGGTCCGATCTACACAGTATGAACTTATAGTATCTTGAAGTCTTGCAGTTGTATAATTGGTTTGGGATTTCATTTTATTAATTATGGATACCAAGCAGATGGTAGCGCCCAGCCATCTTCTTTATTCAAATTAGGATGTTTTTTTGATTCCAATAGCCTCGCAAAGCATTCTTGGAAGGAATCAGTATTCTTTAGCGAGGATTTGTGGTCTATCAAATCTGATGCAGTGACGAATGCAATCCTGTACGTGATCACAGACTGCAGACCTGCAGTGGGATACTTTCTTTAGTATTGATATAGTATTATATCTTAGTAGTAATAGATATAGTATTATTTGCTGATGATACTTCATTAATTTTCAAATTAAAACGACAGTTATTAACTTACGACGAAGTAAATAATGCTATAGCTAAGGTAGTCATTTGCTTTAATGTTAATAATTTGCACTTGAATGGAACTAAAACTAAATGTATGAAATTCGTAACTCCTAATGTCAAACATGTTAATACGAATGTAATTTTAAATGGGGAAGAACTGAGTCTTGTTCATACCACCATTTTTCTTGGAATCACACTAGACGCAAAGCTTCAATGGCTCCCCCATATATCAAAACTAGCTAGCAGACTTAGTTCTGCAGCATATGCTGTAAAAAAGATTAGAACTCTTACCAGTGTTGAAACAGCAAGAATAGTTTACTTTAGTTGTTTCCATAGCATTATTTCGTATGGTATTTTGCTATGGGGACACGCGACTGACACTGAAATTATATTTATTTTACAGAAGAGAGCCATTAGAGCAATATATAATTTAAAACCAAAAGAGTCACTGAGACAAAAATTTAACGAAATTAATATATTAACTCTGGCCTCTCAATATATTTGTGAAAATGTAATGTACGTACACAAGAATAAACGTAGTTGTGCAAAAATAAGTGATATTCATTCTATAAATACTAGGAACAGACACAAGCTAGTAGTACAAGTTACTCGACTCCACCGAGTTAGTAATTCATTTTTGGGGCGATGTATACGCTTTTACAACAAAATCCCAGTAAATAGACAAAATTTGTCATACGCAAAGTTCAAAAATTTTATTAAAATAAGTTTGTATAAAAAGGGTTATCATAATATTAAGGAATTTATGGATAATAGTAACCCCTGGGAAGGGTGAACGCTACCAAGCTATTTCTAATTTGTGTTGTGTTGTTAATTGTAAACATGATTATAAGCTATTATTTGAAAAAAAAAATAGTTCCGCTGGGTTTCTCGCTGGTTCTTCCCAGGACAGAGGTTTTTTTTTGCGAACCAGTGGTAAATGAAAAAATTGACTTTCAATAAGTATTGCTTATAATCTACATTGAATAAAAAAGTTTCTGTTTCTGTTTCTGTTTCAATCGACTGCCATCACTGAAATAATTTAGTGAATCGATCTCGAACTGAACATATTAACGTTAAAGGCTATTTAAAATTACGAACAGCAGAGAGATACTAAATTGTAGACTATTTTCTGACAAATTTGTATATAGTCGGATATAACCCAACGGGTCAGTACGATCTTTACGTAACCATTATTATATAAGATCGGGGTTACACTAGACAGGGGTTCCCAAACTTTTTCAGTTTGCGTCGCACTTACGCGATTAGTATTTTTTCTCGGTGCCCTGGCTGATCTAAATAGGGTACAATCACACTAGGTAGATAGACAGAAAAATTAAAACATCCACAATATGAAGCGTTTTCTATTTATATTTACATTTACAAGAATACATTTATTACTTAAGAAAAATAGGAAATAAAATATAATAGCAACTTAGTTAATGTTACGTGTGGGCTTGGTGATCTCCACACTTTTGGTCAGTGTGGGATAAGGCTTGACACCGCTACTCACATATCTTGCTCCAAATTGTTCTTTCAGTAATGATTTCTCTTTATTACAACTACAGCTGAAAATCCGGCTCCACGTAAATAAGTTGTTGCAAAGGGAATAAGAAAACTTAGAGCTATTGAACTTAAAGTTGGGTTTTGTTTAAATAGAATAAGAGTGACACGTTTGTCACACAGTCCACCTGATGGTAAGTGGATGCTGTAGCCCATTGATATCTACACTTATCCTTGATTTAAAATCAAAATGCAGATGAGTTATCACTCCTAAGGACGGTTCTCTACACTCACCATACGAAACACAGTAGCATGAAGCTACTATTTTACGCTGGTATTCTGTGAGAGCGCGTTGCAACGCCGGTCGAGCCGACCCATTCGTGCTACAACTATTATATAAATGCAGCGTGGCTTTACCACGAACAAATATATTAATTTGGACCCGTTTCAAAGCGCAAGTACATATCGGCGAGTGAGTAAGCCTACATTCGTGCAGCGTGCGCGATTTGTATTGTTTATTGTGTACCCGCGAATACCTAAGCTTAGTTTCCGGAGCCATTACCATACGGTGTTTGCTTTGCTCTCTACGGCACACCAGGGTGCAGCAACGCACACTTTGGGAACCCTTGCACTAGAATGTAAATCGAAGGCTGACGCAGCGATAATCTCAATACACTACGGGATCCGAATATAAGCAATTTGTTATTGGTGCTTTGGTGCGAGTAAGTGACGCAAGTGTAGTGCAAGACGGCAGACGAGTAGGCTACCTCAGGTTTTTATTATAATGTGCTTTTAACAGTAAAATGCCGCTGCTCATCACCGGTTTTAGTTTCCTACCACACCAATCATACATCATCATCATTACAGCCCATCACAAGCCCACTGCTGAACATAGGCCTTCCCCAAGGCATGCAACAAAGCATGGTTCTGAGCCACATGCATCCATCGACTTCCTGCATGCCTTACTAGGTCGTTACTCTATCTAGGGGGAGGTCACCCTACACTTCGCCTACCGGTATGAGGCTATCACTCGGTAACCTTTTTTCCCCATCTCTTTATCTTATATCTTATATTATCTCAATATCTGGCAACACGCACTGGGAGTACAATCTCGTTCAAGTTTTGAAGTATACCTGATGAGACGATGAGTCATAATTTCCCGAACGCTGCCCAGTCGAGTTGAATCCGTCGATTGAACTCTCGGTTTAAGTTGAACTTACCTCGTCGAACTATTTGTCCCGGGTAAACATACTCGTCAACAAATTCGAGCTTAGTGTTCCCAACATATCGACACATGTGTGACATGGACGTAACACGTGATCTTGTTTTAATATGAGTTGTATTAAAGTTGCGTAAGTCACGCCGCATGCATTTGGATGTCTGTTCAGCTGCCTGCATGTATGCTGTCAAATGTGCTAAAGACTGCAGCTTCATTTCGTGTCTAATGATTCTATTGAGAGAATGATGGGTAAGATAATGAAGTCAATCTCATTTTTTGTTGAGCCGTCGGGACTCGACCAGGTCCACTTCCTATGGGCCGCTTCTGGAAAGAGTTCATTCCTACATGAAGTCAGCCAGCAGCTGGCCTCTTGGGTTCCGTTGCCCTATTCCGAATTTTCTTACCTTCAGCGCAGCGTTTCCTTTTGGGCCTAGTTTTGTATTAAAGTATCCCTTTAACACCGTATAGTGGGTTTTAGAGGAATGCATGTCTTTAGATATATCCTCATATATTTCTTTCACCTCCTTATCGAGATGTGCCGAGTTTGGTGCGTAAACCTGTACGACCTTCAACGAATACCTTTTGGTGATTCTGAATATAAGGTACGCAACCCTTGTCGACACACACAATCTTTACAACGTCCTTAACGAGAGACTTGTGAACGATAAATTCAAAACCTCCTTGGGACAGATAGTCGCCCTCCCGGTGATAGAACATGTTGCCGGATTCAAAGATTACCATGTTCACCCCTATAATATCCCAGCGCAACTAGTCTATCTTTCTGTCAGCTCCAGGATCTTCTCGTGAGTGGGCAGTGAGTGTGCGTTAAATGTTGCCAGGTCGCGTCATCTTAGGTGGCAACCTTACCTCCACCGGAGATTCTTAGCACACATGCCACGTCGTTACCACAGCCATAGTAGCCAGCAATAGCGAAAACGCTGGGGAATAGGGGCCGTTTATTTGTGTCATTGCTCATGACGGGTTGTTTGCCATTAATTTCCTTGCTTGGCGAGCGGGTTGGCACCCACAGTTTTTTATCGTACTATTGATGTTATCAGAAAGATACTGCTGCCCATCTGACTGTTTCCCTCTATCGCCTCTTATGACACCAAGGGGAAAATATGGGGAAGTGGAAATTCTTAACCCCCACTACACGGTACTACATCACCCATGAAACATAGAGTAATATAGAGATATAGTCTAGTGTATTTAATATGTTGACTTCCATAACAAAAAGATGCTGCTACCGATTTTCTGGTTCAGTTTCTTATATCAGTGGATGATATGGAGTAGTAGATACGTTTATGCGACCACTATATGGCGTTAGTTATAGGGGTCACAGTGGAAATTACGTTCGATGTAAATTTTATAGTACGCGAGCAACCTATGGCACCGATGAAATTGTTAACTACAATATCGCGTGATTATTACGACGTATTCGACGGTGAAATCGAACTCAAAATATAGAGTAAATTTAATATGTAAGTGAGTTAAACGAGAACAAAGTTCATCGGATGATTAGCACGGGAAGTCTGCAGTTTGTGATCATATCCTAGACGGCCGCAACCGTTAGGTACATCAGATTTGAATGACCACAAATCCTCGCAAAATAACATCGATTCCTACCAAGGATGATACGTGAGGCTATTGAAGTTAAAAAACATCCTTATTTCAATAGGAAAGTTGCTGGGTACCATCACCTGCCTGGGACCCTGTAATTAATAAAATAAAGACTAAACCCTAACATACCACTGCAAGACTTCAAGACACAGTAAGCTGCGTAGATCGGACCATAAATAATAATTAAAAAGCTACAAAGCGGCAGTCACCTCAGTCCCCCATGACCATAGGTGTTGGAAAGCACCCGAAACATCAGGAATTAAAAATAATTTAAATTAAACGCGATAAAATCCGTAAAAGTAGTTTTAATCAGCACATAAATATTTACTACAATCGCCTGTGGCCGTGGTAGGAAAAGGGGAGATCTCCCGCCGGGCAAGGTGTTCTGCCCAGGGAGCGGCCAACGCTCCATGTGATAGTTCGGAGATGTTCAATATATACTGTTTATGATTCGAAATTTTGATAGCGCGATTCAAGCTTCGATGTGTTTCACTTTGCCGTTTGCCAACTAATTTAACTTTAGATATAGACCCCTTATATAATCCATATGATTATCCCACAACAACTTAGATATAGACTTCAAAAATCGCAATATGATGCAAGAAATAATTTAATTTTAAGCAAACAAAGTAGGAAAACAAAGTATGATTACTATACAAATCCAATTAAACATAATTTCGGTGATATGACACTCCTCAAGAATGAACAATGTGTAAACAAATTTGATCCTCTTTATATAGGACCATTTAAGGTTATCGAAGATTGTGAACCAAATGTACTCGTAACAATAGATTACAAAGGTAAACATAAGTAAATACATAAAAATCGCACTAGACCATATACATAAAACAATAAAATTGTTATTATTACTATAAATACAAATAAAATTATTTAATAATTACAGTGTTTACGATTTCTTTTATTATGATATAAGTATAATATACACCTTTTTATTTTTTTATACACCAAGTTATGTAACATTTAAAAACAATTGTGATTTTGACATGTAGTGTGTGCTTATATATAATATGTAGGATAGAATAAGAGAGAAAGTTAGTATTAAATCTACAGTCTAGACTACTGGACGTTTTATTTATTCCCCGAACCACCCAACATTACAAGAAGGACAGACTATAAAACCACGTCACATAAGGACTTAATGGCAACTGGAGCTATACGATCATCACCTGGAGCGGCTCTTAATGCACTTCTATGCCTAATGCCCCTTGATCTTTATCTAGACAAGGAGGCGAGGGCTAGTGTGTATAGAATTAACACCCAGGGCATGCTCTCCTACAGATTGAGATCCATGCTCGACTCTAAGGAAGCACCGGTCTTATGCATGATCTCAGATACCATATCTGCACTATACACTTTTGATAAAAAGTTTACAGTGGGACTACACTCCAGAGAAGACTGGCTGAATGGCCAGGTTATCTGTGAGGTCGGTAGCCTCATATGTTATACCGATGGGTCAAAAATGGGCCTCGACGCTTTGAAATTATAACGAACGCCCCAAGTTCAAACTTAGTATGAACTTGGGTAGATTCATCTCTATTTTCCAGGCAGAAATTTTCGCCATACCTCAGTCTGCGGAAATCAATTTTGAAAAAACAGTACGTCAACCATATAATTTATATAAACTCTGATAGTCAAGCAGCCCTGCTAGCACTGAAGTCAAACTTAGTGAACTCGAAGCTAGATGGAGACTGCGTGAACCGTTAAAATGCCCTGGGATATAACAACAAGCTCGCCTTAAGATGGGCCCGGGTCACGCGGGTATTCTAGGCAACAAATTTGCCGACAAACTCGCACGGGAGGTCTCAGAGTACACAATTTGGACCTGAGCCATTTTGTGGAATCTCAAGAAGCCTCGCCCGATAGACCCTTGAAACTCTTTATCACAATAAATCACTTAAGATCTGGTCTGACACGCCAGGCTTAAAACATTCTAAAACCTTAGTCCGGTGTTTTGATCGTAAATTCGCATCAGAAGCTCTGGGATTAAGCAAAAATAAATTACGCATTCTGGCAAGAGCCCTAACTGGACACTGTTGTCTTAAAAAGGGGGTTATCAGTTAGCTATAGCCATAGCAGCGATCACAATAGATCTTTTAATTCGCATTGATATTCTAGCTCGCACATAGTAGAAAAAAAAATTCTTAATAAGAAAAATATGATTTAGCATGCTGGAAAAAAGTGAGAACTTACTAAGATTATTTTAAGTTTTATTAAACCTCAAAGATTTTAAGTAATTTTAAGAATGATATAATTAATTTTTAAACCAAGAATTTTCAACACTGGTTTAGTTTAAGTTTTGTTTCTCATTTTATTATTAATGACTGACTGATTGTGATTTTGTAACATTTTTCCTTTTAGCAACATAAATAAATATTACTAGGTTTTGTAATTCCTTCCTAGTTCAAAATTTTAGTTAGATACACAATTTGGGGGTTCTTTTCTCCTAAGAAACTAATGTAAATATCTCCTATTTGACTTTTGTCTTAAATTCGAAAACTTAAAACTCTTAAGTAACATAAAACCAAAAAAACAACAGTACTAACTTTATTTAATTATAATTAATAAAATTACATACTACTGACCAACTACTATTTTGTTTTATAAAAAAACATCACGAAAAGAAACTAATCAGTTTTATGTTCGTACTGTAAAATTTGTATGTAGATAGGAAGGAGATCTCGGACGTTCACGGACGATATATCGTTGACTCACTAGTACAAGGTTTTATGTTGAGTCTTGCGCGAGCTGTCGTCTGGCACACACACGTCAAAGACCGCTCAGTTCGTAATACAAAGTTTTTTTATCAGTTTACCCTCAATGTTTAAATATGGATAGTGATAAACATAAATCGATAGATGGAAGTGATGAAAGTGATTCGGAAATCATACGTAAATGTGAATTAGAACTAAGCCAAATTGAGGATCGAAGAATCACTCGTGAATCTGAAATGGAACATGCAAACGCTGGGTTCACAACTCGAAAGCCTGAAGTGAGATCGGAGAAGAGAAAAGCATGTGAAGAAGATACAAACAGCGAAGATGGTTATGTCACAGTTGAAAAAAGAAGACCAAAACGTCTCTTAAGAAGTATTTCAACAGGACAGGGTCAAAATACAACATCGAAAGAAATCGGATCTAAATATGAGGTTTGTGTTACATCATTTAAAGAATTACCAAAGCAAATGGCGTTAGCTAAAGTATTAAGAAGTGAGAATATTCTGAATATTGAAACAATCAAATATAAGTCCCCTTTCAAAGTTTTGATTTGCTTTCAAAGTAATAATGATGCGGAAAAATTAATAAGTTGTAAAAAATTTCAAGAATTAGAGTACAAATGTCAAAAAACTTTTGAAACCACGGTTTCTTATGGATTGATTAGAGGTGTAGATTTGGAGTTTACAGAACAAGATATTTTAGCAATTTTGAAAAGTGATACCAAAATATTGGCGGTAAGACGACTTAAACGACTTGATTTAAATAGCAAGTGGGCCGAAAGTGAAACTGTAAGGATATGCTTTCAAGGCACTGTTTTACCTCTTTATGTCACGGCATATGAGTATAAATTTAAAGTGGAAAACTACACTTTTCCAGTAACACAATGTACCGGATGCTGGAAATTCGGACATATTATTAAAGTATGCCCGACTAAAAAAATTTTATGTCCTAAATGTGGTAGTACGGAACACATAAACTGTGATCTAAAAACATACAAGTGCCTCAATTGTAAAGGATTACATTTCGTTTTAGATAAAAGATGTCCTACGTATCTCAAAGAAAAAGAAATACGTATAACGAAAATAACACTATGAGTAAGGAAAATATACCTTATAGAAAAGCTCTTCAGATGATTATAAATAAAAATCAAATAGAAATGAGCAATAACTTAAATATACACTCTAAAGATACTTTTGTCAATCAAGAGATGACAGAACAGCCGACACAAGTTTTGGAAAACCGTGGAGCTCGAAGTTATAGTCAGGTTGTTACTAACGCTCAAGTTCATAAGGAAAATAATCAAGAATTAGCCTCAGATGAAGGAACAATACTCATAGAAACAAATAAAAAGGAGAAGACAAAACAAAGGCAAAGAAAAGGAAGGAAAAAAATAAATACAATAGAAAATGATACGCAGTTTAAGGAAGCAGAAGAAGAAAGCCAAAAAAGTACTTCAGATGAAGAAGAAATAAGACAAAAAACATTTGATTTTAAGGGACTCTTATTAAAAATTCATTCTATTTGGTACTCTAGAAAAAGATTAGAGCATAAAGTTATTGCGGTTTTCATGGCTATTTTTAAAGTAATTAAAACATTTGTGAGTAGTTTAATATCAGGACGAAAAATTTATGAAACAGTTTTAAATTATATGAATAATGGATAGTACAAATAACAAAAATATCGCTATTAATATATTACAGTGGAATACACAAAGTTTGAAACCAAAATTGATAGATCTTGGGGAGCTTTTGGTAAAAGAAAAAAATACACATAGCCATACTAAGTGAAACATGGTTAGATAACGATGATAATATTAATATTAAAGATTATAATATCTATAGACGGGACAGATATGACTCTTATGGTGGAGTTGCAATCGTTACACACAACTCACTTAAAAGCGTAGTAAGTATAATTCGATTAACTAACCCAGGCATAGAAACCGTATGTGTTAAATTGCACAATTGTGATTTCTAACAAAATATTATATCAATCTATTGTCCATCTTCAGTTAGAACTCAGGTATCAGAATGGGAGGAGCTATTTTCCCTCTTCCCAAAAAAATCGTTAATAGCAGGTGATTTTAATGGGCACCACAGCAATTGGTCGTACAAAAACGATGCACGAGGGGTGCAATTAGTAGGCGCATCGGTAGAACATGGTTATTTTTCTCTTAATAATGGAATGCCAACAAGAGTTAAACTTGTCAATGGGTTTTTACAAGAAACTTCCCCAGATGTTTCTTTTGTATCAAATGATATTGCTATAAATTTCGATTGGAAGGTGCTCAATGAAAATCTAGGCAGCGATCATCTATTAATTAAATTAAGTACTAAAATCCCAAAACACTATAATGGCATTCAGAAACGTAATTTTAAGAAAATTGATTGGGTAGCATATACTAACATAATTAAAGAATCCTTTAGCGATGATTTATTAGATATTGATATATATGATGAAACATGTATTCAAGAAATGTATAACTTTCTACTTTCTCAACTTGATAAAGCGGCTGATGCTAGTATACCTACTATAAAAGTACGCATTGATCCAGCAACAAAATTTAAACCCCGAAATTATTGGAACCCAGCCCTGTCTAGAGCAGTTGCTGAAAGAAGATTAGCCCTTCTGAATTTTAGACGTAATCCAACTCCCAACAATTTGACTCACTTAGAAGTAAAAACTAAAGAAGCTAGTAAACTTATAGTAGATGCAAGACGTAAATATTGGCAGAACTTTTGCGATTCGATAGATGGAGAAACTTCAATATCAAACATGTGGCAGCGCATGCGATGGATGAAGGGTATTCGTAAACAAAAATCATTCATTCCATTAGATCAGCAAGAAAAGCTTCTACTTTCACTCACACCGGATACTGCTACCGACGTATGTCCCAATTTTATGTCTAAAAATCCTTCATTAGAGACTGATTTTACAATGGCAGAATTGAAAAGTTGTCTTAAAAAAAAAAGATACTGCTCCCGGAGATGACGAAATCACATATAGTATGATATATAATCTTCCCGATATCGCCAAAAAATTTCTTTTAATTCTTTATAACCTTGTGTTCAGGTCTGGAAATATACCAAGTCAATGGCGTAATGTGCTGGTTATACCTATACCAAAAAATAGTGGCCCATCTAATTCTGATGTTAAGCTGAGACCAATTTCCTTAGTGTCATGTCTTTGTAAAACTTTCCACATTATGATGCTCAAACGACTAGAATGGTTCATTGAAAAAAATTGCGTATTTTCGCCATCGACAATTGGATTTAGGAAATCACAATCTTGCTTAGACTGTCACTCTCGCTTGGTAACATTTATACAAATTGGATTTACACAAAATATGCCCACTTTAGCTTGCTTTTTGGATATTGAAAATGCTTACAATAATGTTGATATAAATAGTGTCTTAAAAATATTAGATAACCTACAAGTTGGTAGTAGGTTTTGTACATATTTGTGGTCATTCCTAAGCAAAAGAAATTTACGGGTAAAATCTCAAATTGAAAATAAAGTACTTAAAAGAAGCACAAATAAAGGATTAGCACAAGGAGACCCAATATCCCCTTTCCTATTCAATATAGCGACTTACAGAGTCTGCCATTTAATATCACAACACAACGTAAATATTATTCAATATGCTGATGACTTTGTTATTTATATAAAAGACAAAGATTTAAAAATTTGCGAGTCAAAGATCAAAAAACGCGTTATATTGTATAGTAGAAATATTAAACGATCTAGGTTTACAGCTGTCAACTGAAAAAACAAAGTTATGCCTGTTTAGTCGAGGACGTAGACGAGTCCTGCCTAAGGTAACAGTTAACGAACGCTCACTGACTTCCTTAAATTGCTTTAAATATTTGGGGTTGTGGCTAGATAGTAACCTACTCTGGAACAAACACATTAATGAGATTACAGAAAAATGTAATAAGTTTTTAAATATACTAATGGTAATATCTGGGTCATCGTGGGGAGTTCATCCTAAACATATTCGTCAGCTGTATTTTTCGTTAATAAGAAGTAGAATCGATTACGGTAGTTTTTTATTTGATAATTGTGCTAATGTTCACTTATCAAAATTAGATAAAATACAAAATAAATCGTTAAGGGTTATTGGTGGTTTTATCAAAAGCTCTCCAATACATGTAATGGAAAGCGAACTTAGTGTACCTCCATTGTATATTAGAAGATTATATCTAGCTTATAAATATGTTTTAAAAGCCAGCTCTTTTTCGAATAATATTTCAATTGATTTGTTGAAGCAGCTTAGCAGTCTCTGTGAAACAAGATATTGGCAACGCAAGAAAATCCCACTCTTAGTTAAATCTTACAATAAGATTAAAGTTATGAAAATACATTCATCTCCTTTTCTCGAATCATTTTCGCTTAACACTTGGCTGTCTCGCATTGATATTGAAAATATAATATTAAGTGAATTAGAGTCTGTTACACAATCTAAAAAATTCTATGAAATAAATTCTCTTAAAGTCAATATTATCAAAGAACTTGACAATAAATATCACGATTGGCATAAAATCTATACAGACGGATCAAAGAGTGCTAAGTTGCAAGGGGCAGCTTTTCTTGACCCATCTCAAGCAATTTCTAGATCATATAAAGTTACAAATGACGTTTGTATTATGACCCTTGAACTCATTGCAATATCCGAAGCCTTAAGATATGCCGCAAGCTATAACTGGAACAAAATTATCATTTACTCGGACAGCAAAACTGCTATCCAACATTTGGCTCGATCCGCCTCTGGAATCAGAGGTGTTTCGATAGCCTATGACATACTTTCGCAAATAAATCAGTTCAGTCTATGCGGCATCGGTGTAAGGGTGCAATGGATTCCAGCACACATTGGTTTATTGGGTAACGAGGAGGCGGATAGATTAGCGAATTCTGCATGCATAAATGGTGTAGAGTATTATATTGATTCTTGCTACTCAGAAATATTACCAAAAATAAAAAATTCATGTTATAATAAATGGAAAGAATTTTTCAATGAACGTTCTAAAACGAAAGGTATTTGGTATAAAACGATACAGAGTGAACCGCCTCGAATACCTTGGTTTATGGATACCAAATTAAACAGAAATACTATTAAATTAATATTTAGATTAAGAGCAGGTCACATTCCATCAAAAAAAATTTCTTACTTGATGAAAAGAGCTGATTCACCTAACTGTGAAATTTGTGGAGTAATTGAAGACATACATCATTTTTTAATGGAATGTGAGCGCAACCGAGGTGCAAGGGAATTATTTGTAAGAACATATAATATAAATGTGTACAATATAGGTGTTGCTCAGAGCATCCTACATGCCCCCACCTCGGATATTGCATTAAGTATGTGCAGGTTAATAACAAATGTATAGATTTTAAGTTAGCTTTAATGGGATTGACATGTTAACGAACAAAAATCCCTAAATAAAACCAGAATAAAAAAAAAAAAGGTTTTATGTCAATTTTAGTAATGTTTGGTTATTAGCTTCGTTGATCGAAGGTTATTAGACTAAATGGAATAAAAAACGACATAGGACTATGTAAACTTTAATATTTTTCAGTAGAAAGAGCTGTAATCTAGTTGTTCGTATAGCAAAAGTGTAGCTAATGATACATATAACTTTGTAGCATTCATGACTAAAAAATGCTGATATTGTAACATAGAACATTGTAACAGTAAGCCAACGATATGTCGGTAGATGGCTCTAAATAGAAATAAACTGGCTATCTTGATTTTACTTAAAAGATCCACTAGGTGTCGCAGTACAAAAAAAAAGCTCATTGAAAAGAAAGTGCACAAATTATAACAGCTAGATGGCACTTATATAAGTAATGTTTTAACAAGACTTGTGTGTCTGTAAAGTGAAGTGTATGTAAAGTTTTCTAAAATATCGCTAGATGTCACTTTTACAACTTTAAATCTTAATGCATAACATACTTAACTATTCCTTTATCAATTTATCATTACTACTATATAACTACAACAACAGTTATTTCTGATGATAAGTTTTTCAACTTTCTATGAAGCTGTTGCTTTTGTAGAAATAGACAACGTTGTCGAGAAAACACCAAAATATATAATTATATTTCGTCTACCTTGTTCATTAAATAAACTGGGTAGAGATTTTGCAGCCTTTTAATTTTAGTCAAAGAATTTAAATAAATCTCTATCTTACTTGAATCCCAATTCTTCCGGTGGTATACCAAGCTTCGTCAGTTTGGCTTCGTATGTCGCAAGAAGATCATCGTGCGCCTTCCGTAGTCGCGCGGCTTCGTACTGAAGATCTTCGATTTGCGTGTCTTTCAATTTCAATAAGTCCTATTTAAAAAAATATTTCTATATTATCCCGTAAAAGTCCGGTTCTCAGTGGCTTCTCACGTTGTAGGAAGCTTTGCTTTTATTGTCGTAAAAATCGTATTACCTATATGAAGCTAGTCTCCTTCGCCGGTGGGGATATTTTACGCTAGGCGTAAACGAAACTGTTACACTGCCATCTATCGGATCTAAAATGAACTTTCTGTTTCCCATAGATGCCTCTTACGAGAGTCTTTGTAAATATGGAGTGTAGAAGTAAGGAGTACAGACTCTGTATAAAAAGTGTCAGTAGGAAAGCGTTAAATAAGAGTGACGCCACTGTAGCTACCGTCTAAATTTTAAAGAACTTTATAATTTTTTTATTGCACAGACTTTCAGCATAATTCTTTTTACAATAATTATTTTATTGCTTTCAAAATTTTTATTTACAAAATCACTCAACGTATTTTACGGTGATTTAACACAGCTACTCGAGCGCTGTAGTGGAGAGTTTTTGAACTGTTATTTACTGCTTACAGATGGACACTTTTTCAACTATTGTCCTATGGGCAGTACCGTCTTTACCATAAGGGCACACGGGGCCCGTGCCCAGGGCCCCCTATCATCACGGGGGGCCCCGTGACGAAAGGTACCGGCCTTATTCGCTTACGCTATACAATCTTTTTCTATTTTAGGAAAATATAACCCGCCAAAAAAAATTATAGAGTAAATGGGCATTGTTAGTGACTTTCTGGCAACCCTGAGCAGTGACTAGCCACACATTGCCGGAAAAAGTGGTATTGATTGATTTCTTAGGTAGAAAATATGTAAGTAGTTCCGCATTTCGCCGCCATCTAAACGTTTTTGTCGCGCTGTACAGTCGCCTTACTTATAGCCTGGTTTTATTTTTATTTTCGGCAATCTATGCATTTATAATCCAGAGATAAAAATATAATTTCTTACTGTTTAATAAAAATAACACTTCAAAAGATTTAACGGCAAATGATTTATTTAATATGATAATTTTCAGCCACAAATATTAGATTTTATAGCAAATAATTGTTACGATTTAGATAAGTGAAGCCCAAATTTAAATGTAAGAAATAAAAAGAATGCACGTATTGATGTTGTTATAGAATGTTCTCCTTTTTTGAAAGAAAGTTTAAGAAAGAAACATTAAAGTTTACATTTTCCTTAGAAGTTATCGTCCCCGCCATAGAGTATAGAAGTACGATAGACCCCGCTATGAAATCTGTCAAATATTTTACCTCATTGTAAAGTGGCGCCGCCCTGGTGGCAGAAAAATCGTGGATGCCCTCATTAATGGCATATTATTCGATTTTTACTAATTAACAATAATAAATATAAAATAAAAAGAATGTAAAATGAAAAATGTTTTCATCATTCACTTTTTTTACTTTCCAACAGGGCCCCAAATTCTTTTGTGCCCAAGGGCCCCGGTATGGCCTAAGACGGCTTTGCCTATGGGAGTTGGTACTCCTTTTTACCTAAGTAGACGGACTCCAAGACAGAAAAGGTGTCCCGAAGGCTTTAGACCTGTACCACATAATATGGTAAAATTATAGTGGTCGAAATATCTTAGTGACGTTAATCAGCCCTTGTATATCTAATACTTAATTTTATCGAACAGGTATTTCATTAAATTAAAGAGGTAGCTCAGATGGTTAGCGCTCACTGTACATTTCACAGTACGCGAGCAAACCGGGTTCGATTCGAGCCGGCACCAATGAAATTGTTAAATACAATTTTAAGTATTGATTTACATGCTCGGCGGTGAAGAAAAACATCGTAAGGAAAATGCATGTCTGAGAAATAAGACAAAAAAAATATTTCGAAGATGTGAAGTTCGCCAACACGCATTGAGGAAACGCGGCGGACGCTTCCTTACCCTAAAACCCTGTCAGAAATAAGCGGGGGCCAGCCGTGGTAGCTCAGATGGTTAGCGCTCGCTGTAAATTTCACAATACGCGAGCAAACCGGGTTCGATCCCCGCCGGCACCAATGAAATTGTTAATTGCAATTTTAAGTGCTGATTTACCACGTGCTCGGCGGTGAAGGAAAACATCGTGAGGAAACCTGCATGTCTGAGAAATAAGAAAAAAATGTATTTCGAAGACATGTGAAGTTCGCCAACACGCATTGGGGCAGCGCGGTGGACTATTCCTTGCCCTAAAACCCTCTCAGAAAATGAGAGGAGGCCTGTGCCCAGCAGTGGGACGTATATAGGTGTAACTTTAAGACGGTGTGGTGGACGGAGTGTTGGATGGTGGACGGTGGACCTCTCTGTGCGAGTATCACAGATGTGTATCGCTAAATGTACCATAGGGCTGCCACCTTTTTTTAACAAGTATAGTATTTTTTCCAAAAAGGATGCAAAAATACAGTACTTTTGAGAAATTCCGGAGAAAAAGTACATATTTATTTTATTTATGTCTGTATTTACATAATATGAATATATTTTTCCATATATATTTGTTATGCTCTTTGCTTTGGCCATCAATGATTTAACCACCTTATCTTTTACCTTTATTTTTAAAAGTAATTATGAGCGAGAGATAACGAGGAGTCTGAGTAATTTAGATTTATATTAAAATAAATGAAAAAGTTAATTTTTAATTAAATTAATACACGCTCTTCTCCTTTCTTCTTTCAATGTTATATTCATGATGAAAGAAACTCTTTCCGTAAAACATACTTGTTCCAGACTTTGAGTCTCAGTTAATATAAAAAATCGACAGTTGAATTAGGTATAAAAATATAGTATTAGGTGAAACCACCAATGAAATTGTTAATTGCAATTTTAAGTGCTGATTTACCACGTGCTCGGCGGTGAAGGAAAACATCGTGAGGAAACCTGCATGTCTGAGGAATAAGAAAAAAAAATATTTCGAAGACATGTGAAGTTCGTCAACACGCATTTGGGCAGCGCGGCGGACACTTCCTTGCCCTAAACCCTCTCAGAAATGAGGGGGAGGCCTGAGCCCAGCAGTGGGACGTATATAGGCTGTAACTTTACTTTACTTTTTTAGGTACAATTGACTGAAATATAAAACGATACTATATATTATAGTACGGGTGACAACCCTAGGTACCAAGGAAAAGTTCATGAAAATTAATGACTTGTTCAATGACGGATTAATTATATCTCAAACTTCCTTTCAAGCTAGACGATTACAGATTATCTATAGGGAAAGTGAGAGAGGTGATTAGTTTACTTTTATCAGCTAATGATGAAGACAAACCATGATAACCCGACGCAGGCAATTTTTTTTAAATTACTTTAAACCTTACCTCCACCAAAGCATTTCCTCCTGTAGGTACCATAAGGACAGTTTACATAGGTACATAAATTTCACAAGTACAAACATATCGGCGCGTAAGCTTGGTTCCTGTCGCTCCGCAGGAACCAAGCTTACGCGCCGATAGTTTAGGTAATTTCTTTTTACAGTGAAAATAATGATATTTTAAAAAAAGTAAATAACATAAGCACTGCTTTATGGTTAGTTCAGTTAGTATGCAAAGTTTCATGATCTTATTTAAAGTATTTTATGAATAACAGCGGTTTATTGTTCAGTTTGGAGGTAACTTTGGATTTTTTTTCTATCGAGAAAATTTTACGGAATCGTGTTTTCGTCTAACATAAACCTTAACATTAATCCTCAACTTTACCATATATTTATTTCAAAATTAATGCTGCAATACTTTCGGCATAACGGAGGATCTTGCTAAGCCACTTGAGGTTATATTTCCCCTTAAGCTTGTTGTTTTAAATAACACGTTTTCATACTTGAGCTATTTTTTTTCTAGCTCTAGTTCTCTTCATCACCACAAATAACTTTCTAGATATTAAAGTTGTATAGTAAGTAGTTTATCCTGTTTTGAATTGTGGTTACTTTTGTGGTACTTTTCATCTTTAACACGATACTATATAGATAACTTTTACTTCAAATTTCAATACTGACTGCACTTGATGTGACGCATACAGTTGATTAATCAGATGAGGCTTTAAAGATCAACTTTTGGCATAAAATATATCAAAGCCACATCCAAATGTAGATGTTCACAGAGTAGTTCTATTTTTTAGTATATTAAGGGTGACAATAGAGTACACTTCATGGTAAGTTGATGTTGATGATGCTGTGTCTCATTGCATCTACATCATTCTAGATTAATAATTAAAATGCAGAATACGGTGTCACCGCTGAGGACTAAAATGGAATATTTCCAGTAAAAAGGGTCTCCGGTTCTTTATACTCACCATACGAAATACATCAGCAATAAACTGCTATTTCACGCTGGTATTCTGTGAGAGCGTGGTCCTACCCCAGTCGAGCTGATTCATTCGTGCTACAACCATAATATAGCTTCAGCGTTAATCTAAGACGTGTGTATAGGGAGCAGTATTGCCAGTATGTAGTTATTAGCTTTGCCCTTACCATCTCGTCGCCAAGAAAAGCTTGATAGCTGGTCAATCGGTCTTAGTTCAGTATTATATTTTACGCTGTAAAGTTAAAGATTAAACTCGAAATTGTCTCCAAATACCGGGCTAAGAAAGACTCGTGTCTAGAAGCGAACATAATAACAGCATTGATGATTACGAGGAATAGATATGATTATACGAACATGTATCTCCTTTGGACCCAAATCTCTCGTTTCTAAAATCTTCAACTTCGTCTCCATGAGAGCAGTCTTCAGCGCCACCCTCTGCTGTACTTCCAGCACCGCCTTCGAAAACCTGGTTTTCAGTTCATCCCTTTCTGCTTGCATGCGATCAAACCTGACTTGAAGGACTTCATACTCCCATTTAAGTACTTCAAACTGCTTTTCTAGGGATGCCAATTGTTTAGTTTTCGCCTGAAATTATTATATAAATACGTGAACATCTAAACTTCTTCTTTGTTTTAGCTTTTAGTATTTATTATAAAAAGAGAGAGGAATTAAAATGACATTCATAATGTTTTGAGACATGGATGTGCAAAAAAATATTATGTTTGCATTGCAAGCAATTATTTTTAGCTTTCAAAGAAGGGGTAATATAAAATGCTGTAAGCAGATTTTTCATTATTATCATGAAGATACAGCTGTGTATCTCCTGGTTCAGTTTCCGTTTTTCGCAGGTAGTATATGAATGCAACTGTCTCAGCAGTACCGTCTTTACTATAAGGGCACATGGGGCCCGTGCCCAGGGCCCGTGCCCGGCGCCCCTATCGTCACGGGGGCCCCCGTGACAAAAGGCATCGGCCTAATTCGCTTACGCTATACAATCTTTTTTCTATATTAGGAAAATATAACCCGACAAGAAAATTATAGAGTAAATGAGGGCGTTGTTAATGACTTTCTAGCAACCTTGGGCAGTGACAAGCTACATATTGCCAAGTTAGCCAGACGAAATGGTATTGACAGATTTCCTATGAAAAAAATATGTAATTCCCCGTTTCGCCGCCATCTACGTTTCTATTAGGCTGTACAGTCGCCTTACTTATAGCCTGGATTTTTTTTAATTTTCGACAATCTATGTATGTATTTATAATTTATGAGATAAAAATATCATTTCGTACTGTTTAATAAAAATAACGCTTCAAAAGATTTAACCGCAGATGATTTTTATATAATATGATAATTTTCAACCACAAATATTCGACTTTATAGCAATTAATTATTACGAACCTTATTTTTAGATAAGCCTAAATTTTAATGTCATGGGTAAAAAGAATACATTAATTGATGTTGGTATAGACTATTTCCGTAGACAGAGAAACCTATAGACAAATTGACGCCTTCTTTCGCATTCGCACACGAAAAAGATAGATGTATGCATACGTCTTGCATAGAAATGAGACAGAGCGGTGTGATTGTTTGTCCCTTTCCCCGTGCCGGTTTTTTTGTTTAGCAAACTACACTTTGCTAAACAACTTTGACAGTAGCGTAGCGATCTAAGAAGTTTACAAGTTGGTTTAAGTGAGAAAAAAGTATAGGTAGAGCAGACCTATTCTTGGTGCAACCACAATATCGGCTCGCTACTGCAGCGATATACCACGTATAAAATCGGTAATTTTAAACTATCGCGGTCACCTCGTTTTTTGGCTCTAGAAAATCGAAAATCATCCGATTTCGATGATTTTTTTAAATCTCCATTATTACGGCGGATTTATGAAAAAAATTACAAGAATAAAAAAAATTAAATTTACATTGGTTTCAAGGCTTTAAATGTTCATGAAAATACATTCATTCACGTATAAGTATTGACAACTTTTTGAAAAATAATTGAATGAAGTTGTTATATTTTTTTGACAATCTACATAAAAACGAACATTAAAAATATTAAAATGTTTGTTTATTAATTTTTTATTTTGGTTTTTATTGAGTGTAAGATCGAGCGGTACGAGCTGGGCCCCTCCCAGCTCCTACTTCTGAGTGGTTTATAAAAAAATAACCACGAGGGAGATTCTCCGCCATCTCCTTCTAACCTGTCCGAGTCGGGATGCCCAAGTACCGAGCTCGCGTCGCTAAAAAATAAATAAACATTATTGTGTGATTTTTTTTTAAAATTACCGCGATAGTATAAAATTACCCAAAAATCAATACTTGCATATCACTAACGAATACCACTTACAGCTACCGTCTCAGATATGAGAGGAGGGCTGTGCCCATCAGTGGGACGTATGTAGGCTGTAACCTTTAACTTTAACTTACAGCTAGTGCAGCTTTGTCCCTGTCATAGTTGGACATCTGTCGCTTCAATTCCTTGTTGTCCAAGATGGTCGCTTCTAAAGGCTCACGCAGACTTTTAGCTTCTGCTATAGCGTCCTTTGCAATTTTTTCCGCTCGATCCTTAGCTCGCTGCATTTCTTCCATTTCTTGCTTCACGCTGTTTATAAGACCTTAAATATCGAAATTAGAATTTAGAACTTACTATTGAAGTTATATATATATATATATATATATATATATATATATATATATATATATATATATATATATATATATTCAAGCTGTAAAGTTAGACACTTATATTCAAGTTTGTTTATCTTCGGCTGAAACAAGGTTTCCCGTCTTTCCTTTGAAATATTCTATGACACGTAGATTCTATTAGCTAAGGACTTCTGGGCTAGAAACTGTTTTACATCCTGGTAAGATCTTGGATTGGCCTAATAAAGTCGTTATATAGGCTGACGCGTTTAGCATTATCGCTGTTATTGCAATTCATCGGAATTATTATCCAAGTTTTTCTTGTTACATCGAAAACTTGAATTTCACCTTCTCCTTGCGAAGGTCGTTACAAAAAGAAAACAAATCCCATACTTTGAAGTTGTAGTAGTTAATATTAAACGTTCAGAAAAATGTTATTTATTTTAAACAAACGCTTCTTAAAAAATTTATTTTTAATAAAGTTGTTAGTAACTGACTTCATTGTTACAGCCTATCAAACGTCCACTATTGGACATAGGCTTCCTCCATAGATTGTTTCATGGGAGGGGGATATTTGTCATAATTGCAACGCTTGGCAGGTGCAATGGCAACCCATGTTTTTTTTTAAATTTGTAGCTGCTGGTTTGTTCGCTCTGTCGCCTTTTACGATAACCACGGAACAATATTTTTTTAATATCATCTCTAAAAACATCTGGCGCAGTAATCTTCTTGCATCCTCTCTATTCATTCCATACTTACTCCTTTCATTCTCATACACTCTTCACACAATCATCCATCTTTTATTCCTCCTCTTCCACCAATTTTTATGGTAGTGGATATTGTAACTAGACCACTACACAGTCAATAACCAACTATACATAATTAAAAATAATTTAAAAAACACTGCACATTTAAATAATACAATGTACCCTCCGTGACCATGGGTGCTGTAAGTGCTCGAAACTTCGGGAATATAAAAAAGTTAATATACGCGATAAAAACCGTAAAAACTAGTTTATTTAAATAATTTCACAATATGAATTGGTGCTAAGACATAAATTAAAATGGAGGAATTAGAGCACTGACTTCAGAATGCTTTTTTTAAATTTTTTAAAGTCGGCTCTTACGTTTTATTGAAGGTTCATTTATTTGATCTGACTCAGTAGCCGTAGGAGCCGTGGCAGCTCAGTGACTCAGCACTCGCTATGAAATTCACAGTACGCGAGCGATCCGGGTTCGATCGCTGACGGCACCAATGAAATTGTTAATTGCAATTTCAAGTGCCGATTCACTTACACTTCACGTGCCCTGCGGTGAAGGAAAACATCGCGAGGAAACGTGCATATATGAGAAATAAGAAGAAAAAATATTTCAAAGACACGTGAAGTTCGCCAACACGCATTGGGGCAGTGCGGCGGACATTTCCTTGCCCTAAAACCCTTACCCTTAAATTTTTTGGGTGGATTAAGTAATATCACAATCACAGTGTCGTCTAAATGTCACATAAGAATTTCATCCCCTATTTTTCCACTCAGAGATGTGAAATTTTTCTCCAGTTTCGTATGGTCTATAATCTTCATCTATGAAGACCTATTCAATAAAAAAAATTATGAAAATCATTGTAACACTCATACAAAAAGGAAAACATACAGTGGAATTGAATTTTTTCACGTGGTGTAACCACGTTACAACTATATTATGGTTGTAGCACGAATGGGTCAGGTCGACTGGGGTAGGACCACGCTCTCACAGAATACCAGCGTAAAATAGCAGTTTATTGTTGCTGTATATCGTATGGTGAGCATAGAGAAAAGGAGGCACTTTTTACTGGAAACGAGGGATTCCATCTTAGTGTTTAGGGGCGTCAACGCGTCTGCGTTTATTCTTAATCGAAGGTAAATGTAGATGTCTAATGGACAATAGCATCAACACCATCTCGTTTGTCACCCTTATTCTACTAAAAATTCTCTTCTTTTTTTAAGTTGGCTAATCACAAACACATATACATACCTAAATTATTTAGGGTTATATCGTTGTAATAGTTTTTCAGATCTGCGAACGCCCGTTCGTGATGAGCTATTAATTCCGATATCTGCTTATTCTTCCTTTCTTCCACTTCTGCTAACTCCGTTCTATGTTTCACTGTCAGCTCTATCTTCGTCTCGTGAAGTTTCTTTTCGGCCTTTTCTTCTATCTGGCGTGCTCTCTCTTCAAACTCTTCTCTAGTTTTAGACAATTCTTCTGCGTGTATCAGTTTAGCTCTCCTCAATTCATCCTGAGCTGCTAACATTTTCTCTCTCATTTCTTGTCTTAACATTCGCTTGTCGTTTAGAAGTTCTAACTCTTGTTCTGCATGATCTTCTTTTGCTGCTTTTAATGCCACTAGATTTTCAGCTCTCAATGCAGCTGCAGTGGCCTGTTGTTCATATTTTAAGTGTTTTATCTTCTGCTTCTCTGTTTCTAAAAGCGCTTCATTCTCTTCCTGTGCTTCTTCTGTTGCTCGTTCTCTATTTCTCAGTTCAGCTTTCGCTTCTTCCAACTGTTGTCGCGTTATTGCCCAAAAGGTACGTATTTTATCTCTTTCTAGCTGAAAGTAGTTTCGTTCTTCCCGTTCTTTGTCTAATTCTTCTTTTACACGAAGAGTAAACTGTTCAAGTTTTTCTCTTGTCATCTCCGATGTATCTACGCCATCTATAATAATAGCTAAAAAATGAAAATATATGATTTGTTACCATTATCAACGTTTATAAGAGTACTTGTTATATTTTATCAAGTTATGCAATTACATACCAGGTGCTTTTTTACCACCACCCTTCCTTGTTTTGGGGGCCTGAAAATAAAATAGTATAATTACATCTGTTATTCAAAAACAAAGTTAACATTTTCTTATAATACATGAACTTTAATCGTCCAAAAAGATATCTACATAATCTAGTACATAGAGACTGAAACAACGAAAAACTTTTTTCGTAGACTAATAACTATAGCTTATTATAATCAATTATTGATTCTGTACTTTTGATAGTGACCCTTGGTCGCATCCCTGATCGTTATCCAGTCGTGCCAGATTGGCGTCCTATCGGATCGTCCTATAGTGTACCTTTGCTTACGCGAACACATGTACAGTATAATACTGTCCTGCGTAGGTGGCTAGTGTCCGTTAAGACTGGTCGCCGTAATTAAATACATTTGGAAGCACATCATCATCATGAGCGGTGAAGATTATTTATAACTGAAGATAAAATAACCATCTAATTTATCATGGCCTGAAATAACTCGCCTGTGCCAAAGAGAGGTGGGTCTAAGATCAAGACATGAATAAATGTAACAACCATGCCAATGCACTTCAAAGTACGATCACAATTTATCCAATAGGAAGGATCCACGTCCAGATTAACGAATCACCTATTTGTTCAACGTGATGGAGTGTTTGGTGTCGATCGACAGAAAGATGTAACCATCTATTACGCATTATGAAACTATCTTTATATATAACTATGTGGCTCATTTTACTAGTAATTTCACATCTGATCAACACCCAACAGACAACAGAGAGGTTTTGTTATAGCTACGTGAAAGTAAATTGTTAAAAAAAAGGTGTTTGAAGTAAAATAGTTATAAATGGTTTAGATTAATGTACTTACCATTTTAGTTATTTGTAGAGTAAAAACAATAGCAATAAATGGAAAAATAATAGTGCCTCAAGTTTAAGTTGAACAAAATAAAGTAATTGACAGTGTTGCTATTGGCAACAGCATAAGTTACCCTTGTAACCTCGTAACTATGGAAACAATTAACATCAGTATGTATTTAATTACTCTATAGTGTGTTACACACTACGTAGATACGATAAAATGTCTGTATCTGAGCGCATATCTTTCAATATCGCTCTCTATGAAATTCAATCACAGAATAATTTTACTCCTAGCGGAGAAATAAAAATCATTAAGTATCTGTAAGTACCGACATATATCGAAAGATAGTGACAATATTATCTACTCATACAAATATATCTGCAGATGACATCTACAGATACAAATATGGCATAGGGCATTATCTGCGGTTAAATACAGAATGGTCGCTGAAAAAATGCGATAAAAATCACCTCGATCTTTTTAAGCTTTATTTGAGGTTCTATCCAAATTCTTCTAACGTGCATCAAAATCAAAATCTGAATCCTATTATGACGAACCGTCTAGCAAATCTAGAATCAATATACGCCAACTCATTGTAGATAACATTATGTATAAACAATCCGCTTCAAAAGACACTTCTAGTAAGTCTAGTAAGTTTGAAGGACTTCGAGTGAATGTATCATTTCGTATATTATCACATCTGCGTAGTGTGTGATACTTTCAGATAATTAAGCTTTTATACGCAGATAAAATGTTATCGTATCTGCGTAGTTTGTGACACGCAGAAGTATTATAAATAACAGGTTATAATCTACGAAGAAAGGAATTAAAACGAACGTGGACAAATGGATTAGACAATGTTCATGTGAAACGTCCATATCACCCCTATTTCAGTCATAAAGCAACACTGGTCACTGGCCACCGGTTGATCGGAGGAGAGTAGCCATATAGCGTTTTTCTCCGATACAAAACTCTTTGTCATTTTTGCGGGGAGAAACAGCGCACACAAAAACAATCGCCTGTCACTACGGAACTGACACAAAACAATTGAAACAAGGAAAACAAGCTAAATTTGAGAGAGTATAAGTTGTTTTGTGCAATATTAGTTTTAAGTAATATAATGACATGAATAAACATATACATGCTATTAAAAACTCATGATTAAAGTTTTTAATATGAATACTTTACAACAATATTTAAATTAGAATTCCCCTTAATATAAAACAGCTTCCCTAAGTTAACAATTACAACCTTTGACTAGAGAAGAAAGAAAGGACATGACATAAAGATCGTTAGTTGTAGGAATGCAACGAAATGTCGGCGTCTCTTTTTAGCTCATAAGCATAATCGTATCTAAAAAAGGACAACAGTAGTTTTAACATTACCGAATATGGCAACAATTTTCTCGCTACGGTCGGGCGCCATCTTTTGTCACAGTCAATGACAACTATATCAGTTGTCACTGCGACTTTAGTGAGGTGAGTGTGTTATTTTCATATGTTTCTCTGGTGGAATTCGATTATTACGGAATTTCTTATTCTATTCCTCGGGACCTAAATCGGGATAAAAACTATCCTATATGATAATTCAGGTAATAAACTATTTGTGTTCCAAATTATTACATTCAAACTGGTTTCATACTTTTGGCGTGATTAAAGAAAAAGCAGAAAAACAAAAAAACTTTTACAATTATTATAGTTTGATTAGTGTGATTATGATGACCGAGCCTAATTTATTGTCTAACAAACTAACAAAAATTCTTTAATTGGTTTTATTCTTTATTTAGTTATTTCTGGTTAAGTTATTCCCGGGAAATAATTGTAACATTAATTATAGATAGTTCCCAAGTAACATTTTAGGTTTTAGAAAGGTTTTGAAAAGGTTCTAAAACCTTTATATGGAAATCCGCTCGTAAGTCTTAACAGACTCAATGACGTTTTAATAACCTTATATTAACCTCCTTTGTGCAAAAAAGGCCCACGTTTTATAACCTTTCTGAGAGCAAATGCAAAACCTATAGCTCAAATCCAGAACCTATCTAACTACTTACACAGGACCCAAATATAATCTTCAT
Source organism: Parnassius apollo (assembly GCA_907164705.1). NCBI lineage: Eukaryota > Metazoa > Arthropoda > Insecta > Lepidoptera > Papilionidae > Parnassius > Parnassius apollo. The sequence continues at coordinate 2,768,004 of CAJQZP010000295.1, forward strand.
AACCTTAATTTAACGTTAACACAACCTATCAAAGTAGCTTCTAAGTTCTAAAGTAATCTTGGTTGTAACTTTTTGACAACCTATAAACTTTTTGTTGGTTGTGAATAAATGCTTCTCAAGGTGTCCTGCTCTTAGAATGTTTCTGTTTTAGTAAAATATTTTTATACAAAACTCTAATCGTAGTTTTAAATGTCGCCATTCGCTGTCATTGTACCAAGTTTCAAAATGGCGAGATACATGATATTCATAAAAATATTATGCAATTAACTTCTTGTTCTCAGAAGCGACTGCGACTGGTACTTTATCGTGATACTTTAAGATAATAGTGCTATATAATATACGGGCCTTTCGAAAGTTACAATTTTTGGAGATATTTTAATGAAATAAGTAACATAAAATGCGGAAGTTGATGTAAAGTAGCATTATAAATAAAACTTCTATTTTAATAAAAACATACACTTTAAATCGTGAATAAGCAAAAACGCACTGCGGACAGCTCCTTGATCTAATAAAAAAATGATTTTTTTATTACATTTTTTTTAATTTTCTTGAAAAAATATGGCTGTCGCGAAGAAATTACTCTAAGGAATTAAAATGAACTTTTTTAAAACTGCAAAAGCTTAAAGCTCTCAATGTTTGCTTAAATAAGAGCTAAAAGTGATCTCGCGGACCTACTTAAAACAATAAAGCTGTTTTCATAACTTAAAGGTTATCGCCAGGAGTAATTCAAGTCTTACCAGTCGCAAAAACAACCTCTGAGCACAATTAGTTGCGTTCAAGTTTTGGTTGTAGCCCGACTTGCGTTCGATCGATGGTTACAAAAGTGTGCGAACTACTACAGGCTATTCTTCGAATGAAAGTAAGTTAGAATTTTGGTTTTCTTACTTTTAGTGTTTTGTAGGTAGATGAACGACGGAAAGGGATTTCACAAGAAGTTCTTGTGAAATATATCATCCCTTTCCCCCTTTAAAAAAAAAGAAACAAGCTACATATCTAGTAAGCAGTAGTATATACATAGTAAGTACTGAATCAATTTAATGATTCATTGATTTTGGGTTTTAATTAGAAATGACATGAAAGGCGATAAAAAAATTAATCTACACCTACAAACTAGTTGTTCGCGCGGGGATGGCGCGAAGTCACTGTGTGAAAATAACTATTTTTATATTTTCAGGTGGACTGTATATCCTAAATAAATGCCAAAGACGAAGTGGTTGAAAACCAAGGTAAAATAATAGAAATACTGCAAGATATGCAGAGCAATCAGAAAAAAAATGCAGCAGCTTGCGAAGCATGAAGTTCTATTAAACGAATTATGATGTAAAATGGCTTACTGTAATGCCACAGTAAAAGTTAAAAACAATAGAACTCCTTGGAAGAACGTTTTCCTCCACTTAAAATAGTGGAGCAGCTTTTTTGAGCTGGAGGATAAATTAAAGAATCCGGATTTTTTTTTCCTCTTTATTAGGTTCACCAACAATTGATAACGCTAACACATCAAATTGATACAATTACTTAAAAGTATTAACACAAGTGCAACAATTACTTAAAGGTAAACTCCGCATGCATATAACTTTATAAAAAAAAAAACTGAAAAAACAATAAAATTCCATAGCAAATATTTTAAAATCATGTCAACATTATGCTCACCCGGATTAGAAACCAAAGAGGCCAATATTTGCTACAAGATAATAGATAATTTTTTCCAGAGAACTTTTAGCATAACAACATACACATTTTTTACGCATATTCATCAGATTCTCTGTAATACAAAATGCTGACAGTACTGTAGGTCAGCTAGATAATGATAATTGTATAAAAGCAATAATAAAAAATTCTAAACAACGTTTCCACGCGACCTTAAAGCCCGTTTCAGTAAGTACGCCTAAAAATCTTAAAAATGTCCAATGTTGAATCACAAAATGACGCCACAGAGCCAACTGCAGACGAACTTGAAGTTCAACAGCCCTCAACCAGTGTTGCATAGCAATGAACCAATCTTCATTCACTAGAATTTCATGAAATAATGTTAAATAATAAACTTCACCGAATTTCATTAGCACATTCATATTATTAGTAGTCATTAATAGTGAATTTATAATCATAAAAGTTGATTTTGTAATCATAAATGTTAGAAAAAATCTAATTTTTGCATTGAGAAATCCTAATGAACGCTTACGTGGCATTCTCTCCATTATTCTATAATAATAACACTTACATAGTACTTAATAGAGTATAACTAATAAAAATAATTAAAATAACTGACTGTTTTTTGAAGTAAATAATATTATTCTACCTTGTTTCAAATATAATGAAAATGTTGACTTGTATTATTCTTTAAGTCAATTTTTCTTTAATTTCATTTCTAAAAGAGCTGATTGTAATAAAAAGTTAAGTTAAAAGTTAAAAGTAAAATAATAAAAAGATTTAAACTTTTAAATGACTTTATTTTTATAAATTTAACGTATATAATAGTGGAATAAATACAATAGAATTGTATGAAACCCTGACAAGTTTGCATTTTATGTCCGACAACTCAAAAGTAGATTCTGAAGGCATTAAATCATTTGAATGCACAGTAGATATATCGACACAGTAAACGATTAATTAATTTGTTTTCTAAAATAATCCGAGCAATGTTTCATCTCCTTTCCACTAAAAATAAATTCTTTGTCAAGTTTACAAAATGCAATCACTCGAATGACGCAATTATTCTTTGTAAGTATCCAACAATTTTCTTACTTTCCTTCAAAACAAACATCCTCTAATATTAGCATCAAAATAGGCGTTGAATTTTTATTATTATCTTTGATCACATTACTAAGATAGGAATTGCTGATGACGAATTTTAATTGTGGATATACATCGCTTTTCACATCTTCTTGCACATCATACTGAGATTTTTGAATCTCTATTAGCCAGTAAGCTAAGGGCTTATTACCGCTACTATACATATTTTTGATTTCATATAAGTTTGACTAAAATTAGTAGGCTATTGATTATATTGAAACTAAATAAGCATGATAATGATCAGTCGAATAAATTGTAACTGCACAAAACAAAATCAGAAAATGTTCATACACGCCATTTAATATCACCCCTTTTAGTACAACAATTCAGTAATATAATAAAAAATTCTGTATTTCAATGCTTTCCAAAGTGATAAGCAATCCAATCCTCTTATTTTTCTGTGTAGCTCTTTAGGCAATTTGAGGAATTAAGATAAGATAGATTAAGAATTAAGATAGTTCTTTGTTAGTTTTACTAGGCCATTTCAACGAATTATTTTTGAAATATCCATCACGCCAACCAGTGAGAAGCCTTTTTACTTTGGCCAGATCTATCAAATGTAACGATTCTGCTACTGGAAAGGCATCAATTATGTTGATCGGAAGTTTCAAAAGAGGGAAATCCATCTTGTGATGATATTCATCGTATTTATTGCGAGTCAATCCTATTCGTGAAGATTTTATTCCGATAGTAATTAGTGTAGGACACGGGTGTATACTCTTCCTCTATAGAGCATTTATGACAGCCATGTTGAGAATTCGTCACTCATGTAAAAAATAAGTAATTATACTAACTCAGGGTTTGAAACCAGTTATGGAATGCATTGCATACAACAACCTAATGGCTTTTGAAAATAATTTCAACAGGTACAGATTTATAAGGTAAGCTTTCCGAAAATAGGTAACTAAAAAAAATTTGCACCGACTTTTACAGCTTCTACTTTCTTTTTACTGAGGTGTTTTAATAACATTTATTTCATGTGATTACTGTAGAAAATTTACCAAATAAAACAAGCTAATTTCATTTAAAAATGGTCACTACTACTTTTGATGTATGACCTTGCTGGGGAATCACATAAAAACATTTTAATGTTACCGCTATAGTATTGTTACGAGCTTGAGGTTCGTGACAATAAAAATTGCCGATAAAATTACCTAAATTAACACTTTAATTTACTTTACACAAATTAAAGTTAAAACACTAATAATTAAACACACTAATTCCCTTAATTCCGCCCGAAACTTCGCTTGTTTCGCCCAAATCAACACTGCCTCGATCGCACCTTGCAGCGCCTACTTATTTAAATTAGCAAATATCCAGAATGTTCAAGCAAACACGCGTAAGGTACCGAGAGTCCGAGTATAGATTTTCTAGAAACTTAGTTTCTTCGGATGGCGCTGTCGGTTGTGACGTCATTCACTGCAAAGCTCCCCTCGCTCTCGTTCCTGACACTAGATGGCGCTAGTGTATCGTCGACTTTAGCGCGTAACACTGCCCCCCTCCTAAGACATGCTCGTCCTGAGCATTATCGGCCCCATAATAACGCGCCAAGCGATTCACATGGACGATCTTAGGAGTCCCTCTTGCGCCTTTCTGTAACGGCTCCGCAATGTCAAGGGCTGTCATATTCCGTGGTGCACCAACATTGTACAATTTCGGTGCTCCTCTACTACGTGTCCGAGGTCCCCGCACGGCCGCACAACTTGTACATGTACGACACCAATCCTCGACATCGTCACGATAATGGACCCAGTAAAACTGTTCTCGGACCTTCAGTAGAGTTCGTTTAACTCCCAGATGGAGTCTTGAACGACTATTATGGCACAACTGTAGAACATTCGGCACTTTAGCTTTAGGGACAACCATTTGCAACCGACAGCTGTCTCTTCGACCATTGTCCCATTTACGGCACAGGACTCCATCCTGAATCAGCAAGCTGTCCCATTGGGCCCAATAGCTTTTCGTGGTTGAACTCATCGCTGAGACGTCCCTCCACTTAGGCTTGGTAGCACGGGCCTTCATCCATCCCAGAATCGGCTTGATGTCCGGATCTTCCTGCTGTGCATGTCGTAGGTTGTCCTTCCATTCGTTGCTGAGGTGGTCCGTCCTGAGCATTTTCACGGATACCACCTCCTTACTCTCTTGCCTACTACAATGGTTGCAATCTTCAGGACAAGGTCTTCTTGACAATGCATCTGCGTTGCCGTGAGATTTCCCGCTGCAGTGTCTGATAGTAAAGTCGTATTCCTGCTGCTGCTGGGCGGTGCTGTTAGCCGCACTTCCTTTCTGAGACCGTTCACCTTCCCTTCCTAGGGTGTGCTTAGGGCAGCTGGACCGAAGATGGCCCCTTTCCCCACAGCCATAGCACCTAGGGCTGTATCTTTTATTGTGGTCGCGAACCGTAACTGCTGTAACCTCCCCTAGCGTGAGGTGAACGATGATCCTGTCGCCGCCAGGCAGTGCCGTTAGCTGCACTACCCTCTCGAGATCGATCAACTCTCCTTTCCACGGTTCGTTTAGGGCAGCTGGATCGAAGATGGCCCTTTTCCCCACAGCCATAGCACCTAGGGCTGTATCCTCCGTTGCCGTCGCGAACTGTAGCTGCTGCAACCTCCCTGATGCGATGGGAACGATGATCCTGCCGCACGGCTTCCACCTCCAGTGCATGGGCCAAGGCGTTCTTAAGCGTGTCGTGGTGCCCGAGTCTCACAGCAGCTCTGACTTCAAGGTCGCGGATGCCGTCGATGAATGTCTGAACCAGGTTCCCTTCAACGAGCGCAGGTACAGACTGGTATGCTTTTCGAACCATCTTCTCCACCTCAAGGGCCCACTGCTGCAGGTTCTCGTTGCTGCGCTGCACGCGATCTTTAAGCTGTGCGCGAAAGACGTGTTCCAGATGAGCGTCGCCATATCTCTCTTCCAAGGCCTCAAGAAGCTGCTCATAGGTCACTTTCTTACCGAGAGCTTCCAACACAGTTAAGGCTTGGTCACGCAGGCCTAGGGTGAGTGCAGTCATGGCTTGGCTTTTATTCCAGCCGTTCGCCTCCATGACGGCCTCGAACTGGATTTTGTAGGCGGACCAGGAAGAGGTCCCGTCGAACGGCGGCACTTTGAATCCACGTAGCGAAGGTGCTGCAGCTACTACGGGAGCTGTAGTTCCATCCCCAAGTTTGAGGTCGTTTAGTGATTTCCTCATGTCAGCCACTACGTTGTCAACCCGATTGTTTACTTGGTCGATTCGGGTTTCAGCTTTCTCGATTCCGTTTTCAGCTTTCGCGATTTGGGTTTCGGCTTCCGACAGGCGGTTGTCATGCTGAGCAACCCTATCCTTCACCTCCTTTATCACCTTCCCGAAGGTAGCGTGAAGGTCCTTCATGAGGAGCATCTGCTCTTCCAACCGACGGGCCTGTTCTTCCTGTCCGCCCCGCAGCTGCTCTTCCAATCGGCGTGCCTGTTCCGCCTGCTGGCGAGCCTGTTCCTCCTGTCGGCGAGCCTGCTCCTGCAGCATCACCATCAGAGCACCTAAGTCAGGTGCTGCAGATGTAGGAGCTACCGACGGGCCTGCAGCCGGTGGCTGGTCCTCCGACGTCTGCGGCGTTGCACCACCAAATCTTCGTTGGTCCGTCTCCTGCTGGCGTTGACTTCGGGTACGGACACCCTCCGTTTCCTTCTTAGGTAAAATCGGCATGATTTTATCCCACTTCTGACACCAATTGTTACGAGCTTGAGGTTCGTGACAATAAAAATTGCCGATAAAATTACCTAAATTAACACTTTAATTTACTTTACACAAATTAAAGTTAAAACACTAATAATTAAACACACTAATTCACTTAATTCCGCCCGAAACTTCGCTTGTTTCGCCCAAATCAACACTGCCTCGATCGCACCTTGCAGCGCCTACTTATTTAAATTAGCAAATATCCAGAATGTTCAAGCAAACACGCGTAAGGTACCGAGAGTCCGAGTATAGATTTTCTAGAAACTTAGTTTCTTCGGATGGCGCTGTCGGTTGTGATGTCATTCACTGCAAAGCTCCCCTCGCTCTCGTTCGTGACACTAGATGGCGCTAGTGTATCGTCGACTTTAGCGCGTAACAGTATAATCACCAATTTTAATACCTTGCTTTAAATTGTGTTCAATTCATCAACTAATGGTGACAGGAATTCGTTGAGGTCTAGTGGTTTTTCTTTTCCATAATAAATACCAATAATCATTGGTTTAGGGTTCAAATTGTTAATGTTTATCGTAATTAAAATGTCTTCGACCCCCCACTAGATGGAGTGACGACCTGGTAAGACATACAGGAAGTCGATGGATGCAGGTGGCTCAGGACCGTGCTTTGTGGCATTACTTGGTGGAGGCCTATGTTCAGCAGTGGACTTGTGAAGGGCTGTAATGATGATGATGATGATTTTCTTTTACGGGACTCTTCATATATAATGATAAGTTAAGTTGATATTTTACGCTAGTAATCTGTGAGAGCGTAGTCCTTCCTCGGTCGAGCCGACCCATTCGTCCTATTACCATAATATAGCTGCAGCGTGGCTCTACCACGCATAACATCTACACTTAGTGAAAAAAATACGTGTGGCACTCGGTGACTGCCGCGGTAAAGCTATTGCATAGCATTTTTTATCAACTTATGCAATTATAATTATTTATTTATTTTATTTATGCAGTTAAGTCTTTGATATTAAATCAAGTTACACTTTTTGAGCGTGGTGACCGATAAGAAAACATTTTTTTTCTCTTATTGAATAAATGAGGAGTTAATATTGTTTAAAATATTTTTAATATCATACAATACATGTAGGTTATTCAGGAATTTTTATCATTGAGTTACCAGCTAGTGTACACGCATACGCCTAGTCGCACGCATACAAACACCGTGCCGAAGTCTGCCGAGTGCCGAAGTCTGCCGAAATGAAACGACGTTACGGCGCTTCTACACGTTGGCCAACACAGTGGCGAATGTAGTGGCCAATAGCATTGGCCAACGTGTAGACGGGGTGTTTATGCTTCATCGGTATGTATTGGAACGATGGCCCGCAAGTTGGCGCGAGATCCGTGTGGTGTCGGTTTTTTACAAAAGATCAAAGGATTGTTGGCAGAGTTTGGTCGCCGCGTCCACACGTTGGCCGCGAGTTTAGTTTGCTACAAGCTCCCAGAGTGATTACACGCATCTGATTAAAATTTTATATTCACGATTTTTAGGGTGGATGACCCAATTACCAGCCTTTTAGTGCCAATTTCAACTTTAAACATTCCTACTACTTTAATTAGCGCGATTTAATTATTTTTAAACATTTGTTTTAATCGGTAACCTATTTATAAAAATAATAATGAACATTTATTTACAATCAGATTATTACGAGAACAATTTTAAAATGAAAAAAAAATGAAGCACGTCGTTTATACGTGGTAGAACCATGCAGTTATATTAGAAGTATAGTTGTAGCACGAATGGGTCGGTTCGACCGGGGAAGGACCACGCTCTCACAGAATATCAATGTAAAATAGTAGCTTAATGATGCTGTGTTTCGTATAGTGAGTGTAGAGAACCAGAGACACTTTTTAAAGGAAACGAGGCATTCCATCTTAGTCCTCACGGGTGACAACGCATCTGCATTTTGTTTCGTAACCGAGAATAGATGTAGATGTCTGTGGGCCACAGCAACCACTTACCATCAGGTGAACTGTGTGCTCGTTTGTCACCGTATCCCATATAAAAAGCGTCGATTTCTTATAACTCAATCGTGCAAGTTTTCGAATCATCATCATCATTACAGCTCTTCACAAGTCCACTACTGAACATCCTCCTCCAAAGAATGCCGCAAAGCATGGTCCTGAGCCACTTTCCTTGTCATGAGTTATTCATTTATGTTCTAAGTTATAATTAGTACCTATTATTAAGTCAGTGTTAATTATATTTATTGCTATAGTTTTTGTCTTTCTCAAAAAATAATTAAATTACCAAATAAATTATAAGGTGTTTTTTTATATACCAACATCAAATGTCTGATAGAAAAAGCAAGTACACTTTTTGATAAACTTTAAAAACAAAACCCAATTTTAAAACATAGACTAATCGATTATAACTCCTTTAACTTTAAAATAAGTAAAGTTCTAATTAATGGTATTTATTCCAGTTTCTGATGCATGTAAAGAATAAATAAAGCTAATCGTATATCGTATATCTATTTACAGCCCCATTAATATTCACTATTCTTTTATAATTATTTTATAAAAACGTTACCCCCCACACTTGGATTTTCTCCTGTATCGCGGAGGCAACTTACAAACATAAATTGCACAAGGACACACATCGCGACCCGAAACAATTATTTGTAGGATATAGAAATACTTGTTCCGTGCGGGATTCAAGCCCGCGACCCCTGGCACAGCCACTCATTGCCAAATCACTGTGCCACGGAGCCGTCGTCTAAAATAAAATAAATTCGTCCGCACATTGGCCCGAACCGAAGTAAACTGAACGACCTTCCAACGTGTGGACGCCGTCACCAACTCTCGGTGAATATATTGTCGCCTCTACACGTTGGCCAACACAGTGGCGAATGTAGTGGCGAATGGCGGACGAATTTATTTTATTTTAGACGACGGCTCCGTGGCGCAGTGGCTTGGCAATGAGTGGCTGTCCCAGGGGTCGCGGGTTTGAATCCCGCACGGAACAAGTATTTGTATATCCTACAAATAATTGTTTCGGGTCTGGATGTGTATCCTTGTGCAATTTATGTTTGTAAGTTGCCTCCGCGATACAGGAGAAAATCCAAGTGTGAATATTAATGAGGCTGTAAACAGATATACGATATACGATTAGCTTTATTTATTCTTTACATGCATCAGAAACTAGAATAAATACCATTAATTAGAACTTAACTCATTTTAAAGTTAAAGGAGTTATAATCGATTAGTCTATGTTTTAAAATTGGGTTTTGTTTTTAAAGTTTAGCAAAACATGTACTTGCTTTTCTATCAGACATTTGATGTAAGGATAGGGTGACAAACGAGCACACAGTCCACCTGATGGTAACTGTTTGCTGTGGCCCATAGACATCTACATCTATCCTCGATTACGAATCAAAATGCAAATTGTCACCCGTGAGGACTAAGATGAAATGCCTCGTTTCCTTTAAAAAGTGTCTCTGGTTCTCTACACTCACTATACGAAATACAGCATCATTAAGCTACTATTTTAATTGATATTCTGTGAGAGCGTGGTCCTTCCCCGGTCGAACCGACCAATTCGTGCTACAACTATACTTCTAATATAACTGCATGGTTCTACCACGTATAAACGACGTGCTTAATTTTTTTTCATTTTAAAATTGTTCTCGTAATAATCTGATTGTAAGAAATGTTCATTATTTTTTTTATAAATAGCTTATCGATTAAAACAAATGTTTAAAAATAATTAAATCGCGCTAATTAAAGTAGTAGGAATGTTTAAAGTTGAAATTGGCACTAAAAGACTGGTAATTGGGTCATCCACCCTACAAAGCGTGAATATAAAATTTTAATCAGATGCGTGTAATCACTCTGGGAGCTTGTAGCAAACTAAACTCGCGGCCAACGTGTGGACGCGGCGACCAAACTCTGCCAACAATCCTTTGATCTTTTGTAAAAAACCGACACCACACGGATCTCGCACCAACTTGCGGGCCATCGTTCCAATATATACCAATGAAGCCCAAACACCCCGTCTACACGTTGGCCAATGCTATTGGCCACTACATTCGCCACTGTGTTGGCCAACGTGTAGAGGCGCCGTATTCGCCACTACATTCGCCACTGTGTTGGCCAACGTGTAGAGGCGACGTTAGACGATGCACGGCTTTCAACGCCACACCTCCGTGGCCGTCGGAGTGGGGAGCGTGAGGTTTTTTTCGTTACGGAATTTCTGGATTCGGTCCCCGCGCTCAAGGCCCGCGATAGAAGCTATGCAATAGCTTAAAAACTTGAATAATTATAGTACTTGAATGCAGTGGTCTAAATAATATAAGAATACTATCATCATCTATATTACAGTATTTCAGAAGTTGAGTGCTAAACAAAGCCCCGCCCCTCTAAAGAATGCTTAGTGAAAAAATCATATGTAATGAACGGGTCATCTAATTTTACATAAGACCGTTTTAAACTTATGTTAAGGAAAAAATGACAGTGTCGTCTTGACATTAAAAATAACCACAAAATTTAAAAAATTATGAATTAAATATCACGTTAAAATATTTTCAGTGATAATTTAGTATCAAAATTTTCGTAATTATGTTCAAAACGAGAAAAATTCTACTCTTTTCAATAATTCTCTCAAGTCTTTTGTTGGTTGACTGCATTTATGGCAATGGAATGCTTCATACGGTTAAAGGACTGACATGCAAAGTTGTCAGTTTCATAAAGAAAACCATAAAAGAAGAGGCAAGACTCCAAGTAATTGAGAATGAGAAACCGATAAACCTACCTGTACTGATTTCTGAAGTTATATTTGTTGCATTAATAATGACAGTAAGTTTAATAAAGTTTATAATATTAACATTTAAGAAAACTTAAAAAACACGCATTAATAATGAGCTGTGATAGTTTTAGAAAGGATTATCCTGGTGATCCCGATCAGGATATTAGGATAAAATGATTAAATTATTGTATAGTCTTCGGAATAATTACAGCATATACAGTGAGTGTTTGCTTTCAGGCGCTTAGCAAATACAGTGTAAAGAAGAAAAGTGATCGCATCGACGAACTCCTCCGGGATAGCAGGCAAGGGTTACAATATTCGAACGAATTGCTTGAGAAGTGGCGACTGAGAAGAGTAAGTAATTGATTAATTTGAATGTTGTAATGCTGCTGCAGCCAACTAGCTTAATTAGCCTTTCAGTTAACAGCCTAGCCTTTTTGAGCCTAGCCTGAACGATATTTAGTAGAGATGTGTCGAATATTCGTTTTATATTCGGTATTCGGCATATTTACCGCTTTACCGAATATTCGTATTTGGCCGAATATTCGACTAAATCACCGAAAATTCAAGTCATATTTGTGTCATCGGCGGCTGAGTTGCAAATGATGGTTACATTAATGAACTGGGAATTAAAAGAAAGGGGAATGAAAGTGAACGCAAGTAAGACGAAAGTGATGGTTTTTGAAAGAGAAGAAAGCAAAACGGTATGTGAAATAAGAATAGAAGGAGAGTTAATTGAGCAAGTGGATGAGTTTGTGTATTTGGGATGTGTATTTAGCAGGGATGGTAGATATGATAGGGATATAGAACGACGAGTAAATGCAGGTAATAGAGTGAATGGGGCACTACACTTTTCAGCAAATTCTAACTTACTTCTAACTAGACAGTTAAATAATAATTTGATGACAATAGGATTATTGAAATCACGGGCATTGCGTTATTATTAATATGCAATAATATACAGGTGAAAACTGAATATTCTTACTTAGACGAAGAGCCGCAGCCAATCCCGCCATTGAAACTGGAGGTTCCAATACTGCACATGGCTATTATTGATGTAAGTATTTGTCAAATTTATATATTTTATTTATACATCTTATTTTACAATCGTCAGATTGAAGAAAAGTTAATCATCAAATAAATCATATTCTGATTTAATATAAAAGTGGGACAGTTAAACTATATCATTCGTTATCTGTAATTTTTAATTTGTATAATATTGTATTTTATCTTGCGCATAACATTTATCTGAGGATTGTAAAATCGCCATTTATGTCGACAATCAAAAGCTATTATTGTACAAACAATTATCATTGGATGATAATATGGGTATTTCTTAACATGGACCGTGTTTAGAGTACTTATAAGCATAGTGTCCTTATTTATATTCTAAGGGACCTTATTACAGTTTTTCTATGGTAATTACACATAATTTAATGGTGAGACAGACAGACAGTGACGTTAGCTTCGTTAATATACTAATAATTTTATGTTAAAACTTTAGAATTTTAATTTAATGATACTCTCTCGCTTCCTCTCTCCCTCGCACTCTCTCTCTCTCTCTCTTTTACTCCCTCATACTCTCTCTCGTCTCTCTCGGTGTGTTGGTTAAAAATTATCATCATATGTGTTAACATTTATTTTGCTTTCAATTTTAGACTGTTTGATGGTAGGAACAAAATAGACTTAATTTCTTTATAGAATAAGGATAACAAACGAGCACACAGTCCACCTGATGGTAAGTGGATGCTTTGGCCCATAGACATTTATCCTCGATTGAGAATCAAAACGGTGATGCGTTTTCACGCCTGAGAACTGAGACGGATTGCTTCGTTTCCAGTAAAAGAGAATCTCTGGATATCTACACACACCATAAGAAATACAGCAGTATTAAGCTGCTATTTTACGCTGGTATTCTGTGACAGCGTAGTCCTTCCCTGGTCGAGCCGAACCATTCGTGCTACAACCATAATATAGCTGCAGCGTGGCTCTACCACATACTAACAATACTAAAACTACATTCAGTCTTCCAGTTAGGGTGACTTACAGTGTAGTCAGTAGTTCAATTGCCTTTACCTCTGGAGCTTGACAAAGGTTTTTCCAAGGTAGTGCCAGCAGGCATGTTTTACCTGAGAGATTTGCCCACACTCACCACGCTGGATAGGCAGATTGGTGAATACATGGCTGTTGGTTTTTAAGTGATAGAGCCATGCTGCACCTATGTTATGGTTGTAGCATGAATGGGTCGGCTCGATCCGTGAAGGACTATACTCTCAAAGTATACTCGTAAAATAGTAGCTTAATGCTGCTGTGTTTCGGATGCTGAGTGTAGAGAACCGGAGACACTTTTTACTGGAAACGAGGCATTCCGTCTTAGTCCTCAGGGGTGAAAACTCATCTGAATTTTGATCCTTAATCGAGGATAAATGTACATGTCTATTAGTCACAGTGTACACTTACCATTATGTGGACTGTGTGCTCGTTTGTCACCTTTATTCTATAAAAAAATTGAAGTGGTAATGCTTCCTATCACCAGTCTGTGATATGTAACTTCAGCGTTTTTTTAAAGTTTCTCCGTCAGTTAGTAGAGAGTTCTTCTTCATCATTAGCCTTTGAACTTCCACTACTGGATACAGAGCTCTCTCGTTGTAGGGAGGGTTTGCTTTAATCGTCTTTTTAGGCAGGCGCACTGACAATTTCAGTACCATTCTCGCATTTTTGTTGTTGTTTCATGCCGCTGGTCTGGATATTGTAAGGGTTTTCGTTAACGGTTATACCGTCATCTATCGAAGTCATAAGATTTTCCGAGCATATCCTACAGTCACCTCTTACGACATTTAAGGGACGAAATAGGGTGATGAATCCTCTTACGCTGCCATCACACACGCAGAGAAAGCTAAGCTTCCACCCCTATCAGTAGTTTCTTTTTCATTCCTACTGGTATCATCCTTATGAGCTCTTCAACAGTCCTCAGCAGGAAATAGGTTTCTTCTTCTTGAGAGAATTTATTATAATGTCAAAGTGAGGTGTTTCTAGTGCTGAACCAGTGCATTTTACCGTCCTCATCAAAGTGTGCTGAGATAGTAGTCAAGCGACGGCTTGCATTAGGTGTAAATATCCCGTGGAAAGACCTGGGATTAAGCAGGTGGTTGGCAGGAAGGGTGTATAACGAGGAAGTTGTTGCACCGTCTATTAAAAATCTTATTTATGGTTCATGTTTGTTCCGTAATCTGTCACACCGTGGGTGCCAGCTACTGTGAGAAATACCAAAAAGTTTATAAGGTCTCCACTAGTTGGTGATATAGTCATCTCGAGTATCATTAATTTATTCATCACAGCCTCTGAAATTTCACTGCTGACCATAAGCCTTCCCATAGATTTCCTTATAATAATTGCATAGTTGCCACGCTTACACAAGCGCCTAAGTATAAGACTGAATGGAGTGGAGTCTTTGTATTGTAAATTAAATCTATTTTGTTCCTGTTATCAAAAATTCTAAATTTCAAAGCAAAATAAATTTTAACACATATGATGATGATAATTTTAACCAACAGAGAGAGAGAGATATGAGAGAGTAGAGAGAAAGAGAGAGAGAGAGAGAGAGAGAGAGAGAATCATTGAATTAAAATCCTATAAATTATGTTTGACATAAAATTATTAGTATATATCGAGGGCCAAGCGGGTTTGAAATCGCAGTTTTTTATTTTTCTAGTTGTTATTAGCATGTTATAGCCCTACTGCCCATCACCTTTTTTTTAATTAATTCTTAGAAAGAGTGTACATAAAATTTTGCCAAACTGTAATCCACGTTGTCGGCAATGCAACAGTTTATCGTTTCATACTCCTTAACAACAATATCTGGTGATTATAAATACTTAAATTAACACAAAAATAATAAAAGAAACATTCACTACTAGGGACACAACGACAGTTAATGTTTCCTCAAGATGGCTTTGAGCTGAGACTTAGTTTCTCGTCTCGTTTGTCTTTCGTCATAATATACATCCGCTACCTCATTACACAAAGTTGGAGCTATCCATTGCCTTATACGCCGTCCAAAGTAATTTTCAATCCTAGGTATGAGATAGTTCCTCCTTTGTGTAATTTGGCGCTTCGCCATTATATATGTATTAAGTTTCTTTAATGTCCCCATACCATGCTGTTTAAATATGATGAAGGATTTTACTTTCTTTTCTATGGGAATAATTTTGCAAATTTTAAATAACCTTTCATATTTTTTATCTAGAGCATTTCTCGTTTTAGGATCAAATTATATCTTTAAGAATTTTATCTGTATAGACGTTATTTTGTTTGACCTGATTTGTTTCCCTTCGTTGCCTCTTACGAGACTTACATATAGGGTAGTAGACATTATTACACTACCACTTCACGGTTAATAATCGTACATCTCTTGTAAGCAAGAACAAAACACCCAAACTGGTGATGGTGAACCGAGTCAAAGATGCGAGTACTGCGGTCATCAAAACCATCTTGATGATTAAATTAAATTCTGCCTACAATAAAGGACGCCCGCCCTTCGCTATACCATAGTATATATACCATAGCATAGACGAGGTGTCCAAAGCCGTTTTGAAAAGCAACTCAATTAATATCCAATGTTATATTTTTAGACCAGAGGTACCCACAGAAGTCAGCCAGAAAGGGGAGACGCGGGTGATTCAGTCAACATTATTGATTCAACTCTACTATCGGTGACATCGTTTTTAGACGAAGATTTGGAATCCATATTGAATGCACAGAGTGATGACGGAACCATTGATGATGAACGGACTGCCGAAATCAGAAATCGATTTTTGTGGAACGTTCTGGAAGAGGAGGTCGAAGATTTGGGAAATCAATAGCTTTGGTGTCGAAATTAAATATGCAGGTGCCTTTAACTGTACACAAATAAACATGTTTGACGAAATTTTCCTGTTTTAAATTTTATTTATATTCCTTGTCGCCGTTTGTATTGACGACACGAATTTAAAAGTTTTGGTCAGTTCAATTTTAAGTGCCAAGTTGCACGTTCTCGGTGGTGAAGGAAAACATCGTGAGCGATGTTTTGCTTTATCAATGAGAAAAGGGTCAAAATAACATTTGTTTCGGTGAATACGGGGATCGAACTTGCTTTACATTTATCCCCGTTTATACATGGGGTAAATCAGCACTTAAATTTGCAATTAACAATTTCATTGGTGCCGTCAGGGATCAAACCCGGGTTGTTCGTGTACTATGAAATTTACAGCGAGCGCTAACCATCTGAGCTTCCAAGGTGTACCACTACATTTTAAGTGCTGTTTTACCACGTGTTCGGTGGTGAAGGAAAACATTGTGAGGAAACGTGCATATTTGAGAAATAGGAAAAAATATTTCGAAAACACGTGAAGTCAACAATCTTACCTTGCCTTAAAACCCTCTCAGAAATGAGGGGAGGCCTGTGCCTAGCAGTGGGACGTATATAGGTTATAACTTATACGTGGGGTAAAGCCTCCGCATACCCGCGTCACGGAGATAAAGGCGACTAAAATCCTTTGCCCCTATTATACTTTCGTCTCATATCGGCCAGGATGCGGGAATGCTTTAGAACACGTGCTACTGGCGACCCCTCGTTATGAGAAGCTAACTCCTCCCCCTCTGTACCTCTTCTGGTAAGGCGCGCGGGACCTACGTAACAGACATACCCCGAGTACGTAACGAGGAGGCCATGGCCCGTGGGGCCAGTAATTGTGCCATCGTGCACTCGGCACCACCAGGCTACCGGATTCCGAGAAATAGGCAGCACCACCTTCCTAATAATAACTCAAAATAATAAAATCAGCAGTTGCCAACCCATCCGCCAAGCGTGGCATGCTTTAGCAAATATCCCGTCCATTAGCCCTTTTATGGAGACCTAAATTCAACAAATAGAGATTAAACAACTAGATCAAACAAAATCACAAAATCACAGAAAATGTACGAAATTTGACCTGCACTTAGTTCAAAAACTTTATGAAACTAAGTTTGTATAAAAAGGGTTATTATAATATAAAAGAATTTATGGATGATGATAACCCCTGGGAAGGGTGATCGCTACCAAGCTATTTCTAATTTGTCTTGTGTTATTGTAACATACGTGATTGTAAGCTGTTACTTTTTTTTTAAATAGTCCCGCTGGGTTTCTTGCTGGTTCTTCCCGGGAAACAAGTTACTTTCCGAACCAGTGATAAAATAAAAAAGAGACTTTCAATAAGTATTATTTATAATCTATATTGAATAAAAAAGTTTGTCTCTGTTTCTGTTTTAACTGTGGCTTTAGACAAGTTGTAACGAAGAACTAAACTTCCCCTTCCCAGTGGCGGAATTGGTCTATGGCTCCGACACCGACCAAGTTACAGCCGCGAAAGGTAGGGAAAGCGGCACCTTGCAATACCGACACCCTTTTCACCCCGCGGATCTAGCAACATTGCATTCAGCTGCATAGGACAAGTGACTCAATACCATACCAACACTTCTCTTCCTTCGCAACCTCACCTTGGCTGCAGTGGGCTGGCAGTTAAAATACAACTTACGCCGCAGTCCACCTCGCTAAGCCCACTGGGTTCGGAAACCTTGGCTGGCCCTGTAACTCAGGTCAGCCACATGGACTATCCTTTATCCACCGTGAGTAACCAAGTCACAGCTACTAAGCAATCCTTTTACGAAAACGCGGGAAACCGTTCAAGAGGTAAGCGTTTTTTTATAGGATATGGTGACAGCAGTGCACACAGTTCACGTGATGGTAAATAGTTATGGCGGCCCATAGACATCTACATTTATACTCAATTACAAATCAAAAAGATGGAATGCCTCGTTTCCAGTAAAAAGGGTGTCCGATTCTCTACACTCACCATACGAAACACAGCAGCATTAAGCCACTATTTTACCCTGGTATTCTGTGAGAGCGTGGTCCTTCCCCAGTCGAGCCGACCTATTCGTCCTACAACTATACTACTAATATAACTGCAGCATGGCTCTACCACGTGTTTTATCCTTGAATTGCAGTTTTTATATATGGCACTCACCAAAAAGCTATATAATAACGTCAAGTATTCGAAATTTAAAGCCAATGAAATAATTAAAGGGCAGCAGCGTCTTCCTAACAACGATTTAAAAAAAAACTGCGGTTGTTAACCTACTTGCCACGCGTGGCAACTATGGCAAATATCTCCCCTAAGAGACAATCTATGGGGGAGGCCTATATCAGCAGTGGTCTTTATTAACTAACAGCGGTACCGGTAACGGTAATTAAGTAAAAACCTTGAATTTTATTTTATTTAAAGGATTATTACTATTAAATGCTATATAGTGAACATAGAATATACGGTATGTACAGCAAAAGTGAGACTGTAATCCTTAGGATTATAGATCCCGTAAAGCTTTTCGCGTAACTATCGCACACTTTGAGTGTCGAATGCCTCATAATAAGTACCAGAAGCTGACAGATATTAAATTAATACCCCTAATACTTGAGGACATCTTTTTGCCTTTTATAAATCACGGTTATTATAATCTATACCTTATTTTAATGCAGTTAAGGGTTATGTTTTATATTTTGGTATGTCGTGATAGTGTTTTAATTTGTTTCGTATTCACTTTGATGTGAAAGTGTCGGCGGGATGTCTTATATGAAATTTAATTAGTCTTTGAATATCAAAGCAAAAAGAATTTGCAATAAGGTGGATTTTGGTGAATTATTGAAAATGCGGTTTGATTATTGGTGGTATTAATGTCAGACCTTTCCTTATTGTTACTTTAAAAATAATAAGGCAAAGGAACAAGCCTACATACGTCCAACGTGCGTCTTACTACTAGAAATACATATGCCTCCTCTCGTTCTTGTACAACGATTATTGTTAATTTCACATATCGATGATTTTAAATTCTCCCACGATGTTTTCCATCATTCGGGCTAAATCTGCACTTGAAATCGCAGATAATTTATGACGCGGGGTTTTTGTCTGCAACCACATAAAGTAAGGATACCTTCATGCCGAAAACTATATTGGCAAAACAAATACTTTTAGAACATGTGATATCTGCCTTCAGCAGCGCAGTGGGTTCTTTCTTACCTCAAATTCTTCTCGGAAATGACAGGAGTTCTACAGCTAGTAGTGGCACGTGTTTTACTTTTTTAATATAATATGCTCTTTTTCCATTTGTGCCCATCGACCAACCATATTTGATTTTTTAAAACCAATCCATTAAATTTTATTGTGTTAAATCAGTCCCTATATCCATTATTAATTAGTCTACTCTTTTATTTACACTTAACATTACTATATTTTTGGAAGCCACATTACATAAAAGTTAAAGTTGCAGCCTATATATACGTCCCACTGCTCGGCACAGGCCTCCTTTAACTTTTGAGAGGGTTTTAGGGCAAGAAAGTGTCCGACAGATTGCCCCAATGCGTACTTGGGGACTTCGTATATCTTCAAAAGTGGATTTTTCAGACATGTAGGTTTCCTCACGATGTTTTCCTTCACGGCCGAACACGTGGTAAATCAGCACTTAAAATTGCAATTAACAACTTCACTAGTGCCGGCGGGAATCGGACCCGGGTTGGATTCAATAGAAAGGCATACTAAGAGGTATATTGGTGAAAATATACCTCTTAGTATGCCTTTCTATTGAATCCTTTCACCATCACCAGTTTGGGTGTTTTGTTCTTGCTTACAAGAGATGTACGATTATTAACCGTGAAGTGGTAGTGTAATAATGTCTACTACCCTATATGTAAGTCTCGTAAGAGGCAACGAAGGGAAACAAATCAGGTCAAACAAAATAACGTCTATACAGATAAGATTCTTAAAGATATAATTTGATCCTAAAACGAGAAATGCTCTAGATAAAAAATATGAAATGTTATTTAAAATTTGCAAAATTATTCCCATAGAAAAGAAAGTAAAATCCTTCAATATGGTAAAAATAAAGTGTGGAATAAATTTTCCTGCACCTGGCAAAAGTGAACACAGGCTTTAGTGTACTTTGCCATCTTCGGATGCATCACCACTTAACATCAAGTGGAACGGTAGTCAAGCGCTGGCTTATAATATAAAATATTAAATAAATAATATTTATTTCATTTCCAATTACACATGTTTACATACAGGAACAAATAGTTGACTACCTGTGTTTCAGACTATCTATCACTTACACTATAAGTTTTATTATGTAGTACACTAGATAATTTAAATAGTTAAATTATATTATATAATAAATAAAATAATACAAAAACATTTTTAGAATTTCTAACAACTTCTCTGCGTCTTCGTAATTTAATTTATTCAGAAATTCCCTTACAATTATATTACATTTCTTATAACTTATAACTTCATACTTATGCGTAAAAACTTGTACTGAAAGGCAGAAAATGTTCGACGCTCAGATTTTTCGCATAGTTTTTATTTTGGTTTTTGAGTGTATTGATTCTAACGTCATAATTATTATAGATTATTTTTTGTTCAACATAATTTCTTTCCTACATCTATCTACTACCCAATATTGCCGAGTGGGTGTCAAAAGAGGCGACTGATTGACACTGAAACATGAGATGAGCTGTAGCTTCTTCCTGATAACAACTCAACATATTAACAACTGCGGTTGCCAGACACGCTTGCCAAGCGTGGCAGCTATGGTGAAATCTTCCCTAAGAGGTAATCTGTGGGACCTATGTTCAGCAGTAGACTTTCGAAGGCTGTATAGAGTAGATCGGTCAGTCCGTAATTGTTCACAGCGGGACATGGTTCCCTTGCAGTGCCAGATGTCTCGCACATTTGACCCTGCTCTCCGTCGTCGGTTTAGGTAACTTACGTTGTACATAGATGAGATAGTTATAATGCCATCTGTCGACAGATCTTTCTGGAGTTTTTTATAGTCGACTCTTACGACACCTATAGGTGAAATGGGGAGATTGGACTTTCTTATAACACGGCATGACAAATATGTTAATCTTTTTATATTAAACTGTACATTAATGGGATGTTCGGGGCCATAGATTTAATACTTCTATGTTCGGGGCTCACCCCACTCCCGTCACGAGTCGGCCCGCAACGCAGTGCCGCCGGGATCGTTTATATACGTGCTAGAGCCACGCTGCAGCCATAATATTATGTCTGTAGCACGAATTGGTCGGGCCGACCATGGGAGGACCATGCTCTCACAAAATGCCAGCGTAAAGTATCAGCTCAACGCTGCTGTGTTTCCTATGTTGAGTGTGGTGAATCGGAGACACTTTTTACAAACAAAGTCTTTCAAACTCTGAACGGACAGAAAGTATTGGAGGTTTGTTCCAATATGAAATAATCTAATACCATGGTTTTGGTAGTAATCTGTATATTACGTATCTAAAGTTTAGAGGAGTGGCGTCAAACACGCGACATCTAGTGGCGATGAACATAATTAGAATAGTGCGTTGTACACACATATTGTTTAAATCTTCCAATAGTAAAACCCTAACTTTTAATGAAATTTGGTAAAAGTCTATGCTAAGATACGGAGTATAGAAATAAATCCCTGACTTCGGAATATAAAATCAGTTCTTATTAGTTATTTGAAGTGGGCTTTGATTTTATTTAATAAAAAATTACCTTTTTAGTGTACTAAGGAATATCACAATTTCAATATCAATTAAAGAGTTACATTTGAAAACTTAATCCCCTGTTTTGCTACCCTCAAAGGTGAAATTTCAATCATTACCCCTACATATCACCAATTGCCGAAGATATTGCGTAATATACATACAAAAACATGCAGACGATTTGTAAACCTTCTTTTTCCAAGTCGTCTAATAAACAATACAACGAGGTATTCGGCGACGTAATATCTTCATGCATTTTAGACTTTATAATTCATATTATACAAAATTTTCAGCAACGTCAAGCTTTCCTTTGTGACTCGTGATAGCCTTTGAAGGGCCTCTTTTTTCGACAGCGGGATAAACGATACATAGTAATTCAGATGGACTCTTGTCTGGAAACGCCATTTGTGGCAGGGCCTTATCTTTTTGGACTTTTGAGACTTTTATGTCTGGCGTGCATTTTTTTTCGAGCAAGGAACAGTATTTTAAAACACTTAAATATGCAACTTGAGAGCGTTTAAATTTTTTAGTTTTATTTCGACTGTTCAGGCGAAATTTTATACTCAGCGTTAATTGCTACTTGCTATAAATATTATTGGCGGGTGGTTCACAAAAGGCGGATTACGTTCTTAATTATTTGAATGACTGGAAAAAGGTCTCGACTGTAATGTAGTAGTTCTATTCAAGAAAGGGGTTTTCCGAACCCGTCATAAAGGTAGAACTGAACATTGAACTGAATACTGAATATTATAAATATTGACTTAAACTACTTTTACGGATTTTATCGCGTTTAACTTATTTGTGCTTTCAGCCCAGTCCTTTACAGCACCCATGGTCACGGGGGACTGAAGTGACTGACGTCCCGATTTCAGTGTTAACCCGGAGTACCATCAGCATTTTAATTATTATTTATGGTCCGATCTACGCAGAATGAACTTACTGTGTCTTTAAGACCTGCAGTGGTATGCTTGGGTTTAGTTTTAATTTTATTAATTACAGGGTCCCAAGCAACTGGTAGTACCCACAGTCTACTTTTTTATTGCTAATAGGATATTTTTTAATTTCAATAGTCTCACGTATCATCCTTGATAGGAATCGATGTTCTCCGGCAAGGATTTGAGTTCTATGAAATCTATCATAGCGATCATATATATATATATATATATATATATATATATATATATATATATATATATATATATATAAGTGGGTAGACAACAGCAAGTTTTTTTGGTGTTATTGCATCTTTAGGAAGTTGCTTCAGCCTATCTTCTGTTTCATTTTGCCCCTGCTGCCTCTTACGACATCCACAGGTACGTTGCCAGTACACGGCAACTAGTTCTATACTGTACGTTGTAGAGGTTGCTGTTTTAATATTAATCCTGATTTAGGTAGCAATTTCTAAGCCTAAATATAGAGCGTTTGACGGGGCATACGGAGTATCGGCGCTTCCGCTATGAAATAAGTATATTTGTTAAAATCAAATCAAATAATTATTATCCAACCTGCTAACTTTTGTGTTTATAAAATATTTTAAACGTTATGTGATACGCTGCAGCACGTATTATTCAGCTCAACCATTTCGTATAGTAAGTATAGAGAACCTACTTTGCTACTTTTTTAGGTACTGGAAACAAGGCATTTCTTCACAGCTGTATTGAAGTTGCGTAAGTCTCGACGCGTGCATTTGAAGATCTGTCTGTTCAATTGCCTTTATGCTGTCAAAATTTGCTTAAGACTGCAGCTTCATCTCCCGTCTAACAGTCATGAGATTAAGAGTGTGATCGAAAAGTTTTTGTGTTCTTTTGCGACGGGTCTTACAGAATTTAGTTTGGACCATGCGCATGGAGAATTTCCACAAGCTTGTCATTCATATTGTCTACTTCATTACAGTCTTCAACACTGAAAATGGTTTTGTAACTGGAGCTGAAAGTTTTTTACTGGAAACGAGGCATTTCTTCTGAGCCGATAGGGATGACAAAACATTTAAATTTTGATTCTTTATTGAATACCGATGGGTGTCGATGGGCTATAGCATTCAAATATCATCAGCTAGTTTGTGTGCTCACCTGTCAGTCTTATTCTGTATAAAAAATATAATAAATTTTAGTATAAAACTTTGACTTGGATTTTTGATGGTTATTAATTTCGTTCATAATATGTAAAAGAAGTTTCCTTTAACACCATATCATGCGAGAGAAGCCGTGCACACCAGCCAGTCATTAAATAAGTAAAGAGAATCTAAAAATTGTAAAATGTTATCTTTTTTCGATAAATTATTAATGACAAAAGTGATGAAAATCATCGACGTAATAAATGTACAAAGCTCGCGTAAAAGATCTATAATTTGCTCCCTAAACTTCAGCCAAACAATGGTCACGTGTCTTAAGAACTAAAATTGTGGTGAAGCGCATATTACCCTTGTTTGCCGAACAATGCGTCGAAAAGTTTTGACATTAGCCCTTCACTCGTTCATGCCATAGCAATCTCTAATGGAAAGAAATAAAGACTAAAACTGGGAGCTATTTTTAAATATACAGAATGTACATCAGGCTACGGTGTACGTAATTATAGTATAATGCAATGGCGATGGACTCATGATGGATTACTACCCGCCTTACGGTTTTGTTGAGGAAATCGCTGTTTAGGGTTAGTTACCCTTTGGGAAAGAGATTTTGATTTGGACGGTTACACGCTAATGAAAAATATTTAGGGTTGCAGCGACATAATAGATCTCCAATTCCGTGGTTGCACCTTGAAATATATGAAGAGACAAAGCAGGAGATACCCTGTATATGTGTGTGTTCCGGAAGTTTTCTTTAATAGAATAAGGGTGACAAACCAGCACAAAATCTAACTGATGGTAAGTGGATGCTATGGCCCATAGACATTTATCTGCGACTAAGAATCAAAATGCAAATGCATTGTCGCCTTTGAGGACTAAGACGGAATGCCTCGTTTCCAGTAAAAAAGGCGTCCGAATCTCTACACTTATTATAGACGAAACATAGCTTGGTCCATTCCCGGTCGACCCAATCCATTCGTGCTGCAACCATAATATATTTGCAGCGTGGCTCTACCACGTATAGTTCGCCGACGGTTCAGTTTGTATGTAGTCCATCAAACACAATCATCAGCCGATACCAAATTGATACTATTTGCGCACTCGCATATACATTTTTTTATCTGTAAGGATTACTTATCAAAAGTCCACTAAACATAAGTCTCCTGCATAAATTGGCTAATAGGGGTGATATTTGTATACACACGTTTGGCGAGCGGGTTGGCAACCACAATATTTTTTTAATCAACTGTTATCAGGAAGACGTTTCTTGGGTAGGAGCAGTTTCCTGGTACAGTTTCCCTCTGTTACCTCTTACGACACCCACTGGGATGATACTAGGTGGTTGATATTTTTACACTTATAGATGATTTATAACTGATGTCAAGAATCGACGCTCCGGGAAGTCTGCAGTCTGTGAACACGTACAGGATCGCCCCCGTCACTACATCACATTTGATAGACCTTAAAACCTCGCTAAAGAACACCAATTCCTTCCAAGGATGATCCGCGAGGCTTTTGAAATCAAAAAAACATCCTAATTTCAATAGAGAAGATGGCTGTGTGCTACCAAGCACACAACTGCAAGACTTCAAGATACCTTAAGTTCATAGTGTGTAGATTGGAACAAAAATTAAAAAAAAAAAATAATAATTTTACTCTGTGGGTAACCGCAGTTAACTATGACATCGGGATGTACGGACGGACGGGGAACTTGTTGGGGTTTCGCTGCTACTTGTGTCGCCATTTTGTTTGCCTCTGCTCTCGGACTCCGCCATTACTTACTTGTTTAACTACTTTGCTCGTTTACTGGACTCTGTTTTACATTCTGATTTAGACGTTGTTTACTTGAAAGTGTAAGAAATGCGTTACAATTTAAGTGAGTATGTGGAACTGCATTATTTTTATAGTTGTACGAGGAAACGGCGTTGAAGCAGCGCGTCTGTACCGCGAACAACTTCAACGTCGTGGTGGGCCGCAACCGCCGTTTTATCCCGATCATCGTATTTTTATTAACACTCACAATACCTTGATGGCAGGCCGCATTCCTGGTCAACGCGGAAATCATGAAGGAATCCTTAGAGCAGACCCTGATCGCAGAGAAGTGGTGCTGGAAGATGTTGAGAGAAATCCGTCAACGAGTACTAGAACTGTGGCTCGTGCTCTGGACATCCCAAGGTCTTCTATTCAAAGCATACTTCACGAAGAAGGTTACCACGCGTACCACATTCGACGAGTCCAAAGTTTACTACCTGCAGACTATCAGTTGCGCATTCATTTTTGCCAAACCATGTTACAAAAACATGAAGAGGATCCTGGATTTTTCGATAAAGTACTATGGTCGGATGAATCAAAGTTTGAGCGATGTGGGATATTCAATATCCATAATTGCCACACGTAGACGATTGAAAATCCACACTCTGCGAGAGCTTAAACGTTTCAACATCGTTTTAGCGTTAATTTGTGGTCTGGGGTCCTCAATGGCGAGTTCATCGGTCCATTTGAGTTGCCGAGCAGACTAGATGGAACAATCTACAAAAACTTCTTGGAAAATGAACTTCCATTGTTGCTGGAAGACGTAAATCTTGAACTTAGACGCAGTATGATGTTCCAAAATGACGGCGCCCCTTGTCACTACGCCGTACAAGTAGGAAATTTCTTAAATGCAACGTACCCCAACAGGTGGATTGGACGCGGTGGTCCAATTTCGTGGCCTCCACGGTCACCGGACCTTAATCCCATAATTTTTTTCATTTGGGGCTACTACAAGCAAGTAGCATACGCACAATGAACCAGAATTAAGGCAGAAGCTTTGCGAAGCCCAACGTGTGGTCAGGGATAACAGAGAAGTTTTTAGAAGATTGAAACGCAATTTTTTACGCAGGTGTAGGTCATGCATTGCTGCTAGAGGTGGTCACTTCGAAAACTTACTGTAAAGTTTAAAAAATAAATTCTTCTACATTTTCATCTACTTTTTACATTATCGTTAATTTTCCTTGATCAATCTTATTTTCCAAAATTCATTAATAAGCCTCATGAATGATGATTATGGCAAAAAATTAAGTTGGCTAATTTTAATAATTTTCCAACTTTCTGTCTTTGAAGACCGATTTTAGCCAAATAAGTCCTATTAAGTACTAATTTTTTTATGATTATGAAAGTTGGGAGCCTGGCGCATATTTCAGACAGGCTTAGATTTTGAATTTCCACCTTTTTAGATTTTTAATTTATTGTTAAAAATTTAAGATATAACTCACAAGACGTAAATTTTTAACTTTACACCAAAAATTTCTTTACTTTTAGTAAAGATACGAAATTGATTATTTTATGCGTTAAAGGACAACTTATGAAGTCACATATGCAAAAATAAAAAATCTCAAAAAAAGTCTTCAAATTTTTTTTTTAATTTTTTAAGACAAGTCAGTCGAAATTTACCAAAAAAATTAAAGAAAATTATAACTCGAAAACTATCAAAAATCGCGTAACATACATGGGGGTAATTCGAATACCCCACGACCTGCCGGACCTAAAAAAAATGTTATGACGTCAATTGTCCGGCCACCCTGTATACAATATCATTGGGTCTAAAGGCTTAGGAGTTAGTATGATTACATGCTGTGAGGCATTCCCTTTTTGTCTCTGGAGGTGACAACGCATCTGTAGGTGTCCGTTGAGCCGTAGCTATATACAATCAGATGGACTGTAAGCGCAGTAATCACCTCAATTTTTATAAAAAAAATTGTTTGACCCTGCAGGCCGTCCCTGGAACTTCCCGCTATTTTCAAATGCAAAGCGCTCCAAATTTCACCGAATTATGTCGTTGAATATTAAATATCGGAGAAATTTAAAATTATCAATTTTTTCAAAATTATTCGTTAACGATATCTCACGAACGAATCAACCGATTTTGACCGGTGCCGGACCGGCGGCGATCGACGTGGTTTTTCAAGGTTAAAAGCCAATTAGTTTTTGAAATCGATTGAACAGTTTTTCAAAATTTTTATTTTTGAGATTTCTCAAAATCTACCGGTCCGAATTAGTTCACTTTAATCGGTCAAGCCGTTCAAAAGTTATAAGAGGTTTACATACATCACACATACATATAGACATAAACACACCATCGAAAAATTGACAGACAGGGTGGCTTCCTGTGACCTCAAAACGTCAAGATTTGATGAAAACACAATTTTCGAAAAACGGGGTAAAAACTAACATCCCGATTTATGAAAAATTTTAATTTTCTTAGCGGGAAGTCAAAAATGACACAAAAGTAAATAAATGAAAAGAACTGACTGACTCGTGGCTGAAATACACTTTTAAAACTTGCTACGTTGTAGAAGTACCAGGAGCCCATGATGACCCAGGCGATCCATTTATCACTTCGGTCTTTTTGTCCCGTTCTATTCAATACTTTTTGCGCGCAAGATTAAATTTCGCGCGTCTCGTTTGCTCCAAAACCATTAATACTCCTATAGCAAATTTATTGGGAACTTCACTTATATGTATAATTCGGAAAATGTGAAGGTTCCGAGCGAATAGCAGAGATCAGATTAATTTGGTTGTGTCAATCCCCATCTTGTGGTTGCTTTTTTATTTTAACACGTCTGGTCGCTGTTACACTGATTATGATTTTTGCGGTCCCCGGAATTACAGCGAAGGGATGAATTGATGTTTGATGCCGGTTTATATGCATTGCTTTGGTCATATTTCTTTATTTTTAAAAGTAGGGAGACTTTGGCGCCACTTCCAATCCAAACAAAGATCCATCTGCCGATTAATTTCAAATAAAAGGAATCCCTTGATAAATTTGTAGAATAAACCTTATTTTTAAGTTGTTTCGTATCATCAATGTTGAGTACATGTATGATAAATATGCGTAGATATAAGGGCATTACAATAATTCATAAGACTTCTTTATTACACGTATGTACTACCACAGTTTAAACAATATTGATGTATCTCATAAATAAACAAAAGAGTTTCAAACTGTACCTAGACGATTTGTTTATGCACATATTTTTAATAATTTGGAAATTAATAAAATCAAGACACAATATTATTGCCATATCATACTACCAAAATTCCATTGCTGAGCAAAGGCCTCCCTAAATATATAGTACGTGAGGGTAATATGGTCATCCAGTTAATATGGTCACTTTCTTATAACTCAAAAACTACAGCCTTGTTTGCATAGATGGCTTTGTGATAAGATAACTTTTTATATGTCAATCAAATAATAAAAAAGTAATTATATTAGTCGATTTTAGTATGATGTAGTGTAACTAGTTTTTTTATATGGATTTTTCGAAGTGTTCCCAATTATCGCCAAAGCTTGTTTTTTTATTTAATATTTTAGTTATAGTATAGGACTTTGTGTTTTTGTCTCCGTCCTTCTCCTAGTTTTCGTTTTATAGGGCGGCAAAGCTTAAGGTGACCATGTTAACCTCACCCACCATATGGATTAAACGAACATTCTTCAGAAAATGAAAATTTATTTTTGTTATACTTTATTGTCTTTTATATTACGTGTATCAGGCTCTCCTTTTATAAATAATTCCATGATAGTTCAATTCACTATTAAGTAAAATAGCCTCGATATTACGCCATATAATATTATGATCAAATTGAACGAGGAAATATTATTAAGCTATTGCATAGCTTCTATCGCGGGCCTTGAGCGTGGGGACCGAATCCAGAAATTTATTCCGCCGTAACGAAAAAACCTCACGCTCCCCACTCCGACGGGCACGGAGGTGTGGCTTGAAGGCCGTGCATTGTCTAACGATGGTCTAACGTCGTTTCTTTAGCGGCAGTCTTCGACACGGTGTTTGTGTATAAATTGTTTTGAATATGAATGAACAAAGTGCATTTATTATTAATGAAGAAAGTCACGAAAAAATAGTGAAAGAAAATGAGTGAGTACTCTATATATATACATTTTATTATTATCACAAATGCAGTACTGATTTTGAATTGAAAATATAATACTGCTATAAAGATAACCTAAATTTTTGATATTAAAATGAGCGATATTAAAAGTAGCCCTCTTTATATACACACAAACACACACACGCGTATGGTTTAAATTCTCTATATAATTTTGGTCACTTAAATTTCGTATATTGTTCAAAATAATGAAATAAATCCACAGAATCTGCAGTTACGAAAAAAAAGCAATATCATTTTAGTCTCCGGCGAAAAAAAAGATATATATCATGATTAATTTACCAACTAGTTATTCGTTTACTAAATACGAAAAAATATTTAGACGTCATTTTTCTTCCAATCTTGCTGTACTGAATATTTACGTAGTCCTTATATTAATAATTATAATTGCATAAGTTGATACAAAATGCTATGCAATAGCTTTACCGCGGCAGTCCCCGAGTGCCACACGTCTTTTTTTATCATTTCAATGACTCTCTGATTACAATTCAAAGTTCATGTTATGCAATGTAATAAAATCTTTCGTCACCATCTTCATTATTACAACCTGTTAAAAGGCCTCAGCGTAACATAAGCCTCCCTGATAATGATGGTTTAGCGGATTGGTACCCGCAGTTTTTAATATTTAGTTTTTATTACGACAGCGATGCCGCCCATCTCTTGGTTTCCCTCTGTCGCTTCTTACAACACAAGAGACGAGTGATGCGAAATAAGTTGATAAACTCTCACTAAGGTTTCAGATGAGGGAATTGCCAGCCAGCCCTTTGGCGATTATAGCAGCCTTTAGACGGCTTTACAATACCAGAAAAAGAGAGATGAGGTTGAAGGAATCCCTTATATTAGTTTCATTGGGCATCGACTTTGAGACTTGATGTAAGCGCTACCCTAGTCAAAGAATAATATACTAAAAAAACATCATATCAGTATTGAATGCAGGTGGCTCAGGACCGCGCTTTGTGGCATTCTTTGGGGGGAGGCCTATGTTCAGCAGAGGAATTGTGAAGGGCTGTAATGATGATGATGATGATGATGATGATTAAAAAGTTATTGTTATTTATAAACCAAGTTGTTTTTTACCACAATTTGCTTATAATTTACCAATTTTTTGTCTGGCAACTCCGTCGAATGCCGCGTCGCATGTATTGCCAGTCAAGCAGTTTAAGATGCCTTGTTGCCTATAATGCTGATTCCCATCATGGGCTCGGGCATTTAACACCTACTATATTTTAAAACACATCATTAACACCCTAGTAAACTAAAGATTTGCGACCATACAAACAATACAACAATTATAGGTAATCATCGCTTCGTAACCACCCAAACATTTTTTAAATTCTGATACCATTGTATAATGTTAACTGAACATACTCTATAATGCAAGCACACAGTGTTGCAACACATAAAAATCAATCTTATTTATATGCTATTAAAGTTCGTTTTTTTATTCGAGTGAGTTGTCGTAACAGCTTTTTAAAAATAAATCTTATTTGTACCGTATATGGTTTGTTTTTATTTACTGCAAATAAAATATTATTTATATACATAAATTTTCGCTTTAGTCCCATAGCTTGTTTTAAACTTTATTTCTCAAGTATAAAGGTTCAATGTTATTTGTAATGCATGCAAAAAAATGTAATCTGTATTCAACGAATTCGAATCTAAAATGATTGAAATAATAGTTGTTAACATGACCAATTATACATCACCGTTTGTCTATAATACTTTTGCACCACAGACGAGCTCTTTCTATTTTGGTTGGATTTTTACAAATGACGTCCACCGCGTGGCCGGCACGTGGCGAAAGACAAGACCAGAAGCGTTGGTACGAAATAAATTTTTGAATACCATCATTAACGATTTGATTGTACGTATTTACAAACTGTTGTTCCTACAGAATTTGTAATAGATAGGGGTTTGACTACTAACTTGAAGATAATCATGTTCTTTTTACTTTCTTACTATTACTATTATTTGCCTAGAATAAATTGTCCAACTAGGTTAGTCCAATTTGATTATGAGGTCACCGACCAACTCAGTTTGGCCACGTTTGGGAAATTACAATAAATTTTCGCTTTTGCCTTTCCTTGTTACATATTGCAATTTTCTCGGCGTAGACCTTCGCAACTGAAACGTGGTTTTTAACTGCTGGTTGTATGAGTTTTCTAAAATCACTTAGCGAGCTACGGGGGGCTATACTGGTACTTACTCTGCCTGATACAATCCATGGCGAAGCTATCTATTGTAGCAGAGTAACTGATACAGCATTCATTTTCACACACAAGTTTTCGAGCGATTCGCAGTCTGATACTCCGTACTAGTCTTCGGGTGGATTATGTTTAGCAATCTCAAACTATAATTTGCGTAATCTTGGCGATTGAAAATCTGTAACCATATCTCTTTGAATAATTGAATTACAGACCACCGTTTTTTTTTGATCTAGTGATCATGATGTCTTTTTGTTTTCTTCTTCCGTTTTTTATCTTCTACATAGCTAGGTATGTACTTCATTTTTAATATTCAAAAACTTTCACACACTTAAGAACTCCTTACATATCAGAAAAAAGTACAATACAATAACATTATTTCTTTTTTTTTTTTAATTTAAAAGCTTATTTTTTACGTTGTAATAAAAATACCACACAGAAATAAAATAAAATTTAATCAAATGGGCTGGCAAACTGGCAATACATGCGACGCGGCATTCGACGGAGTTGCCAGACAAAAAATTGGTAAATTATAAGCAAATTGTGGTAAAAAACAACTTGGTTTATAAATAACAATAATTTTTAATCATCATCATCATCATCATTACAGCCCTTCACAATTCCTCTGCTGAACATAGGCCTCCCCCCAAAGAATGCCACAAAGCGCGGTCCTGAGCCACCTGCATTCAATACTGATATGATGTTTTTTTAGTATTATTATTATTTATTATAATCTAATTACAGTACCTATATGCTCCTTTCAAATTAGACGGGGTTTGTTTACATCATGTATATTGAAGAGAATTTTGGAAACATTGGACGTTCTTTGTGTGAACAATTTAATCTTTGTATAGTACACAGAAGAGAATCCAGACGACCTTTGGAAATCGAGTGCCTCCCAACTTCTTGGGTTGACATCGCAAGTCGTCAGATTTCCCTTTAACACATTGTTTAGTACAGACGCTGGCCACAGCTAACACATTGTTTTAGACAAACAATGGACACCATCCGTTACCTAATTACCTTCTAACAATATATAAAATCTATAATTAATGCTTTTCTACTTTAATAAAATTCACTGAGTTAGAGAAGGCGCGTAACCTGCAATGGGACAAGGGTTGCTAGATGGTAAGGATTCATCTGGACTCTCTAGACATTTTAAATGATCTCCAGACTCCCGTCAAAACGTATAATCTCCAAACAAACAACTTCTCTTCACAACAGCTGCCTTTGATTTAATAAATGCTGAGTTAGTAATTAGACTGAATTCGAAGTAAATTGTTCGAAAGTTCGAAAGTTCGAAAGTAAGTTGTTTTGAAGTGAATTTTAAATCTTGTCTGAATATTTGTAAAGATTCCAAATTGGTGGACACAGTAAAGTCCAATGCCAAATACACGTGACAACCTAAAAATTAAGTGTACTTAAATCAGTTATGTGTCAACAATGTTAAGTTTTTTGTAGCCCATTCATATATGGGTAAGGTCGTCGTTTTTGCCACTTTTTGATGAAAAAATATTCTCATTTTTTCATTGCTTATAGAAAACAACATAGTGGGTAAATTGTAATGGAGGTATTTTAATTAGGTTATACATCTCTTAAACTCTTCCAACATATTCTTAATATTAATATAAGTTGTACATTAAAAAAAATGCAACGAGTTAAATTCGTCCAGACTCCCAAATTTAACGAAAAACATGCTGTCTTTTTAGCATTTAAACTATAAAACTTATATTTTTGTAATGAACGTTTAATTAATTTGTGACTATCTGAAATTTCTTAATAGTAAGCTACTACATCGTGCTTTTCATGTCTTTGATAACGCGTTTTTTTATAGATTTATTACTATTTAAACTTATGTTCCATATTTTTGCTTCTACGTTACTACTTTGTATGTTACCAAAATTTTCCCTTACAAAGCATTGAAAACAGTTTGATAGTATTTTGTAATTGCACTAGCAACACTAAGTATTCAGGCAGCACAATTTAAAAAAAAAAGACGCCATCTTGTCGTGTCGGAAGTCTGTCAAAGGTGCACGCGTGTGTTTCGGCAGTGAATTTTAATTGTGAATTTTGGCGCTTTCAAAGGTAAATATCAGTTTTTATTGTTCACATATTATATATTATTATGCACGAGTAACTAATAAGTGCGTGGTAATGTGTCTATGTTTAAAATTCACCTTGATGTCGAGTTATGTCTATTTATAACCTTGAAAAATCGCACTTTAACGTTACTTCTATGTAGCTTTGATGTCACTGGTAACGTTGATTGTATGTTTCGTAACGTTTTACTGTTGTAAAGGTTTGTGCATATTGTAATTTATTAAATATACTTTTTTGTAAAAAATATCTACCTTTTTTTAAAGTTTTGATCATGTAGAGTAATGAAAAATCCACTCATTAATTTTTTTATTTGATATACAGAGGGCATTTTTTTATTTGGTTTCCAAGCAGTTACTAATTACCTACTTATACTTTTATTTATTAGATTGTTTTACGAAATTCAAAAAACACATAAGACAGGAGTAGTTTATTTGCCTTAATTAATTTGTGTCATTTAAGTAGTTTGGACATTCGTGGAAACTGAAAAAGAAAGGTTTTTAAACCATATTTTTTGTGCCACTTAGTGGAAAAATAAAATAAACTCAAAAAAAAGTAAAAAACGACTTCAAAAAGAATAAAGTTTAATCTTTTGTGAAAAACAATTAAAGATATCGATGCCAATTGTTTCTAAAAATTAAACCAAATTTAACTATTTACCACGTATTTTTTTAAAGTTTGTTTTTACTTTTTTTAATGTTTACTTCGATATTCGCGCGAACGGTCTTCTCTTTCTAGCAAAGGATGTCGGTTAGCGTTAAAGAGAGATACACATACGTACAAAAAAATGTGTTGCGAGGCGGGTAGTGTGACCCTTAGTCAATGTATTAAACATGACTGTATGAATGAATTAGAGCCCTTAAACCATACTATCCCTTTACTTTTCTGATTAACAATAAAACAATATAAACATTGTCACAGATGCCGCCGACGACTGCAGCTGAAAAGCAGAAAAAATATCGCGATAAGTTGAAAAAAAGAAAACCCTCAAAAGTATGAAGAAATACAAAAGAAGGCCAAAGAAAGATCTGCACGTTACTATGAGAAAAAAAAGAGTACCTATACTGAAGAGCACAAACAAGAATTACGGAATAAATGGAAGGAAGATCGGAAAAAAGCAAAAGATGCAAAAATGGCATCACAAAATGAACCGGGTACGGCACATACTTCAAATTCCAAGCAAGATAATAACCAATTAACTTGCCGTAATATGCAACGCCGAATTGAATACAGACTGAAACAAGAAACTGCACAACTGAGATTACAGTTAAACACATTGACTAAAGGTTTCAAAAGTCTTCAGAAAAAAACGAATAGACAACAAAAGAAAATAGACAAGATGCAGGCAGATTACGAAAATTTATTAACTAGATTAATCACGACAGATGAAACAAAGGACACATATACGCGAGAATTAGAAGAGAAAACACCGAGGAAAGAAGTAACAGAGTTCATAAATAATAACATACCTAACATTGAAACTCCCAAAAAAGAAGAAGTTAAGAAGAAACTACTGGAACACGATGTACTAACGAAGTCACTAAAATTACAATTCCAAACTGTAGCTCATACACCTGTAGCTCATAGTTTTTTGCCCACTATTTACGCAAACGAAAAACACACATCGAATAAACAATAAAAATGTGAAAAGAAAAAGGAAGTTAAAAATTCAAAGAATAGCAATAAAACTAGGCGAAGGCGTTTCAGTTCATCAACCGAAGAAGACGAATATGATGATAGTATTGAGTATGCGGAAAGCGACGCCTCGGCGTTTTTTTCTGATGAGTCAATAAGTCCAGATTTTAACGACGATGAAAACAATCTAATCACAGAACTTGACGAAAAAACAGGTGTTCTGAGGCCAAAAATTAATCCAAACAAGAAAGTCACTCTGCTATCCACAATAATTTTAAAGAAACCTAATGCTGAAAATAATCCTAAACATGAAAGGAAAAGAAAAATAATTTGTGAAAATGAAGATTTAATCCATAAAAGATTTTGCGAAACTACGAAACATGTTACTGGGAAAGATGATGTGACAATTTTGTCACAAATAAGAAAAAACCCGGAAAATACTGCGAGTTATGATTTAAGAGAGAGTTATTTATTTGGAAAAGAAGACCCGATAAAGGAAATAAGAAGTAACAAAATTGAGACTGATAAAAGAAAAATCGACCAGAACAGGGAAAACAAAAATGATACCAAAGAAGAGATCAAAAAGAGTTTGAAAGAAAAGTTTCTAATAGAGAAGAAGCACAAAATTGAGATTGAATGTACTAAGAAAGATGAAAGCAAGGAAATTCTAATTGTTATCGCAGAAGAAGAGAGAAAAGAAGCTGATGAAAATAAAGAAAATTATATAATTGAGACTGAATATAAAAGACAACTTGAAAGCATGAGAGGACAAAATAATACTGGTGAAGTTTTACAAGACGCAGATAAATATAAACAAATGGAGAAAACAGATTTAGATAAAATAAACAAATCTGAGAATTTAAAAGAAGATGCAAGTGACAAGGAATTGAATACAAAGGAAGAAGGAAAAAAAGCAATTGAGAGTGAAGAAAATACGCAGAACTTTATTTTAAATATAAATGATAGCATAATAGTTCGATATTTCCAAAGGAAAACGTGGAAATATTTTATAGGATTTGTTGAGAATATAGAATTTAAGAACGGAGAAAATTATTATAAAGTAAAATTTTTTGAAAACTGTGAAGGATTTATCTGATTCCGTGAAGTTTGTAGTCCAAAGAAAATCAGATATTGATATAGTGACCAATATTTCTATCGTCAAAAAGGTAAATTTGATTCAACGGGAGAAAGCCTCTAAAGAATATTACCTGAGTACCGATATTGATTTGGTTTATTTTAATTGTTGAATATTTATTTATAAGGTGTAAGAAAGGTTTTGTATTGCAATGACCTCTTATGTACAGACGCACAGCACACTAGCACATTAGCCCACTCCAATCTGTCAAATTTCTTTAATAGATTTTCAACTTTACCACAAAAGTAGACAATTCATGTTCGATTGAGAAAATTTGACAGATTGGGGTAGGTTGATGTTCTAGCGTCTGTACCTAGGTTAAAGAGAATTATGTAGTTTTTGTTTTTACTTTTTTATGTTATTTCATTTGGCTACGAGATTTTTTTAAATTTTAAATTTGTTGTAATTACTACTCGTATTTCTAAAGTATTTTTAACTACAGATCCTAAGAAACATTTCGTGTCAATTTTATAAGAAAATAAATACCAATATTAGTTTCCTAGAAATGTACCTACTATTTTATTTAAGAAGATAACCCGTGTGATAATTGTAAAAACTTTTAGAGAAAGATTATATTGTTCTAATTTTGTGATTTCACGAAACACTATTGATCTCATTGTGTAGCTTATTTTATAGGTTTAAATCATATTATAATGAATGTTATTTCGTTTTTTTTGTGACATTAAATATTTTTGTTACTTCACTTATATCGTAGTATTATTTTCCTGATATTTGGTAAACTTGGTCAGATTTCATGGTTGTGTAATAACTCTAAGCTGCTGATAGTTTTAAACATTTTTCAACTTATTTTTTTTTCTATCACTGAACTTCTCACAGTTGGCGAATTGTACAGTTAGCTTATGCGTCGAAACCTCCTCCTTTTTGAAGTCGGCTAAAAATAGCGCGTTATGCAATCGGCCTTACAAACATTACACGTTACTTCTATGTTACCGTAACATAAAAGTGTCTATGTTACTCTATGTTACTAAGTGGCAAAATCTACGGCCTTACCCATATATATATATATATATATATATATATATATATATATATATATATATATATATATATATATATATATATATATATATATATATATATATATATATATATATATATATATTACCTTCTTCCAACAACAACCCCAATACTAAGTGGGACTAATTAAGAATGCTGCTAAACCCAATAATAACGTAAAATGTTTATTTCCAAGAATAAAAAAGAGTAGTTGATAAACAAGCGTATCGTTTCTCTTTTATGATGAATCATGATTACTGGCATGAAGATGTATGCAGGTACAAACAGTTTTATCATATTCCCACAGCCAATGACTATGGACAATAAAAAACCTATTACACTTTGGACACGTGTCAAAAAATTAGCCCCCTTTTGTTGAGGAAATGATCGGGCTATGATCCATGCACCTCGGTGCCCAGCCATTGAGTTAGCGCGGTGTGAACTCGAATTTGCGTTGCTTTGAGGTTATTAAATATTCATTTTCGTAAAATTATGTTATTATAGTTTTTAATCGGATTTATTCCGGATATTCATTACAAATATCAAAAGGAGGGGCAATTTTTTGGTTGCTACGAAATATCTGTCTAACATAACAATAACCATGTTGGTGTTTTAAGGTTGCGCCAAAAGAGGATCCATCGCCTCACTTCTTTTAGTAAGCATCGGCGTTAAAGCCATTTTTCATTATATATGAAAAGTCTTGTAAAAGAAAAGGTAAAAATGGCATGCAACTAATGGAAAGTGGCTACGCAGCCCATGTGCACCTTAAACTTCAACAAAGAAGGAAGAAAATTCAGAAATGTTTGTCACTCATGAGAATTAAGAGGAAATGCCTACAGCCTGTATACACTGTACACGTGGAAGAACCACGCTGTAGCTAATATTATGGTAATAATAATAATAAGTTCTTTATTTTCCAAAAGGGTACTACCTTTTAACAAGATATTTGCTTAACATTTAATAAAGCTAAATAGATACCTTTGCATCAGCTGTCAGCGCCATATCCCCACCGTTAATTTATATAAATATTAGGATGCAAGCAAAAGTTAAATAATTAAATTCTATCTTAAAAGTTTGTACATTATTCCAACATAACATAGCTTAGGTACTATGAAATTTATTGGATAACATATTATGTTTTTATACTAAGTTATTACCTATTTTTTATTAGTAGCATGAATGGATCGTCTCGACTAGGGAAGGACCGTCATAATACTACCCTTTATTCTTTAAAACAAATGTTTGTTCTTTCAAAATATCAATACAGCGGAGAATATACTCAAGAAATAAGTAAGAGGATTCTATCAACCCAGACGGGTTCTAGGCAGAAAAGAAGTCTTTCTAAATATGAATGAAGATGAGAGAGAGTTATTATTATGATGATTACAAGTGTACATATGAATGCAACATAACAATTATAAAGCCAGTAATATGCGAGCGCCCTTCCACCAGACCGAGACATTTGCATCGATATTGAATGTCCAGCGCCTATTCCACGTACAATCAAGGGATGATTTTACATGTCAAAGACTATTAAAAAATAGATGCGATAAAGTATTTAAGATATGTTCTTCTGTTATAAATGTGAATTATTAGTATTGTATGTATAATTATTATTTCAAAACGAAATATAAACCTTCAAAATGGCATAATATTTTATTAATACCATATTCATAGTTTTAAACAATTTTGATTGGTTAAAAAAGAACAAAAAATATCACATTCATATTGGCAGTTATTTTTCGGGAAATGGTACTGTGGTGGAAGGATTGACCAACCCAAAATCGTGTTGTTTGACAGATGCGTTGGCTATTGTTGTAATAAATGATTCACACTTTGACGCTACTCCCTTTTTATTTCTTTTTGCTTGTAGGTAAAAAAGTATAGACCACTTAATGTCTGCATTGGCTACTCTATGACATTGCGTGAACATTATTAAGGCTTCCCATTTGGGGGTGAGCAGCGTGTTTAAGTGATATTAGAAGCGAATGTGCGAGCATGTCATGATTGATTCCGGCAATTTCGATGCGATGACGGCTCGCCAATGGATGAATTAGCGATAGGTAATGCGTTAGACAATAGGTTTCACTGAAGTGGACAGCAATGCAACAGAGTTTAGACCAGCATAAGCTGAACTACCTAATGGTTAAATCTAATAATAATTGACTTACATGATGCCAGCTATAGTGACACAAAATGGCTAATATTGTAGAATATAAGTAAAGGTAAAGTAACTGAGTGTATGTTTCTAATATTGAGCACAGGCCTTTTCTTACACTTAGGCAAGAGTACGTCATATGCCTCCAATGCGTTGGTAGACTTCACAATAAGTCCTTTGAGTTTTTTTCGACCATGCAGGTCTCTATGTTACATCTTCCTTCACAGCTGAGCACGTCAGAAATCAGTACATATTGCAAAAACATTTTCATTGATGACGACCAGGATCGAATAAACACGTGAGGAGTCAACTCTTAAAGTTGCAATAAACAATTATTATTCTATTGGGGACAATGAGAAGAGAACTTGGTATAATTGTTATGGAGTAGGCTTTTTTCGTCCTGCTATCTCTACATCTACATGTAAAAACATGACTCAGGGTCATTCAAAATTGAACATAAACACCATTAAACTTCATATATCAGAATACTGGTTTGGACTGGAATTGAAACCTCTAGTTTGTATACGTGGTAGAGCCACGCTGTAGCTATATTTAATTATGGTTGTAGCACGAATGAGTCGGCTCGACCGGGGGAAGGACCACACTCTCACAAAATGCCAGCGTAAAATAGCAACTTATTACTGCTGTGTTTCGTGTGGTGAGTGTAGAGACCCGGAGACCCTTTTTTACTGGAAACGAGGCATTCCATTTTAGTCCTCAGGGGTGACAACGCACCTGCATTTCGATTCATAATCGAGG
This sequence comes from Parnassius apollo, assembly GCA_907164705.1. NCBI lineage: Eukaryota > Metazoa > Arthropoda > Insecta > Lepidoptera > Papilionidae > Parnassius > Parnassius apollo. The sequence continues at coordinate 2,808,880 of CAJQZP010000295.1, forward strand.
ATAAATGTAGATGTCTATGGGCCAGAGCATCCACTTACCATCAGGTGGACTGTGTGCACGTTTGTCACCGTTATTCTATAAAGAAAACCTATGCCACTAAATCCTTTTAGAATAGCCGACTACAAAGCCTCAAGTTTATTAAAATAGATAGTTTTGTTAATAAAACTTCTTTCTATCTCGATCATTGCCACTGGCTTCGGAAGCATAGTTTGACACTTGTTGGGAAGCCTATTGTCGTTAAAGTCTATAAAAGATAACTGCAAAACACTAACTTCCCTCATACATTACCTCTCCGAGGAGATTTTGCCATAGTTGCCACGCTTGGCAAGCGTGTTGGTGACCGTAGTTTTTTAATTTGTTATTAGTTATACGAGGTAGAGCCACGCTACAGCTATATTATGGTTGAATGGGTCGGACCACGCTCTCACAGAATACCAGCATAAAATAGTAGCATAATGCAGCTGTGTTTTGTATGGTGAGTGTAGAGAACCAGAGACCCATTTTACTGGAATGAAGGCATTCCATCTTAGTACTCAAGGGTCATAACGCATCCGCATTTCGATTCTTGTGGCGATATCTATGGGCCACTTACCATAGGGTGAACAGTGTGCTCGTTTGTCACCTTTATCATCTAAAAAAAGATAGATACTTCTACCCATCTCCCGATTCAGTTTCTACGTGGTAGAGTCATGTTGCAGCTATATTATGATTGTAGCGCGAATGTGTCATCTCAATCATTTGTAAACATCATTCTATAAAAAAAGTTTCCATCTTTCGCATCTTACGATATACACGGGACGATATGGAATGATGAATATTCCTACTTTTACACTGCCAATACACGAAACACGGAAGCTTTTGGATTCATTGTTATAAACGTCGTAATATTTTTTGTCGTCATCATCTTTATCGGCCCTTAATAGTCCACTGGATATAGACCCTTGGAGGAAGGATTTTAGCATCAAGAGCTGCGAAAATTATACAAGACCTGGAACAATTATTCTTCAGCCACGCCACAGCGCATCACCATTGACACTGAGCTACTGAGTCGTCGCCGAAGCCGTATTATTAATTTACTAATAACATTTTATTCTGAAAGCTAGAAATTTTTCATTAAAAATAGTATCTGATGATGATGACTGACAATATAACTACGTACGTTACGTACGTACGTTTACGTATACAACTGACATTTGTAATATTTTCTTGTAAAACGTGTTTCATACTATAATAGATCGTAAAACATGAAAAAAATCTTTGCTGCACAATAATACTGCTTTAATGAAGTAACATGACGCGTCGCGTACACACAACCCCTTCCTGTTAACATTAATGGAGTATTCTGCAATTTCTATGAAAATTGAAAAGAAAATTGAATCAATAAGTTCGATTCTAATACTACAAAGGTCCTTTATAGGATTTCTAACTAATAAGTTACTAGGTAGTTCCTTAGTTAATAATCTGTAATTCTGCCTCTAAGGGGATTTTACTAATAAAAAATTAAATTAATATTCCTGGTTTCGTTACGTAAAGAAAATACGTGTGGATACTATAATTTTGATTGTCATTTCAATATTATTTTTTTAAAACATTTTTGCTGTGGACTATGGCCCAAAGTACGATCGATATCCATGTATTTCAGAACATCCTCAGAGTACCCTAACTAATACAAGTACAAAAAATGTACGTTATTTAATGATACTCGTAAGTATATAAAACTGGTAAGTTGTTTAAATAATGCTGCTTATCTGGGCTATCATTTGTCGGTAAAAAAAAATGTTTGCTTTAGAATATCCCAAACTCAACCCGATCTGTATAACGTACCCCAAATCAAAAAAGCAATATGTAACAAATTTGTTTTTCAATTTCGTACCAATTTTGCATACAGAGGCCCGTCGCCGCATAATACGACCAAATAAAACGTCGTATTGTGGTTTTATGATTCGTGAATATTTTTTTTGCATTTTTTTTTAACTTTTATAGGCATACGCAAGGTGGATATGAAAAGAGGATTTGTGTTTTGTGGTGTTCTTTTGTTATTGTCACCGAAATTCGTTAATAACTGGCGGTTTTTTTTTCTCCGGAGCTTTTTCGCTTTGATACAATGGATACTCTTGACTGAGCCTTGTTTTAATTTAACGCCTTTAGTAATTATACGTGATAGAGTCACTTTGCAGATGCGTACGAATTGGTCGACTCGACCGGGGAAGGATTACACTTTCACAGGATGCCACTGTATTTCGAATGTTATGTAGTGTAGCGAGACTTTTAACTGGTAACGAGTTTCTTTATCTCTCAGAGATGTCAGCATCTTGAAAGTGTCTATCCGCCACAGCTTCTATTTACCATCAATTGGACCTGTGTGTCCAACTTATATATAAATACATAGTTAGAACCTATACCCTAAAATATTCAAAGGCTGTGTTTGTTCTTATTGTTATGGTCTACTTTAAGAAGTTCATTTTTGGCCATAGATTTTTCTCACTTTATAAGATAACCTTACTTACAGTAATTAACTATGTTATTAAATTATGTAATAACGCCCGCATCTCGATTATGTTTTTTTGATGATTAAGCTTAAACCGATTTAAATACTGACCTATTTGACAGTAATAATGCTGCTTTACCGCTTTAAAGTCAATTAATTTAAATATTGAGAAACTTGTTAATTTTGCCAATCGGTTTCGGTAAAAAAATTTTTGGTATCCTTGTGTAAGCTTTCGATTACAAAAAAATCGGTTATCTAACTCTTGAGATGCTGTGGTACATGCATCTTGATAAAAGCACAAGAATTACTTACATAAGTATTCCTTTTTCTGAAGTCTGTTAAAATTTTCAAAAGCTCGTTGTGATTTGCTCGGTAGCCAGGGTCAACAATCAACAATCGTAGTACCAGTAATCTCGTTCCTTGACGAAACCGAGATAGTTATATCGCCATCTTCCGGGCTTCTGTTAAATCATTATTATTAAAGATCAGAGTGGTATTTCTCATAGTCGTCTCTTTCGAAATCCACAGGATATAACTTATTTTGAAAATTTTAAAAGCTCGGGGAAACAAAAAGCTGATGATCTTCAAACGGCTGAACTAATTTTGATAAAACACATTTAAGAACGGTCACCAGAAAACCTGCTTTTAAATTAAAAAAAAAAACACACACCTAAATCAGTTCACCAGTTTAGGATCTACGGTGGCACAAACTGACACACAGTCACAGACACACATAGCAGTCAAACATAACAGCCCTTTTTTTCATCGGCGGTTAAAAATAGAGTTATCTGTTTTTATTTAATGTCTTTTTAGCCGAGTGCCGATGCCAGCTTTGGAAAAAGCATCACCCTGTCTCATACCACAGTTTACGAAAATGAGGCCTTAGAGAACTCATGACTTCCAAACAATAGCGAAATAAATATTTCCGGTTGTAAAATCCTCAAACGAGTGAGAAGCAGTTTCAAAGGTGGAAAACGGTTGATACCTCGCTACACTATATACTTGGTAAAGCCACGCTATAGCTATATTACGGTTGTAGCACAAATGTGTCGACTCGCCAACACCACAGTTTCACAAAATACCAGCGTAAAATAGCAACTGCTGCTGCGTTTCGTACGGTGAGTGTAGAGAACCGGAGACCCTTTTTACTGGAAACGAGGCATTCCATCTTAGTCCCCAGGGCTGAGAACACATCTGCATTTTGATTCTATATCAAGGATAAATGTAGTATTCTATGGGCCACAGCGCAGCGTCCGCTTACCATGAAGGTGGACTGGTGTGCTCCTTTGTCAACCTCATATTATTAAAAAACCTACCTAGGTAACGATTTAGGGAAAATCATCTTACTATGGGAAATATGTCAGTTGACTGTTTGTTGTAAAATGTAGAATTTTATCTTTGTAGAAAACTAAACTATAGTTTCATCGAAATTAAACACCCTAACGTTTTCTCTTTTTATCACACCGTGGAATATCCGAAAGTATTGAAATAATATCTGATTGATGATTTGCACCTTGTCTATATGCAAATAAATCATAGCTCGGTTGAGAAATTTGAATTTCAAATAGTAGTTATTTGCTTTTTTTACAACACGAAAACTAATAGCGCGGACGGTATTGACATTTTAATATTACGTATGCAAAAATGCTGATTTGTTGGGGTCTCACCACTGCTATGCCAAATTGTTCTCGATGCCTGCCAATATCTCGTGATTGATTGGAATATTAAGTGAAGTTATTAAAATATAATTAGTGTTGTATAACATTCAATTCAATTCCAATAGTCAACTAAGTATGTGTATTAGCTGAAAGTAAGTACTCTGAATAACCCGAAATTATGTAATGTTGATCTTCATTCTTTTTTTATTATAGTTATTTGTCCTACATCCCCAACGTACAACATTGTATAAATTTGAAAAACATATCGCAGGGATGACACGATTGTTATACACGGCTCCTACTGGCATGAATATCCGAATATTTTTAGATTTATGTTTTAAAAGGATATTAAAACATAAATCTAAAAATATTCGGATATTCACGCCATTAGATTTAAGGAATAGGTTTTTAACGATCTGTTCAGATCAATCTGGGCAACCGAGACAGAAAACTGCACCTTAAACTGATTAAACGTAACTATGAAAGTATGACGAAATCATCACCCGTTTTCTCTTTCAAAAATGGACCTATACAAAATTCTATATTCTATTCTATTAAAAATTGGACCGATGTAAATTGGTTTGAAGAACAATATAGAAGAAGGACCGTGGCCAAGTCAGTCAAACACTAGTCACAATCTAATGAAAACAATACTAATGTATTACCAATTTACAATTCACTGCTTGATGGCGGCTTAGGCACTTGTCTTATAGAAGAAAGCGATTGGCTATTGACTATTTTCTCTCTCAAGAAACGAATAATAGATATAGGTCCCGTGTGAGTGAAAGAGATACATATATTAATAGTTGATGGCTGACTGTTCACACTCATCTATCAAAGATAAAACTCGCTCAGCAAAGCTCGCTTGAAGGTCAGAACTTACGCTGAGAGACCAACCAGGGGAATTTTTTTATAACGGCTGACAAACGAGCACCCTTCCACCTGATGGTTAGTGAATGCTGTTGCCCATAGACACCCACACTTATCTTTAACCTGAGGACTAAGATGGAATGCCTCGATTCCAGTAAAAAGGGTCACCGGTTCTCTACAAAAACGGTTTGCGACAAAACTACCGGACACTTACACACTCGCTTCTCGCTGCTCATCAGCTATCTAGTTTCGAGCTCTACTCGCTTCTCGTTACCGATGATGTAATAGGTTATCGTCGGTAGGACTGTGGGTGGGACTGGCGTGCAACTCTTTACCGAACACAAGCGTTTAAGGGTGAAGATGTCTATGGGCCACAACATCCACTTACCATTAGGTGGACTGTGTGCTCGTTTGTCACACCTATTTTATAAAAAAGACTCCATTCAGGCTATCAAAGCACTCATTTATCGTATACTGGGTCGTAGCACTTTTTTTGTCCTATGAGTCGATCTGGGTAAATACCAAGCTCATACGTATTTCTGCCGCCAAAAGCAGAACTTGTATTAATATTGCACATTAAATTCTAAACAATGTTGACGTGATCTTTTGCTCATAATTCAAAGGTAACCTTACACTAATATGATACCAAAGGTTTACGATTACAGAATAGTGCAATCATATATACCAAAGTTGAAAATTTAAAAAATTAAAAAAAAACTTAAAAATTGTTTAATGCGTTTCAAAAGGTAACAAACAAGTGGCAAGGGCCCCTGTACTGGGTTGGTAAAACCTGTGTTACGGGGTACCCCGCTCTTCCAAACAGATAAATTTTAACAAAGATAAATTATATTTATATATACCAAAGTTGTCTCATCACTTTCCTTCAAAATATTCTTTTATACTTTTTCATTTACGATTCAAATCATGTATTTCAGTTGATAAAAAAGCTTGACAAAATAACTTATTATTTCGTAATAAAAAACTGTAAAGTAGTTTGATTCGATATTTTCGTAAGATAATTGGATTATTGAATTTAGGTAATAGCTCTAATTACAAACTTACGAGTACCTATTGTAGCTAAGACACATAAAAAACTTTGGATTTGTCTAGGGTAGCTATTAAAAATAAAGACGAAATAGGATCATTCGTCGGACGTCACAGGGACGTCACCATTGCATTCCAGTGAGGTAACCAATCGACTTTTTAGGCGCGTTAAGGACGACCTAATGAGCCTATTTCTCAGACCAAAGTAAGTTAATCAAGTCTCCAATCCTCGTAAAGTATGCAAAGGCACATTATGTGTAAGTATGTGAAAATCTCAGGTCCATAAATTGTATACAAATAATTGAAGGGGTGTGTTCAATCTTTTAAATCAAATGATAATCGACACGTTTTGGGACCGTTGATACCTGCCGTAAATCTGGCGTTCCCACGGGTTTAATGTGGGGCTGCGTGTTCACGTACAGTTTTAAGAGAATATTAATAAATGATACTTAAAACTAAAAAATCTACAACCATCTTCAATATAAATAAAATAAGAAAATCATCAATGTAGTCGAAGTCAATTTAATACGCATTATTAAGCATAACTCAAAAATACTGGTCAGATCTTGATTGAATTCATATGGGACCACATGAGAAGCATCAGCTTTCAAAAACAAAAAAATCATCAAAATCAGTCCCTAGAAAATACTTCTTAGATAATACGTGTAAAAATACATGCGGATTGAGTACATTCTCCTTTTTTTGAAGTCGGTTAAAACACAGTACCGAGCTTCATATCGAATGAAAATTACTTGCGTATATCAGTTAGTCGTTTTGATTTTAACTGCTCTTATTATTTTTTTCTTCACATTTATAGTGTTTTAAAAGTAAACATCACACTGGAATTTAAATCTAATATAAATTATTATTTATCCCTTTTTTTATGATTTCTTCATTGTTTTTTTACTGAATAACGAATATAGTGTGAAATATTTTTAATTTTTTTTTCATTTCTTTAAAAATACACAGGGATATCTCCCTATGTCCGTAGATTTTAGATATTGATACGTAATGTCTCCATTTCTCTTTAGTTTTTACTCGAAGCACATCCTTTCTGAGATAAACCAGGAAACAGGAAGGACACAATATCCGGTATGTTGATGACATTGTTTTGATAGCTACCTTTGAGACCGGACTTCAGAACCTGTTACACAGGAAATATCTACTGTACTATCACTAGCATGTCTAAAAATATATTCCAAGTAGAGTTATAATAATAATAATAATAATAATAGCCATTTAATTCCCAATTTTCACACAGCAGTCGATATTAGTTAAAACCAATTACAATATTCTTATGAGTCATGCATTGAAGTAATATGTACTTACGGAGTCATGCAATTTTTTTTAATTAAATGACAAGTTAATGCCAGTATCAATTTTAAATAAAAAGTTTAAATTAAATTTCCAAAATTAATTTTTGATTATTTATAAATAATGTTAGGGTAAATAATCAATTTATATTTATATTTTTAAGTAATTTTCAACTTATTTTGATTTTTGTCACAAAATAAAAAATAATAAAATTGAAGTTAATAATAATCTAATGAATTTGGCTATACACATAAAATAGTATCATAATTTATTATATTAATCCTATACTATTAAACGAGCAATTCTTATATATATATATATATATATATATATATATATATATAACCGGAATCTCGGAAACGTCTCCAACGATTTTCATAAAATGTCGTTTTATCCCCGTTTTCAGGCAATGAAAAACTGCTACAATATAAGAAGGTAAATTTTAACAACATAGTAACGTTCGTCAACGCCTTAGACTTCTCTGTCTACAGTTAGTACTCTTATCAGTTTGTTGTCAGTAAGGACGGCAACGTCACTTTACCTACGACTTTTGGTATGCCACACAACGATAATAAGTAATAAAATTGTTATAAACATATTTTTATAAATAACAAAAAAACATAGGTGTCTAAGGTCATTAGTTTCATGTTATTTTATACTGTTTTTTTATTGGTTGGAAAGGAAATTAACCAATTATTGAACTTAAGATATTGATTTATCAGAATTATTTAAGATCACTTGGATGCTATCTAGCGTGCCAATGTTTAAACGTCGCCTTTCGTTTGCTTGTCAAAAGTCACGCATACTACTAAGAAGTGTCAAATTTTTCCGGGATTTCACTATTGTTTTTCTCAGTATATAATGTAAGTTATTGCCTATAAAGGTCAGACGCGTACACATTTCAAAGTAGAGAAGTGATAAAATGATTAGTTTTAAAGAAAGAGTGTCTGTGTTTAGTGAAGATTTTGGTTAAAAAATGTATGAACGGACGGTCGAAACATCCAACCTAACATGCGTTGCTCGTTGGAAAACTTGTAGTTTAGATATTATTTTCCTTGTGAGAGCCCAGTTTTGACATCCATATAATAAAGTGGGTAATGGGGTGGTAAGTACAGTAGTATCCATCGCTTTCTTTTTTAATTTAATTGGTATTTTTGCCTTGAAAATATGTTTTAGTGACCAATATTTGCTCCATGCTAATTTAATTCTTCTATTAACTTCCGTCATTCACAAGTTGTGAAATGAAATATTTTGCCCAAGATAAATATATTCATTAACATATCTAATTTGTTGGTTTTGAACGTGTACAGGCATTTTTGTGCTATTTGTCAATATACAAGTTTTATCTGGATTCATTTGTAGGCCACATTTTCTGCTTTCTATGTCTAAAGACTGAATCATATATATAAGATCTTCGTGATTTTCGCTTAATATGATAATGTCGTCTGCAAAACGTAGATGACTCAAAATTTCTCCGTTAATATTAATGCCTCGTTTGCCCCAGTCAAGTTTTGAGAAAATGTACAATAGAGTTATATTATATCAAAATATTGGTTACCTTAAAAATACGTAATCAGTCATTGTCGTCATAATTACTTCTCACTAATATAGTATATACATAACAATAACAAAATCATTAATAAATATAGACCTCTCTAAAGTACGCTTTTTTATAAGATTAGGGTGACAAACGAACACACAGACCACCTGATGGTAATTGTTGTAACCCATACACATCTACTCAATCATCAATTCTCAATTACGAATCAAAATGCATATTATGCTTTGTCACCCGTGACGACTAAGATGGAATGCCTCATTTCCAGTAAAAAGGATCTCCGGTTCTCTACACTCACCATACGAAACACAGCAGCGTTGAGCTGCTATTTTACGATGGTATTCCGTGAGAGCGTGTTTCTTCCGCGGCCGAACCGATCCATTCCTGTTACAACTGTACTAATAATATAGCTACAGCATGGCTCTACCTCGTAAAACACGTAATACCTCGTTTCCCTATTTGTGCGGCATACCTAAGAGCGTGCTACCTACCTAGATTAACCCTTACCTAAACCTTAAACAGATAAGTAATCCTACCAACCAGTAATAAAATATGATAGGTAAATACTAAAGAACAATAAATTTACTACAGATACTTCAATTCGCACGCGGCGTTATGTGTGCTTAAAGCTTACATAGACGCAGTGACTACGTGTGCGTGACGATGGACACATGGACGACGACTGCATGGGTAAAAATTATTATGTAGCTAGCTAGACGAGCGACTGCCGCGTCCCTGACACAAAAATCAAAGCTGCATATTCACAAGCACACTTACACATAGCGCCACGCACTGTTAAGTACTGTTGCGCGCCTAAGTTGATGTCTGGTACCTGGCACCAGCGCCATCTAGTGTCGGAGAACATAGCGACGAGGGCTTTCTAGAAAATGCCACTCCTGAACTTTTCACCAACAGTGCCGAATAGAAGAACTAAGCTTTCTAGAAAGCCCCACACTCCAACTTTCTGCTGCGCGACACCTGGCCATCGCGACAGCGACACCTGGTCGGTCGGGGCCGGTATTTGCTGGAATATTCTGGATGTTTCGGTGGAAAGTGGCTACAAAAAGCCCTTGCGGGCCGCGACCGGGGCAGTATTGAATTGGCGATACAAGCGAAGCTTCGGAGCGAAATAAAGTGAACTAAAGTGATCAGTGCGATTAATTATTAGTGTGTTCTAAGTTTTAATTGGTGTTCGGAAAATAAAGTGTCAATTTTGGTAATTCAATCGGCAGTTTTTATTGTCACGAACCCTAAGCTAGTAACAGTACTTAAGGGGTGTCTGCCCATAAAGTAAGAGAAAACAGCAATTAGAGAAAACAGCGGCTATAAACTATCCAACACAAGATACTCCACGAAAATCTCAAAAATGTAATCTATTTTGACATTCCAATTACTCTAACAAGGAATTCAACTAATTGCGTAAACTATAAATCGTGACTATTTATAATTTACCTCTGACGGGATAATGGAGTTAGTGAGACTCCGCTACTTTGACCTCCCGCTTCAAGCGACACAGATCGACGGAAGTGCGCGTTTTTGAAATCGTTTTTTTAATGATATTGGAGTAACAAACGAGCTGATTTACCGTGTAATAGCGGTATGAGTATTTCCACTAGCTTATATCGTTCCGTGGGTGTCGTAAGAGGCGATTCGGAATCGCGAAACGGATCGGAAAAAATAAGACCAGGAGAGCAGATCGGCAGCAGGGTCTTCCTAACAACAACTGAAAAAAAAGCTGCGCCTGTCAAGCGCTTGGCAACTATTGCAAATATCTTGGCGGTCCACTACTGTACGTTTCACAAGGAGTTTTCTTCCGCGTACGGCCTCTCTGTAGAATAGTTTACAACCGGCGATTTTTCCGGATCGATACGACCTAGGGACCTTCAAGGAAAGAGCTTACTCCTTTCTAAAGGGCCGGTAACGCACCTGCAATTCCCCTGGTGTTGCGGTTGATCATGGGCGGCGGTAGTCACTTAACATCAGGTGAACCGCATGCTCGTTTGCCCCTCTCTTCTACAAAAAAAAATCCACCCTCTGAGGAAATTTAAGGGTAGGCCTGTGTTCGGCAGTGAACTTTTGATAGATTTTACCGGTGCGGTAACGGTAACTAAAAGAAAAAAAGTAAAGCACGTCATCCCTCAGGACTAAAATAGATTGCCTTGTAGCCACTTCCACCTTTCAAAGTGGAAAACAAGAGCGGGTGTATTTCTGCTTATCGTCAGTAGTTGATAAGTGGTTCGTACCAACCCAGACGGACTCATAACATAACATAAACACTCACGCCTGTCACCCAGAGGGGTAGGCAGAGACTACAGACTTCCATTTGGCACGATCCTGACACACCTCTCTCGCCTCCTTCACATCCATACACCTACGCATACATGCTCGTCGGTTAAGGGTACTCCTAATTTGGCCCGTTTTTAATAAATCGCCAATTTGGTCGACAAACTTCCGCCTAGGACGTCCCTTTCCGACTCTGCCATTCACTTCTGCAACATAAATTTTCTTTGTCAGTCTTTCCGCATTGATTCTTTCCACATGACCAAACCACCGAAGCATTCCTTTCTTAATCCTTCTTGTCACCGCATCATCTTGCAAACCACACTCTTCTCTTATCACACAATTTCTCGCCCTGTCACTCAGATTCAGCCCTAACATACTCCTTAACCACCGCATTTCTACTGCGTTTATTCTACTCTCGTGCTTCTTCTGCCACACCCTACTTTCACTACCATACGTTAAAGTAGGGACTAATACAGCATTGTGAATTGCCATACGAGGGCGGCACTGAAAATTTCGGGAATCAAGGAAGTGACACAACATTACTATTTAAAAATGTATTTATTGCCTTTCGAAATATTCTCTGCGAAATTCGACACATTTTTCCATACGATGGAACCAATCATTGAAGCAACCATTCCATTCGGAAGTTGGGGTCTCCAAAATGGCCGTTTTGTAGGCGTCCACAGCTTCTTCAGGTGATGAAAATCTCTGTCCACGCAATTTATTCTTTATTTTAGGGAAAGTATAGAAATCAATAGGGCTTAGGTCGGGGCTATACGGCGGATGGTCTAATAATTCTATGTTTTCTTGCTCTAAAAACTCTTTTGTTCTGTGTGCGGTGTGAGAACTCGCATTGTCGTGATGGAGGAATGATGCGGCGGTTGCAGTTCTCTTTACGGAGTTCAGAAACGACCTGTGGCAAACAAATGCTAGCATACCATTCTGCATTAACCGCTCTTTGTCCCTCAAGAGGAATAGTCGTAACATGGCCGGTTTTGGAGACAAACGTGGCCACAATTTTTTTTTGCAACACTCCATGAACGAACAATTTTTGTTGGCTTTAACTCATTTTCGAACACCCAAACTCGTGACTCGTTTTTTGTTTCGGGTTCGTACGCATATATCCAGGATTCGTCACCTGATACGATGTTGTATACAGCATTTGAGGATCCTGCGTGAAATCTTTCGAGAGTTCTGACGCACCAAGTAACGGGAGCCGCTTTTTGCTCTTCACAGAGCGAATGCGGTATCCATCGGGAAAACAACTTTTTTACACCTAATTGTTCATGCAAGATTATTTGTATTTGACTCATGCCAATGTCTAAAGTTGCCTAAATTTCGCGGTATGTCACATGTCGATCTTCCTCAATCAGCTTACGCACAGCATCAACGTTTTCTTGGGTGACTGCAGTTTTTGGACGATCTTGACGGGGATCATCACTGAGCTTGAACGTCCACGTTGAAATTCAGCAAACCAGCGATAAATTGTGGTTTTGGATGGGCTTCATCACCAAATGCAGAAATCATTCGGTCAACATACTGTTTTTGTGTTAAACCACTTCGAAAGTCATAATAAATCATCGCTTTTGAATTTTCTCGAGTCAATTCCATTTTCTCAACGACTAAACAACACTTTGACAAAACCTTGTGACAAGACCGAGAATATTTTTTTAAATAAATAAATAGTATTTGATTTTTGTAAGGAGTTTTCAATTAAAAAGATTTTAATATGACAGGAACAGGAACATATTCCCGATACTTTTAGCGCAGCCTAGTACGTGCCTTTTTTGACACATTCTGACTTTTCACAATAGAGTGTAGAGCCCCATTTACTTTATTTCCTACATTCACTCGTCGTTCAATATCCTTATCATATCTCCCATCCCTGCTGAATACACATCCCAAATATACGAACTCATCCACTTGCTCAATTGATAGATCAATTTCATATTATGGTAATGTAACATAAAAATAATGTAAAATATCAGCGCCATAGGCTTCTCCGTTTTTTTATAGGATAGGGTGACAAACGAGCACACAGTCCACCTGATGGTTAGTGGTTGCTGTGGCCCATAGACATCTACATCTATCCTCGATTACGAATCAAAATGCATCCTTCACCCGACTAATCCTCTTTCCAGTAAAAAGGGTCTCCGGTTCTCTACACCCACCATACGAAACACAGCAGCATTAAGCTACTATTTTACGCTGGTACTCTGTGAGAGCGTGATCCTTCCCGGTCGAGCCGACCCATTCGTGCTACAACTATACTTCTAATATAACTGCAGTGTGGCTCTACCACGTGCAAACGTGTAATCCGTTCACTTGTTACATCCCATTTTTTTTCCAGGTGGTAAAATATAATCACCCAGTATAATGCATAACTAGCGATCCACCCCAGGTCCGTATTAACAACAGTGACACCTACCGTGTCATTGTGAATTTAAACCATCTAATGACTAACTCCACTCAAATACACACAAAAAAATTCATCAAAATCAGTCCAGTGGTTTCGGAGGAGCTCAGCGACAAACATCCGTACCGAAGAATTATCTACATAGTGATGAAGTTACTGAAAATTGAATTTAAAGTCGCTCAAACCGCATCAGTATATGTGAGTGGTAAATGAATAAAGATTTTCTCACTTGAAAGTCATCTAACTTCGACGGATGGTACTTTTACAACACATGAGTAGAAAACTTAAACTTTAAAGTTACCATTTCAATAAGAAATTTACCAGTCTGTGAAAGTTTTGATGGGCAGATTTAACATCGTTTGTACGAGAAATTGGTAAAGTTCTTACTCTAAGTTAGAAAAGAAAGATATTTTTACCATTGGCTTGGAAGTAAATAATTGGGGATAAAAATAATCAACTATTTCAAGCATATGATGCTTCGCCCTGAGATATAAGAGAAAATGGTGTTCCCAGGTCTTGACATAGAACAAGTTCACTATTTCATATTTTAAAACTTCTACTTTTTTGTCATCATCATTACAGCCCTTCACAAGTCCACTGCTGAACATAGGCCTCCCCCAAGGAATGCTACAAAGCACGGTCCTGAGCCACCTGCATCCATCGACTTCCTGCATGTCTTACCAGGTCGTCACTCCATCTAGTGGGGGGGTCGCCCTACACTTCGCCTACCGGTACGAGGCTGCCACTCGAGAACCTTTTTTCCCCAATGGTTATCGGTTCTTCGAGCTATATGGCCGGCCCATTGCCACTTCAGCTTACTAATCCGTTGGGCTATGTCGGTCACTCTGGTTCTACTGCGGATATCCTCATTTCTAAGTTTATCACGCAGAGAAACTCATAGCATAGCCCTCTCCATAGCTCGCTGAGCGACTTTGAGCGTCCTCATACGGCCAGCAGTGAAGGACCACGTCTCGGTTCCGTAGGTTATCACTAGCAAAACGCACTGATTGTACAACTTAGTTTTCAGGTTTTCAGGTAAATAAATAACACTAAAGTGATTCAACTCACATTTTGGTCATACGTATGATGGATAATATATGCTAGAACACTCCATAAGATCTACGTTTTCATATAGTATCATTAGGGCTGTAATGATGATGACGAGTGTTATTTATTTATATGCTTTTATAACACTACAGTAAAGTAAAACATTATAACACACTTTTTCTTTTAAGAGAGCCTGAAAATAGATATGGGTTTGCTAGACGGCTTTCTTCATCCACTTATAATTAAAAATATAGATGCTGGAACAAATCTTTCCTTGAGTTTTGATGATAATTATATTTGTGAAACGAGTGATGAATATGATGGCAACCATGCGAATCTGAAGAAACAGTTAACAGGTTTTGTTAGTGCTATAAGAACGGCTATGACTAGACTATAAGGCTATGACAAATTCCAGAAATTACGGTAAACACATCCTTGATGACATTACAATCTAACACAAGTAAATAAAAGAAGTGACGGTGCCGTGGCATAGTGTAGTAATGAGTTTCGGTGCTGGGGGCCACGGGTTTGAATCCCGAATGGAACAAGTATTTGTATGGCCTACAAAAATTCCTTAGAGTCTGGATGTTTGTACTTATACAATTTATGTATGTAACCTGCCTTCACGATACTGGAGAAAGTCCTAATGCTTAACGTCGTTAAAAATAAAGGATAAAAGAAATATAATTTAAGCTTTTACGCCTCTCACCAAGAAGTGTGCAGAGACTACGGATTTTTGAGCACGATCTTAAAACATCTGTCTCGTTTCTTTCAGATCCATATATTTCACGCATAATGTATACGTGAGATATATGGATCTGAACGAGGACGTGCTGGTCAGTTTAGAGGACCCTTAATTTGACGCATCTTCTGTATATTGCCAATTTGATAATCGATGGCAGTATAATCTGGTGTACCTAAGGTGCGAAATATAAAGACCGGTGATAGGTAACAGTAAAACGTCTGATATTGCGATACCTATTTCTTTTCAAATTGTGATGATTTCTGTAAACTCACTTTTTTAATACACAGTCCACCTGACGGTAAGTGAATGCTGTGGCCCATAGACATCTACATTTATCCTTGATTAAGAATCAAAACACAGATGCGTTGCTACCTCTGAGGACTAAGATGCAATGCTTCGTTTCCAGTAAAAAAGGATCTCCGGATCTCTACACTCACCATACGAAACACAAGTGTATTAAGCTTCTATTTTACGCTGGTATTCTGTGAGAACGTGGTCCTTCCCCGGTCGAGCCGACCCATTCGTGCTACAACCATAATATGGCTGCAACGTGGCTCTATTGCTTATAAAAATCACTCACCGCTACAATCACAAAGTTTCATTTGGACCTGGACTGTTATTGACTGATGAAAGAAACAGTAATATATTGTAATAGGTTGTAACGAAGGTTAAATAACATAATGCAATACGGATTAAAGAAATAAATCCACATAATTTATTTATAAAATTATATTATTTCCAAATAAAGAATATAAAAAGTAAAAACAAAAATAATAATTGGCAGTTGATCTGAAATTAGGTTTAATAGCATACAAACTTACGATAAAGTCAATTAGCATGACTTACTTAAAAATAAAGATTAAAGTAAATTAAAATATTTTTAAAACTAAAGTATTGTCTAAAATATACAGGCCTTTGAATAATTAAGCTAAAAAATCACACGTTTTACTAGATTACACAGTGGCGCGAAATATAAAAATAAAAATGGCGCGTCTAATGACATTGTACAAACGTGATGCATTTTATTTGCTTTACTTCCATTAAAAATAACTATTTAATTATGTAGCGTATTAAAATTGACTATAGTAATTATTAGGTCTTCGGTTGTTTTCGGTTTTTGTGTTTTGCTAGCATTGAGTGCTTATTGTCGTTTTGGGATGCTTCTCTGAATGTATATGTAAGAGGTATTAGAAGCCGAATCGAGGTCTTGTGATTGGCACTTCAAAATGTCTTTTTTTTTTTTGGAAATAGGACACAAGCACAGACGTTAAGAGATAAATCTAGAAGAGATAAAGGAACATTCCGGCAACATTAATTTTGTTAACTTTATTATATTAAATATTATTTACGATATCCATTAGTAGGTGTGATAATAATAATTATTGTTTGTAATTAGCTGGGTCTCTTTTACACTTCTTCGATTATATTTTCTATACAGCATGATTTAAAAAACTTAAATCCTTTTTCTCTCTAACAGCCTGGCCACGGGACAGTCGCCGTAGCGAAAATTCGCGCGGCGCGAACGGCGAGGCGTCTAGCGACTAAAACAAATGTGTAGAAATGTATGAAGCATGCCACGCGTAGCGGCGAGTGGCGACGCGACCGGCGAAATTTACCGGGCGAATCGCGCGGGCGACTGGCGGCGCGGCGGGCGAACGAAACTATGTATGAATCAGTACGGTGCAAACCACGGAGTCGGGCGGCAGTCGCGGCGGCAGGATAGGAACAAAATATTTTAGTTGTTTTCGCCGCGGCAAAAACAACTTAAAATTCTATCCGCATTGACATTTATCTCCAATTCTGGTTGAATATTAACAAGAATATAATCGCAGGTTTCAACACTCATTCTGGTATTTACTAATTTTTTTCTAGATGCATTCTATTTGTTGGGGAATTCCCCATCTATAACCCGTTTCCTATTCAAATCAAGTACTCCGCAATCTCATCCAAATATTATGTCTTGAATCAAAAAACAATTACTTTCTAAGCAATATCGAGATAACGTTGATAAAGACATTTCACTCTCGGCCTATCTGGTCGCGGCGGCAAACGTGACTTCCCGTGGCCCTCAAATCGCGCCGCGCGAATTTTCGCCCCGCCTGTCGCTTCGCCGCTCGCGCCGCCGATCCCCGTGGCCAGGCCGTAAGGTGTTTATAATATATCTGAATTATTATTACATATCAATAATTCGTGTTTTACTATATTGATGTCTTTTTCGGTAAATTAATTTTAAAATTATTCTGTTATCAAGCTTAGGGATAATTTATATTTCATACCACTGTGAATATAAATTAAAAATAATTAAATTTGATTTAAAAAATAACGTTAAATAATCTAGAGAATAGAAAATTGGAATATTTATTATACATGATGTTTTTTCTTAAATAAAACGTGTTTGAAAGACGTTGTAGTGAGATTCCTTAAAGCTAAGAGTAAATATTATCATTATTGCTTAGAATTCAATAATTGTTACGAGTTATTATAGACATTTAGTATAGCAGGAAGCAAGAGTTTCAATATCCTTAAAAAATGCAAGGCTGTACAACTAGAATACAACTGAAAACATCGAAAAAATATAAAATATAGGGCCGTGTCATTTTATAACAAACGGAGCCTCCGGCCTTTATGAGCGTGCAGTGCAGCAGAAAATTCAGCGTGCAAAAAACCTCGATGTTGTGTTAATGTGGTTTGACACTGTGTGACACTGACAAAATGCTAATTATCCTATTAATTAAACATTTTAGCCTTCGGCCTAAAATGTTTAATTAATATGGATATAATGTATGAACTTATTCGCCTCAACTAGAGTCGCCAACCCTACTGTGTAATGTTACTGTATATAATTTTACTGTATATGTTGTTTACGTGGTAGAGCCACGCTGCAACTATATATGATTGAAGCATGCATGGATTGGCTCGACCGTGGTAGGACCACGCTCTTACAACATACCAGCGCAAACTGGCTGTTTCGTTCGGTGAGTGTAGACAAATGGAGACCCTTTTTACTGGAAATTAGGTGTTCCATCTTGTTCCTCAGGGGTGACAATGTGATTCTTAATCGAGGATAAATGAAGATGTTTATGGGCCACAGCAATCACTTACCATTAAGTGAATTGTACGCTCGTTTGTCACTCATTCTATAAAAAATGTAGTATCCTACTACATTAGCGATCCAAATACTATATTAACAACTTGACAGCACATCATCATCATCATCATTCAACCTTTCACAATTCCATTGTTGAACTTTGACCACCTCCGAGGAGTGCCACAAAACATGCACCTGGGTCACTTACATCCATCGAATTTGACGTTCTATATGATTTTGTATGTTTTATCTCTCATCTCTCATCTTCTATTTTTTAACAGTTTATAGTCTAGAAAAAAATAAATTCTATATTTAAAAAAAAATGGCAACCCTAGCGTCAAACCAAGTGTTAGATCTAATGGCAATACAGTACAATAAGACCTGAACAGTCGTACAGCTGAAATCTATCACCGTGGACGTATTACCTTACGTGTGGACTTGATCAGCTTTCGCCTCTAATATGCATATGCATCTCGCCAATAATCGAATATCTTAATTATGATAGCCTTATGACATTTAAGTAATATAAATTTAAAAATATACTACAGCTTCTTATTTATTATTCTCTGGAAATGTTTTCCTTTTAGAAACCATAGTCGATTATAACGATAGCAAATCTCATATTGACTCAAAATAGTTATCTTATTTTATACAGCCTTGCATCTCTTTTACAGTTTTAACGATTAAATGACATGAAGCGTTATTAATGGAGTTTTAGAAATTTTCTCTACATCTTACAAAGAGCATAAGCATACCAATTAAAATTTTATGTACAAAACTCTTATATTGCTTCGTTTTAATCTAATTTGCTTTATTGGATGTGCCAATGAATATAGAATAATAACGGGTGGAGGTGTAACTTAGTATCTCTTATTTATTGAACAAACAAAACTAATTAATTCTAATTAGTGAATTTTAGCACAACTTTAATATTTTTAACTGTCAACATTAAGTTAGATTATATAACTAAATTTAATTACATATACTATTAAGTGAAATACGCGTCAAGCTTTTTCTTAAATAACATTGCAATAACTTTAAGCTAAGGGTTATTAAAGATAGACCGACTATTAGGTGCCTATTGTCATTATCTACAAAAGTGGATTAAATTTACTTACGATAATGTATATAAGTTATATTAAAGAAAAGAATATACATATGTTTCAATAAATATATAAAAAATTGGAATTTATTAATATACAACATTTTTATCTGTAAGACATGTTATCGAACGAAATAAAAATTTTCTTTTTCTATTAAAAGTACCTAAATTAGAGTTTATGATAAAGGGAAATAGTTCCATATAATTAAAACATGAAACATGTTAATATACAGAGACATTTCACAAACGCTTTAACTTCTATATTCACTCGCACATCAAATAATTATTACAATAAAAAGCAAATAAGAGTTTTCTAGAGATCATTAGGAAAACTTCTTTTTCAAATTCTATTTAATCATCTTAAATAAATATATATCACATTTGAACACATCCTTCAGTAAATTTTTGTTCCTTAATTAACGCATAAAACTATATTAAATCAATATACCGTAGCAATAAGAAATAAAATGTGATTGCTCCCAATACAACATATAATTGTTCCCTGATGTAAAACTACAAAAATCACTTCTATTAAAAATACATATTTTCCATCACTTTTTCATCATCAGACAGTTCTTATTTTACCGCCATATTAGAATCTATTATGGCATTAAATCAACGAATCTAAATAGGCTTCGAAATACTAAAATTCTTTGGGCTGAATGATCAAATTTCACAGTGCATTTTTATTTAAAGAAAAAATTTCACGTTTGCAGTTCGTCAACAGAATTTAATCTGTAATTTTATAAAAGAAAACGGAACTCGGAACAACAAAAAAGATAGATAAACAATGCGCCCGTATCAATGGAAATCGTGATTAGTCCATTGTAAGAACAGGCACTCATGCGTAATCAACAACGTAGTTTTAGGTGCATATGTGTGCGTAATTGTGTGATTGCAACAAGTTGAGCATGGTTTCGGAATCACCTGAAATGTGCGTGTACATAATCTTCTATCTTTATTTGTTGGTCTGGGGAACGGAAACAATTACGAGTTATTAATCTGACATCTATTCTAAGCCACTTTCGAATCGCCTGAATTAAAAGCCACGATTTCGACGTGTGGCATCAAATACAAATATACTTATATTCGAAGCCTCTAACAACTTAACTTAATGAGTAATCCGCTAGCCAACGACTATACTTACATGTATATTACATGTTATACGGAAACAGTTCCTTATAAATACTTACAATCGGTAACAAAAACAGTCACATTTATTGTTTGTTCGTTTATGTTCAACATACTCGTATTTTCATCTGTGTTTCCAACGCGAATAGAATGTTTTACAAAATTCACATAAAGTTACGGTTTTGTTCATTCAATTTCAAAGGACGTAAATTTTGAAACATGTACAGAATACACTTACTTAGTACAAAAAGACGGGCTGCCGTTTCTTTCTTACACAAATTATTTACAGTAATAAATCATTATATTAAAATATATACTCTTAGATATAATTCTCAAACAGCTTGGCACGTAACCTAAATGAGTTTACAATTAATTTACTACTAATATAAAAGCTTTTAATACAAAAATAATATAATGAGATCAATCGATGATAATTTTAGGCTTGCTCTCTTTGGAACAAAAATCTTGTTTTTGATTTAAAAATATTATTTTTTTATTTAAGTCGCAAATACACGGCTGGTCCATACTTCGGAATGTTTTAATGCAGTATACAAGTATATACTATGTGGTAAGCCTTAGCGGTAGTATGCAAAATTTATTTGTGATTATAACTGAAAGTGTAAATAACTGCACAGTATTCATCACCCCTTATTTAAGAAATATCAGTTAATATTTCGTAACCACTAATAACTGAAAAGAAAAAGCGGTCATTTTGATTACTTAAATCATGTCATCAAATATTTTATTTACAGTATGTTTACAGTATGGTATAAACATTGAAGTAATATGTACTTACGTAGTACATAATAGCTCAATGGGTATAAATGATTTTCTCAATTTAACATTCTTATTTAAAAAAATTCTAAATTGTCCTTAACTATGTCATAGTCAATTATGCTGTATAATTATTAAAAATTGCGTACAGATTTTTTCTAGAATTACTTTTAAAAATGTGCATTTATAAAAACATAATTTTACGAATTTCTAGATCATATTTAACATCAAAAGCAGAGTATAGTAACGCATTGCATGATTATAATTATATTTTGCAATTGCCCAATTTAAACGCTATAAAATGGGTATTCATATGAGCTAACAAATTTTATTTATTTTAATGGAACCGTTGAATTATACATGACTTTTAAATCAATGCATACAAACTATTTTCACGGCCAAATCTTTGATTTAAAAGTTAGAAAAATTAATTTCTAAATATGAAGCCTTCTGGGCATTATTTCACATAGCCAAATTAAGAAAAAAACTATCCAGTTTTGTCATTCGACACCAAAAAAACTAAGCTAGGATTTTAGAATTTTCTCATAGGTACTTAGGCTAGGATGAAAATGAAATTAAGAACTCTGAAGCATTTAAAGATTAAACAGATTTCCATTGTTGTGTGAAAGTTTATTAGTTATTAAAAAGGGTAAATATTTTTAAAAAGGTAGGTAAGTATATGATATATTATTTATATATATACATTTCGTTATCCCGCTTACTTTATTTTTACATTTCCATACACAACATGTTGACATTTGATTTTTTTGTCTTTACAGATTATAAAACACTATTTTTTTTTAATCACATCCATAATTTATGTCGAATGGAATTCTATTCATAATAAATGTTCCCTAGTAAATTTTAAATCAATACGGGGAATAGTTTCATTTTATAAATTTACTAATTTATAAATAAACTAAATAGGTACTTATAACAAACATTTTTTTTATTTTTAAAATGTAAAATATGCGTTCAAAAACATTGTTCTGTTTATAGATAATATTATATACGAGTACAGTATAATAAGCCAGTCGAAAATCATTACTTAACAAATCTTTGGATTTTTGTAAATGTTTAGTTTAGCGAGAACAGCTTATTTATACGTGATTTTCAACAAGCAATTTTGATTAATATATTTTGTCTATATACAACAATATAAATATACAAAATTTCCGTTTGTAAACGGTTTTAGAAGCAATCGAGTCTAAAACGTGATTATTAAAAATAACCATTTAGACAAATGAAGTTGATAAACTGGCGCGCTTTTAGAATAATTTAATACTTTATTCCCATCACACTTCATCGTTAAATCCTAGATAACAGGACTTTAGTTCACCGCTTGTTGGCTAGAAGTTTCCATCCCAGCACGAAGAGAACAGCTGTACATATGGAGCCTGACAACTTGTCAGGAATTATTGACGAGAAAATCGAAGTCTCCGATGACGGCTTCTCTGGTTGGAAGGTTTCTTCTGGCGAAGCCGAGTCTGTCTGAAATCAAATATGTAATTTTGAATTATTATTATGTATTTAGGTACTTCATTTTGTTGGCATTTAAGTAGCTGGTTGCGGCGTAAGAAAATCCATAACTGATTTTTTGACACCCGAGAAATGATGTAATCATGTCGAATATGCTAGATTTTAGATACCCAGACTAGCGTCTTGGAATAGCCTCTATGGTGTATTACATCTTATACTGCGATTTCCTGCTAAGCCTAACGATTAAGGCAAGTCTTTCTTTAAATATAAAAGGGCTTATGTCTACGAGGGAACTTTTAAGGGCCGCTAATAACAGTTTTAGTTTTTTTTTTTTAAACTCAATAACAAAAATTTATACGTGTTTGCGTCGTGCTGTACCTATTTTATCGTTGTAGCATGAATGGATCGGCTCAACCGGGGTAGGACCGCGCTCTCACAGAATACCAGCGTAAAAGCTTAATGCAGCTGTGTTTCGTATGGTGAGTTTAGACTTAGAGAACCGGAGAACCTTTTTACTGGAAACGAAGCATTCCATCTTAGTTCCCAGGGGTGACAACGCATCTGCATTTTTTTCTCAATTGAAGATAAATGTAGATGTCTATAGGCCACAGCATTCACTTACCATCAGGTGGACTGTGTGCTCGTTTTTCACCCTATTGTATAAAATAAATCATCTGAGCTCATTACGCACCATACATATGAAAGAAAGTAGTATCATTATACGCATTAGAAGCTGTGTCTATCTTCTTTTGAATCGTTCCGTTTCGATGCTGCCATAATACAGCTGCATTGTGATTTCAGTCATCATCATTGACCTTCCCCAGGGAATGACTCAAACTCCGGAGCCACCTGCATCCATCGAGTTCCTGCATCTTTTACAAGGTCGTCACTCCATATTGCGGGGTTCTACACTTCGCTTACCGATATAAAACTGCCACTCGAGAACCATTATTTCTATCGGTTGTCGGTTCAGCCCATAGCCACTTCAGCTGACTGACATATTGCGTCTGATTTCAGTACTAGTAGAATGTATAAACGCAAATCTAACTTTTCTAACAATTTTTAATCAGTACTCTGTAGCAATATAGCAAGAGCTAATTCGCCATAAAGCTATAAACTTAGCGACTCAATAAAGATTGTAAATACAGAAAGCTATAAGAAAACTAAAACGCTGTACTGAGAAGCACTTTTTATAGATATTAATAAAACAATGCCCTCATAAAGTTTAGTGTAGGGAGTTGCACAGAGCAGAGATTCGATATTTCACAATAGACGATTTAAAAATCGTGTCGTACCCGTTTTACCTTTATAAGCGTTCACAAAGCATACAGTTTTAGAAAAAAAAAAATGTCCGTATCATATAACGAGTAGTTGCGACTCGTGGGTTTCACGAGGAACCAAAAAGCAATTCCCTAAACTGTCAAATGGCAACTAATACACGCGAAATACCCTCTCTATCCTATAGTTAGACCAATTGGCAGATTCTCATACGCCGCCTCAACACGGTGATAACCTAAGTACATTGAATAAATTTTTCTATTTTCTACATCGTTACACAAATTCTATAGGTACTTTGATGATAACGACATCTGTAATAAATAATGTACAGAATAACCTGTTTGACCTTTGAAAGGAATATCATCCTGTTTTATGACTTTTAATAAAATACGTAGACATCGAAAAGAAACTATAGTAACAAAAAGTTATATGTTATATCGATGCATTAACTATAGTATTCTATGTCTTAAATAGACTTCATTTGTTTATGAAGACATATAGCACGAGTAAAGACATTTTGGCAAATGTTTCGTGACCGACACGATTGCGATTTTCGTGAAAAGTCGTATTATATAAAAGCGGATTTAGTTGTAATTCAAGTGAGTGATGCACTTGGCTGTTTTATTGTTGGGATAATTTAAATGGTACTTTTATTATGCAGGGGATACACATGTGTGTTACTATTGTTTAAGGGTAAATTCGATTAGTTCTAAGTACGTATTTCGCACTGAAAGTAACTTATTGTTTTTTTTTATACAAAATGGAATTTATTTTTTAAACGGAATTTGTTATTTGGACTGGATTATACAACAATGTAAGCGAAGTTTCTGGACGATCTTCTGTTCTTCAATAGAATGCTAGAATTACTCATCATGTCTATCAATCATATCTCTAGATATCAACTGATCTTTAGATTAGTGACGCCAACCTTAAGATATAAGACGTTTGATATTACAATAGCCAATCTGTTCAAGCTTAGTACAAGGCTAGGCCTAGTTTTCTCCCATGTTGGGAGAATTTACAATAATTACCATATTAATATTTTGAATTATGCCATTGTATTTGTGACTGAAGTTTCGTTGACTATAAAAATTTATTGTTGAAGTTTTAGTACTAAAGTATTTGAATTTACAAAGTATATAATGCTTTTCTATTTCTATAGGCAAAATATTTTCTTTTAATCTAAATGTTACGATAACTTAAAATAATTTTGTTACTAGATGTAGAAGTTACTAGATGTCTCAGTAAAAGAAGCTAAGTTTTATCTAATTTGAATACATATAACCACGGCTAATATAAAGAATTTTCCATTAAAAGATCACGATAGAGATCCTCTTACCATCCACAAACATAAAAGCCCTGTATAATTTGGTTGTAACTAATTTTCCCTTAACAATATTAAAGCGTAGCCGACAAATTACTTTTTTCGGGATCCAGGAGCTGAGAATAATAAATACAAAATCACGTAAGTTAGAAAGAGAAAAAAGATACACCCACCTGATAATCTTACGACAAAGCATCAATCGAAAGGAATCATTTACATTCGCGTACATTTTATGTAAATAAAAAAATAAATGAGGAAGCCTCCGTTTTGTTCCTGTCCCATAAAAATCGAATCCAAACGAATTTGTTTTCCAGATAACAGTAATAAGATGCAAATTCGATTGAGAAATAATGTCCTAATTTTAAATACAATTGAACTGTAACGTTTTAAATTCAGTCGTATATTTTCGTAGACAAAATAAAAATATCAATTACTTGAATTGTTTAAGTATAGAAATGTTTTAGAAGTGTACAAATAGAAAGATTGTTTAGTTTGTTAAACTATCTTAAAGGTTTATTGACTATCCAAATAAGATGGTTCGATCAAAGAGAAAAGTATAGCAAGTGTATTTGGTAAGGAAAGAAACATTTGATTTCGAATCCAGGAAGTTTATTTGGTTTAAGTCAAATTGGACAAATAATATACAGAGGATAAAAAGGTTACTTAAAGAAAATGCTGACTACCAATATTTTTTTACTTTTTTACCCCTAAGGCGAGCTTGTATGCTTATGTACGTGGTAGAGCTATTCTGCAGCTTTATTATTATTATTAGTATTGAAATGTTTAACAGATTTTATAGCGAGAAAGTCAAATTGTTGGACAAGGTTTAATATTTCTTTCTGAGGATTATAATATTTCACTTATAATAATTAGGTCTGTAACGAATAAACTAAATTACAGATATTCCTAAAAGTGGTATAATTAAAAAGAGAATTTTAAAAATTTACAAAATATTAAAGAACACACCGCTGAGGTATTGTTGTCTGCTGTTGATCTCACCAGAATAGAATACCAGCGTAAAATAGCAGCTTAATGCTGCGGTATTTAATATGGTGGTAAGTGCAGAGAACAGAAGATAATTTTCATTGGAAACGAGGCATTCCATCGTAGTCCTCAGGGGTGACAACGCACCTGCCTTTTGATTCTTAATCGAAGATAAATGTGGTGGACTAATTGCTCGCTTGTCACGAAAATCTACATTTAAAAAAACACCGGATTTCTAAAAATGTTGATTTTAGATCAACGCAACTTTTCATCGATGATGCTACTAATTTGACTTATAAACTTCAA
This sequence comes from Parnassius apollo, assembly GCA_907164705.1. Lineage (NCBI taxonomy): Eukaryota > Metazoa > Arthropoda > Insecta > Lepidoptera > Papilionidae > Parnassius > Parnassius apollo. The sequence goes on from CAJQZP010000295.1 coordinate 2,835,769, forward strand.
CTTAGTTTCAACTAGTAACATCTAGTGGGTGAAAGATTATTCGCCCTCATTTACGATTTGGTGAGCATGAAACCGATACTTTTGCATTGGTAACGTTGCCTATCACCAGTCTGGTGCGCGGCAGTTTTTAATGAAATTCGCCGGATGAAGATCGTTAGAACCTCGCTAGTCTTTTTTATAGGATAAGGGTGACAAACGAGCACAGAGTCCACCTGATGGTAAATGGTTGCTGCGGCCCATAGACATCTAATTCAATCCTCGATCACGAATCAAAATGCAGATGCGTTGTCACCTGTGAAGACTAAGGTGGAATGCCTCTTTTCCAGTAAAAAGGGTCTCCGGTTCTCTACACTTACCAAACGAAATACAACAGCGTTAAGCTGCTATTTTACGCTGGTATTCTGTGAGAGCGTGGTCCTTCCCCGGTCGAGCCGACCCCATTCGTGCTACAACTATACTACTAGTATAGCTTCACCATGGCTCTACCACGATTGACTGAATATTTATAGCAGGATTGTTGGATAATTTATATACTATACAAACTCTTATTAACTTTATTTTATTTAATCTCCCACGAACCGTAAAATAATTCCCGAAATGATCGAACACGAAAATAACAATCGTATTAAAATCCTTTCGAACCGTGTAAGCGTAATAATAATGCGCGCAGAAAAATACCTTTGAAGTGGAACAAAAGACTCCTTGGATCACGACAAATCGCCTCAAAGGGATTGGGGTGGATAATTTTCACTCGATACCGATCCTGCTACTTTAAAAAACCTTAAACATAGCAACGAAATTTCAACCATAATACACACATGCTATTAGGTCGCTTTTTTAATGCGATTTTAAGGAAACAATCTGTTGGGTTATTTACAGTGTCGTTGCAAGAAAAGAGGTTTTATGAAAGGAGATTCGAAATGAGTTATATTTAATTTCGCAATACTTTTTCTGCTTAGTCGCAAAAGAAATTGATTTAGTCTGACATTTGAATACAGTATCTTCGAAGGTTTATTATAAGCACATGAAATAACATAAAACCCTTACTTACTTTTTAAGATTCAATTTTATTTTTGTTATGGTATAATATGTTATTTTTAAAATAAAAACCATTTTAATGAAATGAAAGTTAATAAGTTTTAATGATCTGGGTTGTAGGGGACCAACCTCTTATCTTTACCGTCGTCAAGAAACAGTGTTTTCACAGAGGTGTTGCGGTTTGAAGTCGAAGTAAAAATATTTTAAATTAAAAATTGACCTTTACGAAGCACTTTTTTAAAAGTCAAGAAAGCTACGAGAGCAGAGTGTGAGAGTCATGAGAAGTTTCATCTTAGCCTTCGGAGATGATAGTCTGATCCGTAGTATTTTTTGCGCATTAGTCTGAAATAGACGGTTACCGGTAGGCCCTACAAGCTATGGCAACAGCGTCAGCAGTGCAGGAAGTACTCTTCATTCATTCATTTATTCATTGCAGCTCAATCAAAGTCCATTTGGTGGCTTTACGCTTTGGAGGCGAGTGAGCAAGGACACTTTTTTTAAATTGTATTAATTTGTTATCAAGAAGATGCTACCCATCTCTTGTGTCATTTCCTTCCCATATATATATATATATATATATATTCATTCATTTATACATTGCAGCTCAATCAGTCCATTTGGTGGCTTTACGCTTTGGAGGCGAGTGAGCAAGGACACTTTTTTTAAATTGTATTAATTTGTTATCAAGAAGATGCTACCCATCTCTTGTGTCATTTCCTTCCCATATATATATATATATATATATATATATATATATATATATATATATATATATATATATGTGTATGTGTGTGTGTGTGTGTGTGTGTGTGTGATTGATTTCTTGACATTGATTTTAATGAATGTATTTGACCCTTTTTGAAATATTGCCTTGTCTTAATTATCACATTTGCTCATGGAGAAAAACGCTGATCTGAAACTATTACTGACCACAAAACTTGTTCTTTACGGGTATCGAATGTACGGCCCTAAGCGCCGCGGTCTGACGTTAAGCCACTGGGATATCGGACCGTTTTTATTATCTGGTAGTGTCTACTGGCACATCAACTTTATTAGCAGCGTAAGACAATTTCAAAACTCGTCAAAGAATAAGTAATTTAACGAAATGTGACGGAACTATGCGAATATAAAATCAACAATGTTGCCATTAGCCGCGTAGAACATTACATTGAAGTAAAAGTTGCTAATAAAAATAACTGACAACTTCAGGACTTTATCTGAAGCATTTCGACACTTTATTATTAGAGCTATGAATTTTTTATCAATCAGTAAAAATGTAGTACGATTCGAACGATTCGGAACATAGTTTTTTTTTTAAATAGTCTTTTATTATTTAATTAGTCATAAAAAAGCCCTGCAATCTATTTTTGTAAATGATAAAAATTTGGTCATCGACTGATAATTTTTATAAATAAATTGTACAAATACAACAACAAAACTACCCCAGGCAGGTAAAGCTTCAACGAATGATTTAATGACTTCATATAGTAACGAGAAGTTTGGCATTGAAGTATTAGTTAATGTCCTCCAGACTTCATTTGGGGGCTTTGGATTAGTGCACGAAGGAAACGTAGCGTTGACTTCATTAGACATAACCTCTCCAACTTAACGTTTAGGTTCAGTGTGTCTCTAACCATTCGATGATCGCTGCCAGATTTCACCCTTGCGTTCACTGATACATCACTGAAGAGCTGCCGTCTTGCTTCAGGAAAAAATAGTTCATCGTACAGAATACGTCTTTCCTGATGAAGTCGGCCAGCTGCTGGCCCTTTGAGTTCCGTTGTCCTGTCAAATTTTCCTACCTACAGCTCACCATTCTCTCTTGTGCCTAGTTTTGCGTTGAAGTCTCCTATTAACACCGTATAGTGATTATTGGAGAAATGCATAGCTTTGGAGATATCCTCACATTTCCTCCACCTCCTTAACGGGATGTGCCGAGGTTGGTGTACAAACCTGTGTGACCCTGAAATAATATCATTTGGTGACTCTGAGTATAAGGTATACGTAACCCCCGTAGGCACACTTCCAATCTTTACAAAGTTGTTAACGAAAGAGCTGTAGTAGTCTATAAATCCGACACCTCCTTCGGACAGATGGTCGCCCTCCCGGTAATGAAACAAGATTCGAATATTATCATGTCCTCCCTCTCTTTTTGGACCTCAGATAACTCAATAATCCCAGTGCAAATTGTCTATCCCCTCTTCCTGCTCCAGGATCTTCTCGTCAGTGCACAGGGTGCGTGCGTTTAAAGTTGCCAGGTCAAGTCGTCTTAGGTGGCAACCGAACCTTCACCGGAGTTTCTTAGCACTCCCTGCACCGCAGTTACTATAGTCGCCACCGTAGCCAGGAATACCGGGGCTACCGGGGACTGGGACCGTTTCTTTGTGTCGTTGCTCATGGGGGGATGTTTATTGTAATTTGACTATTGTAAATTTGCAGTTATCAGAAAGATGCTACTGTTTATCTGCTGCATCAGTTTCCCTCTGTCGACTCCTACGACATCCATGAGAAGATACGGTGCAGTTGATATTCTTACACCGCCACTACACTGTGTTTAGTTGTGTTCATTTTGACAATAGTCATAATAATGTTCTTGTTAAATAGAATCTCTATTCTATTTTTGTTTATTATAATGTTGTGACAATTAGTAAGTATCTTAATGTCCTAATGACAAGTCGCATCCACGAGTCCACAACTTTTTCAACCAACACAGTGGCGCCACTTAAAAATGAGGTGTAGATAATATTTGACAGATTTCATAGCGCATATTGCGCGCGCGCTGCGTCTCGAGACGGTCGTGTCATATGTGATTGCAGTGAAACCGTTACGGCGGCGGCGTTACAAGTTTCGAAAATGACGTTAAAATGTAATAGCTGTAATATAGTTATTAGCGAGTTATTAGCATACGTGCAAAACAAGCTGTCTGTAGCAGATGAGGTCAGCATTGTTAAAATATGTGCTTCTACGTTCTCATCGGAACAAATTGAGGATGCAAAAAACTTGCTCGTGAATTCCCTACCGGCGGATCAGCGCAAAACTACGAGGAAGGGTAAAGGCAAAGAAAATCGCACTTTGAACGATATAATCGGCCTTTTTAAGGTCACCGACCCTGACGTTTTGCCAATTTTCGTGGCGAGAGATTTAGATAAATTGCCTCCGATTACATTTGATCACCTGGACGTATCTAAACTACTGAAGGATCTGGCAGTTGTGCAGGCTGACATTAAAAATATCAAGTCTTCATACGTAACTGTCGACCAGCTGGAAGAGGTTAAAAGGGAGTGCCAACATTTTAAACATACGTCGCCGCCCTTTTCGGCGGTAAAGGTGAACATGCGAAGAGGAGCATATCGAGACAGTGGTCCGATTGGATTGTCGCAATTCGATGATACGATTATTACGAATCACAGTCAACATCTTAATGAGGAACCGTCATCTCCGAAAGATTATAATCTAAATTACAGATGTATAAATTTTATGGAGGGTAATTATAAATCTCAAGGAACGGTCGGCAGCGGTGTCTCAGCTGTTGAAGGAGCGCGCGTCACGGAACAAGTAATCGGTGCGGTAGCGGGTGCGGGCCAGCCTAGTATTGCATCATCGCCGACGCCCGCGCCGACCGAGCCACGAGCCAGCCCGCCAGCCAGCTCGGGGGCAGCGTCGAAACATGCAGCGGGTGCAATTGCGCGGTCTTTCGCCGAGGTAGCGAGCGCGGAGGGGAAGTGGAGAGTGGTGAGACGAGGCCAGAAACAAAGGAGATACCGTTATACGGGAGCCGCGGGTGTGTCCAACGAAGAAAGTAATTTTAAAGCGGCAGATCGTAAAGTGCCCATGTTTATAACGATGGTTCATCGGGACACGACGGAAAACGATATTGTGCAATACGTTTACAATAAAACGAGAGAAAAGATAACACTCGAAAAGATTTCCTTTAGTAAAGAAAACAAGGACTACAACGCTTACAAATTTTTTGTATCAGAGCGGAAAATAGATATTTTCTTAGATAAAACGCTTTGGCCCCAAGGTGTGATCTTTAGGCGCTTCGTCAACTTCAAGCGAAACCACAGCTCTGGAACGAACGGTACAGTAAATACCGTGAACGGCCCGACCCCAAATGGTAATGGATAAAATCCTCTCGTGTACTTTTGTCAGTTTCAATTGTAAAAGTATAAAACGATCAGCTGAGCATGTGAGGCAGTTGTGTCAGTCATCGGATGTTATTGCGCTTCAAGAAACGTGGTTATTTCCACACGATATTCAGTTTCTTAGCGAGATTGATGACCGTTTCGGCAGTACGGGCACCTCTGCGATAGACACGGCGGCGGGGATGGTCTGCGGTCGACCTTACGGAGGTGTAGCGTTATTGTGGAATAAAAGTGTCTTTCAAAATGTGTCAGTAATAAACTGTGATAATCCGCGTATATGTGCGATAAAAATAGTGCTGGGTGATAGGTCCATCCTAGTGTTTAGCGTATATATGCCGACGGATACAGTGGTAAATCTCACGGAGTTTACTGACTGCCTCAGCTCGGTGAGTGCTATTATTGATAATAGTAATATAGAATGTGTCTATATACTCGGAGACTTTAATGCGCATCCAAACGAACGCTTTTATGCAGAGTTGACGTGTTTCTGTGACGAACAAAACTGGTCATGTATAGATGTACAGTTTTTAGGAGTGAGCGCGGACACATACACATTTGTTAGTGAAGCCCACGGGTCGAAAAGGTGGCTAGATCACTGTATAACCACGAAATCTGCGGCATCGTCTATTTTGAATGTTCATGTAAAGTACGATGTGTTGTGGTCTGACCATTACCCTTTAATAATTAAATGTAATTTAGATATTGTTAAACCGAAGTATACGAGTACACATAAAGTTGTAAACGAGATTCTGTGGGGAAATAGAAAACCGGAAGATATTTTATTATATACGAAATTATGTAATGAAAAGTTGAGATCAATCGATTTCCCCGAAGAGTTTCGTTCTTGTAGTGATTTTACTTGCGAGTCTACCGATCACAATTTACTTATCGATAAATTATATGGCGAAATTATAGATATTTTGACGGTGGCCGCAACGGAATCCAACACTGTAAGATTGCGTGGAGGGAGGCGGCCGGTGGTTGGGTGGAACAGATATGTGCGCGATGCTCACGGGGAGGCCAGATCTAAATTTTTAATGTGGGTTTGGTGGGGTAAACCGGATAGTGGAGAAGTTTATGAGGAAATGCGGCGTAGTCGCAATTTATTTAAGTCACGCTTACGCTGGTGTCAAAACCACAGCGAGCAAATTAAAATGGACATTGCGGCTACGCAGCATTCGAACAATGACTTTAAGAACTTTTGGAAATCTACCAATAAACTAAATGGTAGACCTGGCTTACCAGTGAGCGTTGAGGGTATTAATGACCATAGTCTCATAGCGGACATGTTCAGGGACCATTTTACGGTGACGTCACCGTTGCGACCATCACAGCTTGGAAGAGATGAATGTACGGGTGGTCAGGAGATTGGAATCCGATTTACAGCAATGGATGTCAATAATGCTATAGCCTCTATGTCCCGTGGCAAGTCTCCTGGCCATGACGGTCTGAGTATTGAACACCTAAGGTATGCGGGTCCTCATCTGCCCGGAGTGCTTGCCATGTTTTATAACTTGTGCATGGCACACTCGTACTTGCCTTCAGCGCTGATGAAAACTGTGGTGGTGCCAATTGTGAAGAACAGAACGGGGGATGTGTCTGATAAATCCAATTACAGGCCTATCTCACTAGCCACGGTTGTTGCGAAGGTTCTTGACAGTTTGCTTAGCGTCCACCTTGATAAATATATAACCTTACATGATAATCAGTTTGGTTTCAGGCCAGGTTTGTCAACTGAGTCGGCCATATTATGTCTGAAGCAGACTGTTAGGTACTATTCGGTTAGGCGTACACCTGTATATGCCTGTTTTCTCGACCTTAGTAAGGCTTTTGACCTGGTAAATTATGATATCCTATGGCAGAAATTGAAAAATACTGGACTGCCTGAAGAAGCAACCAGAATCTTCAAATATTGGTACCGTAACCAGGTCAATGTTGTGCGATGGTCCGAATCTTATTCGCAGCCATATAGGTTGGAGTGCGGAGTTAGACAGGGAGGCCTAACCTCCCCTAAGCTCTTCAACCTGTATGTCAATGCCCTCATAGAGGAGCTCAGTAGCACACATGTCGGTTGTCACATTGACGGAGTATGTCTTAGCAACATCAGTTACGCTGACGACATGGTGTTGCTGAGTGCTTCTGTTTGTGGCTTAGCGAAACTGTTGAGCATATGTGAAAACTATGCTCACAGTCACGGCTTAATTTATAATGTGAAAAAAAGCGAATGTATGGTCTTTCGGGCCAAGGGAAAAGCATTACCATCAATTGTACCACCCATTAAATTATATGGTACGCCGTTAAAAAGGGTGTCGCAATTTAAATATCTAGGTCATGTGGTAACCTTTGACTTGAAAGACGATGCTGATATCGAGAGAGAGCGCAGAGCATTGTCGGTTAGGGCGAACATGATAGCTCGCAGGTTTGTTCGTTGTTCCACCCCGGTTAAAGTAACGCTATTTAGAGCTTACTGTTCTTCATTTTACACAAGCAGCCTGTGGATCGATTTTACGCAGAATCAGTACAATGCTCTGCGCGTTCAGTACAATAATGCTTTTAGGATGCTGATGGGACTGCCTCGATTCTGCAGTGCGTCGGGTATGTTCGCTGATGCGCATGTTGATTGTTTTCACTCGATCATGCGCAAGCGGTGCACATCCCTGGTACGCAGGGTTAGGGATGGTCCCAGTGGCGTCCTGAGGGCATTTGCTGACAGGCTGGATTGTCAGTACCTGAACCACTGCCGTATGGTGCACGTGCTGACAAATCAGGGCTGTCTTAGATATAAGATATAGATTAAGGTAGTCTTAAGTTTACTAACATTAGACTAGTGTTTTTCTTATATATGTTACTAACAAATATGATCCTTAAGGTCGAAATAAATGATTTTTATTTTATTTTTTTTTTTATTTATAGCGGAAAAGTTAATTTATTTGAAAAGTGTAAATTTTATTGTTTCTTTCTGCACTATTACTTTATATATTTACATTAATATATTTATATTAATATAAAATATATAAATAAAAATTTAATTTATATAAAATTTTATAAATTTTATAATAAATTAAAAATAAATAAACCAAACCATACATATTCATAAAAGTAGAAAAAAATAAAAAAGAGTTAAAAATGTGTAAAAAAAATTAAAGAGAATATCACTGACACACTGTTTTGTGTATTGATGTGATTATGGAGTGTAGAAGCAAGGAGTACCAACTCCCATAGTAGAATAGTTGAAAAAGTGGCATCAACAAATAACAGTTCAAAAACTCTCCACAATAGCGCTGGAGTAGCTATTGGGATGAAATGAACTTAGCAGTTGCCGACGGTTTAAGTGTGCTGCTAAACTGCTCAGTAGCTCTAAAATCAAAAATGATTTTATTTAGTAAATATAACCTCGAAAAAGTCGTCTATCTCACTAATATTTTTCGGTGCATTCTTTAAAGTATACCCCGTAGTTACAGTGGCGCCACACTTATTTAACGGCTTTCTATGGATACTTTTTAATACACAGTCTGTACTCCTTACTTCTACACACCATAGATGTGATGCTCTAGAAAAAGATAAACTTTTATTTAAAACTAACTTCTCGATTAAATGACAAAAATCTCACTTCAGTGTCATGTAGCGACATCTAGTGAGCGTAATATTATTAGCCCTCATTTTCACCTTAACAAAGGTTAATAAATGGAGTAATAAAAAGCATCTTACACAATATTAGAAATAAATAATTCTAAATATACTGATAAATAACTAGAAACTATTCCATAATTGAACGAAAGTGTACCACAATCACAATTGGTACAGTGAGGACTAATAGTTTTACGCTCACCAGATGTCGCTAGTTTACACAGGTCAAGTTTTAGTTACACAATGTCATTTAATTGATAATTTAGTTCAACTTAAGTAAAAGGGAACACAATATTTATGCCCGTTTCCTAACCCCAACCCACCCCCCCCCTTCCCCATTTAAATTTAACCCTTTTTTTTTTTTAATATATTTATCCCCAACACAAACCCCCCCCCCCCAAAACAAAAAAAAAAAAAAAACCAAAACCCCATATAATTTTTTAAATTAAAAAAAAATATATTTAAAAAAAAAAAAAAAAAAAAATATAATAAAAAAAATTTTAATTTTTTTTTTCAAAAAAAAAAAAAACCCCCCCCCAACAAAATTAAATAAAAGTTTATTAGTTTCTAGCGTATTATATTAATTTACAAAAGCAATGCCTCAGTGGTTTGTTATTTAATTTTTAGCACGTTTAAATTTTTTTTTAATTTTGTAGTGTAGTGCCGTGGTAGCTCAGATGGTTAACGCTCGCTGTAAATATAACAGAACCTAAGTAACGCGGGGTCGATTTCTGCCGGCACCAATGAAGTTGTTAATTGCTATTTTAAGTGCTGATTTACCACGTGCTCGGCGGTGAAGGAAAATATCGTGAGGAAACCTGCACGTCTGAGGAATAAGAAAAAAAAATATTTCGAAGACATGAGAAGTTCGCCAACACGCATTGGGGCAGCGCGGCGGACATTTCCTTGCCCTAAAACCCTCTCAGAAATGAGGGGCGGCCTGTGCCCAGCAGTGGGACGTATATAGGCAGTAACTTTACAACTTTACTTTACTTTACTTTTATGTGCAGGCCCGACATATGTATATCTGTGGCTTGGTTTATTTATTTTTAATCTAATTAATATAAAGTATAACTAATAGTACATCTATATCATAAAAATCTGTCAAATATTACACCTCATTTTAAGTGGCGCCGCTCTGGTGTCAGAAAAAGTCGTGGATTCGTTTTATATATAATATTTTTAAGTGTGAGTAAAGTTATTTTGAAATTATACCCTGTGGTACGTAGTTGACGTAGGTTGTTAATGTTTGCAAGAAACTTAATCATAAAAATGAAGAAATCTATCAATGACAATGTTATTTAAGACTAGACGAGAAAAAATTTAATGTTCAATTTGTTATAAAACGAGTCGTATTGAGTAAATCCTCACTCAGCGTCTTAATAAACAAACAAAGTAAGTTATTTTTAGCGTCGACAACTTTCAAACACGGAATCGCAAAGCAATCTTGTAATGGCGTCGTTAAAAAACCGCGCCGACAACAAATAATAATCTCTGAACGCAACGAGCATCGATACTCCACATGGACGTTTACGATGGCACAAATAAATTAAACTCAGTCATAAAAAATATCGAGCTGTATCGACGTGTGTCGCATCACTATAAAAAAATGTCTGCACTCATAAACGCGTCACAATAAAAAACGTTTGAGTTATTTCTCTTTTTTGTGGGGTACCGTCTATGTAAAAGTACTTGCACAGTTATTGTATACAGATTAAAAAATAAATTATTTTATATTTTTTAAATAACTGTAAAAGGAGATATGACGAAGAATTAAGCAATTTGAATTTGGTATTAATTTCGTTTCCTTATTTTTTTAATTAATAAATAATTCGAATTCTAAATAATGAAATAAAACACCATGAGCTTGTCTGCTGTAGTGGCGGTGTAGTAGAATCTATCACCCCATAATATCATGTTAGTTGATGTGACTGTCGTAAGCTCGTAAGAGTCGACTCAGAAAGAACAGATACACCTCATGGTGTTCAATAAACCTACAATTATCTCGTGATTGATCATCTCAGATGATTGCCTCGTTGGTGTAGTGGTTGTATAAGTGCGACTGCTGATCGTGAGGTCCTGGGTTTGAATCCCGGATCGGGCCAAAAAATCAATTATTGAGTTTTTTCGTCAAGACATTCTCAGTAGCTGCCCGGAGTCAGGAAGTTGGCGGTGTCTCACCCTTGGAAAGCACGTAAAGCCGTTGGTCTTGCGCCTGATCTCTCTCCGGTCGTATCGGTTTACCGTCCCATCGAATTATGAGAGTGAGAATAGAGAGTGCTTGCGCATGCACTTGGGCACTATAATCCTGTCCTGTACCGAAGGCTAGTCTCCGTTGAGACAGGCCGCCGTGACCGAAATTCGGTCTGTAGGACATTATTATTATTATTACATACCAGATGCAAACTCACGAGTGAATGCAGGAAATAGAATAAATGGGGCCCTACACTCTATTGTGAAGTGTCAAAATGTGTCAAAAAGGCACGTATGGTAATTCACAATGCTATGTTGGTCCCTACTTTAACGTATGGTAGTGAAAGTTGGGTGTGGCAGGAGAACCACGAGAGTAGAATAAACGCAGTAGAAATGCGGTCGTTAAGGAGTATGTTAGGGCTAAATCTGAATGACAGGGCGAGAAATTGTGTGATAAGAGAAGAATGTGGTTTGCAAGATGATGTTGTGACCAGGATTAAGAAAGAAATGCTTCGCTGGTTTGGTCATGTGGAAGAATCAATGAGGAAAGAGTGACAAAGAAAATTTATGTTGCAGAAGTGAATGGCAGAGTCGGAAAGGTACGTCCTAGGCGAATATTTATCGACGAAATTAGTGATTTATTGAAAACGGGCCAAATTAAGAGTACCCTTAAACGACGAGCATGTATGCGTAGGTATATAGATGTGAAGGAGGCGATAGAGTCAAATGGAAGTCTGTAGTCTCTGCCTACCCCTCTGGGTGACAGGCGTGAGTGTTTATGTATATGTGCTTTAATAAATTATAGATAACAATATTGTTTCTTTTTTTTCGATTGACTGCCTCGTTGGTCTCGTTGGTCCCGGGTCGGGCCAAAAAATATAAATTAATGAGTTTTTCCGTCAAGAAATTCTCATTAGTTGCCCGGAGTCAGGAAGTTGACGGTGTTTCACCCCGTGCCTCGAAAAGCATGTTAAGCCGTTGGTCTTGCGCCTGATCTCTCTCCGGTTGTTTCGGTTTACTATCCCATCGGACCATGAGAGTGAGGGAATAGAGAGTGCCCCTGTGTTTGCGCATACACTCGAGCACTATAATCCTGTCCTGCGCCGATGGCTAGTCTCCTTTGAGACTGACCGCCGTGACCGAAATTCGGTCTGGGGGACATTATTATATTATAGTCTCTAGCACAGGTCGATTAGTAGGTTCTTTCGCTTTCACCATTGGACAATCAGACGTCCAGCGCAGTGGGTTGCCAGTCTCCCACAATTTTGTTGTCGACATACCTACCACACATTCGCACCAAACGGTTTGCTTCGATGTTAGAAATGCTTACATCTAAGTAGTTGAATAATTTACCAGCGTCTGTTATTTCTTTTGATAATGTTGATGGCTTTGAGGCAAGAGTGTATAGACTTTGTCTCGCTAAGGTCCCATAACCAACTTGAGTTATGGGATCTTAACGAGATAAAAGGCAAGACTGAATAGAATGATTTTTTATATTTACGCGAACACTATACATTATATCGCGTGTGAGGAATTTCCTTCGGGAATGAAAAAGTTAAAATTAAACGCAATAAGATCAGTAACAATTTCAATCAAGACTGAGTAGACTTTGTCTCCCTAAGTCCATCGTCCATTTTATCATCTTGGGCATATTATATCATCCTACCTGAGTAAGTGATACATGATCACATACTCTGGGTAGGTAAGGAGTCAAAATTTGGCTTTTAACTTTAATAAATAAAAAAATTAATAAATCAGAAGAATCGCATTGAATTTTATAGATATATAAAAAAGTGTCAATAAAGAATATTTATTGTCACTTTTTTGCACAGATTATTTACGGTCAAGTCATAAGGATTTGCGCTAATCGCTGCCCCATAGTAAAGAGGGATACCGTTCGTCATAAATGTACCGGCGACGTGCCTCGTAAACTGTTTATAGATCGAAATACACATCCCAGTTACGCTCATAGTTTAATGTCATATACGCAATAATACTCGTACTAATACAGACATCTTTATTTGTTTCTGGGAAATTATGGGATATGTAAAGATATTAAAATATTATTATGTATGTATGAAGAAAATATTTTACATAGTTCCATAGACTATTTAGTTTATTTAATTATTTTGGTACACTTCATCCATATTATGTGGAAGCCACGCTGACTATAGTAGCAGCAAGAACGGGTCGGCTCGACCGGGGAAGGACCACACTCTCACAGAATACCAGCGTAAAATAGCAGCTTAATGCTGCTGTGTTTCGTATCGTTAGTGTAAAGAACCGGTGCCCTTTTAAGTTTTAACTGGAAACGAGGCATTTCATCATAGTCCTCACTGGTGACAACGCATCTGCATTGTTATTCTTAATCGAGGATGAAATAAATGTAGATTTCTATGAGCCACAGCATCCGCTTACCATCTCGTGGACTATGTGCTCATTTGTCATGCTATTCTATAAAAGAAAACCTATAAACTCTATGGTTATACATAAGCCTCCCCAAATGAAGTTTTTCATAAGTGACAAAATTATTACTTTTACACCCCTAAAATAATATACAGGAACTATATATTACTTCCACTTAGAAAAGTGTGTCCTATGAGTCCTAGTAGAGATGATCCTTCATTGTTGAATGTATGAAGTCTAAAATAGCATAGCTAGAAATGAAATGGATTGTACTAGATAGTTCCTACTAGATGGCTACGGAATGTTTTTTTTTTATTTTATATTATAGATAATGGGTGATACACGTGCATATAGTCCACCTGATGGTAAGTGGATGTTGATGCCCAGAGACATCTAAATAAATCAAAGATTTTTAATTGAGTATAAATGTAACCGGGGTGGACCTTCCACGCTCTCACAGAACGCCAGTGTAAAATAGCAACTTAACGCTTCTGTCTTTCGAATGGTGAGTACCAAATTCCGATGTAGACCCTTATTATTAGATACGAGGCATTCCATCTTAGTCCTCACGAGTGACAACGCTCTGTATTTTGATTCGTATTCGAGCATGCATGCATCTCTATGGGCCACAGCAACCATTTACTATCAGGTGGTTTGAGTGCTCGTTTGTCACCCTAATCCTATTAAAAAAATCTGAAGAGTTTCAATATTTAACTATATTGTGTAATATTTTTTCTAAATAAATAATTATTTATATAGTAATATATTTATAAATTACGTGTCACATTGTTTGTCCGCGATGGACTCCAAAACTACTAAACCGATTTTAATCAAATTTGCACACCGTGTGCAATTTGGTCCAACTTGAGAGATAGGATAGTTCTTTTGCCTACAATTTTTTTTACGAATTTACGGATTTTTAATAGGACATGACAAATTGTCATCGAAAAGGGTAGAACAACGTCTGCCTGGCAAGCTAGTAATTTATAAAAATACAAGTCCCGATTTACTCACTCACTGTCATAAATACATATCAGAACTCCATTAAAAACGAAAAATTTAAAAGTTTAATAGCATGTAAAAAGCGATATAACCTGTAAGTAATCGCTACAAACGGGAATAATTCTCATTTGTAACGCCACTAAAAACTCCAATTAGCGCTAAACACATCGCTAATGGATCCAGCGCCCTTTATCGCCAAATCCCGTCCGATCGTAAAACTGCTACAACCCACATTATTCATAAAAGTGACGTGACGTCATTAACGTATGCGCACGCGTTGCGAACATAAAATATCGAATAAAATTCAGATAGCCAACTTTTTAATGTGACGTTGTGATGATATTTATGACATTATTGTTTCTTTTTGATCTTCACAGAATATCTATCGTGGTTGAATGTTTAGCGTATTTTTCTAATTATCTAAGTTTCGAATTTTTAGTGGTAATTGTTTTAAGTAAAACATATTTACAGCCCATGTACGTCCTAATGGTGTGCGCAGACCTCCTTTCAATTCTGGGAGGGTTATGAAGCACTTACTCTGCCAGACTACTACTTACTTACTAGAGCCATGTTGCAGTTACATTATGGTTGTAGCAAGGGTTGGTTCAAGCAAGGAAGGACAGAAAACTAGTGAAAGAAAAACAGCTCAATGCCAATTTGTTTCATATTGGGAGGGTAGAGAGAGAGAGTCGAGATACGGTAAGTTAGATTTCTTACGTGGTAGAGCTACGCCTACGCTGCAGCTATATTATGCATGTAGCATGAATGGGTCGCCTGGACTGGGGTAGGACGCTCTCACGGAATACCAGCGTAAAATAGCAGCTTAATGTTGCTGTGTTTCGTATGATGAGTGTAGAGAACCGGAGACCTATTTCACTGGAAACAAGGATTTCCATCTTATTCCTCAAGAGTGACAATGATTTGCATGATGATTCTTAATCGAGGATAGATGTAGATGGCTATGGGCCACAGCATCCACTTACCATTAGGTAAAATGTGTGCTCGTTTATCACCCTATTCTAGAAAACATTCCTTTGCTGGACATGACCTCCTCTCATTTTGAGGATTTGTCTTAATCGACATGCTTCATTAGCAGCTGACATTATACAAGATAGTTGAACTACCATCTTTATATAAGTAAGAAAAACCATGTCTGATCCGTATTGGTGCTTTAAAGTACCGTGATAGAATTCGGGCCTTATAATCCTTTTCAGGGAATAAATTAAAAAACAAACCCACAAAAAATAAAATAAAATAAAATGGGGAAACTTACATGGCAATAGTATTTCCTGGTTTGGATATTTGCCCTGGAAAATCCTGTTCATGTCAATGGCGTCAAACACAATGAAAGTCTTTTTTTTAATTTTAAAGTCCATTTGTAGTATTTACTAAAAAAATTACTTAATTAATAATTTCATCGTTGAATCGGAACTCATTTTGTACGAGTATTATGAAAGCTAGCGTTCATCCAAAAACCTGTAACGTCTCTTATATACTCTTTTTTTATTTTTTTTTTTATTCGAAACCATCTTTTCTTCAATCCGGTTCACGCTTAACCACGTATTTTTACTCTTAAGTGCGCTCGTTAAATTTTGTTTATTGTCAGTTAAAGAGACTAATGACTTTTGATGAGGTCTCGAATTTGTTGTGACTTTAATTATTATTGGACCGTTTCAAATAAATATCTGATTTGATTCGGTGATATTTAAATCAGGACAATGCCCAAATGAATCAAGCTTTTTTGAATGGCGGCATGCAAAGAATTTTTAACTTCCTTTAAGAAAAGTTAAGAACTGAAGAAATAATAATAAATGTAATGTAAATGGATGGCCGTGGCAGCATAGATGCAGGTTTGCTTACTAATTTTACTATTACTTCTACGAAAGTACTAATACTAATTTTACTATTACTTCTAGAAACGACAACGGAAGGTTTTTATAAAGTAGTTCTGTGATAGATTAAATGAACATTTTTTTCTAATTAGTTTTACTGCTTACTATAACGCTTAGTACGATGCTTAGTATGAGTCTACAAGAGCAATTTACGTATGTGAAATACCTCCAAGTTACGTGAAAAAATCTTACTGTGAGAGTCAAGTTTTTAAACAGAAAGAAGAGTTGACAACCCTGAGCCTCTTAAAGCTCATGAACACCTGTAGCCAATTCTTAATTAAAAGAAACCCGTGGTCACCTCAAAGGACAAAATGGAACGTCTTCTTTAGAATTACAGTGTACTTGAATTCTAACTCTTTCAAACGTGATCTCTGTGTTTTTGTTGTTCTATGCTTTACGGCAGTGAGTGAGTGAGTTATTATGGACGGCTAAAAAGACCTTCAGGGATAAACAGAATTTACTGCATAACTGTAACTATCAGGCATTCCTTGATAAAAAGTGAAAAAAAATATTCTCTCTATTTTAGACTAAGGTCTACAAGTTCTACGAGGTCTTAGAAAACGCCTACGATACAGATTTCTGGTATTTCTTACAACGGTTGATTTTCACTTAGGTACTTAAATCAATTATTTGGGTGAATCAACTTTTCTTTGTACGCAATCAACAAATTGTAGATTTTTTTTTATGATTAGTTTTCTGCTTAAAATGTGTTAGGACTACTTACAGTATAATAAGCTTTCAAATTAATAGCCGAGCAGCGAACTATTTAATGATTTTCATGTATTTTCAAATACTTAAATCAAATAAGAGCTATAAAAATGTCTTTTGGGTAACCAACGTTTCAAGGTAATTTTCAGTAATTAAAAAAAGTTTTTTATCAAATCTGAAATGCTTTATTGTTTAAAACCAATTGAAACAACATGTAAGTGTTATCAAGTTAAGTATTAAAGAAATACTAAGACTAGAAATATTAATTTATATGTCTCTTGGGTCACCACTGCAACAGAAAAGATTTTACTTTTTCTGTCTTATTTGATTACGGCAAAGTATATTAAAATAAATAAAAACTTCTTATTCCCTCTTTTAATTAATACACAGAACTAAAAAAAAACTTCAATTATTATTTATTAAGAAAAATAAAAAAGAAAATTACTATTGCGGAATTTGGGGACAGCACGGTGACCCATAAGACAATTTCAGTGACTCAAGAGACACATTTAAACAATACCTACAAATAATCAGTCAAATTACACTATGTAGCCAAATAAAAACAAGAATTTCTATAACAAAAATCAGTCTTACATGTTGACTAAGTAACTAAATTAAAGAACTTAAAACTGTAACTAAAAAAACTATTATACTGTAACTAAACAAAAATCTGCAAATTAATTACTTTTCGTGAACTTCAATACACTTTTCAAATTCGTAATAAAACTGCCCTCGTTTGTCAAAAGTCGTCGGTTTAGGAAGAATTTGAACAATATCTGTATAATCAACATCAGCTCTGTCACTATTATTTAAAATAAAAACCTTTTTTTGCTTAACAGATCTCATAAATGTCACTCTAATTTCCCCATCATCATCTAAATCGTCCACCACACAAGCATATTTATATAACTTGCCTTTAGTAGCATGAACATTTACAATCAAAAAATCGCCACAGCGTACAGGTTGATTTTCTTTGCCTGATGAAGTGGAAGGAACTTCTCGTCTTGTTTGTCTTGCTGTTCGTCTTCCGACAGTTCTTCAGGTGTATTGTAAACAAAATTATAACATTTATTTTTGCGCCCAGGTTTGCATAAATCTATTAATTGAATCTCACTTAAGGGTGTTGATACCGTCTTACGCTTTATAATATCGCTTAAAGGCACTTCATCATCAGAAATGCTTGGTAGCTCAGCGTTTACATTAGTGACTCCATCGCTTTCTTTTTCGGTTTCACAGATGTCTTCTTCAGCAAGAAGAGCCGTCGCATTATCTGAAGACGCAACAGAAGCATTGGAAATAGGCAGATACACTTTTGGTTGTAAACATTCACAGAAACCTCTTGTACAAAAGCAGCTGAGGGTTCTGTATTTTATTTCCTCTCGCACATCCGAAAATATTTGATGAACTTTTAATGTCCCCATAAGAGGCGAAATCTTAGGAGGAAGTTGTTTGGTTACGATTTCTATATCCTCAGCTGTAATTAAGTAGAGTTTGATTTTACTATTATCATCCAGTTTCTTGTAAAATGATTCCGCACAGGAAATGTCTTCACCACGAGCTACCATATCGTCTGCCGTTCGCTTTAGATACCCTCCAACACCATCGGCAGGGCCCTTTCCGTGGCCAGCTTCAAAGAATGACCAAGTCATTCTGCTAAACCCATAATCAAAAGTTTTAGTTGAGCTTAAATAAAAATTCTGCTTCTGCCTATACTGGCTAAATGGACCATCGGAAAAAAAGTGAATAGTTTCAGTTTTAGGGTTATTGGCTTTTATATCTTTAAGAACAGGATCAAGATGAGCCCAAATGGCGCCAGGTTGATGATTTGTACATGCTGACACTGTACAGTAAGATTTAACTTTGTGTTTATGCTGTTCGTCTGGGATATAAACAACTACAGTATGCAATAAGACTTGCTTCCTCGACCCCCCGAAGTGGTGCGCTTGAATCTCTTTGTGAAATTTGCAATTATAATTTTCGCTAAAATCTGCAACCACGACTACTTCGGTATCCTGTATATTATCTATCGCCTCTCTAAAATTTTTTAATTGACTTTTCATATTGTATATGTGTGTCTTTAATACTTTCAGTTCTTCGTTAAATATTTTCATTAATTCTTGAACTGTCCCTTCCTTGTCTTGCTGCACATTTTTGTAAACTTTAACTTTTTTGCCGTCTTTTTCATAATGTTCTTCAAGTCTTCCCCATTCTTTCCACTGTATTGTTTCCTTATCTTTGATAGATTCGTGCATTAAATACAGACTTTGACATTGTTGGCAAGTGCCATACATACATGCTTGATTATTCGGATCACAAACTGTTGCTAAAATTAACATGTTTAGGTCTTCTGTGTTTATTATAAACTTTTTTCGTAAAGCGCTAGCTTTATAAGCAGGGTTTGTGTGACTTTTACATAAACACATTTCACGTCCATCAATCGAAGGCTTCACCACATAAAAAGGTCGATGTTTTGTAAAATAAAAGGAGCACTTTATGTCAGGATTCTCTTGTTTAAAGGTTTTATATAGGTTTTTCATATTATCCAGTAAAAACCTCTTTTGGACTTTAATGCCATTTTTAGTTTTGGTTTCCTTTTTCCCTGCTGTAGCCCTGGATATGTCATCTCGCAAGAAAAAGGTTTTAATTTTATGTGGAAGGTTTGTTACATTTTTTCGCACTTTCACAGTAGTTCTCAGTTTTCCTTTTAGTCCTAGTGTTTTTTTTATTAAGTCTTGTCTTGTTGATCTATCAACATTTTCTAAGATGTTTTTTATTACGTTTTTCTCTTTAATCGTTTTAATACGTTTGTATCTTTCTTTTATGACATTAGTTAATTTAACATATTTCTCATTTTTGTCCGTCTCAGGGTGATTTATTACTTTTTTTTCGGAGATCCTATTTAATCGTTTCTTGTATTTCTCGTACTTTTTCTTCAATTTTATATTTTCTTCCTTGAGTTTCAAGTTTTCCCTGTACAGTTTTGACCTATCTCTTCTAATTTTTCTCCGAGCATTTTCTTTTTTCTTTGAAACACTAGGCGAGTTTCCAATATTAGGCCAGTTACGGGAAAAAGAAACATCCGTATCGGTATCGTTGTTTATAATTGGAAGAGGGTTTTCGTGTAATAACGATGGAGAACTAGGCGGCGTTATGTTAAGCAAACGGTTGAGGTTAGCTTTACGTTTTCTCGTATTTTTTTTTCTAAGTCTCCAGATAGTCCTTGCGTTGTACCTCTCTGTCGGTGTTAAGTCTTTCACTAATCTTTTTTTTTATGATAATTTTCTCTTTTCTTTTTTTTGTACTCCTCATACTTTAAAGGATTCCTTTTTAATTTTTCTTTATAACTCCTTTGCTTTTCAGCCGCAGTTAACGCCATTTTATCTAAAATGTAAATAGAAATATATGGTGAAAGAGTAGTTCATTTCAAAATAACTTTTATTTTATCAAAATTTTTCAGACTACTTTTCTATGAAAAAGTTTGGCATTACAAAATTCTCTATCCTGTGGTCTTAACAAAAGTCAGGTTTTACTTCAATACAAAAAGATTTTATTGTATTTTGATAACAAAAAAAAACATACCTAAGAAATGTCGGCAGCAATAAATTCAATATATTATATTACTCGAAATTATTTACGTAAAAAGATAAATTATATTCTCACAAAAACTTTAATTACAATTTTATAATAAAACACAATACTAAAACACTAATAAAACACTAGAAAATCTAAAAATCAACACCATAAAATTCACGCGAAAATGGTGAATGAATGAAATAGATTATAAGTAAATATCCATAAGATAACTGTTTTTTATTGCACTAGAGGATAGAAAATTTCATATTGATTCTATAATGCCAAACTTCTTCCTAGAAAACTAGTCTCTATATATAAGTTTTTATGGGTTAAAGTGCGGTGTCATGAGACCACTAGCGGATTGAGAGGTTAAAACAAGCTCTAGTAAAAGTTCCTTGACGGGTAAAATTATAATAGGTACAAGAAAAATTATTAATTAAGAATATTTTATTGAAATTTAATAATAATAAAAATAGAAGTCTCCTGGTTCACCAAACATTTCTCTTGGGTTACCAGTATAGTGACCCAATGGAACGGTAAGCCAGGAGACTTTTATAAGTAAAACGATGATGTTTTGGGGAAATAACAAACAAATATAAAAAATAGCCCTGTCAAGGAAAAATTAGACTAAATATCTTTGGTATAAGTATTAAATTACTGAAGGATTATTTAAAACTTACCGTAATTTCGCAGTCAGTCAGCGGAACCACAATAAATACACGTGCACTGTCTTCGAGCCGCGGTCGAAATGGCCGAGCCAATTCAAGGACAGAATACCGGTAACCGAAACCATATGATTCGCAGATTTGTTTCCTATAGCTGCGTCCTCAATATCGCTATCTCGCTCTTTCTTATTCATTTCAAATTATGGTAAGCCAGCGGACTACGATAATGTACTCAAATCAGGGACAGACTTTTAAAGAATTTTAGAAAAAAAATGTACTTACTAATATTAATTTATGCTAGTATTTAAGTAAATGAAATATTGTACTGCGTTATCCTCGCTTTAGAAGTAGGACGTTCCTAGTGATTTTTTATATGACGATACGAAATTCAACACTACGTAGCTAAGGGGACAAGTAAAATTTGTATGGGAGGATAATATTGTCCCTTAGCAAACCAAACTAATTCTTATTTATAATCAAAGTATGAAATACTTAAGATGAAAAAAATGTTCTTTGTTCATCTAATTTTACAAAATAAGCAACAGTATTTAAAAAATATTTGTTATTTAACTGAAATCTTGGTCGAAGAGTCAAGGACAATCTTTGACAAAGAAAAGTTGATCCACCCATTTATTATCTACATACCTGTCTCTTCCTATTGTTATTTAGTAAAAATAGAGAAACAAAACACTATTTAGCTAATCAAGCATTTAAAAAATTTTAGGAATAAGAGGGTAAATCTCTAAAGCTATTTTTTCATTTCATTCGTCAGTTAAACTATTTTTTTTTAATTTGCGGCAATGGTTTTGGCTTTAAGGCATTTAACCAAAACGAAAGACTAAAGACTATCACTACAATAAGCTTGGATCATAAACTAATAAGAAGCACCAGAGCCTGCATATTTCCCGCCTTATCCCTTAATCCAGATACATAGATTAATCCAGACCTGAATTATTGGGTGTCCATATTTACAGAGAGAGAGGTCTTAAGCATTTTTAAATGTCGATTTTTAGTAGTAAGACCGTTAATTTCCACAACCATGTTTTCTATGAGTAGGGAGAGAGAGCATTCAGTGTTGTGTTTATGGTGTGTCTATTTACAAATAAATCTTTTTATACAAACATATTGTAATAACGTGGAAATAAAGATGTGTAGTGAAAACAAAATCTAAAATATTACCCGCCTATCCTTTCAGCAACAAAGTGTGATAAAAGAATAAAAAAATATACATTTTATTCCGAGACAGAATTACAACGGATAATACTTAAATTTATCAATTTCCTTGCATAATTATTTACATCATTTTACAAGGTACTATACTCATAATTTTTCATTTCTTCTATCTGACAATAAGAAACACCAGTTTCAAAACATTTTTACGCGCGTTTTATTTCGTGCTTTTTAAAATTCGAACGGCTAAAACAAAATGGCTGCTCTAAAATACGACCAGCTTTAGAACAATAATAAAAAATATAAATGCGCCTGTTCTTTTGCAACCGACTGATAAGGGGGTTTTCTTAAGAGTTTAATTTTTACAACAAATCTTTTATTCTTTTACTTTATGTCGGAACAGTAAAAGCTATAGCGAATAAAAGCCGAGCATAAAATAGCATTCGTAAACGACTAATAATAAATAGGCTGTTGGAAATATAATAACGCGAATGTGCCTATGAAATATTGACGACGGTTGGGTAGGTATATATAAATTATTATAATGTTTTGTATCGTGAAATCTTCATGTCTATTTATCACATTTATAAAAAAATGTGTTCTTTTCCATCAGACAAAATATTTTATTTTGTCTGAGTCTTTACTTACTTTTACTTTTTAATACAATAAAAGAAAAAGAATAAGATAAATATAATCGCAGCATGAGTATCAATAGTAGGTAGTCATTTGTAACAAAATTTAAAATCATAAAAATTTATTTTAAAATAGCAAACGCACGTTCGTTTTATTGCATTTCCACGACGCACGTGGCCGTGTGTCATCTAAATCCATCGTTTACTTTAACAACTGATATGAAACTCGCATTTTCCATCTTCCGTTATAAAAAAAGGAAAGTCTTAAATTTAATATCGTTTTTATTGCACAGATTACAATAATGTTTCGAATAGGGTGTGGGGACGGCTTAAGGTATTCGTTATGTAAAAATATATAATGTGAATATATCAAAATATCATATGTTATGCAGTACAAGTGTAAATTAGAAAACCAGGTTTATTACCAAGCTTTTTTGGTAATGTAGGTTACTGTTTGCTTTATACGAGTGTGTATTTTTTATATTTTAAGGTAAGGTTTACAAAGGAGCACACAGTATACTTACATATATCATGCCCTTGGCTATCGTAACGAAATTAACTAAGTAAGGGTAGGACTACAGGCAGAAATGAGTAAGAACCTTTCCAGTAAATGTTGTTGTAAGGAAACCTCTTAGAAAAATATGAAGTGGTAGAAGCACGCTACAGCTATATTATAGTTGTAGCACGAACGGATTGGCTCGACCGGGGTAGCACCACGCTCTCACAGAATAGCAGCGTACAATATCAGCTTAATGCTGTTTCGTGTGGTAAGTGTAGAGAACCGAAGAACAGTTTTCACTGGAAACGAGGCATTCCATCGTAGTCTTTAGGTTAACAAACAAGGCATCTGTATTTTGATTCTTAATGGAGGCTATGTGTATATGTCCATGTGCCACAGCATCCACTTCATCATCCATCAGGTGGACTGGAATGACAAACGACCACACTCGTTTGTCATTCTTATTCTATATATTTAAAAAAAAGTTCAAAGAGAGGAAGCCCGAGCTAGCTGGTATCAATAATTGCAAACTTTTGTAACAACGGATACTATTTTAGTCTTTTATCTTCAAATTGTAATTTTATAATTACAAACATATTAAAAAAAAATTATTTTTTTCACATCCAAGCAATGGCTTACTGCGAATAACAAACAGTTTTACACATGCCGGATTTGTTATGGTAATATTTTACGAAGTCACCGGCTCTAAACATTTTATATGGGAGTAAAGAGCTTTGCAATAACTTATGGTATCAAATCGTCGGCGTATTTATTGATTTTGCGATCATTGCATTTACAGCTATACTTTACATATTTGAACATTCCATATTTTAAGGTAGCAATTCCTTTTTGTACCGACTTCAAAAAATCTCAATTCGACTGCTTTTTCAGAATTTTTTTCTAGGTGAACCGATATTGTTGATTATTTTTTTATTTGAAAGCTGGCGCTTCTATGGGACCACCCATATAAATTTGATCAAGATTTGACCAGTAGTTTTTGGTTTATCCTTAATAATGCGTATTTAATTGACTTCGACTACATTAATGATATGTATTTGCCGTGTAGTGGCGGTTAAGAATATCCACTACCCCATATCTTCCCGTGGGTGTCGTAAGAGGCGACAGAGGGAGACAGGCAGGAGATGGGCAGCAGCATCTTCCTGATAACAGCAACTGTACGACAAAAAAATAACTGCGGTTGCCAACCCGCTCGCCAAGCGTGGCAACTATGGCAATATACCCCCCATGAACAATTACACAAATAGACGGCCCGCAGTCCCCGGCGGCCCCGCTATTCCTGGCTACGGTGGCGACCATGGTAACGGCGGGGCAGGGGGTGCTAAGAATCTCCGGTGGAGGTTCGGTTGCCACCTACGACGACTCGACCTGGCAACATTTAACGCACGCACACTGAGGACTGACGAGAAGATCCTGGAGCTGGAAGAAGAGATAGACAAGTTGCGCTGGAGTATTATAGGATTATCCGAGGTCCGAAGAGAGGGGGAGGACACGGTGATTCTCGAATCCGGCAACTTGTTCTATCACCGGGAGGGCGACCATCTGTCCCAAGGAGGTGTCGGATTTATCGTCCACAAGTCTCTCGTCAACAACGTTGTACAGATTGAGAGTGTGTCGACGAGGGTCGCGTACCTGATACTCAGAATCACCAAACGGTATTCGCTGAAGGTCATACAGGTTTACGCACCAACGTCGGCACATTCCGATGAGGAGGTGGAGGAAATGTATGAGGATATTTCCAAAGCCATACATTCCTCCAAAACCCACTACACGGTGTTGATGGGAGACTTCAACGCAAAACTAGGCACAAGAGAAAACGGTGAGCTGAAGTTAGGGAAATTTGGAGTAGGGCAACGGAACCAAAGGGGCCAGCAGCTGGCCGACTTTATGGAGAAAGAGGGACTCTTTATGATGAACTCTTTCTTTCAGAAGCGGCCCCACAGGAAGTGGACCTGGTCGAGCCCCGACGGTTCGACAAAAAATGAGATTGACTTCATTATGACGACCAGACGCCAACTGCTCAGTGATGTCTCAGTGATCGCAAGGGTGAAAACTGGCAGCGATCACCGAATGGTTAGAGGCACACTGAACCTAAACGTTAAGTTGGAGAGGTCTCGTCTAATGAAGTCAACGCTCCGTCCCCCCTCGTGCTCTGATCCAAAATCCCGAAAACTTTCAGCTCGAGTTACACAACCGCTTTCAGTGCCTACAAGATTGCAATGCAGTGGACGATATGAATGACAAGCTCGTGGAAACTGTCCATGCGGTCGGAGCTAAGTTCTGCAAGACCCGCCGCAGAAGAACACAAAAACTCTCCGATCACACTCTTAATCTCATGGCTGTTAGACGGGAGATGAGGCTGCAATCGTCAACAGATTTGACAGCATACAGGCAACTGAACAGACAGATCTCCAAATGCATGCGGCGAGACTTACGCAACTTTAATACTGCTCGTATTAAAGAAGCGATCGAGCGGAACCAGGGCTCCAAAGTCTTTGCCAGAGATCTGTCTGCCAGAAAGAGCCAACTGTCAAGGCTGAAGACTGAGTGTGGCAGCATCGTTTCCGGGACACCTGAGATTTTGAGTGAGATTGAGAGGTTCTATGGGCAGCTGTACACATCATCGTTGGAGCCACACGCAAGTGTGAGTAACGATCCAAGAGCAAGTCTTATCCGACACTATTCCGATGATATCCCGGACGTCAGTCTAAGCGAGATTAGAATGGCTCTCCAGCACCTTAAAAACGGCAGGGCCCCAGGCGAGGATGGAATTACAGCGGAGCTTCTGAAAGCGGGTGGAACACCGGTACTTGAAGTCCTTCAGAAGCTCTTCAATTCCGTCCTCCATGGTGGCACAACTCCAGAGGCGTGGAGCAGAAGTGCGGTGGTCTTGTTCTTTAAGAAAGGCGACAACGCTTTCTTGAAGAACTACAGACCGATTTCCCTTCTGAGCCGCGTCTACGTGCTGTTTTCGAGAGTCATTACGAATCGTCTCGCACGCAGACTCGACGACTTCCAGCCTCCCGAACAAGCCGGTTTCCGAAAAGGCTTCAGTACCATAGACCACATACATACCCTGCGGCAGATTGTACAGAAGACTGAAGAGTACAATTTGCCAATTTGCCTGGCGTATGTGGACTATGAGAAAGCCTTTGATTCCGTCGAAATTTGGGCGGTGCTGCAGTCCCTTCAGCGGTGCCAAGTTGACTGTCGGTATATCGAAGTGCTGAAGTGTTTGTACAGTAGGGCTACGATGGCTATCCGAGTACAGAACCAGAGCTCGAAACCTATCCAACTGCAGAGAGGTGTAAGACAGGGTGACGTTATATCCCCGAAACTCTTCACCGCTACTTTGGAAGACGTTTTCAAGCTACTGGACTGGAAAGGATACGGTATTAACATCAATGGTGAGTACATCACTCACCTTCGATTTGCCGACGATATAGTCCTTATGGCAGAATCGCTGGAGGGCTTAAGCACTATGCTCAATGACCTCAATAGTGCCTCCCAACGGATAGGTCTTAAGATGAACATGGACAAAACAAAGATTATGTTTAATGTCCATGTCACACCTATGCCGGTAGTTGTTGGAAACACTATGCTCGAAGTTGTTGACGAGTACGTTTACCTGGGACAAATATTCCGACTAGGTAAGTCCAACTTCGACCGAGAGGTCAATCGACGGATTCAACTCGGCTGGGCAGCGTTCGGGAAATTACGACATATCTTCTCGTCAGGTATACCTCAATCTCTGAAAACTAAAGTGTACAACCAGTGCGTGTTGCCAGTGATGACTTACGGATCAGAGACGTGGTCCTTCACTGCTGGCCGTATGAGGACGCTCAAGGTCGCTCAGCGAGCTATGGAGAGGGCTATGCTCGGAGTTTCTCTGCGTGATAGACTCAGAAATGAGGATATCCGCAGTAAAACCAGATTGACCGACATAGCCCAACGGATTAGTAAGCTGAAGTGGCAATGGGCCGGCCATATAGCTCGAAGAACCGATAACCGATGGGGAAGAAAGGTTCTCGAGTGGCAGCCTCGTACCGGTAGGCGTAGTGTAGGGCGACCCCCCACTAGATGGAGTGACGACCTGGTAAGATATGCAGGAAGTCGATGGATGCAGGTGGCTCAGGACCGTGCTTTGTGGCATTACTTGGGGGAGGCCTATGTTCAGCAGTGGACTTGTGAAGGGCTGTGATGATGATGATGATGATGATGAATGATATGTACTCGTCTTATTTATATTTAAGTCGGCTGTATTTTTTTTTAATTTTAACACCTGTAGTTTATAGAGTAAGCGAGCACACCGTCCACCTGATGGTAAGTTCTATAAAGGTATATCCTCGAATAAGAATCAAAATGCAGACGTGTTGTCACCCGTGAGAACTAAGATGAAATACCTTGCTACTAGTAAAAAGGTCTCCGATTCTCTATATGCACCATCTAAAACACAGAATTGCTATTTCACTTTTTGAAAGTTCAGCAAGTCTTCAACAAGTCAAAAGAGTGAATTCATGGAATAATGGCGCGATTTCTTAATTCTCGAGTAAGTTGCGAATTCTAAGTTGATTTTAATCAATTTCAGTTTATACTTAACACTCACTAAATAAAAAAGGTAAAGTAACAATTTAACCCCTTACTGTTCCTCTACTTTAGATCTTTCATCGCTTAGCACTTAAAACTGCAATTTATAATTTGGCACTAGAGTACGAACTTGGGTTAGATATTATGAAATATATGTTTGGCTCGCGTATCATAAAATTTTAAGTAAGAGTACAACTATGTAGCTACCGTAATTCAACTCAAATCTACTGCGCTTCCATTAAATTTTCCCGATTGCCTTTCACAGTCGTATATTTCACCGAAACGATATAATTAGAGTTAATTCAAATTCATACAATCCGCCACCCTCAATGCCTCAACGCTATCTGATGGAAAAGGCGTCCAAATAATAAAAACACCGAATCCGCGGGGGAAATCTTTAAGGTCTGATACTTTTTTATCTTTATTCTTTGTTCAGAGTTATGACGTCTCACCTATATCTGAAGTTTAGAATTTCTGTTCATGCAAATTCTTTTTATTTTGTTTATTAAGGAAAAATTTGTAACGTCAGGTCGACTTCCAAAGTAAATTATAATTTAGAGACAGACTCTCGCGTAAGTGAAGATTGCAATAAATCTAAATAAAATATGTATTTTGAAATAATTTTTGTATTATCGTTGATTAAGGGTTAATTTAGAACCTGACTGAATATAAAAATAAAATCGTTAAATTATTTTATTCATTGAAATATTATTTTAAATTTATTTGTGTAGTGTTTTATTCTATATAACAAATAATAACTTTGATCTGAAGATTTAAAAATCAGCCTTTAGGAAAACGTGGATATGTTGAATAAAAATAATCTCACATATTTTATCGCGTTTAATTCAACTTTTTCAACACTCGACGTTATATGCGCTTTAAAGCACCGTTCAGTTTCAGTTTGGTCCGATCTAGGCAGAACGAGCTTATACGAGGTCGAAGTCGCATAATACCTGCTGAAGTCGAAGCTTAGTCGTATGTTATCTAAGGATTAAAGTTACGACTTCAAAAGCTAAGGAACTTGTTTTTTTTTGTAGTCCATTTTACTTGTTTTTAAGACTATTAATTAGACTTTAAAGTGTACTAAGGAATATCACAAATCCAAGGTAACAATTAGAATATCGTCGAAATATTAAAATAAAAGATTTCATCCCCTATTCAACCTTAAGGATGAATTATTTCTAACACTTCGTTGTTACCTCTAAAGTATTTCCATTCAATAAATGAAAAATCATTACAATCAGTTCAGCTATTTCCGAAAAATCGGTGAAAAACATATTATATGCTTTGAATATAGAACCTTCCCGATTTTGGCACTCGATTATGAAATACGAAAAGGGAATTTTATTTAATATCCAGTAGCGTAAATATAAGAAATCATTATGATTTACCCACGGAGATATTTTTATCAATTTTCCCCTTCCATATCAAAGCGTCTCACCTCCGAATTCTTCTTTTATTCGTCCAATTTCATCTCGGTATTTGCGGAGATGAATTTTTATATTTGCTTCTTTGTGCACATGAATATTTGTCGTCTCCCGATCTCATTATGATATGATACGATCTGTATTGTAATATACATAAGTAATTTGATTTAGTTGCTTTTCTGGTTTAGAAAAGTCACTTTAAATTAAATATCTGGTGTGTTTTTGTGTTTCAAAATAATTTAGATTAAAGGGTAGTTGCAATGAGTCCTAAAAGAAATGCCACATCTGAGACATTTCTTTTAGGATTATGCCACATCTGAGGCATTTCTTTTAGGACTCATTCGGAGACCAAGAGGTCTTACTGGTATATGCCACAGTTACCTCTTTCGAGTTAGGAAAATGAATTCTCAAACGCCGCAACCTCACGGTGATATGATAGACATCAGTTAAGTAATGATAGTCAGAGTACGAGATTACTCCATTGCAGTTTCCGGATTTCAAACAAAGCGGAAGTCATCGTATATTTTTTTTTATAGAAGAGGGGGCAAACGAGCATGCGGCTCACCTGATGTTAAGTGACTACCGCCGCCCATGATCAACCGCAAAACCAGGGGAATTGCAGGTGTGTTGCCGGCCCTTTAGAAAGGAGTAATCTCTTTTCTTGAAGGTCCCCAGGTCGTATCGGTCCGGAAAAATCGCCGGTGGTAAACTATTCCACAGAGAGGTTGTACGAGGAAGAAAACTCCTTTTGAAACGTACTGTGGTGGACCGCCAAGCATCCAGATGGTGTGGATGGTATCGGGACGTTTGCCGCGTAGTGCGTTCACGAAATTTGGCGGCTGGGATTAATCCGAACAATTCCTCAGAGCACTCTCCATGGTATATGCGAAATAAAATGCAAAGAGATGCAACATCTCTTCGCAGTGCCAGTGAATCGAGCCGATCGGAAAGCACTCGGTCGTCGACGATTCGAGCCGCTCTGCGCTGGATGCGGTCAAGTGGAAGGAGCTGGTACTGGGGAGCCCCAGCCCAGAGATGGGAACAGTATTCCATGTGCGGCCGAACCTGCGCCTTGTAAAGTTGCAGGCGGTATGTATATATATAAATAGTTCGTGACTTGTCATGTTGTAATACATCGGGCATTGGTAGACTAGAACGAGTTCGTCTATGTGTGTGATGGTCTTGGGTATATTATGATCGCCTACAGGTCTCCGCTTGCAACAGGGTCTAGTGACGGGACTTTTCTTTATGTGGTCATGGAGGGTCATGACTGCAACATGCGCCATAATAGTGAACGCTACGAAATTAAAGCCTCCAAATTTTCAAGGATCTTTTTATGAGTGCATCGTAGTAAAGTACTTATTACAGGTCATTTTTATTTTCTATTGTGTAATGCATTATGTTTTTGTGATATTAATTTTAAATAAGTAATGAAAAATAGGATACCCCAACTTTCCCCCCTAGGTTTGAGAAATCAAATTTTGAAACGGTTGTAGATTTTAAAATATGACCTTTGACGTACGAGATTTTATTTTATTACGTCGAAGAGATAAAAAATGCTTGTAACTGTATACACACGTAGGAAATGAAATTTCTTTACGACACTTTTTTTTCTAAAAGTGTATGTTGATTGTCGATGGCCCTTCGGTCTTTATATATTAGCTTCATTGAATTAGTAAGCGAGGACTTACGAGATATTATCGAGTGCCGGCGGCGAAGCCGACTGTAGACTGACAACTGCATTCACGAGGCACCCCGGCCCCTTCTTTTGGAGTGTGGTTCCTCGATCTAGGGACGGGGGCGCGGGGGGGGCTCGATGTAAATCAGAACAAGGTACGAACCTCGGCTTGAGCCACTATCGGAATGAGGGAAATGGGTCGAAAAACTAAAAACGTCCCGTACACGAACTCATCATCAGGATCGTTATTAGGACATCTCTTGCAGAGGCACCATCTTTCTCTGGGGAAAACGTACCCGCATGTACCATCAATGGATTTTGATGTTGTTTAATCGAATCGAAGTATCTATCTTAAGGATATATTCCTTAAGATACGAATGAATGATCGGTATGTCGAGATCGCGGTGGAGATCCACGTTTTTTTGCATGAAAACTCCTGTGATTCGCCGCAGGAATTTATTTTGAACAACTTGAAGTTGCCGAAGACGAATTGGAGAGATGTGGGCAAAAGACACACCCGCGTTTATCATAATAGGTCTTTTCGACATATCATTCTTATTTTATTTTAAATTTTACATAAGTGGAATAAATTGTAGTATACTCGAACTTTAGTATAAACGAAGCACTAGCGGTGAATCGTAACAAGAAAATGTGACTTTTTTAATACTGTACTAAATTTCTACACTACGTCGATAAAGAATTTTCACATAAATATATTTCATTTCATTGCATTTCATACGTTAGTGCGCCAGAGATGTACTGTAATACCTTGTGCACTTGATAACTTTTGAATATACTATAGAATTGTAACTATAAACAATATATGTAGATCTGGTGAGATCAGAGATATTTTCATAACGTAATAAAATCAATATTATCTTTTAATGATCGTTGCCCACAAAATAGGCCAAATAAAGCTCGTCCTCACCCTTACATCAGATTTAATAAACCACAAATCCAACCGATGAAAAAGCAAAAGAACACCGATGATACGCGAGGCTGTTGAAATTAAAAAAAAACATCCTAATTTTAATAGAAAAGATGGATGAGTGTTGCCATCTGCTTGGGATCCTATAATTAACAAAATTAAATCCAAACCCAAGCATACCACTGCAAGACTTCAAGATACTGTAAGCTCGTTCTGCGTAGATCGGACCAAAAATTAGTATTCGAAAACTGAAGTTAAGACTAACTATAACATTGGGACATCAAACATCTCAGTCCCCCCGTGACCATGTGTGCTGTAAAACACCCGAAACGGTACTAAAAAAACAAAGTTAAAATAAATTAATTCAACGTGATAAGGTTTTATTTAATGTGTAGTGTTTGCGTAAATTTAAGAAATCATTAGGCCGAACAAATTATTTTTCGGTTTCGAGGATTTGAAGGATTAGGGTTTCGAGCCCGTGGCTAAAAGCGCCTTTGCCAAGCGTATTACACAAACAAGTATCAGAAGTTACGCACTATTCATCACTGTGAGTTATTCGATTATTGGATTTTATATTACTTATTGGATTTTAATTAAATTAGGCGTAGAAGTCGATTATATTCAATACTATGAAGTACTGCGGGGATGACGCGGAGGGATACGCATTTAGGGATATTAGGTATAGGGTTCAGGGAATCGAGAGGGACAACTAGTTATAATTATAAAAGAATACGTGTAGGAACTAATTATGATTGGGTTTTGCGTAACTATTGTGAAAGATTAAACTTAAATAGAAAATTATGAGGCGTTACAACCCTTTCCACACCTGACGGCCATGTCATGGGAATGGAAACGGACAATAGGGAAGACGATATCCGTGCGGCTTTGTATTGCTGCAACTCAAGATTACGGGAAGGCAAAACGAAACAAGATTAAATTTAATAAAACCATGCATGGTGGCGATCACCTCACCAATATTATAATAACCCTTTTTGTAAAAAAAATCTTTGATAAGACATTTAAACTTGTTTGATGCTGCATGCTGTAGTTATATTAGTAGTATAGTTGCAGCACGAATGGTTCGACTCGACCGGGTATGGACCACGCTCTCACAGAATACCATCAGCTTAATACTGCTGTGTTTCGTATGGTGAGTATAGAGAACCGGAGACCCTTTTTACTGGAAACGAGGCATTCCATCTTAGTCCTCACGGGTGACAACGTATCTGTACCTTGTAGCAGTAAGTCAATAACAAAGGCATAATTTGTTGGTGATGAAATATGTTTTGTTGTTGTTTTTCACATTACTGCATCAACGAATTCTTGACGACTTTCACTAATTAATACCAAAGCCCTCGAGAATCGCTCATCGCCTCTCAAAAATTCAAAGATCGGTGGCGACGACGGCTAGGTATAACATAAAAAAACATTAACGTAAAAAAGTCGAAAAAAGATTGCATCCACTCCGAGTTAATGATACGGTATGGCGCGAACGGTGAAACAAAGGTTCGGCTGTATTTACACCGTCGTGTAACATCGTTTTTTATTTATATAAGCCAGAACATAACCACAATTCCACCTGGTAAATGGTAGAAAAGAATTTGGATGGTAAATTGTACTGTCTGAGCTTAGCAAAAGCCTATACACTCTTGTCTTTAAGACGACCTGATTGTAATCGGAAGAAAAAAAAAGAGTGTATTGACAATTAAGGAGCGAAAACCCGGTAACCTCTTGGTAGTCCGATGGTGGAAAAGGGAGGAAGTAATTTTCGGCATGTAATACCAGCTTTACGTGGTAGAGCCATGTTGCAGTTATATTAGTAGTATAGTTGTAGTACGAACGGGTCGGCTCGACCGGGGAAGGACCACGCTCTCACAGAATACCAGCGTCAAATAGTAGCTTAATGCTGCTGTGTTTCGTATGGTGAGTGTAGAGAACCGGAGACCCTTTTTACTGGAGACGAAAGCATTCCATCTTAGTCCTGACGTGTGACAACGCATCTGCATTTTGATTCGTAATTGAGGAAAGATGTAGATATCTATGGGCCACAGCAACCACTTACCATCAGGTGGACTGTGTGCTCGTTTGTCACCCTATCCTATAAAAAAAGTTCTCACCCCTTGAAATGCATTGACTACTGACAAGATTGGTTTCAACCAAATCAAAATGACAAAACTCGGACTAAAATAACGCGAATATAAAGCTTCAATATTTCACAAAAGGAAAACTATAAACATCATATTAGTCATTTTCAAGTCATCATTTTTGCAATTAACGCGCAAATAAATATTCCTACAAAGTTAGTAATAATATCAATAAAGACGTAATTTACTATAAAATATTTCTTAATTTGAGTATAGTGTAGGGTTCAATGTATGCAAATGACTTCAATTTCACCTTGTAGATGCAAACGGTGTAACAGACGGCCATTAACTTCAAGGTTCGAGGCTTGAGACGCTACTAGGAGATGTCTCGATTTTTTCTACTATTTTTGATCCGTTTTCCGGATTTTTTCACAGCGAACAAGAAACGTCTCGGCTTCCTCAAGGACCGAAACCTCAAGACTAAGCATAGAGCCAGTCGTAAATGTTTTATTTTCAAGGTTTTTTGGTGTATTTTTCTTGATTTCGAGAACTCAAAAGTAATTTTGGGATTAAAACACGTTGACATATCTTGAAATAACATAATATATTATTATATTATTACAGTATTATATATATTAGTATATATCACGGCTTATGTTAGTGTAAGTAATAAGATTAGCTAAATTTAGGTTTAGTTTTAAGCTTAGATTAATGTTTTTTTTTCATTTTAAGACATCTAAACTTAAGTTTAATTACGACGAAAGATGAATTATTTATTGAATTTTTTCTTAAGTTGTGACAGTGATAAACGATCTTACATTGGTAAGTGACTACTACATTTCATGGACACCGCAGCCACCTTCAAACAAAGAAGGCTACAGATGCGATGTCAACTTTTTTTATTAACTGGCTTTACGGCTCTGAGTTCTAGTCCTTCTGAGCCTATGCGTTGTCAACTCTGAGACCTAAGATAGGATACTTTCTAGCCTGTACTTATACTGGATCTCTATAGGCGCCTTTCAGATCGGAACCCAGCAGTGCACACACTACCATTTGCACAGGGTTACACACTATTTGTGGCAGACACGTAGTACTATTAATTACTTTGTAGTAGTACCTACCCAGATGGACTACCAGACACACGGACTACTCTGTGACCAGGCAGAAGAAGAGACTTACTACGTAAAGTAGTTTTTAATCATCATTATCATCACCATCAGCTTGCGGCAGTCCACTGCTAGACATAGGCCTCTCTCAAGGCACGCGACTGAGCCCGATCTTAGTAATTACTTAGAATCTTAGCCACGCTGCAGCTATATTATTGTTGTAGCATGAATATGTCGGCTCGACTGGGGAAGTACCACGCTCTCACAGAATACCAGCGTAAAATGGCAGCTTAATACTGCTGTGTTTCGTATGGTGTGTGTAGAGAACCGGACACCCTTTTTACTGGAAACGAGGCATTCCATCTTAGTCCTCAGGGGTGACAACGCATCTGCGTCTTGATTCTTAATGGAGGATAAATGAAGATATGTGTCTATGGGCCACAGTATCGACTTACCATCAGGTGGACTGTATGCTCGTTTGTAACCATATTTCATTAAAACAATTAAGTATTAAAACTACACACTACTTGGTTAACCTTATTCGTGACTAAAACTAGATTTTTTCGGGTGCGAGTGATTTTGTGTTAGGATAAGAAGGAACGGCGGCACTTTAATTTAATCCTACGGGTAATCTCGTTAGTAAGTTGTCATCATGATCGAATAGAATAAAGCTGCAAAATATTGAAAAAGACGTTATTTTAATATATAATAAAAAATTAAATCATTACACTTTATTTTATTAAATTATCATGTCCGTGGTAGAACCATGCTTCAGCTATATTATGATTGTAGTACGAATGGGCTAACTCGTCCGGGAAAGGACCACGCTGTCAAAGAACAAACGTCCCGATACCATCCACACTATCTGTATGCACATGCACAAGAAGTTTGCTTCAGCGTACGACCTCTCTGTGGAATAGTTTACCACCGGCGATTTTTCCGGACCGATACGACCTGGGGGCCTTCAAGAAAAGAGCTTACTCCTTTCTAAAGGGCCGGCAACGCACCTGCAATTCCCCTGGTGTTGCGGTTGATCATGGGCGGCGGTAGTCACTTAACATCAGGTGAGCCGCATGCTCGTTTGCCCCCTCTTCTATAAAAAAAAGAACACCAGCGTGAAATAGCAACTTAATGGTGCTGTGTTTCATATTAATGGATGTATAGAACTGGAGACCCTTGTTACTGTATACGAGGCATTCCATTTTATTTTTCAGAGGTGATAACGCAACTGCATTTTGATTCTTTATGGAGGACAAATGTTTAGGGGCCACAGCATCCACTTACCATCAGGTGGAGTGTGTGCTCGTTTGTCCCTCTTATTTTATAAAAATAAAATGGAAAATCTGGTGTAACTTTATATTCTTGTTAAAGTCGACATAAACCCTCATATATACTCCCAAAATCAATATTTATAATAATAATCAGGCCATCATGCTTTACTTCTATGACGAAATAGCCATAAATGGCACTGTCATAAATGGACGTACGGACGTCTAATCCGTTCGGAATCTAACTAAATCCAAGTGTTACGTTTCGTTAACTTTATCGCAGTACACTGATAAGAACATGCTCTAATTCATACATCTTATTTCGGTACTAGTTTCTGTAACAGTCTATAAGAGTGCGTTGCTATACAAACTCCCTCTCATATTGCCCCGTAGGGGGAAATTTGCGATAGTTGCCTTGCTTCACAGTGGGCTTAGCAACCGCAATTTTTTATATTTTTTAGTTGTAAGCAGAAAGGAGCAGCAGCTCCTTTCTGCTTTCCTGTTAAAGTTTCCCTTTGTGGCCTCTTACGACACCCACGGGATGACATCAGGTAGTGCATATTCTTACACCGCCACTACAATATAAAATACTAGTTTATCTTTAATTATTCTTAACAAAAACCACTCGTAGAGTTTAATAATGAACCGACGTCATCCACTTATAAACGCTCCTCATTTTCAAATTCGCGATCTCCATTACACTCTCTAGTAAAGAACACCCTGTAACTTGTTTTACCTTTTTCCTTGCAATATTTTTATCTTTTCCCGCGTTTCCCCTTTCCTTTTTTCCGTTTTACCTGTCGCGAGCGTCTCGGATGATTGCTCCGTCGCGTACAAGTGGGCGTCTCTACAATAGGATGGCATTTTCTTTTAATCCCTTATCTTAGACTCAAGCACACCCCATTCCTGTGCCATATGAGGGGTTGGTTAGGGTGGAAATATTTAAATGAGTCAGGTGTGTTAGGATACCTGAATAATTTAGCTTTGCTATGGAACTGTGACAGACCTTGCCAGCGATGCCCTTGCGGGTAAAATGATTCATTCTTGTCGAGTGTAAGTATAGATGTACAGGTATAATTCTAATGACATGTACGGGTGAGTCGTTAGGAATGATTTTCTGTCGTAGTCAAGGATAGTGAGTCACAAAAAGTAAAGCAATATTTTTAACTGCGTAAATTTTACCATTATCTGTAGTGTTTTACGTACTATCCGTCGTTTTTTGAGAAGCAAAACACTCTCCTTCTGTGTGTAACTCCGTAATGTATATATTTACATGCCTTATATGTCGGTTAACCTCAACAAATTTTATTTCAATTGCTATTATCCCGTACTCATCACTTCTAATAAGGGCTAAAAACGCAATCACACTTAAAGTTTTGTTGCACAATGTCATTAAAGAAGTTATTTTTAAATAAAAGTTTAACAGTTACTAGAGTATTATATTAATACACAAAACAATGTCTCAGTGGTTGCTTTTTAATTGTTTGCAAACTGTTTACTCTTTTTTTTTAATTTACTACTTTTATGAATATTTGTGTTGGTTTATTTAAAAAAAAAACAAGGAGGAGGATAGATACAAAAACACAAAGTCGTATAATACATCTAATATACTAGTAAAAAATAGCAAATAAGCTTTGGCAATTATTAAGAACACTTAGAAATTAAAAACTAACTAGGTACATTATGCCATACTAAAATTGACTAAAATATTTACTATAATATCAACTGTTAAAATGGTTTGACTCTTTATTATTTGATTGACTGATGAAGAACTATCGTATCATATAGCCTTCTATACAAACAAGGCAGTAGTTTTTGAGTTATATAAGAAAGTGACCATATTAACCGTATGACCACATTACCCTCACGTACTATAGTACAGAAACGTTAACCTGCAATACAATTTTCAAACAAATTAACTTCCCCGCTATTAAATCAGTCAAATATTACACCTTATAAGAATGACAATTATAACGACGCATGAAAATAAAGATAACTTACAGACCTTTCATTACTGTTATCCATCATAAGAAACACATGCATGTTGTAATAATTTCAAGTACATATAGTAACTCTTTGAGATTAGTTTTTGCAACGTGTCCCAGTGGCGAGAGCGCTTGGGTACCCATTATGTCGCAAGTCCTAAGTTTACATCTGGGATCTATACTTTGCATCCTAGTTGGGGCTAAATTCGGGGCCGGTTTTCAGCTTTGAATGAGTTTGTAGTTTGCTCGTATCTACTGCTGGATTACTGCCACGTCTATTATATTACACACACATACATATGGACATTTTACCCGCTTTAAAGAATATTGCGCGCACTTATTTGCGCGCGCGAGATTTGGCATTGTTAAAATTTATGTGGAGAAAGAGTGCAGAAAGCTAAACTGCATAAAAAAATTACAAACATTAATTGCGTACGTTCATACTGCCAATGTCGAATACAAAGTAGTCTGTGGTCAAACAGTCGCACAGATTTGAGAATGTCGCCCTTAGATTAAAATCATTAAATTATATATTTGTCGCCAAAGAACTTTAAAATGTTGCCAACAAATAATTTTATTGACAGATTAGCTTAATCATTTGCGAATTTTGTGTGATTTCAAATGTTTCTTTTTCAATAGTTTGTGAAGTGTATTTTAAGGCAAAAAAACTGGACTGGACTTATTACGTATATGTATATTAAATACCTTTGTTTCCTATATTAATGTGCAGTTAAAAGCGAAGTACAGCTTGCTTACACAACCTTAAAAATTAAATGAATTACGGTCACTTGGCGATCACTTGTTATTATTATTATTATTATAATAATTAAATAACAATTCCCTTAAAAATTATATCTAAGTACATTATTTTATTTAAATGAAATTCACTCCGACAAAACGGCAAGCACCGGGGAGTCCATGTCGGATCATCCCACCAATTTACTTATGAATATTAATCGCGTAGAAAAGGGATCTCGAGGAGAAAACGCAAGAAAAAAAATGGAATTGAAAAAAAGCGGACACCGTTGACAAAGAATCGGCGAACCCTCCACTGATCCTTGAAAATGCGAAAATATATTTTGACGGATGACAAAACACGAGAAAAAGGACTCCTCTTAGAATTTCCCGCGCATTTAATATTTGAGAGTGTTTACTGTATTAAAATGAAAGATTTTCAACGGCGATCCTATTTTCTAAGATGGCCTGGCGTTTTGTTTGCGCGACTAAAGTGTACTCATGTTTGGTTTCGCTAT
Organism: Parnassius apollo; assembly: GCA_907164705.1. Lineage (NCBI taxonomy): Eukaryota > Metazoa > Arthropoda > Insecta > Lepidoptera > Papilionidae > Parnassius > Parnassius apollo. Next base: position 2,875,653 of record CAJQZP010000295.1, read on the forward strand.
TTTTATTTGGACTGCCATTGAAATTGTATTTTAAGTATTTGGCGTATAGACTTAGCTAATCATTACCTTCTTTATTTTTTAAAGTCGACAGTTTTTTTTTAATGTAGTGGCCAGAATGTCACCTAATTGTAAGTGTGTACTGCAGCCTATGAACACCTGTAACCATCTTTAAAAAACGCTACAGATGTCACCTTCAAGGAAAAAGATGGAGCGATAAAAAGCCTGGTATACTGACTCTTTACAACCATTAGATGGGAATAACAACTGCTTGGTGACAGAAATAGGTAAGCGGGGTCCAGACATCGTTCTAGGTAGATAAATAGTCCTATCACCTAACAGCCGTGCTCACCACATAGTGACGGTGTAAGGATATACACTGCCCCATAGTATGTGAGGGTAATTTTTTTATAAGATAGGGTGAAAACGAGCACACAGTCCACCTGATGGTAAGTGGTTGCTGTGGCCAATAGATATCTACATCTATTGAATGAAGAAAGAATTCAAGAATCAGATGCATTGTCACCCCAGAGGACTAAGATGAAATACCTCGTTTCCAGTAAAAAGTGTCTTCGGTTCTCTACACTCACCATTCCGTGAGAGCGTGGTCCTTCCCCGGTCGAGCCGACCCATTCGTGCTACAACTATACTACTAATATAACTGCAGCATGGTTCTACCACGTATACATATAGTGATCCGGCTAATATGGTCACTATCTTATAACTTTAAAACTACAGCCTTGTTTGCGTAGAGGCTTCCTAATAACGACAAAAAAACCGCGGTTGCTAATCCGCTTGCCAAGCGTGGCAAATATGCCAAATAAACCCCCTATGATGCTTCCAAACGGGTGCAATGTACTTACGTATTAACATGTAGATGTGGGAGTGATCTACAACTGAAAAATGAAACTACAACTCATTTAAAGCTGAAAACCCGCGTCGCATTAAGCCAAAACTAGGATGTAAACTTAAGACTTGAGATGTAGTACCCAAGCGCTTTTGCCACCGGGTCATCTCAAAGAATACTATAGTAGAAATACCAACGTAGGTGTGTTTATTTTCATATTACATATAAGAATTAGTACGGAAAATAATTATTGATTTATCGACCGAATGTTTTGTAACAATTGAAATAGAACTTGAATGTTTTCCCACTCAAAAAACAACACATAGCACTTAAAACACTATAGATGACATTATAATATAAACAAATTAAACATATTGTTTAATTCTAAGCTAGAAACAGAGGCGTAGCGTGGGGGGGGGGTGCCGGGTGGGCCTCGGCCCCGGGCGGCATACGAAAGGGGGGCGGCGGCAAGCGTCAAGATTTTTTCAATAAAACTAACTCCAAACTGCGCCCGCAATGTTACGTGCCAAGCGAAACCGCAAGGCTGCGTAAGAAAGGAGGCGAGATGAAGTCGAATACAGCCAAAGTGCTAGCGACAACCACACGGCGCCCGGCGGCGAACTGACGTCAACGAACCAACAAGCAACAGCGAGTACTCAGTTATTCAATCTAACAAAACAATCACTGCTGAACATAGTCCCAAAGAATGATACAAAGCACGGTCCTGAGCCACCTGCATCAATCGACTTCCTGTATATCTCCACAGGTCGTCACTCCAACTACCTACGCTTCGCCTGCCGGTCCGAAGCCTCCACTCGAGAACCTTTCTTCCCCATCGGTTATCGGTTCTTCGAGCTATATATGGTCGGCCTATTGACTTCAGTTTACAGTACATACAGTTCACTGAACCGTTGAACTATGTCGGTTGCTCTGGTTCTACTGCGGTTATCCTCATTTTAATGCTATCATGCAAAGAAACTCCAAGCATAGCCCTCTCCATAGATCGCTGAGCGATATTGAGTTTCATATGACCAACGTTGTTCATAAGGACCACGTCTCAGATCCATAGGTCATCACTAGCAACACACACTGATTGTACAATCTCGTTTTGAGATTTTGATGTAAGCCTGACCAGAAGATGTGTCTTATCTCCCGAATGCTGCCCAGACGAGTTGAATCCGTCGATTGACCTCTCGGTTAAAGTTGAACTTACATAATCGGACTATTTGTACCAGGTAAACATACTCGTAAAAACTTCGAGCTTAATGCTACCTACAACAATTGGTATAGATGTGACTTGGACGTTACACATAACCTTTGTTTTGTCTACGTTCATCTCAAGACCAATCCGTTGGAAGACATATTAAGGTCATTGAGCATAGTGCTTAGGTCCTCCAGCAATGCTGCCATAAGGACTATATCGTTGGCAAATCGAAGAGTGATGTGCTCGCCACAGACGTAAATACCGTTTCCTTTTCAGTCCAGTTGCTTGAAAACTTCTTTCAATCCAGCGTTAAATAGTTTCTGGGATATTATGTCACCCTGTCGTACCACTCTATTTCGATATACCGACAGTCAACTTGGCACCGCTGAAGGGACTGCGGCACCGCCTAAATTTCGACGGAACCAAAGGTTTTCTCATAGTCCACATACTCAAGACAAAGTGGCAGATTGTACTCTTTGGTCTTCTGTACAATTTGCCGAAGGGTATATATGTGGTCTATGGTGCTAAAGACTTTCGGAAACTGGCTTGTTCAGGAGGCTGATGGTTGTTGAGTCTGCATGACGATTTGTAATGTAGTAACTCTCGAAAACAGCACGTATACGGAGCTCTAAAGGGAAATTGGTCTGCAGTCCTTCAAGAGAGTATTTTCGACTTTCTTGAAGAACAAGACCAACGCACTTCTGTTCTACGCCTCTGGATTAGTGCCACCATGGAGAACGGAATTAAAACGCTTCTGAAGGTCTTCATTTACCGTTTTTAGAAGCTCCGCTGTTAAACTAATGTTAATAAAAATATGTGAGATCGACTGCGTCAACATTGAGACTACCAAAAATAGCTATTATGGAAATGGAACTTGACATACATTTTGATATTGACGATTGTGTTAAATATTTTGCTTTGAAAAAAAACACGAAAAGTACATTTTCGATCTAATTTTAAAACTAATAGTGACAGAAATAATTAATAATTCTAGGCACCCTTGGTTGTTTGCTGTTGATTAAGAGAACGTTGACAACCGGTATAAGTAGCCACTTTTGGCAGTAATTAATGGTTCTATTAATTTATCAAATGCAAAATAACGAAGTGTTTCCAATAATCCACTACAGGTAATTTACTAGTCAAGTTACTTTTAGATTTTTTAAATTTGGTCTGATTTATGAGTAAACAAATAAAATGATGGGTGGCGCTCTTGTCTGCCCCTTAAGTATAACTATAACTAAGTATAACTATAACTAAGTATAACTATAACTAAGTATAACTATAACTAAGTATACTCTTTTGAAATACCTGTAAAGATTGCTAAGTGTTGAGCACTATGTATAATTTAAAATCCAATTGTACATTCATTCTTATTATTTATTGTTATATGTACCTAGTGTTAAGTTAGTAAAGTTATGCCTAATTTTAAACGATAAACTTCCTGTGGGTTTGTTTCTTCCGAATCAGTGGTAGTTTAAATTGACTTTCAATAGGTTAAAATGTTTAAAGTTTAAATTGAAATAATTTTAAAAAATGGAGGGGGCGGAACGAATTTCTTCTACGCCACTGCTGGCTGGAAAGAGCTTGAAACAGAATGGTCGTGACTCACTATCATTAAATACGACAGAAAATAATTCCTAACGACTCATCCATACACATATCGTTAAATTAACTGTCTATTTATTTTTAACATCTTTAAAAAATAAAACTAGGTTTTACAAATTTTATATATTAACTTTTTTTATATGCTCGACGTTTCGAGCACTTACAGCACCCATGGTCACGAGGGGGGGGGGGACTGAGGTGTTCAAGTTCCAGATGTCATAGTTAAAATTATAAATTTTTGTTCCGATCTACACAGTATGAACCTTCGTTATCTTGAAGTCTTGCAGTTGTATACTTGGGTTGGGATTTAATTTTATTAATTATAGGATCCCAAACAGATAGTAGCGCCCAGTCATTTTCGTGAAATTAGATAAAAGTTAATATACGCGATTAAATCCGTAAAAAATAGTTTTATATAAATTTGTAGTGTTTGCATAAATATTAGAAATCATTATCTTTAATAAAATCGATCCGCGAAAACGAACACCTGATTCTATAAATTATTGTACAATAAAGTGTTATCTTATATTAAATAGAAAATAATCTTCCATCCCACTGTATTTTTGTTCTGTACCAAGACAACTCTAATTTTATAATTTGTTATAAACGAGGTATAAACAGATATATCTGCAGTAACGTTTTCAATTACTGCTCTACAGTAAATCAAACGCAGAACAAACAATCGTTTGTAACTGACTGCTAATAAAATTTGTAATAAAACGTTGCAACCGTGTCTCAGTAAGTTTTACGCCTTCCTCACGCAGACAGAGTATGCAATTGGTTATTATATAATTAAACAAGGGATCAAGAGATGGCTACGTGTTCTTGCAATTTAAGCGTGCTTGTGTGCGTGCTCTCCCGCTGCGAATCAGTTGCGACGAGAATAGAACGAGTCGTAGAATATCAAGGTATATCCTGGCTTGTAGTAAGTTTGACGAACATTGGTGCACAGGAGACAGATGTGTGAAAGTTACGTTTACGCACACAAAAACAGCCGTGGTAGCTCAGATGGTTAGCGCTCGCTGTAAATTTCGCAGTACGCGAGCAAACCGGGTTCGAACCCCACCGGCACCAATGAAATTGTTAACTGAAATTTTAAGAGCTGACTTACCACGTGCTCGGCGGTGAAGGAAAACATTGTTACGAAACCTGCATGTTTGAGAAATAAGAAAAAAAATATTTCGTAGACATGTGAAGTTCGCCAACACGCATTGGGGCAGCGTGGCGGACAATTCCTTGCCCTTAAACCGTCTCAAAAATGAGCGAAGGTCTGTGCCTAGGAGAGGGATGTATATAGGCCTAACTTTAACACAAATACACCAAGTTTGACCAAGTTCTCACCTAGTGTTTAATGGTCATAGCGTCCAAGGTGGCAATCACGTTAGCCTAGAAAACGTCATTTAAAAGTACGAAAGGATTTCTGCTGATGAAAAAGATTTTATATATAATAGTGATGACAAACGAGCACACAGTTCCACCTGATTGTAAGTGGATACTGTGGCCCATAGACATCTACATTTATCCTCAATTAAGCATCAAATGCAGATGCGTTGCTGCCCATGAGGACTACGATGGAATACCTCGTTTCCAGTAAATAGGGTCTCCGATTCAACAAGCCATACGAAGCACAGCAGCATTAAGCTGCTATTTAACGCTGGTATTCTGTGAGAGCGTGGTCGTTCTCCAATCAAGCCGACTCGTTCGTGCTACAACCATATTGTAGCTGCAGTGTGGTTTTACTTAAGACTCGAAATACTTAAGACCGGGTAAAGTGAAGAAGTACGAGTACATTGATATCTTATTTTGAACTAGTTGCTCCCCGCGACTTCATCCACGTGGAATTAATTACGTTTGGATTTTATGGGTTTCTTTTTTGCGTGGAATCCTAATTCTTTTTCTAAAATAAAAGTAGCCTAAATTACTCCTTACAACATTAGCTATCTGCCAGTGAAAGTACCATCAAAATTGGTTCAGGTGTTTCAAAAAAAAAACAGACAGACAAATATTTTAAAATTATTTTTTTTAAATTTTTGTCTGTCTGTAACAAATTATTTCCATCGCCAGACGGTTCTCACCAGGGTAACACAATCACAGTTTTGGTCATGAAACGCCACATGTCTATTCTAACCTCACATAAAATGTGCAACTATCAAACATTAAAACATGTCCCAATATTTTTTTAAATGCTAGTGTTAACTATATCCACATAAATATGCTGTGGCCTATGAACATCTGCATCTATCTTCAATCAAAAATCTAAATGCAGACGCGTTGTTCCCGGTTCTGCACTCGCCATACAAAACACAGCATTATTTTCCTGTTTCACGCTAGTATTCTATGTGAGCTTAGTCCTACCCCGGACTAAATGTAGGTACCATTCGTGCTGGAGCTATAATAGCTGTAGCTTGGCTCCACTACCTCATGCCTAACATTAACATATTTAACTCTATACACAGACTGTTTAGTGATTAGTGACTGTTAGAATTTCAGTTTTTATCCAAACCCAAAAACTAACTCGCTTTGTACTAAAACCAAAGACAATTTCAGAGTACCAGTCCGCCTACAGTTGTATAATTAGTCGTGATTGTAGCAAGGGGCCATTACAGAACTACCTAACTACAGATACATCGTTAACTGAACATTAAACGCCAGCAGTGACGATGTTTTGACAGTTGGTGCGTGCGTTCGTCCCTTTATGAGCGAGCGAACGCACAGCTAGACTAAACAACAATTTTATATTACAAGGTCATGATGATACGTAGTTGCTGTATGAGCTGTCGAATTACGCGTCACACTCAGATTACTAAAGCCCAGCACGACATCTACAGAGTACCTTACAAAATAATTTGACATGATTTATCATGAGCTTGAGCGTTCTCATTCGGTCGTATTAGAACTCTCAGCGAGCTATGGGGAGAGCTACGCTCGGGGTATCTCTGCGTGGTAGACTTAGAAATTAGAATATCCGCAGTAGAACCGGAGTAACCGACACAGCCCAACGGATTAGTAAACTGAAGTGGCAATGGGCCGGACATATAGCTGGAAGAACCGACTACCGATGGGGAAAAAAGTTCGCGAGTGGCAGCCTCGTACCGGCAGGCGTAGTCTAGGGCGACCCCCAACTAGATAGAGTGACGAACTGGTAAGATATTCAGAAAGTTGAAGAACGCTGGTGGCTCAGAACCGTGCTTTGTTGTATTTCTTGGGGGATGCCCATGTTCAGCAGTGGACTTGTGAAGGGATATAACGATGATGATATCAAGAGCTGTGACGATTATAGAGAGATTAACTCTATCATGGTTATAAAATAATTTTTTTAATCATGGTGAACCAGGTCAGGGTATGAGGATCATCCATTCACCCATTAAAGCCTATAAAAGTCCACTGCTAAACATGGCCTATGTTCCTTCACACCTGGGGGGTTTCTATAATTTCCGCAATTGACACGCTTGCTTTTTTATTATATTGAGTTGTAATCAGGAAGATGCCGCTGCCCATCTCCTGTTGCATTTTCCCTGTGTCGCCTCGTATGACACCCTCGGGACGATATACACCGCCACCTCGTTATCGTAAGCTTGAACGTTCTGATTTAAAACTACGAACCAAATGTATTAAGACGAGCGCTAATCCCGCCGACAAACTGTTACGCAGTTTGGTAGGTGTGAAAAATGTACTAAAGGTTTAGTCCAGAATAAATGATTTATTATTAAAACTACTAGGATAAAGTTATCAATTTATTGTATTGTCATCAGTACTTGATACGAGTGCTAATTTTCAAATCAATCGGCCGTCTACAAGTTGATGAAAATTAAATTAAGAGATTCCGTCACATAGATAGATAGATAGACGCGAAGCTAATAAAATAGAAGATATATTTAAAATGGAAATGTGCAGGCAAATCTTCTTGAAAACAACTAAAAATAATAAAAAACTGTGGATTCCAACTCGACTATCAAGCGTGGCAACACTAAACTTATTATTTAGATTTTTGTAGTGGCAACTAAGGTACGTGAGGGTAATATGGTCATGGTTAAAATCGACTAAAATATTTACTATAATATCAACTGTCAAAATGGCGTCGAGAAAGCATCGAGTTTTTGACCCTTTATTTCTTGTTTAGACAATGAAGTGCTAACGTATCACACAGCCATCTATGCAAACAAGGCTGTAGTTTTTGAGTTATAAGAAAGTGACCATATTATACGGATGACCATATTACCCTCATCATATATAGCCAATGTTCAGCACTGGGCTTTTGATGACTGTTTTGAATGAACGGACGAATTTATTGTTTTACTTAAACTAAGCAACAATAAAATAAGAGAAAAACAATTCATTGCGGCATTGTCAATAAATTACAAAATTTTATGAAACATAACACTAGAATGAGTCGTTGAACAAAATCCTAAGCTCTCCCATCAAATCCATCCAATAAGGCGTAAATCCCCCGACCCCAGCGATGTTTTGTGGGGCAATTAATTTCGTACTAAATACTAAAATAAGTTTATTTCACACTAAACGTAAAGTTACAATGAGAGTGAAAGTCATCTGTGAAAGAAGGGTGCAAAGCTGCTAAGTTAGTGTGGAATCGGTAAATTAATGGAGAAATATGTTACTTTACACATATTATGAAAATAAATTATGGTGTTCGTATGATAATATGATAAATCTTTTAAAAAAATTTCTTTCAATATTAATTCCGGAGTGCGTATGCTCGTATTTCTTCTGCAATGAACATCCCGGCTTGACCGTTTTTAATGAAATTTTTATGGGGTACTTATGAGGTCACCTGCATGGTTTTTAGCTATAATTGAAACCAGTAGATGGCGCTGTTGTCGAGATTCAGAATTCATCCGAAAAGCCAGGGCAAATTCGCCAGTATACATATGTAGAATAGGATAGGAGTTTCTTTCACCATTCCCTCTACAGTCAAAGGAACCTCTTTTTAAAACATTATTAGATTTAGTTGATTTAAAAGAAATTGAAAATTGCATTCACATTTGGTAAACGTAATTTAATTTCCTTACTTAGAATTCGAAGAATGGTTCTTCCAATGGGGAAGAAAGGTTCTCAAGCGGCAGACTCGTACCGGTAGACAAAATGTTGGGCTGCCCCCACTAGTAGAGTTGGAATGCGGGTGAGTTTTATGACGGGTTTTATAAGGATTATCAAATTATCATGAATGGGCTTGACCGGGGAAGGACCACGTTCTTACTGAATACCGGCGTAAAATATCTGCTTAATGCTGCTGTGTTTCGTATGGTAAGTAGGTAGTATACGAGGCATTCAATCTAGTCATTAAAAATTAAATAAAACATTAACGTTTTGTAGTCGTGTGTTGTGCATTGTTTTACAGTTTCGTAACAGGTTTAAACATTTGTCATATTTATAATGACCTATTTGGAAAGACGAATTTAAAATTAGAACACATTAGATACCTACCACGCTTGCCTGTCAGCAGCGACCTATTTACATTTGTGTTGACCTACTATAATATTGTGCAACTGATTTATATTAAGCTAAAAGTACCTAGCTTACAAAGAATATCTCGTTTATTAAAAGAGAATGATACCTAATTACGCACTTTATTGCACCATTTTTGAAATAAGGATTATAATTTTTGTCATGGTAGAGGTACGCTGCAGTTCGCTGTTGTGTTTCGTATGGTGAGTGTAAAGAATCGGAGACCCCTTTTACTGGAAACAATGCATATTCTATCGTCCTCAATAGTGAAAACGCATATACACTTTGATTTTCGAGGATAGGATTATATAGATGTCTATGGGCCACAGTATTCATTTATGATCAAATGGACAATGTGCCCGTTTAAGACCCTTATGTATAAAAAATCAAAAATAACAATAACTAAATACAGCAGCGCAAGTGCTGCCATTTTGGCGGCAGAAATATGCAAGTTTGTGGTACCTACCTAGATGGAGTCGTACCTAGGCAAAAAAAGTGTCTTATGGACGACACACACGGTCAGTTCAACTGATCATTCCAACTGATCAGTTCAAACAAGGATTGTTGATTTTTTTTAAAATATCGGATTTTTAATTTATTGATAAATAAACTTATATATAAAACTCCGATATTGATATATTTATGATAACTTATATATCGAAAATCCGATATTTAAAAAATATCAAGAGTCCTAGTTTGAACCGATCAGTTGGAGTGATCAGTTGAACTGACCGTGTGTGTCGTCCATTATTACGAATTAAGGTTCGAGTGTGGAAGACGGTTTAGTGATCAGGTGTAACGGTTTGTAAATTATTAGGTTTTTAAGTTACTTTATTTTAGTTAAAGTACCTATATTTGGTATGTTTGATCATGTGCTCAGCGGTGAAGGTAAACATTGTGAGGAAACCTGTATGTCTAAGTAATAAAAAAATATTTCGAAGACATGTGAAGTTCGCCAACAAGCATTGGGGCAGCGGTGCGGACACTTCATTGCCCTAAAACTCTCTCAGAAATGAGGGGAGGCCTGTTCCCAGTAAGGCGTATTTAAGCTGTAACTTTACTTAATCTTAATCGTCTCTTGGTCTTAATCGCCATATTTGGCAGGCAGATACCAGAATTCTAAGACCTAGAAGTTTTTTTTTTATAGAATAAGGGTGACAAACGAGCACACAGTCCACCTGATGGCAAGTGGATGCTGTGGCCCATATACATCTACATCTATCCTCGATTACGAATTAAATGCAGATGCTTTGCCACCACTGAGCACTAAGATGGAACGTCTCGTTTCCAGTAAAAAGGGTCTCCGATTCTCTACACTCACCATACTGCTGCTATTTTACGCTGGTATTTTCATAGAATTTTGTGTCATCAGCGTAGTCCTTAACCGATCGAGTTGATTCATTCGTGCTACAACTATAATATAAATGTAGCATAAATCTACCACATTTTAAACCGGAGTGTACGATACAAATTGTAAATTATAGATACAACATCTATATCAGGCGACAGACTTACTATGTATCAGTTACCGTTGCAGTACAACGTCTGTTTACAGAACATTTAACATCGAGCCCGGAGAAGTAATATTATCGTAAAACATAGTAAATATTAATCAATAATGTCACAATATGTTATCTAAAAATTTAAGCAAAAAAATTCCATGAAAAATTGCATGTGTAGTACTGGGTACTAACTCCCTCACATAGTTACAAAATCACGTAGATATCTACCGATTGAAATATAATAATAATGTCCTCCAGACCGAATTTCGGCCACGGTGGCCTGCCTCAACGGAGGCTAGCCATCGTCGCAGGACAGGATTATAGTGCCCAAGTGTATGCGCAAGCACAGGTGCACTCTCTGTTCCCTCAATCTCATAATCTCATGGGACGGTAAACCAACACGACCGGGAGAGAGATCAAGCGCAGGACCAACGGTTTTACGTGCTTTCCGAGGCACGGGGGTGAGACACCGCCAACTTCCTGACTCCGGGTAGCTACTGAGAATTTCCTGACAGAAAAACTTAATAATTGATTTTTTGGTCCGACCCGGGATTCGAAACCAGGACCTCATGATCAGCAGTCGCACTACTACAACCACTAGACCAACGAGGCAGTATTGAAATATATAGAATCAATATCAGATATTCAAATTCAATACATAGACACAATTTGATATAGGGTAAGAGTGATATTACACAGGTCTACTGACGCTGCTTACTGTCTTCGGTTTGAGTATTTTAAGTCATATACCAGTTAATAAACGGCTATATATCGGAAGCCATTCGGTAATGACTTTTCCCATAGTCGCGTCTTACCTCAACCACAGGAGGAAGTGAGGTGATGGTTGCGATTTTTAAAATCGGTTCAATTTTGACGAAGACACATTAAATAAACCTTAAAAGTCGACGACTCGAATTTTACAGTCGAAATCGCTTTTTAACACGCTCTATCTATCTAACAGAGTCTTTTGATGTATTTTTCACCAACTTGCAGACGGCTGATTGACTTGAAAATTTGCACTCGTTTCAAGGACCGATCATAATACAATAATTTTATTACTAGTATCCTGATCTGGATTATCATAACTCATGATCAAAGCGAGTTGTTTAACTTGCTTTGACCTAAGTTTTGACTCTTAAGTTATTAGTATCTACTATTAGCGAGGTGTTCCGCCTTTGTTCTTTGAGGTGAATCGAGCATTGCTGCGTGGGCTACAGCGCATTCCCTTTCCATTACATGGACCATACAATTTCTTAAACGATGGCATCTACAACTTTTTCTGCCACCAGGGCGGCGCTACTGAACTTGAGGTGTAATATTTAATAGATTTCGTAGCAGGGAAGTTAATTTGTTTGGAAAATATAAAGGCTAATGTTTCTTTCTGAAATATTAGTTATATTTTATCTTAATTATGTAGTAAATGGATAAACCACTCTACGAATATTCCTAAAAGTAGAAGAATTAAAAATAAGTTTAAATGTGTCAAAAAATACCTTGCTCCGACCTAATGAACAGCACGGAGGCATTGTCAAGTGTATTTGTATAATACTCTAGAAACTGATAAACTTTTATTTAAAACTAACTTCTCAATTAAATGACATTGGCTGCGTTTGGCAGAAAAAAGCGCTAGGAAACGCTTGTAAGCAAAATGGCTATCGTAAGCGGTAAGCGCTGTCAAATCGTAAGTAGCTATTTTCCTCTAGGACACAAAGTTAACTTTAACCGGGGAATCTAACCTAATTTAAATATATGTTTGTAAAGTATTCACATAAAAACTTACCGATCATGAATTTTTAATAACATGTATATGTTTATTCATGACCTTATATTACTTGAAACTATTATATTAACTATTTATTTTATATATTGCACAAAATAACTTATAAACTTTACTTCAAAACAAACAAAGTAAATAAGCAAAATGGCGGTTTGTGTCAGCGCTACTGAAGTTAGCAAACGTATCCTGGCCGAAAACTGTTTAGTTTCTCCATTTTGCTTACAAGCACTTCCTAGCGTTTTTTTCTGCCAAACGCACCCACTGTAACAAAAATCTCAGTGTCAACTAGCGACATCTAGTGAGCGGAAGAATATTAGCCGTAATTACTTATAAAAAAAAGAAATAATTATTAGTAATTTATTTTATTTTATTTCATTATTCAGGTAAGTACACCCATTTAATGTAATGTGATGTAGTAATGTAACATTTAAATGTTTTAAGTAAGTATTTGCCTTGTTTTCCTTTCTGCTCTTATATAAAACTTATTTTCATTTATAGAATAAAATACGACATAAACAATTTAAAAATGAAAGTTGTATGAATAAAATAGTTCAATTATAATGTTTCATTTTTGTATACTCTGTGTCAACTAGCGACATCTAGTAAGCTTAGCCCTCATTACTTCTATAAAAAAATTATGAAATAATTATTTGCAATGCAACATGTAAATTTTTTTAAGTATTTGCCATGTTTGCCTTTCTGCTCTTTTATACAATTTATTTTAATTCATAGAATAAAATACGACATAAAAAAATTAAAAATGAAAATTTTATTGAATAAGGTAAGTTAAGTTCAATTATTGTTTCATTTGTATATTCAGTCAGCTTATAATTAATTTTAATATATATAACTTTATATTTAATTTAGTTATTTTTATTAGTTAATATAAAGTTATATAAGACATACTTTATAAATTTTTGTAATAATATACATAATTTTAATTATTATAAAGATAAATAACATATTTTAATTAAAAAATAAAACTTTTAGGTACCTACCTGTCTGATTTGATACCAGGTTTACGTTTGACGGTGTTAGAATATCGTAGTTCATACCGTTGCGTGGGTTTCGTAAGAGGCAACGGAGATTCCCCTCCATTGAATTATACAAAACTAATCAATGTTCCCCTCCCATAAACCAAGAAATCGGCAGTTGCGTCTTCCTTATAACAACTCAAATATAAAAAACTGCGTTTGCCAACCCGCTTGCCAAGCATGTTAGCTATATCATGAACCCACTACGAGGTACTTGTAACGGGAGAGGCCAATATTCACCTGCGGACTTTTGATAGGGTGTGTATAGCCTTTGAGTATTCAACCAACTATTGACATGGGGTGTAGCGTTAAAGCAGTTAGCTGACCTGATTTGCTCGCGGCCTGCAAGGCCTGAGACAAGATGAAGTTGTAAGAGTCGCATAGACTAACAGCACTAACATTTAGATAATAGAGGCTGATCTGATTTGTTTATATAGAACTGAGGAAGGAAAAAATGGCCATCAGTAAGTTAAAATTTTTAACATGACTGTTTAATTTCTAGTTGTGAATCGTAATGTAAGGGTTGTGTTTTAATAAATATATTTTTTTTTAATTTTATAACCACTTCAATACAGTAATCAACGTAAACTAGAATAATATAATTGTAGGTACACCCCCTTCTGCAGAAAATGTACAATATACATATACATAGGAATCGCAATAAACAAAAACGATAAATAAACGGAACCAGATACAAATTATTAAAAACCACTCTAAGAAAATCTTGCAAACACAGATAGAATTATTACATGATAATGATATTATATGACATGATGTAAAACGACTTAAAGAATAAGATATCGTAACTTGTGACTTCGTACTTTGATACTTTCATTAGATTAAATAAACCGTTCAACACATAAGTGTCAACAGGCTTTACAAAAACACCTCTTTAATTTTCTCTTACGACACCTTTTACAGGATAGAGTACAATCGTATCTGACAATATAAGTTGTATACAATTCAACAAAACCATACGGAGTTTTAAAATACCACTAGCGCCACCTATTGAATCATTATATCCCTCTCCATACTAACTGTGCCTGATACAAAAATATCAAAAGAAACACTCGACACTCGGCCACTAAACTTTATTTGAGCGTAAACCGGTACGCATTCGGAAAGATTTAATTTCCGTTTCAGTCAGCACTTTTTGTTTTATAGTAGCATTAACAATATAATTGTATTGCGTAAGATATACCAGCTATTGATTATGACGTGGAGGAGTCTTAGTACTTTGTTTTAGACGACATTATTGGATCTTTTATCGTGTAAAATAGCGCCTGATCGATAGAAATAGCAATTTGCTGAGTTAAAGCATATTAGCATTAATGTTTTTAAAGGTAATTAAATTTCTTTTTTGATCATGTTATTGAATAATAATAATGTAACTAAAATAATAAGATTGTAAGTTATACAAACAACCAAAATGTAATTATTATATATAACGGATATGAGTATATATTTTTGTAACCTAAAATCATTTTAAATTAGGTCACACCCACACGTCTTTTACGTGATAGAGCTATGCTGCAGTCATATTAGTAGTACAGTTGTGGCACGAATGGGTCAGCTCGACCGGGGAAGGACCACGCTCTCACAGAATACCAGCGTAAAATAGTAGCTTTATGCTGTCGTATGGTGACTGTAGAGAACCGGGGACCATTTTTTACTGGAAACGAGGCATTCTATCTTAGTTCTCACAGGTGACAACGCATCTGCATTTTGATTCGTAATCGAGGATAGATGTAGATGTCTATGGGCCACAGCAACCACTTACCATCAGGTGGACTGTGTGCTCGTTTGTCACCCTATCCTATTAAAAAAAGCCTATTTTAAGTTCAAATCTGAACATAGGCCTTATCAGGATAGCGGCAGCCGACATCACGACGTGCACTTATTGGAGTTAGTGAATACAGATTCGACAATCTCGTAGGTAATGCTTATCACTATCTACTACTACTATACACCATACAAAATACACTCTTATCTTTGATTTTAAATTCTATAAATAGAGTACAATAAAAAAACTGCCACTGTTAATGGTTTTGTTTGGTTTACAATTTAATTAAATATATGTTTTGCGCATTTGGAACAATAGGTACGTATATTAGGTACTTATGTACAAATTAATTATCAAAACATGTTATTAAAAGTGTTAAATGTCTGTAAAATTTTCCATTTCCTCAAGTTACTTTAATAATTAAATTACAAATGATACCCAACATTATAAACACAGAGAAATAAAATGGTCTTAAAGCTCATGTTGACCCATGGTAGGTACTATGTAATGTACGTGATGCGTAGTTCATCGACTCACTGATGAATCATTATGCGGCGAGACAAAGGTTTTTGCACGTGCGACTTTTTAGAAAAACAGTTTGTGTTAAGTAAAGCGGCGATATTTCGCACATTCTGTACTATTTTCGTGTTTTTATGCGTATAATATTTTAATAACCGCAAACTGCTTCGTAAATGTTATTGAAGCTTTTGTTATTATTGAAACTTGTTGACATATTCTCTGTCTTATTAGGTAAGTACCTACATAAAACAATGTAAACCAATAGAATATCAAACACATTTTGGCTCATTTATGGTATAAAATGCGGATCGACTGGGGACCAGCGTGATATATTGTTTCTATAGACTTAAAGTCTTATACAAAATTCGCGAGTACTTGACTGTGGATATGCGCATTAAGTTGTGTGAAACTCTCATCTTGTCAAAGTTGCGTAATATGGTGACGCAGTTTTTGGTGAATGCTTAATGGCAAGAACTAAAAAACTGTTACAACGAATACAAAACACTTGCGCACGTTTCTGTTTTTCAATACCACCTCGATCTCATGTCACTCCATTCCTCAACCGACGCGACTTGATGAACATGTCATGAAGAAACTCGAAAACCATAAATTCATTCAAGTTAAAATTTAAAATGTTTTTGCTCTCCTTACAAAAGTCTAGCACTTAGTTGTCACTCATCATTTTCATCCCTGTCTCCACATCCCTCTCTCACACGCACACACGCACGCGCACACGCACACGCACACACACACACATGTACCTTTGTTTTTATTACGATTTTTATAACCTTGTTGTTTTCGTTTTTTGTTTTTTACTATCATTATTTCATATTTTAAAATCTGTTACTTGGTTTTTAAGATATTTGTGTAAGCTGACGGTATCGCCATCCACCTTCTTATATATAGGTTCCACTGAAAATCAGCTTTCATGAAGTTTCTTAGTGTTAAACTTCGTAAATTTAACGCTGAGTGGAAACCTTTTTGGTGCACTAATAGCACTAATTTTTTTCTCTTTGTAACTAAATTATTGTGTTTATGTCTTTTATGTGTTTTTTACGTTTGTGTACCAAATAAATATTTTTCTTTCTTTCTTTCTATATAGTAGCGTTATTCTGCTATTTCTCCCTGGTCCGTAAATCAGTAGAATAATGCTGCTGTATTTCGGATGGTGAGCGTACAAAACAAGAGACCATTTTTTCTGAAAACAAGGCAGTCTATCGTAGGCTAGGGTGAAAAAACAAAAGAAAAACACTGGTCTTCGGGGATAGATCATCTAATTACCATCAGGTGGACTGTGTTCGTTAGTTATCCTTATTCTATAAAATAATATTACTAATATCTTACTTATATTGCAATGCTTTTGGACAGTGGCAGCCTGGCAGCGACCTAAAATATTCCAATTACGAGGGTGGATTGAAAAGTACTCGGCCTAACCAAGAAAATAAACACATACTAAATCAGTTATATTTTTATTTTTCTACATAATCACCATCAAGTTCAATACACTTTTGCCACCTCCCCTTCCAAGCATTTAGACCGTTAAAAAAATGATTCTTCCTTAGAGTCAAAATATGCGTCTACAGCTGCTTTGACCTCGTCGTTTGTCGAAAATCTTTGACCTCCCAAATGCTTTTTTAGGTTAGGGAACAGAAAGAAGTCTGATGGTGTCAGATCAGGTGAATACGGCGGATGCGGTAACAATTTCAAAGCCACAGTTGTGAATTTCAGCCATTGACTGTACTGACGTGTGAACACGGGCGTTATCTTGATGAAACAGGACTTTTCTTCTGAGCATTCCTCGACGTTTTTCTTTTATTTCCTCTCGTAAACGACGTACTAAGGTGCATTAGTAATCAGAGTTTATAGTCTGACCCCTTTCAAGATAATCAATCATAATCACACCTTTCGAGTCCCAGAATACTGAAGCCATCACCTTATTTGCCGACAAAATCGACTTAGCCTTTTTAGGGGGTGGTGAACCAGGTCTTCTCCACTGTTTTGATTGTTGTTTTGTTTCCGGTGTACAGTAATGAACCCATGTTTCGTCCATAGTAACAAAACGATTCAAAAAATCATTTGCATCGGCTTCAAATAACTCCAAACAGTCGCGTGAAATAGTCAATCGCGTCCTTTCTTGTTCAACTGAACGCAGTCGCGGAACCCACCTCGCAGACACCTTGTGGAAACCCAACTCGTTGACAATGATGTTTTGAGTTCGTTCATAAGAGATGCCTATAATCTCGGCTATCTCTCTAATTTTTAATCTGCGGTCTCCCATTATTAAATCAAGTACTTTTTTAATATTTTCGTCAGTAGTTGACGTCGAAGGCCTTCCAGAGCGGGGTTCATCTTTCACACTCTCTCTACCACGCTTAAATTCTGCTATCCATTTTTTGACGGATGAATATGACAGAGCACAATCGCCTAATGTATTGACCTTGTCATCATGGATGGCTTTTGATGATAGCCCCTTCTTATGGAGGTACTTAATGACGGCACGCTGCTCGATTTGCTCCATTCGCGGAAATTATGTCCGATTACTTTGTTAATAAATTTATAAAATCACAACTAATTATCGCACACGTTTCGAACTTCACACAATGAACTAGTCTGAACTGAACTAAATAATGAGGGTAGATTTGATTTTTAGAATTAAATGGATCTGTGTTAGGCCGAGTACTTTTCAATCCACCTAGGTACGTCCTACGGCTTACGCGACGACAATGTGAAAGGCCAAAATTTTTCATGGCCTCCAATAGATGGCGGTATACCATCTCGTATACTGGACTAAAATACAAAAACTGACGACAGGGGGCAGCATCAGAGGTATGAGACAATTATACACTACTGTGATCGAAAATCCACCTACCAAGTATAGATTAATGCAAAGAAGTGCTATTACTTGCAGATATCGTGTTATTATGCGACCAGCCCCGCCCGCCCGCTAACCAGCCAGCTATAATATAAGGGCGTTTCGGACTGCCTCAATGTTCATGATTATTTGGCTAGATCTTCTGAACGAACCTTTAGATGAAGGGAAGGTAAGGGTAAACGTAAGACAAGTAAGTCTAACGGTAGGACAGTTGTAATTACGGTTATATTGTTTTAAGTGTACCTTACATATACATTTCGGAAACCATACAAACAATGTTAGATACTATCATTTACATATAGTCAGCCAAACAGGCTGACACTGAGAGTTTCGTTTTGTTAATTATACCGTGAGACAGTAAAATGCCAATAATTTTTCAGTTTTATATAAAAAAATCTAAATGAAAACAATTTCATTATAGAAAAAGATTCGGTATTATTCCGGAGATATTTATAAATAAGGAGCTTATATACATCTCATTACTGTACCCAGGCACTATTACTAATATTTATTCTGTGACTCATGCTTCTTTTCATTTCGAAGGGGGTTTAGGTCAATGAAATGTCCACCGCCCTGCCCTAAAGTGTATCGGATGGACTGCATCACATAAGTTTTTTGTAAATTTTTCATACAAGCAGTTTTCTGTTTCGTGCGGGGATCGAAGCATCGAACCGTGTGGCTCGCGTGCTATAAAATTTACACCGCGCGCGCCCCTGAGCTACCACCACTCATAGGGTTTTGTTTTTTATAATATACATTTTTCCCACTAAAAAAAAGTCCTAATATTAGTTTAATACGAGTGTTACGTAAAACTAAACTTGTAATAAAAAGTTTCTTTTTTTAAATAAAAAAGTGACATACGAACTTATATCCACCTGATGGTAAGTGGTAACTGCATGGGCACTACAATCAAAGAAAGCTACAGCCCCAATTTCCCGATTTGAAATGATTTTATTTTATATCTTTTTAGTCCTTTGAAGTCTGCTTTTACTACTCATTAAAAGAAAAGAAAAATTTAATTTTTTGAAGATCAGAAAGTTATTGTAACAATCATGTAGGAACTTTCTGATGAAACGTTACAAGGAAAAAATATATCATCTATTCATTCCCATCTTTATGGATGGAATTTTTTCCTTTACATTTATTTATATGGGACCACTCCTGAAATTATAAAATAATTTCACATTATGAAGTCTGTGCTAAGGCTTAAAGTATTGAAAAATTTAAGCCCCAGTGAGAAATTATTTTATATTTAGTTCTTTGAAATTGGCGTTTACTTTTTACTAAAAGTAAATATTTTTACCCTTCTGAGTGGACTAATGAAGTTTGAGATTGGCTAATACTAAAAAATAAAAATGTTGTGCGACCGACTTCAATATAATTAAAATGAGAGGAACAGTCAATCAAATACGCATTATTAAGGATAACTATAAAACTACTAGTTAGATCTTGGTTAAATTTATATGGTAACCACACGAGAATTACCAGCCTTCATATAAAAAAAAAAGATCATCAATGTCGGTTGACCCAGAGAAAAGTTCTAAGGTAATATAAAAACACATATGTACAGTCGAATTGAATACCTTATCCTTTTTGAAGTCTGTAAGAAACATAAATTATTTTTCGATACTAACAGATATAATATACCTAATATTATTTTGGTGACTTGCTCTGTTTTTATTGTAGAGCTCACATGTTTTTTAAATCAGAAATTATCTCAATAAATCTAAAATTATTGAGCTCTCAAATAAAAATGATGAAATCACTGTTCACTTACCACGTCAGCGCCAGTAATGCCATCTGCTACATCTGTCCCGCCCTTGTCCCTCCAATGCTTCTCGTTTGTAACGGAAAACGAGAAGGACCTCTCCCTTCTGGGACTCAGTAACATTCCAGCCGGTGTCCTAGGGCTGCCGTATCGAAATATCTCAAGATTCGTCGTTGAGAACGGATCGCTGCCGCTGTCGGTTCTTGGACTAACAAACACGTCATCTTCCAAGTCTGATTCCAAGGTTAGTGCGAGTGGGGGCGATGAAGCGGATCTTCTACACTGCTGTGGTTGCTGCGTAGGACGTTCAATGTCTGATTCGGAGTACGGGCGATCTGTGGAAAATAAATATATTTTACTGGCATGATTTGGTAAGGAAATAAGGATCTACAACACGACAATTATAATAATAATAATAATAAGGTAAAGGCCCTCGGTAGTCTCCCCTGCAGAGGGCTTCCATCTGGTTGGGCTTTTATTTATTTATGTATTTTTGTATTTATTTTATTTTATTGATATTTATGTATATTTATCGTTTCATTTTAATTTATAAATATATATTTATATAATCCAACCAGATGAGAAAACTATATAGATACCCCAAATAATAATAATAATAATTTATTTTATTTTGATAAACTGTACAAATTATTCCAATAAGTCGTAAATTATATATCATTGATTCATTTAACCCTGGTGAATAGAAGTTGTAAGTAAGCTATCAACTAAACAGGACATATTTATGACGGCCTGGTAGTAACAACAAAATTGTTAACCTAAACTACACTTATCTAACATTAGTATGTTTAATTTATACAATAATGTGAGTTAGTACTATTGACAACGTTTGGTTTCATTCACTCACTCGTTATTGATTTCTTTGTGAAATTGTTGTTTACCATCGGCGATTTTTATGGCCAATATTTTTTTAAGCGTTGTTTGAAAAACGAGTACATAGTCCACATGGTGATAAGTGAATGCTGTGGCCTATAGATATCCACATTTACCCTCAATAATTAAGAACAAAAATGCAAATTCTTTGTCATCCCCGAGGACTAAGATGGAATGGCTCGATTCCAGTAAGAATGGTCTCCGGTTCTCTACACTCACCATACGAAACACAGCAGAATTACGCTGCTATTTTATGCTGGTATTCTGTGCGAGCGTGGTCCTCGATCGAGCCGACTTATTCCTGCTACAACTATAATATAGCTGCAGCACGGCTATGACTTAAGGACGACAAAGAAACGAGCTTACTGCTTTTTAAAAGGCCGGCAACGCACCTACAATTTCCCTGCTGTTACAGTTGTTCATGGACGGCGGTCAATACTTACCATCAGGTGAGCCGCAGGATCATTTGCCGCTTCGTCTTTAGAAAAAAGGACGTGGGATACCATTGAAATAATATGTACTTACGTACTAGAACAGCTATCTCAAACAAAAAAATGTGCGCTACTCTGTGTTCGCGCGGTTGTTTTTTTATCATAGAATAAACATAGGTAGAATGATCCGTAGGTAATAGTAGATTGTATTGTTAAATTGGTAAATTTTATCGAGAATAATATTTAAATTTTATCATTTATTTTGTATATTATATTTGCTTATTTAATATAATGTTACATAATATTATATCACAATTTTATTTCAATGATATTTTTATGTGAATATTTTAAAAGGTATCTATGTCAAATATAAAAAAAAACATACTGAATGTATGTTTAACAAAACTTATTAACATAACATTTAAATTACAAATATATTTATTTAAATTAGAATAAGAGTCGTTCATTAAATGCTGGGCACGCGAGAGTTAAAAATGGACGAATTTATTCCAATTTGACTTTGATGTGGAAACCTAAAAATAAAATAAAAGAATAATAAGCAGATTTAAATATGAAAAATTTAGCCTAATTATAATAACTTATATATTTTTATACAAAAAAATGTGTATAATAATATATTCGTCCTATAGTTAAGTACCTACATAAATGTCGCATCTGAACATATTAATTTCATAATCTATATTTCATGACACGAGATGGCGTCTTAGGAATAATTTGTTTTATTATTAATTCTTAATACTTTTTTATTGATTAAGTATCTTATTAACCGACGAAAATAATTGCTTGGTTTTTACTGACATTTCTTGAATAATTTGTACAATATCTAAGAACACACGATGTCATATTTTTATCAAGAGATTTTTTTTTAAATCAACACAACACGTAACAACTCTACAAGCGCCTAGCGAGTGACTGATTAAAGTGCGGTGTATGCACTGCAGTTGAGTGGAACAGAATAGCTGAATGCAGTGTCGCCTCTAGTACGTTGTACATAATAGCTCAATGTGGGATACCAATGAAATTCGAATAACTAAATCTCTATTAAATAACTGAATTGGAATCTATAATCGTAGGTTTGGTTTAGTTTTACATTTTATACAGTAAGTAAAGGTGTCAAAGGTGTAGAAAAATGTAGTATGGTAATATGCAATTTTCCAAAATACTCTCTCCTTAAGCCACAAGGCGCTATATATAAAATTAACATACAAATTCTAATAAGTGATTAATAGAAATGAAGTGTAAATAAATGTTTGACTAAATTATTTGGTTCCAATTGTCACCAATATATCAACAAAACATGTTTTAAAATAAATGTAAGAATATATATCGGATGTTTATTAGCGGCCATTTCACCTACACGTCATGTTGGCTTGACAACATGTCGTGGGCGGGAACATAACATTGTTTTATTTTTAGCGAGTTTTATAGAGTCTAGGGCATTGCCTGTTCTGCCGATTGAAAAATAGATATTTTATTTCCTTTTTTTTTTTTTGTGAAAAAGTTTACTTTTAAAATGCAGATATCTTGTAAACTGCAACGTATAAGTTATAGCGAAAAAGTTAAAATAATTTTATACAAATTTAAACTTAACCTGGTATAGCGAATGGCAACCGACAAATGGCGATATACCGTAGAGCGTACCAGGGCAACAGGAACAGTCTAGTGATTGGGTGCAGACGAGGGTAATGAATTAACAATCTTTTAGAGTACTGGGAATGGGCAAATTTTTAGGGTAATTATAAAGGCCCTATCTTCAAAAGACAAAGAATGGATTTTAAAAACTTGTTTTAGAATAATAAGAAAAAGTGTATTTATTCAACACAAATTCAAATTAATATGTGACCGTGAAGTGGCGGTGTAAGAATGTTCACTACCCCATACAACGGTATTGGTGGGTGTCATTATTATAATTAATATTATATTGACTTTCTCAACTGTTGTAATCTTACACAATATGTTGAAGTACCAACGCATTTTACCGAAAGTAGTAACACTCTCATAGATGTGTGTACTAACGCACCGGTATCTCATATAAAAGTAGACTATATTAGTGATTTAAGTAGTCATGCCGTAGTTCTGTGTGAATTTAACTGTGGTTAAATTGGGACAGAGAAAAAAAAATACAAGTTGAACAAAAAGTCCTTCTCCTGTCCTGTTTCAATGTCCTCTCAGTTTCTCTCTATCAACTTTAACGGTACCTACGGGATGATTTTGTAATAGAGGAATCTTTTAGAACGCAAGTACACGGTGACCGATAAGGTGCAGTAGTCCTTTAATAAAAAAGTGCTTTGTAGGGGACTGCTGAGAACAAGAAATAAGTAGAATTTACAAAATAATTCTTGCAATCAAAAATTCAAACCGCTATTGTTGATTTAGAATTAACTTTATTGCTACGACAAAGTGATCACAGTTAGATAAAACGTTGACTCCTATATAACAAAAGAGATAGAATTTTTTTTTTCAAAAATAACATATTTTGATGACTATACCTACTTATGACGTTTAAAAGAAAAAAAAACTATAAGAAATCACTTCTAGAAATCAAAAGACAACATGACAAATGTATTCATCCAAAATACGAAAAACGAAGAGTCAGACTGCGAGACAGAACAAAGGGGGCAATTTGTTATCAATGAAATCGATGGACCAAGTACCAGGATACCAAGAGTCCGTTGGAAGTAATATACAGAATGTATAAGAAACACAAATTAATAAAATCTTGTGCCGTCCGCAGGCAAAACTCGTTTTGTCATGGCACACGTGCAGCGACCGGCTGCTAGGAAAAAGGTAAAGTGGATAATACTGTCTCTGTCTAAAGTGCAACGTTCAGAATATTGTGGATGCGGTGGTCAGGCCTAACCGCAATGTCTAGGCAACAGTTTTAAGTTACGTAAGTCTGTATTCCAGTTTCATACGCGCTAATTACGTTTTATTTTATTAGAGGTCCATGTAGGGCAAGAAATATAAATCATTCAAAGGGATGCCAATTTTTGGGAGATCATTATTTGCTATAAATTTTAAATTCAGATAAATGATCAATAGTGACTCTTTTTTCACATCTCTTGAAAATGCGGGTTAGAGTTAATGGGTGTTATATACATTACTATAACTAAAATGAAATTACTTATGTGTTTTTACAAGAATTTTTACTACAAAGGGAAAAACTGGCTCACGGTCTAATTGTTAGTAGTCGTCGTATTAAGTGAACCTTACCCGCCAGTTTTAAGCAAAGGCTTTGTAAAGAAGAAGTATGTAATGTCACGTTTGTGAATACTCAAATGTTGTACTTACTTCGTTACAAATAGTAATTTTAAAAATTAATAAATAATATAATATGATAATATTAAAAGTAATTTTTAAAAAGGTAGGTGTAAAGCGTAGACTTTTAAATTTTTCTGTTAATTTTTATTACATTTTTAACTGTTAATAATACAAGTTGTTATATCAGCAAGTTGATTGTAGGAAGTTATATTAGCGTTGGAAGACGTTTTCAAGCTACTGGACTGGAAAGTATACGGTATTAACATCAATGGCGAGTACATCACTCACCTTCGATTTGCCGACGATATAGTCCTTGTGGCAGAATCGCTGGAGGACCTTAGCACTATGCACAATGACCTCAATGGTGTCTCCCAACGGATAGGTCTTAAGATGAACATGGACAAAACAAAGATCATGTTTAATGTCCATGTCACACCGATGCCGGTAGTTGTTGGGAGCACTATGCTCGAAGTTGTTGACGAGTACGTTTACCTGGGACAAATAGTCCGACTAGGTAAGTCCAGCTTCGACCGAGAGGTCAATCGACGGATTCAACTCGGCTGGGCAGCGTTCGAGAAATTACGACACATCTTCTCGTCAGGTATACCTCAATCTCTGAAAACTAAAGTGTACAACCATGTGCTGTTTCCAGTGATGACTTACTGGCCTTCACTCTCCTATGAGGACGCTCAAGGTCGCTCAGCGAGCTATGGAGAGGGCTATGGTCGGAGTTTCTCTGCGTGATAGACTCAGAAATGAGGATATCCGCAGTATAACCAGAGTGACCGACGTAGCCCAACGGATTAGTAAGCTGAAGTGGCAATGGGCCGGCCATATAGCTCGAAGAACCGATAACCGATGGGGAAGAAAGGTTCTCGAGTGGCAGCCTCGTAACGGTAGGCGTAGTGTAGGGCGACCCCCCACTAGATGGAGTGACGACCTGGTAAGACATGCAAGAAGTCGATGGATGCAGGTGGCTCAGGACCGTGCTTTGTGGCATTACTGGGGGAGGCCTATGTTCAGCAGTGGACTTGTGAACGGCTGTAATGATGATGATGATGATATTAGTTAAAGCATAATTGTTTTTAATCATTACGTTGATGTATTAAAACTTAAAAATAAACTAGTAGTTTATTTAGCTTAACAAAACTAGAAACGGCAACGCATCTGCTATTGCCCTGGTGTTGCAGTTGTATACATGGCACTTGCTACTTCTAGATTTAAAAAAAAAAACTAAGCACGATAAACGACTTATATGATAATAACCGGATAATTTTACACTTTATGCTACATATTTATGATATAAAGTTAACTAATATATAAATACATATGTTTTCTAAGGCACGCGTGGACAGTTTTGCAGTAATATTACGCAAAAGAATAGCTTCCTTAATGCGTCGCGTGCGAGACAGCACCAACGGCCTCCTAGCTTCCATATATGGAAGGCAAGATTGCCCTGTGATGAGATACTGGAATACAGTGCATATGGGTTCCATACCCAATATGTTTAGTAATAAGTAGTAATTTTTGTGTAATAATAATGTATGGATTCTGTGAATTTACTAACCCCTAGTTTTTAAGTTTTAAGTGTACTAACAAAATGGGTGTATTAACCTGAACAATGAAATAAATAATAATAATAAATATAAAAACAAAAGAAGTCTATCCACAGTAAGCTTTCTTTATATCCGTTGATACGCGAGAATTTTTTTTCTTCCTACTCTGGATGCGTAACACAGGTGTCTCGAACTTGTGCGCACGGACAATATTTCTGAACGCTTTTTTATGTAAGCAAATCCAATAACGTCCACCATTTCCGTCACTTTCAGTTGATGTTAGCTGAGGAATATGCAATGAAAACAATGAACTCATAAATACTAAGAGTCAGTTGCAAATTACTAGTTACAATTCACATGTTTGGTAGAAAATATAAGAGTTTTTGTAGAAATTGTTAATATGTAGTAAATAATAATGAGAAAAGCAATAGCAATAAAAACGGTAAAGATGAGATAATTGGTTTTATCCAATAAAATACCTAAACGTTCCCTTGTCCTCTCCTTATAGTATCAGATTGCCTGCCACCTGCATACCTCGACTGCTGGTCACATAGTCCCCGGGTTTGAATCCTGGTCGGGCTATAATCAGTTACTGGTTTTTTCTCTCAAGAAATTCTTAGTTGCTGCCCGGAGTCAGGAAATTGGCGGTGTTTCACGCCGTGCCTAGGAAAGCACATAAAGCCGTTGGTCCTGCGCCTGACCTCGCTCCGTCGTGTCAGATTGTTGTCCAATGGGATTACGAGGAAGTGGAAAGTGCAGCTATGTTTGCGCACACACTCATGGACTATAACCCTGTCCTGCACAAAAGGCTTGTCTCTGTTCATAATGTCCCCAAGATCGATTTTTTTACGTGGTAGAGCCACGCTGCAGCTATATTAAAGTTGTATCACGAAGGGGTCGACTTGACCGGCGCAAGAACACGCTCGCACACCAGCGTAAAATATCAGCGTAATGCAGCTGTGCTTCGTATGGTGAGTGTAGAGAACCGAAGACTCTTTTTACTGGAAACGAGGCATTCCATCTTAGTCCTCAGGGTGGTCTGTGTGCTCATTTGTCACCCATTGCTATAAAAAAGGAGTACATTATACCCTAACAGACCCTTTCAGAAATGAGGGGAGGCCTGTGCCCAGCAGTGGGACGTATATAGGCTGTAACTTTACTTTACTTACATTATAGTATCAGGGATGAAATTAAGCCATTTAAAATTTGCTTTCATCAAAACATTATGAGAATTGCCTGACGTCATCCACACTTGTGGAAATCAAATTTTGAAATCTTCCTACATCCAGCAATTGGTTATTTGTGGGATCATAGTCATACTAAAAAACAGCATTTTAGGGAGGGTCTCTTAGACTTCTTTCTCCTTTTAATTTCCACTCTGTAGTGATATTATACCACTAGTTACAATAAGAGTTGCTTTAAGAATAACAAATAAATCATCAGAATTACGATACGAGTTAAAGCAAGTCTATAAAATAAAACCGCGAGAGCTAAATAAACTCTTTAGTACTTTGTTCGAAAGTAAGCTCTTAGGTGTAAGAAGTCGAACATCAAACATTGAATGCTATAAAACGGTCAGCTTTATGGCGGCCGTAAATCATGAATCGATGGTGGATAGGACCAGCCAAATGGGAGAAGTAACAATGAAAATGTTACGTAAGCGTTTCTTTAAGTGAATGACGTGATTAAATACGTTGATGGTCTTATTTCTCGACCACAGTTTTGTTATTTAAAATTTAGGTCACTAAAGTCAAGGACTAAGAGTTCGCTGTTAATATAACGCGGGCAGGTTCGATCGCCGCCGGCACTAATGGAATTGGTATTTGCTATTTTAAGTCCGAGTTTACCAAGTGCTCGGCGGTGAAGGAAACATTGTGAGGAAACCTGCATGTCTGAGAAATTAAAGAAAACATTTAGCCAACACACAGTGTTACGAGTTGCACTCGATATGTCGACGCCGAGGATTCCGATTCTGGCTGAGGCAACAGGGGGAGTGCCTTGAAACTGAGGAGATACGACGAAGGGTTTTTTTTAATCGGTAAACGCGCAAACTTGTGTCTTTTGAGGATTATGCTGGACTGAATTTCCTTGCCCTAAAACCCCGTCCTCAGAGGAGACATGTGCCCAGCAGTGGGACGTGTAAAGGCTGTACGGAACGGTAACGGATTCAGGATAATTTAGTAGAAATCGGTAGTTTGCCGATTGAGTAATAGAGAGTGAATTTGGACTTTATTGCTATTTAAGTTACAAAAGTACAATTTTTATTTCTGATAAACTACTGTTTCGTCTATGAATCTATTGTACTATAATTGTCTGTTTAACACTGCAATCTGTGTCAGGAATTACTTTAAAAATAAATTATTAAAATTTATTCTTATTATGAACCGTGTAATGGTGGTCTAAGAAGAAGAAGATCTACTACCCTATATCATCATCCCGTGGATGTAGTAAGAGGCGACAGAGGAAAATAGAAACAGGTCACGGGCAGCAGCATCTTCCTAATAACAACACAAAATAACAAAAAACTGGGTTTGACAACTACCTCGCCAATAGTGTGGTACTATGGAAAAATCTCCTACCTCTATGAGGCAATCTAGGGGGGAGGCCTATGTTCATCAGTGGACTTTCATAGGCTGTAATGGATGAAAAATAATCAATCTAGAATTATTATTTTGACTTTTTTTTAAGCCTTAAGTAATAAAAATGAGAAAACACCGAATCATAAGCAAGATGAGGGTTGGATTAAATTTTAACAGAAATTCCCATAGAAACGAGTGTTTGGATCGCTGTTTCACACGCCACTGACCGCCGTCCGAACAACAAAGCTGGATGAATGGACGTATCAACGATTACCTTTGTCTCGCTTTGAGGTGAATCCAACAGAAAAATCTGATGACTATTCAAAATAAGATTCTTCACTGAATGATTAATTGATTGATCTTCGTGTTTTGAATCGAATATTAAAAAAAATTACGACTTAAAAGTTCTCAATCCAATTCAAGTTCATTCTTTTGTTATTGGATTGACCTAAATTTAATTTTTAATTTGTAATGATGAAGATTATTCCAGTCGATTGATTGTGAGATGTATTTGATGAAGTAGAGAACGCTAATCTTAAAACAAGTTGCGCATATTATGTATTTTTTTATATATAATAAGGGTAACAAATAAGGGATAGAATAAGGGTAACAAACGAGCACACAGTCCACCATATGGTAAGTGAACTCTGTGGCCCATAGAAATCTACATTTATCCTCGATTCGATTAAGAATCAAAACTTAGATGCGTTGTCACCCCGGAGCACTAAAATACAATGCCTCGTTTTCAGTAAATAAGGTTCTCAAGTTGTCTACACTCACCATACGAGACACAGCCGTATTAAGCTGCTGTTTTTACGCTGGTATTCTGTGAGAGCGTGGTCCTTCCCCGGTCAAGTCGACCCATTCGTGCTACAACCATAATATAGCTGCAGCGTGGCTCTACCACGTATGATGCGTCAAATTTATTCAATAATTGAGTAAACAATATAAAATAATAATATTACGGATTTTTTTATTTAAATAACCTTGGGAATGCTCCTCTGTGGGAAACGTTTTTCTTTTGCGAGGATTTGTAGTCTATCAAATCTAATGTAATACGAGTAGTTGGGACGTTCACGAACATGAAGACATACTGCAGACTTCCATGAGCGTCGGTGCTTCACATCAAAAATTATTTTTATTTACACGCATTTTTGTGTTTGCGATTTTGTGGTTTCACCTATAATATGGGTTTCACCACTGTCAATGGGCCACGCCAAACACTCAGGGCTTCACTCAGGCTTTACACTGAGGCCTAATGTATTGAACTTAGATGGTAATGTGACATTATATGTTTTATCATGATCGTTTAATGACGGCATCTATTGATATTTTTGTCACTAGGTCGGCGCCTATTAAAACTGGGATGTTACCTAATATTTGACAAATTTCATAGCGGAGAAGTTAATTTGCTCGAATAATAATAATGATAATAAATTTATTGACATATTTAGATTTAAGAAATGTAAGCAAGAACGGTGAGCTAAACATCTACGAGTAAACAATGTTGAAGATAAGTGTACAAATATTTTCCGTTGGACCCCAAACTAGGATAAACCTGTATGTTGGGATTCGAGTAATAAATAAAATGTAAAGGTTAATGTTTCTTTCTGAACTAGTAGTTATGTTTTATATTAATTATATTAAAAAAACAAACGAAACCACAGATAAGTATAAATAAAAGTAGAAAAATAATTATTTATTTAAAAAAAAATTAAAAAATAGTTCAAAATAAGCAAAAAATTAAAGAGCAAACTATTGAGGCATAGTTTTATGTATTATAATACACTAGAAACTGATAAACTGTAATTTAAAATTAACTTCTCAATTAAATGACGTCGAGTAATAAAAAACCACAGTGTCGACGTCTAGTAATCGGAAGATTTAGCCTTCATTGTATTGATTAATGCGAGTGATATGCAAAGTGCGTGATGAGGTTGATTGACAAATTATTCAATTATTTTATCCAATCTTCTATGTCGATAAGTGCATGCATGATGGTCAAATTGGCATGCAATAGCTCAGTTTGTACTGAAACGGCGTCAATAGCGTACTGCAAGACCATTCCGTGCCGAGCCGTGGTAGCTCAGATGGTTAACGCTCGCTGTAAATATAACAGAACGCGAGTAACCCGGGTTCAATCCCTGCCGGCACCAATGAAATTGTTAATTGCAATTTTAAGTGCTTTTAAGTGCTGACCACTTGCTCGGTGGTGAAGGAAAACATCGCGAGGAAATCTGCATGTCTAAGGAATAAGAAAAAAACTAAAAATATTTCGAAGACATGTGAAGTTCCCCAACACGCATTGGGGCAGCGCGGCGAACACTTCCTTGCCTTAAGACCCTCTCAGAAATGAGGGGAGGCCTGTGCCCAGCAGTGGGACGTATATAGGCTGTGACATTTAAGACCATTCCGCCGACGCAAGCGGCAGATAGATAAAAGTTACAGCCTACTTATATACGCACCACTCCTGGGCAGAGCCTCCTAACAAAATCAGGATATGTCCGCCGCATGGTAAGTACTTAAAATTACATTTTCATTCGAGCCCATGTGTCTCGCATAATATTAAGTTTACAGCGACAGTCTCGGAGCTATCACAGCTCTAAAGAAAAAAATATACCTAGGTAGGACGAAACAAGTGAAAAAATTCTTCAGACAAAAATTTTACTAAACATTTTGAGAAACAAGAATTTGAAAACAGCTCTGAGACCTCTTTACTCTTTTATGTAAGCTTTACTGAAATGCGATGAAATCATTGATGGCATTACATGAGGGTCTGTCATGCAGCATGATCATTCTTGTAAGATATGTGATGCAAAATTACAGTCTATGATTGGGCATAGGGCTGGGATAGTCGTCTCCCGACTGAAGTTTGTACTACGGTATAGCCACGCGTCTCGTGCAGACGTATCATTTGAAATCACTGTAATTACTTGTGCGGCCGATAAACGGGTTTGCAGTACAGTTATACCGTCAGTCGGAGGATAGGATTAAGTCTTTAACAACAATTAAACGGAAGGCAGCGGTCGCCATTCCTCTTTGATTGCTATAACAGAGTCATATTAAACCTTAGATAGGTACTTATAATACGTGTATCGTCTATATTAGTACCTACTGCTTCAAGATAAGTATGAACTGCGTGTTTGCGACAAAATACGTTATGCTAGTTTTTAATTTTTTTAGAGGTGTCAGTGTTTTATTTTAATATCGAAAATAAAATAAAACACTGTATCATGTTTTATTATTGTATTTACGTATGCTAAGGGTTGATAAGAGAAAAAACGTTTTTTTTTTTTAACTTATTGACACTTATTGACTAGATCATCATCATCATCATCATTACAGCCCTTCAAAGTCCATTGCTGAACATTGGCCTTCCCCAAGGAATGCCACATAGCACGGTCCTGAGCCACCTGCATCCATCGACTTCCTGTATGTCTTAACAGGTCGTCACTCCAGTTACTTCGTCACGTAGCTATTGGTTGTACCGGTACGAGAACCACTCGAGAACCTTTTTCCCCATCGGTTGTAGGTTATTCCAGCTATATGGTCGGCTTATTGCCATTTCAGCTTACTAAACCATACTTACTTATTGACTACGTATTCTTATATAAATGTTAAATAAATAAGACCTTTTTCGCTTAGTTACATAGCTATAGGGAGTATGTGTAGTGTGTAACAATGTAATGGCAGTGTAAGAATACCCACTAATGGGTTAATGGGTTAGTATTATATGGGTATCGTAGCGTGGGTGTCGTCAAAGGCAATAAAGGGAAGCAAACCAGGAGAAAGGCAGCAGTGTCTTCTTAATCTTTGAAGCTTTTAAGTGGTATAATATATAATGTGATATATATAAAAATAAGCTACGGTTGCCAACCGGCTCGTCAAGTATATTGCCAAGTATATACGTGTTAGAGCCACCGCAACGGCTGCGGGGAAGTACCACGCTCGCACAGAATACCAGCGAAAAATAGCAGCTAATTACTCCTGTGTTTCGTATGGTGAGTGTAGAGATCCGGAGACCTTTTTTTATCAGAAACGAGGCATTCCATCTTAGTCCTCAGAGACGACAACGCATCTGCGTTTTGATTCTCGAACGAGGAAAATGTAGATGTTTATGGGCCACAGCATCCACTTACCATCAGGTGGACTGTGTGCTCGTTTTCACCCTAATTCTATTAAAAAAATGTGGCAACTATAATACAATCCTGTGCCTGTGCTCAGCTTTGGATTTATGATAGGCTCTACTACTTGTTTTTTTGCAGAATAACAGTGACAAGTCACACACTGGTAAGATACTGTGGTTGATAGACATCTACATCTATTCTCGACTAGGAATCCAAATGCAGATACGTTGTCACACCTGAGAACTAAGATGGAATGATGGCTAGCCAGTAAAAAGGGTCTCCAGCTCTCTACACCCACCATATGAAACACAGCGGCACTGAGCTGCTAATTTACGCTATTCGTGTTATCGACCCGTTCGTGTTACAACCATAATATAGCTATAGCGTGGCTCTACCACGTATATTTGCTGTTGATGTATATTATCTAATCTAATCGATATAGGTATTGTTTGTATATTATACGATATCTTCGCCGATTGTAAACAGTTTGTAAGAATTCTTATTTTGTTACATTGGTTATATCTCAATGGTGGTCCAAATTTAAATTTAACGAAAGGTATGAAAACAAATATGTAAATAAAAACAGTTTGAAGATATTTTGAAGAAAATATATATTGCTTAGACTTAGTTAATGCTTAGTCCACTTAAAAGCTTCAAAAATTACTGCATTAAAAATGTAATAAACCGATTTCAAAGTTAGAAGAATAAAATAATTTTCACGTAATTTGATAACTTCTGAAGTCCTTTGTGATTTTAATTCTTCGTCTACGTTTAAGCACCAAGCTCAGAAGTTTTTAAATTATGTTAATTATTTTATTACTTTTAGTATTTTGAAATCGGTTCTGCTTATTGAAGAGAAACTTCTTTATCTACGTTGGGAAAAATTTAGTACGGTATTAAAAATCAAAAACGTCACGTTTGATTGTAACGTTTCACCGTCAGGGCTGCATGAGTATGATTTCTTATATACCTATACGCGAACACTACACATTAAATAATACTAGTTTTTACGAATTTTGTCGCGTATATTAACTTATTTATATACCCGACGTTTCGAGCACTTTACAGTACTAATTATCACGGGGGGTGGGGGGGTCTGAGATGTTCAACATCCAGATGTCGTAGTTAACCGCGGTAACCCACAAATTAAAATTAATAATTTTAATCTGTGATTAATAATAATAATAATTTTACACTAACAAAGTTAAACACGAGGCAATTGAATGTTATATATAAAATTTGTAACGTATGTGAATCGTAAAAAGTAGCTTGCGATACCATAATGCCGAAAATCGTTTTAAACCAATTACCTATTATTATAGTTAATTGCAGGTATGATGCCTACAATTAAGGTAACTATGACGCGGGAACCTAGCCGGACAGTACGAATATTTTATATATTCTTAAAGGCAAATAGTTTTTTAGGAGAAAGAAATTTAGGAATATAAACTAGTGCTTTTTTTCCTTTATTTCTTATATATATTTTTCTATATATTCTTATTAAAATTGAAGTAAATACCGACCTAAGGTACCCACCTGATGGTAAGTGGTTGCAGCCATGATTGTTGCATGATTGTTGCATGTGGATGAGCCACACATGCAACTAACTTTTAACAAAGAGGCTAACAATACGTTTTTACCACTTATAAAATAAGCTGGATTGTCTTGCAGCAAGTTGTCAACCTTTCTGCCAATCGTGGCAACTATAGCAAATATCTTCGCAAGACAATATTTATCATATATAGACGGTGCAAGAATAACCATTATTACCCTCCTTTCCTGTTTCAAACCTCTTATCACACCTACGGGTCAATACCCGTAGGTGTAATAAGAGGTTTGAAACAGGAAATGGGCATCAAAATCTTCCTATAACAACCTAAATTTCTAAAAAACTACGGATGAGAACTCATTTGCCAAGCGTGGAAGCTTTAACAAAATCCCCCCCCCCCCTAAGCGGCAATATATATGGAGGAGGCCTACATTTAGCAGTGACCTATAGATAGGCTGTATGTAATGAATGGATCAATTAATGATATTTGAACATATTTCGTCTCAATATTTGACGATACCGACGTGGTGAACCTATACCCATTACTGTGATATACCAAATCACGGACGTATCATTATACGCGATCAAACCATCACTTTTCCCATAGACAAGTAACAATGATGCTTTATTTAATGATTCGGGGAGAGCAATAACTCCTACTACTGAATTGACGTCAGTTTGAATTCATTTGATTATATTAATTATTTCTGTAAGTAATGTGTATGGTATAAAATTGACTATCTACGATTGGATTGATGTGAGGTTAGATTAACCTGCAATTTAAATCGTATAGAAATAAAAAAACTACCCATGGTCAAGTTGGTCTTGGCTAAGATGTAACTTACAACTAATATTGAATATAGTAGTGATCATCATCTTCATCATCATCTTAACATCCCGTGGAATAATGATTTCTTATATTTACGCGAACACTATACATGATTTAAACTACTTTTACGGATTTTATCGCGTTTATTTTTACTTTTTATTTACTTTTATTTTTAATTCCCGACGTTTCGGGCGTTTTCCAGCACCCATGGTCACGGGGGACTGAGATGACTGACGTCCCGATGTCATTGTTAAACCCGGAGTACCTTCAGCTTTTTTAATTATTGTTTATGGTCCAAATGGTATAAAAAGTAAAAATAAACGCGATAAAATCCGTAAAAGTAGTTTTAATCATCCCGTGGAATGTCACAAAGCACGATCTCCAAATACGTTTGGTAAAGACGTAAATTGCTTGAAACAATATTTAAAAAAAAAAAAAAGAAAATGTAGACAATTACTTTCAACATTTGCAACTCTTTCTATTGCACGACGGCGATACGGAGCGAGCTATGTGCAATAGATAGCATTTTTGAAAATACCTACTCACGCCGTGTATAGGCACTTCACAATCCTTTTAATTCATTCTTAGTTCTTTTTAAAAAAGATTATGGAAGATTTTGAAACCATAAATAGGCCAAAAAGTTGCAAAACATACCTATATACATATTTTTTTTAAAAGAATATAAAATATCCATAATTAATCAGTTGCCAGTGAGAATAAGCTGGCGACTGAATGACATGAGCAATTATTGTAAGAGAATTCAAAAGCGGACTTCATTTCCTAACGCGCGCGCGTCGAGACGTCCCGCATTGTATGCAAATACGCTTCGAACCTCAAACTTATTAATTATTGTAGTTGAACACCGCCATGAATAATGATTAGTTTGCTAGGAGACTGATGCAGGACGATGGTCTTTCAAAATGAAGGTAAGACATGGTTAACTCTAGAAAGACTACTTGCAGTCAGGCGAGTAAAGCTACTAAAGATGTGATTAAATTAATTAGCTAAAATCCGGTTAAAAACTAAAATAACTAGCTTCCGGAATGGGACACTTATCAATAATGGAAATAATGGGACTGACATGTTAAAAATGACGTAAGACCCTAAATTAAAAAAAGAATTTAAAAAAAATATTAATATTTTTTAAATCTTAAATTCGTGAGTAGCCAAGGCCATAAAAAAACTAAAATAAATACTAATATTGATATATTGAGCTATTATGTACTAAGTACAGTAAATATTACTTCAATGTATTTATAATTTTTTTTAACTTCATATTTGGCGGGAATTTGATTCGTATGCAAATGGAAAAACTCGAACTATGCTGTTATTAAATTAATATTTCAGCCTCAAAAAAATTTCTACAAATGTGGTTTTGAAGAACTACAGTCTACTTTGGCAGACAATGTTCCGTCTTATTCTACAGTGGCATGCGCTGAATTTAAACGCGGCAGAAGCACTTGCAATGACGAACGTGGACTTTAACCCATTTGCATTTGCACCCGATTCTACCCTGAGATGTGAGATAAACTAAACCAAGTGTTGGAAATGATCGTCTTCTCTTCCAGCTCAGAGATTGAAGGTGTCTGCGTCCGTATTGACCAAAATAATGGCCCCTGTCTTCTGGAATGTGG
The DNA here is from genome assembly GCA_907164705.1 of Parnassius apollo. Taxonomy (NCBI): domain Eukaryota; kingdom Metazoa; phylum Arthropoda; class Insecta; order Lepidoptera; family Papilionidae; genus Parnassius; species Parnassius apollo. Next base: position 2,912,902 of record CAJQZP010000295.1, read on the forward strand.
AAGGTATAGTAATGATCGACTATTTAAGTAAAGCTGAGACACTAAAGGGAGATTATCACGCATCATCAAACAAAAAACTACACGAAGAACTAAAGATTAATGTTTAAAAAAACGAATAAGCGTTGAGGAAATTGAGGGCTGGTGTAATTTTTCATCAAAATATGCCCCTTTCCATCAATCTGATGTTGCAGGTGCTGCCATCCGAACTGCTGGATTTCAGTTGATGCAGAACCCCCCATATTCCCCGGACCTAGCTCTGAGTGATTTTCACCTTTTTACCCACCTTCGAAACCACTTAAAGTTACATCCTATATACGTCCCACTCCTAGGCATAGGCCTCCCCTCATTTTTGAGAGGATTTTAGGACAAGGAATTGTCCGCCGCGCTGCCCCAATACGTGTTGGCGAACTTCACATGTCTTCGAAATTTTTTTTCTTACTTCTCAGACATGCAGGTATCCTCACGAAGTTTTCCTTCACCGTCAGGCACGTAGTAAATCAGCACTTAAAATTGCAATTAAAAATTTCATTGGTGCCAGCTGGGATCGAACCATAGCGACCGCTAGCTGAGCTACCACGGCTCCACTTGCGTGGTATAAAGTTTGACGGCGACAACGAGGTGATGCTTGCCGTAGAGGCCTTTTTCGAGTCCCAGGGTCGAGCCTTTTTACCAAGTGAATTAACCAACTTGCAGATGCTATTCAAGGTATAATAGCTTAAAAGGCTATCACATTTCACATCACAGAATACCAGCGTAAAATATCAGTTTAATACTGCTGTGTTTCGTATGGTGAGTGTAGAGATCCGGAGACCCTTTTTTACTGGAAACAAGGCATTCCATCTTAGTCCTCACGGCTGACAACGCATCTGCGTTTTGATTCTTCAGGAGGATAAATGTAGATGTATATGGGCCACAGCATCCAGTTACCATCAAGTGGACTGTGTAAATACAATCTCAGACACAAGATATTTACGTAAACAAATGTGTGAGATAAACACGTAATTCGTAGTTTTTCTCTTCCAAATGCGTTAACAATCCTATGTTAAAGCTAACCGACTACTGTGCTACGCATCCATTCAAATGGTAATTTACTAAATATCAATTATGTTTGTCATTCTGAGCATACGTGGAAGAAATTTTAAAATATGTCGTTCTATTTGACTTACCTAAATAAATCTTTTTTACTAATCACCTTTTATTATTAATGGTCGCGTGGGTCTTCTGATAATATGCTTGTCTAGAGTGCTATTATGAAAAGGGGTTCCGAGACGATAAAACAACTTGACAGCAAGCACGTAATTTTGTTTTACTTGCTCAAGCAATTTGATGAACACATATAGCCGCTTGAGTAAGTACAAGGCATTTTTTAAATACACACATGGAACAGTACTTGATTCAGTCTGCCCCGAAAACAGTCGAAACGTAGCTTCAACCTTCAACAAGGGTTTAAAGCATATGCTTTAAGCAACCACCAAGCGATCGTGCTTGATTTAAGTAAAAATCTAAGATTTTTTACACAGCTCCATCTGATGGTAATAGATACTGTGTCCCATAGACATCTACATTTATCTTCGATTAAGAATCAAAATGCAAATGCGTTATCACCCATGAGGACTAAGATGGAATGCCTCGTTCCCAGTAAAAAGGTTCTCCAAATCTCGTCGTTCACCATACGAATCACGGCAGCTTGCTTTAAATTGCCTTACCCTTTCTGAACCCCTATAGATAGAGGTCCTCTTCCAGTTCAGCTGAACCATTCACGCCGCAGATATAATATATTTTATAGCATGGCTTCACATTTTCGTATATATTTAATTCTACAATATTAATTAAAATGTCAAAGTATATCGTTAAATGAGCACTACAATTGTGTAACGCTTCTGTAATATTGACAAGACTTGTGTTGAAATAAAACGAAGGCTAGTCACCGTAATCATTTGCGTAGGTTATTTACATAATTGGGGGTAAATTTCAGACTCAAATTATGAGGCTATTAAATACCTGTGATTAATATTTTTTGTATTCCAATACATTTATACAAGATAGAGCCAAGCTGCAGCTATATATCACGGTTGTAGTACAAATGGGTTGGCTCGACCGGGGAAGGACCGCGCTCTCACAGAGTACCAGCGTAAAATAGCCGCTTAATACTGCTGTGTCTCGTATGGTGAGTGTAAAGATCCGGAGAGTATTTTTTACTGAAAACGAGGCATTCCAACTTAGTCCTCAGGGGTGACAACGCATCTGCGTTTTGATTCTTAATAGAGAATAAACGATCATGTCTATGGGCCACAGCGTCCACTTACCATCAGGTCTATGTGCTCCTTTGTCTTTTTGAATTTTTGTAGAATTAGTAACGTCGCTAGCAATATAGTTACGTTACTAGGCAGTAAACAATTATTCAAGAAGTCCTTCTGGTCACTTACCTAATTCTTTCTAGTTTCCTCTCGAATTCTCCTTATATTAGTCAATTATTCATCAGTAATCAATCAGTAAATTTCGAAAATTTGGACCCGTATAGGAATAAAAATAAAGTATTTGTGGCCTACCGCATATTACTAAACGTGGATCAAGAGTGTCTGCCGGTGCCGCTAAAAATTTTATTACATTATACAAAAATATTTCGGCCCGTATCGGAACGTCAATTCAGGTAGCTGTGGTTTTCGGGCGTACGCTTAGTGCCGATTTTGGGTTATTATTTTGATGGTACCAATTTTTTGTGGTAACGTATATTGCAGTCATTTAAATGTTGTAAGTTGCGGTCCCTTTTTACGATCTTCATAAAAATCAAAAGCGAGATTCTATGGCGTGATTTGTGACGTGCCGGTTCGCGTGGGCGTCTGGTTGCTTCCGTATAATCTAAATTAGTGTTTTCTATTAACGTATTATCGATTTGTCACTTCATTTCTTTCGTAAATTAAATGATGACGATTTCCCAAAAATAATACATGAAATTTCTAGTAACTTAAATAAGTAAGCTCTTAAAATCCATTAATATTTAACAGCAGTCACGCGTCAAACGCTTTTATTTTTCAGTATAAATCGTATACCATAATTATTGACAAGTTTTGCAAATAAGTTAGCAAATATAAGTTTAGATATTAAAATCACGGAAATACTACTGTGATATAATTTATTTTCTTTTATCATGTTTCTTACGCTTAATTTTTTTTCTCAAATTGATGTATTTTATTTTTAAAAACAGCCAGCTTTTCATAATTTCAAAATTTAGCACTGAGATTCCTGTCAAATGTTTCTCATCATCATCATTATAATAATTACAGCCCAGTTTAATATGATATATATTAAACTGGGCTGTAATTATTAACGTATACACAAATATTTTACTGTATTATATTGTCACAAAATGTACAAAATACATCCTATGCACTTATGAATTATTACACATACGATACAAGTAACTTACTCTGTATAACTTATGTTCCATCTTATATATAATTTCCAATCCAACAATCTAAAACGATAAAAAACATATCGATAACGCAGCACAAAGCACGTCACTCGGGGCCAGTGACCCAAAAAAGAATAAGATGATATTTTATTTTCGAGATACAAGTATATACTATCGTGGCATAAATTAAAGGGTTTATATTTTCTCTCTTTCTTGTACCACGTGTTTGAGACGCGAGTGTTCGACGTCTTACCGTGTTCGTACGGTTTCCAAAAATGTTAATACATATACTTATTTAAGGTTTTATAGTAGTGTCTTGTTCAAGCAGATTTCTTCTCATCACTGCATAATTTATATTAAAAACGCCATCGGGTCCCGTATTAAAGCACTTTCCACGTTGGAAGTAACACCGTAATCGTAATGGAAAGAAAGCGAATTTGCGATTACAATACCAGACGTTTTGTATCGCAGATCTAAGGCTCAAATTCCCCGGGGAACCTACATTTGCAAAATACTAATTGTTTTAACGCAGCTGCCAAGGTTACCTAGGGTAATGATAAATTAGGACACTTAAAACCCAGACTGGTAACACGAGTAGACATCAATAGTGCAAGTCATCTGGTGTCTGATACTTTGATCGTAAGTGAAGCAAAAATTTTTACGGGAAAAAATCTAAGATTCCATTGATGAAAAAGAAGAAGGTTGAGATTAACTATTATTAATTAACAAGAGTACTCGTTAGTAGTTTGCTATAAACTGATAAAATCAAAATTTTAGGATCTCCACCGATGAGTCTAGTATTTTTCACTTGGTTTTATTAAATTTTATTGTAGTTTCTTTCGTTGGTTTGTTTTCTAATCTCCATAGTTCAACTTCGTTTTAGGATTTAGTACAATCAATTAATAATAAAATTATAATGCATTCAGCCAGCTCATCTTTAGTATAGCAAGGGTTGTATTTCCATGCATCCTTGTCTTCATCTATCGATCAAATTTATAATCAGCTTTCCTATAAGGTATCATCACTCTCTATATTGAAATATCTTTGAGAGACAGCATAGGCAATAAGATGTATTTTAAGTAACGGAAATAATTGGCATAGATTGGACATCTTTGTCACACAAAAGATGAAAGATGTCGCAATTACGTTCTGAATTGGATACCACGGTTGAGAAGAAGTGGGGGCAAAACTCCTTATGGCCGAATGATGGCAATCGCAGGCCCGTTCTGGATAAGAAAACAAGTAAACGAGAAGTATGGATAAAGCTGGAAGAGGCATATTATGTTTAGCAGAGGACGTCTTTAAGCTATTCTTAGTAAGAAGCCTAACAATTCTTTGTTGAAGATGTCCCCAGAAATTTTGCTATATCTATCGAGAAAAAAACAGAAAAGGCTAGTTTAGCTAACCTAGTCTTAGGATGGACCTATCGACCAACATAGAATGTAATATAAATGTAGAGATGGGATTATCAATTTTTATAATAAAATAAGACTATGTAGACTTAACGGTCAGTCGCCGTAGAGTCTACATTACCTGAAGATGCCTCGTGTAGAGGCGAAACACGTGTCGTATTGTCGTCGGTGGTGTGTCTTACCTGGAATAGTGGTATTGGAAGTAGTGGTGCTGGGACTAGTGGTGACGGAGTTAGTGCATGCAATTGAGGGTGGGCGGGAGGTGCTCTTCAATCCAAGTAAGACACATCATAGTTAGCGGAAGGTTGCAAAGTAATAAATTATTTATTATAATGGATTTCCGCAAAGTAACGCCTGATTCTATCAATTATCATAAGAAAAACAATTTATCCAATATTATGTTGTGAACTCTGTTCTGTATTTAAAGTTTTTTTTTGTTTTTTTTTTCTCTGTACTACTACAGTAGGCTCGATATTGAAACTGGAAGTAGATTCTAAAGTACAAAGGAGCTTTAAATAAGCATAACCTGATTATTATTTTTATTTTGACTTCAGTACATCTAGCTTATCTTGTCAGATGTAAGTATATGTATGTGTGAGTGCGTGTATGTGCAAGCGCACATACAATTTTATTCATATATTATTAATTGCATTTTTCTACTTGATATCATCCACAGAAGACCAGGGTCAAGATCGTCGGTAACCTTTATTCTAATAAATAGTCTTAGTTATTATTTACTCTAATAAATACGTGTGTATTATTTTTATTTATGTTTGTTTCTGAAATGAATCATTTCTTTTTTCTTTTAATCTGAATTAAGCATACCTGAGTGCGGCTGAAGATTATAGGAAAATATATAAATTTATTCACAGTCTGTCCGTACACAACAATATCAAGATTATTACCGTTCTGTTACGTATAAACTGGTCGGCTACTGGTTTTACTCTACGCTTCTGTGTGGGTGTATTAATTCTGTGTCGCACGCAATGTTTGTGTACTTGTGAGCGTAGACGTGTGTTGCTCGCTGGATACTGTTATTTGATTTGTGTTTGCTTTCGACCAATATTTGAAATGATAAATTATTTAAAGCTTTTGCTACTAAATTACGCACGAATAATACTTACATATTTATGAGTTAAATTTTACTCGTTTACAACAGTTTTTTTTTAGTTAAGCTATGATAAAGTAATTTTGTTCGTACGGTTTTGTTTTACATTGGCTTTTGCTTGCTTTTTATGTCGATAACTTGGACATTTTCATTATTATACATTTAGAGAATGGTCTATTTGCGGTATTAAGGTAGTGCCGAAGTATATATATATATATATATATATATATATATATATATATATATATATATATATATATATATATATATATATATATATATATATATATGGTCTAAGGGTTAATCATTTCTCTATTTTTTATATCGAATAAGGGTGACAAACGAGCACACAGTCCATCTGACAATTAAGAATCAAAATGCAGATGCGTTGTTAGGCCTGAGGACTGAAATGGAATGCCTCGTTTCCAGTAAAAAGGGACTCCGGTTCTCTACACTCACCATACGAAACGCAACAGCATTAAGTTGCTATTTTACGCTGGTATTCCGTGAGAGCTTGGTCCTACCCCGGTCCAGCCGACCGGGTTCAACCACAATATAGCTGCAGCATGGCTCTACAACGTAAAGTGTATTAATAATTGTGATTCAACTAATGTTTGTACTTAGTGGTAGAATTCTATTTCTATCTAGGAGTCTGAGAAGTTAGCTACTATCCATTTACCTAATTCTGCCTCCAATTAACAGTCCCTGGACTGTAATGTTCCAGTCTGAAGAGTATAATAGTAGTATAATAACAAGCTATAAGGTATTCCTTCTTGGACCGCAACAGTGACAACGCAACTGTAGCGTTCTTTGTTTGAATTTGTGGTGATCACACTTTTTATTAATCTACAGAGTGAACTCCCCGGATTCTAGAGAGTGATCAAGTTACTGAGCACTATTTAAAAAAATATTACTTTCTCTTTTTTACTAAAACTTTGTCTACTGCTTAATTTATGATACTATATTTTTTAATTCAAAAATGATCCCTAAATATTGTATATTTATAACGTAGGCAAGCATAAAGCGGCTGTGAATACCCCTTTTCAAGTATTTTAATTATATGTACACCGAATACCACGTCCTCAACAGAATATTTTAATAGGGCAACACAAGCGAAGACTAATCTCAAATAATACGATTTACCGCCAAAATATCATTAGGGTGGTATAATTCTTTTTGATCCGCGAATAATAGGCCGTAATACCTACGGTATTATCTTTATACCACAGTCATACTGCTACACGCTGTGTAGACTTTGAGTATTAAACCAAGTTGGTTGAATACTCATTGTGTAGATTGAACTTTTTAGTATGAAACATGATAAGTACATAGCATAGATATAGAGTAGGTAAATAATAAATATATTGCTTTTTGTTTTTTAACATAACACCTTTAGTATTCGCTCACGCTAGAAAGGGTTCAACCATCCAAAATTAAAAAAAAAACCATGACGCTAAGTGAAATAGAGCTATATATATATTCAGCTAATTCATAAAGTTTCCACTGTATTGAAATGTACGAAATGAGTATTGCCATGTCTTTCATAATTTTACTGTTGAAATTATATTTTATTTTTGAGTTAAATCTACTTGTATAGCGTTATGTTTTTGAGGCACTGTAGATTTATTTCCAATTAAAGCAAATAGAAAGCTTGATAAAATGTTTTTGGAATCAAACAAAGAAACATTACAATACATTAGTACATTCCGTTTTACTTTGGTCTTCAGTTTATCTTTAGTTCACTAAATATCAATGTTTACTAAGAATAACACAACGGAATACTTCTTTTCACACAAAAATAGCCAAAAAAAGCATGTGCCGGAAATTTGCTCAGTAGGTACTAGATGATGCAATAACATTAACATGTCAGGTGTGACGAAGGAGCGATGGGCAGGGTCCGGCGCTGATCTTGCGCGCTTTACGGTAACAAGTTTTGACATAAATTGGGTTGGTACCGACGTGATCCTGCTAAATAATGTTCGGGCGAACTTTCGGCCGAATATGTGTATTCGGTGAAATCCATATTCGGCCCATCTCTAATAATAATACTAATTGCATTTTAAAAAGTACAGTTACAGCTTATATCTATGTACTTACAACCTAATTTCTGAGAAGGTTGTGGAACAATAAATATTCCGCCGTGTTGCATCAGTGCATATCGGACTGACTTCAAAACTTCAAATGTTCTCGAAATATTTTATTCCTCAGACATGCAGGTTTTCTCACGTTATGATGCCTAGCCTTGGTGGTGAAGGAAAACTGCACAGCAACGTCATTTAGAACAATTACTGTAAAATACTGAAAAATTTACGGCCGGAGCTTAGGCCCTGAGCTCCCAGCTCTCGGATGCAAGTGATAGACAGTTACAGTACAACCAGATGCAAAGGCTTTCTGCAGTATTACTTACTTGTGATAAGAAAATAAGAAGTAAAAAGAAAATATAATATAATAGATATATAAGAAAGTATAAATAAATCATGGAAACTCGAATTGATATCGATATCGTAGATAAATAAAAGTTCAGAAATAAATTACCTACTATATGCGCGCTCTTGTAAGCCTTAGAAAATAAACCTGCCCCAAAGCAACATTGTATTGCGTTTTAATAACTAGGTATATAGAACACAAAGCAGAAAGTTGTAATGTAAACACATTATTTATTATTTGCAACAGAAATATTAAGCGCAAAAATAGCAACAAAATGGACAAATAAAAGAAATGTTCACGTGCCTACGTATAATTAAAAGAAAAACACTGTCCATCGACACTTAAATCAATTTTGATCAGTTATCAAAAAAAAAAAAAGAATGAATTCAAGCGGCCTGGCAGAATCTGAATAATCGTAAAAATGCAATAAATTACTGCAAGTATAGGTAATTGTAAAATCGCAAAGAAACTGGCATTATCGTCAACTTAAAAACTAAACTAAGTTTAATTGGTAAGTTTGTTCAAAATATAGCTAAAAGATACGGAATAATCCAAAAAGACGAAGCTAAGAGCAACAAAACGCAACGAGAAATAAAAAAAAAGATCCGTCACGAACATAGGCTAGGGAGAGAGAAAAAAAAAGAAAAAAGCAGTAAACAAGTTCAACGTTTATTTTGGTTGCGTCTCTTTCTTTCAATGCGTTATTGGTTATTGCCATCCTTGTCTATCGGGCCGAACGCTGGACACCTGTGCTTTAGTTTCCCCAGAGTACCAACGACCTCTACTCAGCTTAGCAGCAAAACGGCGTACAAGAGTAAAAATAAACGAATAAATTTCATCGTTATTATAAAAGCACAAAAGTTTGTTTTAATTTGTCACCAGAATAATTACAGATGTGTTACTTTTCGACGTAAAGCAATCATTGTCGTACTATATACCGATTTGGATTCGAAGGCTTAGTTTTTTTTTTACTTTAATGCGTAAACTAATGTATTGTAATAATAATAAAAGTAGAACACCTGTTGTCTACACTAATCCTATTGTTAAAATCTCGAAGTTAAGGTAAATTAGGGGGGTAGTTTTGTTGAATGCGAAATTATAGTTTTTTTTTAGTAATTGTGTGGATGTTTAACGTAAGTAAAGATGAGGGGGAAATGCATTATATTTTTTATAAAGTTTGCAGGTGCGTTATATTTATTTTCAAAACAAAACAATGCGTAACTTTTGCTGTTATTACTTTAATGCGATACCTACCAATTTTGTTATTAAAAATTTGCAGTTTATGGCTTTTTACCATATAATAATTAATAATGTCAGTCGTGCATAACCGTTTTATAAAAAACGTTAAAGTTATTGCAGGCATGAGTTATTCATTAGTCATTACTCATTACCTTTTCTTTTAATGGGGTAGTCTAATTAATTGTTTAGAGACCATCGCAAACTAAGAAGTTTAATTCTTATACTATTTTTTATAGAATAAGGGTGACATACGAGCACGCAGTCCACCTGATGGTAAGTGGATGCACTGGTTTATCTTCGATTAAGAATCAAAATGCAGATGCGTTGTCACCCCTGAGGACTAAGATGGAATGCCTCGTTTCCAGTAAAACAGGGTCTCCGGATCCCTACACTCGACATACGAAACACAGCAGTATTAAGCTGCTATTATACGATGGTATTCTGTGAGAGCTTGGTCCTTCCCTGGTTAAGCCGTCCCTCTACCACATATGATGAACGTTTGGTGAATATAAATTACGATACTATGTAAAATAATGTAACGATTATATTCCTTTTATCAAAAACAAAGGCACTGCAGCAAGTCCGTTTTTACCTGACTACTGCAAAAGGAGAGTTATGTTCTTCAGGTGTGTGTGTATGCGCATGTATGAGATGTAATTAGATTCGTCCTTTTTTCCCGAGTGTCATAAACAAATACCATTTCCATGAATGGTGCATTCTAATTAATTATTTACCATCACTAAGAATTTTGATACTATTTTTATATAGAATAAGGTAGCATACGAGACGTACAGTCTACCTGATGGTGATGTGGCCCATAGTTACTACGTCTATCCTCGATTAAGAATCAAAATGCAGATGCGTTGTCACCCCTGAGGACGAAGATGGAATGCCTCGAATCCATTTAAAGCATCTATCTCTGTTTCTCTACACTTGCCATTGCTCTATGAAACACACCAGTATATGCTGCTTTTTTGCGCTGCAATTCTGTAAGCATCCCACCCCGGTCGACCCGACCCATTAATCGTCATTATTTTATTATTTGAGCTTATCTACCTACATTGATTCCCTAATTTCGTTTTTCAACCCTTTGGGAAGATACTGCATCTTAGGTACGTTACAGCCCCCTACATCTAACTTGCGGAAGTGGGCTACTTATCAAATATTATTAAGTTTCAAAAGTTATTTGTGATTTTCATAATTAGAAATGTTTACAAAAATGTCACTGAGTTACATAAAATATGGGCTTTTAAAATGTCATTTTAATATTGCACCATATAATATTTTATTAAAGTGTAAGTTGTATTTAACAATGGTGTTCAAGTCTTTAAAATAAATATTAAGGCTATGTTTGAAGTGGACACTGAACAAAATTTAATACAGCTCTTAAAATATTCTATAGTACAAAAATTATTTTATGGACGTGTCTCCGATTTAAATTAAATTGTATTTGTTTTTTTTTTGTTTTGAGTTTTGGTTATATATTTTTGACAATTTGGATTAAAAGTCGTAATACGACACTTAACATATAAATATAAATGATAATAATCGTATGAAATATTATAATATAATATCTAATCAATATAAGTATCAGTTCTCGTCTCAATTTAGCTTTAACAGAAACATAACAAACAATAGTTTACGTTTTTTCATTTAATGAGTAAACGCAGCCAGTATTAAATGCTTTATAATTGACAATAAAAAATATAATTTTGTTAATATTTAAAGTAAAAAATAAAGTTACAGCCTATATACGTGCCACTGCTGGGCTCAGGCCTCCCCTCATTTCTGAGAGGGTTTAGGGCGAGGAAGTGTCCGCCGCGCTGCCCAAATGCGTGTTGACGAACTTCACATGTCTTCGAAATATTTTTGTTTCTTATTCCTCAGACATGCAGGTTCCCTCACGATGTTTTCCTTCACCGCCGAGCACGTGGTAAATCAGCACTTAAAATGAGCCGTGGTAGCTCAGTGGTTAACGCTCGCTGTAAATATAACAGAACGCGAGTAACCCGGGTTCGATCCCCGCCGGCACCAATGAAATTGTTAATTGCAATTTTAAGTGCTGTTAATATTTAATAACAAAAAATTTAATAAAACAGATTATTCCAAAAATATAACAAATAATTAGTAATTCGTATATATTATCGAAATATGACGAATTTTATCTTGAAGTCATATCCACTTTATGATGTCCTCAAAAGCGAGGCAGTTTCGATATCGTATTCAATCGGTAACTTACACCGCATTACAAACACAATGACTATTGATGGGCTCCCATTTTACGTTTACGACGGTGTAGCGTTGCCGTGTGTACATAGCGTCTACAAATTGTAAGCATACGGACAATATTTGGTCTTTGAGTACTCCACCTTCGTTACAAGTGTTTAAATTGAAAAAAGCTTTAGAAGGGTGGGTTCTCGTAAACTCCATTAAATTTTGCCTTTTAAATCTTTATTATCTTAATAAAATCGTTCAAATTCATTCTTTTGATAAAAAATCTTTTTGAAGTAAAAACTTCATAAGGCACGTTGGGCACTTTTGGGGTGGGGATAAAGCGCAGAACTCGTGTGACCGTCACGCTCAGATACCCAAAATTGATGAAAGTAATGTTGAAAATCCAATTGATAAAACTAAAAAAAAAAAAAATTAATATAGATAATATCATATTTTTCAATAGCGCATAAATGAAAATTTAACTTATAATACCAAAAATACTTCTAATAAAAAATACTTTTAAACTTCACCTAAAACCTATTACAAACAAACTTACAGTACCTCCAGATGGTAATTGGCTACAGCAGACCACGGACACCTATAGCCAACTTCAAACAAAGAACGCTACAGATGCGTTGCCATCTCTGAGGACCTTTATACGTGGTAGAGCCATGCTGCAGTTACATTAGTAGTATAGTTGTGGCACGAATGGGTCGGCTCGACCGGGGAAGAACCACGCTCTCACAGAATACCAGCGTAAAATAGCAGCTTAATACTGCTGTGTATCGTATGGTGAGTGTAGAGAACAGGAGACCCTTTTTTAATGGAAACGTGGCATGGCATTCCATCTTAGTCCTCACTGGTGACAACGCATCCGCTTTTGGATTCTTAATCAAAGATAAATGGAGATATCAATGGACCACAGCATCCACTTACCATTAGGTGGAATGTGTGCTCGTTTGTCACTCTTATTTTCTAAAAAAAACTTGACTGGAACACTGCAGATTTCTTATATTGCTACGCGTAGAGCCACACTACACACATTGATTAAAACAACCTTTTACGGAATCGCGTATAATTTTACACTTTAAACTGTTTTTTAATCGTATCGGTGCTGTATCAGCACTCATGGTCACGGGGAACGAGGTTCATCTGAGTCCCTCAGTTGTTAAACGGTACTTCAGCTTTTTTACCATCATAAACAATAATTAAATTGAAGATATCAATGAACATCATCCACTTACCATCAGCCGTGACTGTGTGCTGTTTGGCACAATCTTAAAAAAATTAAAAGTAAAATTAAACGCGATAAAATCCGTAAAAGTAGAGTTAATCAATAACTACTGCTATTTTTTGCCAGAAAAAGTTAATCTAAGGAGAGTCCTAGCATTTTCTAATATTATAGTCTTACCCTTTAGATCTGTAAATAATTTTATAGTGTGTAACAAATGGTCAAGCACACAGTCCACTTGATGGTAAGTGGAATGCTGTGGCGTATAGAAGTTTACATCTATCCTCAATTAAGAATCAAAATGCGGATGCGTTATCAGTTATCACCCCTAGTAATTCTATTCAGATCTGAAGTCGATGGATGCAGGACCGTATTTTGTTGCATTTCTTAGAATGGCCTCTGTTTAGTAGTAGACTTGTGAAAGGCTGTAATGATGGTGATGATTGAAATTGTTTGCGTGTAATTTATACTAAAATAAATATTAATGATTGTGCGGTGAGCACACCTGGCTGGTGTTTAATGTAGCGCCTTCGCATTTGACCTTTTCAATCGCGTATCTTGAGAATTAATAACAATTTCGTCTTCAAACCTCCAACCCAATTCCCGAACCCATTGTTGCATAATGAATGTTTAACTTTTCATTTAAATTGGTTTTGTCCCTTTTCAACCGACTTCAAAACAACACCACTTTGTTCACCCTATCGTTAGCAAGTTATTAATATACAAGTGGTAAAATTATAAATATGGGACCACGTCAGAGACACCAGCTTTTAATCAACATAATCGGTGTACCTAGAAAAATATTCTGAGGTAACACACATGAAATATTACAGTCGAATTGAGAATCTCCTACTTTTTGAAGTCTGTTGTAAAATATCTTGCTTGACAATGTTGAACTCGATTATATTTAGTTTAAAAAAGTGGTCAAAACTAACTAATGTTCAGCGTTTAATATATATAATAAATTGTGAAATCATCTGTAATTTAGTCACTTTAGGATCATTTAACAAGCTGACCGCTGTTTGCGTCTAATATCACCGTGTTAGTTTATTGTTGCGACCCAGAATAGAACTGAGACACGAACTGCGCAGGACATTGTCATGTACTGTAACACTGTTAGTTGAATATGACCACCCGTCTGTGGCTTTAAATTTAATTTCTATTTAAATACAAAAATAGAATATAAAGATGAAAAGATATAATTTGATATTTGACTGAGATAAAAGTATGACTTACTTTAATATTAATTTACGGATTTGCATTTTGCAGCCAAGTTCTTTTGTTTTAAAAATTTATTAAAGAAATTAAAACAGCAAGAACAGCATCTTAAAAGTGCATTATACTATAATTTGTCTTACAAGAGCGATATTTGCCATTAGGAATTGTTATTAGGAAGGCGCTTCTGATCTTTTCCTGATACGCTTTCTGTTTCCTGATACGCTTTCTGTTTCCTGATACGCTTTCTGTTTCCTTCTGCCGCCTTTACGGCACCCATGTGATGATATATGATAGTGTAGTGGATATTCATACACCGTCACTACACGATAATGTGCTGACTTGTTAAAGCTACAGCCCATACAACCCACAGACCTCCTTTCATTTCTGAGGAGGTTTTTGAGTAAGAAAATATCCGCCACGCTGCCCAATGCGTGTTGGCTTCACATGTCTTCGAAATATATTTTTTTTATTTCTCAAACATGCAAGCTTCCTCACGATGTTTTAATTCACCACCGAGAACGTTGTAAATCATCAGTCACCACTTACAATTGCAATCGATAATTTTGTGCCGACAGGATCGAACCCGAGTTGCTTGCGTAGTGTAAAATTTACAGCGAGCGCTTAGCCCTTGAGCTACCTCGGCTCATATGTGCCCATTTATATTTATATATTGTAATATTAAGATATAAATAATTGTAGACTACAATATGTTATCCTAAAACTTAATTTTTTTTCAAAAAAAAATCGCACAGACAACTAAATTTTCAAGACCTACACTGTAGCGCTTTAATTAAACGAAACGTGTTATAGTCGGTCATCTAGCGAGGGGGTAACAAAGTAAAACGCAGTCAGCAGACTGAAGCTTGCTAATGCTGCGCTTGTCACAAGCTGAAATTGATTTATGCTCACGTCGACAGCTAGTTTCGTTTGGTTACCGTACTTAGTAAACTTTGGGGTGGGCGCCGACGATTTTAGGAATGAGAGATAGAAATGTGTCTGTAACAGTGTCGACACTCGACAGTGTTCTACTGACCCACGTAAAGTGAAATAATATAAAACTTTGGCAGAGGGATTGCACGTTTATATAAATATTTACCTCGGAGAATATTTCTGATCCTGGAACCGATCCAATAATGGTGATTTGATGTTGTCCTTCATAAGAAACTAGAGTTATTTTGTGGAAAGTTTATTAGTTTTTCTTAGGCTGAGTTATCACAACTCAGTCCAAGGAAAACGTTGCTATATTTGATATGAAAATTTAAATTAGCTCAGGTAATAAACTACGATTGTTTTTCTTACCATTTGATATTATATACCACATTTAATAATATATAATCGTACAACGCGGTTGCATTTTTGATTCCTAGTTGGTTCTACATTTAAATAAAGCACAAACTATTCACATTGTAAAACAATAACATCTTGTAGATCGGAACCATATCAAAGTTATATTTTTGTTTTTATTTGTAATATCGATGACTTGATATTTAATCAAGTACTAACCACGAACGGTAGATAGCAATAGAGAAATAGAGACGAGTCGATGGACGGCGAATGCACTATTATACTAAGTGTGTAAAATGGAATATTAAATACGTACATGGAGCATTAACAACGTCGACGCATTCTCTCATCTAATGTCTAACAAACTTTTTCTTGGGCCTGGTAGTGTGTGGTAACCAGGGGTACACTCGTTTAGGCCTTCTTCTGGGTCTTCTCGGGAAGATATATATATATATATATATATATATATATATATATATATATATATATATATATATATATATATATATATATTAGGTCTCAATAACGGCGCCACCCACCGGGTCCAATTATTAATCTCAACCATCCAACTATTTTTGAGTTTTAGCGACAGCAATTGGTTTTTAATTTTTATATATAGAGATAATTGAAACGGTATCAGCTCAGGGGCTAAGCTCTTGAAGTAAATTTTACAGAACGCGAACAATCCAGCTTCGATCCCCGTCAAAACCAATGAAATAGTTAGTTGATATTTTAAGTGCTAGTTTTTGTTTTTAAACGTGGAATATAGTGGAATGTCACCGACATATAAAAATTAATCGAATACTACCATAGTGTAATTTTTTTATAGCTTTCTTGTATTGTAAACTTCGAAATTTTTTTCTAGAAGAGGAGCAAACGAGCATGCGTCTCACCTGATGGTAAGTGAGTAAGTGACCACCGCCGCCAATGAAAAACCGCAGTACAAGGGGAATTGCAGGAGCGTTGCCGGCCTTTTAGAAAGGAGTAAGTTCTTTTCTTGAAGGTCCCTAAGTCGTATCGGTCCGGAAAAATCGCCGGTGGTAAACAATTCCACAGAGAAGTTGTACGAGGAAGAAAACTCCTAGTAAAACGCACAGAGGTGGACCGCTAAGTATCCAGATGGTGAGGAGAATATCCTGAATTTTGACGCGATGTGCGTTCGTGAAATTTGGCCGCTGGAACTAATCCGAACAATTCCTCAGAACACTCCCATTTTGTCTTTTGTTAAATTACTGAGAATATCTAAGAGAAATTCAAAATCTAATTTGGACATCCGCATGAAATTTACGAATTATTCATCATTCCGCCAACTTTTCCTTTTCTTACAATTCATTACTAATGTAAACACTACTTCTACCGATGACATGTTCACAAAGACTGTTTTGCAATGACGGATGAACTATATAAAACGTTTATTTAAGAAACATCTACGATCTACGAGATGTATTCTAAATCAGACTGTCTCCATCCCTTCGTTGTCGACTTACCACGCATTCAAACCAAATTTTGCTTTATCTTTCGTCATATGTATAGCAAATGACTGGAATAAGACACCAGTCTTCCGTCTGAATACAATGTATGTCTTGAAGGCAAGAGTCAATAGGTTTTTTAGGCAAGTAATGGCCTAGAAAAATTAAAGTTTTCATATATAACTATCGATGTAATACCCTACTACTCGTACAATAGTAATATTTATATTTAAAGCCATATAAAAATTCATCTTCCATCATAAATATGAATCTATTATAATTCGGAGAAGGCATAAAAACTAGTCAAATATACACAATTACAACGATGTATTAAATTAAACTTAACCTGTCGTAGGAAATTTTTTAAACCCAAACAACCGTTCCTTACCCGGCTTCTGAATATGAAATGAACTTTTTCGTTCTGAAATTTGAATATCTCCTCACAATGATTATAGTGTGGATGATAAATGATTTATCACGTATAATAATATAGGATCGTTGACAAGCGGGTGTTAAGTCTAATTGATTATTTTTAAAAGCGATGCCAGTTTTTTTGTTATCGAATTTTAATATCAAAGAGGTGCACATTGACGGATATGCATGCTCAGATTTCTTAAGTGTATTTGCATTTAAAATAAAAAAATATCAAATCATAATGTGACTGGTGTGAACTGAAGCTGAACTTGACACCAATTAGTTAACTTAAATCAGCTTTAATGGGAATATCACCTCGTGTAAAGTCTTATTGTTTCTTAGTTCTCATCTGCGGTCTTTGTTTGAAGTTAGCTGCAGGTGTCTTTGGGCAGGAGCCGCTTACCATCAGGTGAAGTGTATGATCGTTTGACGCTTCAAGTGGTTAAAAAAAAGTAACTATAGTTTGGTGAATGTAAAATAATAATAAAAGCATTGTTCGCTTCCGATTTAAATTAACTTTTGATAGTTTTTTAAAAACAATTTTAAGTCCTTGATGATTTTTTAACGAATTTTTAGTTTTTCTACATTCTATATTCGTTCAATGTGGAAGACTGGCTTCTCACTTTTGAGAGGGTTATAGAGTAGGAAAGAGCCCGTGTTAGCGAGCCATTGATATCAAATTCTCAAAATACAATGTATTATTGGATGTTCTTGCACTGTCACTATAGGATTAGAAATGCCATACATGGTGATTTACATGGCTAAGTGAGTCGTTCGTATTTCTTCCGCCAAGAGGCAGAGCCTGCACAACTGTGTTGTTTGTAATAAATTATTTTCCTAATGTCAATCTCACTTTCATGTAGTTGCTCGATCGAAGTTTTTCTAACTGATGAAATCATTAAAAACCACTGAACCCAAAATTCACGATCTTGGCTTTATTTTTAATGGCTTTTTGGATTTTAAATGAGACAGCGTTTTGATAGATCGATCCAGGCTATTATGTTACTGGGACTGGTGGTACGCAGGTGGAATTATGATATAAAGTATAAGGGTGATGATTATGATGATGATGACGACGATGTTTCGTTTGAGTCTGACAGTAATGTAAAAAGTTTTGTTATCTTTTTTCAAAAGGAAATAATAACAATAACTTTAATTGATCTACTAGAATGAAGTTTCAATCAATAAAAACAAAAAACGCATTACCATTTTAATATACTATAGACACAGATTAAATACATATACTATAGATACAGATTAAAAAGTAGCCGAGCTACCGGACAAAGGTGAGTGACCCCTGTCGGTCACTGCGGGGCGTGCGCGCGCGCATCTTACTCCCTTTTTTGTAATGTGCTTTTGTATGCGTTTGTATTGTTTTGGATCCATCGGTGTTAGCGCCAATTTTAACAGATAATTTCGATGGTTATGTTAGAATAACGAAATAATCTACTGAATAAAAACGGGAAATCACGAAAAAGCTGCAACAAATTTGCTTGTGGTGCCGATGTTGCAAAACACGTTTATACGCTACGTGCGGTTGTAAAATACGGCTTTGAGCCCTAATGACCTACGATAGATTACATAGATTACGATATATCAACGAATATATTATATGACAGTAAAGTAAACAGATCGGCGACTGTAAGTAGATTCAAAGTTTCGAGACGTTTACAGCTAATTCCTTTTTAGTTCGAGTAGAAGAGAGTATTAGTGGTGTTAAAATTATATAAACCCTCATTTTCTTCTTTAAAAAAAGTCTACAATACGCATACCTTCAACATCGATAGTGTAGTGCTAGTACTTTTTTATTTGAATGCAATAAAGTGTAAATATCGATATTGGAGTTTTTTAAATATTTTAATATGGATAAAGGAATTTGGTTTATATCGATCATAAGATCGATATTTTCGGGTCGACATTCTAGATATTACTGGATTTTCGATATTTCGATGCAAGCCAATTTTATACACGCAGATGTAAATAAAGAAAACAAAATCCTTTATTTAACTTAACATTACTTCATATTATGGTATCATACTTCATACATCTTTAAATGTATAAATTACGTGTCACGTTGTTTGTCCGCGATGGACTCCTAAACTACTTAACCGATTTTAATCGAATTTGCACACCGTGGTGCAGTTTGGTCACACACAATTTTTTTTTTGCGAATTTAATGATTTTTAATAGGACATGACAAAGGGTCGTCGAAAAGGGCAGAACAACGTCTGCCTGGGAACCTAGTATTATAATATAATTTAATGACGAACTTTTGCCACAAAAACCACTTGGTTAATTTTCAAGGGTCCAGCAGAGGTTTGGAAAACATTTAAAATATTTTTTGGAATATGTTATATGATCAATTGCCCCTAGCGGCTAGTCTGATAGTGCAATGCCTAAGTGTTCGGCCGCGTTCGCGTGACCACAAATGTGTATGGTCTGCAAATAATTGCTCCGTATTTGGATGTGTGTTCTTGTGCAATTTATCTAATTAATCCGCCTCCATGATACAGGAAAAAACGCTGTTGTCTGGGTTTACTTGAAAAAAAGAGAAATTAAAAAGTATCTATTGCTGCCTACGGAAATCTGCGACCGACATCTAACTAATAGGGTCAGTACAACCTGACAAGCTTTAATTACAGTAGCTCTCTATACCGGTTAAAACATGAAAAGGCAAATTGTGTAAATTTCGAATACCAGCGTAAAATAGCAGCTTAAGAGGATAGAGTAAGTCAGCTCAAATTCTAATTTCGCCCCCACTTCCCCGCGCGTCGTATGCTATGTACCGATATGTTTGTAATCACTAATACTGTAAGTAGAAAGGTCGTTAGACACTTATTTCATTAGGTTTATCATATTTATGCCTGTTTCTTAACGCCAAGCCAGCCGCTTCTTATTTTTATCACGGTTATTTCCCATTTTAATTTTACGTCGTACTGTTGCGTAATGTGTATTCTGATCGTAAGCGACACAACTTCTCCCTTCAAAAGCCTAAGCGATACTAACGGGGCGACAGGAATCAAGCTCAAGACGCCGATAGTTTAGGTAATTTCTTTTTACAGTGAAAATAATGATATTTTAAAAAAAGTAAATAACATAAGCACTGCTTTATAGTTAGTTCAGTTAGTATGCAAAGTTTCATGATCTTATTTAAAGTATTTTATGAATAACAGCGGTTTATTGTTTATTTTGGAGGTAACTTTGGATTTTTTTTCTATCGAGAAAATTTTACGAAATCGTGTTTTCGTCTAACATAATCATTAACATTAATCCTCAACTTTACCATATATTTATTTCAAAATTAATGCTGCAATATTTTCGGCATAACGAAGGATCTTGCTAAGCCATTTGACATTATATTTCCCCTTAATGCTGCTGTGTTCCGTGAGCCGTAGACCTTTTTTACTGGAAACGAGGCATTCCATCTTAAGCGCCCTCCACATTCGCGCTGTGAACACCCGTGAAAGGCGTGAACCGCGAGTGTGGATGGCTTTCGCGCCCGTTCACGGGCTTCGCGCCTTTTCACGCCTTATTCCCCGTTCAGTGTCGGTATTTTGTGCCCGCGTTAAAGGGTTTACGACGCGTGAACCTCCCGTGAACGCAAGCGCATCCACACTCGCGCGTGAAACCAGTACAGTACAGTAACGCGCTAGACTCGTTGCTGTGAGGTTGTGGTTATTTGTATTTTTTTTACGGAGGACGGTGCGTCAAATGAGAGTCAGTTGGACGAACGAGCAGAAACTCTTGTTGATCGAGTGTTATCATGCCGAACCCATTTTATGGGATTGCTGTGAGGTTGTGCTTATTTGTATTTTTTTACGGAGGACGGTGCGTCAAATGAGAGTCAGTTGGACGAACGAGCAGAAACTCTTGTTGATCGAGTGTTTTCATGCCGAACCCATTTTACGGGATGCTAAACATAAAGATCATAAAAATAAAATGAAAGTACATGACGCATGGAACAAAATTATAAGGATATATTAACAATTCCTTTAATAGTACTTTAACATATGATATGACGAAAACATATGATGCAAACAATAGTTATAATAGAGGAGGCGTACAGAAAATAATGAAAATACATATTGAATAAAACTATATATACGGATTTTATCGCGTTTTATTAACTTATTATTTCAATTCCCGACGTTTCGGGTGATTTACAGCACTCATGGTCACTGGGACGAACATTTGGATACGAATAAAGGAAATAATGAATATTATTTTATTTTCTTTTATAGGATAGGGTGACAAACGAGCACAAGTACATCTATCCTCGATTACGAATCAAAATGTACATGCGTTGTCACCCGTGAGGACTAGAATGGAAAGCCTCGTTTCCAGTAAAAAAGGTCTCTATACTCACCATACGAAAAACAGCGGCATTAAACTACTATTTTACGCTGGTATTCTGTGAGAGCGTGGTCCTTCCCCGGTCGAGCCGACCTATTCGTGCTACAACTATACTACTAATATAACTGCAGCATGGCTCTATCACAAAAAGCGTTGAAGTGACTAATTGAAAAAAAAAGGCTAATGTCCAGTTATAGAAATTATAAGAAAAAGGTGAAGGATTCTGAAAGGAAGTCTGTAGCAAGCATCGATAAAATTTTCAAGCCCATTTGAATTGCCTTTGATGTGATCGGTGCTTTTCTAGAAAGCGATAATTGTAAAAAGAAACTACAAATACGGTTTTTTTTTTATCTTTTATTTACACGTAGTTGTCGTGAGCAAAAGCGCATAGCGTCACGGCGATAGCAGTGCATATTTCAGCGCCCACTCTCGACGAGCGCGCGACCTAAACTGTGAACGATTGCGAATGTCGCAGGGACGTGTTTCTCACGTCGTCGGAGGGATGTGTTTTTCGCGACGAGTTCGCGGCAAAATTACGGCGTGAATTCACGCCGTGAATCACACAGGAGTCTGGAGCCCGTATTAGACCTCAGGGGTAACAACGTATTTGCATTTTGATTCTAAATCGAAGATAAAACCTCAGCATCCACTTACCATCAGGTGGATTGTGTGCACGTTTGTTACCCCCATTATAGAAAAATGTGTGTAGATATATTTTAATAAGCGTAATGTAAATAAATAGGACTACAATATTAAAGACTTCACGTAAGATTTTCTTTCCAAATAGCAAAGATTCTCTTTGTAAAATATCAAAATATAAAAAGAAAACTATATGACCGTATAGAAGCTCAGACAAGAGGCGCGAACGTTTAATTAAAATAGGCGTTAAAACTTCACGAGCAGACATTATACAGACGAAGACATACATTCGAAATAATAAAACGAAACGTGAAAACAATTGTTAACCCCTGAAAGCTCCAGATGTTCGCGACCTACGTCAACGCCCAGCGCTCTATAATTTCACCATAACAGACGCACAAAGATTCGTTAAACCTGCGTCCATTTTCGCCTTTACTGCAATTATAATAAGAGTACAGAATCGAGTAAACAACATAGCGCCAGTGAAACTCTCATCTGTTTATAAAGCTGAAAATAACAAGAAATAGTAAACAGAAATTTGTTTACTATGGTACATTATTGTTTTGTTACTTAGGTCTGTCGGAGCGTCAAAGAGTTTCCGCCGTTGAAATATTGCTTTCATAATATTTGCTGCCAATATTGGTTTGCAAATAAATACTTGACTGATTTATTATGTTAGCTTGATTTTTACAAAATTGAATGAGATTTGTTTCTTACTGAATGAAAAGCACAGCAAATAGTTGGTAAAACTTGTCGTTTGTTGAGCTATACCTTTTTTATTTATAGCATTGGGTGACGAACGGGCACACACCTGATGGTAAGTGGACGCTGTAGCCTATAGACGTTTATCCTCAACCAAGAATCAAAATGCAATTACATTGTCACCCCTGAGGACTAAGATCGGGTGCCTCGATTCCAGTAAAAGGAATCTCCGGTTCTCTACAGTTACTGTACAAAACACGGCAGTATTACGCTGGTATTCTGTGAGAGCGTGGTCCTACCCCGGTCGTGCCGACTGAATCCGGTCTAAGAGTATCCACTACCCGATATCATCCTGTAGATGGCGTAAGAAGCAACAGGGGAACAAATCAGGAGATGATCAGCAGCATTTTCCTAATAACGATCGAAAATAAAAATAAAATCGTGGTTTCCAACCCGCTTGCCGAACGTGTCAACTATGGCAAATATCCTCCCTAAGAGGCAATCTATGGCGGAGGCCTATGTTCAGCAGTAGGCTTAAATAGGCTGTAATGGTAACCATTTATTTATATTAATTTAAAAATGCATGAGGTAAAGGCCAATTTCAATATATTTAGGGAATATTCTTACAGGGACATTTTTAAAGTAGGGACCGGTCCATAACAACAATCTTGTTGTAAACTATATGTAATGATTATTAAGATGAAGTTAGTTTGTAATAACACGATGATAAAACGCCACATCACAGAAAACGTTTTCTTAATTTGACAGGTCTATGGAAAATTTTACACTCTCAATATGTCTTTATGGCAAGAGTTATTTACAAGTCTATTTAGAACGTCTTCTGCCTATTATACATGTAATAAGCACCTTAAACGACCATTTGCAGATCGTCTCGCGGTACTTTAAACGATTACAGCTTCAGAAATATTGTATTTTACTAAGAAAATCTGGAAATGTTTCTTTTAAAAGCTTGTAAACGTTTAACTGCAAACTTGGTTTCACTCGCCTGGGGGGCTCCATTACGAGTCGAAGGACATTCTTTGTACTATTTATCGGACCATTACATTGTACTGCTGGACTTAGACTTTAGGAAGAATCGCAGTACAGATATCTCGCACCTTTAAATTTGTGCCATGTTAAGGTAATTTATATCCGGTATATCTCGTATATGGTAATGGTATCTCCCCTGCTGTCAGTAACTTGAGGATTTTTAAGAATCATAGTCACCTTTTACTTATGGGCTGAATGATGTTATTTTATTTACTACTAAGATGTGGTAAATCGACATTTAAAGTTTTTATTAACAATCTTGCTTATAACGGTGCCGGAGATGAATTATGATATGTATCTAATTACCAATTATTTCTCGGCTACTGATATGAATTAAAATGCATAATAATTCCTACATAAATGCTTACATAAATTCTCGTTTATGAATTAAAATACAATATTCTTCGTCTATTCTCTTCTTCTGTGCCGTGTAGTGGCGGTTAAGAATATCCACTACCCCATATCTTCCCGTGGGTGTCGTAAAAGGCGACAGAGGGAGACAGGCAGGAGATGGGCAGCAGCATCTTCCTGATAACAGCAACTGTACGATAAAAAAAAAAACTGCGGTTGCCAACCCGCTCGCCAAGCGTGGCAACTATGGCAATATACCCCCCATGAACAATTACACAAATAGACGGCCCCCAGTCCCCGGCGGCTCCGCTATTCCTGGCTACGGTGGCGACCATGGTAACGGCGGGGCAGGGGGTGCTAAGAATCTCCGGTGGAGGTTCGGTTGCCACCTACGACGACTCGACCTGGCAACATTTAACGCACGCACACTGAGGACTGACGAGAAGATCCTGGAGCTGGAAGAAGAGATAGACAAGTTGCGCTGGAGTATTATAGGATTATCCGAGGTCCGAAGAGAGGGGGAGGACACGGTGATTCTCGAATCCGGCAAATTGTTCTATCACCGGGAGGGCGACCATCTGTCCCAAGGAGGTGTCGGATTTATCGTCCACAAGTCTCTCGTCAACAACGTTGTAAAGATTGGGAGTGTGTCGACGAGGGTCGCGTACCTGATACTCAGAATCACCAAACGGTATTCGCTGAAGGTCATACAGGTTTACTCACCAACCTCGGCACATTCCGATGAGGAGGTGGAGGAAATGTATGAGGATATTTCCAAAGCCATGCATTCCTCCAAAACCCACTACACGGTGTTGATGGGAGACTTCAACGCAAAACTAGGCACAAGAGAAAACGGTGAGCTGAAGTTAGGGAAATTTGGAATAGGGCAACGGAACCGAAGGGGCCAGCAGCTGGCCGACTTTATGCAGAAAGAGGGACTCTTTATGATGAACTCTTCCCTCCAGAAGCGGCCCCATAGGAAGTGGACCTGGTCGAGCCCCCGACGGTTCGACAAAAAATGAGATTGACTTCATTATGACGACCAGACGCCAACTGTTCAGTGATGTCTCAGTGATCGCAAGGGTGAAAACTGGCAGCGATCACCGAATGGTTAGAGGCACACTGAACCTAAACGTTAAGTTGGAGAGGTCTCGTCTAATGAAGTCAACGCTCCGTCCCCCTCGTGCTCTAATCCAGAATCCCGAAAACTTTCAGCTCGAGTTACACAACCGCTTTCAGTGCCTACAAGATTGCAATGCAGTGGACGATATGAATGACAAGCTCGTGGAAACTGTCCATGCGGTCGGAGCTAAGTTCTGCAAGACCCGCCGCAGAAGAACACAAAAACTCTCCGATCACACTCTTAATCTCATGGCTGTTAGACGGGAGATGAGGCTGCAATCGTCAACAGATTTGACAGCATACAGGCAACTGAACAGACAGATCTCCAAATACATGCGGCGAGACTTACGCAACTTTAATACTTCTCGTATTAAAGAAGCAATCGAGCGGAACCAGGGCTCCAAAGTCTTTGCCAGAGATCTGTCTGCCGGAAAGAGCCAACTGTCAAAGCTGAAGACTGAGTGTGGCAACATCGTTTCCGGGACACCTGAGATTCTGAGTGAGATTGAGAGGTTCTATGGGCAGCTGTACACATCATCGTTGGAGCCACACTCAAGTGTGAGTAACGATCCAAGAGCAAGTCTTATCCGACACTATTCCGATGATATCCCGGACGTCAGTCTGAGCGAGATTAGAATGGCTCTCCAACACCTTAAAAACGGCAAGGCCCCGGGCGAGGATGGAATTACAGCGGATCTTGTGAAAGCGGGTGGAACACCGGTACTTGAAGTCCTTCAGAAGCTCTTCAATTCCGTCCTCCATGGTGGCACTAATCCAGAGGCGTGGAGCAGAAGTGCGGTGGTCTTGTTCTTTAAGAAAGGCGACAACGCTCTCTTGAAGAACTACAGACCGATTTCCCTTCTGAGCCGCGTCCACGTGCTGTTTTCGAGAGTCATTACGAATCGTCTCGCAAGCAGACTCGACGACTTCCAGCCTCCCGAACAAGCCGGTTTCCGAAAAGGCTTCAGTACCATAGACCACATACATACCCTGCGGCAGATTGTACAGAAGACTGAAGAGTACAATTTGCCGCTTTGCCTGGCGTATGTGGACTATGAGAAAGCCTTTGATTCCGTCGAAATTTGGGCGGTGCTGCAGTCCCTTCAGCGGTGCCAAGTTGACTGTCGGTATATCGAAGTGCTGAAGTGTTTGTACAGTAGGGCTACGATGGCTATCCGAGTACAGAACCAGAGCTCGAAACCTATCCAACTGCAGAGAGGTGTAAGACAGGGTGACGTTATATCCCCGAAACTCTTCACCGCTGCTTTGGAAGACGTTTTCAAGCTACTGGACTGGAAAGGATACGGTATTAACATCAATGGCGAGTACATCACTCACCTTCGATTTGCCGACGATATAGTCCTTATGGCAGAATCGCTGGAGGACCTTAGCACTATGCTCAATGACCTCAATGGTGTCTCCCAACGGATAGGTCTTAAGATGAACATGGACAAAACAAAGATTATGTTCAATGTCCATGTCACACCTATGCCGGTAGTTGTGGGGAGCACTATGCTCGAAGTTGTTGACGAGTACGTTTACCTGGGACAAATAGTCCGACTAGGTAAGTCCAACTTCGACCGAGAGGTCAATCGACGGATTCAACTCGGCTGGGCAGCGTTCGGGAAATTACGACACATCTTCTCGTCAGGTATACCTCAATCTCTGAAAACTAAAGTGTACAACCAGTGCGTGTTGCCAGTGATGACTTACGGATCAGAGACGTGGTCCTTCACTGCTGGCCGTATGAGGACGCTCAAGGTCGCTCAGCGAGCTATGGAGAGGGCTATGCTCGGAGTTTCTCTGCGTGATAGACTCAGAAATGAGGATATCCGCAGTAGAACCAGAGTGACCGACATAGCCCAACGGATTAGTAAGCTGAAGTGGCAATGGGCCGGCCATATAGCTCGAAGAACCGATAACCGATGGGGAAGAAAGGTTCTCGAGTGGCAGCCTCGTACCGGTAGGCGCAGTGTAGGGCGACCCCCACTAGATGGAGTGACGACCTGGTAAGATATGCAGGAAGTCGATGGATGCAGGTGGCTCAGGACCGTGCTTTGTGGCATTACTTGGGGGAGGCCTATGTTCAGCAGTGGACTTGTGAAGGGCTGTAATGATGATGATGATGATGATTCTTTGTCTCCGTGCCGCGTAGCCGTGGCGCTCGCTGTAAAATTCACAGTACGCGAGAAACCCGGGTTCGATCCCCGCCGGCACCAATGAAATTGTTAATTGAAATTTTAAGTGTTGATTTACCACGTGCTCGGCGGTGAAGGAAAACATCGTGAGGGAACCTGCACATCCAAGAATTAAGAAAAAAACACTTCGAAGAAATGTGAATTTCACCAACACGCATTGGCGCAGCGCGGACATTTCCTTGCCACAAAACCCTTTCAGAAATGAGAGGAGGCCTGTGCCTAGCAGTGGGACGTATACAACATGTAACATAATTAACGCACTTTGAGAAAGTAGTTTGTTCAGAATCGTTTACTGAATCGATTCCTATCATTTTTAATGTAGGTAATTATTTATCCCAAAAATAATTAAAACTACGTAAATAACAGTCACACTAAATCTGTACAGTCAAAACAAACTGAAATGGACCTTAACTTAAGGCCATAAGACTTTTAAGAGCGCAGTTTTATTTGTATTATTACTAATTCTGTCATTCAATAAAAATAAAGAAAAATGAACTTTATTTGAAGCACTTTAAAGTCTTTGGGTTCGTGGATTTGTACTGTGACCACAACATTCTTCCGGAATTAGTATAACTAATTTGATAAATAATCGGTACATAAAAATGTTTAACTAAAAATCAGTGTATATATTATGATTATAACATAATATACTAATTGGGGTGTCTGAGGGTGTGCGTTAATTACGTTTCATATAGTATATGCTGTAACTTTACTTTTTACTTTATTCTTTGTCTCCCTTAAGAACTAGGATGGGATGTATAGTTATCAATACATTGTGTTCGGCTCTCATCACTAGCCATACTAAATGCATGAGAGTTATGTATTATTTTTATTTATTTATTCTATAGTATAAGAGTGACAAACGAGCACACAGTCCACCTGATGGTAAGTGGATGCTGTGGTCCATAGACATCTACATCTATCTTCGATTATGAATGAAAATGCAGATGCGTTGTCACCCGTGAGGATTAAGCTGAAATGCTTCGTTACCAGTAAAAAGGGTCTCCGGATCTCTACACTCACCATACGAAACACAGCGGCGTTCAGCTGCTATTTTACGCATCTAACTATATTACTAACGTTATTTTACGTTAGTTTTCTGTGAGAGCGTAGTCCTTCCCCGGGCGAGCCGATCCATTCGTGCTACAACTACACTACTAA
This sequence comes from Parnassius apollo, assembly GCA_907164705.1. Classification (NCBI taxonomy): domain Eukaryota; kingdom Metazoa; phylum Arthropoda; class Insecta; order Lepidoptera; family Papilionidae; genus Parnassius; species Parnassius apollo. Next base: position 2,941,906 of record CAJQZP010000295.1, read on the forward strand.
TAAGATGCAGAATGGCTCTACTACGTCTAAAATTATGTTAATATCATACGCATAGGAGTGACTCCACCACGTAAATGTAGCTTTGCCCTTGCCCTTGATCTTTTTTATATAAAATTTAAGTAACAAATTAACTTACAATCCACCTATAATCCATGGTCACTTGCAGTCAACTTCACAACAGAAGGATACATGTGAGTTGTCACACTTGAGGACTAGACAAGTGCCATTCATTCATTTCTAGTGACCCGATCATTCAAGTATTGATTCGTCTTACTCTGTGATGTGTGAGACCCGCTCGATAATGACGGTTGTTGAACATTACTACACTCTTTGGTCGTAGGTCCTGTCAATCGTTTGATCCGGAACTTTTAAAAATTTAATTGCAATTATCAATACTTCGATGCGACCCGGGTCGAACGAATCATTCACGATTTACACATGTCTGCTGAGGACTACGATGGAATGCCTTATAGCGTGTAATTATAGTGGCTTTCTATATAAACCTTTAGACCTTCAGACCAGGTCATAGAAGTGCACTTGCTGCTATTTTGTAGCAGAAATAGTTAAGAGTGTGGTATCTTTTTTTTCGTGGGAATTTCGTCATGGATACCATTCGTTACGGGAGTAACGAGAAGGTTACGCCGGACTCCTACCGGCTAAAATCCTACGGTAGTCATCATCAGCGTATACGAGGGGTCCCGGGATCTCCGTTCGGAACGCAACCGGGGACCCTCCATCGCTTGCTACACTAATAGCACGTCCCGGGAGCAGACTTGCTGCCTCCAGCACCCTTGCAGTGCTACCACGAGTGTGGTAACTACCCAGAAGAACTTCTAGGTAGGGGAGGAGAATGCATGTATTTACCCATAACAAATCTTACTTACTTCATACTTGTCACTTTAATAAAAATAATACCGTTTTTTTAGTTTAACATTTCATAATCAGTTTGTCGATGCTTACGAGACGATGGCGGTTCTTTACAAAATGGATATATAGAATTTACGACAAATTGATAGAGCACCAGCTTCCAATACATTTATTTGCAAATGAAGGGTCTATACACCATGGTCATATTTAATATTTTCTTCACGTATCACTACAATCGGTCCATCGCCTACGACCCATAGGTGGCGTGAGCGTGTCGCTGCATTTGAATGAGACAGATATATTGATGAGAAAGTCAAACAATGTTTTGTTTTGATCAAAATATCAATGACTTGCCCATAGATGGACGCAGTAATAAAATTTATTCGGAGGGTGATACTAACTTTATTGTGACTGGAATGGTGTTTAGATTTCAGTGGAATCTAAATTTCATAATTGCAGTTGATAGTATATTATTTATTTTAAGGACACGTGCTGTAACCAAAAAAAAAAAAATAAAATCAAAAGTTCTTACTGTTGGTTGGTAAATATTCCAACTTTTACGGCTGATTATTCAACTTGCTTGCTCCCTTTGGATCTCTTTGTAAATCTCAGCACGTCATATGTTTGAATCATGTGATCAGATTCAAAATTAAGACATTAATTGCCAAAACAAAACTTTAAGAACTTACTTTTGAGAATATCATGTACTTCACGTGATTCAAGTTTCCACACCCTTTTCCGATTCTTTCCATATATGCCACTGAAAAACATTTATCACTAGTAATGTTTAGTGTACGCAAAAAATTCGATGGTGACTGACTTGTATTCACTGTACCATATACGTGCAATCAAAGGCACATACAATCTTTTTTTAAAATCAGGTAGGTACGTGATGGTAATATCATCACCTTAAGCTTTGCCGCCCTATAAAACCAAAACTAGGAGAAGGAGAGAGACAAAAACACAAAGTAGTATAATACCATAACTCATATATATTAAAAAAAAATAAGTTTTGGCAATAATTAGGAACACTACGAAAAATCTACTTAAAAAAAACTAACTACACTACATCATACAAAAATAAATAAAAAATATTTACAGTAATATCAACTGTCAAAATGGCGTCTAAATAGCAGCGCTCTTTTGACGCTTTATTATTAGGTCGACCGATGAGGAGCTATAGTATCGCAAAGTTATAGATAACTTTGTGATACGATAGCTCAGTAGCAAACAAGACAGTAGTTTTTGAGTTATAAGAAAGTGACCACCCACATTATCCGGATGACCATATAACCCTCACGTACTATACAATATATTTCTTTCACATATTTATTAGCTTCTTGTAAGTGAGGATTTTCCATAAGGAGAGATATTCTTATTTCTCGAATTTCGTTAGTGATTATCTGAGATAGATGATCACTAACGAATGTGTGTATTTCTCCATGGAAAAGTTTTATATTTAACTTTCTATGTAATAGCAGTGCTTGGCGACTGAAATAAGTAAGAGATTTGTCCCTTTCAGACGGACTCTTAGCAATTAAGGAATTCTATCACCTATATTAATATGAGATTTTGAAATCGAATTGCTGAATGCATTGATTGATTTGCTTGCTCTGATTGCTGGAAAGCGAAGAGTATTAGAAGACTTGCAAATTCAAAGTCCCTTAGTGTATTTTACGTCTGACAAATGTATCATGTCGAAGAAAGGTAAAGAAATGTGTTTGGAACTTATATATTTAAAAATATCCTAATTTATTTGAGAATTACGCTAAAAACCCTTCATTTATCTTTTATAGCTTAATTTTTCACATTTTTATTAGACAATTTGATAATATAAACTCTTCGTTTAAAGTATAAAAACAATATAAAATCTTTGTACCTTTGGGAAGCAATAAAACAACGGAGACGCGAAAATTTCAGAAGGTAATTAATTTTGTAAAGTTTTCAATTCAAAATCGAACGATACCAATTCAAAACATATAAGTTTTATTTGGAAGTGTAATTATACTTCCATTAAAACTCTTTAACGTGCAATTAGAAGTTAATCGTTCAACAACACAACAGTAATTCAGACGTTCATAATTTAGAGCGATATTGCTAAAAATATACTGTAAACAAACGTAAACGCTGCGAACTACAAAAGCCAGTTTAGAGAATGACGTATGGCTTAGTTTAAGAACACGAGCGATTTTATATAATTTAACAACAATCAGAACAACAATAGGGATATCAACATAACTTTAGCAATCAATCGATTAAAGACAGACCTATAACGCTATAACTTATTTAAAATTAATGATTTTTTAAATTTACGTGAACACTACACATTGAATAAAACTAAATTTACGGATACGGATTTTATCGCGTTTAATTAACTACTTTTACTTATTATTAATTCCCGACGTTTCAGGTGCTTTACAGCACCCATGGTCACGGGGGGGGGACTGAGATGTTTGACGTCCCAATGTCATTGTTAGCCCGGCTAAGTTCAGTTTTTTATGTTAATTTTTCGGTCCGATCTACGCAAAAGGACCTTACATTTATTTGGTTTAGTTATTTAAAATTGTTAAAAAAAATTCACAAATAACTAAACAAATCCCATTGAAGTGTACATATACGATAATCGGGTAGACATACATGTTTTTTATAGAATAAGGGTGACAAGCGAGCACACAGTTCACCTGATGGTAAGTGGATACTGTCGCCAATAGACATGTACATTTATCCTCAATTAAGAATCAAAATGCAGATGCGTTGTCACCCTGCCTCGTTTTCAGTAAAAAGTGTCTCCGGTCTACACCCAAGATACAACACAGCAGCTTGCTTTAAACCACAATTTTCCATCCATCATTTTGCGGTTTTATGAACAGCTGCTATTTTACGCTGGTATTCTGTGGGAGCATGGTTCTTCCCCGGTCGAGCCTACCCATTCGTTACGATAATATAATAAATACGATAATCAAGTACTTATTGTAGACAAAACATTTGAAGATGGATTTCATTGTTAATAAAAGAAATTGTTTTGTTGATTTATTACGTGGTAGAGCCATGCTGCAGTTAGGTATATTAGTAGTATAGTTGTAGCACGAATGGGTCGGCTCGACCGGGGAAGGACCACGTGCTCACAGAATACCAGCGTCAAATAGTAGCTTAATGCTGCTGTGTTTCGTATGGTGAGTGTAGAGAACCGGAGACCCTTTCTACTGGAAACGAGGAATTCCACCTAAGTCCTCACGGATGACAACGCATCTGCATTTTAATTAGTAATCGAGGATAGATGTAGATGTCTATAGGCCACAGCAACCACTTACCATCAAGTGGAAAGTGTGTTTGTTTGTCATCCTACCCTATAAAAAAATCGATCACCATTTCGCTCGCATTAGAGAATCCGTTGTCCTAGGATGTTGTTATGTTAGTTAGAATCGACCAAATAAAGTGGCGAAACAACTTACCCTCCAACAGATCACTAAGCTATAGATTCTTCAAAAAGTCTATATAGCTATAGATTCGGATTATATAGCTATAGATTCTTCGGGTAAATACATAAAATAATAATGCTCCTAGTATTTGCCATTACTTGAAAATATGTACTAACATAACATTGGAGAGCTTATCAAAGCAGTTTTTTTACGGATTATTAATAGGCTGGTAAGGACGTAATGTAGATAAAGATGTTGATCTGACATGGGGTTTTATTAATTGATTTGACTGCAGTAGTAAATAAAGAACTATCATTACATGGTACTAAAACAAATGTAAAAATGACAATGACTTGTACATAATGAATATATTAATGTTTGTTTGTTAGTATTTTATGCGTTGTTATATCGTTAATCAGATTGCGGTAAAACATTGTCAACTTATTGCTTGCACTTGAGCAAATGTTATAGACATAGAACAATTAAGGGGAAATATTAAAAATAATACCACAATTGGCTTAGCAAGATCCTCCGCTATGCCGAAAATATTGCAGCATTAATTTTGAAATAAATATATGGTGAAGTTGAGGACTAATGTAAAGTACTAAGTTAAACGAAAACACGATTCCGTAAAATTTTCTGAATAGAAAAAAATCCAAAGTTACCTCCAAACTTAACAATAAACCGCTGTTATTCATAAAATACTTTAAATTAGATCATGAAACTTTGCATACTAACTGAAATAACTATAAAGCAGAGCTTATGTTTTTTTTTTATTTTTTTTAATTACCATTATTTTCACTGTAAAAAGAATTTACCTAAACTATCGGCATCTTGAAGCTTTTTTCCTGCCGCCCGGTCAGTCTCGCTTCGGCGTTTGAATGGGGAAGTTGTGTCTTTTACGATCAGAATACACATTACGCAACAGAACGACGTAAAATTAAAATGGGATATAACCGATATAAAAAATAAGAAGAGACTGGGTTGGCGTAAAGTTACAGGCATAAATATGATAAACCTAACGAAATAAGTATCTAACGACCTATCTACTTACAGTATTAGTGATTACAAACATGTCAATACATAGCATACGAAGCGCGGGGAAGTGGGGGCAAAATTAGAATTTGAGCTAAGTTACTATACCGCCTTAACTAACAGTAGGTGGCGCGCGTATCGTACCGACAAATTTATTTCAAAGTTATGTATCATACAATCCTTGTAATGCTCGTATAAGGGAGCGTCGATAAAATAGAGCGGGTTTGCTGGCGGGATGTTAACTGGAGAGCATACAGTAGCAGTTAGATGAGCAATAAATAACACTTCTTGAGAGTTTCTTCTTATTTTATTTCTTGATTCTTTATTATTACATTGCCGGATTTGGAATGTTTTACCACGAAAAACGCCCCTTTTTTATAAGCGGCTGTAACCAATCGTAATTAAGAAAAAATCGCACACGGCATTAGTGAATCTATTGACCAATCAGAGCACAGAATAACCCTTTCTAAGAGAGATTTACAATTTCCTTAATAAACGTGGTAAAACATATCTTACAATATTTATATTTATTCCTAGCGATAGATACAACTTATTTCTATTATTCTAAACCTAAATTATTCAATAAACCTTTATTTTACACTTATAAAAAATAAAAATAGCTTCGCGGTCGCTTCACGGTTTAGCTCCGGAGTAGGATAGTATTTTTTTGCCGAACATACAAGTAGCGCCGCCAAGAGGTAGGAATGTACAACACCTTTTTCAGGATTAATGCTTAAAAATCTATACAATATTTTTACATAAATTTTAAATCTTTCTCAGAATGAAATGACATTATATAGTGACTAATTGACATATTAATGTTTCTTTTGAATTACTTTAAAGTAAAAAAGAATTACATTAATCACCTATATGTTAATAGCTCTTAAAGTTATGATAAAAGAAATCTTACTAGAAATAAGCTTATACTTGCGTCTAATGTTCTAATCAGACCTAAATAATATTAAATAGATTCATATAAGTTACTTTAAGATAAGAATAGAAGTGTTTAATTTACTTTCCCGTTTTCAGCACTAATCAGTCTTTACACTTAGCTTTATTTTACGAATAGGAAACAATTAAGATTAAATACTATCACTCAGTTTTAAATCACTGATAAGAAAATAATTAAGATTAAATGTTCGAATTCACTTTGTCGTCGCTAACATTCTCCCCCACGGTGCGTAGCACTGCATCCTCTGGAGGCGACGACTCCGCTGGCACCAGCACGATGACACGTCGAGTTGGACGGCGAAGTATTCCACCTGATGTCCGCACGTCCAGCACTCTGGTTCTTCCGTCTGGTCCGGGATAAGTTTTGACGATTTCACCGCGAGGCCATGAGTTTCGCGGTAATGTGGCGTCCACTATTAGCACGATGTCTCCTTCCCTTGGGTCTCTGGTGTCTTTCCCTTCGAGTTTCCTTGGCATCAGGAGAGGTAAGTATTCTTTAATCCACCTTTTCCAGAAGTGGTCTGCGAGTCTCTGGGTGGTTCTCCAGCTTGCCTTTCCGATGAGCTCCGTGTCGCTGAACTCTCCCGGCGCCATAGCTCCGCATGATCTTCCCAGCAGAAAGTGGTTCGGTGTTAGGCTCTCCTCGTCTCCTGGGTCCATGCTGATCGGGGTGAGAGGTCTCGAGTTGACGATGTGTTCAACTTCAGTCATTAGCGTATGGAGTACTTCCTCGGGCGGGCTCTTCTCGTTGAGGACTACTGCTAGCGCCGTTTTGACTGTTCGTACGAGCCTCTCCCAGGCGCCTCCCATGTTTGGAGCTCCCGGGGGGATGAACTTCCACTGGATGCCCTTTTCCTGTGCGGCCTCTTCTAATTCCCTTTTCGCTCCGACGAAATTAGTTCCGTTGTCGCTATATATTGTTTTCGGAGTTCCTCTTCTGGCTGCCATTCGTCGGAGTGCCATGATCATTGAGCTGGTGCTGAGAGAAGGTACCAGCTCTAAATGTACTGCTCTAGTTGTGAGACAGGTAAATAAAGCTCCCCAGCGCTTCTCGTTCCTTCTTCCGATGGTGACTTGCATCGGCCCGAAGTAGTCTACAGCTGTGCAGGAGAACGGAAATTGATGATGCTGCAATCTTTCACTCGGCAGATCTCCTGTTGGTGGTATCTCTGGTGAACTCTTCTTTGTCTTGCACCATTGACAGCTGTGTGCGACCGCTTTTAGAGTTGCTCTTAAACCCAAGATCCAGAACCTTTGACGAATTTCGTTCATTACCGTAGCGGTGTTTCCGTGAAGGAATTTCCTGTGATAGTGTTGTATTATTAGACGAGTTATTTTTTGTTTTCCGTCTAAAATGATAGGATTCATTATTTTTCCGTTTTGATCGTGGAATTTCATTGTTCTGCTCCTTAATTTAATTATTCCGTCGTCTCCAATGTAAACGTCGATTTTCTTGAGTCGGCTCGAATTTTCTAATGGCTTTTCCGACTTCAGTTTTCTTATGTCTGATGCAAAACTATCGCTCTGGCTTATTTTTATTAATATCTCTTCGGCCTTTTTTAGGTGTTCTGCTTCTATGGGTGAGTATAGGCGTTTATTTTCACTTCTGCTGGTCGACGGGATTGAGGTTTGTGTTTCTTTCTTCTGGATTTTTTGTGGTTTCCAGGACTCATCCTTCTGGCGTGCGGCGGTGGTGGTCGCTTTACGGCTCTTCTTTAGTAGGTGTGTAAAGGCGATCACTCTGGCTGTAGTGCGCAGCAGTCGCTCCCAGCTCGAGAACCTTTCTAGGTTTAGTAGAGTGTCTTCTGCTGCCATTGTTGCCAACACCTTTTGCTTGCTTTTTTCTTCTGGCATAACGATTTCTGGCTTGAAGTCGTGAAATGGCCATTCTTCTTCTGGTCGACGGAGAAATGACGGGCCTTTGAACCATCTGGCGTTGTGGTCGAATTCGATTGGGGTTCCCCTCGTGGCGTCGTCCGCTGGATTCTCCTTGGTTGGCACCCATCTCCAGTCTTCTGGCTTGGACCTTTCTTCGATCTCGGCGAGTCGGTTGGCCACAAAAGTTTTGAACTTCCTTGGTTCTGACTTAATCCACTGCAGTACTGTGCTGGAGTCGGTCCAGTAAACCTTCTTCGATATGTCGAGCTCTGATTCCTCTTCGATTGTGGCGGCTAGTCTGCTTCCGAGTAAGGCTGCTTGTAGCTCTAGCCTCGGAATTGACACAGGTTTCGTCGGCGTTACCCTTGCTTTGCCGGCGATCATGGAGACATGGACCTTTCCTCCGGGCTCTACTATTCTCCAGTAGACTACTGCTGCATAGGCTTCTTCACTCGCATCGGAGAACGTGTGTAGCTGTCCTTTTCTGCTTTTGGGTGAGACGCATCTCGGGATCTTCAGCCTTGTTAATGTTGAAACTTCTTCCAGGTATTTCATCCAGGCTTCTTTTTGATGTTCGTTGATTGGTTCATCCCAGTCTATTTTCTTTCGCCAGATGTCTTGGATTAGTTTCTTCCCTTGTATTAGAACTGGTGTAGCAAAACCCATTGGATCGAATGTGGACATTACTGCGCTTGTGACTTCTCTTTTTGTTGGAGTCCTTCTGCCGTCTTGCAGGTCTTCCGGCGTGTTGCGTAGCCCGACGTTGAAGGCTAATGCATCTTCTTTCACCAGCCATCTTAATCCCAGAGTCTTCTCTTCCTTGGTCAGTTGTAAGGAGTTTTCTTTGTTTGTGTCTTCTACCTCTGATATTACCCCCGAGTTGTTGCTGGCCCATCCCTTCAGATGAAAGTTTGCTCTTGCGTGAATGTCTTTCACTTCTTTGGATATCTTCTTTGCTTCGGTTGTAGATGCGAAGCTCTGCAGATAGTCGTCCATGTAGTGATTTCTCTTAATTGCTTTCACTGCTTCAGGATGAGTGTTCTTAAATTCCTCTGCGTTCTTGTTCATTACATATATTGCTGTTGCAGGTGATGACGCTGCTCCGAAGATGATTGAAGACATTCTATACTCTTCAGGCTTGCCGGTTCTTCGGTTTCCGCGCCACAGGAACCTGAGACTGTCTCGGTCGTCTTCTCTGACTTTTACTCGGAGAAACATGTCTTGTATATCTGCCATGACGGCTACTGGTCCCTCTCTGAAACGCAGCAGTACTCCGAATAGCGATTGTAGCAAGTCTGGGCCCGAGAGCAAGGCGTCGTTGAGGCTCTTTCCTTCGTACTTGGCGGCTGCGTCGAACACTATTCTTAGCTTCTTCTTGACTGGGTGTACAACAGCGAAGTGGGGTAGGTAGAATGTCCTTCCTTCGTTAGAGGTTTCTGGAGCCTTCTCTGCGTATCCTTTTTCTATTAGACTCAGGATTTGCTCCTCGTAGTGCTTTCTTGCTTCTTGATCACGATCCAATTTTTTCTCGATGCTGACCAGGCGTCGAACAGCTTGATTGTAGTTGTTGGGCAGGCGTTCATCTTCTTTTTTCCACAGGAGTCCCGTTTCATATTGACCGCTTGGCAGTTTCTTGGTAGTTTTCTCGAGGGTTTCTAATGCTCTTCTGTCGCTGTCGTTAGATGGTGAACGATTTTGGATCCCTAGAGACTCTAATTGGAAGTGTTCTCGGACGAGGTCTTCTATTTCTTCCTTGCCAGTGGTCGCTCTGCCATAATGAGTGAAGTGTACTGTGGCAGTTGTTCCTGTTTCACATCCGTGTAGCACCCACCCTAAGTTCGTGAGGGAAGCTACAGGATCTGATGGTTTGCCCTTCTTCAGTTTTCTTGTCACTATCAGTCCCCAATTGTCTTGGCCTATCAGTAGCTTGGGCCTCTCGGAGACGTAGAGGAGTTGATTTTCAATTGCCTTCAGGTGCTCACAGTTTCTCACGGTGTCCTTGTTTATGCATTGTTCGGACAGCTTCAGGTCATCGATGGTTCTTGCTACGATAGTTCTTTTTTCTTTTCTATGAGCCCCTTTTATTTTGAACTCGATCTTCTGTGAACTATCTTTTCTTAATACCTTTCCGCCGACGGTTTCGATCGTGAGTTTTTCTTTCTTTCCTTCGACTCCGATTTTCTCAGCGATTGATGCGTCTAAGAGTGTGACCGTTGACCCTTCGTCTAGTAGTGCCAATACGCGAACTTGTCCTTTTGGGCCATAGAGGTTCACGGGGATCATCTTTAGGTAGGCCTTTTCTTCTCCTTTGGCGTTATGAATTGAGGCGACCTTTTCTTCTGAGGTGCTATTGGTGTCTTTTGCTTCTTTTTCTATCGACGCCGGTGGTTTGTCAGAATGTAAGATGGTATGATGCCATCTTTTACACAACTTGCAGACTGGTGCTTTACAGTTGATTCTTGAGTGTCTGAATCGAAGGCACTTGAAGCATATCTTTGCTTTCTTGGTCATATTCCATTTTTCATTCAGATTGGCTTCTTTGAACCTTTTACATTCTAATGCGAAGTGTTCTTCCCCACAGAACGGACACGACTTCTTATATTTCTCTTTTGACGTTTCTTGAACCAAATGAACGGGTTTTCTTATTCCTCTTCTTTGTTCTGAGGACGCTTCGGGCGGGGCGAAGTCTCCGCACATGTCTGCTTCCGTTTCTAGGAACGCTTCGATAAGTAATAGCTCCTGAATTTCCTCATCTCTTCTGCTTCTGTGGTAGGCGAACCAACGGAACTTCATTGACGTCGGCATCTTGTCTACTATAACTCTCAGCGTTTCAGGTGAACTGAGATACTGTGGTTTCTTCAGGGCTTTGATTGTCTCGACTGCGTTCTTTACTTTGCTTGCAAATATGCATATGTCGCTCGGGTTTTCGCCGACTCTTGGGAGGTTCTTCATTTTCTCTAGTTCTGCTAATGCTAGTGCTCCAGGTCTTCCGAATCTTGCTTCCAGTCCCTTAATTACTTCGCGTGGGTCTTCGGCGGTGAACAGCAGGCTTTGGACGGCTTCTCTAGCTTTTCCTTGGATCGCTATTCTAAGGCGCGCTAGGTTTTGGTTGCTACTGAAAGAAGCAGCCGTATCCTCGTATGATCTTTTGAAGGCTAACCATTCTTCGCAGGCCCCGTTGAAGTGAGGGAGTTCTAGGTGCTTCGGTGAAATGGTGTCACGTGATTTTTCTGATAGCTTTAGTATGACTGAAGCTAGTTCCTGGATGTCACTTTTCTTTTCTTCTGCCTCTATTGGTTTGTGTTTCTTATTAGGCATGTCTCCGGTCTGGATGAACCAGCGTTCGACTTCTCGAGTTCGTTCGAACAGCTCGTCTCCGGCACCATCTTCCTCTTCTGATTCCGCGGTGAGAAGTTCTAATTCCGCTTGAGCAACTTTTGACCGCGCTTCTGCCAATTCTAGTTCCCTTAATGCCATTGTCATCTTTGCTTGCGCTTCTGCTCTCTTCCTATGCGACGAGCGAACGGAAAGCGTGTCTGGATCGCGGGTCGTCTTCTTAGGGTGAGGCTGCTGCAGAGTCTTCATTGCGACACTTCTTTCTTGAATCTGCGGCGTTGGATGACTTTCTTCTTGGTGAGGAACTGACGCTTCGACGGTGCGTGTCGGGGGGGTGGTATGGGTTACGTCCCCCGGTGTTGATTCTTTTCCGGCAATGTTCTTGTTAAGGAGTACGGGTTGTCTGTGTACGCTGCTGGGCGATGCTCTTGTAAGCGTCGATCGATCTGAAGTCGACGTGTTGGTAGCCGTCGTGTTTGTAGAATCACTCGGCGTATTCATGCTCCAATCCGTCGTACTGGTACCCGTAGTGGCGTTGCTTTCACTCGTAGTCTTCGACTGCACTGATTTTGATCTTGTATTTGAAGGCATCTTCCTAGTTTTCCTTAAACCCGATCCGGCTTCTCGAAGGACCAATTGTAATGCTCGTATAAGGGAGCGTCGATAAAATAGAGCGGGTTTGCTGGCGGGATGTTAACTGGAGAGCATACAGTAGCAGTTAGATGAGCAATAAATAACACTTCTTGAGAGTTTCTTCTTATTTTATTTCTTGATTCTTTATTATTACATTGCCGGATTTGGAATGTTTTACCACGAAAAACGCCCCTTTTTTATAAGCGGCTGTAACCAATCGTAATTAAGAAAAAAATCGCACACGGCATTAGTGAATCTATTGACCAATCAGAGCACAGAATAACCCTTTCTAAGAGAGATTTACAATTTCCTTAATAAACGTGGTAAAACATATCTTACAATATTTATATTTATTCCTAGCGATAGATACAACTTATTTCTATTATTCTAAACCTAAATTATTCAATAAACCTTTATTTTACACTTATAAAAAATAAAAATAGCTTCGCGGTCGCTTCACGGTTTAGCTCCGGAGTAGGATAGTATTTTTTGCCGAACATACAAGTAGCGCCGCCAAGAGGTAGGAATGTACAACACCTTTTTTTTCAGGATTAATGCTTAAAAATCTATACAATATTTTTACATAAATTTTAAATCTTTCTCAGAATGAAATGACATTATATAGTGACTAATTGACATATTAATGTTTCTTTTGAATTACTTTAAAGTAAAAAGAATTACATTAATCACCTATATGTTAATAGCTCTTAAAGTTATGATAAAAGAAATCTTACTAGAAATAAGCTTATACTTGCGTCTAATGTTCTAATCAGACCTAAATAATATTAAATAGATTCATATAAGTTACTTTAAGATAAGAATAGAAGTGTTTAATTTACTTTCCCGTTTTCAGCACTAATCAGTCTTTACACTTAGCTTTATTTTACGAATAGGAAACAATTAAGATTAAATACTATCACTCAGTTTTAAATCACTGATAAGAAAATAATTAAGATTAAATGTTCGAATTCACTTTGTCGTCGCTAACAATCCTATTGAATGTATTATTATAATTCCTATATGAAAATAACTCCTGGGAATGAAGTGGTCGGCACCATGCTAGGTCTACTAAAATTCATTTAAACATCATACAAACAAAATTATTGTAAAGTGAAATATGTTTAAAAGTCTCGCTAGGTTTCTTGCTGTTTCTTATCAGGACAGAGGTATTTTTTGAACCAGTGGTAAATTAAAAATGGCTTTCAATTATTATTTCAATAATTATGTAATAATCTACATTGAATAAAAACCATTTTATTCTACTGTACACCCAACTAAACAATAGAACTCTTCCGAATTTAAAACTATATTTCTAAAATTATTTCTACCGTCTGGTACCAGCTAGTACATACATATATATAAATCATCTTTAATGTTTAGATGCATCGCACGTGCTAAAATCGTTGAAGCCTTTGACTTAAATTTGCCCGTCGCCTGCGCAGGCTTGGCGAGGTCCCGTTAATTTTAGTGTCCCTTCATAAACAACCATATTACGATGCAGCGCGGGTCGCCGAATTTGATTGTTGCTAAGACGTAAATGAGGACATCATACTCAGGCTTAGCGACATAAAACTTCATCAGTGTTTTAATTTTGCGAAACGATACAAAATGGCTTATATCTTTCAGAAAATGATTGTTGCTAAAATAAGTAATGAACCCACTGCTTAATATGATCCCATTTAACCCCGTTGTGAGAGGCGACGGAGGGAAATGCAACAGTAGATAGGCAGCACCATATTATTGACAAAAAATCAAAATAATGACAAACTTCGGTTACCAATCCGTTTGTCATGCGTGGCAACAAAAAAAATATCCGTCTTGTGAGGTAACCTATGGGTTTTTTATTTTTTATTAACTGGCTTTACGGCTCTGGGTTCTAGCCCTTCTGAGCCTGTAATCTATGGGAAAGGTCTAAGTTTAGCAGAGTATTTTGAGTACAGAGTGTATATTACAGAGTGATGTTGATGAAAAAGTTAAAAAGTATGTAAAGCGCAGATTATAAATGAAAATTTGATTGTGTTGCTTAGCGTCTTTATTTATTATTAATTTTACTGAAGTTTTCAATACTAAACGTTTGCAAAATTTTATTATTATTAAAATACAAATTATTTGTTATGTTAAAACAGTGTGATGGTAAATGTCTAGGTCTTTTTCACCACTTACCACCAGGTGGGGTTGTAGTCATACTGGCTTATAATAAGTAAAAAGCAAGATAATCGACGACAAATAATAAAGGCGGGAATACAGCTAGCATTAAAAATATTTGCAACCATGGCCTATTTTAACGCGCTTATCGGCTTCTAATGTATCTATCCATCTCTATAACGGAATCTTTTAACGTAATTTTCACCAACTTGTATATGACCGATTGACTTGAAAATTTGCGCTCGTAGCAAGGACAGACAATGCAATAATTTGATAACATTATCCTAGTATCCTGATCAGGATTACCAGGATAAAAATAAAATAATTAGCTTATGATCAATGTGTGTTGTTAAGTTTTTTTTAACTCATATATTACACTATTGCGTAATGTTTTTACGATTTAAAAATATTGCACTAATTTAGCGTTCAATAAATTAAAAGCAAGCAAAAACAGAATTGCCAATAATGCATTATTGATGATGTTTTTTATGTACGAATGTAAACAAAACGTTGACATTCAATACGCAGACTTGAAGACCTTGATTACTACAGCCCTACGTGCAGGTACGATTATGAGACGTAATAAACTCTTAAAGCTGATGTAGGATAATGTGCTTTATAAGCTTAACATATATTTTAATTTGTTTCTGAGAATGAACGGTGGTTAATACCTTTACGAAGAACAAAAGTGTATACATATGTGCAACTCGAATGTGTCGGAACATGTTTTTACTGAAAATGGAAACTGGAAAATAGCTTAGTTTAATATGGCCGTGGCATTACTTGACGCGAGTTATTATCATTAAATTAATGTTCGTTAATACTTTATAACGGGATGAAGTCTTGGTTAGATTTAGTGTAGCAGTTGGCAACAAAGATCTCGTTTCAAATTTCTTTTCAAATATTTAGATTATTTCTATATAGTGAATTTATGCTTTAAGAGCTGATTTATATTTAATTACTGGTAACTTATTTGGAACTTATTTGGAAAAAATTGCAACATTCATTTCTATTACGCATCTATATGGGATGATGTATGGGTATATAGTATACCTAACATGAATTAGTATAAGCCTAAATAATAACGTCATCAAGACCGAATTTCGGTCCCGGCGGTCAGTCCTTTTGAATACTAGATACCTGCGTAAGATTGGATTAGAATACACTAGTGTTTCCGCAAGTACAGGTGCACTCTCTATTTTCTCACTCTATTCCGGTGGGATGACAATCAGGAACATGACCTTAAACTTTACGTGCTTTCTGAGCTACGGAGATGAAACATCTCTAACTTCCTGAATCAGGGCTTCTGAAGAAAATTTCTTGCCAGATAACTCGAAAACTGATTTTTCCCGACCCGGGATTCGAATCAAACGGAAATCAAAAAATTTCGAATTCACTGTGTGCTCGTTAGTCACCATTACATTAAAGAGACCTAAAATTCGAGTTAACAAATTAAGTTCCTACATGACAAATATAAATAAATTTGATAATAGAAGCTATGTTACCCTAATACAATATTCTCTTGATATTACCAACAGTTTGCCAAACGTTATTTTGACGGGACACAGCAAGACCAAGGAACCGGTTCTAACTGCGACGCAACTGCCCGAGCCCATCCTCACCACTCGCACTCGCTAACCTTTCGCCGGCGGGACACACCCACGCGTTAGCAAGGGCATTCGGCCAGACTTAAACAGGCTTTTCTGAAACCTGGTTGTTTCTCAATAACTATATTATCGTTAAAATATCAGAAGGAAATCGGCCTATAACTGCAATTTTATGGACATTACTCAGTATTAGATTATTATAAATGTACTCATTAGCTACTATGTAAAGCATGGGATTAAATCTCAGTCGGGGTAAAAATTTATGCAAACCACGTTTTACGGTATTCAGGTTTTGATGTATTGACTGGTTTTGCATAATATGTGAAGGGCTGTAATGATGATGATAATATCATCACACCAAGACCCGGAACAATTATTTTATAATCCTGCAAATACTTGTTCCATGTAGGATTAGAACCCTTGATCCTGCTGCGTCGCAGCGAAATGCTTAGCCATTGTACTGTCAGACTTTGTTTCTGTGTTTATTATACTGCAACCGACTCTACCTTCAGTCTTATTGCACAGGGTACGGACGTTACTTACAGATAGTAAAGTTTTATACGGGTTGGTAGTTCTATGTGTGCATCTATGCTTATAGCACGATTGCTGTCCGATTCCGATTTTCGACATGGCCATCAATCAGAATTACATTATCTTTATTAGCTGGAAAGTAGATTTTTGTACTTCAAGTAGCACGGAACTGGTCATCTTTGTTGATTTTTAATATAGTACGTGAGGGTAATATGGTCATCAGGTTAATATGGTCACTTTCTTATAACTTAAAAACTACAGCCTTGTTTGCGTAGATGACTCTGTCATATAATAGCTCTTCATCAGTCAATTAAATATTAAAGGGTCAAAAAGGCGCTACTTCTTCGAAGCCATTTGACAGTTGACATTATAGTAAATATTTTAGTCGGTTTAGTATTGTGTAGTGTTGTTAGTTTTTTTAGGTTAATTTGTCGAAGTATTCCTAATTATTGCCAGAGCTTGTTTGCTATTTTTTTCTTAATATATTAGTTATAGTATACGACTATGTGTTTTTGTCTCTGTCCTCCTCCTAGTTTTGGTTTCATAGGGCGACAAAGCTTAAGGTGACCGTATTACCCTCATGTACCTACCTTATTTAGAGTCGATGGAAAGAGACGGTATGACTTTGGTCCTTTGTGGGACATGTAAAGCTCTGGAGTGGGATGCTACTTACGTAGATACTTTGACAGCCTCTTACCTCAAGGGTACCTCGCTTAGAGCCGGGGTGGGATCAGAGGCAGCTGAACTAAATAAATGGCGCAAATATCTCTGAGATATGATTGCTGATTTGAGCCATTTGCTGTAGAAGAGGCTTTCGGTCCGTGGGCTCCACGTGCTCATCGCACAGTTCCTAAATCAAATGCGTTGTCATCCCTGAGGACTAAGATGGAATGCCTCAATTTCAGAAAAAGGGATCTCCCGTTCTCTGCCCTTACCATACAAAACACAGCAGCATTACGTCACGGCCACACGGATGGATAATATCTACAGCAAATAATCTAAAAGTGTAAAACTTAATAAAATTCCCGCAGACATTTTTTTTGAAGTAGGTTTGACAAGCAAGCACACGATACTATGGCTCATAGACACCTAAATCTTCTCGATAAAAAAAGAAATGCAGATTCATTGTTACCCTTTAGGACAAAGATAGAATGCCTCGTTACCAGTGAAAAGGCTTTTCAGTCCTCGAGAGTTTAGCAAAACCGAAATACAGCAATATTGCGCTACTATTTCACGCTAATATTCTGAGAGAGTGTGACCCTACCCTGATCGAGCCGACCCATTGGAGCTGCAACCATAACACTTTGCAGCGTGTATACATAAATTTTTTATAGGATAAGAGTGACAAACTAGCACAAAGTCCACCAAAAAGTGATGGTAAGTGGATGCTGTGGCCCATACACGTATTTGACCTCGAAATGCAGATGCTTTGTCAGCCCTGAGGACAGAGATGGATAGCCTCGTTTTCAGTAGAAAGGGTCTTCAGCTCTCTACACTCACCATACGGAACACAGCGGCATTAACTAATATATCTGCATCGTGGCTCTACCACGTAAAAGTTTTGTTAAATGTGACATTTTTCCCTTAATTTTTATCACCTTCATCATATCCCTCCTTTAGTTCTTCTTTTAAAAATTTAAGCGTGGTTAATATACAAAATATTTAAACCACTTAATAAAGGGCTTTAGCACGGAATATGAATTATAAAATAAAATTAACCGATTTTTAACATGAATATTACAAGTCAGTGGCGCATACCTAAGTATCCGTTCACGTGCTCCGAGTGTTTAACTTAAACACGATAGTAATAATATTTGCGAAGGCCGCGCGAAGGTCTCCGCGACAAAAGAGCCCCGTGTATTGTTCGCGGCCGGGAACCGAACGTGAGGCTGCGCTAAACAAAGAATCTGGTTTCAGTTATCGGGTTGCCATTTCACCGATGTTTGCCAGGATAATCCTAACTTTTTATTACTAGAAAATGATATTATTATTTAACTATACCAAATTTTAATAAAATATAACATAAGCTGTTGCGGCCATTGCTCCCCCCCCCAACAAGCTTTCGGCTGACCTGAGCTGCCTCCTGGCGGCTCAGGCCGAGCCTACATAACACATCCCTTAATCTGCCTTAGTTAGGCACTCTTCTAAGCGGCTTTTCGCCGCTTGCGCCCTCCTTTCTGCCAAGGAGGGTCGCGTTCGTATACGGCTTAGAGATCTCTAGTCAGATCGTTAAGCCAAATCCTAAAAGGTTGGGTTTAGTGGGTAAAAGTCACCACATAACCACGCAGCCGGCTGCGTGGTATGCTATGAGCATTCCCAACCTCCCTCCCCCGCTTTCCGGAGGGTTGCCCATATTTGCTTCGGGCGCAAAAAAAAAGGCCATTGCTTGCGTTTTCTCGTAAGATTACTCTACCTTAAATTAGTGAGGCTTTGATATTAAAAACTATGTCTGGATGTGCATATTTTATACCTATGGAAATAGCTTCACGATACAGGAGAAAGACAGCAGCGGTATTGTTTTTTTTAACAAATATAGGAATTGTATACTTATATAACTTTACTTTACTTTAACTTTATAGGCATTGTATACCCTAAGCGACTTCTTCTATCCATCTTTAAATAAACTTGTTAAATATACCGCAAGACATAGACTTCTCAATAATACTGTAAAAAAGGCATCCCTTAAGAGATTTTCATTTCATTTTCATATGACATTTCATTAATTAATTTGCCATATTCTCCGCGCTACGATGGTTGGATGACTGAGGCTGGAGGCGACTCTCTATCACACGTCTGTGGCAATTTGGTTCAGAATTTTTTTGTTTTTGGACCAGCGTGTGTTGCTAGTGATGATTTTAGAAACCGAAAATTGTTCGTTTACTACTACCGTATGAGGAAGCTCAAGGTTACTCAGCGTGAAAGGGCTATGTGCAGACTTTCTCTGCGGGATGAAATACCTGACATAGCACAGTGGATCAGTAAGCTGAAGTGGTAATTAGCCAACCATATAGCACGACAACCGGTGGAGACAAAGGTTTCGAATGACAGCTTCGTACTTTTTTTTGCATAGGGTAATGCCTATGCATATTTGCCTCTTGGGCACCGACTACAACCCCATGGTGTTCCTTCTTCGCCACATATTGGCCTGGCCACACCGGCGGAAGGCTGATGCAGGTGGCTGAGGACCGTACTTTGTGGCAATCTAAGGAGTAAGTCTATATTCAGCAGTGCACTTGTGACGCTAATGTTTCTAAAATTACTGGGTTAGAGCATTGTTAGTTTTTAATAGAGTGTACCAAATGCAAAGGAGATTAAAAACTTGGATAAAATTTAGCCTCTTTTTCACCTAAAAACACTTGCTTCTAAACTGACTCGTAACACAGTTGAGTAAAAGTAGTCCCAAAATTTATCACGAGATCCTGGAAACCCCATTAAGGCACCATGCTGTCTGCATGTCTTTGTGTAAGTGCGTAAATGCGTGATGTACGAGTACGGTGCACGCAAAACTGCAAATGGACGCTGAATTTGTTGTTTTTTGAATAATTAAAACAAGTCACGACTCTCTTTACGTATTTGTCTTGCTTTTTATAGGAAAAATTTGTATACTCGTTCTTAAGCTCAGGTTAAAATATGTCTCACACGTTTTAGTCCCAAAATTAGCCTAATTCCTTGAGGATTTTAGCTTGCTAGTATATTTAGGATAGTAAGGATTATACACCTCAATCGCAATATATGCCGCCATAATGCGATGTTCTCTAGTTTTATGGTGTTTGTCATTTATAAATTTAAAGATATGAGATCTTTACAAATCGGGCTTCATTTTATAAATTATAAACCCTAAAAAGTCATTTATTCTAAGCTCGTGTGACTTTTATGTAAGTGTAGAGAAAAGTGA
This sequence comes from Parnassius apollo, assembly GCA_907164705.1. Classification (NCBI taxonomy): domain Eukaryota; kingdom Metazoa; phylum Arthropoda; class Insecta; order Lepidoptera; family Papilionidae; genus Parnassius; species Parnassius apollo. Next base: position 2,962,203 of record CAJQZP010000295.1, read on the forward strand.
ATGCGATTCAGTTAATTTTTAGTTTCTTTTGTTGGTCTTTGTATATGTTGCGTGTGAACACGAGAAATAATTAACTGACTAAGGCTGAATTCGACCGAATTCCCCTATTCCACGATTTAGGTACATCCTAGTGAATAACAAAGCCTAGTAAATGTTAAAGAAAATGGGCGCATCTTTTCTACTTTAGTGTAAGCATTGTGTGAAAGAATGAGTACTTGGCTAGTAACCAATGCGCTAATATACTTAATTATGGATAGTAGATGCAATTCCAGTTGAAGTAAAATATATTTACTTCATAATGTTGATATTTTAAAATCCCCACTGCAAACTTTAACAAGTGATGGTTGTAATAACTAATAATGCACTTCTTCCTATACTTAATATGCGTAAGCATAAACAGCCACCAAGGATTTGTTCTCTGATACGGCCGCGAACTTAATTGACATGATGCTGTTCCATTTTAAGGACCACTAGCTTTAGTCGCATTCATTATTATATTCAGGCTTATTGGTGAATATAAATCCAGATGTTCACAACTCTGACTACATAAATTATTTGTATTTCCATATTGGGTGTTTTTTTTTTGGTGTCACCCCAGGCAATGGTAACCATTATCATAAAGTCTATGACACTTTTTTGAGTCGATTTTTTTTTTGAAAAATAAATTCAGAAGTAGTTTAATAATATTTAAAATTATTGGAAACGGAAAATTCCAACCTAATTCAATATGAAATACTTTTGTAACTAATCACAAGCACCAGCTGAGCAAATGTATGTGTCACCATACACTACAGAAATACTGGACCACTCGCTCTAGACTTAGTGGCGTCGACCAAAATGGTCAAGCGATCTCAGGAATGCAATTTTCAATCTTATGAAGGCTACAATAGATATTGTTTTTGTTTAAAAATCTAACGTTTAATATTATAATATATTTAAAACGGTGTTTCTAACAGCATATGGTCTGATTTCAAATGAAATATTAAGCACTAGATACTGTAGAAAAAAGTTGACGTGAGGTAATGTCCTTTAACATCTGTTGGCTCGACACTATAATGTATTTCTTGAAGCAAGTAAGTGATTCAGTTGTTAAGATAACTGACAGTTCTTAAGTAGTGGGATATTAAATTTATGCTTTCAGTCATTTTTATCAAGAAATTTAAATTTGATTGTAGTAGTTCAAAATCAAAACATAGGCTGAGAGAAGCCTAGCCTTTTTTGTAGGTCGATATATATATATATATATATATATATATATATATATATATTTCTTCTCTGGGTGATAGAAACATTCCACCTAGTAGTGCGTCTGGCTAGGATCATCAATCATCCTCTTTAGTGTTACGGTCCAAAAGGTATATAGAGACAGCGTAATAACAAGCCGTAAGACATTACATATAAGTCATCCGAGGTAACAACATGTCACCAGTCTTTCTGTTGGTGGCAGATGTACTTGGGTTAGCCGTCAATAAAAGGAGTAAAATTCATTCTGATAATATTTTTTAATTTTACTCTCTTATGATTCAATAAATTCGATGGCTTCGTGGCGTAATAGTTACGGCACTGAGGGCCGTGGATATTAGAATCCTGGAACACGGAACAAGTATTAGTATAGACTACAAATATAGTTGTACCGGGTCTGGATGATTTTCCGGGTTGTGTAAACTGCTTCCATGATTCGGGAGAGTGTCCTAATGTGAGGTAATGTTTAAAAATATAACAAACATAAAATAACAATAAATTTCTTTTAAACTACATCTCTTACCTGTGTTCTGTCCCCGTCAGCGCTAATAAAATTCTAATTGCAATTTTAAGTTTTTTTTTAACGTGGTAGAGCCACGATGCAGCTATGCTATAGTTATAGCACGAACGGGTCGGCTTGACAGGGCCAGGACAACACTCTCACGGAAAACCAGCGTAAAATAGTAGTGTAATACTGCTGTTTCGTATGGTGAGTGTAGAGAACCAGATAATCTTATTATTGGAAACGTGGCGTTCCATTTTACTCCTTAGGGGTGACAACGGAAACGCAACGATATATGTAGGTGTCTATGGGCCACAGCATCCATTCACCAACAGGTGGACTGTGTGCTCGTTTGTCACCCAATGCAATAAAAAAGTATTAATTTATCACGTGTTCAGCGCTCAAGGTAAATATTGTGAGGAAACCGTCATGTGTGAGAAATTAAATACTTACATATGAATTTTGCTAACATGCGTTGGGGCAGTGCGGCGGACATTTTTTTTTGCATTTAAACCACCTGAGAAATGAGAGGAGGCCATTACTTGTGCTATTACTGTACTTTACACTTTAAATATTTAAACATTTTACGAATTATAACTTTTTTTAGATTCTTAAATACAGTGGCGAAGCTAGAGCTCCAAGCTAGGGCAAGCCCAAGATATAAATTGATAAAAATATAGATTGTTGTTTTTAGCAGTTTTATAAAAATACACCATTCTTGATCTGTCTCCACGCTTTAGTTTCATATTCAGGGTTTGTTTAAGCGAAAGAAAAAAAATATTTACATCCAATAAAATACATGAACAGAAGTAAAACACGAATAAAGTACAAACTATGTACAAAATTAAAAAAAAAATATTTACATTCTAATGGATAAGAGATAAGATAAGATAAGTGGAATCGTCTTACTTTCTTATGGAAAGATTTAATTACGTCCACGTAAAATGTTGGTGAACGTTTTAATTGTACCAATAACTGTTTTTAATTGCGATAATTGATAAGTCTGAAATACACTCTTCACCTTGTGTATTATCTCAACAAAGTTTAAAGATTTCCTCTCAGATTATCACTTTAACACACTTCAATTCATCACAAGGAACACTATTATCCTCCATTTTCATTAAAAATCTTTAAAAAAGGGAACACTATTATCCTCCATTTTCATTAAAAATCTTTAAAAAAGCATAAATTTTGAACTCGTAATATTAAATCGCTTAAGATAAGCACACAGAGTAAATAAACATTGAAACGTGAAATGAACTTGCAAACGTATTGCCCGCGCGCCTCCGCTTTTAACAAATTTATTCCCAAAAGCCTGGCTTTAAATCTCTATACTAATTGCTATATATACAATCGTAGTTATATTTCATTATAGAATATTTTGCCATAGGTTAGAAAGAGAGCGATCGTCTTCTCGAAAGCCCCGTAAAAGCCCACGCGAGCGAGGGAGACAACTATTAACTCTATTAAAACTCATTTTTTATGACAGCAGCAGTATCGCCAAGGCAATACGAAGTCATCGGCCGACATGTGTCGAACAGTGGAGTGCGCAGGAAATTTGAAATAGCTTGAAACATTTTACGAGTTATTTTATTAGTTGATATTATTGATTGATTCAGGTTTAATAAGGCAAGCCCGGCTTTTCGGCTTTAATGGAAGCTTCGCCACTGCTTAAATAGCGCAATTGTTGCTCTGCTTTAGACTTCTCGCTGTCAGTTATCCCAACGTTATTATAAAATTAAGATGCCAGAAATTTAAACGGTAGATTACAATGTTTCAATCGAAACGTAATCATTTTTTTATTTTATTATTAAATGATTAAACGAGTTTATTTATTTAATTAACTTTGACCAATTACTAACTTCTACTCAACTCGAGTAAGTACTTAATTATAGGTGCAATGAATGCAAATAATTGTGATCTTGTTTCGCGAACCGATTCAATTCAGCTGCTGATTTTGTTTGCATTGCGCATATCTTGAATATTTATGACAGTGCATAAATAGGGGTTATAAAATAAATGAAAACTATTACAGCCGTGCTCGCTCAGAGGCTGGGCTTTATAATTACAAGGTACTTGACAAATTACCAAAAGTCAAGCAAAGACCTTGCTCTCCCTTCCGTCTAAAAGGGAGAGGAATTACAACCTACGTATAAAACGAATATTTTTTATCGCATCACAGTCAGGATATTATCATCGAGTTATGGGTAACAAAAGAGCACACAGTCAGATGTTATGTAGATGCTGTTGCCTTAGATATCTGTTATCGATTAAGAAACAAAATGCAAATGAATTGCCGCCCCTAAGGACTACGATGGAATGACACACCCATATTTTACACACCACACACAGGAAACACTGCTTTTATATCCCGCTAGGACCCGGACCATGATATAGCGACTAACAGTATTACGAAGAAATTATTTTATTTAGTCCTGAATGTAGTGATTAAAGTATGAATAGTTCCTAAAAAAATTTCCTTAAGTTTGGACACCCTGAAGAGTATGGAAGTAGCTTTAGCTTCAATTGGATCCAACATCTAATTAGTAAGATTGTAAGCTTTTTCTATCAATAGAAAGGCATGCTGAGAGGCAGAGAGGCTTATTGGTGACCCGAATCTGGTTTAAAACCAATGTCACAAGTCTCGAACACAGGTGAGAAGTAGCCAGTCTTTCGATTTTCTATGCATTTCGGAGAGTGTGAGCAGGAATTGTATAAAAATACGGACGACCAGGAGCTTGTTTAATCTCCATGATTTCGTTGTCGACTTTCCATGCATTCGAACCTAACGGTTTGTTTCATCGTTCTTCATCGATCATCGATCTTTACATTCAATTACAATATGGCTATCTTCGGCTGCGTCACCACTTACCATCATATGATATAGTTGGCTTAGAATAATAAAAAAATCTGACTAAAATCAGTTCTGAGATTCAATAAGTAAACGGCTGGTACTTGAACCGAGTTGTTCAATGCGTAACATCAGACAATCTCATAGACAAATTCTTCGCATTTTCTACGGCGGGAAGTCTAAAAGCAATTTCGAATGTTACGTCTCGAACCAAAATACTTCGTTAGGGAGGTGCCATTTAACCTGAAATTAAAATGTCGGAAATCAATGCCCCTGTCACACTGTCAAGAGCCGGTCTATTTATCATGCGGAGGTTACACATTTTTTGTAATTCTTCAACTACGATTTTGGGGTGTTCCACGTGTTTCTTTAAATAGTTGTCTAGTTTTGTAAATATTGACAGCTGACGTGTTAGTTGATTTCCAATTTAGTAGGCGCTTGTTTAATTTAAAAATTTAAATGCAAATGAAACAATGTTTAGCTGCTGTGGATATTGTGTTCTTAAATAGATCTACACGGATGTTTAATAGATCTTTGACTAAGGTTACTATCAACAAATTACGAGCACACATCCTGTAGTCGATATTTGATATTCCCTTAGGAGGCAATGTATGGGGAGAACGATATCCAGCAGCGGTTTTTCAAGGGCAGTAATGATCATAAAGAAGATTATAAACTAAGTGTGTGCTTCGTTTTTTCTTAACTTTTATTTTTTGTGTTTTATTTTTTATAGAAGACGGGGCAAACGAGCATGCGGCTCACCTGATGTTGGGTGAATACCGCCACCCATGATCAACCTCAACACCAGGGGAATTGCAGGTGCGTTGCCGGCCCTTTAGAAAGGAGTAAGCTCTTTTCTTGAAGGCCCCCAGGTCGTATTCTACAGAGAGGTTATACGCGGAAGAAAACTTCTTGTGAAACATACACTGACGGACCGCCAAGCATCCAGATGGTGTGGATGGTATTAATCCGAACAATTCCTCAGAGCACTCCCCATGGTATATGCGAAAGAAAATGCAAAGAAATGCAACATCTCTTCGCAGCGCCAGTGAATCGAGCCGATCGGAAAGCACTCGGTCGTCGACGATTCAAACTGCTCTGCGCTGGATGCGGTCAACTGGAAGGAGCTGGTACTGGGGGGGGGGGCAGCCCAGAGATGGGAACAGTATTCCATATGCCGTTTACTAAGCTGGCCGTTTACTAAAACAGTTTCTACGGTAATTATTATCGTCGAGTTTTTTAAGCTCATTTATTTAAAAGTCGATTGGTGGTAATTAAATACGAAATTCAAATTCAATCCTTTTCAGTTTGTGAGAACATAAGTACTTTAGTGTACCTTGAGTGCATTTATATATTATGTGAAATGCCAGCTCTAAAACCGGTAAAGTTATTATTAAAATGTATCAAAAACCATGCGATTCCTGAGCCGTGGTAGCTCAGATGGTTAGCGCTCGCTGTAAAGTTCACACAGTACGCGAGCAAACCGGGTTCGATCCCCGCCGGCACCAATGAAATTGTTAATTGCAATTTTAAGTGTTGATTTACCACGTGCTCGGCGGAGAAGGAAAACATCGTGAGGAAACCTGCATCTCTGAGGAATAAGAAAATAAATATTTCGAAGACATGTGAAGTTCGCTAACACGCATTGGGGCAGCGCGGCGGAAAAACCCTCTCAGAAATGAGGGGAGGCCTGTGCCCAGCAGTGGGACGTATATAGGCTGTAACTTTATATTTTTTTAACATGCGATTCCTTGCGTTCCTGCGATCTCTATAATTTATTGCAATTAAAGGACCGACAGAAACTTCCACAAATTTTGTTTCTACCTCATTTTCAAACCAGACTTTGTTAAATTTAAATAGTGCTTTTAAGTACCTACATAAATTATTTTAAGTTAGCTGTAAATCATTAAAATTCAACAAGCAGTTATAATTTATCAAATATATATAGTCAAAGTATTTCCGAGATTTTAATTATAGTTCGTTATATAACCGATAATATGTATAAAAATCCTGTAAACTGCAATTCATGAATTATTTTAAGTTGTGTTTCACCGAAAATCTTTTACAATCTTTGACACCTGCATTTATAATTGTACCAGAAATCACGAACCTTACTTATCATTTCAGAATAGCTTATAGTCACAAGCGGTTTCTTTTCGAGAACTTTCATTTCTGAATATGTACCAAAGTACTCTTAAAAATTGAAAAAAGCCTGTACCCAACACAGGAAGATTTGCTAGTTGTTATCCTACTATTTATATGAAGGAGTAAAACTGTGGTGTCGTTATGTTTTCAAACGTCTTTCAACAAATTAAAATTCTCAACTACCAGCAATTTTTCCTTTCATTCATAATAAACAGCAGAACATATATCAAATGCATTCGAAGCGACAAATATTTCTATGACTAATATAGTGACTTCGAAAATAGTACAATAGGGCCGAGAAAAAACGTAATTCCAAATGAAAAGAATGTCGGCTTAAACGAATATTAATTACGTGGGGACAAAAGCACCCTAATTTAGGTGATCCCACACTCAAATAAGTTAGAAGACAAAATGTTTCTTCAAACTCGACGTTGGATATTAATGGTTGTTTTTTTTTACTAAAAGTTTTTTAGGAACTAAAGAGACTACCGAGACAGTCAATAAATTTCAGTGTAATTATGCTTGAGGGTGCTTTGTTGAAAGGCAATTTGAGTTAAGACTAGATCGCGTTGTTAGATTTATTAGTGGGATGTATTAATAGTATATTTATATTGTTTGATTAGTTTTGTATTATGTTTAATGTAAGATGAGTATTAAACAACTTCTTAATCATCGTCATCATCATTACAACCATTCACAAGTCTACTGCTAAACAAAAAAACAGTTCTTTCACGCATAAAAATTTGAAATAGAGCTCTCTCGTTGCTTGTTGAGCGACCTTGAGCTTCCTGCAGATCTTAGATCCTCGCACGTATGCACTGGTTAAACAATTTAGTTCTCTTGTCTAAAATGTTTCTGATTATATTTTTTTAAAGAAAAACATCAATGCAGTCCAACATATATTTCAGTTGCCCAGGGATTCACTTAATTTTATTAATTTAATCGGATAATGTGTTTGATAGGTTAAAAGAGATTCAAGCAAAAATTAAAATCATTAAAAATTCTACTCCAGCTACAGACAATATCGTTAAGGACCAACGGTTCGGCGTTATCGTCGTAACCATGGACAATTTAGAAATTAATGATGTTTAAAAAGAACTTTCTAGTCTATCAGCGGACTTGGGTGGCTATGTTCAAGCTGCGATCTTACCAACTTTACTCATATAGATGTCAATTTCGCTCAATAGCGGCCGTATCGTAAAAACTAACGTTCACTCTTAAGCTGCTCACAGACTGCCGAGTTTATGTAAGCTCAGTTTTAGGCTATTATATAAAATCACTAAATGATTACAGAATAAATCGTCGTCAGTATGAATGACGTTGCTATGGATAAATTTATTACAGCTTAAGTTTCACTGCTGGATTTAGGCCTCCCCTTAGACTGTCTCAACAGGGGATATTTGCCATAGTTGCCACGCTTAGCAGGCGTGTTGACATCCCCAGTTTTTATTCTCCACTTATTATTAAGAAGAGAAGGATTCGAGGCATTCCATCTTAGTCTTTAGGGGCGGTAACGCATCTGCATTTTGATTTTTAATCTCGAGGATAAATGTACCTAGATATATATTGATGGGACACATCATCTACTTTCCATCAGGTGAACTGTGTGCCTGTTTGTCACTTTTTCTCTATAAAGAAGAAAGATGCTAAAGATATATATATATATATATATATATATATATATATATATATATATATATATATATATATATATACTTTGATAAATAAGTGATAGTTATTACTGCTGTCATAAGCATCATTTTTTACAATTTAATTAGAAACTGATGGTTTGTCTAGTAATGGACTGCTGAATATGATAAAGCCGAAGGTAGCTCAATGAGCCATAGAATGGATAGAGTCCTGTTCGGATATTCTCTGCGTGATAGAATTTGTCATAAAGATATCTGTAGCAGAGCTGGAGTAACCAACACAACCCAACAGATCAGTTACCTGAAGAGTCAATAGACCGGTTATATAGCTCGAAGAACCAACAAACGATGGGGAAGTAAGGTTCTCGAATAACAGTGACATGCAGAAAGTCGATAAATGCAGGCTTAAGACCATGTTTCGTGGCGAAATTCCTTCCATAAGCTACTTTTATCACTGACCGTTTATCACTCATATATTGTAAAAAATATGCTTAGGACCCTAATCAGTGCAAATTCGTTATGGTATTATGATTTAAATTGACCCTAAAAATGATGTTCATATTTCTAAGACATCAATATCAAAACTATAATAAAAAAGAAAGTACAATTAACAATTATACTAATATACTATGTTATAAAACATGGATGAACACCCGTAAATAAATTCTAACCATTGATGTTATCACATGAATTTATCCCTCTAGCGGAACTTAACCTGTAACCTTTAGCTTCACCGAAAGGCCTCGCACGATCGTCAATATACACGTATTTCTAAAAGAAAATCTTTTTGAAATTTGTCATAGCTTTAAGGAAACTTCTAGTGTTTGCGCACCTTAAGTTCAATTGATTCATAATTTTCACGATATAGCTCGCTTTGTTTATCCTGTAAACTAGTTAAGGGCAATGGGTAGAAGCGAAGTAAAGCGACATATTTATTAACATTTTATGTGCGCATATTTTATAGCGATTCTCTCTTTCAAGTTTCATTTGTGGTGTTGGCATACTTCTGAAGCTGAAAAGGAGAGCTGCAAAGTTGTTAAGTAAATTATTTAAATTTGAAATAAACATGTTTCTAACATTTTTGTATTAAAGATAAGAAAATTTATTAGCTAAGATCCGCGATCAAAAATAAAATGTCTACCTGAAATGTGGTGAGGATCCGAAACAGAAACAGAAACTTTTTTATTCAATTTAGATTATAAACAATACTTATTGAAAGTCAATTTTTTCATTTACCACTGGTTCGCAAAAAAAACCTCTGTCCTGGGAAGAACCAGCAAGAAACCCAGCGGGACTATTTTTTTTTTCAAATAATAGCTTACAATCATGTTTACAATTAACAACACAAGAAGACAAATTAGAAATAGCTTGGTAGCGATCATCCTTCCCAGGGGTTATTATCATCCATAAATTCCTTAATATTTATAATTATAATTATAATAGCCCTTTTTATACAAACGTAGTTTAATAAAATATTTGAACTTTGCGTATGACAAATTTTGTATATTTTCTGTGATTTTGTTGTAAAAGCTTATACATCGCCCCAAGAATGAATTACTGACTCGGTGGAGTCGAGTAACTGGTACTACTAGCTTGTGTCTGTTCCTAGTATTTACAGAATGAGTATCGCTTATTTTTCACAAACTACGTTTATTCTTGTGTACGTACATTACATTTTCATAATATATTGACAGGCCAGAGTTAATATATTAATTTCCTTAAATTTTTGTCTCAGTGACTCTTTTGGTTTAAAATTATATATTGCTCTAATGGCTCTCTTCTGTAAAATAAATATAATTTCAGCGTCAGTCGCGTGTCCCCATAGCAAAATACCATGCGACATAATGCTATGGAAATAACTAAAGTAAACTATTCTTGCTGTTTCAACACTGGTAAGACTTCTAATATTTTTTACAGCATATGCTGCAGAACTAAGTCTGCTAGCTAGTTTTGATATAAGGGGGGAGCCATTGAAGCTTTGCGTCTAGTGTGATTCCAAGAAAAATGGTGGTATGAACAAGACTCAGTTCTTCCCCATTTAAAATTACATTCGTATTAACATGTTTGACATTAGGAGTTACGAATTTTAATTCCATTTAAATGCAAATTATTAACATTAAACCAATTGACTACCTTAGCTATAGCATTATTTACTTCGTCGTAATTTAATAACTGTCATTTTAATTTGAAAATTAATGAAGTATTATCAGCAAATAATACTATATCATGGTTATCCCCTACTATGTAAGGTAAGTCATTAATATATACAAGAAAGAGAAAGGGGCCGAGAATTGAGCCCTGAGGCACGCCCATTTGTGCAGTCGACCCGGAAGAACTCATACTATTAATTACAACTTTTTGCGTTCTGTCCTAAAGAACAGTATTCTACACAACATAAAAATGGCTCTACCACTAAGAAAACTTAAATATGAAATAATTAATTAAGAAGAACGGGTAGTTATTTAACTATTTAACATAGTCTTTTGTCCTAGAATTGATCAGAGAAAAGATAGGGACAGTCAAAACACGGCAATACTGATCCAAAAACAGCGTTTGAGAAAAAAATCTGGGTATCGGCTGACATTCGAACTCAGACTTCTCGACGCAGCAGAGTCCTGTGATCTGACCACTACGCCTTGTTTTTGTATATGTATGGGATAAGAAATCTCTTTCAGATATAGAGAAAAAACACTTCGATTGCCAGATAGAAATGACAGATGTGCGAATAACGTTAAAAAAAGAATGCATTAATAAGCAGATAATATTCATTAATAAAATTATGCCCTTAAAATATTATGCCTCTTAGAATATTTGTAATTGTAACAAAATATCTACCTATATTATTTCGTAGGTATTTGTAATTACTAATATATTATATCTTATATAAAATATGTATATCAATCACATTGCTTTTGTAGTGTGTCTCTGTTCCAAACACCATGCAACAAATTTTGAGTGTGACACCTCATTAACTTACGAGATCCAGAGATTAGCTTTAATCCGATGAGTTTTTTAAACGCAATCTCCTGCGTAAAGTTTTTAGCGTTAGAGCAAGATATGGCTCGTTTACAAATAAAATCATTATTGTATAGGATTTATAATATTATTATTGAGTAATATGTTTTTTTTTATAGAATATGGGTGACAAAAGAGTACACAGTCCACTTGATGGTAAGTGGATGCTGAGGCCCATAGATATCTACATTTATCTTCGATTTGGAATCAAAACGCAGATGCGTTGTCACCCCTAAGCACTAAGATGGAATGCCTCGTTTCCAGTAAAAAACAGTCTTTGGATCTCTACACTCAGCATACGAAACACAGCAGTATTAGAAACACAGCGGTATTAAGCTGCTATTTGACGCTGGTATTCTGTGAGAGCGTGATCCTGCCCCCGGTCGAGCCGACCCATTCGTGCTGCAATCATAATATAGCTGCAGCGTGGCTGTATTATGTGGTGGCGTCTCGTCTGAGGTTACTATGCCAAATAGATATTATGGCTTCTGATAAATGGCGGTACAAGCATTACATTTACAATTTTATCTTTCTTTCTCTAGTATTAGATATACTCAATTTAGGAATGCAAGCACTTGTTACCTCATCATTTAGCACAGCTTAAAATTTATAAATCAATTTACCCGAAATTTATGAGGAGTAATGCAAGCACTTGTTACCTCATCACTTAGCACAGCTTAAAATTTATAAATCAATTTACCCGAAATGTATGAGGAGTTAAGTTCATTATTACAAATATTTAACGCACGTACAAATTAACACCAACTAATTTAAATGCTGTCCTGATGTGGGCATAAAATTACGACTTATGATTTAAAAGCTAAATAATACATTAATTCAAAAAAGTTATGGGATTACACTCAAATTACAGTACTACACAAAATTTCTATGAAAATCATCAGCGAATTTAGGTAAAATTAAACCACGAGATTTCATTCTAACAAAACGGGGAACTACTTTAAACTGACTTTTTTTGTATTAACCGACTTGAAAAAAGTATTTTGAATTCGTCGTAATATGTTCATTTGGCGATAATTCTTTACCACTATGTCCGATTTCAACGTTTCCTCTTATTGTTAAAAACCAATAACTCAGGGGTAGTTCCTTATAAATTTGGTCAAGGCATTACGATGAGATTTATGCGGAAATAACCAGAGCCTTTAATTTACAAAGGTATCTGAACGTTACGGCCTAATAATTATTTACGTCCTCAACCAATTTCGATGAATTCTGTTTCGTACAAATGTAAGAAGAAATATTTAATAAAATATTAGGGGAATCGATTTTTAAAGAGCCAAAATATAATTCAATTATTTCGCCCCTTCAATAGCTATTGATTGCTAATTAAATTAATTTTAAACCAATAAAAATATGTTCAAACTCAAAGACTGCAACAATTTATAAGATTATTTTGAGCGACGTGGGAATTTTTTCTAGCCACTCGAAATGTCGTTATTCGGTATAGAGCACTTCTAAATCTAATGCAAGAAATAACATCTTGACTACTTAATGCATAACAACAGCTCTTGAGTGTTGTATTATTAGTACTCGTGGTTACTTTTTGGATAACATCGTATTAGAATTCAAACTGGTTTAGGCTTACTATCCAGTGAAATTAAGGCTAAAATCAAATGAATGTAGAGCAGTGTAATATAAGGATTTGTTTAGATGATTGTAGTTTAATTTTAGGATATAATTACGACGTAATTGATTTATTTTTGTATGGTGGGAACGCTCTAATTCGAGTTCTTTAAATAGGTGTAATTCTATAATTGGGTTCAAAATATTTATTTATTTAAAATTATCTGATTGCGTTGCAGTCGCAGATAATATGATTGTGAATGTCGTTTTAAATTTGGAAGGGTTATAGTGTTTAATTAAGAATGATAATACATTCACTGAAGTTAGGTGATATGTATATAACTTCCAAGCAAATTAGTCGGTACGATACGCGCGCCACCAACTGTAAGTTAATTGTACTATGTCTATAACGTTTGTGCAAGTGCAAATAATAACGTGACAAAGTTTTGCCGCAATGGGATGAACGGCATCGCAACGCATAAAATACGATCGAACAAACGTTAACTTTTATATATTATATTTCTCCGTTACCGTTAAAGTCCATTGCTGAACATGGACCTTCAACTATATTACGTTATGGGGGGATATTTACTAGAGTTGCCACGCTTCGCAAGCGAGCTGACAACCGCTGACAATTTTATACGTGGTAGAGCCATGCTGCAGTTATATTAGTAGTATAGTTGTAGTACGAATGGGTCGGCTCGACCGGGGAAGGACCACGCTCTCACAGAATACCAGTGTCAAATAGTAGTTTAATGCTGCTGTGTTTCGTATGGTGAGTGTAGAGAACCGGAGACCCCTTTTACTGGAAACGAGGCATTCCATATTAGTCCTCACGGATGACAACGCATTTGCATTTTGATTCGTAGTCGAGGATAGATGTAGATGTCTATAGGTCACGGCAACTACTTACCATCAGGTGGACTGTTACGAATTTGTTCGTGCGCAGTAATATCAGTCAAAATAATGCATTACCACGCATTTTGAGTATATAAAAGGTAAAAAGGACACAATGTTAGAGATTCTTTTGAAATTACTTTTTCTTCACCATTGGCCTATATCACTTCTTCTGAACCTTCTCTGCAAATTTGGACAAAGCAAAGTTGCAAATAACCCTGTATATACGTACATAAGAGTTTATGGGTTTATGTATACTTTTTACACACGTATGGTACTACCCCGAGGGGTAGGAAGAAAGTTCTGTCTTCCATTTGGCATGATCCTGATTCCTTAGACACCTCTCTCGCTTTTTTCTCATACATATATGTATTTACACACACATGCTCGATTGTTAAAGTTCCTGCAATTTGGCCCAGCTTCAATATATCGCCAATTTGTTCGAGAAACCTCAGTCCCTTATCGACTCAGCCACTCGCTTCTATGTTGTCTCAAAACTAATATTTTAAGAAATGTTTAGTAAAGGAATCTGAACTACCTGGAAATCGGAGAAGACGTTAACATACAAAACAAAAAAAGCTTGTTGATTTCTAACTGATCTCGTCATTTGATTTGCTATGATTGTCTCGTTCGCTCGTATAAAATAATTCAAAACAAAGCGAGACGGAAAGAGGTAGACAGTCCAAGAGTAATAATTTTCCTACACTCATCACGGTAATTGGTGTTTCTGTGTATTTTTACTATATGTTTATCGATAACTTTTCTATTTTAACTGCGCGGGTTGCGTGTGAACCGGTTTTAGTGTTGTTCATCTATCGATTTGTGAACATTATTCTTGTCCCTTACACGCACAGCAGCAAAATATTAACCATTTCATAAAGTAAATGTGTAAGAAGATTTTAGTATAAGCATATTAACGTTTCTTACAATAATTTTGCATAGTAACATAGCCAATGTACTGGAAACTAGAGACAGTTTTATGTATATATGTAATTATGTACGTACTTTACATATTGTAATGTATGGCTAAAATTAATCTTAATATTTCTGGTCTGAAAATTACACACCAATTAATAAAAAATTATTTGTCTATAACAACTTTGTCCTATTATAGTTATAATTAAGTTAACAAGATGTTAGTTTAACAAAAAAAAACTTACAAGTTTTGTGTATTTAACGCATAAATATGTTATTATTAGTGCAGTATCATATCATAAGAAATATAATTTTGTTTCTTATTAGATAAATGTTAATAGAAACTATTTTCAATACAATAATTGGAAAAATGGTAGACAAAAGTCCAGAAACTTAGTATTCTTAGTAGCTGCTACTAGTTATTATCATATATTTAATGCTAAATCTCGTGCAAATTTTGTCAGTATAATGAACTTTGGCAACATATTTTGTTAACGAATAAATAATTAAGTTCACGTTTCGACAATAAAAATAAAAATATAAAGCAACAAAACAAAACTGAACTTGTTACTACCACTTTCACTCGTGTCATTACAAGTTTCCTTTTATAATCGGCTACTTCGAGGAAACTGTCGCACAGGTTCATTGTTTATATTTTTTGCCAAAGTTCCGGACCTGGCCATGAATAAATACTTTCACCTATATCCTTTACGGTACATTTGATTTTCTTGAAGAAAGTAAGCTTATCTATTACCAACTAGTATTACCTATGTAAACTAAGTAGAAATTAAATAGCAGTATGTGTGCTTATTTTTATTTATCGAGATGACAAACAAACTTACAGTCCTACTACTACCTATGGTAAGAAGCTACTGTTAGGTGATGAATAAAGTTTATTTGTTAGTATTTATCCTGTTTAAGGGTTTTGTTGTAACTATCAGGGCGTGATAATCGCATCAGCGACAAAAACATAACCCTACTGCAGTCCATGGACACTACTTACAGCAGCCAACGTCAAACAAATAGGGCTATTGATACGTTGACACCGCTGATGACAAAGATGGAATGCCTCACAGCCTGTAGTACCGGCTCTCTCTACCCTTCAGACCAGAATACATTAGCGCAAGCACTGTTATATGGTGGCAGGAGTCGATAAGAGGTGGTACCTAACAAGACGGACTCCTAGCCCAAAGGAATTCTATCACCTAGAGAACATCGATATTCGATATCTGAAAAGATATATTTAATTTTTTTTATTATTAAATTTTTTTAATTTAATTAACGTTCTAAGCCATTTTCGTCATTATTAACCCCCGACGAAAAAGTGGACACCGTAGCTCTAAAACAGGTCAGCCGATTTGGGTGCAGTTTTTTTGTTTAAAAGCGGGTTTTCCAGACATGTTTTACCAAAATCGGTTTTGCTGTTTGAAGATCATAATTTTTTTCCCGGAGATTTTTTAAATTTTCAATTCAAGTTATCTTCTATAGGTTAGATCCGTGTCTGATCGATGACGGATAGATGACTGATAAATCTTCTAAAAGAGAAAAATATTTGCACAGACTAAAATTTATTTTATTGATAAATTCGTATCATTTAAAAACAATCGACATCTATTTAACATCAGAAATTATACTACAACACTGCATGGTTGTTGTTTTCTGAAAATTACGTCTCAAAATTATAGATATCGATATCACAGTTAATACACAACACTGATTTTGGGGCAGATCTCGAAGCGCACGGTGTGATTCGTCATTAACATTCGACACAGTAGCCGGGTGTCGGACACCATGGAATACTACTAGTAACGGGTACTATTTTAAATTTATTATATTGAAGGACTGAATAAACCAATAATAGCTGCTGCGACAGCACTTTGTGAAATTGGTATTATATTTTCAACGTTTAATAAAAATGTTGCATTTATTATCGATAAGAAATAGAATATGGGTGACAAATGAGCACATAGTCAATCTGATGGTAAGAGTATGTCGTGGTCCATAGACATCTAGATCTATCTTCAATTAAGATGAAAATACAAATGCATCGTCACTCTTGAGATCTATAAGATGGAATGCGTCAGTTCCAGTAATGAGGGTCTCCGGTTTTCTACACTCACCAAAAGAAAAACCAGTAGTATTAAGCTGCTATTTTACGCTAGTATTCTGTAAGAGAGTGGTTCTTCTCCGGTCGTGCTACAACCATAATATCACTGCAGCGTGGCTCTACAATACCACTAAATAGGAATAATAATAATCATCATTATCATCACTACAGCTCATCCCAAGTCCCCTGAATGTAGGCGTCTCCAAGGGAATATCACAAAACCCGCTCCTGAGCTACCTGTATCTACGACTTACTGCATCCTTTGCTAGGTCATCATTCCATTTAGTGGGTGACACCTACACTTCGCTAACCTGTACCTACGAGACTACCACTCGAGTTCCTTTGTCTCCATCGGTTCTTACTTCTTCGAGCTATATGGCAGATCCATTGTTACTCTTGCTGACTGACCCGTATGTGAATGGCCGTGATTAATACTCCAGACCAGATTTCGGATTTTTCATCTGCGCAGGACAGGGTTATAGTGATCAGATCAGGCGCAGGACCAAATGCTTTACGTGTTATCTGAGGCAAGAGGGTGAAACATCGCCAACTTCTTGACTCCTGTCTGCCACTGAGAGTTTTTTGACCAAAAACAAAATAACTGAGCTTGACCCGACCCGAGATTCAAACCCATAACTAATATTCAAACTTAGACTAATGCTAATATTATTATAGTGGATATGTGATATATGAATTGTTTGATTTTTGTATGTAATTGTGTTGGGTTTAAAAAAAATATAAACGTGAGAGTAACTTTCTGGTAAAGCAGTCACTAGCAGTATTAGAGTGTAGTGTAGTTATAGTGTAGTGTGCAGTCCGAGAATATTTACTTCGTGTAGCACGGTTCCTCGAGTGTCATTTAAAAAACCATTGTCACAGTGATAACAAACCTCTTAAAATATAAATTAGATTTTTGTATGTAATTGTGTAGGGTTTAAAAAAATATAAACGTGAGAGTAACTTTTTTGGTAAAGCAGTCACTAGCAGTCTTAGAGTGTAGTGTAGTGTAGTAGTGTGTAGTCCGAGAATATGTACTTTGTGTAGCACGGTTCCTCGAGTGTCATTTAAAAAACCATTGTCACAGTGATAACAAAACCTCTTAAAATAAAAATTAGATTCATCACTAGGTGACTGGACTCCTCAATAAGAACATATATATGGTTCATAGCAAGATATGTCATATATATAAAACGTAAAAATGATACCATTTAGGGAACTTTCTTTTTTGGCGCGTTACTGTATCAGCAAATCACTACGCAAAAGGACAAGTAATCGGAAGCGAGTAATGTTTCCTTGTATTTTTCGATTTCAAGTTCGTTAACCAATCAGACTCCAGAGGCTGTAAATGCAAAAAGATCGGATCTTCTGTGGGGCATTGGCTTCGTCTTAAGACGTCTTCTTCAGACGTACTTTTGTCTAAACGGGTGATGTAGAGCTGTCTGGTGGGTTTCACACATAGAATACTATAATACACAATAGAATGGCTGTCAACTATACTTTGTAGGAGGATTGGCGTCGCCGGGAGCACACACACAAGCAATTAACGTCGTATTAACAGTTAGCACTACTACAAGCACATTTTAGATTTTTGATTAATGTTTTTGACACATAATTTTTTTTTTATTTTTGTTTCTAATATTCACAAAATATAAATAGTTGTGACTTACTGGTTGTAGAATATGTCTCCTTTATTTAAATTTCATTTCCCTCTGTTTTTTCGACACCAAATTATTGCACAATTTGCTATTTTTAAAATAATTTGCATGCAGCGATGCTTGACACGAAAATTGGAAACGATCGATTGTGTTGACATTTATACGTGTGAATTGACATGTTAGTGACATGTTAGTGGCAACACGGGCTCCGCCCACTCCCCCGTTTTATTATGTATGTATTATAGTGTACTATGGTTTCACAAGACGCTAAGATGTACTTGCGTTTATTTTGGTGGTTCCACGCTGTTTACAGTGTGTATTACACACAGTGCTTGAGCTGCAGTAGCCACTTACCATCATTTCAGTTAATAAAAAAAAAACTTGTAAGTACTATACCACAAGCTTACGTTCTTGCTAGCATTACTCTATTTGACAGGCAGACAGACAGAGTGAACTTTTGAACATTAGTATAAGTAATAAGGCTGAATAGGGAAAATATATTTCATAAAAGCAATAAATAGTAACTGAAACTGACAATGCATAAATGACGACATCAAATACACGCCAGTGCAAGGTTAGCGTCGACGCAGTGAACGTTATTTTGCGATTAGCGAATCAAGTCAGAGGTCAGTGGCACTAAAACTTTAAATCGTAAATAAAATACGTAATGGTATTTATTATATAAATGGTTCTATAAAAGAGGACTGCGTAGTTTAATAGTCAGATTGCTTTATCCTGGTTAGTTGATGAAAGTCCCGTTCAAAGCCATTATTATTCCTGGCACATTAATTGTCGATTCTTGGATATGGAAAGGTAATATAATAAAGACTAAGTATGTCCATTTTTGGGAGTGTTCTTGGGTCACTATTTTGATAAATACTTCGAAGTTGACAACTTCGCACAGCATTCGAAATTAATGTTTGCGAGCCTCTATGTTTTAGTCGCGTTTTCCTTGGCCATTGCAAATACCAATGAAAATTAAACTTAAATGATAGTTAAATTTATATTCAAAAATTAAATTTCAATTTGTTTTTTAAAGCTAAAATGACCTTTTCAGTCAATAATAATACTAGTATTTCGTAAAGGTTAAATAAGAGTGACTGCTAAGCGATGACGTTAAAAATTTCACGAAGTTTGAGCAACACAATCCACTATAACAAAGACTTGCGTTTTTCTACACCGCAATCTAGCGTAATACGAGAATCTATAGTTTCCACGTTTTTTGAGCACGTGTGCGTAAGTTATAAATCATATACACATACATTTCTTTGATTGTGTGATTGCAAGGCAATGCATAATTTGTTCACTTTGTATCTCATTAAATAATTACACAATTACGTTATTGAGATTATATCTGTTTACAATACCGTCTAGTATTACTATTGGTATTATATTTCGGTTTTATTCGATATAGGGTATAAATTATAAACGTTTCTTCTAGCAAAGATATCTTTATCTTATAAAGTCGCTTATGCCATGAAATCAATTAAAGTGGCACGATTTACAATAATTATACGTAGTGCAAACCGTCACGATATTGTAGTAGTCACGTGTTATTAGTAGACTGGAGATTATATTAATAAAAAAGTTGTATTTGTAATGTAATTTTTATACTTTTTAAATGTCACAAACGTGCATATCATCCACCTTATGGAAGTGGATGCTGTGGCACATAGGCTCCTTCATCTATCTTCAAATATAAATCAAAATGCAGATGCGTTGTCACCCGTGAAGACTATAATGGAATGCCTCGTTTTCAGCAATAAGGGTCTCCGGTTCTCTACACTCACGATACGAAATATGGTGCTGTGGCTAATAGGCTCCTACATCTACATCTATCCACGATTATAATTTATAGTTATAATACTCGTAGTTCAGGGGTTAGAACACTAAAATAATATGGCTAATTTGCAGTAAAAAGGGTATCCGGTTCTCTACACTCACTTTGTGAAATATGTACAGCAGCATTTAGCTGCTGTTTTACGCGTGTTTCTTTTGAGAGCGTAGTCCTCTTCAACGTGGCTCTCAATAAGGTCTGCGTCTGTTAGGGATCGTGTAAAATCTGAATGACTTGACCGATTGAAATCATATATACACGAAAAACTAGTAGAGATTACATTTCAGGCGTTTTAGTCAAGTCATTAACAAAGTCTATATTTAAGGTCCACTACTATTCACACCATGCTATGTAGGTTTAGTGCCAGGAAAGAAAATCATTAAATCTGGATCCGATAGGTGACGCTGCAAATAAGTTTATTATCTATACAAATAAATATTTTTTTTTAATAATTAAAATTTATACGTGGTAGAGCCATGCTGCAGTTATGTTAGTAGTATCTATAGTTGTAGGACGAATGGGTCGGCTCGACCGGGGAAGGACCACGCTCGCACAGAATACCAGCGTAAACTGCTGTGTTATGTATGGTGAGTGTACAACCGTAGACCCTTTTTACTGGAAACGAGGCACTCCATCTTAGTCTTCACGGGTGACAACGCATCTGCATTTCGATTTGTAATCGAGGATAGATGTAGATGTATATGGGCCGCAGCAACCACTTACCATCAGGTGGACTGTGTGTTAGTTTATCACCCTATCCTATAAAAATGTCTGTTTGTAATGTCAAACTAAATAACAATTTACAAAATGTTTGTTTGTCTGTCTCTAGCTAATCTCCGAAATGCTTAGACTAATTTTGAAGGAACTTTCTGGCAGATAGCTGATATTATAAGGAGTAAATTAGACTATTTTTATTACCGCGCAATAAAATTTAAACCTATAAAATTGTGAACAAAATCCAGGAATAAACTACCAAAAATTTAATCATGCGAACAAAATCGCGGGCTCTCGAAAAAATATATTCAATTATCATATAATGTATATGTAACTTATATGTAATAATATCTATACAACCTATACTACCATTGTTACAGGATTTCACAGAGTACTGACTTTTACCGCTTGTATTGACGCCTTTATTCTCGTGAAATGTCAAAGCTTGGCTTGCGAAAGATTTTGTCCTTTAGTGAAATTATTGACACCCTTTACAGATACGATGCAAAATAGCTCGATAATAGCTAGGTGTTTTGATAAAGGGATACGGGCCGCGGGTTTGATTCCCGCAATGAACAAAGTATGAATAGTATGAGTAAGGAATTCATAGAATCGACGTCAATTTAAAAAATGCTTAATGTTGCTCGTTTTATTAAATGAAAATAAAAATAGACGGTGTAGAGATAATTAATGCATAATTAAGCGATAGTCAACAATTATGAGAAAGGACGTAAAACATTATCCCATTAAAACATTTTATGTACAAAAGTTATTAGGTATAAAATTCGCACATGATTAAATCTGTTCTCAGGTTACTTCTGTATCTGAAAGCCTTAATTTGAAAAAATTTTGTGATGAAGTTTTTGTATAGCAGTAGCGATGATGTTTGAGTTTTTATGATGGGTAAAAAAAACGTCAAACCGTATAAAAAATCTAGGTCAGGGACTTTCAAGTTCGATTTAACGTAGACACTAGCGTGCTTTCAATTGAAACGTGTGTTTTTTCTTAAATTAACAAAAAAGTACATGGTAAACCTAGTAGCAAACAGATGCAGTTACTATAGGAAACAGCATTGTTATGCTGCTATTATATGCTGGTATTCCGTGCGAGCGTGGTCCTTCCCCTACCCATCGGATTTCCGCTGCAGCGTGGCTCTACCAGATCAAAAAGGAATGCCTGACAGCCTGTAGGTAATTTATTTATTCATTCATCACAAATCTGCCTATATGGCAAATATAATATAATTTCGCAAACAGCTCAAATGGCTCCCGATCCGCCTTCGCAGGAATACTCACATTCTCTCCGCGTTGTATAGCGTGCTGTTTAATACTTCCACTCGTCATTATTTAAAAAACCCTTTCCAGTATTTTTCCCTAACCCATAATCGGTTCCTTCGATCCTCCGTCAATCTTTCTCTCTCTACACCTTTGCACTCTTCTTCCTTTTTTAAGAAATCCTTTACCGTAACTGCTGTGCTACCGTAACTCTTTACCTCTCCATATTCGTCGTGCTAAATCTCTTCACTAATTCAAAAGTCTTATTAAATCGTATAACTTAGAACGCTATTAGATAAATTATTTTTCCTTTCTCGTACTCTTTTCATTTAATCTCTTATATGATATTTTATATATAATTTTCACTTATCTTTATGTGTATGTATTTTTATATATTTTTTTATTATTATTTTGTACGCCCCCCTCTATTTTAACCTTTATTTGCATCAGTTCTCTACGCAAAGGTTGTCTGGAAGAAATCACTTTCAGAGTGATAAGATCGCCTATTGTACATATTATAATTTAGATTTAACTGTACTTGATGTTTTGTATTTGGTGTACAATAAAGAGTGAATAAATAAATAAATATACCTATTTGCCATAGTTGCCATGCTTGGCAAGCTGGTTGGCAATCTCCTGATATAGTTTCCTTCTGTCGCTTCTCACTACACCCATGGGATGGTATGGGATAGTTGATGCACTGCCTCTACAAGAAAGTAGAAAAGAAACGCGGTTTGACTCAATATACTCTTGCGACTTGCTTTCTTTAGGGAAAGGCTTGATATAGTATGGCGGTAGAGTTACCGCGTACACGAATAAAGATACAGGGACTCGACATTATGTCACAATGCCAAAAGACTGGCTACCGAAGATTCTACACATAGTTCGACACTCTCTACTGCTAAGACAATAATTAGGGGAAAAATTAAAAAGAGTAAAGCAGCAAAACTATTTAGTGATGGTGTAAGAATATCTACTACCTCATATCGACCCGTGGGTGTCGTAAGAGGCGACAGTGGTAAACAAATCAGGAAGTGGGCAACAGTGTCTTCCTTATAACGACTAAAATACAAAACTGCGATTGCCAACCCACTTGCCAAGCGTGACAACTATGGGATATGGGAGGATTCCCTATGAGGCAATCCATAGGGGAGGCCTATGTTCAGCAGCGAACTTTAATAGGTTGTATCAGTAAGGTAGCAAAAAGCTCCAAACTACGCAACTAATAGCGTCGAAAAAAATGCAGGCAATTTCTTCTGCTACTCCTTTAACCCGTTAAAATCCAATGCTGGACATTGACCTCATCTGTTGAAGAGAAGATGTGCCTTAAGGTCTCTCTCGCAGCACAAGACGTTTCGCATTTCGCTGCTGGTCGTCATCCGTCTGGGTAATATTTAGTTTAAGGTAAAATACGAATTGTAAACAATATCTACATCAAAGTGCACCCCACACGGAGTTGTCGTGAAAAAACTTCCGTAAAGTGTGTTCAGGTTACGTTTCGAAATGGGTTCTGTTTGATATTATTTCAGAAAGAATTTGATAAGTTTTCAAAAAATCCTATTGACGCTGTTCACGTTACTAATACTGCGAGTATTATTGATCCAAGTAAATAGGGGTTCGAAACCACGACTTTCGGAGTTTACAATGCGCATCTTTAATCATGCTTGTTTTCTCTCGTAATTCGTAACTATGGCGTAATTAATCGCATCCTAATATTTCTAAATTTCGTTATAGTCGCCTACACTCTCTTTCCTTCTTTCCCTGGGACTAAACGAGGTGATGCTTTTACGTTACTACTACATGAAATATTTGTTACATAATTTTTTTTTTGCAAATAATCACACAAATTTAATAGTAATAAAAATGCAATTACCAGATTATTAACCTAACATTATTAACCGACTTCAAAAAGGAAGAGATTCTCAATTCGTGTGTAGTTTTTGTAAGTATGTTACGTGATATCCTCGCAGATTGTGAACCGATTTTAATAATGCTTTTATAATTAAATAGGCTTCTTCTCAAGGTTGGTTCCATTAACTTTTGAAGAAAAACTTCCGCCTCCTAGGATAGAAAATAGGGAAAAAACATTAATATTGGACTATTGTTTAAGGAATTTCATATGATATCATCGCAGATAAAGAACCAGTTTTAATAATTTTTAAATAGGTTATACTTCAAGGCAGACCCATCTAATTTGAAGAAAAGATTTCACCCCCCCCAAGGGTAGCAAATAAATAACTTCTTTTTTAGTATTTGAAGTTGGTTTTTACGTTTTGTTAAAAGTTATTTCAAACTAACCGAACTATCATATAGCTTTAAGCACCCAACTTCAGCTAAATTAAGCAATGTCCAGCAATCGTTTCAATCTTTACCAACTCACGGTACCCTAGTAAACCCCAAATGGCATCAAGGTAAGGGTATGTTTACACTGTCAGCGACGAGGAAACTTTAATGCCATATTTATTTACATTGAATATAATGCACACACGGTCACGGGGCACGTGTTCCGAGCACGGCGTGGACGTGTCGTAAAAGATGTTGGAATTCGTGCGCATCTGGTGCGGTTGGTATACGCCAAGATTTAAAATAAGTTGCGCGTTCAAATATGCTCGTGCGTAAATAAAAACGGGGGATGAGACTTTTTGTTGGGGCTCTAAATAACGTAGCGTGATGAATAACGAGGACAGATATTAAGCAATATATCAGCTATGTACCGACCATGTAGTAGCGGTGGAAGTATATCCACTACCCCAAACCGTGCCGTAGTTGTCGTAAGAGATAAGAGAGGGAAAAAACAAGGAGTTGGGCAGCAGTGACTTTTTTTATAGAATAGGGTGACTAACGAGTGGATGCTATTATATATATATATATATATATATATATATATATATATATATATATATCCATATATATAATAGCTATTATATATGCTATTATATATATGGATGGAAGTGGATGCTATGGCCCATGGACATCTACATTTATCCTCGCTTAAACTCTCAACTCCCTAACGGTCTCATGAGGTCGCACCCACCCACAGCACTATAACCCATAAAAACTTATGTATAGAGACTACTTTTCTATGAAAAAGTTTGGCATTATATACTCAATATGAAATACTATATCCTCTAGTGTAATAAAAAAACTGTTATCCTATGAATATTTATGATCAACGTTCATTTCATACGCCATTTTCGTGTGAATGTTATTGTGTTAATTTTTGGATTTTTCTAGTGTTTTATTATATTGATATAATTGTGATTTTCATGCTGCCGACATTCACTTGGTATGTTTTTTTTGTTATCAAAATACAATAAAATCCTGTTGTAATGAAGTAAAACCTGACTTTTGTATAGACCACAAGATAGAAAATTTTGTATAGATTTTGTAATGATAAACTTCTTCATAATAGGTTTTAAGTGCTGTGGGTGGGTGCGGTCGCATGCGTCCGCTCGGGATTTGCCGGGCGCATGCGACTGCATGGGATTTTTATGGCGCTTGAAGGGTTAAGAATCAAAATGCAAATGCGTTGTCACCCGTGAGGACTAAGATGAAATTCCTCGTTTCCAGTAAAAAAGGTCTCACACTCACTCACCATAAGAAAAACATCAGCATTAAGCTGCTATTTTACGTTTGTTTTCTGTGAGAGCGTGGTCCTTCCCCACTCGAGCCGACCCATTCGTGCTACATACTACTGATATAACTGCAGCATGGCTCTACCACGTAAACGTCTAATGTCTTCCTAATAAAACTAAAAAATCAAAATAGAACTGAACATAGTCTTGTACACAGACTGTTTCATAAGGGGCACATGGTAAAGTTGCCACATTTGGCAACAGCAATTTTTTTTTATTTTTACTTGTAATTAAAGAGAAACTCTCATCTCTTACGACATCCACGGAAAGATAAGTTGGGGTAGTGGGTGTTGTTAAACCATCACTACAGGGTCGCACACTACATACACTTCCTCCTCTCCTCTGTAGTTATAGAAAATAATTATTTCTGAGGATTCATATAGCAATTCTAGAAGAAAATCTAGTCAATCAAAAGGTTAACAAGATGAAAAAAATCCTCCTGAAATAATCATACGAATAAAATTAATTTTTCGTGCACATAACCTGAATGGGGCACAAAATTCTGATGAAAGATTTGCAAGTTTCAAGACGCTCAAATTTACTTTGGGAAGTACTAGTGCGATGGCACCATTGAACTGGTGTTATAAGCCAATATTTTACTAATATAACACTAGTCATAAATGGTAATTCAGCTTAAGACGGTAAAGTGTGCTGACTTAAATTAACAAAATAAAACGTACCCTCACTCTTGCCTTAAAACAAATTGAAATCGGACGGATAATATTTAATTTTCTTATTGAGATACGCGAGTTAAAACAGTGCCCACGCACGAACGAACACACTTTAAGGACCTACTGATCGATAACAAGAACTTCCAAATGAATATTTAAATTTTAAAATGAACATCACCATCCTTTATTATATCACTTATTAGGTATGTTAGGACATAGATATTATTTCTACACTGCAGAAGCGATGTGTAAATAGAATCGAAGGAGGATACGTGCTATTAAACGATATCTTCGTATATGTATACTAAAATTCAATATTAAAGGCCTGAGTACTAATATATCAAAGCGCGGAAGGCCAATAGACAACTTAAAACTAATTTATCTGGCAGCCAAGAAGTCGGCCGCAGGTGTTCAGTCCGCAATTATTGTGCGTCTAAACTCGGCGTTGACGTGTCAAGGGCTCGCTAGGACTTATGGTTAGGTACCAAGTCTATTATAATAAACGCAGCTCATGTATTCGACGCTTGTGATGGTTACTGTTGTTTCTATTTATTAAGGCCTTAACTTAGAGGGTATTACCTATTTGATAATAGCTATATAATACTTATATTTTTCAACTTTTATTCGATTAAGGATTCCAATAGCTTTCATTGCGCGCTGAGAGGCTAAGTGCTCACTGTTTTCTTCTCTATGGTTTTCGATCACCGCCGGCACAATGAAATTGTTGATTGCAATTTTAAGTGCTGAATTATTACGTGCGTGGCGGTAAAGGAAAACATTGTGAGGAAACCAGCATTTCTGAGAAATATGAAATAAATTTATTTCGAAGACATGCGAAGTTCGCCAACACGCATTGGGGCAACGCGGCGTACATTTCTTTGTCCTAAAAACCTTTCAGAAATGGGAGGATTATATCTTGCTACATTAAATGTGTCCACTGTCCACTCTTTTTGCAATTATAAACGTAGTTAATTAAAGAAATGTTAATATCAGTTATTTTATTCAAAAGTAAATGTCCGCAACGTAACACGATTTAAGTGAAACCCACTTTTAGTATAAAACAATAGAAACTTTTGAAATTATTTATAATCGTGCCGATGTATTATCACGTTTGAACTTCAGATAGAACCAAACGGTGTCATATTTCAAGGGTGCTCATCAAAGAGACCGTCTGTTTTAACAGCAACACTGGATTGGTACAAGTTAATATAAAAAAGCGGAATAGGTTTTTTATTCGTTTCATTATCATTATTATAGTCTATTTGAAGACCATAGCTGAACATCACTAAAGAGAACCTTTCCATATTGCTTCATAGGAATATAATATTTGTCATTGTGACTATGTTTGGCAGTCGACAGCCATCTTGTGTATAATTTCAGTACGTCGCCTCTAATGTCTGGGATAGTTAATTTCTTACATTTGTACAAATCTTAATATATATAAATTACGTGTCACGTTGTTTGTCCGCGATGGACTCCTAAACAACTTAACCGATTTTAATCAAATTTGCACACCGTATGCAGTTTGGTTCAAATTGAGAGATAGGATAGTTTTTTTGCCCATGAGTGACCCAACTTAAATTAATGTATTGTTATTCATAAGTTCAAAAATGTTATTAAACTAAGTTTGTATAAAAAGGGTTATTATAATATTAAGGAATTTATGGATGATAATAATTCCTGGGAAGAGTGATCGCGACCAAGCTATTTCTAATTTGTCTTGTACTATAAACATGATTGTAAGCTATTATTGGAAAATAATTGTCCCGCTGGGTTTCTTGCTGGTTCTTCCCAGGACAGAGGTTTTTTTTGCGAACCAATGGTAAATGAAACAAGTGACTTTCAATAAGTATTGTTATAATCTACATTGAATAAAAAAGTTTCTGTTTCTGTTTATTTCTAATTTAACAAAATAACTCTCGCTTATTGTTTCTTCTGTGTCGCAACGCAACGGGGTACCAGCCATTTAAATATAAAAATATTTAGTAATTGATTAAAACTACTTTTACGGATTTTATCGCGTTTGTTTTACTATTATTTTTAATTTCCGACGTTTCGGGCGCTTTCCAGCACCAATGGTCACGGAAACTTCGGGAATTAAAAATAATAGTAAAATAAACGCGATAAAATCCGTAAAAGTAGTTTTAATCAATGCATAGTGTTCGCGTAAATATAAGAAATCATTAAATATTTAATAAGTTTTGAATACACTAGTCTTAGAGACCGGAGCGCTAATAGTCTTTAGCGTATTGAATACAATTGAATCAAGGGAATGTCATTTATAAATAAACACGTTTTTTATACTTATTATTAGTTAATGTTTGACCACAATATTTTCTACTAGCAAGTAGAGGTATAGCCCTAGGTTGTAAATCGCAATGCCTTATTCTAATAAAAATTATATATTACCTTCAAATATTAAACTAAACTCAACCAAAAGGCTCCGCATGTGCCTTGTACCATACTCTAAGTTAGCTGTAAACGTTCAATTTGTGAGTAATTAGCCGCCGGAGGAACGCCAGGTTTGTTCTGTGGGAGTACTGTTCGGTGATGCTATCTGGTAATGCGATACCGCCGCGAGATTAAACGACCGTTTGTGGTAAAAATAGATTTTATCATAACAGGTAGTATTTAATAAATAAAGATGACAGAGGCAAAATCAATACAAATGATTATAGGATGATTCACAAATATTAACGTTCCGTCGCAACTTAAACTACTTGCAGTTCAAATGATCGACTTTAGTGTATAATTTTTATTAGTAACGCATACATAAAGTTAGAACCGTGGTAACTCTGTGGCTAAGTGCCCGCCGTAAATTTCTAAGTACGCTAGCAACTCGGGTTTGATCTCCGCCTACACCAATGAAATTGTTAATTGCAATTCCATTGATGTTTCACCACGAGCACTGTGGTGAAGGAAATCATCGTAAGGAAATTTTTAACCTAAAATAGTTGTAGGACATGTGAATTCGCCAACACGTACTGAAGCAAAGCGGCACGCGTTGACTTGGCAATCGCACTAAGCAATCTAATTTAATATAATAATATATTTAAACATATAAGATTTTTAACATTGATATGGTGACTTTAAAATGTTGTTAGGTTAGGTAATTACTTAACAACTTAAAACAGAAGGACCCTTAAGTAGGGACTGAATAAATTAACCGACTTGGTATTACATATATCTCACAATTTTTACGGTAGAATAACTGAGTTGCGAGACTTGTTTTTTTTTTTAGTTATGTTTTTGTTGGCATTATATTATTAAAAGTGAAAACAACAAACTTCGGTGCTAAGATGATTCAAACTTGATGAAAAGCGACATTTAGAAGTAAAGCGACAGTAGTATAATGGTACAGTTCGGACTGCAAACTCAAACAGTCGTGGGTTATTCGCTGTTCGACTACTGCGGTGAACTACTCTTAACACAGTGATTTTTGAGATAACCTGTACCTAGAGTGGTTAACTTCAATTGATTGTGTAAAACCTTGATAACATCTAATAACTGAAGCATTAATGATGTTTTATTCATGGTATAGAAATGCTGCAGGTATATTATGGTTTATGGTTGTAGCACGAAAGGCTCGGCTCGACCGGTGAAATATCACGCTAATACAGAATACCAGCGTAAAATAGCAGCTTAATGCTGTTGTATTTCGTAAGGTGAGTGTAGAGAGCCGGATACCCTTTTTACTGGAAATAAGGCATTATATCTCTGTCCTCAGGGATGACATCTGCATTTTGATTCTTAATTTAGGATAAAAATGTAAATGTCTATGGATCAAAACATTCAGTTTTTTTGAAATAAAAGCCACTTTTTGATAATTTGTTGCTACAAAATTACTAAATGATAATAAAACGTGTTATAAAACAAGAAAGCGCATGAAACAATATTTGTATAACGACATATTGTTTACTATCTATCAAGAAATCGGCTAATCGTGACCGGTTTCTGAACGCTACCGCGCTACCGTGGCCCAGTCAAATGAATTTTAACCCAATAAATTCTAATAACGTCAGTTTAGTGAACTATATTTTTTTTTAAATTTTCATTGTTGCATTTGTATTTCTTCATTTGTTTATGAAATGACATGAAATAAAATGAAATGAATGAATTAAATAAAATTAATATAATAAGATTTATTTGCATAAATATGTGTCCTCCTACAGTGATAAAGAAAATTTATGTTGCAGAAGTGAATGGCAGAGTCGGAAAGGGACGTCCTAGGCAAAAATTTATCGACCATTTGGCGATTTATTGAAAACGGGCCAAATTAGGACTACCCTTAACCGACGAGCATGTATGCGGAGGTGTATGGATGTGAAGGAGGCGAGAGAGGTGTGTCAGGATCGTGCCAAATGGAAGTCTGTAGTCTCTGCCTACCTCTCTGGGTGACAGGCATGAGTGTTTTATGTTTATGTTATGTTAAATAGATAAACATTCTGCAATCGCTTTTGAAAATCGTACTGGCCTCATAAACTTTCATAATTTTTACATATTTTAAGTTTTCTATTTCAAAAATTCTTTCCCGGCAGTTTTCGAATGCATTGAGATTTTCGAATAATTTTTACTTAGATATTTTTGCTGACAGTACATTCAATTATTTATCAATTTGGTGTAATGATACTTGCGCATACGCAGCTACTCGAGCATAATGACTCCAATTAGGAAGATCGCTTCAAAAATAATAGCACAGGGTCATTATATAGTTATTCCACTTACTACTAAGCCTTTGTCCTAAATAGGGTTCTATTTTAAACCATAATTTCTTGAACTACTAAGATCTTAAACCACAATTCGTGCCTTACCCACGGATGTGTGGTAAAAGGCAACAATGGGATATACCAGAAGGTTCTGATGATTTCTGATAGATGGCGCTCAAACCGTTTATGCCAAACGTCATACGGTCATAATATACCCAGGATGGAAATGGGATACAGCGACAAAGGTGCGAGACGCCTGTGTGCGTCTAGTATTGCGATCGTCAATGCGCCCGAATAAAATAATAAACAAATATAATAATTATATAAAAATTGTTTTTTATTATAAACCGAATATAATTAAAAACAAATTAAAAAAAACTAACTTTTTATTTTATTTTTTATTCTACTCATATATTGCTACACCCAAGTATACCTACGTGGAGCCATGCTGTAGCTATATTATAGTTGTAGCACGAATGGGTCGGCTCGACCGGGGGAGGACCACGCTCTCACAGAATACCGGCGTAAAATTACTGCTGTGTTTCGTATGGTGAGTGTAGAGAACCGGAGATCCTTTTTTAACGGAAACGAGGCGTTCCAGCTTAGTCAATAGGGGTGACAACACATCTGCGTTTTGATTCTTAATCGAGGATAAATGTAGAATGTCTATGGGCCTCAGCATCCACTTACCATCAGGTGGACTGTGTGCTCGTTTGTCACCCTTATTCTATAAAAAAATGTCAAATTTTCACCACTCTATGGGTTGACTGGTAGAGAATGCCTCAATGGATTAAGTCTGCTCTTTTTATTTTACATATATGTATTATATGTTATATCCGCCTTTTGTTATAAGGAATGCAATAAAGAAAAAAAATACTATGAAGTTAATCGATTATCAATATTATAGCTATCGGAAAACATAGATATAAGAAATAAGTTTATGTTTTTTATATTTCTATGTCGGAAAATTAGGCGTGAGAAAAATTTAATTAAAAAACAGGTGTTTTCAATTCTCATATATACTTCACCCAAATATCCATAATAAAGGCGCATTACAATTTACACGATGATGGAATGTCCGACATTTTCCCATAGTTCGTGACTTAATCAGCTATTCGTAATATCACAATAGGGAACCTAGACACGTCTGTGCCTAGGCCGTGTTTTAGGTTTAGAACTAGGCTCGGACTTAGCATAGCAATGTGTACCGTTACATGTCGTGACTTTAACATCGTGTGAGGAGAGCTATTAATGCGAAAATCGAACGATAACAAAGTAACTGTTAAAACTAATGAATATTTCAATATCAAGTTCGCACTGTTTGATCCAAGGGCTTGCCCTTATTACGCGAGTAGCTAGCACAACAAAATGATACTATGAGTATACGCTCAGGGGAAGAATCATCGTTTTTTTTTAATAAAATTGAAGTGCGTAGGTAGGGTCAAGAAACAATGGCTGCGTTTGGCAGAAAAAAGCGCTAGTAAGCGCTTGTAAGCAAAATGACGATCGCAAGCGGTAAGCGCTGTCAAATCGTAAGTAGCTATTTTTCTCTAGGACACGAAGTTAGTTTTAACCGGGGAACCTAACCTAATTTAAATATATGTTTGTAAAGTATTCATATTAAAAAATTATCAATCATGAATTTTGAATAACATGTATAATATGTTTATTCATGTCATTATATCACTTAAAACTAATATTGCACAAACAACTTATAAACTCTACTTCAAAACAAATTAAATAAGCAAAATGGCGGATTGTGTCGGCGCTACTGAAGTTAACAAACGTGTCCTGGCCGAAAAGTGTTTAGTTTAGCCATTTTGCTTACAAGCGCTTGCTAGCGCTTTTTTCTGCCAAACGCAGCCATTAACTAAAAGTTGAAGGTAGCCTTCGTTAACTATGACATCAAAACTTCAAACGTCTGTATTCCCGTGATCGTGGCTGCTGTAAATTACCCGAAACGTCTGGAATTAAGAAAGTTAAAATTAATTGCGATAACATCATATTCGCGTAAATATCAGAAATAATTATGATAAATGAATTGAAAGTACATCTGATGGTAAGTGGCTACTGCCGTCAAAGGACACCTGCCACCAACTTTAAGCTAAGAAAGCTACAAATGCGTTGTCCTTCGAGGATTAAGGTGGTATGCCTTAAAGCTTGTAAATGTAATTATACAGTGTCTATATAATACTCTTCAGAGTAGAACACAGCAGTTCAAGCATTATAGACCCTTTTTACTGGAAAAGAGGCATTCCACTTTAATCCTCACGGGTGACAACGCATTTGTATTTTGATTCGTAATCGAGGATAGATGTAGATGTCTATGGGCCACAGCATCCAGTTTCCATCAGGTGGACCGTGTGCTCGTTTATCATCCTATCCTAAAAAAAACTTTTTGGCGGCAGAAACAGGTAACAGGGTAGAACCTAACTTATTTATGCTCTTGAGTATTGTCTCCACATGTAGCGGATTCAGTATTATGTAGTACTGAACAGGGCATTTCTTTGTTTCCTATAATTTCCGTTGGAAGGAGCTAGTGTCTGTAATACAGTTTTACCATAAAACTAGTATAACCGCTAACGATCAACCATATCTTACTGGTACGTTGCCAAAAACCAGTACTGTAATAGTTTAAGATACCCTGCATGTAAACAAAGTGAATTAATTCATTATTATTATTGAGGGGTATTTATAGAGTTGGGCTGAATAAATATATAAAAGGAAAATGATAAATATACATAAATATATATTTAATATACTAACATATACATAACACATAAATAAATAAAAGCCCTACCAGATATTATTTGCAGCACTGACTGACCGAAGTGGATCTTGAGCAAAAAGAGCACCCTACTCTTCGCGACTTTGTGCCGCCTTAGTCCAGTTGAGCACCCTCACATCATAACACATCGAGCGCCAATGTGTTTACTGACACACATTGCTACTTGGATACAGATATAAGTAAGAGGGTCGTAATTACGTTCTCCTAGACAAGAAAGGAGATCTCGTTCTTAATAAAGTTCTTTCCTTTGTTCAGCTATTGACTGAAAAAAACTGCTGAACAAAAAACATAGTCTATGTGAATTCATACATTGTAATAAAAAATTATATCTCTACGCATTTTTAGTACGATATACAAGATAATAATTACCGGTATTTACAGCACGAAAAACTTGCTTTGTTTTATTTCCATTACAATCCACTGCTATTTCCTAGTAGGGCGTGCGTGAACGTAACTGCTTTGTGGGTCAAGAACTCGGATTAGGACTGTGAATCATTTTTCGAAAATATCAGTGATTTTTTTTAATTTATTGAAATGCATATTTTACCTACACGCTGGTATTGCAAACTTAGTCGTCATGAAACAGCATCATGCTGCAGTGTTTTGTATAGTGAGCAAAATAAAGATCCTTTTTACTGGTAATCAGGCATTCCATCGAAGTGATGAAAGAGATGCAATGCTTCTGCCTTTCGATTCTCAATCGATGATAGATGTTAATGTATATGAGCCACAGTATCCACTTGCCATCGGATGAACATTTGGTTGAGGTATGCTAATTTCCATAGATATAAGAAACTAATTCCCGAAATTTCGGGTGCTTTACAGCACCTACAGTCACGAGAGTTGGAAGGAATCTCAGCTGTTTGACATTGCGATGTCATAGTTCGCTCGGCTACTTTCATATTTTGAATATAAATTTTTCGTCCGATCTACGCAGAACGAGCTTAAAGAATCTTCAAATCAGCGCGTACTGCGTAGATCGGACGAAAAATTAAAGGAATATATATTAAAAAGTAGTTCGAAAATTTTGTTAAAACTGTACTCACATTTAGACAAGGTACACACGAAAGGAGGTTAATAAATTAAGTTTGAATTTATTACTTTAAGAATACGTAATATATTATTAAGAGAACTGTTAGCGCAAGGTGGGCCGCCTGCTGAACCCTCGTGGGCGGGCAGGTCTAATGCACTTTGCAGGTTCGATGTTATTCTGTACACGTAACAAATTTCAAAACTGTCTGATAATTTCCTTATTTAATGAATATTTGCCAACGAGTTGCATTAAGGACTCGAGAGTTTATTCGATCGCGAGTTAAAAGCAACATGGTAGGTTTTTATGTCGTTTTGGTTTACGCAATAGTCAGTATTCTTAACTGGTGTACTTGATACACAAAAACAGGCGGTTAGGTTAAAGCATGACGTTATTATATCCTTATGAGCCTAACATTTGGAAGGCAAAGGAGACAATCGTTTTTCGACTCACTAGAAATTTTAACGTAATTTAATGCTAATGATTTCTTAAATTTACTTTTATTCAATGTAATTTAATGATTTTAACACATAAAAAATACCAATTTACTATAGTAAATTTGCTAAAGATTTTATGAAAATCTAAGCGGATTCATAATAAATAATACAATTAAGAATCAATGCCTACATATAAATCACCGCCGTCTTTTCCGCCGTTTATTCGTGAACTGTTTTCTCCGGAACTCCTAAAAAATTCTTTTAGAAGATCCGGTTAATCCACCAAGTAGTATTTAAGATTTTGAAGAACCTACAAATTCTTTATACTTCTTATTATTAACAGTGCACTATTATAACGTAGGATATCGATAAAAACTACTGAACTTTGTTTAAAAAAAAACTGAAAATTATTTACTTTATTTTTTTATATAAGAAGGGTGATAAACGAGCAAACAGTCCACCTGATGATAAGTGGTTGCTGTGGCCCATAGACGTCTATCTTCAAATATAAATCAAAATGCAGATGCGTTATCAACCGTGAAGAGTAAGATGGAATGCCCCGTTTTCTGCAACATGGGTCTCCGGTTCTCTAAGCTCATCATACGAAACACGGCAGCGTCAAGCTGGTTGGGTGGTATTTTGTGGAGCGTGGTGCTTCCCCGGTCGAGCCGACCCATTCGTTCCACAACTATACTACTAAGATAGTTGCAGTATGACTCTACCACGTATACGTATATTTATTATTAACCAAAATTTATTGATGTTCATATCAGAGTGTTTACACTGAAATTTATGATATTTAGTTGAATATTAAATTTTAAGCCATTGGAAAGCCTACGCTTTGCGATATTTAATATCTGTTTCAATGCAAATTCATTTAGATCAAAGCTCGACAGTTGTTTGTATCAAATCTATATCATATACAAATGACAACTGTCGTAAAAGACATCTCAGTTATATAATAGACCAGCTGTACCCCGCAACTTCGCGTGGAATTTATAACGATTAGATTTCATGATTTTAAATTTTTATTTGGACTGAAGCTTAGTTAAATTGCTAATTGCAATTTTAAGTGCTGATTTACCACGTGCTCGGCGGTGAAGGAAAACATCGTGAGGAAACCTGCATGTCAGAGAAACAAGAAAAAAATATTTCGAAGACATGTGAAGTTCGCCAACACGCATTGGGGCAGCGCGGCGGACAATTCCTTGCCCTAAAATCCTCTCAGAAATGAGCGGAGGCCTGTGCTCAGCATATATATACGTATATAGGCTGTAACTTTACTTTACTTTAGTTCAACGAAAAAAAGAAAAAAAGAATCAAACGGACAGACAAAATTTTTTTTTATAGAATAAGGGTGACAAACAAGTACACTGTCCACCTCTAGAGTCTAGACATCTACATTTATCCTCGATTAAGAATCAAAACGCAGATGCGGTGTCACTCCTGAGTCATCATCATCATCATGATTACAGCCCTTCACAAGTCCACTGCTGAACATAAGCCTCCCCCAAGTAATGCCACAAAGCACGGTCCTAAGCCACCTGCATCCATCGACTTCCTGCATGTCTTACCAGGTCGTCACTCCATCTAGTGGGGGGTCGCCCTACACTACGCCTACCGGTACGAGGCTGCCACTCGAGAACCTTTCTTCCCCATCGGTTATCGGTTCTTCGAGCTATATGGCCGGCCCATTGCCACTTCAGCTTACTAATCCGTTGGGATACGTCGGTCACTCTGGTTTTACTGCGGATATCCTCATTTCTGAGTCTATCACGCAGAGAAACTCCGAGCATAGCCCTCTCCATCGCTTGCTGAGCGACCTTGAGCGTCCTCATACGGCCAGCAGTGAGGGACCACGTCTCAGATCCGTAAGTCATCACTGGCAACACGCACTGGTTGTACACTTTAGTTTTCAGAGATTGAGGCATACCTGACGAGAAGATGTGTCGTAATTTTCCGAACGCTGCCCAGCCGAGTTGAATCCGTCGATTGACCTCTTGGTCGAAGTTGGACTTACCTAGTCGGACTATTTGTTCGAGCATAGTGCACCCAATAAATACCGGCATAGGTGTGACATGGACATAAAAAACGATCTTTACTTTGTCCTTATTCACCTTAAGATATCCGTTGGGAGACACTATTGAGGTCATTGAGCATAGTGCTTAGGCCCTATAGCAAATCGAAGGTGAGTGATGTCCTCCAGTCCAGTAGCTTGAAAACGACTTCCAACGCAGCGGTGAAGAGTTTCGGGGATATAACGTCACCCTGTCTTACACCTCTCTGCAGTTGGATAGGTTTCGAACTCTGGTTCTGTACTTGGATCCATCCATCATAGCTCTACTGCACAAACACACACACACACATACATACAGGAACTTAGCCAAACCGACCTGAGGAAATGTCAGGGCCAAGCAACCACTTACCATAATGCATTTCACCCTATCCTATAAAAAAAAATTTCGACGGAATCAAAGGCTTTCTCATAGTCCACATATGCCAGGCAAAGTGGCAGATTGTACTCTTCATTCTTCTGAACAATCTGCCGCAGGGTATTTATGTGGTATATGGTACTGAAACCTTTTCTGAAACCGGCTTGTTCAGGAGGCTGGAAGTCGTCGTGTCTGCGTGCGAGACGATTCCTAATGACTCTCGAAAACAGCACGTAGACACGGCTCAGAAGGGAAATCGGTCTGTAGTTCTTCAAGAGAGCGTTGTCGCCTTTCTTAAAGAACAAGACCACCGCACTTCTGCTCCACGCCTCCGGAGTAGTGCCACCATGGAGGACGGAATTGAAGAGCTTCTGAAGGACTGACTGACTCCTGAGTATTAAGATGGAATGCCTCGTTTCCAGTAAAAAAGGGTCTCCGGATCTCTTCACTCACTATACGAAACACAGCAGTATTAAGCTGCTATTTTACGCTGGTATTCTATGAGTGCTTGGTCCTTCCCCGGTCGAGCCGACCCACTCGTGCTACAACCATGTTACAGTTGCAGCGTGGATCTACCAAGTATAATAAAACTACGTAAAATGTTTGTTTTATTGTAAGTACCGTATATAATTTCATTTTTTCATGTAATACAATAATTGCATGCATTTTCATCATGTAACTTTTCTAATGCCAATGTGAATTTTATTCCATGTCCATCTATTGAAGGCATTCCTCTTAGAGAGTTGAAGAGTTTAAGTATCTCTGATCTGTTGTAGCAAGCACCAAAGGCATATGTATAAAAAGAGACATACAAAATAGAACCCAAACAGCTTGGTTAAAATGGAGATCGCTGTCTAGCATTCTTTGCGACTCGCTAATCCCTATTAAAATAAAGGGCAATGTATACAAAAGAGCAGTAAGACCAG
Organism: Parnassius apollo; assembly: GCA_907164705.1. Classification (NCBI taxonomy): domain Eukaryota; kingdom Metazoa; phylum Arthropoda; class Insecta; order Lepidoptera; family Papilionidae; genus Parnassius; species Parnassius apollo. The sequence continues at coordinate 3,001,212 of CAJQZP010000295.1, forward strand.
CTCTGCTATATGCATCTAGGTGCTGGCCGATGAGAAAGACGGATGAACAGAAAATTCACGTCACTGAGATGAAATGCTACGTTAGTCTGGAGGAGTTTCTAGAACAGATAAAATAAGAAACAATTACATTCGTGGTAGATTTAAGGTTGGTATAGTGCACGAAAAACTTAGAGAAAACCGTCTATGCTGGTACGGACACGTGATGAGACGGGATGATGACCATATGACTAAAAGAGTTATTAACATAGAAGAGGGGAATAAAGGCCGTGGACGACCACTAATAACCTGGCTGCAAACGCTAAAAAACGACCTGAAATCTACTAACATATCAGAAAGGACAACCCACAATCGCACGATGTCGCGCAAGATTACTAGGAGGGCTGACCCCAATTAAAATGGGACAATAGCCAGGGAGAAGAGGAAGAAGATATAATTTCAGATGCATTTAGTAAAAAGCAGTTAGTTTGACGTTACAAACAGACATTTCAATTTTATTTATTTGTATAGGTAAAGATTATACTTTATACGTAAGATATTTTCTCATACGTAATCATTATCACCAATACCGAACACACTCTATCACCTTCATATAAATATAGTACAATGTAATTTATCATGATTCCTATTTTTCAAATAATATCGTATCCTATCAAACGAATTTAAAACAAGTAGTCCCCGAACCAAATTTTTCTAAAATAAATATATATATTAATATCTGTATTCAATTGATTCTAAGCTATTATTAAAATCATTCAAAATTCCAAACGTTCTGTATTAAATGACAAAGAGTTATCGCAATTAGAATACAAAGGAATAAATGAATCAATAAAATACGTTTGCACCTAAGTGCTAATTCAGACAAACATGTTTCATAAGTAGTTGACAAACCTAATACATCTGACGTAGATTTCAAAATTAACCTGTATTACAATGTATTAAGAACGATTTAAAGATAACTTATAGGTAACGATGTTATAGCAAAACAGTTTTGTATCACAGCTGCTTCGTAGTTGATATTTAAGGACCATAATAAGAACTAGACATGTAACGAGTAGTGATTCGCCGAGTACTCGGCCACCGAGTACTCGGCCTAGATTGGGCCGAGTACTCGGCCGAATACTCGGCCGAATGCTCGGCTTTAAAAAACGCGGTAGCGGGTGGCGCGCGGTTATTTCCCTTACACAGAGACAGAGTAACAGCGCGATATTGCAGCGCGACGAATCTGTGCACGGGGAATTCCCTTTGAGCGGGGAAAACCGTAACTTCATAATTTATCAACTCATTTGTCACTTTTGTACGTGTATTCACGGAGAAGAGGTTATGCTTGTGTGTTTAATTAATTATTTTATGTAGACAACGCGTAATTTATAATATAACAAAATGTCAAGTAGTGCGAAAAGGTCGGGTGTTTGGAAATACTTTGTGGAGGTTGATAAAAACAAATCTAAGTGTAATTTGTGTGGAGTTCAACTATCACGTGGAGGTATGGGAAAAACTGCGACTACTTCGTCCATGAAAAGACATTTGCAGACTAAACATAAGTCGGAGTATGAAGAGGTTTTTGGTACTACAAGTATTGCTTCAAGTAGCAAAGAATTTGTCTCTCAGTCCAGTCAATCACAAGTGAGTGGTTTTTTGAAGCAGCCGTCTTTAGAAGATATGTTAGAAAAGAAAAAGTTGTGGGATATTAATGATTCTAGAGCAAAGAGGTGCCATTATTTAATCGGTGAAATGATCGCAGTGGATAACGAGCCATTTTCTATCGTGGAAAGTCATGTAGGGTTTCGCCGGTTTGTCAATAATATTTTACCGCAGTACGAGATACCAAGCCGAATATATTTTAGCGAAAATGTAATTCCAGATATATATAACAAAGTGGTGAACAATATCAAGTCAAGATTGGCACCGGTCAACCACATCTCTTTTACTACAGACATGTGGACATGTCAAACTAACAAAACTTGTTTCCTCAGTTGTACTGCCCATTGGTTAGAAGAAAGTTATATGCTTGGTCATGCAGTGCTAGATATAAAGGTTTTCCCAGAGAGTCATACGGCAGAAAACATAAAGAAAAGCTTACTCGATTCGGTTTCCGATTGGAACATACCAGCTACGAAAGTACGTGCCGTTGTACATGACAATGCAGCAAATATAACAAAAGGTGTGAAAGACGCAAACTTCCCTTCTTTTCGTTGTTTTATTCACACTCTGCAATTAGTAATTAATGACGCTATAGACGCTAATACTTCTGTTAAAGAAACAATTTCTGCTGCTCGACGAATCGTGACACATTTCAATCACAGTGGTTATAACAAACTTCACGAGATTCAAGAGGAACTTGGCCTTCCAAAAAAGAAACTACATCAAGATGTTATTACCAGATGGAACTCAACTTATTATTTACTGGAACGTATTATTGAACAGAGACGAGCTATTTCTGTCTACTTCGCAGAATCTCGAAATTTGAATTTTGAAAACTTGTCAAGCGATCAATGGGAAATAGTGTTGCAGTTAATCATATTATTGAAACCTTTTGAAGAAGTGACGAAAATAACTAGTAGCACGTATTCTCCTATTTCCGATGTAATTCCGCATGCTGTCACATTGATGAGATATTTACGAAAAGAAGAACTGTCGGAGAAAACGTATCAAGTTGATGATTTTAGAAATGCCCTCGTAAGCAATATGAACAAAGTCACGCGTTTCAATCTTGAATATTTGTTTGAAAACAGAACTTATCTCCTTTCGACCTTTTTAGACCCACGCTACAAAATCAACTTTTATAATGCTTATCAAGCAGATCAAGCTCGCAAGGCTGTCCTAAGAGAAGCTCTAAAAATATCGCTAGACACAGAAGATGATGAACTTGTCATTGATGCAGAGCCAGCAGAAAAAAAAGCTAGAATGATAGATAGAGATCATACTGCTTCTGAAGCTCATAATCTATTCTGGGAATGTTTTGAAGAAGCCGCTGACGCATCAACTAGTTACCAGCCTAATGATCCTAAGAATTCCGCTGCAGCAGAGTTAGATCATTACTTAAGCGTACCAAGGGCCGCAAGAGATGCAAATCCATATAAATGGTGGGTTTCTAATAAAGTTCATTACCCCATCTTGGGAAATATTGCGGCTCAATACTTATCAACTCCAGCCAGTTCAGTTTACAGTGAACGGCTTTTTTCAGAGGCGGGCTTAATATATGAAGCAAAAAGGAGCAAACTAGACCCAAATAGGGCCGAAAAGCTAGTGTTTTTGCATCACAATCTTCCTCTCTTAAATTTTAAATATTAGTAAGATCATAATTTCTATTATAGATTCTTATTTACGTTTTCAATATTTCTGCTGTTTGTCATGTTCCTGATGTTTTAATGTGTCTAATATAATAATAATGATAATAACTGGCTTTTTGTCTTTATTTTTCCCTGCAATATAATTAAGGCCGAGTACTCGGTAATCGGCCCTTAATATTCGGTGCTCGGCCGAACCCTAAAAAACGGCCGAATCCGCCGAGTACCGAATCCAAACCGAGTACTCGTTACATGTCTAATAAGAACCGATATTTCAATTCTCTGATAAAAGCTATTCATACAATGAAAAACAACATAAACATTTCTACGTGGTAGAGCCAAGCTGCAGCTATATTATGGTGATAGCACGCTCTCACCGAATACCAACGTAAAATAGCAGTTTAATGCTGCTGTGTTTCGTATGGTAAGTGTAGAGAACCGGAGACCCTTTTTTACTCGAAACGAGGCATTTCGTATAAGTCCTCAAGGGTGACAACATATCTGCATTTTGATTTTTAATCGAAGTTAAATGTAGATGTGGATCGGATAACCCTATGCGCAACAGCATCCACTTACCATCAGGTGGACTGGTGCTCGTTTGTCACCCTTATACTATAAAAAAGAACAAATTTAACTAAGTGTTGAGTACAAATTTTACTGAAAGGTAGTACATCTTATCTGCCTGAAAGTCTGCTGGATATGTACCATCCTGTCAAATTTTTCCGCCACCGAGCAACAGTGCAGCCAGTATAATTGCAGGCTGTGAAGGACTCCATCTTGGTCCTCAGAGGTCATACAGTCTCTGAAGCCATGTTTGCTTGAAGTTGCAGGTGGCTGTATTAGGCACTTACCGTCATAGGCTTTAAGTTAACTAGTCACTTTCATATTATAAAGAAAATTAAAAATTACAGATGTATAATTAAATAGCTAAATTCTTTAATGTTTGTATACCGTAAAATTATAATTATTTTAATCGAAGATTATGATAAATCAAGACAGTCATTAATAGATATATCGATAGGGAGTCGCTATTGCTGTCCTATCTTGAGGCACTGGAACAGCGTCCATATCGGCTCGAGACCTGTTCTGGTAAATATAAAGTAGATAGTGTATAGTAATATAGTATGTAACCTTTTAAATATTATTTATTTACTAATCCTAGAAGAAAGAAATTTCTGAAATAAAGAATAATAATAATAATAATGGAATGCGGCGCCACTAGATGCGCAACAAACTGCATATGAGAGACGGACTCAATTCTTTTTTGGCGCCACACTGGCAGTATGCCGCATTATTGGCGCCAAACTTCCCGTGGCTGGACGTGCTACTCAAAAAAGTAGCGCCATCCCAGCCTGGAGAAAAAGAATTGAGGACCGTATCGCATAGGCAAGGGCCCTTATCGGCAGACTGACAAGCTTCAGGTCGGGTAATAATAGACCGAGAGATGTGCGCACCGTTAGAATGGCGTTTGCTGGGACAAATTTTAGTTTGTCCCAGCCGGATATCACGCAAAAACTAACGGAGCGCATAGATGACCTGAAGCAAAAAATCGCTGCTTGGGGGAAGCGGATTCGACGATTTAGCGAGAGGTCAAGGCGGTTTAACCAGAATCGTCTCTTCCAGAGTGATCAGAAGAGGCTCTATAAATTATTGGAGCGACCAGAGGTATGTGGAGCGGGCCCAGGACCGGATCAGGCTGACACAGTCGCATTTTGGCGTGGCCTGTGGTCAGAGCCCGTAAACCACAGCGAGTGCCCTTGGATGGAAGTTGTGGCGAGCCAGAGTGCAAGTGTTACGTCTATGGACCCCGTCACCATAACGCCTGAAGACGTGGCTGAGGCGGTCCATAGGGCTCCGAACTGGAAAAGTCCGGGGCTCGACGGGCTGCATCATCACTGGCTGAAGGGGTTCGTAGTGTGTCACGCTGTGCTCGCCCGACAGTTTCAAGTGGCTCTCGATCAGAAGTCGCTCCCGAGTCTCTTCACTACTGGGATCACTCATTTGGTTTCTAAAGATCAGGATACCACAGAGCAAATACCGTCCCATCACGTGTCTACCCACCATATATAAGACACTGACATCCATTTTGACCGCGAGAATCACTCGTCACCTGGAGCTAAATCAGATGATGTCACGCGCTCAAAATGGATGTCGGGGCGGTGGTCGTGGAACCAAGGAACCACTCCTCATTGACGCGGTCATTGGCAAAGTGGTGAAACGCAACCGTCGGAATTTCTCTGCCGCCTGGATAGACTACAGAAAGGCATTCGACTCGGTGCCCCATACATGGCTAAAGAGAGTCCTCCAGCTGTACAAATTTGACTGTACAGTTGGAGACTTCCTCGAGCAGTGTATGGGGCAATGGAGTACGATCCTTTGCTATCTGGGCGAGCGGATGATGGCTGCGGAGAACCACATAAGGATAAGAAGGGGTATCTTCCAGGGCGATTGTCTGAGTCCAATCTGGTTTTGCCTCTCTCTGAACCCTCTCAGTACTTTACTAGAGGGCTCCGGGAGGGGATTTCAGCTTCGGAAATTAGGTACAAAAGTGACCCACCTTTTCTATATGGATCATCTTGTGGAATTGCTAAACATCACTTGTGAATTTAGCAATTCTATTGGAATGGAGCTGGGAACGGATAAGTGTGCGGTCCTCCATGTAGAAAGAGGAAGGGTTGCTAACTCTGAGGGCATAGACTTATCTATGCCCGTCAACTTAAAGACCCTTTCCGAGACTGAAACATACCGATACCTGGGTATGTCACAGAACATCGGTATCGATGAGGCTGGTATGAAACAGTCAGTTTGCGACGTGTTTTATGCACGCTTGACCAAAGTGCTTAACAGCCTTTTGTCCGGTGTGAATAAGACACAATCATATAACGGTTGGGTCATGCCTGTCCTCATGTATACCTTTGACATACTCAGGTGGACCCAGACTGAACTTAACGCTCTGGATAGAAAAGTCCGCACTACCATGATGTCCCATAGGATGCATCATCCGAGATCGTCGGTAATGAGGCTGTACTTGCCGCGAAAGCATGGTGGGTGTGGTTTTCTGAGCGCGCGCACCATACATAATCGCGAAGTGTGCAGCCTCCGTAATTACTTCCTGGCGAGATCGGATGATCCATTCTATAATGACGTCATTTCTAGTGATAAAGGGCTTACCCCTCTATCCTTAGCCAACGAGCAATGGCAGGACCCAGCAGTGCTTAGCATTTCCGACCGGGAGACCGTATGGAAGGAGAAGGAGCTCCACGGGAAGTACTACAGGGCTCTACATAAGCCCTTCGTAGATACAGTCGCCTCCCTCAACTGGCTACGTTTCGGTGACCTCTTCGGGGAAACCGAGGGTTTTGTCTGTGCAATACAAGCTCAGGTTACTAAGACCAACAACTATCGGAGATACATCCTAAAGGGTGGCACTGTCGACATCTGTCGAGCTTGTCGCCATCCCGGGGAGTCACTTAGGCATGTCATCTCCGGTTGTTCGGCGCTTTCTAACTCTGAGTACTTGCAAAGGCACAACCAGAATTCTACACCAGGAGCTCGCTCTGAAATACCGTCTCGTGGACCGAAAATTGCCGTATTACAAGTACTTGCCGGAAGCCGTGCTCGAAAATGACCGCGCACGGCTCTACTGGGACCGGACCATCATCACAGACAGGACTATTCTTGCGAATAAGCCTGATATTGTGCTGATGGACCGGGCACAGTCAAGGATATTTTTGGTCGACATTACCATTCCGTATGACGAGAACCTCGTGAAAGCCGAAACAGACAAGCAATCAAAATATCTGAACCTGGCTCACGAGGTGACCGACATGTGGGGTGGTCTGCCGACCGAAATTATTCCTATAGTCGTGTCTGCAAACGGGTTAATCCCAGCCAGCCTCTCGGGCCATCTGAGGCGACTGGGACTCCGTGACGGACCGCTCCGGGCCCAAATGCAGAAAGCGGTGCTTCGCGATACCGCCCGCATCTTCCGCCGGTTTCTTTCCCTTTCCCCTTAACCCTCGGCCGTTTGGTCTCCCCTGCCGAGGGCTTCCATCTGGTTGGGCCTTTATTTATTTATGTTAGTATATTAACTATATATTTAAGTATATTTATTTTTCCCTTTATATATTTGTCCAGCCCAACCAGATGTGTTTACTCTATTAATAACCCAAATAATAATAATAATAATAATTCATTACGGATTCATTCGTATATTTTATTTTTATTTACCATTCAGTAACAGTACAGTTAAAAGTTTGATTTGAAAGATGTTGTGATAAGGATTAAGAAATCAACGCTTCGGTGGTTCGGACGCGTAGAAACAGAAACATTAAGAAAGAGTGACAAAGCTTTTTGCTGCAGAATGGACTAGCAGAGCCGTAAAGAAACATCTTAAATGGAAAATTATCAACAGAATTAGTGATATATGGTATTGAAGATGGACATGCTAAGAGTACCCTTAACCAACAAACAAAGACGTATACATAAATATATGAATGTGAAGGAAGCGAGGGAATAATTATGTCAAGATCGCGCCAAGTGGAAAAAACGTACCGTAGTTTCTGCCTACCCCTCTGGTTCACAGGCGTGAAAGTTTATGTATATAAGACCTTTTATTAAATTATGATGCCTAGAATTTATGCAGTCTTTCAGTAACATATAACTCACATTAATGCTTCTGAACTACTTGCTTTCTCTGGACCTAAGCTTCGAGAACATCAATCGTAGATAGGCATCAAGAGTTGCCTACGGCTAACTTCTGAGCTTGCTGCGGTAATTCATCATACGATTGCGTACGCTTTGCTAATTACTTGTGCGAACAAGCGATTTTACACACCATAAATAATAAATTAACAAAACTTTACTACACGATTCCTGGGTATAGACTAGTATTAACTCACGTTAACCACCTATTTCGTTACGGATAATGTGTATGTGCAGTTATCCCCCCCCCCATCTTAATAATAGCGGCTTAAAAGGATTGTATTTAGAATTTTTTATAACATAATTGACTTCTATGCTAAACTTTATTTGAATCAGTCTGGAGATTAACAATATATAATAGTTAATATCTATCTTCCATTTATTACATTTTTTGATATTAATAAAGTAAGATAACATTTTCCATGACAATAACCAAAACTTATAATTAATTGTCAAAAAAAATTGTGAAGGCTTGGTCGCTCGGTGAGCTATGGAAAGGGCTAGGTGTTTTTCTGAGTAATCGAATTCGAAATAAAAATATACCCACAGGAAACAAAGTAACCAACGCAGTAACGGCTCAATGACAGCCATATCGTTTAAAGACATGAGATGGCGACAAAAAAAATCTCGATTGACTCTCCACCAGATGGTGTGACAACCAGGTAAGTGATGCAGGAAAATGATGGATTCACGTGGCTCAACACCGTGTTTTGTGACACTCCTTGGGTGAGATCAATGCACAGCAGTGGACTTGTGAATGATGATGATGATGATGTTAAAAATTATCGGTCATACGCATACTGGACTTACAAAGTTTGTGTTTTTTTATAGAAAAGAGGGCTCATCTGATGTAAAGTGACTACCGCCGCTCATGATCAACCGCAACACCAGGAGAATTGCAGGTGCGTTGCCGGCCCTTTAGAAAGGAGTAAGCTCTTTTCTTGAAGGTCCCCAGGTCGTATCGGTCCGGAAAAATCGTGTAATAATCTGAACCCGTCATATAAATTAATTGTTACGGGCATTTGAGTGCACTGGTATAATTTTTCACTGCTGATAATTTTGGGTTATTTTTCAATCATCAAAATCAACAGTACTTTATAAGTCCAATGTTCAACAATGTTACATAGGCCTCCCCCAAGTATTGTCACAAAGCACAGTCCTGAGCCACCCGCATCCATCGACTGCCTGCATCTCTTACTAGGTCGTGTAGCTTGAAAACGACTTCCAAAGCAGCGGTGAAGAGTTTCGGGGATATAACGTCACCCTGTCTTACACCTCTCTGCAGTTGGATAGGTTTCGAACTCTGGTTCTGTACTTGGATCCATCCATCATAACTCTACTGCACAAACACACACACACACATACATGTGGTAGAGCCATGCTGCAGTTATATTAGATGTGGTAGAGCCATGCTGCAGTTATATTAGATGTATAGTTGTAGCACGAATGGGTCGGCTCGACCGGGGAAGAACCACGCTCTCACAGAATACCAGCGTGAAATAGTAGCTTAATGCTGCTGTATTTCGTATGGTGAGTGTAGAGAACCGGCGACCCATTTTACTGGAAACGAGGCATTCCATCTTAGTCCTCACGGGTGACAACACATCTGCATTTTGATTCGTAATCGAGGATAAATGTAGATGTCTATGGGCCACAGCAACCACTTACCATCAGGTGGACTGTGTGCTCGATTGTCACCCTATCCTATAAAAAAAAAAATTTCGACGGAATCAAAGGCTTTCTCGTAGTCCACATATGCCAGGCAAAGTGGCAGATTGTACTCTTCGTTCTTCTGAACAATCTGCCGCAGGGTATTTATGTGGTATATGGTACTGAAACCTTTTCTGAAACCGGCTTGTTCAGGAGGCTGGAAGTCGTCGTGTCTGCGTGCGAGACGATTCCTAATGACTCTCGAAAACAGCACGTAGACACGGCTCAGAAGGGAAATCGGTCTATAGTTCTTCAAGAGAGCGTTGTCGCCTTTCTTAAAGAACAAGACCACCGCACTTCTGCTCCACGCCTCCGGAGTAGTGCCACCATGGAGGACGGAATTGAAGAGCTTCTGAAGGACTGACTGACTCCAGAGTATTAAGATGGAATGCCGCGTTTCCAGTAAAAAAAGGGTCTCCGGATCTCTTCACTCACTATACGAAACACAGCAGTATTAAGCTGCTATTTTACGCTGGTATTCTATGAGTGCTTGGTCCTTCCCCGGTCGAGCCGACCCACTCGTGCTACAACCATGTTACAGTTGCAGCGTGGATCTACCAAGTATAATAAAACTACGTAAAATGTTTGTTTTATTGTAAGTACCGTATATAATTTCATTTTTTCATGTAATACAATAATTGCATGCATTTTCATCATGTAACTTTTCTAATGCCAATGTGAATTTTATTCCATGTCCATCTATTGAAGGCATTCCTCTTAGAGAGTTGAAGAGTTTAAGTATCTCGGATCTGTTGTAGCAAGCAAAAAAAGCAAAGGCATATGTATAGTAAGAGACATACAAAATAGAACCCAAACAGCTTGGTTAAAATGGAGATCGCTGTCTAGCATTCTTTGCGACTCGCTAATCCCTATTAAAATAAAGGGCAATGTATACAAAAGAGCAGTAAGACCAGCTCTGCTATATGCATCTAGGTGCTGGCCGATGAGAAAGACGGATGAACAGAAAGTCACCATAGTCAAGTAAAGTCACCATAACGCCTGAAGACGTGGCTGAGGCGGTCCATAGGGCTCCGAACTGGAAAAGTCCGGGGCTCGACGGGCTGCATCATCACTGGCTGAAGGGGTTCGTAGTGTGTCACGCTGTGCTCGCCCGACAGTTTCAAGTGGCTCTCGATCAGAAGTCGCTCCCGAGTCTCTTCACTACTGGGATCACTCATTTGGTTTCTAAAGATCAGGATACCACAGAGCAAATACCGTCCCATCACGTGTCTACCCACCATATATAAGACACTGACATCCATTTTGACCGCGAGAATCACTCGTCACCTGGAGCTAAATCAGGTGATGTCACGCGCTCAAAATGGATGTCGGGGCGGTGGTCGTGGAACCAAGGAACCACTCCTCATTGACGCGGTCATTGGCAAAGTGGTGAAACGCAACCGTCGGAATTTCTCTGCCGCCTGGATAGACTACAGAAAGGCATTCGACTCGGTGCCCCATACATGGCTAAAGAGAGTCCTCCAGCTGTACAAATTTGACTGTACAGTTGGAGACTTCCTCGAGCAGTGTATGGGGCAATGGAGTACGATCCTTTGCTATCTGGGCGAGCGGATGATGGCTGCGGAGAACCACATAAGGATAAGAAGGGGTATCTTCCAGGGCGATTGTCTGAGTCCAATCTGGTTTTGCCTCTCTCTGAACCCTCTCAGTACTTTACTAGAGGGCTCCGGGAGGGGATTTCAGCTTCGGAAATTAGGTACAAAAGTGACCCACCTTTTCTATATGGATCATCTTGTGGAATTGCTAAACATCACTTGTGAATTTAGCAATTCTATTGGAATGGAGCTGGGAACGGATAAGTGTGCGGTCCTCCATGTAGAAAGAGGAAGGGTTGCTAACTCTGAGGGCATAGACTTATCTATGCCCGTCAACTTAAAGACCCTTTCCGAGACTGAAACATACCGATACCTGGGTATGTCACAGAACATCGGTATCGATGAGGCTGGTATGAAACAGTCAGTTTGCGACGTGTTTTATGCACGCTTGACCAAAGTGCTTAACAGCCTTTTGTCCGGTGTGAATAAGACACACTCATATAACGGTTGGGTCATGCCTGTCCTCATGTATACCTTTGACATACTCAGGTGGACCCAGACTGAACTTAACGCTCTGGATAGAAAAGTCCGCACTACCATGATGTCCCATAGGATACATCATCCGAGATCGTCGGTAATGAGGCTGTACTTGCCGCGAAAGCATGGTGGGCGTGGTTTTCTGAGCGCGCGCACCATACATAATCGCGAAGTGTGCAGCCTCCGTAATTACTTCCTGGCGAGATCGGATGATCCATTCTATAATGACGTCATTTCTAGTGATAAAGGGCTTACCCCTCTATCCTTAGCCAACGAGCAATGGCAGGACCCAGCAGTGCTTAGCATTTCCGACCGGGAGACCGTATGGAAGGAGAAGGAGCTCCACGGGAAGTACTACAGGGCTCTACATAAGCCCTTCGTAGATACAGTCGCCTCCCTCAACTGGCTACGTTTCGGTGACCTCTTCGGGGAAACCGAGGGTTTTGTCTGTGCAATACAAGCTCAGGTTACTAAGACCAACAACTATCGGAGATACATCCTAAAGGGTGGCACTGTCGACATCTGTCGAGCTTGTCGCCATCCCGGGGGAGTCACTTAGGCATGTCATCTCCGGTTGTTCGGCGCTTTCTAACTCTGAGTACTTGCAAAGGCACAACCAGAATTCTACACCAGGAGCTCGCTCTGAAATACCGTCTCGTGGACCGAAAATTGCCGTATTACAAGTACTTGTCGGAAGCCGTGCTCGAAAATGACCGCGCACGGCTCTACTGGGACCGGACCATCATCACAGACAGGACTATTCTTGCGAATAAGCCTGATATTGTGCTGATGGACCGGGCACAGTCAAGGATATTTTTGGTCGACATTACCATTCCGTATGACGAGAACCTCGTGAAAGCCGAAACAGACAAGCAATCAAAATATCTGAACCTGGCTCACGAGGTGACCGACATGTGGGGTGGTCTGCCGACCGAAATTATTCCTATAGTCGTGTCTGCAAACGGGTTAATTCCAGCCAGCCTCTCGGGCCATCTGAGGCGACTGGGACTCCGTGACGGACCGCTCCGGGCTCAAATGCAGAAGGCGGTGCTTCGCGATACCGCCCGCATCTTCCGCCGGTTTCTTTCCCTTTCCCCTTAACCCTCGGCCGTTTGGTCTCCCCTGCCGAGGGCTTCCATCTGGTTGGGCCTTTATTTATTTATGTTAGTATATTAACTATATATTTAAGTATATTTATTTTTCTCTTTATATATTTATCCAGCCCAACCAGATGTGTTTACTCTATTAATAACCCAAATAATAATAATAATAATAATTCATTACGGATTCATTCGTATATTTTATTTTTATTTACCATTCAGTAACAGTACAGTTAAAAGTTTGATTTGAAAGATGTTGTGATAAGGATTAAGAAATCAACGCTTCGGTGGTTCGGACGCGTAGAAACAGAAACATTAAGAAAGAGTGACAAAGCTTTTTGCTGCAGAATGGACTAGCAGAGCCGTAAAGAAACATCTTAAATGGAAAATTATCAACAGAATTAGTGATATATGGTATTGAAGATGGACATGCTAAGAGTACCCTTAACCAACAAACAAAGACGTATACATAAATATATGAATGTGAAGGAAGCGAGGGAATAATTATGTCAAGATCGCGCCAAGTGGAAAAAACGTACCGTAGTTTCTGCCTACCCCTCTGGTTCACAGGCGTGAAAGTTTATGTATATAAGACCTTTTATTAAATTATGATGCCTAGAATTTATGCAGTCTTTCAGTAACATATAATTCACATTAATGCTTCTGAACTACTTGCTTTCTCTGGACCTAAGCTTCGAGAACATCAATCGTAGATAGGCATCAAGAGTTGCCTACGGCTAACTTCTGAGCTTGCTGCGGTAATTCATCATACGATTGCGTACGCTTTGCTAATTACTTGTGCGAACAAGCGATTTTACACACCATAAATAATAAATTAACAAAACTTTACTACACGATTCCTGGGTATAGACTAGTATTAACTCACGTTAACCACCTATTTCGTTACGGATAATGTGTATGTGCAGTTATCCCCCCCCATCTTAATAATAGCGGCTTAAAAGGATTGTATTTAGAATTTTTTATAACATAATTGACTTCTATGCTAAACTTTATTTGAATCAGTCTGGAGATTAACAATATATAATAGTTAATATCTATCTTCCATTTATTACATTTTTTGATATTAATAAAGTAAGATAACACTTTCCATGACAATAACCAAAACTTATAATTAATTGTCAAAAAAATTGTGAAGGCTTGGTCGCTCAGTGAGCTATGGAAAGGGCTATGCTAGGTGTTTTTCTGAGTAATCGAATTCGAAATAAAAATATACCCACAGGAAACAAAGTAACCAACGCAGCAACGGCTCAATGACAGCCATATCGTTTAAAGACAACTGACTGATGGCGACAAAAAAATCTCGATTGACTCTCCACCAGATGGTGTGACAACCAGGTAAGTGATGCAGGAAAATGATGGATTCACGTGGCTCAACACCGTGTTTTGTGACACTCCTTGGGTGAGATCAATGCACAGCAGTGGACTTGTGAATGATGATGATGATGATGTTAAAAATTATCGGTCATACGCATACTGGACTTACAAAGTTTGTGTTTTTTTATAGAAAAGAGGGCTCATCTGATGTAAAGTGACTACCGCCGCTCATGATCAACCGCAACACCAGGAGAATTGCAGGTGCGTTGCCGGCCCTTTAGAAAGGAGTAAGCTCTTTTCTTGAAGGTCCCCAGGTCGTATCGGTCCGGAAAAATCGTGTAATAATCTGAACCCGTCATATAAATTAATTGTTACGGGCATTTGAGTGCACTGGTATAATTTTTCACTGCTGATAATTTTGGGTTATTTTTCAATCATCAAAATCAACAGTACTTTATAAGTCCAATGTTCAACAATGTTACATAGGCCTCCCCCAAGTATTGTCACAAAGCACAGTCCTGAGCCACCCGCATCCATCGACTGCCTGCATCTCTTACTAGGTCGTGACTCCATATAGCGGAGGGCCACTTCGCTTACTGGTACGAGACCACCACTCGAGAACATTTCTTAACCATCGGTTGCTGGTTCTTCGAGCTATAAGTTGTTCTTCTCCCAACATTCATTATTATTTAAGTTTTACTAAACAATATTTTGGACTTCATACAACACCTACCTATTTAGTACCTACAGCATTTTAAACGAAATAATTGATGTTCCAGAAGTAAACAACTCAACTACCTTTTTTTAAACTTTTATACGTACGTACCAGCATATCGTTTGACCACATTATATTATATCGATTATCAATAATAAGAGCGTGGATCGATAATAAGGGAATGCCCAATTACTACCCAGTGTTACAGCTGACATACTATTTATAAGATATTATAACTTACACACCCGATATTATGTACTTGTCTACTTACTTATAGACAATATTAATAAGAAGTATAAACGAATATAACAGAAATAGGCCTAAAAACTAACGCGACTTTGACATAAGTTAGATTAAAAAAAAATAGTGATACCATACGTGGCGGCAAATTAATGCGAATATTATTTCACTTTTTCAAATTGCATTGCGATGATGATTTGCTATTTTAGCGATATAAAAGTGGATTCATTTATTTGGATTGTTAGTTTCGATAAGGTTAGGTACTAATAAAAAACAGAATCTAAACTGGAATTTTCAAATGTAATCGTTGTCGACTGTTGTCATAATTTTATGAAATTACAGTTTTGATAATAGGGGTAATAGAATGCACATAGTTATTACGAATCGATGTGAATGTCGTTGGTCTTTTCTCTACACTGTAATTGCCACAACTTTTTCTGCCACCAGGGTGGCACACCTTAAAAATGAGGGGTAAATATTTGACAGATTACATAGAGGGGAAGTTAATATGTTCGAAAAATGTAAATATTTATTCTTGCTCTACTATTGGCATTGAGCTATTATGTACTACAAGTACATATTACTTTAATGACTATTGGTTATGTTTTATATTAATTAGTTTGAAAATAAATTAATCAAACCACAGATATTTATAAAAAAAGGAAACATGAAATAAAAAGAGTTAAAAATGTGCAAAAAAATTAAAAAGCAAACCATTGGGGCTCTGTTTAGTCTGTTTAATATAATACTTTAGAAATTTTATTTAAAACTAACCTCTCAATTAAATAACAATATGTAAACAAAAAACTAGCGACATCTGGTGAGTGGAAGATTATTAGCCCTAACTGATTACATTACATCATGACAATGCCAATGACATCCGATTACGATACCTCAACCTCATAGTCAATAGTAATTTGATTACAAGTAAGGTGGTGGTGGTGGTACATTTATTTCGACAAGCGAAAACTCAAACTGTGAACTCAAACTCAAATCTAGTAATATAGAGCAAACGACGACTTGACTGGACATACTCAGATTTCATAGTTTCCTGATAATGCACTACTACAACTACTCACCTTGATAAT
This sequence comes from Parnassius apollo, assembly GCA_907164705.1. Taxonomy (NCBI): domain Eukaryota; kingdom Metazoa; phylum Arthropoda; class Insecta; order Lepidoptera; family Papilionidae; genus Parnassius; species Parnassius apollo. The sequence continues at coordinate 3,017,484 of CAJQZP010000295.1, forward strand.
TAGGTTCGATTTCATGTTTCATGCAAGTGGGCCGACCCGTGACGGGATGACGGGAGTGGAGCGAGCCCCGAATATCCCGTCAATTTTCTAAAATCAGTCGCACCTTCAACGCGACACAACTGTCATAATACAAAAATTCTACGTACACGAACAACACAATATACTTATTTACTTATATTCTTATTTTATTTTAATCTTGATCTCATTTGAAGTTAAAGCGTAGGTAACTTTCATTTCAAACATAACATTGCGACTGCTACGTTGTTACATTATTTAATTAGCCTATTACTACTACCCATTACTACCTATATCATTATTTTTTATAATCAGATTAAGTATTGGGTATTCTATTTTAATTTAATGCAAGGAATTGAATAAACAATTAATACATTATTTATGCTTTTCATCAGTCCAAAAAGGAAAGGTAGACGGAGGAGCGCTGTTTACTCTCAGCTCAGCTTCTTGCCACCACTCGCTCGCCGTAGAAGTTTACTGCTGGACGCATCTCGTGAAAAATGTTTAAAAACTGCATAAAAATTACCTAAATCTCATAATTTCCATTCAATTTATCCATATTTGTGACATTTCATTTCGGATTTTTATTTGCGATATTTCATAAAACTATGTTACGAAGATTTTTGTTAAATAAATCCAATCGCTCAATACCACGAATCCAAAAAGTAGCCATCCAGTTACGACCCAAGAAACAAAATTCGAAATTTAAATCTTTTATATCTGTATTATGTATTTGATTAATCACATTTAAATTCTTCACGAGTCAATATCACATTTCGTCAGCATTGATTAAGAGTCGACCTGGGACCAAATCTGATATAATGAAATTTTTACTAGGCTGAAACCCGTTACGTGGCAGAACCACGCTGCACTTACATTATGGTTGTAGCAAGAATGGGTCAGTTTGACCGGAAAAAACCACGCTCTCACAGAATACCAGCGTATAATAGCAGCTCAATACTGCCGTGTTTCGTATGGTGAGTGTAGAAAACTGGAGACCCTTATTACTGGAAACATATTCCATCCTTGTTCTCAGGGGTAAGAAAGCACCTGCATTTGATTCTTAATCGAGGATAGTGGAAGATGTGGGACAGCATCCATCTCACCACCTTTCATCCATATTCTTTAAGAAAATGAACCTGTCATTAATCTTTGGTAGTCGATCTGGTAAAAATGCTCGAAATAGTGATCTTGAGCCTTGAGGATCCAATGGAACATAATATGTACTAGTTGTAAAATGTCCAGATCTGTGACGGGAAGCAGCTGCAAAAAATATAGTGACAAACGAGCACTTAGTCCAGCTGATGGTAAGTGGATGCTGTGTCCCATAGACATCTTCATCTATCCTCAATTAGGATTAAAAATTCAGATTCGTTTTGACCCAGGACTAGGATGGAATGCCTCGTATCAAGTAACAATGGGTCTCCGATTCTCTACACTCATCATACGAAACACAGCAGTTTTGCACTGCGTTTGTCAATATACCTAAGCCTACTGATCGTGGTGGTTATTGCAACACCTTGCACACTTGCTATAAAAGAAGCCAATGTCGTGATGATGAAATTATAATTTACCCAAGTACTTCAGTAATCCATTACCATATATAGCTTTATCGCAGCAAAATGATATTAGTATTAAAATTAAACAAAAAAGCAAAATAATATGTTTACAAAAGCCAATAATTTTGATACATTTAAATTCAATCAATTAAAAATTATAAGCAACATATTTTAAATAATATTATAGGATCGCAAATGTCTAGGCAACGAAATATCGACAACAATTTGCAGAGCTATCTGGCCGACAACTTTGTTCGCGGAGTCAATGTGCACTATTCTAAAAACCGGTTATAGAACCGCTTCTGCTTTTCCCCGCCTGCAAAAGTTCATATGAGTATACGCTCAACTATATTGTACTACGCAATAGTATATCGTGTATGGGCCAAGATATAAAAGGATGCAGGTGAATATTTTAGCTGATTTTTTGACTTATTTTTGTGGATGTGGGTGCGCAGCTTAAAATGTAAAACAAAGTTTTTCAATTTATTTGTAACAAGTGGAAAAAGTTATAAACAAAGATATGGTAAAGTAAATTATGTATAGTCTTTTAATAAACAAATATTTACATTTACCATCTTGCATTATGTATTTAATTACGAAAACAAATTTTCATTTATTTAAAGAGGACATGTATTGAAACTATATAAATATGCTTATAAAAATATCTTAAATATAACTTTTTTATTGTATGATTCCATATTAGATGTATCGTTAACTACAAAATGTAAAAAAAATTGCCGTTCCATTAAAAAAAAGTCATAATAGAGAAAAATCATCTTTAACCTTTATTATAAACGATTAAAATTTTTATAAAAAGTAAAAATCGACGTGAAAAACATTCAAAAATTTAAATAAATCAGGGTTTTTGTTTTACGATACATTGTCTTAGCTATAAATTTCTAAACAATTCCCTTTTTACCATATACTTAAAGTAATTTTTTTGCCTTTCTGAGTGATCACAGGTATAACAAGATCAATATGAAATAATAAATATGTCAAAACAATTAAAATTAAATCTTCATTAGCTATTGACAATTTGATCAAAGACCACCCCTGACGTAAAAACCTAATAACGACGACTTTTCAGACGTTTCCGAGAAATTTATAAACATTCATAAAACAAATACGCGTCGAATTTATAATAGAAGCACCTCGTTTTTAAACTCGGTTTAAATAAAAAAAAAATTGAGTGACCAGTATGTCGACGTCGTATTCTTATGTCTTTATCACAGATTATCACATAGTAACAAAGTGTTAAAATGATTATTAGTTGTGGCCACACGTGGCCTACGTGCGTCTCGCTACGCTAATGCTTCTGAAATACACCGTTATCCTGCACAGTAGCTGAATACCCTCAAGCCGGCCATTTCTTAGGTTTCCTGGCGGCTTGGAATTGTGTTTATTTCTGTTTACTTAAATCGTAACTTGGCTTTTTAGAACACGTAAGAAGCTGTGATCATCTCATCCTCCGACGTACGTCTAGTATTTATGAGGTCCGTTTACTCTTAGGTCAGCGTAGTACCGTTGTGATAAAACCAACTTCATTTAAACGGTAAATTTATAAAACTTTACTGTATAAAAACTTTTGTATTTTTAACTTTACAACATAAACCGCTGTAGTAGTAAGCTGCATATAATTTTATAGATTTGATTGTATGAGTATGTCTTGAGGTTTTCAGGTATACATTTGCCGTTAAAGTTCTATCGTTAACATAAACATTTAACGGTTTGACTGTAATAGTTTTCGGGAATACTAACAACCGAATAGTACCGCTTGTTTTCATTTTATAAAGGAAAGCGAAAAGGATATTACGATTTTTTAAATTTACGCGAACACTACACATCGAATAAAACTATTTGTCGGCATTTGACGCGTCTAATTAACTTATTTTTTAATTCCCGACGTTTCGAGAGTTTTACAGCACCAATGGTCACGGGGGGGACTGAGATGTTTGAAGTCCCAATGTCATAGTTAGCCCGGCTAACTTCCGTTTTTAAATATTAATTTTTGGTCCAGAACGAGCTTACAGTACTTTGAAGTATTGCGGTGATATTGGGCTTGGATTTAATTTTGTTAATTAGTGGATCCCAATCAGATGGCAGCACCCATCCATCTTCTCTATTAAAATTAAGATGTTTTTTAATTTTAATATCCTCGCGTATCATCCTTGGTAGGAATCGGTGTTCTTTTGCGATTAGTGGTTTATGAAATCTTATGTAATGGTGCGGAATAGTTTATTATTCTTAAATCTAAGCTTCTTATTTAATTAGTCGATTTTGGTGTACAAGTTTATCATTATAGAACTACTATTGTTTTGTTTATATATGTTCTTGCCGTTTTTACTTACAACGAGGAATTACATCTTAGTTGTCAGGGGTGAGAACGCTTCTGCATATTGATTCTTAATCACGATCTACACGTAGACATAGATGATCCCTCATTATCATTACGATAATGTGGACTGTATGCTCAATGCTCATACATGTTAGAGCCACGCTGTAGCTATATTTTATATAGCTGCAGCGTGGCTATAGCTACAACGTGGTAGAGCCACGTTGTAGCTATATTATGGTTGTAGCACGAATGGGTCGGTTTGAACAGGGAAGGATCATGCTCTCACTGAATGCCAGCGTAAAATAGCACCTTAATACTGCTGTGTTTCGTATGGTGAGTGTAGAGATCTGGAGACCCTTTTTTACTGGAAACGAGGCATTCCATCGTTTTCCTCAGTGGTGACAACGCATCTGCGTTTTGATTCTTAATCGAAGATAAATGTAGATGTATTTGGGCCACAGGATCCACTTACCATCAGGTTGACTGTGCGCTCGTTTGTTACCCTTATTCTATTTTTAAGAAAATGTATAAATTTTACTCATTTCAATTTTTCGTCTTATACTGAGATAAATTTTTACACTCCGTAACTTTTATATGCCTATATAAACTTTTACACCAAACTAATATTATCTCTGCATTATCCTATGGAAGACTGGTGGATAGTCAGACTAGTGTGAGGTGAATGTCTCAAATACGGGTTCTACGCGAGAGTCCTGCGTTTGTAGATATTATATTTAGAATTACGTTAGGAAAAAAAACCTTAAAAATTGGTAATTTTGTGATCACAGTACATAAGGATGTGGTATAACGACACGCCCATAATTTTCAAAAACGCTTTTTATCACTCAATTGAAATGGATTTTTCTTATATTTGCCATAACTGGTATAACTTGAGCTCTCACTCGGTAATCACTTAACAGTGAATTTTGGTACATCATGTATAAACCGTATTGAATAGAACTGGTGTATCCTGACCTCGCGCCCTTTAGCCACTTAACGTTGAGGTTTGGTACATCCTGTAAACGTTATATTGTGCTTAATATTACGTTAAATAGATACGATAGTTGAAGTATAGTGATCTCGTTCATGCCAGACGTGAAACTCACACTGACGATTGAAAGCTGTATCCATTATGTGAGACATCTATTACTTTGATCGTCTATGTGGCTGTCGTTTCTCTATTTGCGCAGTAAGTGATAACGAAACATTGTAGCCATGACCGAAATAGATTACAAAGGAGCTTCTATTTCCAGATCTATACTGTGTGCGTCTTTTATAAAATTATGTAATATAGATAAATATCAGAATATTTCCACGTTTCCCACCCATATTTACGTTTGATAGTAAAAGTGTGCAACTGCAAATGTTTGCTTTAAAACCACTTGACTGCACAGATTTATTGCAATGCGATAGTATTTTTATCGCATTATTGATAACTTGGCAAATGTGTATTGATATAATTTTATTAAATTGAACATTTAATTTTAAACTTTGTTCGAATTTCAGATAAAGTTGTCGGCCGTTTTTATTGAAATCTTTAACTTCAATGTTTCAGTTGTAATGTTAGAATTTAGGCGTTTTTATATGTGATAGAGTCACATTGCAGTTATATCGTGGTTGTGGCACGAATGTGTCATCTTGACCGGGGAAGGACCACGCTCCCATAGAATATCAACATAAAATAGCAGCTCAATACTGCTGTGTTTCGTGCGGTGAGTGTAGAGAACCGGAGACCCTTTTTCTTTTTTCTACTCTAGGATTTTCTCCTGTATCGTGGGGGCAGTTTACAAACATAAATTGTACAAGGACAAACATACAGACCCGGGAAAATTATTTGTAGGCCATACAAATACTTGTGCGGGATTCGAACCCGCAACCCCCAGCGCAGCCACTCATTGCTAAGCCACTGCGCCACGGATTCGTCAACTTTGTCAAGTTTTTACTGGATAAGAGGCATCCCATCTCCGTCCTCAGGGGTAACAACGCGTCTGTATTTTGATATTTAATCTAGGATAAAGGAGAAAAAGGCCGTAGAGCCACGCTGCAGCTATATTATGGTTGTAGCACGTATGGGTCGACTCGACCGGGGACCACGCTCACGGAATACCAACGTAAAATAGCAGTGAGTGTAGAGATCCGGAGTCCTTTTTTACTGGAAACGAGGCATTCCATCTTAGTCCCAAGGGAAAACAACGCATATGCGTTTTGATTCTTAATCAAGGATAAATGTAGATGTCTATGGGCCACAGCATCCACTTACTATCACACGGACTGTGTGCTCGTTTATCACCCTTATTCTATTAAAAAGTCTGAAGATAACGTTTTTTTAATGTGAAACATTTATTAGCGCGCCTTGGCAGTAAACCGATTCGTATGCCGTGACGGCAAATGGCAAGACGCTCCCTTATCCCGTCATGCCACCTCTAAGCCGCAGTTCTCGACTCCCTTGTGTGTGTGTCCACGTATACTTAAATTTTTTTTCTAATTTTATTCCATATATTATTCTTTTGTTGTTTATTGATTTTCAAAAATTATAAATTCCATCATTTACTATGTTTTACATTTGCCGGACGTCCCGTTAAAGCCAAAAATTTTTTTTCAAATTATTTAATAACAAACTTTGCAGCGATAAAATGTACTCAAAATGTAATATCAGCCTTATGAGAAGTGACAAGTGCAAGTGACAAGTGCAGTAAACCGGGCCTATTAGGCCTCATTATCTCGGTTTATATTTTGAGAAGTGACAAGTGCGAGTGGCAAGTGCAACTGGCTAATTTTTTTTTTTGATTTATTTAGGACAACCAACAAGAAGTACGCGAACACAATGTCAATACTACAAATTACAGGAAGGTTTATATCTAAGTGTCATCTTAATTAAAGGTTGCCACGGCATGCAATGTGGACAACGAATATGTTTTTTAAAACTTACAACTATAAACTTAAAACTAGGTCCAAATGTTAGTTAAAAGTAAAGGACTGCATAATTTTTCGTTTGAATTTTTGAGGATTATCAGCAAAAATATCAACGTCACATGTCTTGCAGAGCTGGTTATATTGCCTCTGTAACCTGTTTGTGGTGGCGTGGTGACCCAAATTAGTTTTACTGCCTTCAGCTGAAAAGGGGATGTATTGGCTGACACGCACTAGCTTAAAAGGTACCTTGAAATTTATTGCACTTAGTAGGTATGGACAGTCTACGGTTCCATTGACGATTTTGTGTAGCAACATGAAATCCAGCAAAAGCCTCCACTGTTGCAGGGTACTTAATTTAAAATACGTCAGTTGGTCTTCGTATGAGGGTAGATCCTTTATTTTGTAAGTATGGTACGAAAGATACCACAAAAAACGCTTCTGGATACGCTCTATGCGTTTCACATAAAGTTCATAAAATGGAGACCAGACTTGACTACAGTATTCGAGGCTGGACTTGTACTGGATACTTTTGTAGAGGTCCTCTTAAATTCTTTAGAATTACGCAACACGAACCCCAACATTTGAAGACCCCTTGTAACAATTCCATCAACGTGCTTATGAAACCGCAACTTTTTGTCCAGAATCACACCCAGATCTCGAACAGAGTCCACTTCTACCAAAGGATGACCATCAATATTATACATAGGTGTCGGAACATTTACACACCTTGAGAATCTTATAATTTTACATTTATTGAGGTTCAAAAATAGTCTGTTCTTAATGCACCACAAAGACATGCGGTCCAAATCCTCTTGCAATAGGAGTGAGTCACTGTGGTCTTTGATTTTCAAGGACATTTTCAAGGACAATGTCATCTGCGTACATAAAGCAGGTCGCGTGTTTAAAAACAAACGCTAGGTCATTTATAAAAATATTGAAAAGGATCGGACCGAGATGGGAACCCTGAGGAATACCAGACGTAGGTAGAAATGGTTCTGAGGAGTTTTTTTTTACCACCATTCCATTTACCACAACTCTCGATTTTCTCTGCCTGAGGTATGAAGAGAACCATCCGAGAAGATTGCCAGTGATGCCCAAAATTGAGAGTTTGAAAAAATTTTTTTTTTTAAAAAATGAAGTAAGATGTTATGATCTACAATGTCAAACGCCTTACTGAAGTCTGTGTAGATGGTGTCCACAGACAAGCGGGAATCAAGAGACTTGGAGACATAGTCCACGTAGAAACGAAACGAGATTTGTAGCTGTAGAGCGAGATGTTAAAAAGCCCGATTGTTGGGGTGAGATTATTTGTTTTATGTGCCAAGCCAAAACAGGACAGACTAATGATTCAAAAACTTTAGCGAAGACAGACAATATGGATATTGGTCTGTAATTTCTGACGGATCCTGCGTCTCCTGATTTATAAATTGGGACAATACGTGCCTGTTTCCAGACCGAAGGGAAATTACCCGTTTTTAAAGACATATTGAAAATAAGAATAACGTTTCGCGGCAGTTGATTACAAACAAAGGGGGTATGTCGTCAGGTCCAGCTCCCTTGGCCCGATCTAGACCAGTAAGAGTTTTGAGTACTTGATCTTGTGAGAAGTGCAGATTAGCAAGATTATTTGAGGTACAAATTTGGTTAACAGTGGTCACAGACAGTACTGAGCTAGTGTTATACACCGATGCGAAGAATGAGACAAAGAGATTGCATATGCCGTCACCATTATCTGCTTTGTCATCTTCGAAGGTCATGGATGTAGGGTAAGCATTGCTATTACGTTTTTTATTTTTTATGAACGTCCAGAATAACTTTGGATTTTTGGCGGATCACAACACGAAAATGTTAGAACTAAGGGAGGGTGGTGAGAGTCGGGGTTACTCAGAAGAGAGTCACCACGCACCACACCACTGACCTTCAGCGTGCTGGAGAGAACTAGATCAAAAATTCTACCTTTGTCATTTAAAATATAGTTATATTGAGTGAGATTATTAAGAGCAATAAAATCCAGTATAGCATTATCTAATGAGCTTTTGGTTATAAAACTGAGTGGAGAAGACGTATTACGTATTATGACGTAGACGTATTAATTATGGGCGACTTCAAGTTGGGTAACATTATCTGGGATAAACCCAGATAATGTTACCCAACTTGAAGTCGCCCATAATTAATGTTTTTGCATTTGATTCCAAAACACGGTTTGTATTTTCAATGTAACAATCAAGAATGTTTTTTTGTAAAGGTGAGGGAAGATATACACAACACAATAATATGATTTCAGAGGAATTACCTCTTCCTGTCTCTAATTCCACCCATACATCCTCACAGTCGCTTTTCAGATGTGACATCCTACGAGAGCAGATATGTTTGGATACTGCAGTGAGCACCCTGCCACCAGGGCCAGGTTTATTACTATGGAAGCCACTAGTCTCCCAGTCGCGCCTGTACACTAGATATCGCTCACTAAAAAGTTCGCCATCGTATATAGTATTGTTAAGCCATGTTTCTCATAAGAAAATGACGTCGTAATTAGAACTTAATACACTATTATAAAAAAAACTATGTGGTTTTTGTGCGGAGGCCGTGTACGTTTTGATAGTAAATATTTAACGTATTGAATTTTAAGCCTTATTAACTGTACGCTTAGCTTGACAAAATTTAGATTAGCTTACGATAACCGTTCCAATGTTAATGACAAGTGTTTAGTGCGTATTTTACTCCCACTTATCACTTCTCATGCCTCTTCACACGCAATAAGCACTTGTCATTTGTCAGGTACACTTGCCACTCGCACTTGACACTTATCAAAATGTAAACCGTGCCTGTTAACTGTTTACTGTCAACTGTCCTGTAACCAATCCGCTACTGTACTAGTCGAAGTGTTAATAGGCTATAACAGTTAATACCCTTCAGAAGAGAACAAAGCAGTGCAAACTCTGCTACCCAGATGGACTACTAGGCAGAAAAACTGCCTGTTCACACGCACTAAGCACTTGTTATTTGTCAGTTACACTTGCAACTCACACTTGTCACTTCTCAAAATGTAAACCGTGCCTATTAACCATTTACTGCCAACTGCCCCGTAACTAAACTCGCTACTGTCTACTGTACTAGTCGAAGTTTAAATAGGCTATAACAGTTAATACCCTTCAGAATGGAATACAGCAGTGCAAACTCTGCTACCCAGATGGACTGCTAGGCAGAAGAAGAAGAAGTACTTTATACTTACTGTTAAAAAAAGTTTTATTTCTTTTTTTAAATATGTCACCATCGCACTAGCAATTCACTCTGTATCATACATACAAAACTTTCACATAGACAATGCTTTGACAAATGCTTGCAATTTATGTAAACACCTCTGGACACGAGACGTTTATTGTGCATCGTTCTTTAAAAAAAGGAACCGAATCCGTGGCTTTAACCGAAGCAACATTATGAGCCACTATGCTATCGAATCGCAATCTTTCAGATTAAATACAATTCCGATACAAATAAACAAATTTCAAAAGATGGAATAATGAATATAAAATTAGTCTACAAATCATCATCATCATCATTAAAGCCTATCAAAGTCTACAGATGAACATTGGCCTCATATACAGCTTGCCCCTTCCCGCTGAGGGCAACTTTTGCAAAATCAGAGGGGATTTTATAATAGTTGCCCTCAGTGGATGGATGACAATTAACAGCAGTTTTTTTATTATTTTAGAAGAGCATCACCCATCTCCTGTTCCAGTTTCGGTCCGTAGCCTCTTAAGACACCCACGAGGAGATATGCTGTAGTGGATTCCCCTAGACTACTAAACATCAAATTTCAGCAGGAAGAGCCATGCTGCAGCTATATTAGTGTCGTTGCAACACGAATAGGTTGGCTCGACCGGGGTAGGTCACGCTCTTGCAGACTATCAGTATAAAATAGCAGCGCTTAAACACACTGAAACTAACACTGCTTTCGTATGGTGAGTATAGAGAACCAGAGAACCTTTTTTACTGGTGTAAGTGAGGCATTCCATCTTAGTCCTCACGGGTGACAACATATCCGCATTTTGATTCGTAATCGAGGATAGATATGGTTATGGATGTCTATGGGCCATAGCAACCACTTACCATCAGGTAGTCTTTGTGCTCGTTTCTCACCCTTATCACTACGAAAAAAAAAAAGTAAATTCCGTTTACCTTTACAATTTTTACTATACTAACTTATTCATTTGCTTTTTAGTATGTATGTTACATGATATACTATTAAATACTATGTGTTACAACAGGAATGTGTTATGGCAAACACTGAACTCATATGGGTTGAGCGCTGGTTTGATACAGGCATTAAGGTCTCTTTATAGGGACTCTAGTGCTTGTGTCAGGATCAATGGGGTCTACTCGGACTGGTTTGGCATCCAAAAAGGTGTCAGACAGGGCTGCGTGGCTTCCCCTTGGCTGTTCAACCTATTTATGGACCGGTGTTTGCAAACTTTGAAAGATGAAGAATGTGGGTTAAGAATGGGCGAGTTAACCGTCAAATGCCTTTTGTATGCCGATGATCAAGTCATACTTGCGTCATAGGCGGCAGAGTTGCAAATGATGGTTACATTAATGAACAGGGAATTAAAAGAAAGGGGAATGAAAGTGAACGCAAGTAAGACGAAAGTGATGGTTTTTGAAAGAGAAGAAAGCAAAACGGTATGTGAAATAAGAATAGAAGGAGAGTTGATTGAGCAAGTGGATGAGTTTGTGTATTTGGGATGTGTATTTAGCAGGGATGGTAGATATGATAGGGATATAGAACGACGAGTAAATGCAGGGAATAGAGTGAATGGGGCACTACACTCTATTATGAAGAACCAGAATTTGTCAAAACAGGCACGTATGGTAATTCATAATGCTGTGTTAGTCCCTACTTTAATGTATGGTAGTGAAAGCTGGGTGTGGCAGAAGAAGCACGAAAGTAAAATAAATGCTGTAGAAATGCGGTCTTTAAGGAATATGCTAGGGTGTAATCTGAATGACAGGGTGAGAAATTGCGTGATAAGAGATAAATGTGGTATGCAAGATGATGTTGTGACCAGGATTAAGAAAGGAATGCTTCGGTGGTTTGGTCACGTAGAAAGAATGAATGAGGAAAGAGTGACAAAGCAAATTTATATGGCAGATGTGAATGGCCGAGTCGGGAAGGGACGCCCAAGGAAAAAGTTTATCGACCAAATTGGCGATATTTTGAAAATGGGCCACGTTAGAAGTACCCTTAACCGATGAGCATGTATGCGTAGATATATGGATGTAAAGGAGGCGAAAGAGGTATGTCAGGATCGTGCCAAATGGAAGTCCGTAGTCTCTGCCTACCCCTCTGGGTGACAGGCGTGAGTGTTTATGTATGTATGTATGTATGAGTTACAACATACTACCCCTAATAGAAACGTGCAAAAATATTTTTTTATTTTTATTTTATTAAAATTACCATATTAATATCAATCATTATCAAATCATTAAATCAGCGACAACCACAAACTAACACAATAATATATTATATTTTTTAATGTTAAATAGAATAACGTAATTAAAGTAAGTAAAAATAATAACACAGCACGCGTCACAGAATAAGAAGGAAAATACATCTATTTGAAATCACTGCATCGCAATATGAATTAATTGCGATTAATAAATTCATTGTTCAACATATAAATAACACTTGTAGGCCCTACTCTACAATAATTACAGCGTCAGAATTTAATTGATATGCTACAACTACTTGTCATGCGACCTATTATCACAATTAAAACATTCGTTACGCAACCGGCTTTGTGTGCCAAGTTTGTTTGTTTAAATTAGTTTTAATTTCTTCTTCCAAAATACGGATACTTACTCTATTATTCATTTTATTTTTTGGCACCTAACACATGCTTTTACACACGGACCGGGTTCACTGGGAGAAAATGGCAAAAGGCATTAAGTCCGCTCTTTGTATTCTTTTTATTAATGTGTACAATAAAGTTTAAATATATAACCAGTGACAACATCTTTATGATCTGTGATTTAAAATCACAGATAATAAATCACAGATAATAAAGATGTTGTCTTTGAATATTTAAGAGCTGTGGTAGCATAACCTAGGTACAATCTCCATCGGCAAACACGACGTGGTTGTAAACACGATCTTGAGGTCCCAGGTTTGAAGGTAGGGCAGGGTCAAAATCAATTATCGGGTTTTACTGACAAGAAATTCTCAGTAGAAGCCTGAAATCAGGAAATTGGTGGTGTTACACACCCGTGCTTGATCTCTCTCCGGTCGTGACGGATCACCGTCTCATCGGAAAATGAGAGCTAGGGATGGCTAGATGAGTGGAGGATGGTCGTCAACGTTGGTAAGACGACCGCTCTGCTCACTCGCCGCCTCAGGAACCTACCACCCCAATTAACCCTCAATGGCCAGCAGATCGCGTACGAGAAGGCCGTGACCTACCTTGGGTGCCGGATCGACCGGGCGCTGCGCATGACTGCGCACGTCGACCTCGTCGTCCGTAGAGCACGATGTGCGCGGGCGATGCTACGTCCGGTCCTGGCATCCAAGTTACCACTTAATACTAAAGTGCGTGTTTATAAAACCTATATCAGAGCCATCATCACCTATGCTGCTCCGGCCTGGTACGCGCTTCTGAGTGAGCCTCTGAGGCGGCGACTGCAGGCCCAGCAAAACATGGCGTTAAGAACCATCGTCGGTGCGGGTCGCTACGTCCGGAATGACGTCATAGCGGCCAACCTGAAGATCGACACCATACAGGAATTTGTGGCCCGGTTGGCGCGCGGACTGTTCGACCGTGCAGACAACGGGCCGCATATACACCTTAACAACTTTGCGCCGCTACACACTCGCCCTCCGGACGGGCGACCCTATCCAAGAGAACTCCTCTCTATATCGATTAGAGAGTCGAGTAACAACCCTCAATGCCGCTGAAAGGCCAACCTTGACTTTACTGGATAACCTTCTTTTTTCGTAGTCTTAACCGGCTACGAAAAAATTTTACCGATTACGGACAATCCGAATTTTTGACACCTACAACGCCAATAGAAGGCTCCCAGGACCGGTCCATAGTGGTGGACCGCGAGGACAGCACGGGTAATGGGGGCTTACCCCGAGGCCCGAAACCTCCATGTGCATATGCACATGAAGAAGACATCAACGTTAGGGATAGGGAATAGAGAGTACGCCTGCGCTTGCGCATACACTCGCGAACCATAATCTCAAAAGTCTAAGTCTAAAACTCAAAAGGTCGTGGGTTCGAATCCGCCATTCAACTACTGTCGTGTCAACGTCAGTGGTCAAAAGGAATATTAGTAAAGTATTTAAAAAAAATCCTATCCTGCGCAGATGGCTAGTCTCCATTGATACTGGCCGCCGTGACCGTAACTCGGTCTGGAGGACATTATTTTTATTTACCACGTGCTTGACGGTGAAGGAAAACATCGTGAGGAGACGTGCATGTCTGTGAAATAAAAAAAATTCAAAGAGATCTAAACTCCGCAAATACTCATCGGTGAAGAGTGGTCTCGAACACTTCCTTGCCCTAAAATCCCATAATAAAATCCACTCAGAAATGAGTAAAGACCTGTGATCAGAATTAGGACGTTAACGTTTTGTATTTCTAATATCTATCTATTTAATCATAAGAATGCTTTTTACTTTGTTTGCTGATTGCTATTATTTTATAATGGTAGGTATTTTATAATAGTGTTGAGAACATTACCAGAACAGAAACAAAAAGCTCACTACACAGACATGGAAACATTGCAACTTCCACGATCGTTTTTCTACATTAATTTATTTGTGACAACCCTAAAGACCAAATAAGCTTAACGTCATAATATAATACTTAAAAACCAATTTGCATTTGTAATTTATAATAACATAGCGATAACTAAGTCACGTTTACGTCTGTGTGATATATTGTAATTTATTATGTATAAACTGCACATGTAGTGAACTCGCGAGATAATTTTACAACCGAGTTCTACGCATCGCGCGTCGATAAGAGCAGTATGTGTTAGTCGGGTTAAGGCTAAACGCTATTGCCAACTGTGAATAAAAAACAATTACTTTTTATCATATATAGTTTTTTGTCTTTAAAAACATTACCCTTATAGGAATTTCTGCTTTATCGTGGGTGCGTAATACATTTTTTTATAATCTTAGGGTGACAAACTACCACGCAGTCAGTCAGTCAGATTGTAAGTGATACTGTAGCCTATAAACAATTACATCTACCCTCGGTTAAGAATCAAAATGCAAATGCGTTGTCACCCTTGGGGATTGACTTGAATTGATTGGGAATTGATTGATTCTCTACATTAACCATATGGAACACAACAACATTAAGCTGCTATTTTACGCTGGTATTCTGTGAGTGCGTAGTCCTTCCCCAGTTGAACCGTGTTTCGTATAGTGAGTGTAGAGAACTGGAGACCCGTTTTACTGGAATCGAGGCGTTCCATCTTAGGGTGACAACGAATCTGCATTTGATTCTTCGTCATTTCATTCATCGAGGTTAAATGTAGATGTCTATGGTCCACAGCATCCACTTATCATTAGGTGGACTATGTGCAAATTCTGTAAAAACAAATAGTAATATCTTAATGGCCTTTTCGTTTCGTCAATCATACTGATTTGGCTATACCCGGCCATAACCGAGAACGAACATTTTATTCGAGTATGACAATAGCTTAAATTAACTTTTAATATTATTAATTAATTGGCCGAAAAAATATTTATTTAAATTTTCACTTTTGAGAATGGGATTACGCCTTAAATTAAAAAATTAAATACAAACAACGTGCAATTGACACGGCGTTATCAGAGGAAACTAAACATAGCTCTTAATAGTTCTATAGATATTTCATTCGAGGGCAGTGAACATAGATAATTGATATTATGGTTAGTATATTTAAAATTCTGTTTAAACAAAGGGCATGTTACGCAGTTGTGAGACTGCAAGACGTGGTAGTAAAGAGCAATTTGAATTTGACCGCTGCTGGCATCAATTAAATTGTTATTTGCAATTTTAAGTGCTATTTTTTATATAACAGGGGAAAATGAGCATGCAGCTAGCCTGATGTTACACTTACCAATACTTATTTACTTACTTACTTAACAATACTTACTTACTTACAATACGGTTTTGAACAACTGCAACACTGCGGGAATTGCAGATGTTTTGCCGACTTTTTAAAAAGAGTAGGATCTTTTCTTGAACCAATGACTCGAACCTATCTGCGCTGAATGCAATCAAGTGGAGGGAGCTGGCACTGGGGTGGCCCGATCCAAACATGAGAACAGTACCTATTCCATGCGAGGCGGAACTCGCACCTTGTAAAATTGCAGGTGGTGTGCCGGCATTAAATAGTGCCCCGCTCTACAAAGCGCGCCAAGATTTATAGAGCCTAATTCGGCTTTCCCTTCCAAGTGACCACGGAACTGAACATCGATATGTCGACAATGAGGATTTCGATGCTAGCTGAGACAACGACGGGAGTGAAAAAATTGCCCTGTAGATTGCAATTTTAAGTGCTCACCGAGGAAGGAAAATGTCGTGAGTAACCTGCATGTCTGAGAAAATAAAATCGAGGACGTGATATACATAAATAAAAATAACCTCAGGGAATGAGGTAGTTGGTAAAATTCTAGTTCTATAAAAATGTGTATAAAAATGTTTATAAAATTATGTTTATAAAAATAATCCCGCTAGGTTTCCTGCTGGTCCTTTCCAGCACAGAGGTATTTTTCAAAATTGTGATAAATTAAAAAAATACTTTCAATAAGTATTATGTAAAATCTATATTAAATAAAAAAAAATCAATTTCATTCTATTCTACACCCACTGGAGCAGCGCGGCGTACTACGTCAACTTAGGCGCGCAATACTGCCCCCTCCTAAGACATGCTCGTCCCGAGCATTATCGGTCCCATAATAACGCACCAGGCGATCCACATGGACGATCTTAGGAGTCTCTCTTGCGCCTTTCTGTATCCGGTAGGTTACATCGTTGATCCTGTATGGGCCGTCCCATTTAGCTTGAAGCTTAGGGGATTTCCCTTTGTTGCGGACTGGATTGTGCAACCACACTAGTGAACTTTCGCCGAACCCTTTGTTGTTCATTTTGCGGTCATACCGGGTTTTCATCTTTTCGGACATTTGCTGGCCCGATTGTCTGACGTGCTCATAAATGTCATTCATTTTGGTTCCGCAAGTCATTTGCATAATCGGTTATACTGCGTGGAGCATCAGGTGGTATGCCGGTGATCAGGTTTGCAGACAGCCGTAATTCTCTTCCAAAGTTTGCGAAAACTGGTGTCACTGCTGTACTTTCGTGAACAGCGCTTCGATATGACAACAAAAACGGTTGTATCTGCTTGTCCCAATCTCGTTGCCGATTGTCTACAACTTTTGCTAGGTACCTCTCCAATGTCTGATTAAATCGTTCTACCATTCCATCAGATTGCGGGTGATAAGAAGTCGTTCTTGTTTTATGAGTACCCACAACTCGGCAAGTTTCTTGGAATATTTGAGACTCAAAATTCTTTCCTTGATCGCTGTAAATCTCTAAAGGTACTCCAAAACGACAGAAGACTTCATAAACTAGTTTATCTGCAACTGTTGAAGCTTCTTGATTTGGAATGGCAAAGACTTCTGGCCACTTAGTGAAGTCATCCATCACAATCATGAAATACTTGTTACCACATTCACTCTCCGGAAACGGCCCCGCCACGTCAATGGCTATTCTCTCCCATGGTGCGTCAACATTGTACAACTTCAATGCACCTCTACTACGCGTCTGAGGACCCTGTACAGCCGCACAACTTGTACATTTGCGACACCAGTCCTCAACATCGTTTCGACAGTGGACCCAGTAAAACCGTTCTCGGATCTTCAGTAGAGTTCGTTTAACTTCCAGATGGCCTCCTGAACAATCATTATGGTACAGCTGTAGAACATCCGGTACTTTAGCTTTAGGGACAACCATTTGCAAATGACAGCTGTCTCCCCGAACATTTTCCCATTTACGGCACAGAACTCCATCCTGAAGTAGCAAGCTGTCCCACTGGGCCCAATAGCTTTTAGTGGTCAAACTCATCGCTGTGACATCGCTCCACTTGGGCTTGGGAGCACTAGCCTTCATCCATTGCACAATCGGCTAGATGTACGGATCTTCTTGCTGTGCACGTTGTAAGCTGTCCTTGCACTCGTTGCTGAGGTGGTCTGTCCTGAGTATCCTCACGGATACCACTTCCTTACTCTCTTGCCTAGTACAATGTTTGCAATCTTCAGGACAAGGTCTTCTTGACAATGCATCTGCGTTGCCATGAGATTTCCCGCTGCGATGTTCGATCTCAAAGTCGTATTCCTGCAGTAGTTCAATCCACTCGCAACTTGTCCTTCTGGATTTTTAAACTGCAATAGCCATATTAGTGCAGCATGGTCAGTTCGTAAGTGAAATCTCCGCCCCAGAAGATATTTGCTAAAATGCTGCAACGACTTTACCACAGCTAGCAACTCGCTTCTTGTGACACAATAGTTCCTTTCCGGTTTTGACAACGACTTGCTGAAGTACGTTATCACGACCTCTTTGTCACAATTCCGTTGAGACAACACACCGCCAAGTCCTATATCACTTTCGTCTGTGTCAACTATAAATTCTTTGCTTGCATTAGGATATTCCAAAATAGGTGTTTTTCACAAACGGTCCTTGAGCTCCTGGAATACGATATTGCAACTTTCATCCCAACAGAAATGTCACTTCTCCTCGGTTAGATTGTGCAGTGGTTTGGCTATATCTGCAAAGTTCTTCACAAATTGCCGATAATAGGAGCACAAACCCAAAAATGCTCTAACCTGCGTCTTGTCTTTTGAAACCGGCCAATCCTTAACAGCGGCGATTTTCTCCGGATCCGTGCGGATACCTTCTTCCGACACTACATACTCCAGAAAGTTGACTTTCCGTTAGAATAGTGAACATTATTTCGGACTCAACTTGAGGTTCGCACTCTGAATGTTCATGAGCACACGTTCCAGGTTTTGAAGGTGTTCCTCAAACGTACGGCCCACGATGATGATGTCACCTAAGTAGACCAGACAGGCATCGCCAATTAGCCCGGTAAGTACAAGCTCCATCAGCCTTTCAAACGATGCTGGAGCATTGCAGAATCCAAACGGCATTTCTTTGAATTGCCACAGACCCTTTCCCGTCGAGAATGCAGTTTTTTCCTTGTACTTAGGATCAATTTCAACTTGCCAGTAGCCACTTTTTAGATCCAGCGTGCTAAACCACTTTACACTGTAAGCATGTCCAGCGTGTCATCAATTCTTGGCAAGGGATAGCTGTCCTTCTTCGTAACGTCGTTCAGACGGCGGTAGTCAACACAAAACCGCATGCTGCCATCCTTCTTCTTTACCAGCACCACTGGTGAATACCATGGACTAGAGGAAGGTTCAATAACACCATCCTTCACCATTCCTTCAATCATGGTTTCCACTTCCTTTTCACGTGCTACCGGCAATCTTCTTGGCCGCTGACGGATAGGCAATTCTTCTACGTGTTTATTTTGTGTTGAACCAAGCCAACCTTTCCAATGTCAGCATCGTTTAATGAGAATACATCGGCATACTTGAGTAACAACTTCTTCGCCTTGACCATTTCGTTCGGGGAGAGAACGCCGCGACAGTCTTCCAAAAGTGTGGACACTCTCGTTTGTGCATCCTTGCTGGGAGTCCCACTCGATAGATATTGGCACCGACGTAACCAATCCACTCGCTCACAAGTACCAACCAGTGTGCCTTTTTCTATAATCTGTTCCTGGTCACAAAGGTTCGGCGCACGTACTCCTGAGATGTTAGTGGTTCTGACCAAGGTCTGAGCTACTTTCCATGGAAGGTCATTGTTTACCCTTTCCACAAGTACAAAACGGTGAGCTTGCCCAGCGTTTCGAGGAAGACTAACCGGCACAATCGTTTCCGATCTCGGCGGCAGAACAATCTTCTTAATGCTGTACACGTTCCCTGGTAACGCACCTTCCATAAAATGTTCCTCCTGCCCACATTTCAAAACACCTTGCTTAACGTCGATCTCACAACAATTATTCCTCATAAAATCTAGGCCCAGGATGCAGTCGTCCATTATATCAGCAACGATGACATTATGCAGGTAGATCACGTTGCCTAGCTTCAATTCCATCTCCTTCTCTCCACGGACGGGTTTACGCTGACCGGTGGCTGTTACCAAATTAATGCGTTCTCGGTTGTATGCGGAGTCCCCAAGGAACTGACTTATAAGTTGGGAACTAACAAGCGTACGAGAGGCTCCAGTGTCTATGGTCAGTTTACACGGCATTCCGTTGACCTCGCCCTTGATGATTAGACTGTTCCCATCATGAGTTTGTGAGATCGAGATTCTTGGGGCTCTTTTAACATCAGTCAGCACCCGCCCCGCAGTTTTGGCTTTTACTCGTTTCCCTGCTGCTGCTGGGCGGTGCTGTTGGCCGCACTACCCTCCTGAGATCGTTCACCTTCCTTTTCTAGGGTTTGCTTAGGGCAGCTGGATCGAAGATGGCCCTTTTCCCCACAGCCATATCACCCTGGGCTGTATCCTTTGTTGCGGTCGCGAACTGTAGCGGCTGCAACCTCCCTGACGCGATGGGAACGATGATCCTGCCGCACGGCTTCCACCTCCAGTGCATGGGCCAAGGCGTCCTTAAGCGTCTCGTGGTGCCCGAGCCTCACAGCAGCTCTGACTTCCAGATCGCGGATGCCGTCGATGAGTGTCTGCACCAGGTTCCCTTCAATGAGCGCAGGTACAGACCGGTATGCTTTTTGCACCAGCTTCTCTACTTCTAGAGCCCACTGCTGCAGGTTTTCCTTGATGCGCTGCACGCGATCTTTAAGCTGCGCACAAAGACGTGTTCCAGGTGAGCGTCGCCATATATCGCCTCCAATGCCTCAAGGAGATGCTCATAAGTCACTTCCTCATCGAGAGCTTCCAGAACAGTTAAGGCCTGGTTGCGCAGGCCTGGTTGAGAGCAGTCATGGCCTGACTTTTATTCCAGCCGTTCGCCTTCATAACCGCTTCAAACTGGATTTTGTAAGCTGGCCAGGAAGAAGTCCCGTCGAACGGTGGCACTTTGAACCCGCGTAGCGAAGGTGTTGTAGCTACTATGGGACTGTAATTCCATCCCCCAGTTTGAGGTCATCCAGCGTTTTCTTCACGTCAGCCATCAAGTTGTCAACCCGATGTTCACTTGGTCGATTCGTGTTTCAGTTTTCTCGATTCGGGTTTCAGCTTTCGCAATTTGGGTTTCAGCTTCCGACAAGCGGTTGTCATGCAGAGCAACCCTATCCTTCACCTCCTTTATCTCCTTCCCGAAGGTAGCATGAAGTTCCTTCATGAGGAGCATCCGCTCTTCAAACCAACGGGCCTGTTCCTCTTGTCCGCCCCGCATCTGCTCTTCCAAGTGACGGACCTGTTCCTCCTGTCGGTGAGCCTGTTCCTCCTGTCGGCGAGCCTGTTCCTACAGTCGGCGAGCCTGTTCCTCCTGTTGGCGAGCCTGTTCCTCCTGTCGGCGAGCCTATTTCTCCTGCTGCTCTTTCAACCAACGGGCCTGTTCCTCCTGTCCGCCTCGTAGCTGCTCTTCCAATCGGCGTGCCTGTTCCGTCTGCTGGCGGGCCTGTTCCTCCTGTCGGCGGGCCTGTTCCTGCAGCATCATCATGAGAGCACCTAAGTCAGGTGCTGCAGGTGTAGGAGCTGCTGACAGGCCAGCCTCCGTGGCTGGCAGTTGGCCCCCCGACGTCTACGGCGTTGCATCACCAAATATTCTCTGGTCCGTCTCCTGCTGGCGTTGACTTTGGGTACGGACACACTCTGTTTCCTCCTTAGGCGAAATCGGCATGATTTTATCCCACTTCTGACACCAATTGTTACGAGCTTGACTTTCGTGACAATAAAAACTGCCGATTGAATTACCAAAATTTACACTTTTATTGCCTAACACCAATTAAAACTTAAAACACTAATAATTAACCACACTGATTCACTTTATTTCCAAGCTTCGCTTGTCTCACCAAATTCAATACTGCCCCGATCGCGTATTGCAGCGCCTGTAAATACACCTTTTTCACCGAAACATCCAGAATATTCAAGTAAATAAGCGCGCCAACCGACCAGGCGTCGAAAGTCGAGTGTGGGGGCTTCTAGAAAGCTTAGTTCTTCAATTCGAAACTAGATGGCAATGTTGGTTGAAAGATTAGTCATGTCATTTTCTGGAAAGCTCTCCTCGCTCTGTTACCCGACACTAGATGGCGCTAATGCCAGACGTCAACTTAGGCGCGCAACAATACGAATAGTTAAGATAAAAATCGGATGCCTGTGCCCAGAACTACTTTTAATTACTTTACTTACTTTTATGTTTCAGTCTATGATACTGGATTCTAAACTACCTTCGATTTTATGTGAATAAGCATATCGCCGCGAATATATTACGTGGCATCATAATATTATGCTTTCAGCAGATTAGGGCTTCCGACACTTTCGATTGACGAAAGGGGGCAAGGGCATCGTCACTTCTTTGTGATACATTTGCAACGATATTGATTTATTTTTTTGTATTTTTACAATTATTAACTCAATACAACACCGTGCACATATACAACAATATAGGTAAGGCTTTTGCTTTTAAGTCCGGCTAAGTTAGGGCCACTTTTTTTCTTCTTCATCGGTCACCTAGCTTTAGGCAGAAATGGAGATACAAAGTGTTATACTCGTAAAATCTTTATGATTAAAAAACTTTCCTAAGAATTAAAAGTACTTGACAAGTTTCATTGTTCATATAATTTTAATCGCGCAGACAAGCTGTGGATTCCTGCTGACATTGAGCGGTCATAATATGTGATAACTTTATTCTATACGCAGTAACTTGTCAAGTTTTACGGTGCACTTAAATAATATGAAATTATGTTAAAACTTAAGTTGATAACACGTTGGCTTTTTAATAACTTGCTAGCTCGAACAGGGTAGTTTGTTGGCTGTAATATATAAAACTGACTATGAAGTGTTAACACATTTTTACATACTAATAGTCGATGTTTTTGTATTTAGATTTATTAGAAGTTAATAATTTACAAATATAAGTCTTATTTAAAAATGACTTACCTATATAGGAACTGCATGTTTTTTTTACCGTCCG
The DNA here is from genome assembly GCA_907164705.1 of Parnassius apollo. Classification (NCBI taxonomy): domain Eukaryota; kingdom Metazoa; phylum Arthropoda; class Insecta; order Lepidoptera; family Papilionidae; genus Parnassius; species Parnassius apollo. Next base: position 3,040,524 of record CAJQZP010000295.1, read on the forward strand.
AAAAAAAATTAGGTGAACGGGATAGAAACACTGATATAATTAACGATTTTTTTTCTTTTACATTAACATTTTATGAAATTGATCTACCATTAAATACTACTGATTGTGTGTTTAATTTTGAGAATTTTTAATTAATTTATTTATTTAGCTCAACATTTTAGCATTTATTTTTTGGTACCAAAAGTTTTTCATTTCAAAATAGTAGTATTTATTGATATACCAATTTTATAAAATGTTAATGTAAAAGAAAAAAAAATTAAATTATCACCGCCATAGGCTTCAATTCCGTTCACCTGTTACACCCTGTTTTTTCAGACGGTCAAAAAGATCCCCCAGTATAATTATCCTTATAACAATTAATATACAAAATTAAACTTTCTTTTTAATTATTGAGCTAATTTAAAAACAGCAGCATTTCAATATCAACCAAAAAATAAAAACTGCATTTGCAACTCGCCTACCAAACGTGGCAACTATGGCTAATATCATCCCCATGAAGCAATCTATGGGAGAACCCTGTGTTAAGCAATGGACTTTTGATAGGCTGTATCGGATACAATGTTTTATCATTCTAAAAGAAAAAGAAAATCTTAAACTATCATATATTCGTATAGGACTACTCACCGCGGTATAGTTCTAAGAACGCTGGCTGAGTTCACATACTATTTTAATGAAAAAAAAAAAATATAATAAACCATTAAATAGTCTAACCAGTTAGCTAAAGACTAGCTTGTCAGGCAGTCGTTGTTCCGCCCTTTTCGACGACCTTTGTCATGTCCTTTTAAACATCCTTAAATTCGCAAAAAAATTGTGGCTCACTCATGGGCAAAAAAACTATCCTATCTCTCAAGTTGGACCAAACCGCACACGGTATGCAAATTTGATTAAAATCGGTTAAGTAGATTAGGAGTCCATCGCGGACAAACAAAGTGACACATAATTTATATATATTAAGATATAGTAATAATAATTGTTAACTGTCTTAATTTTGAAGGGGTTAAAAGTCTTAAGGTAGAATATGCAAATCAATTTAGATTTGCATATTCCAACTAGCAAACATCAAATAACGTGGATACGACAAAACTGAACGAGACTTGAGAATTATCTAGACTACTCCAGTAAGCCATTCGCAGTATATGGAGAAGAGGCAATAATAAAATAAACAGCAGTAATACCAGTATATACCAGGGCAGAAAGTTATTGGATGCCGGCGATCTCAACGTACTCAGATAATATAAAAACATTCAAATATCCAGACAAACAAAGGCTAATAATTGTACACTGCGTCGTTTGTATTGTAATGCAAACGTAATAATATTGAAGAAGTCAATGCTACCGTGCGTTGCAAACTTACGACTGTGGAAATTACGCTAAGGGAAATGAGACAAAACACGGAACAAATTAATTGGTTGTATAAAGGGATTTCGTATATTATTTTCGTATATATTCGTAACATTTAGTACCTGGATGACCGAGCTTTGCTCGGTATTTTTTTTTTACATACTGATGAGATATGAATAATATTTTTCGATCTTACCGACATTATAGAAAAAACTGGTTATTTAAATAAAAATCATGAGTGCAATTAGTTTAATTTAATTTTTCGTGTTTTTAAAAAAAATACCTACTAAAAAAAAGATTGATTTGTTGCCCCCGAAACCGCCTGTTCACTAAATTGCATGAAAATCGTTGGAGCCGATTCCGAGATTCCGATTATATATATATATATATATATATATATATATATATATATATATATATATATATATATATATATATATAATAATATATGCATTCGGCGAGACTTACGCAACTTTAATACTGCTCGTATTAAAGAAGCGATCGAGCGGAACCAGGGCTCCAAAGTTTTTGCCAGAGATCTGTCTGCCAGTAAGAGCCAACTGTCAAAGCTGTTGAGAGGTTCTATAGGCAGCTGTACACATCATCGTTGGAGCCGCACGCAAGAGTGAGTAACAATCCAAGAGCAAGTCTTATCCGACACTATTCCTATGATATCCCGGACGTCAGTCTAAGCGAGATTAGAATGGCTCTCCAGCACCTTAAAAAGGGCAGGGCCCCAGAGGAGGATGGAATTACAGCGGAGCTTCTGAAAGCGGGTGGAACACCGGTACTTGAAGTCCTTCAGAAGCTCTTCAATTCCGTCCTCCATGGTGGCACTACTCCAGAGGCGTGGAGCAGAAGTGCGGTAGTCTTGTTCTTTAAGAAAGGCGACAACGCTCTCTTGAAGAACTACAGACCGATTTCCCTTCTGAGCCGCGTCTACGTGTTGTTTTCGAGAGTCATTACGAATCGTCTCACACGCAGACTCGACGACTTCTAGCCTCCCGAAAAAGCCGGTTTCCGAAAAGGCTTAGGTACCATAGACCACATACATACCCTGCGGCAGATTGTACAGAAGACCGAAGAGTACAATCTGCCACTTCGCCTGGCGTATGTGGGCTACGAGAAAGCCTTTGATTCTGTCGAAATTTGGGCGGTGCTACAGTCTCTTCAGTGGTGCCAAGTTGACTGTCGGTATATCGAAGTGCTGAAGTGCTTGTACAGTGGAGCTACGATGGCTATCCGAGTACAGAACCAGAGCTCGAAACCTATCCAACTGCAGAGAGTTGTAAGACAGGGTGATGTTATATCCCCGAAACTCTTCACCGCTGTGTTGGAAGTCGTTTCCAAGCTACTGGACTGGAGTAAATCACTCACCTTCGATTTGCCGACGATATAATCCTTATGGCAGAATCGCTGGAGGACTTAAGCACTATGCTCAATGACCTCAATAGTGCCTCCCAACGGATAGGTCTTAAGATGAACATGGACAAAACAAAGCTCATGTTTAATGTCCATGTCACACCTATGCCGGTAGTTGTTGGGAGCACTATGCTCGAAGTTGTTGACGAGTACGTTTACCTGGGACAAATAGTTAGACTAGGTAAGTCCAACTTCGACCGAGAAGTCAATCGACGGATTCAACTCGGCTGGGCAGCGTTCGGGAAATTACGATATATCTTCTCGTCAGGTATACTTCAATCTCTAAAAACTAGATTGTACAACCAGTGCGTGTTGCCAGTGATGACTTACGGATCTGAGACGTGAGTGAAGGACCCACTGCTGGCCATATGAGGACGCTCAAGGTCGCTCAGCGAGCTATGGAGAGGGCTATGCTCGGAGTTTCTCTGCGTGATAGACTCAGAAATGAGGATATCCGCAGTAAAACCAGAGTGACCGACATCGCCCAACTGATTAGTAAGCCGAAGTGGCAATGGGCCGGCCATATAGTTCGAAGAACCGATAACCGATGGGGAAGAAAGTTTCTCGAGTGATAGCCTCGTACCGGTAGGCGTAGTATAGGGCGACCCCCTACTAGATGGAGTGACGACCTGGTAAGATATGCAGGAGGGCGATGGATGCAGGTGGCTCAGGACCGTGCTTTGTGGCATTACTTGGGGGAGGCCTATGTTCAGCAGTGGACTTGTGAAGGGCTGTAATGATGATAATGATATATATAAATAGAGATATGATTGGCCGATTAGTCGATTAATCGGTTAAGAAATGGCCGATTAATCGACCCAGCCGATCCCTATCCATTGATAAATTCAAATGGTGGACCAAAAATTCTTCCAGATATCCAGAAATGTCCCGTTTGGCCAAAGTTTACCTTTACTGCCCCGCCAGCTCTATGTATAGCGAGAGACTTTTTTCTGAGGCAGGGAATATCCAGTATCTACGAAACAAAAAGTAATCGACTTCAACCAGAAAAGGCTGAGGTTTTGGCCTTTTTGCATCACAATTTGCCACTGTTTAAAAATAACAAATAAATAAATATTTTTTTTATAAAGCCTTCAATACTTTTTCAAATTGAGTATTTCTTTTTAACAAATTATTAGATGATTATAGATTCTTTAATTAATAAAATTACAGGAAAAAATATAATAATAATTTTAAATACAGAAAATAACAATTTGATTTAATTTTTTGTAAAAAACAATAACAATTTAGTTTTAAGTACAGAAACAAGTATCTTCTTTTTGTCTTTTCAAAATCAACATGCATGTAGTTTAACAATCTTTATTCAAGAATTAAGTATCTTTTTTGTTATACAAAGGGAGAGACTTAAAATTTGTTTTTTTTTTAAGTTTATTAAGAATAATATTATTAATATTTTATCACTACATTCATCATATTGTCACTACTCTGCATTACGATTAGAAAAAGTTAAAAAGTAGAATTAAACTAGTAAGTACTTAGGTTTTTTTTAGTTTTAAATAGCTACCTCAAATTCATTTTTTTACCAGTTCCTATGCCCAGAATATTAACATGTGAGACTTATTTTTCAATAAAAGTTATGTATGAACCTACTTATTTTATTATTTATTTGATTTACATTCATATAAACCTGACGTGAGTTTACGCATGGGAGAGAAACTATACTTTTCTTAAATTTCAAGTTTTGCTCATATCAATGTAGCCTCAGTTACCACGCAGAAAATCACGAAAAACCTTTGCTGAAATTAATAAAATAAAAAGCCGATTAATCACCGACTAATCGGTGACTACAAATAGGCCGATTAATCGGCTTCACCGATTAGTCGGCGGCTAATCGGCCCAACTCTAATATATATATATATATATTGAAAATTAATTGTTCTATACCTTAAATACTTCGCGCAAGTCCAAACAATAAGTTGACAGTTTTAGCGCAGCTGATGAACGATATGTCAGCGCATGTAATACGAACAAACATTTTTATATTATATTAAAAGATCGAGCGATAGATCCATCGTAAAATTCTGGAACCAACCAAAAAAGTGTATCTTAGTAGAAAGTAGTATTTTTCGGTAATCTTCTGGGTCGGAAGACTCAGATATCGCTAGATAGGTCGTGAAGGATCTAGAGGAGCTCGATGTGCCCACCTCGAATGATGTGTCACAGAGGCTCCAAAAGTGGCGTGCACTTTGTCCAAGATCCACTTTCTCGTGCCTAGAGGGTGCCTAGGAGTCTCTCTGAGTATGTGCTACACTCTTGCCTATTTCTGCTGACAAATAGAAGAGCTTGGACTGCTGTTTTCCGGCTTTAAGGTAGGATTTGTAGAAGAGAGGCTCTTATATAGGGCAAACAAAAAGATCAATTAGAACCCGCGTAAAAGATCATATAGCTGAGATAAAGCATCAACGTTCCGGGAAGTTTGCAGTTTGTGATCATATCCGAGACGGCCCCAACCATTACATCAGATTTGATAGACCGCAACTCCTCGCGAAAGAACATCGATTCCTACTAAGGATTATCATTATTTATAAACATTCTAATTTCAATAAAGAAGGAGGCTGGGTACTACCACCTGCTCGGGACCCTATAATCAATAAAATTAAAACTAAATCCAAACATACCACTGCAAGACTTCAAGACACAGTCAGTTCATTTAGCATAGATCGGACAATAAACAATAATTAAAAAAGCTGAAGGTACTCCGGGTTTAACAATAACATCGGGACTTCAGTCATCTCAGTCCCCCGTGACCATGGGTACTGGAAAGCACCAAAACGTCGGGTGCTTTCCAGTACCCATGGTTAAAACTAAAAAAATAAAATAATTAAACGCGATAAAAACCGTAATAGTAGTTTTAATCAATATTATATTATAATTGGGACAGCGGTGACTGTCCGACGTCTCTTCGCGGTCGGCGAGCACCGAACCCTAAAGTGTATTACCTATTTCAATATTAGATTAACTTTCAACACCATGATCCAGTTACGGCGTCTTTCCATTTACAGACCGCATAATATTATGTTTTACGTACACCGCAAGACCGTTCTTCTAGCGAGAACTGGTAATATAGTGTTGGCATAACATTTAGATGAAACCTTTAACTCGATTTCATATCTATCGAAATTAAAAAAAAAATGTCTTTACAACTAAAATACCATTTAAAGAATAGAATAGAATATAATCCTAATTTTAAACCAGCTAGTATTGAATAAAATAATTTTATTCAATACTAGCTGGTACTCGACGCGTTTCTGCCGCAGAAGTAATAATTGTAAAATTATCGTTTTAAATATGGAAGTGTAATATTATTTAATTAGGAATGATAAAATGAATATTTAATGATAATAATTTCCAATATATTTGTCGTTACGATACACGCGCCATAAGTTAATTGTAGGTACTATATACGCCTATAACCTTCGCGCAAGTGCAAGCAATAAGTTGAGAAAGTTTTACCGCAATCTGATGAACGGTATGGCAGCGCATGAAATACGAACAAATAAACATTATTTTTTATATATTTGATAGATTACCAGAATAGTTATTGCAAGCCTTTTAAGCGTTACCACTGGTTCGGTTTCAGTTCCCTCCTGTGAGGAACCAGCCTAGCGGGACTTCAAAAAAATCAATTTGAAATATAATATTAATTATATACAATTAGAATAGAAACAGCATGGTCAGTTCATTCCCGGCAGTTATTTTCAATCAGTACTTTTAGTAGTATAATAATTAATAACCCTTAGTAAATAATGTTTGCTTAATCATCATCATCATCATCATTATCATTACAGCCCTTCACGAGTCCACTGCTGAACATAGGCCTCCCCCAAGTAACGCCACAAAGCACGGTCCTGAGCCACCTGCATCCATCGACTTCCTGCATGTCTTACCAGGTCGTCACTCCATCTAGTGGGGGTCGCCCTACACTACGCCTACCGGTACGAGGCTGCCACTCGAGAACCTTTCTTCTCCATCGGTTATCGGTTCTTCGAGCTATATGGCCGGCCCATTGCCACTTCAGCTTACTAATCCGTTGGGCTATGTCGGTCACTCTGGTTTTACTGCGGATATCCTCATTTATGAGTCTATCACGCAGAGAAACTCCGAGCATAGCCCTCTCCATAGCTCGCTGAGCGACCTTGAGCGTCCTCATACGGCCAGCAGTGAAGGACCACGTCTCAGATCCGTAAGTCATCACTGGCAACACACACTGGTTGTTCACTTTAGTTTTCAGAGATTGAGGTATACCTGACGATAAGATGTGTCGTAATTTCCCGAACGCTGTCCAGCCGAGTTGAATCCGTCGATTGACCTCTCGGTCGAAGTTGGATTTATCTAGTCGGATTATTTGTCCCAGGTAAACGTACTCGTCAACAACTTCGAGCATAGTGCTCCCCACCAACTACCGGCATAGGTGTGACATGGACATTGAACATAATCTTTGTTTTGTCCATGTTCATCTTAAGAACTATCCGTTGGGAGACACCATTGAGGTCATTGAGCATAGTGCTTAAGGTCCTCCAGCGATTCTGCCATAAGGATTATATCGTCGGCAAATCGAAGGTGAGTGATGTACTCGCCATTGATGTTAATACCGTATCCTTTCCAATCCAGTAGCTTGAAAACGTCTTCCAACGCAGCGGTGAAGAGTTTCGGGGATATAACGTCACCCTGTCTTACACCTCTCTTCAGTTGGATAGGTTTCGAACTCTGGTTCTGTACTCGGATAGCCATCGTAGCCCTACTGTACAAACATTTCAGCACCTCGATATACCGACAGTCAACTTGGCACCGCTGAAGGGACTGTAGCTCCGCCCAAATTTCGACGGAATCAAACACTTTCTCATAGTCCACGTACGCCAGGCAAAGTGGCAGATTGTACTCCTCGGTCTTCTGTACAATCTGCCGCAGGTTATGTATGTGGTCTATGGTACTGAAGCCTTTTCGGAAACCGGCTTGTTCGGGAGGCTGGAAGTCGTCGAGTCTGCGTGCGAGACGATTCGTAATGACTCTCGAAAACAGCACGTAGACGCGGCTCAGAAGGGAAATCGGTCTGTAGTTCTTCAAGAGAGCGTTGTCGTCTTTCTTAAAGAACAAGACCACCGCACTTCTGCTCCACGCCTCCGGAGTAGTGCCACCATGGAGGACGGAATTGAAGAGCTTCTGAAGGACGTCAAGTACCGGTGTTCCACCCGCTTTCAGAAGCTCCGCTGTAATTCCATCCTCGCCTGGGGCCCTGCCGTTTTTAAGGTGCTGGAGAGCTATTCTAATCTCGCTCAGACTGACGTCCGGGATATCATCGGAATAGTGTCGGGTAAGACTTGCTCTTGTATCGTTACTCTTTTGTTTGCGTTGCTGTTCGTTTGTTCGGACACTTGCGTGTGACTCCAACGATGATGTGTACAGCTGCCCATAGAACCTCTCAATCTCACTCAAAATCTCAGATGTCCCGGAAACGATGCTGCCACACTCAGTCTTCAGCTTTGACAGTTGGCTCTTTCTGGCAGACAGATCTCTGGCAAAGACTTTGGAGCCCTGGTTCCGTTCGATCGCTTCTTTAATACGAGCAGTATTAAAGTTGCGTAAGTCTTGTCGCATGCATTTGGAGATCTGTCTGTTCAGTTGCCTGTATGCTGTCAAATCTGTTGACGATTGCAGCCTCATCTCCCGTCTAACAGCCATGAGATTAAGAGTGTGATCGGAGAGTTTTTGTGTTCTTCTGCGGCGGGTCTTGCAGAACTTAGCTCCGACCGCATTGACAGTTTCCACGAGCTTGTCATTCATATCGTCCACTGCATTGCAATCTTCTAGGCACTGAAAGCGGTTACGTAACTCAAGCTGAAAAGGCTCGGGATTCTGGATTAGAGCACGAGGGGGACGGAGCGTTGACTTCATTAGACGAGACCTCTCCAACTTAACGTTTAGGTTCAGTGTGCCTCGAACCATTCGGTGATCGCTGCCGGTTTTCACCCTTGCGATCACTGAGACATCACTGAACAGTTGGCGTCTGGTCGTCATAATGAAGTCAATCTCATTTTTTGTCAAACAGTCCGGGCTCGACCAGGTCCACTTCCTGTGGGGCCGCTTCTGGAAGAAAGAGTTCATCATAAAGAGTCCCTCTTTCTCCATAAAGTCAGCCAGATGCTGGCCCCTACCGTTCCGTTGCCCTACTCCAAATTTCCCTAACTTAAGCTCACCGCCTTCTCTTGTGCCTAGTTTTGCGTCAACAATGTTGATCGAAGTTGCACATACATTCGAGCAGTATAACCCTGCCCTGCGTAGAGAGTTGAGAGAAGTCTAGTCACCGTTTATGCTGGGCGCGAACGAAATTAAATCATTATTCTTTTTTATTTATAGTAATTAAATAAAAATTCTGTTGCATCTTATAATACTTACTGCTTGTAAAAGGATCTATAAAGTAGATCGTATACATTTACCAAAATTTTGAACGTCAATCCCTTATGAGTAATAAAATTATTAACAATATGAATTTAAACTTCTCAATAAAGGAAAACATAACTTCTTTTTTAATTTCGTAATCAATAATAAGAAGCATAAATGTTACAAAAATATATGTCACAAAAACTATAATCAATGTATTTTAATGTTGCCCTGTATTCGCACATCACTATGAAAGAAGATGCATTATGTTTATGTGTATGACAGCTAAATTTGATCAGGGCACGCGCCAATGCGGTTACACTAGTTGTAATTCAATATTATTGTATTTATTGCCTTATTGTGTATAGACGAGACGCTCGGTTGCTCGTCAAGTCCGTGTCATAGACATTGTCAACGAACTCAAAGAATAAAATTACGAATTACGATCATAACAATGCTTTCGAGCTTTCAATTGGTGTTACCAGGTTTTTAAATCGAACGATCAATTTTATGCTCTTCTTTAAAATTGAAAGTAATAATTTTAGCATTTCCGAAGGGATCATACTTAAGATACTTGCCTACTATAAAATTTATGGTTTACATTTAACCTACCGACAACAACTCTTGGTAGATCTGTTTCGGCAATAGGTGGTAGAGCCATGCTGCAGCTATATTGTAGCTTTAGCATGAATGGGTCGTCTCGATCAGCGTAAAATAGCAGATTAATGATGCTGTGCTTCATATGCTAAGTATAGGAGAATCGAAAACACTTTTTACTGGATACGAGGCATTCCATTTTAGTTTTCAGGGATGACAACGTATCTGCATACTGATTCTTAATAGAATGTAAATATACATGACTATGGGCCACAGCATCCACTACCGGGTGGTACTATCAGGTGGACTGTGTGCTCTTTTGTCACCCTAATATATTAAAAAAAACTATGAAATTTACGGTGTACATTTAATGATGATGAGGGATGAGGAACTCTTCATAATTTTTTTCCATGTGAACCGATTTTCATGACTCTTTTTTTATTTCAAAGCTGGTGCTTTTCATTTGGTCTCATATGAATTTAATCAAGATCTGACCCGTAGTTTTTGAATTACTCCTAATAATACGTATTTAATTGACTTTGAATACATTGATGATGTTCTCATTTTATTTATATTGAAGTTCATCATCATCATAACAGCCCTTCACAAGTACACTGCTGAACATATGCCTCCCTCAAGGAATGCCACAAAGTACGATCCTCAGCCACCTGCATTCATCGACTTCCTGCATGTCTTACCAGGTCGTCACTCCATCTGGTGGGGGGTCGCCCTACACTACGCCTATCGGTACGGGGCTGCCACTCGATTGATAGTTCATTGAAGTTAATTAGTGATCGATGATTACCACTTGTCAGTATATCAGTTTTTCAAAAAAATATCTCCAAGTATTTGGGATATAATAAAGCCTCACTCATGGTATTGCTTATTGTCCTTTTTCTCTAGTTTCATTACAATCGGTTCAGCCTTTTTGAAGATTAACCTTTGACAGACTTGAGACAGACAGACGAAATTAAAAAAATGGTGACTCATATCTTAACGGCATGCAAATACAACCCTTATATTAAAGGTAGTTATTTCCATATTACACAAAATCACTTCAATTTTCATATAAGGCGTACATTACACGCTCATGCAGGCTGTCTATTTTACAACAATCACGGTTGTGACTGACGAATAACCTACCGTGTAATGCAGTGATTGACGCCTGCATGAGCGCGTAATGTACGCCTACAGTCACGATCCGTTTTTTATCAATCATGATTGATGGAATTGATTGACGCCTGCATGATCGTGTAATGTACGCATAAGATAATGCTATTATTACTATATTTATATAAGTCATCAAATCAGTTTTAATTAATGACATACGTCTTCATGTCAAGGTTTCTATATAGTCGGATTTTCTTTGAATGTTGCTAGTTTTTTTTTTAAATATCCGTCTAACAAAGTGACTGGTAAAGTCGGTAATATTTTAACGACAGAAAACAATCGCTAAGATAACCCCGCTGTCACTTCGATACAACCATCGTTTTTAAATCACCCGTTACGCAATTCCGTCCATTATCAAACCGAGTTACATTAAGCGACACAGACGGTGGAATGATCACAGATTTACCGTTGGACTGCAATGGGCTAATAAATCAAAACTTAAACGCTGTTTAGTCCGCTGTAGCCTGATGAAGTACAATATGCGACCACTTACAGCGGCCGCGTATTTCACCGCACCGTAATGTCGTCATTATTAACACGAACGATCATTACGCATTCATAATATTGTGCAGTATACGAATTCAATCTTTTTTTTTGTCGAAAATGGTAACTTTGCGTGATATATATCAAACATTATTTTTTAGTAGTGATAAAAGTGTAACCACAATGATTGCGAGTCATTACTCGAGTGCTGCTATTTTACGCATGCATTTTGTGAGTTGTTGTATTGTCCTTACCCATTCGCGCAGCAAGCCTTCATCCCGTAAAATTTCACAATATTTATTTCAAATTGTTATTTTGTTAACCAAAACCGACCGGTTTCGTCTCACGGTATCATCAGAGTATGAAAGAAGAACGAACATGTAATTGGTATCTAATAAAATTTTGCGCGAATTTATTTATTGCATGGACCTACCATGCAATAAAAAATTGCAGGTATTTTTAAGCTATTGCATAGCTTCTATCGTGGGCCTTGAGCGCGGGGACCGAATCCAGAAATTCCGTAACGAAAAAACCTCACGCTCCCCACTCCGACGGGCACGGAGGTGTGGCTTGAAGGCCGTGCATTGTCTAACGTCGTTTCTTTTCGGCAGTCTTCGACACGGTGTTTGTGTGCGTGCAACTAGACGTATTGTACGACTACGAAGCTCGCACGAATCGAGACGAGCTGCTCCGAAATCGGACGAATACATAAGCAGCTGTTTATGAGAAAGTATATAGGTGTATAGGTATTTATGTACAACAGTGAATAGCTGTACTTGTTAAATTTTTGTATAAAGTGTTTTGAATATGAATGAACAAAGTGCATTTATTATTTATTTATTTAATAAAAGAAAAAAATTTGTTTTCTTATCGGTCACCGCGCTCAAAAAAGTGTAACTTGAATTAATATCAAAGAAAAAGAAATACTGCATAAATAAAATAAATAAATAATTATAATTGCATAAGTTGACACAAAATGCTATGCAATAGCTTTACCGCGGCAGTCCCCGAGTGCCACACGTCTTTTTTTGAATATATTAGGTGTTTATTAATAGATAATAAATTATAAATGATTTAGTATAAATATTGTGAAACAAGTTAAAGTGTATATCCAAATCACAAAATTGAAATAAACCCCTTCATCATTTTAATTTTGTTCGCGAATTGATGCACCGCAAATAAACTTTGGTGTCTTATCCTGTTAAACGCATGATTGGAATTAAAAAAAACTGGTACAATTCATAATAATTGACGAACTCCACTAGATAGAGGGACGACCTGATGAAACATGCAATCTGCATACATGTGATGGATGCATGTGGTTTAGTGATTTGTAATCTTCTTAAGCGTTTTGTTAAGAAAAGGTTTAATAAGACGGTATATTCTCTTCGTGATCAACGTGTTGCGTAATCAAGGTGTGGTGTTCGCGTAAATACAGTCGACTCTCGTTAATTCAAACCTGCGATAATTTGAACCTCTCTATAATTAAAAGTTATCACGAGTTCCCTATAAAATCTCTTTATATTTCGAACTAAATCAATACATTTTTATGCACATGGTAATTCAAAAAAATCATTGCTACGTAACAAAACGACGCGTTAATTCGAATTCATCGGCGTCAAACACTCGACAATTCAAAGTTGCAGAGAGTTTTAGCTTACTTCGAATATTACGGTTCTGACAGCCATTTCACTCATTGACAAGGCATGGAGAGCTGTAACACCCCTAATGATTCTCAACTGATGCAAAAAAGTAGTTGACATCAGCGGTGTCAGTTTTTCTGACTTTGTTCAAGTGGTTGAAGATGTTGTTGTTTCAGGTTCACCAACCGATGGCGAAATTTTATCTGCGACAGATACAAATGAATAAAGCAACGATAAAGAATGAGGACACATCAGAACCTTTGGCAGTGGTGTCATTATAAGAGCCTCATTTGATACCTTACAAAGCTTCTGTCTACAAAACGAAAGTGATGAAAAAGCATTACTTGCACTTTTTCTCTTAAAAAAAGAGCAAGCGCTTATAACGTAAAAAAGTTTTCATTGAGCGCCAGTGACACTGAGCACTTACGATTAGCAGCAGATGCTCCGCCACGCACGTGAGCAGCAATGTGCTTTGAAGCAAACCAGTATAACAGAGTTCTTTCGAAAGAATAACTAATGCAAATTATGAATATGTACACGAATGTACACCTAAACTTTTGTCATTGTTAAAGAATAGCTGTTAATAAATAACACTTGACCAACACTTAATATTTTGAAGTTTTATTTATTTTCTCTCAAAAATTTTTAACCATTTAATATTTCAAACACTCGATATTTTGTAATATTTTAAGAGTCTCGAGTTTCGAATTAAGGAGAGTCGGCTGTATAAGTAGTAATGACATATAAAGTCCGGCAAGATGTAATTGGATGTGATTTAAGTCCATCTGCTCCTGCTTCATGTTATTAATTGTGATTTTTGAAGGTTTTAAAAATGTAAGGGTGACGGTCTGTAGGAAAATTACTTTTATACGGATTACAGCAACATTATACTGGTATTATGTGAGACCTTTCCTCGGATGAGCCGCCCGTGCCGCACCGTTTCGTACTGCGGGCCCTGTATTTCTGTAGCAGAGCTCTACCTCGTATGCATAATTAACAAACGAGGTGACCTAAATTGGCGTTATAAATATAAAACTAAATTATTAAAATATAAATTATAGCAAAAGAAACTGACGGTGTGATGAGCACTAAGAAACTCTTTGTGCACGTCTGACTACCGTTGACTTTACGACGTCAGTTTAGTCGAGTTAAGCTCTGTTTAGCTGTCGCGGTAATTTCTGATGATTTAATATTATTCCTATCTTAGTCCTTAGAATTCTGAAGCAACTGTTAGTACATATGTATTATTATATACGAGAGTAATTTCTTATAAATAATATTTATAGATTTATACAATCTAATATAATTTTAGGCATATTGTTAATTTATATTATACGTATATCAAACTTATATTAAAAAATATATTTGTCACAATAAAGATGAATATTAGATTATTTTTCTAAAACTATAATTCGAAATAACTTCAGTTCAAAATATGAATCATAGCACACATTTATAATATTATGAAATATACCAAAGTATGATATATAGGTATGTCACAGTCAAAACTCATAACCAGTCCAAACCAGTATTGACTGCAAGAATCAGGCAAAACGTAATTTTGGCTAAGGACGATGGTCAACACCACTTTTAACTGCAAACATATTGGGAAATAGTAATTGTGGCCAAATCATAACGGTGAAAAGTGGTTTTGACCAAGAACATTAGTCAAAACTACCTTTGACTTATAGACTTATTGAATTTTTAAAATTAAAAAGTTCAATTCTTACAATGTTATATTTTGTACGCCATCTACTGTCACCGATATTGCGAGTTTTGACTAACTGCACTGTTCTGCTGGACTAGTCTGCACTTTAAATCAGGCAAAACCAAATTTGATTAAGAACGTTGGTCAAAACCACTTTTAATTACAAAAATAAGTCAAAATTGTTTCCGACTAAGGGCATCGGATAAAACCATTTTGTTTAAATGTGTTGCTTAATATTTACGGCTACTCCTTTGTTAGGATGATGGTGATTCAGCTCAGTGAAGTGGCAGGCTAAAAGGCTTATTGGTGACCTTTATATGATTAAAATGAAACTTGGCAGCCTTAAACAAAGGCTCGCACTAGCCAGAAGAACGTTAATCAGTACTGGAATAAAAATTTGACATGAAAGTAGAATTCTAATATAATATATTTGAATTCTAATTTCATGTCAAATTTTTATTCCAGTACTGATTAACGTTCTTCTGGCTAGTCCGAGCCTTTGTTTAAGGCTGCCAAGGTTCATTTTAATCATATAAAGGTCACCAATAAAAAGTAAAAATTAAATTAAAATTAATTTTTACTTTTTATTGGTGACCTAATATTAAAGTAAAAATTAATGTTTTGTTTGTTCGTATTTCGTGCATTGCCATACCGTTCATCAGATTGCGGTAAAACTTTGTCTACATATAGCTTGGAATTCCGTAAAGTTTATAGGCTAATAAAGTAAATAAAGTTTATATATAATAGGTGACGCTGTTTTAGAATCCAGCTTACTATTTTTTCATTTATTTATCACAAGCAATAACGTATCTTCTTCTAATTTTTTTCAATCATTTATTAATCATAAGCATTATAAATATTTGTAGTGATAGCATTTAAGATACTACAAATGTTTATACCTAAGCTATTGAGAGTTTACAATTTATTGGATAATGTAGCGTAATTTTGTATTGTAAATACTATGAAAAGGAAAAAAAAACATGAAATAAACACGCAAATAGTCAGAAAAAGAAAGGAAAATAAATACGTAATAATAACTTAAGAAAGTGATCTTTTGCTTACACTTCATGTTATTTTTAGTAACGTTATTCACCGAAGCAGTAAAAATATGTATATTAAATAAATGTATATTAATATGTATATTAAACAGTATAAATATGTATATTAACTGTGACCGAAACGAAGCCGGGGCAGAACTTTAGTACAAAACAAATAAGCTCAAACCGCTGTGCAAGAATAGATCTCTAGATAAATTTATCATTATGTAATATTTTTGCAAACCTGGAGTGATTAATGATGGCGAGGATTAGCATGACGTTCTACCTGGATTAATGATCGCATTATCAGACAACCCACACATTTGAAACTGCTTCCTGTCGCTAGTCTGAATATTGCCTTCCTGACGTACATGCTGCCATCCGTATAACATCATAAGAAGCCATAAAATTTCCCTAGTATTTACCAAAGACGCCTCTTACGACACCCACAGGACGAAATGGGGTGATGTATTCTCTTACATCACCAGCACACGTCTAACTATAGTACCACATCACACAACATTAACCCATTACAAGTGCTCTTCACACCAGCACACGTCTAACTATAGTACCACATCATCATCATGATCACGATTACAGCCCTTCAGAACTCCATTGCTGAACATAAGCCTCCCCCAAAAAATGATACAAAGCACGGTCCTGTAGCTCAGGACCGTGCTTTGTGGCATTTTTTGGCATATCACAATAAAACACGGTTAATGTAATTTTACTATCCCAGTTTACAAAACTCTTTAATCTAGAATACAACAGTATAGTCCAGTCATTTTAGGCCAAATTAGGTGCACATCTCGGAAAATCGACATATCCAGTATATTACCACATAAAAACTTGTATTTTGGCATCCTAAAACAGTTCTCAAAATTCACATATAATTGGATGGTCGCAAGTTTTAAAGTCAGGGTCAAAGGTCACAAAAATCGATTTTTTTACATTTTTTGCAAATATCTCGTTTTCTATGGGTTTTACGCTATTTATATTTATTATCAATATTGTAGCGAATTAAATTCTCTAAAAAATTTTTATTTAACATTTTTTACACCTTGAACTGTTTTCGAGATAGAAGGCGTAGAGCGTGCGGTCAGAGAATTATCTGAGGTCAACTGGTAGTCTCGATCAAAAATTCGTAATATTAAGGTTATAATTTATTGCTAAACATATAATTATCATTTTTTATTAACTTTTAATTTTAAGAAATTAAAATTAAATGAAAAAATTAAATAAAATTAATAATTTAATTCTCTACAATATTGATAATAAATACAAATAGCGTAAAACCCATAGAAGATGAAATATTTGCAAAAAATGTAAAAAAAAAAAACGATTTTTGTGACCTTTGACCCTGACTTTAAAACTTGCGACCATCCAATTATATGTGAATTTTGAGAACTGTTTTAGGATGCCAAAATACAAGTTTTTATGTGGTAATATACTGGGTATGTTGATTTTCCGAGGTCAACCCCCTATAATGACTGGACTAGTAGGTTTATTGTTAGCAACTGCTTGGCGTTAGAGGAGAGCGTTAGGAAGAAGGCGGTAGCTGCTAAGTTCAAGGCAGAAAGAAGTCCAAACATGTATGTAAAATCGTATTATATTCATTAGGTAATTATTTTGAGTCCCTAGTTCGTAACATCCTACGGCTGGACTTAATTAGCCTTTCCTAGAGTAGTGAGAATATTCTGACATCGCCACATTGGGTCGGCTCGACCGGGGAAGGACCACGCTCTTACAGGATACCAGCGTAAAATAGCAGCTTAATACTGCAGTGTTTCGTATAGTGAGTGTAGAAATCCGGAGATTCTTTTTACTGGAAACATGGCATTCAATTTTAGTCCTTAGGAGTTACAACGCATCTGCATTTTGATTCTTAATCGAGGATAAATGTAGATGTCTATAGACCACAGTATCCAGTTACCATCAGATGGACTATGTGCTCGTTTGTCACTTATTCTATAAAAAAACAATTGCGAGAAAATCCTTTTATGAACTAAATCTTTATAAAAATACACTTAATAAATAGAAACGACAGTCATAAATATGTTGATAGTAAAAACGTTATTAATAATTCGTTCTGAAGACTGAAACTGTTAGTTTCTAGAATTCTCGTGGTTTATTTAGTTCATAGTTAGTAATAAGATTTCTGCAAAATGCACTAACTAGGTGAAAAGATGATACAGGCAATACTTAATCTGCCCATTAGGGTGAATTAAGCGAAGATTACCGATCATTAAACATAACCGTACCTTGTACTCGGCCGTCGATGCGTAGGATAAACCACTCGAATTGCGCGTACGTTCGCTTCAGTGTGCCATACTACCGTAAGCTTCAGACAACAATGATCATAAATATTTTTATTTAATAATTAAGTTAGTACGTGAACATTGAAATTTGTTGTACGATATTTAGTGTTTGTTATAAAAATGAATAGAAAAATTGTCTCTAAATAGTGTAAAACAAAGTCGCTTCCCGACGTCTGTACCTACGCTTAAATCTTTAAAAATACGCAACGAATTTTGATACCGTTTTCATGAAGACAGAACATATGTTGTCGAGATCCAAAAACCACCTGTACCCGGGCTGATCATTAGTATTGTACACTGTATATTTCACAAGGGGTTTTCTTCCGCGTACGACCTCTCTGTGGAATAATTTACAACCGGCGATTTTTCCGGACCGAAACGACCTGGGGACCTTCAAGAAAAGAGCTTACTCCTTTCTAAAGGGCCGGCAACGCACCAGCAATTCCCCTGGTGTTGCGGTTGTTCATGGGCTGTGGTAGTCACTTAACATCAGGTGAACCGTATACTCGTTTGCCCCATCGTCTATATAAATAAAGTATTATTTTAAAGGTGGAATTGACTATAAGTTTGTATTTTATTATTTTAATTGCCTTACTTAAGGAATGTATACTCTAGAAATTGAGATGTAAATAATCTATCAGTGTACATCGTACAAAAATTTACGAACGAAAGTTTAGGTTTGGACCAAGGACATAATATTTGGATAAGCCCTGTTCAGGTGATGTTGGAATGAATGTCTGAGAAAGTATATTCTCGTTTGAAATAACAAACCTTATTAGCATTCTTTTCGCACGAAAATTAATCACTAAATCGAAATAATGTATGCACAATATCCAAACAGAATGAATATAAAGTTTATTTATTTTGTTAAAGTATTAAAGTAAAATATAGTAAAATAATAGGGATTGCAGAGGTCCGTCTGGCTACGTGGATTGCAGAGGTCCGTCTGGCTACGTTGAATGTATGTGGGGCAATGAATGATAAAATGGATGAAGTATGCGATATGATGAATGATAGAGGAATAGATGTGTTATGTGTAAATGAGACGAAAAGGAAGGGAAAGGATGTCACTACACATGGCATGTATACCGCATACTGGTCTGGTGTAGACGAGATCGAGCGGGCATGCCAGGGAGTAGGTATCATCCTTTCAGAAAGAATGGGCCAATGTGTGAAAGAGCATGAATGTGTAAGCCCAAGACTGCTGTGGATACGAATGAAAGTGGGCTTAAAGAAGTTGTTTGTGTTAGGGGTCTACGCCCCAGACATGTCTAAGCCCACTTATATCCGAGAGCAGTTTTGGGAAATGGTAAGGATGGTGTTAATGGAGTGTAAGGGAAATGAAAATATTATTATGCTAGGAGATTTTAATGGAAGGGTTGGGGTGAGGAGGCTTGGTTATGAAAGGATATTGGGAACGTTTGGTGATGAAAGTATAAATGAGAATGGTGAAAGTCTCCTCACCGTATGTATGGAAAAGAATCTTTTTGTGACGAACACTTGCTTTCGCCACAAGAGGATTCACATGTATACTTGGGAAAGAGGTGACGATAGAAGCATGATAGATTTAATAATTGTGGATGAAAGATTGAGGGGCGCAGTTGTAGATACAAGGGTTTACCGGGGTTCTAACGTAGGAACGGATCATTATTTGGTTCTATGCCGAATTAATGGTCTATTCAGGCGTTGGCACCATCGGTCATCTGTGTCTACCACTGCGTTACAGCGTATTAGAACAGAAAGGTTACAAGATGAAGGTGAGAAAAAGAAGTTCAAATGTAGACTGAAAGAAAATATAAGTGGTTTGGATGAATTATGTATGAAGGAGTTAGACTTGGAGAATGTATGGCAAAATGTAAAGAAAGGTTTAGTGGATGCAGCTACCGAAGTATGTGGTGTTAGTAAGAGAAAGAATGAAAGGAAAAATAATACGTTATGGTGGGATGATGAGGTACGTATGGAAGTTGAAGCAAAGAAGAGAGCATGGCTAGATTTACTAGCAACAAAGGCTGGTAATTCTAGCGGTACGAATGATGATATTGAAAGAAAAAAGGCAGTCTTTAGACATCTTAATAAGAGAGTAAAAGAAGTAGTTGAAAGAAAAAAGCAAGAAAGAACGGATAAGAATGATAGAAGAATATCGGATAATTTCCAGGCAAATATTAAAATGTTCTGGAAACTTGTAAGAACTGCCAGGGGACATTCAAAACAGCCTATGATGAATGCTATAAGAGACGAGAATGGCTATATTCTGAATGATGAAGTTTTGAGTTTAAAGAGATGGAAGGAATATTTTGAAAGCGTGTTTATGAGTGAGGAGACAACGTGTGTACTAAGTGAAGTAGAAATTCCGAAGGAAGAGGAAAGAGGTAGCGAGATTAGTGCTGGTGAAATAATGAAAGCAATGAAAAGCATGAAAGCAGGTAAGGCTGCCGGATATGATAGAGTTTCACTCGAAATGCTAAGGGCTGGAGAGGAAGTGGTGGCAGGCCTGCTGCACACCTTGTTTAATTTATGCTGGGAACTGAAGCGGGTACCGGTAGACTGGTGCAAAGCCGTGATAGTCCCAGTATATAAGGGAAAAGGGTCGCAGCAGGACTGTAAAAACTACCGTGGCATCAGCCTTCTTAGCATTGTGGGAAAACTGTATGCTAAGGTACTGATTGAAAGGGTCATGAAAGAAACTGATGGAAAAATTTGGGATGTGCAAGCAGGATTTAGAAAGGGAATGGGATGTACAGATCAAGTCTTTTCCATGCGCATGATCGCGGAGAAGTTTTTGGCCAAAAACCAAAAGGTTTTTTGTGCGTTCATGGACTTGGAAAAGGCCTATGACAGAGTGAATAGGGATGTGCTATGGCAAACACTGAACTCATTTGGGTTGAGCGCTGGCTTGATACGGGCATTGGAGTCCCTTTATAGGGACTCTAGTGCTTGTGTTAGGATCAACGGGGTCTACTCGGACTGGTTTGACATCCATAAAGGTGTCAGACAGGGCTGTGTAGCTTCCCCGTGGCTGTTCAACCTATTTATGGACAGTTGTTTGCAAAATTTGAAAGTTGAAGAATGCGGATTAAGAATGGGTGAGTTAACCGTCAAATGCCTTTTGTACGCCGATGATCAAGTTATACTTGCGTCGTCGGCGGCCGAGTTGCAAATGATGGTTACATTAATGAACAGATCATTAAAAGAAAGGGGTATGAAAGTGAACGCAAGTAAGACGAAGGTTATGGTTTTTGAAAGAGAAGAAAGTAAAACGATTTGTGAAATAAGAATAGAAGGGGAGTTGATCGAGCAAGTAGACGAGTTTGTATATTTGGGCTGCGTATTTAGCAGGGATGGGAGATATGATAAGGATATAGAACGACGAGTGAATGCGGGAAATAGAGTAAATGGGGCCCTGCACTCTATTGTGAAGAGTCAAAATGTGTCGAAAAAGGCACGTATGGCAATTCACAATGCTGTGTTGGTCCCTACTTTAACATATGGTAGTGAAAGTTGGGTGTGGCAGAAGAAGCACGAGAGTAGAATGAACGCAGTAGAAATGCGGTCGTTAAGGAGTATATTAGGGCTGAATCTTAATGACAGGGTAAGAAATTGTGTAATAAGAGAAGAGTGTGGTTTGCAAGATGATGTTGTGACCAGGATTAAGAAAGGAATGCTTCGGTGGTTTGGTCATGTGGAAAGAATGAATGAGGAAAGAGTGACAAAGAAAATTTATGTTGCAGAAGTGAATGGCAGAGTCGGAAAGGGACGTCCTAGGCGAAAATTTATCGACCAAATTGGCGATTTATTGAAAACGGGCCAAATTAGGAGTACCCTTAACCGACGAGCATGTATGCGGAGGTGTATGGATGTGAAGGAGGCGAGAGAGGTGTGTCAGGATCGTGCCAAATGGAAGTCTGTAGTCTCTGCCTACCCCTCTGGGTGACAGGCGTGAGTGTTTATGTATATGTAAAATAGTGGTAATAAAATTCTGCTTCAATCGCTTTGTGTAAATTGTACGGCATCCATATGATAGTTGTTTTACTTTAGCCAGTGCACTGCTATGACCTTAGATAGTAAAGTCACGTTCGACGCTCTTCCCGTCCGTATGTCAGCGATAGGAGCGTCCATTAACTTGATATAAAAAATGTTTCTTATTTTACAATCAACTGCCATCACAGACATTATAGCTGTGTGTCATGTTGACGATGAACAGGCACGTCGCGTGGGGTTCACGTTCTCTTTTCAAGTGTCAACCGGAGCTTCCTGCTACCGACACGCGTTGAAGTGTCTAATGATTTTTTTTTGTACCAGGAAAGCTTGTAATGGAGATCGTGTTGAGTATTATTATAATGTGTTTTGATTTTTACTAAGAAATATATAAGAATATACTTTGAACACAACGAACAAAATGCAGATATCAGGCAGGCTTAAAAGCGATGACTCCATTTTTAAACAAGTAATCGAGCACTCAGTTCATCTGTGTATAAGTGGATGAAACAGTCAATAGATCGATCACCAAATGCAGATGCGTGAAGAATGCACGTAGGTTTAATGTATGTCAGTCATGTATCGTTTTTGTGTAAAAGTATGGTAACCTTTAATTTAGTTAATTACCAATATTTTAAACAGCACATTAATAATTTATTAAAGGATAATGCCGCTTTGTGGTTGTTTATCTTTTATTTTAACAGTCCACTTTTTATATGTGATTTAGTTATTAACTGGCAGATCAACAATAAAAGCATTAGACATCTTTCTCTTTCATTTACATTCACTGGATGAGATGCTTTTCTTTTATTTAGGATGAGCTCATAGACACCTTATTTTAAGTGGATGCTGTGGTTAATAGACTTAGATCTACATCTATCGTCGATTAATAATCAAAATGAAGATAGCATTGACACTGTAATTTGATATGTAATAATTTTAATTTACAATATAGCTTATAATTGAGAATTTTTGCATGGCATGAGCCTAAATATGGCGATCAACAATGTAAATTGATCACTGTAACACCATCTATACCCATATTGCGCAAATAAAGAATTAAATTGAAATTGAAAAAAATTGAATTTTTTTTATTAGCCTTAAAATATTGTTACAGTCCTTTATGTACCATTAGCGATACAAAATTAAAAGTAATAAAAATAATGTAGTAATTAATACTAATAATATAAGACGCTTTGTCACCTCTGTGGAATAAGATGGAATACCTCGTTTCCAGTTTAAAGGGTTTCCGGTCCATTCTCTTACGGCCTCAAATTATCATCTAGATTATAAGTAGTAGTACCACGCTGCAGCTATATTATGGTTGTATTACAAATGGGTCGGCTCGACCGGGGAGGGACCAAGCTCTCACAGAATACCAGCTTAATGGTGGTATGGTGAGTGTAGAGATCCGGAGACCCTTTTTTACTGGAACCGGACATTCCATCTTAGTCCTGAGGGGTGACAACGTATCTGAATTTTGATACTTAATCTAGGATAAATCTACATGTCTAAGGGTCACAGCATCGACTTACCATCAGAAGAACTGTGTGCTCGTTTGTTAACCTTATTCTACAAAAAAAAAAGTGATATCGTCGCTATAATGCCTAATCACAATTGATAACCCAGTTAGTAAACACTTCAAGTGATCGGCAACTTTTGTTGTTGCAATGTTTGAAATCCCGAGAACATTATCTGTATTAAATATAGATCTACAAAGTCAGTATACATAGTCGAATCATAAATTTAATGCATAATTATCTAGTGGGTAAGTCTCCGCGTCGAGCACACGCATTGCGGTCACGTGCTGTAATGGCTTCACGGCCATAACAGATTGATGGCAGCTTTTTAACGAACGTCCAATGATTTACAAATGTTAGTTGTTACTTATCGTAATGTTGGTTATAATGGTGCTGTAATAATACGTGATCTTTATGGTGAAGCATAATTCTCTGGTCACATACTATAGGTATTATCTGACTTATTTTAATGCATGTGTTTTTAGTTGACGTCCGATCAAAGTTGTAAAAACTAAATAAGATCGTAAAAACTTACATTTTTAGTAATAATTATATGGATATTTTACTCGATAGCAAAGATAATGCCTAGATGATGCCTAGTTTTATCTTAGCTTTTAGCTTATATAAATCTTCTACTCTATCGATCTTAGTAATATTAGCTTTTCCGTATTATATTTGTCATCGTTAAAATAAAATACAGGACTAAAATGTTTTACATATAAAATGAAACGATGTTCATAATTTATCAAGAGAGTCACATCAACGTCAGACCAACTGATTGTGTAAATGCCACTGAAAACATTGCTACGTCGTGACTATTGGCAAACGTTTTGTCCATTATCATTGAAGTTAGCTGCTTATGAATAAATTTTAATCATAGTGATTTTTTATTAAAAGGAATAGGTACAATAAGTATATATAATAAAATTACGAAAAATGTAATTCGTTAAAAATTAAATTTCTGTTATGTTTACATATTGACGTTATAAAGAAATTTAATTTTTTAAGCGTTTGTGGAAGGTGAAAAAAAAAGAAATAATAATTTTTTTCGAAATTTGACTTAGACACACTGGCCACTAAGAACGACCCGCCACCAAATCGCATATCATGTCAATGTATAATGGTAATGGCAAGTCACTATACTAGCTTGCACTAAAAGTAACGGGAATGGAATATTTCCACTGTTACTGTCATATTAAAATCTTTTATTTAATTAAAAACTCCTTGTTAAAAATCGAATACCATTTATTTATTTCAAAAAAAAGATTCTTGGTCTTGTCACAAGGTTTTGTCAAACTTGTTTAGTCGTTGAGAAAATGGAATTGACTCGAGAAAATTCAAGAGCGATGATTTATTATGACTTTCGAAGTGGTTTAACACAAAAACAGTATGTTGACCAGATGATTTCTGCATTTAGTGATGAAGCCCCATCCAAAACCACAATTTATCGCTGGCTTGCTGAATTTCAACGTGGACGTGTCAAGCTCAGTGATGATCCCCGTCAAGGTCGTCCAAAAACTGCAGTCACCCAAGAAAACGTTGATGCTGTGCGTAAGCTGATTGAGGAAGATCGACATGTGACATACCGCGAAATTCAGGCAACTTTAGACATTGGCATGAGACAAATACAAATAATCTTGCATGAACAATTAGGTGTAAAAAAGTTGTTTTCCCGATGGATACCGCATTCGCTCTGTGAAGAGCAAACAGCGGCTCTCGTTACTTGGTGCGTCAGAACTCTCGAAAAATTCCACGCAGGATCCTCAAATGCTGTATACAACATCGTATCAGGTGACAAATCTTGGATATACGCGTACGAATCCGAAACAAAAAACTAGTCACGAGTTTGGGTGTTCAAAAATGAGTTAAAGCCAAGAAAAATTGTTCGTTCACGGAGTGTTGCAAAAAAAATGGTGGCCACGTTTTTCTCCAAAACCGGCCATGTTACGACTATTCCTCTTGAGGGACAAAGAACGGTTAATGCAGAAGGGTATGCTGGCATTTGTTTGCCACAGGTCGTTTCTGAACTCCGTAAAGAGAACTGCAAACCGCCGCATCATCCTCCATCACGACAATGCGAGTTCCCATACCGCACACAGAACAAAAGAGTTTTTAGAGCAAGAAAACATAGAATTATTAGACCATCCGCCGTACAGCCCCAACCTAATCCCTAATGATTTCTATACTTTCCCTAAAATAAAGAATAAATTGCGTGGACAGAGATTTTCATCACCTGAAGAAGCTATGGACGCCTACAAAACGGCCATTTTGGAGACCCCAACTTCCGAATGGAATGGTTGCTTCAATGATTGGTTCCATCGTATGGAAAAATGTGTCAAATTTCGCGGAGAATACTTCGAAAAGCAATAAATAGATTTTTAAATAGTAATGTTGTGTCACTTCCTTGATTCCCGAAATTTTCAGTGCCGCCCTCGTATTATTAAAAAGCAAAAAGACGATATCTATATTTAACTTACAAAATTAGATTTTAAAATTGCTAGAACAGTCGCAGTTTAAAAGATAAAAATTGTAGAAATTAATTTAATTACGTTTTTATATAATCGAAGCTATTTAATTTTCCAAAAGACATACAACAGGATGTAACATATTCCGAGTATATTCCTTATAAAACGTCGCCAGGTAAGCGCCAGTGATCGTTTACTTTGAGGAAAATGTGATATTAAAATAACGTTAAGTAAAATTTTAAGATAATATGTTAGCATTTCCCGGAAAGTATCATCAAATTCATTTTTATTCCCGTCGATTTATTAGTTACTAAAAACACATTACTGTAAAGTCCTCCAGACCGACTTCAGTCACAGGGGCTCTCTTAACGGAGACCAGCCATCTGTGCAGAACAGGATTACAGTACCCAAGTGTATGTGCAAGCACAGGTGCACTCTCTATTCCCTCACTCTTATAGTCCGATGGGACGGTTAACCGACACGATCAGAGAAAGAGATTAGGCCTAGGACCTACGGCTTTACGTGCATTTTCCCGACTCCGGGCTAATAAGTGATGAAAAACCCAATAAGTGATTTTGGCCCGATCAGGGATTCGAACCTGGAACCTCATGGTCAGGGATCGCGTATACGATCACTAGACCAACGAGGTAGTACCTTCTTCGTAAATTCTTTTTATACGTGGTAGAGCCATGCTGCAGCTATATTATGGTTGTAGCACGTATGGGTCGGCTCGACCGGGGAAGGACCACACTCTTACAGAATACCAGCGTAAAATAGTAGCTTAATGCTGCTGTGTTTTGTATGGTGAGTGTAGAGAACCGGAGACCCTTTTTACTGGAAACGAGGCATTCCATCTTCGTCCTCACGAGTGACAACGCATCCGCATTTTGATTCGTAATCAATGATAGATGTAGATGTCTATGAGCCGCAGCAACCACTTACTATCAGATAGACTGTGTGCTCGTTTGTCACCCTACCCTATAAAAAAAGTAGATACCGTAAGTAGTATACAACAAAACATAGATCTTTTCTAAAGTGGAAAGGATTTTCTCTTATCAATGAATAAGACCAATTTCGATTTTGTAAACAAATAATATGCGATGGTAAAGCCACGCTGCAATCGTGTTACGGTTGCAGCAAATGGATACAAGCATAATATTGCAGCAAAATATTTCTGCTTGACGATAATCGGAAAAACTACTTTCAAGTTACTACCTGATATTACTATCTACATTAGTGCTAAGGGTGACAGCGCATCTGCATTTTCAATCTAAACTGAGAATAGTCGGTATATATTGGCTACTTCACCCACATACTATCATGTGGATTGTGGGCGCGTTTGTCACCCTTAATTTGTATAAAGATGAATTCCATTGTGCATTTGTAATCAATAATCAATTAGGCGGGCGGAAAAACAATATCGATCCCAGTAATCGTTTACGTCTGAGTGTTCCAATTAGATTTTTCTGACGTTCCTCAAATTGAAATAATTTAAACGACAGAGCCTGATGGTACGGTTCGGACTGCACTCAGAGAGTAGTGGGTACGAATCCACCATTGTACCGTGGAGAACTACTCATAACAAGCAATTTTAAGTTTACATAGGGTGGTTAAGTAATGTTAATAGTCTTATTATTATTCTTTTTTTTTATTAAAACATCTTACGATACCCACGTTGCGATATGGCGTACACGATTTTCTTGAGTTAAAGTTAAATCCAGTTGAGTAAGGTCCTCAGAGTCATAATTATTTGACGTAGATGTTCTTTACAAATTTCTGTTTTTCTACATTTGTTCTAAAACGAAAAATATAGCAACGTATTGAATCGAATTTCAATTCATCTAATGTATTTAACTCATAAAGTAATGCTGGTTCGTATATCCGAACCTAAATTATGAGAAAATATACACAAGCATAAAATTTTTAATATCCCGACATGACAACTTGAATCACCTAAAACTTGTAACCTTAACGTCCAAACAATAATAAAGCATGGAAGGATGCGGATCCAAAAGCAGGGAAGTGTCTGCAAAGTGCCAATTTATCAGAGCGAGGTACCGTCAGCAAGAAAATGCGATACAAGAGTGCCGCCATTAAGTTCTAGTACAATTTTTAGTAAAAACATTCAACGGGCAGACGTTACACAAGATGAATTCGATATACTTTTGCTAAATGAAGCGTGGCACCCATAAGGTTTTGTATTGCTTCCACTATCTTCTTATTTTGTTGCATTAACAATGTTATTCCATTTTAATTTTATTAAGAATACAAAGGATTTTCAACTCTATTCTAATGGATTATTGCTAGAGTATAGCAGTTTTGAAAATTTGCAAAGGAAAATCTAAGTTTGTCCGAAGCACCATCAGATATTGGCTTACGCTGAGTGTTACTTACAAATGATTTATGTTTTCGTTCCGGTTTCGTCTAAGTTTTATTTTGCAGATTAACACAATGTGCCTTCGTGAGTTAATTTAAAAGTTATATCTACATCACAACAAACTATATTTTTTATAAACATAAAATATTAGTAATGATTATCATCATGACAGTTCCTCAAGAGTACACTGGTGAACAACATTTGTCACGAAATACGATCACGACCTTCTTAAATCAACTTCTGAGACTGGAATATTTTATTTTAAACAAAAATATGCTGCTGATTCATTTCTCCTCTATTCACACCTACGGGGTGGAT
Organism: Parnassius apollo; assembly: GCA_907164705.1. Taxonomy (NCBI): domain Eukaryota; kingdom Metazoa; phylum Arthropoda; class Insecta; order Lepidoptera; family Papilionidae; genus Parnassius; species Parnassius apollo. Next base: position 3,069,294 of record CAJQZP010000295.1, read on the forward strand.
TGCGTAGTAGATGTCACTGTCTCTTATGTTCCATTTCAAAACTTGCAATGAATTGTGTATTAGATATTATGTATATTCCATTTCAATTTATATATTATTGAGAGAATTCATCATTAGAAATGCTTAAATGACTTCATGAGTTCTAATGGATGACGAAATAATTTAGTTTACGCTAGGTGATTAATACCCACATCGACAACAGTCAGCAGCATCGTACGTACGTGCATACGTTCTACGTGGTAGAGACATACTGCAGCTACAATATGGTTGCAACACGAATAGGTCGGCTCGACCGGGGAAGAACCACACTCTCACAGAATACTAGCGTCGAATAGCAGGTCAATGCCGTAGTATTTCGTATGGTGAGAATAGAGAATCGGAGATCGTTTTTACTGGAAACGAGGCATTTCATATTAGTCCTCAGAGATTATTAGAGAGCCTTCATAGAGAGATTATGGCAAATCCCACTTACAACAGGAAAGACCTATTCCCTACACCAGAATTCTACGGAATGATAAAAAGGAATTCTATTACATTTTAAATTCGTACTGATGACGAAAACTTGTTGTCATTTGTTAGAAGTTTTGTTTTTATAGAAGATTGGGCGTACAAGAATGCGGCTCATCTGATGGTAAGTGTCGACCGCCGCCCATGAACAACTGCAACACCAGAGGAATTGCAGGTGTGTTGTCAGCCCTTAAAAGGAGTAAGTTCGTTTCTTGAAGGTCCCTAATATGGGTCTGGAAAAATCATCGGTGGTACACAGTAATCGTGCAAGAATGAAAACTCTCAGTAGAACACACAATGGTGGATCGCCAAGCATCTGGATGATATGGATGGCATCGTGAGTTTTGTCGCGATGTGCGTTCGTGAAATTTGGTGGCAGAGCACTTCCCGTGGTAGATGCGATAGAAAATACAAAGGGATGTAACATACCTACACAGCGCCAGTGAATCGAGCCGATGGGAAAAAACTCGGTCGTCGACGATTCGAACCGCTCTACACTAGATGTGGTCAAGTGGAAGGACCTGGCACTGGGGAGCCCCAGCCTAGAAATGGGAACAGTATTCCATGTGAGGCCGAACCTGTCGAAATGTTACTCCTTTGCATTCACCAACATCCTACATGTCTCATGAGATCATAAATCTCAATAAAATATAGAATTAAAAAAAAACATTTCCAGTTTGTATCTAAAATATTATCCCATACAATATCTTATCATCAGATAAGTCTCGTGTCGAATTACGTTCCTTACTTCAAATCGAAAGTTAATCCGACGTCTTATGAACTTTGTATGATCGATTGACGCATCGAAAAAACTTTACGGTTTATTCTCTCTTCTTTAGTCACGTTATCGATGTTGATATATCGATACTATAAACCGTTTGTAATAGGGTTCAAATTAGATGATAACGGATTTGTGGCTGCTAATGAAATTTTGTAATCACTACGTTCAGTATCACCGTTTTTGTTATAAGGTTACAATAGGTGAGAGAGATTATTTAGTGTGATTGAACTTTATGGTTGACTTAATTTAACAGTTTAAAAACACTGTACCGGTTATCGAGACAGTAAAATTGATAGTTAAAGTGAGTTTCACCGAATTGATTGCATTGGGTGTATTTTCTTTCTATTTAGTATAATCAGATATGACTCTGTAAGAAAAATCGAGTATAACGGACCATGAGCTTCTAGTTATGTTTAGTAATTAGAAATAGATAATCACTATTAGTTATCGCAATCGTTTAATAAAGACGAGAGTAGTCTTAAAGCAATTTGGTACGACAACTACTCAACTATATTAAACATGTCTGCAGGAAACTGACACAAATTAAAAATATTTTCTAAGTGTGTTTTTTGTAAATATATAATAACATTTTATTAACTTCTGATCTTTAAATAATTTCCACGGTTGTGTACTTAAAAGACATACTTACATTTGAAGGAAAGGAGCCCGATTGATGAATTCATGAATAAAATATTTACCTGAAAGAAAAGTGAAAAAATTATTAATCAAATTAAAAGAACAATAGAAGTTAGTATTCATTATTTTACTACTTATTCTCCTCCATCAGCCCATAAAGACTACTGCTAGATATAGACTTCCATAATTGGAGAGGATTTACCTTAATCGTCACGCGGTATGATCATAATAATGAACAAAATATATACTACACCGATATTTTATCACAATTCACAACATGTAACGAAATATTACAATGCATTCGTTTATGTTTCTGCTAGTGCAATAATATTATGATTTCAGTAATATAATAAATACGTGTCAATTTCATTTCGGTCATAATGCTGTGTATAATTTATCCACTTCAAAATAATTTAAAGCGTAGCGAGCGGTGAACGAAATTAATCAAAACCTCGCCTGGTCCAACAAATGTAAAACGCATACAAAACGCCTTAACATGGAATAAGGTCAAAATTAGCGCGTGTACGATAGAAAACAGAGATACCTACGTACAGATACAAAACTAATAATGCAACATGAACCAGTTAAGGCACGAGTGATCACTACTGGTATTGATTAGATACTGTACTCGTATACATCGGGTTTAGTGTAAAGTGTATCTTCTTTTACACGTGGAAGAGCCATGCTGCAGTTATATTAGTAGTATAGTTGTAGCACGAATGGGTTAGCTCGACCGGGGAAAGGGGAAAGACCACGCTCTCACAGAACACCAGCGTGAAATAGCAGCTTAATACTGCTGTTTTCGTATATGTAAGAACCTATGGAAACGAGGCATTCCATCTTAGTCCACACGGGTGACAACGCATCCGCATTTTGATTCGTAATCGAAGATATATGTAGATATCTATGGGCCACAGCAACCACTTACCATCAGGTGGACTGTGTGCTCGTTAGTCACCCTCTGCTATTTAAAAAATAAATAATTTTAAAAACTAAGTTTTTATCTCCAAACACATCTGATTTTTCAAAATTAGATGTTATTAAGATAAAGACGATGCCAGAAATAGCATTTCAACAGGTCACTTAACGGAAAGTGTCTATTGTAGTAGTCTACGGGCACCTGCCGCCATCTTCAAAAAAAGAAGGTAACAGATGCGTTGTCACCTCAAAGAACAATGATGGTCTCACAGCCTGTACAAGTACAAGAATTTTTTACGTGGTACAGCTGCGCTGCACCTACGTTATGGTTGTAGCACGAAATGTTCAGCTCGAACAGGGCAGGACCACTTTCTCATAGAACATTAGCGTAAAATAATAGCTTAATGCTGCTGTGTTTTGTATGGTGAGTGTAAAGAACTGGAGACCCGTTTTACTGGAATCTTAGTTCTCAGGGTACACGACACAACGCATCTGCATTTTGATTATTAATCAAGGTTAAATGAAGATGTCTATAGGCCACAGAATCCACTTACCATCAGGTGGACTGTGTGCTCATTTGTCACGCTTATTCTCTAAAAAAAAAAAGAATACAAAGGTAGAAGATAATATGTCCCGTTATCAGTAAAATGGGTCTCCGGGCTTAGTCCGTCATTATACAACAGAGTTAGGAAGTTTTGTAAGCTGGTGAGAGAGAGAATGTGGGTTGTATTCTACAACAGTTAGAAACTAATGCTTGACCACTTTTCCAAATGATGGTAAGTAATTGATGTAGCTGAAAATGTTACAGCGTTAAGGCTGTCTCCTTTTTCTCCATTTCATGAAAGAGCATTTTTGGAATAGACTGAAGTGAAGTGTGAAGTTTGTTCTTAGTGTTTAATTGTGAATAAATCCCATAAAAAATTTATTGTTTTAATAAAAAAATGATTAAATGCTATCTATCCTTTTATTTATTAATTTTCTTGAACTAAGTAAAAGTTTATAGCCCGCCCTTTTTTCTGTCTAGATTAATTACCACACAAATTGGCGTCTGAAATACTTAAATTACGGTGGTACCTACCCAAACGGGCTTCTGGGCAGAAAATGTAGTAAAAGTAGCATCTCCTATACTACGAAGAGTTAGTAGTAAGGGTGACAAGGAGTATAACTTCATGGTAGACGGATGAATCTTCAATCAAGAATCATAATGAAGATGCGTTGTCAGATGATCGCCCCTGAGGACTAAAACGGAATTGCTTGTTACTAGTAACGAGGGTCTCCGATTCTCGTCTCTCATCTCCTCGTAGTTCTTCACTGGTGAAAGTGATACATTTATGCAGCAACCATAATACAGTAAAAATATCCAAAATATTAGCAAATAGTCATATATTATAGAAGTTATGCTGTTTAAAACTACGACTCATCGTATCGTGTAGTGGCGATGTAATATAACCTACCACTCCATATCATCCCGTGAGTGTCGAAAAAGGAAACAGAGGGAATCTGAAACAGGATATAGGCAGGAGCACACCTAGCTTGGCATCTATGGCAAACATAACCCCTAAGATTAAATCTATGGAAAAGGCTGAACATAGCAGCAGTGGACTTTAAGCTGTAATTAGGATGAAATCTATGGTCCATTTTTTGTTAATTTTTGAATGAGTTACTTTATAGAGTTATAATTTAAAGTCTCGGCAAATTAAACGTAACAAAGCTAACCGCACAATACACTGATTCTTAGAAAACGATACATCGTTCCGGGAAGGTCAAGAGGAAACTAAACGGTATCTGCTTTGTTCATTTTTATTCGAATTATTTTGAATTGATCACTTTGTAAAACCTTTTGTTTTTAATTTAATTTATGATCATAATATGTCCTTGCTTCTATTTCTTCAACTAAATTTGAGATTTTCCTACAACCTTTTTTAACGTGGTAGAGCCACGCCCAGAGTGGAAAAACTCTCAAATATTGTTTTTATATATTTATTATAAACAGTTACAGTATTATAATAATTAAAACCGAAGACAATAATATAATATATAATAGATAGAAAATTTATTTGCTTAAAAACATGGTACATAAGATGGTCAAAGGTGTGGAACTGACATGTATTGACATAATAGGCATTCAAAAAAACCCGATGCTACATTTTAAAATTATTTCATTTCTTAAAAATTATGTACAAACATTATTTTTGAAATCAAATATTATGTACAATTAAATACTTATATAGATCCACTCTATTTGCATTCTTACACAATAAATTGTTAATAAATCATTAATTAAATTATTATATTATTGTTACATAAATAATATTAAATATTATATGAGATTAGTTAAGCTCTATTACTACTATTATTTTAATAATAGCCATAGAAACTGACATATATAATTATTTACATACAAATATATATGTTATAATTCAGTAGAATAGTTATAACGATTTCTCACAGAATCTGTGCACCACCTGTGTGCACTTGAAGATGTCCATTTCTTCGGAAATACAATTCAATAAATTTAAAGCCGTGACATAGCAGACCAGATTAGATTGGTTGTCATGTACGGCACCTTAAATTTGGGATGTGGGCAACACCTCATCAGGCTCAAATAGCTGCAACGCTTCCAGTACCTGAAACTGGTGACGCACCAACAACGCACAACGCACAACGCCACTTTGTGTGATAATCGAAAATACTCGATTCGACTGGAAGACAAACAGACCAGGTTACCACAGATAATCACCACGGTTTACGTGTGATGATCTGTTCGTATATCTCTTCAGTATCTACTTAGATGCTATTGGGTCATAAGTGTTGCATTTTTTAGAATTATGCACGACAACAAAAAAGCAAAGTGGAGTTGAATATAATTTTTCGGTATTAAACGTAATCAGGTTAAGCCCCATTCGATTACGATACCTGGGTAATTAAGAGCAATCAAATCGCATTTCCGTATTTATTATAATAAATTTGTATTATGATAAAAATGATTGTAGCTGCTGTTTCCTCTATAAGACAGTTTTGTATGTAGGGACACATTAGCTGTTCCAATTTAATGTTATTAATGGTTATGATTTAAATTTCGCTATTACAACCTTTAAGGCATATTGCTAAAGTTCAAATTTATTCTCCCCGATTTTCAAAAACTACGAATTAGGTTGCGAATATGTTACGACTAAAACGAAAGTGCGGACACGTAATAGGTTTACGAGTATCTGGCTAATTAAAAGCATTGAATTGCAGTTGGTTAAATTAAGTTGTCATCAATTTATTTGTCTGTACTTTAGAAAAAATAAGGGCGACAAACGAGCATAAAATTCACGTGATGGTAATTGATTGCTGTTTGTATAAATATCTACATCTGTCCTCAAAAAAGAATCAAAATGCAAATTCGTTGTCATCTTGAGAACTAGGATGAAATGCCCCGTTTCCAGTCAAAATAATCTCCGGTTCTCTACACTTACCATATGAGACATAGCAGCATTAAGCTGTTATTTTTTATTGGTGTGCTGTTAGAGCGTGAGCGTGTCCTTCCTCGGTCGGACCGACCCATTTGTGCTAAACATAAATAGATAACATCTATAAAGTTTTTTTTTATGGGATGGAGTGCAAAACGAGCACACAGTCCACCTGATGGTAAGTGGTTCCGGTGGCCCATAGACATCTACACCTACCTATCCTCGATTACGAATCTAAACGCAGATGCGTGGTCACCCCTGAGGACTAAGATGCAATGCTTCATTTCCAGTAAAAAGGGTCTCCGATTCTCTACCCTCACCATAAGAAATACAGCAGCGTTAAGCTACTATTTTACGCTGGTATTCTGTGAGAGCGTGGTCCTTCCCCGGTCGAGCCGACCCATTCGTGCTACAACTACTTAAACTACGAGTACAGCATGGCTCTACACGTATACTACCACAGAACACTTAATATAGCTAGCTTCCGCTATATTAGGTGTTCTGTGTATACTACGTATCTCTCCGTCTTGAAATTCTCTTTCATTCACAGTTATTGCCAGACCCGGCTCTTGATTTCCATTTCTTCTGAAATCAGATAACTTATCGGCCGTGGTAACTAGGAGCTGTAAAAGCTCAGTAGCAAAACATATGCCGTTAATTTCACAATACATCGGCAACCAGAGTTCGATCCTCGTTTACACTAATGAAATTGTCTGATAAGCTTACATTAATGAAATGTTGATAGCTCCGTAGCGTAGTCGCTTAGCATTGAGTGGAGTGCTGAGGGCCGCAGGTTCGCATCCCATAACAAGCACTTGTATGGCCTATAAAAAACTCCTGACACCATCCACACTTTCTGGATGTTTGGCGTTCCGGCACTGTAAGGTTTACTGGAAGTTTTCTTCCTTACACGACTTCTTTTTGAAATCATATAGGTATCACTGGCAATTTTATGGGGCCGATACAACTTAGTGCCCTTCAAGAAACGAGCTTACCTATTTTTAAAAGGCCCGCAATGCACCTGCAATTCTCCTGGTGTTGCAGTTGTTAATGGGCGGCGATTGACACTTACCATCAAGTGAGCCGCATGCTCGTTTGTCCCTTTTATCTTCGTACATTTTAGGTTTGTAATCTGCCTAAATGAGACAAGGGAAAATCCTAGTGTGGGGTAACATTTATACAAAGAACAGTTAATTGTAATTATAAGTGCTGATTTACTGCGTGCTAGGCGGTAAAGAAAGCCATCGTAATCTGAAAAATAAAATATTTGGAAACATGTAAAGTCCGTCAACACGTGATAAAGTAGCGCGACTGACAAATTGCTTCTAAACCAGAAATAAGACGAGACTAACTTGTGCCCAGTAACTTCACAGATTAGAACATACGTTACTTTACAGATTAGAAGATATGTTCTGATCCCATTAAAGTTAAACTCTCAACAGTTATTCGTATAACTTTACTAATGACATCAAATAAAACAGGAATGTTTAATAATGCTTTTAAACTAGAATAGTATTAGATATAAACGCGTAACCTTTCTCTTAATTGTCAATAAAACAAAAGCCTTTGTATAATGGAGTAATTTTGAGCTCGAGTAAACTCCGTCATTATATTTCTCAGGCAATGAAGCATGTACGGTTCCCACATTTAGTTATTTTATTAAAGATGCATTGTTTTGGAAGTTATTACAATGAATACATGTTTTTGAGTCTAGAAGTTAAGCGTACGCCTTAAATTTTATAGTAATTCCGCGCGGTAGTAAAAATTTGTTGATTCTAATTGTGTGCCTAGTGCGAGTATTTTTACGCTTTCGATGGCGATAAAGTTAACTACGATTTGTATGGAATTAAAAAGCGCCAATTAGTGACAATAATTTTAAGAAAAGTCCCGAGTGCGAGTTTACTACGAGGTCGATATCGAACATCAAACATTGACTCACATTAGACAGTGAGAACGTTAACGCTGGACCTAAGTGAACTCTTACTCTCTGCACACTATTATTTACCAGCGACAAATACCATAAAATGGTAATATTAACGACAAATATGAGTACGAATGTAGAGTACCAGAAACCCTTTATACTGGTAACTATTCTATCTTAGTCATTAGGGGGTGACAAAGCATCCGCATTTTGATTCCTAATAGAGGATATATGTAAATGTAGATATCTATGGGCTACAGCATCCACTTATCATCCGGTGGAATGTGTGCCTGTTTGTCACTCTTATTCTATATTTAAAAAAAAAGAAAGATATCGTTTGACTTTAATATTTTATTTATGGAACCAGTTCTTAGCTCTCGATCGGGTTTCGAGCGCAATGTAAAATAATGTCATCTTGAACAATTACGTCGACAAAAGGGCCTTTGTCTCCGCTATAATTGGTCACACGTGGCCACAATTATCGTTCTATAACGCTCACATCTGTTACGTAAGTATTTTAATAGAGCTGTCTTCGTTGACTGAAAATAAAGACGTAAAATGTTATCTAATAGATTCAGATTTCTTACTGGACTTCCTCGAATTAGGAATTTGAAGTCTGGATTTATTGTGATTAAATCCAGGACTACTTTGTCTTGATATTTTGATGAAAATTGCGTTCTCTAGACCATTGATCGATTTCTAAATAAAATGATTTTTATATATGACATAATATAACCCTTGGGAATGAGGTGGTAGCTGTCAAATTGTTCCTTAAATAAGGTTTTAAGTAGTTTGTACGACCTGTATTTTCATGTAAAATTTTTAATTAATAAAAAAAATGTTCCACTGGGTTTCTTGCTGATCTTTCCCAAGACATAGGTTTTTATCCGAACCAGTGGTAATAGTAAAATTATGACTTTCAATAAAAATTACTTCTAATCTATATTGCGATTATATACATACAATGGTTGTGCTTATGTGCAAATACAAAGGCGCTCAATTGTTCCAACCTACTCGTATATCATTATGCATCATAACACATTTGAAAATTTATAATTAGTGCTTTTAAACAAACACTAGTTCCGAGTACAATTATTACAGGCTATGAAACGATTTATCTTATTCCAGAAGTATGACAAAGCTTGTGTAGCATTCTTTGAAGTTGGCCGTAGGTGTTTATGTGACACATTAGCCACTTGACCCCGCATGGACTGAGGGCTAGTTGGCCATTCTTATTAAAAAAAATAGTTTTTGGATCCAGTAGCTTTAGCGTCACAACTGAACTCTAAGCCATGTATATGTTGCTATAGTAAGTATAACTTTTACACCGTTTTCTTCATCAGCCCATTAAAACCACAGCTGGACATAAAACTCTACCAGTATCTATTAATAACAATAATGTCCTCCAGACTGAATTGAGGTCACGGCAGCAAGTCCAAATTGAAGACTAGCCATCTGCGTAGGACAGAATTATAGTGCACGTGTGTGGTGCACAGGTGCACTCCTTATTCTCTGACTCTCATATTCTAATGGGCCAGTAATCCTACACGACCGGAGAGAGAGCAGACGCAGGAACAACGGCTTTACATGCTTTTCGTGATACGAGTTTGAAACTGATGACTCCGGTTTAATACTGATAATTTCTTGACAAAAATACGCAATTAATGATTTTGGCCTAGCCCGGGATTTATTCCCGATACCTTATGTTTAGTAATTCTGTTTACGACAACTAAGCCAATGAGGCAGCCATACCAATGTATGAAGAATTTGCTATGATCGTCAGGCTTGGTAGGAAGAGGAAGAATGATGATCGCTATAGTAAACGTACGCCTGGAGTAAGCGAGATATTGCTATCTCTTTTAATTTTCATAGACGCCTTATACATCACCCACCGGACGTGATGGGGTTATGGCTCCTCATACCCTACTTCCACACAGTAATGGCAAGGTATCGATAGTTTCGAATAGTATTAGGGTCTGATATCTAATAAGACTCACAGCGCATGAAGTCTTCATCAGAATATCCCTCCAAAAGTCAAATGCTCAACATAGGTTGCCCTCAAAGAATGTTACAAAGCTCGGTCCTGAGCCACCTGCATTCATCAATTTCCTGCATCTCTTGCCAGGTCATCTGTCCGGAAAGAGCCCACAATGACTTAAAATAAAAATTCAGATGCGTCGCTACTTATGTAACGACACCGCCTCTACACAAACCATATAGTGGCGGTGTAAGAATCATTTAAGATAATTCTATCTGCATGGCAAGCGTGGCAGCTTTGTTAAAAACCCCGTTATGGGGTTATCTATGGGGGAGGTCTATGCTCAGTAGTGAATTTTTATTGGCCGTAATGGATGGTTGTGACTTCTGAGGATCTAATTGGAATGTCTTGTTTCCAGTAAACGGTTTTAGACACTTTTAGACACTCATCATACGAAACACGGTAGCGAAAGAAAAGTCTAAAAATAGTCTTTATTATCTTATCAATAGAGAAACGATTCGCTTGTTATAGTTTGGGAACCTTTAAGTTACACATATCCCTTGTGAAATATTGACCTATAGAGCGAAGGATTATTACTAACTTACTAGAAGGAGGTCCTTGACATTTTGCTATATGCGCCTTAATTCACTAAATAAGTATGTGTGTTAAACTCTCTGCAAAATATATTATTCACATTCGAATAGAATAGCATTAGAAATTGTTTGAAAGATGTCACTGTAATCAAAATCAAAACGGTAGGTAGGGTTGGCAACTTTTTATCGAAGTAGTAAAGTATCTGATATTTGAATTTTTAAAACAACTTTTTTTATTTTTTACGGAACATAACGATGTTTTTATTGCCGGCACACGTGGATTTTGTAGTAAATAGTCGAAAGTAATTATAAATGGAGTATTTTAGCATACTATGTGAAGGCGATACCTCGAAATTTTGGTGGTTTTTCTATTTCATATATTTTTTTTAAGTTTTATAGATTACAAACCAAAATTTTGGTATATGATTTTTGACCATATCTCCTTAGATTTAATTTTTACGAATAAGTTCATGGAATTATTTTTAATGCATAATCATATCATAATCATAATAATCATATCTAAGTTCTCATAAACCATTTTTTTAATAAATAACGAAGTTTTGTTAAATAAAATAAAAATGTTGTTTGGCGCTTACTTAGTTTTTTTCCGAGCATGTGCTCAGTATACCTACCTATCTCATAATTTGCGTACTATGAAGTCATTGCATCACTTTCATTTTGACACTTTCTCTGTTGTCCGTGAGCTTTGCTGACAAAGGAATAAGACTTTTAAAACTACGATTCATTTACAAGGTATCCTCTTAATGTTATTGATTATACTAATCCTACACAAAATAGAATACAATATTCTTGTTAAGAGTACGGTTGACAACCCTATAGTATCGGAGGGGCAGTGGCCGAGAATTTGTTTTTTTATATAGCATAGGGGTGCCAAGCAAGCACACATTCCACCTGATTCTAAATGGATATTGTGGCCCCTAAACTACTACATCGATCCTCGATTAATAATCAAAATGCAGTTGCGTTGTCACCTCTGAGGACTAAGCTACCTTGCCTACCAGTAAAAAGGCTCTCTGGTTCTCTACACTGTCCATACGTAAGACAGCATTATTCTACTGTTTACGCTGGTATTCTGTAAGAGTGTGGTCCAACATCGTTTGAGACGACCCATTCGTGCTGCAGTCATAATATGTACAGCTGCAGCATGGGTCTACCAAGTAAAATTGATTGCGGGGCTACCGAGTCCGGGGTTCGGATCTCAAGTGTTTCTTTGTGCAATTCATGTAAGTAAAACGCCTACACGACACGGGAGAAAATTCTATAGTAGCGAAAATGTTATTATAAAAAAATATATCATTATACACACTGCCAACAACAAAGAGCAAAACTTTCGCGCTTAAAACTAAACTGTTTAAAATTCAAACCTGCCTGCAATATATTGTTATTCATCTCCAGCATCGAGGCAAGAAAAAGAAAAAAATAATCAAAATACACCAAATCGGGGCTACGAGCGAACTCAGACAAAGCTCTATTGAACATGTCTGGACCTGTCCTAAAAAAAAGAGGGAACACGGGCACCTGTTCGGGACAACACCTGTGGAATACATTACATCCCCCTTCCATATTAATGCTTGGGTGTATGGAGCGTTTTGTTAAAAAAAAAGATAGTCTAACAGTTTTCCCGGATTTTAACAAATCTCTTTATTAGGGTGAAGTGAAGGTAGGTAACTGAATATCATTGCAATTTAGTATGTCAGTAAAGGTACGTAGTAGTGGTTGGCATTCCCTTTTGTTAACTAAAAGGCCCTTGGTCAGAATCTATGACAAATTTGATGGAATTAGGATAAATTTATAACAAAAATGTTGATAATATTTTTTATTTTAAAAGTAAATTTAAATTCAGCTACTATACGACGAGTGTATAGTGAGCAATTCTGATAGGTTCGTTCTCTGTCGGTACTACTGAAACTGTTAACTGTCACGGTTACGTCTTCCAGATTCAACGGAAACAATTCTGCGTAGGATAGGATTATAGAGCGCGAGTGATTTTGACCCGATCCGGGATTTGAACTCGGAACCATTTGGCAATTAGAGAAATTCCATAGAATGTATGTATGCATAATTTATACGATTATTTGCATATACTCACTTACTGTGCAACGTTTGCCTTGAGAAAGAATCTAATTTGTTAAAATATATTCATAACATTCTTTTTATTCGTACATTACATATCTCCACATTTCCCTTTGTTATTAAACCAAGTGTAAAACTCGGAATCAAGAGCAAACCGCAAATGCGAACAAGTTAACCCGCTAAAGTGTTAATTGGGAGCATAAATATACAGAAATTAACATACGACTGGTCAATAATTTAACGACGTTGTCCGACTAACGCGGTTTATCGTTTGGAAAATAAGATTGTTGTAATACTTTGTAGGTCTGTGTGCAAATTAAATTAAAATAAATTAATAAAAATACTATATACTTCGACCGTAATGGATCATATGTGTTACATGTAATGAAACATAGAGTAGTGTTTCAAGTACGTATGATCAAACCTGTCTGCAAATGCTCTCAGGATGCTACTGGAGCTGACCTGGACTCAGAGCAACAAGGATCTGGACCATTTTCATATAGTACTGTAAACGTAAATTAGTTTACATAATGATTTCTTATATTTAGGCGAACACTTCACATTGATTAAAACTACTTTTACCGATTTTGTCACATTGTTGTTTTTTTTTAATTAAAACAGTTATCAGTATACTATGACACTACACACTACACTACAGTGTACCGCTAATTAAAGTTATCAGATGTAAAATTTTGCAGGTTCAAACAAAATTGTTAGTACCTTGGAGGCTTAACGCACACCATAAACACGGTAAGATAGCTACTCAGGTTCGATACTCGAAGGCTCCAATGAAATTAATTGTGATTGTATTTTAAATTTTCACGTGCTTAGTTGTGAATGCAGTATAAACGTGGGAAAACCTATACGTCAAAGAAGTGACAATAGAACATTTAAAATCCGCCAATACGCATTTTCTACTGAATAGGCGCAGTCTTACACTACTATCTCTATATAACATACTTATATGAAGAGACCGTTGTTAAGCGATAAGGCCACCTTATTGTATATAGGTAAATACATAATAATATAGAAATTAAAGTTAGGTATGTGTTTTTGTAATATGTGTGCAATAAAGAGTATAATTAAACTAGCTTGCTAGGCAGACGTAGTTCTGGCCTTTTCGACAACCCTTTGTCATGTCCTATTAAAAATCCTTAAATTCGCAAAAAAATGATTGTAGGCCAGTCATGGGCAAAAAAACTATCCTATCTCTCAAGTTGGACCAAACTGTACACGGTGTGCAAATTTGATTAAAATAAGTTAAGTATTGAATACAACTATTATTTAGGGATTTTATCGCGTTTAATTACCTTAAACTTTAACACCCATGGTAATTTAGCCGTATATATTATCGCTATATATATTAATGTGATATAGTCCTATAAGTCGTATATATATAAACAGTATATATATATATATTATATATATATTGAGATAAATACTATTTCTCACGGAAGCATCGGTAAGTTTTTAAATTTAAAACACTGTTTGTTGCGACTATGTTATATACTTATGTACATATGTAATGACTCTTAGCTTTAAATAAAAATATAAGACATTTAATGTGGTGAGAATTGGTTTGTATTTATAATCAGTGCGGCTAATTAATTGCTCCATTGCCCACTCAGAAGTGAATTAAGACTTGTGCCCAGCTGTGGGAAATAAATAGGACACGGTACTTACCACTTTTAACAAAAAAGTACTTGAAAAAGAGCTAATACCGCACACATTCAAGTACCTACCTCAGCATAACACGTGCAACCAACTTACTACGAGTACTTAGTACTAAGAAGAATTTTCGCATTGCCTGTAATAATACTGCCTCTCCATAACTTTAAATCTATGATACAACAGTAGGTGTCCTCACCTCTGCTTGGAGTCAGAATTAGATGTGATGATAGTATCAACTCAGACGACATAGTAGAACCACGGTAATTTTAGATAATATTACCGTGGTAGAACCATGCTGCTATTATGGTTGTAGCACGAATGAGTCGACTCGACCAGGGGAGTACCACGTACTCACAGAATACCAGCGTAAAATAGCAGCTCAATGCTGCTGTGTTTCGTAGTGTGAGTGTAGAGAGCTATTTAGTGGTTGTAGTAGTGCGACTACTCATCATGAGGTCACGGGTTCGAATCCCGGGTAGGGCCAAAAATAACAGTTATTGAATTTTTTATCAAGGAATTCTGAGTAGCTGTCCGGGGTCAAGAAGTTGGCGGTGTCTCACCCCCGTGCCTTGGAAAGCACGTAAAGCCGTTGTCAGGTTTGATCTTACTCCGGCCATGTCGGTTTACCGTCCCATCGGATTATGAGAGTGAAGGAATAGAGAGTGCACCTGTACTTGCGAATACACTTGGGCACTGTAGTCATGTCCTGCGCCGATGGCTAGTCTTCGTCGAGGCTGGCCACCGTGACCAGAATTTGGTCTGGGGTACATAAGTTTTCATAGGACTTATATTTCATATTTATTTCAGAGGACTAAGATGGACATTCCATCTTCTTAGTCCTCAAGGGTGACAACGAATCTTCATCTTTATTTTAAACTGTAATAGATGACAAATGTAGATGTCTATGAACCACAGTATCCACTTACCAACAGGCGGACTGTGGGCTCGTTTGTCACACTCTTTCTATAAAAAGAATTTTAGCAGAAAAGAAACTCTATCATACCCAAGAGATCGAAACTTAATAGTCGATATTGTATTCTTTGAGCGCTTTTATAGTGATTGCGTCGCGTCGGGTTTATTTAAAATACACCCATTTTTAACTAACCGTCCATTCATAGATATGGACATCACTAAATGTAGAATGGATTTGCCGGAATCGGCATTGCCATTCCGAAGGCGGATTGGCGATATCAGTATCAGATATCTCGTACCTTTGATGCTACCGCCGTCACCATAACTTCTAGCACTTACGATGTGATACACCACTATTAATCGGAGTCCCTTTCTGGCCAGACCCATAACCGACTTTTACGACACTTGTCGCGAAATGGGTCTCTAATTAAAACTAAAATACACAAACAATAAATTTAACCTGCAAACCTAGATCTAGTTTTGTGTCAATCTTAATTTTATCTCTTTCGTGATTAAATAAAATTACGAATGCAATGAATTTTCCTGTCTTTTAGATTAATTGAAAGTCTTTTTGGTTTTCGATGTAAAATACCTATTTTTAAAATTAATTAAAAAAAAAATTATATCATGATAGTAGTTAATAGTAAATTTAAAAAAAAATAGCTTATTCAATACTTCTTTTCCCAATGGAAACTATTCTTATTAGGTTTTGAAAATATATGTAAAACAGAATGTACTGTATGTATGAATGTGATGTGTGCTTTTGAAATGTGTAAAATGCACGTTATTATCCATATAAATGTAATTAACTTTCATGACAGTATAAGTAAAGCTCAAAGCGATTACTAAAATAGACATCGATTGTTCCAAAGCACCAAATGAAAAGGGAAGTGTGAAGTTTGAATTATTTCAAGTTAGATTGATGACAAAAAGTGTTATGATCTTCGGAATCGTTCAAGCGTCTCGATTTAAATCGAAACTAGTTGGAGTCAAATAAAAGCGTAACTTACCTTTCGTTGTTAACAGAGTTGGTATCAGGATGAGGAGTGTTAACCCGGTACTAAATAATAATGAATTTCAACTTACAACTAACAAGTCATACAGAACAGAGTTAGAAATTTTGCCTTTTGATTTATAATTGTGAAGTTCGATTTTGTGCGATTTAATATTTGTTAACCTTTAGTATTTTCACATTTATTTTGAAATTTAACACAGATACAAAAATCAAAAATACCTATATGTATAAAAAAGAACCGGCAAAGAACTTTGGAACTATTATTCTAAATGAGCCGACTATCTACCACTACATATTTTGATTTCCGTACGTTCTTATCCTCCACTTTAAATATTTCTGGTTAAATAGGAATATTTTGCGATAATAAGTATAATTATACAAGTCAAAAGTCACTATTAGCCTGGTCATTAATTGTATTATTTTAGCGAAGAAACACAGTCAGACTATTCTAGATTTTAGAGTGTAATAAAGGTAAATAACCGTTCGCTGTGAAAACATCAATTTCCTTTCGCGTTTATCAAAAAGGTACGTTAAACATCTTAGTATATGCGGGAAATTTTTGTGGTGTTTGATAAATACTGGAATTAACAGCTCAAGTCAAATTTCTTCCACAAAGTGATAATATACCAAATACTGTTGAAAGCAGACTGTATGCCAAGGACCACAGTAAATTCAGAATTAGACTCTTAACATAACTAAAAGTAAATAGAATAGTAATTTAAATGGTATGGACTTTTTTAATTTTTAAAGTTTTATAATTTATGTGCTTATAATTTTTTCATTAAACCAAATGTATTTTATTTAGAAATTGATTCCTTTGTGGGATTTAAGTGTACTTGTAATAAAAAATCTATACTAATATGATATGGCTAAACATGAATTATAAATTTACACTTATGTTTATAATGTGTGTATAGTTTTTAGTTTTTTGTTATAGTTTAAGAACTTTTAAATTCATTTGTTACGAAGTATAATTTGAAAATTGAAACCTTGCTATATTTTGCATGTAGTTAGTTGGTTATTTTCGGTTACATCCCGAAATAATATGATAGAAACGTAAGAAAACTAAGACGGGTTTTACTGGTTTTTGTTTCTTAAATGTTAAGTTAATAAGACATTTAAAATAACTTTGATTCCACGTTGCCTAATGAGCTATTTAATTTTTCTATTTCCGAAATAATAAGACATCATGTTTAACATTTAGGAATTTTTGAAATTCTGCACTCGTATTTTTTTCTTAATTTTGGCTCAATTTTATTTCTTTTACAAAGAACCATAAAATATTTAAGACAGTTAAAGTACCGTACTAAGTAATTATTTTTTAATTTAATTTTTTTCCTTGAAAGCGATGTAAAGTTACATTTTATTTGTGTCGCTTTCGTTTTTATTCCTATGCCAGGTAGAGTCGTGACTGGATGCACGATCTAAAGTCAATTTTAGTATCGTTGTTCGAACTAGACGTGTGTCTTCTAACTCTTGTTTTTTAATAAATATAAAAAGTAACTTTCAGTAGGTTGGATTATATTTCTACATAAATTGCTAGAACAAGAAGACTGTACTGGTAGAGACTACTAATAAGTAAATTTTACTTAGTAATGTCGTTTTATGTTATAAATTGTAATTATTCATATATTCAAGGTAAATTAAAATTTTATATATTGTCTATATGCATATAAATAAAATTAATGGAAATTTTCTAGAGTTCATCGATAATTTCTCTTGCAAAGTTTTTGAGAAAAAAAAACAAATAGACACCTCCATATTTTTGCTTTGTTGAACCTTTTCGATCCATTGTTTTAATCGGAACATGTTATAACAAGTCTCATAGCGTTCGAAACAAGTCTAACATTAGCGCGTAAGTTCAACTTTGACTTGATTAACGAGATAGCTCCGGCTTTGTACCGATTATTAGCGACGCCAGCTTTTATTTTTTTAATATAATATATTCTTTAAGATTTTCTTGCCGTATTTAAGAATGTGCGATTTCCATATCTTTTTAGTGCTTAAAATGATAGAGTTATTGTATATATATACTATATATAATAACTCTATCATTTGTTGAAATACGCACTGTTTAATTTAAAGTTAACGTTAAAATATTTTAATATTACTCTTTCTGTAAAGTGTTATTTAAGCTTTTATATTATTTCTCTATACGCTCTACATATATTTTCACCGTAATAACGTAAAATCGTGTCATTTAACCTTTATTTTGTAATCCGATGTTTTTACATTTATGTATTAAGTAGTAAGATATTTGTAGGGATTTCTTGGAGAGTATTTAAAGAAAAGCACTGAATTTTTTTACAAAATAATAAATTTATTTCACAATTTTCCCATTTTAATAATCGGGAAGTATGACTTAAACATAATCCAGTTTATGTATTATCCATTACATGCGGTGCTTATGTTATATGCAATTGTAAATAATAATAATATTATTAGAGATATAAATTGAGAATGCTTATATGGAAAAATCACAAACATTTAAATGCAATATTTACAAGTAAAAATTTAAGGTTAGATCTACCTTAGCGTAATTCTAGAAATATTCATTTATACAAATTAGGAAACATTTTTTTCTCATTCATGTTTTTTTTTCACATTTTATCGAAAACAGAACGTATTTTTGAACAAAGGTAATACAACAAATAATACAGACTAATATTTACAGTTGAACTAAAAATAAGGTTACAAATAACAAGTGAAAGGTTTGATCGTAGACAGAATATAAAACTTATGATTCCGCAATACGTTTAACTAATATTTGGCGTCTAGAAAATAAAAAAAAGTTATAGAACTTATAAAACAAAAACTATGACTATCGATTTTTGGAACTAATATAAAATTTGAGATCCATATTTGAATGTTCCACGATACGAATTTGAATTAAATAAATGCAACTAGCCGCGAAATATCTACCTCGAGTAATTGCAATAAATTAAACTATTCATTAATATAAAATCGATAAAACAAAATAGGAGATCAAATGGAAATGTAACTTAATATCCAAACTTAACAACACTAAAATTGTGAATGCTAAATGATGCGAATTTTTTTACAAGACTGGATAAATAATAATAGATTTTATAATGCTGTGTAAGTAAAAATAAAGAACGTGAAATGATTATTACATAATAAATGCTCAGAGATTTTTCGTACAATTTGTGATATTAAAAATGAATGTGGCGTTTTGTCGAACTTCACTCAAATTTAAAATCAAAAAGCAAAATTCGTTAAAGCGAACGCATGTTAGAATCGCAAGAATCGAATTGAAATGAATCGATTCGCAAATCCTTTCATTTTAATTCAATCGTAACCACCATTAACAATTTAAGTGCAGTTTGACACAACATCCCATCGAAGTAAAGTCTAACATATACAAACGGATGGACTTAAAAATATGCAACAAACAGTCCAGAATCTGCTTAGCAGTATCACCGTTAACAATACTTATCTAAAACAATCTTCGTTTTTATCTTATGGTGTTGAAGAGAGACGATGCGAGAGACACTTTAAGGATGGCCACTACCATAACCAAGTTCACGATGTAGGTCGAATTGCATCTTAAGTGGTAAGGTGGTATATTAGGCTCTCGAGGGCACTCACCTCGCCGATTCTCCTGGACTTCTTGGCCAGGCTGCCGTGATACCAAGATGTGGCATAACACCTCGTAGAGCTCGGCTAGGAGCCGGTTCAGTCGTGAAAAGTTCTCCTCTGTTGCCTCTCTCTCACTTGGAAGGTTGAATGCTATAGCCATCTTTGTCTCTCAAAATGTCTTTTTCTACGGAAGAAGCGTGGACAGATTGTCGTGTGTTTTGTATGCATAAATGCTATGTGATACGTTGGACTTTACTGCCTTTGGTCTTTAGGTCTTCCCTGATCAATGAGCAGTGTGTTCATTTGTTTTTTAATTTGGTTGACGTATCGAAAGATTTCACAAAATTTTTATCAATTTAAAAAGTTCTGAGAGCACTTTAAAAAAGTTTTCCTCAGCTTTAAAATAGTTTATAAAAATCTCAGATACTGAGTCGCAAGTCCTGTCCAAGAATTCACTTTGGAACAAAAATGGCACACAATCTAAGCCGAATTCGTCACAGTTTTGGCGCTAACGAGATCGCGATTTCTGACTCCGAGAGTTCACAAGTTCACAAAAAGTTTCGTCGCAAAAACTCCGAGGCGATCATGGTCCGTGAATCACTCGCAGTAAAGCGATAAACGTACGGTCGATGACACAATCGCTAACGCAGTATGCATCGCAGCGGATTCGATGTAAACAAACTGAAACTTCGCACAGCTCGAAACGAGGTCGGCTTACTATTGTACGTGCGGCCGTCGCGGAAGCGAAACGTGTAATAAGGGATAATACTTCGTGCACATCATTGCCTCGCTCCACGTCCTGTACATGTGTGTGTGCGGTGCATAACGTATGGACAGTCGCACACAAGTACGCCCTATTTGATTATAAATAGTTGAACGCACGGTAGCACGTTCCCTCCGCACTCCACTACTACAATCAACGGCACACTGCCTCATCCCCTTCACACTCACATTCTCCCATATTATCTATCCTATTTTAAACTGGTTACATCATTATAAAAACGGGCATATGAAAAAGCACTCCTTCTCAGTCTAACGCTTCGCTAAAATACCTCTATAAAAGAGATGTGGCGAATAGAGACGTTCTTGCTTTGAAATGAGAAAGCGCGCCAAAGTGAATTGGCCAATCGCATGTCGTATTTAGTATGGGGTGAGGTGACGTAAGAATGGAGAAACAGATTGCATGGGGTTGTTAAACGGAAAGCGTTCACTCGGGTCTAAGCTTGCGGCGTGGTATTACCTAAGCGCAAAGCGTATTATACGACGACGTTGTAACTCTTTGTTTAGATACGCGTACGTAAATCTTTCAATGCAAACATCGGGTAATTAAATTTAGAGACCGCTTTTAGCGCTAAAATTGGACAGTCCGATGTAGTGACGACGTTCGTAACGTGTGTTTTATTACTGTAATTTGTTAATAGTTTACGTTCGCGTATATTAAACGTATTTTACGGCGCGGTTTCGCCACTGGCGTTTGGTTTGTGCAACCTAATGTGCTTTTTTGGGTTTATTGGCGTTTAGGGTCGAGTGAAAACCTTTGTTTAAATTTTGAGTTAACATATATGGGTAATAAAATTGATTGCCTAGTCAGAAATAAAATAAAGAGAGTAGGTTAGCTGACCAACGTTTTCGAAATTGTGTCAAAACTATCAGTTTGGGGAAATAAAATATTTTACAACGAAATATGGAGAATTAATCTGACGTAACTTTAAAAATATGTTTAAAAATGCGATAAAAATCCTTTTTTTAAATTAATCAAACGTGAAAATTAATACTAAGTTGATGATTTATGTTTTTCAGCTACTTCGCATTTCTAGATAAGTCGCTGACTATTATATTCCGTAAGTATCTATCACAAATCTAGCACAATATGAAAATATATTTTTAAATATTTATATTAAATTTAAAACGTGACATGAGAAACATCAGATATCTATCAAAAAGAATTATTAATATAAACTATATTTTAACATCACTACAAAATTACGAGTTGGTATAATGATTTGTAGTCAACATGAATAATGAAAATTTTAAAAAATAGTGATTTTTAATTGTATCATTGCTTCGATATTACAATACTAGAGCCATTATTTACGGCCAGGTATTTACGGTCGTAGGTAGCATAGAGTTAAATGAGACGGAGATAGTCTTTTGAGTATAATATTTATTCATTAGACTTCACTATAACATTCCGTATGCAATTGATAAATTGACGTCTGAAAATAGAACAATAGAATATTTACTAAAGAAAAATGACAGGTTGACTAAGAGAAAGTACCCAAATGCATTAATTTTGGCAATTATACCACTGGTTTTAAGTAATACAACACATAATAAAAAATTACATCACCCACAGTGACTTGTCTGAAATGTAGAGCAAAGGAAATAATATCAGGTAGAGTCTTTATTTAACCGATTCCTCTTTTAACATTAAACATATACCTGATAGTAAGTAGCTGCTGCAAATTTCAAACAAGGAACCCTTGATGTAACCTCTGATAAATAAGATGGAATGCCATACAGCCTGTCAATATACTGGCTCTATTTACTATTTAGACCGAAACAGTGGTACAAGCAGTGCTGCTTGACTCTTGACGGACAGAGACTTGCTACACAATAAGTATACTTATTGTTCATTCCTTTACTAATAATAAGTTGTACACTACGACTTTGAAATTTATATAACGATGTATTTATAAGCAGTACTCGGTATATTAACAGCATCCGGCCAATAACCGGTAAATTAATAACTTGAATTAAATTCCATTTCGTACCTAGTCGGTGTTTAACGTAATGATTATTAAAGAAAGAAAAGAAAGGAATCTATAAATGATAAGTTAATTTAAAAGTCAAATTTTTAATAGGAATAATACATTCTGAAAAAGTATCGGAAACAGTGCATACTTAATATGTTTTATAGACTTGAGTTCAAAAAGAGTTAAGGAATATTACCTTCATCTAGGATTTAAAGCAAGGGTCATATAAGCTCAGACGAAATAAAAACTCGAGTTTTTATTTAGTTTGAGCATATAAGTAAGTAAAATTCGCTAATCACACCACAAAAAAGGGGTTGATAAGTTCGTATTAGCTTCATTAATTCTGAAATGAGATCTACAGTAAGTCTTTAGTACCTATAACATTAAGCGATTTTTTTGGGAAACATGCAAAATTGTAAAGAACCACCCAGAACTATTCACGAAATTAAGTAAAACTAATTACTAATACTAAGTTAGACCAAATAAAAATAGGCTACTATTGCCAAAATCTACACTTGCATTACATAGCTCTAGTCCATACTGTATAACAACAGTTAAAAAATTTACTAACCTTCCAAATGAAATAAAAATTCCAACGAGTACTACATTATTTTTATTCAAATCAAAGTTATAATTAATTGAAAAATGTTTCTATAATTTAAATGAATATTTTAATACAAATATTATTTAATTTGTGTGAACAACTTCGGTCTGCCTATCAAATTTAATTTAATTTTTTTTTCATTTATTATTCTTTATTTAATTTTCTTTTTTAATTACAATTATTATTATTTTTTTACTTGACATTGTGATTATTAATTGAATTGAATTTACAAAATGTTCAAATAATATAATCTAATAATGTAACTTAGTAATGAAATCTAATATTGTAGTTTAATAATAATATTTAATAAGGTAATTTAATATTTTATAATTGCTACGCCCGTGGGTTCAAATGCGGACTATTTTATAAAACATCACATCTCTTGTTATCATTTGATTTCAATAAAGGTTATGATTATGATTAAGTAAGAGAAAAAAAAATAATTTAGCTTATTATTATTAGCGTACAAACGACTGAAAAGTACGATTTTCGAGTCGCCGGTAAACGGTAAGCGGAACGTAGGGCGGCTACCAACAAGATAGAGTATTGACCTAGTATACATAGATGAAGATGATGACCGCAGTTGGCTCACGACCGTGTTATGACATTCGCTGGGGAAGGCCTATGTTCAACAATGGACTAGATGATGATAACGACGATGGTGATGGTTATCGACATTCCTTCAATCGACCGTTTCTTTTATCATAAACGTAGAAATTTACGTTTTAACAAAAGCTTGAACACATTAGCGTTTTATTTGCTACCTAATAAAATAGCTCTATTTGAACTTTATCATGCTTTTTGTAAGAGATTTATTTCAAATTTGGAATAAAATTATTGATTTTAATACATAAACAATATAAAAAGAACTTGTCTCAAAGTTTTTGGTGGATAAGAATCGAAGTAAAGAAATTAACTTGAAAACCAAAACTACCTTGCAATAGTATTTTCAAATATAGTGGCAATGAGTTATTTACATTATTATAGAAACTATAACCGTTTGATTTCACAGAATCTATCTAACCTAGGTGCGAACCAAGTTTAACCAAAGTATGTTTAGACGTGCCTTGGTTGAGTAATTTGAGACCCACTCCATTTAAAAGGAGTAACGGCTGAACTAAAAAAGACAGCTGGTGAGGGTAGACGGTTAAAATCAAAGGTCTTTAAAGGCGGCTACATAAATTCGGAATTCCGTTCCGGAAAGGTTTTTTTCCGTGCTGCATTCCGGACGCACAGGAAATAATGCAGAGGAAATAATAATTTTGAATTGAAGAAAATTTCGTACGAAAAACTACTGTACGTGTGTGATACGGATGGACTGTGTGTGCGTTTGTCACCCTAATTCATGAAAAAGGTCAGGACTCTTGTCAAAAAAAAAAAAAGACTGTTGTCTCTTGTTGAAACATTTAAATTACACACAATAAAAATTATAACATTAAAATTATACACAATAAAAATAAAAGTTTTTAGAATGTTAAACGTCACCAATCAAGATCAAAAGAGGTTACATATAAATCGATATTGAACCGTATTCAAGTTTAAACCTGCTTTGTGATCGCGTGAGCTGACTGAAAGGAAAGTGGGTCGATGATACAATGAGTAAGCAGCTATGTAAAAAACTATAAGTGAACATAATATCTGAATTTATTGATTTTTTTGAATAGTTATTTCGTATATATTTATGTACTTAATCATGAACAAATTACTAACGTTTTTGCACGGCCTTTTTTATGGAAACGGAAGCGAACAAGCATACGGTTTACTTATGGTAAATGATCACTGTCGCCTATGAACATCTGCAACACCAGGGCAGGTCTCTAAATAACGAATCCCGGTGAAAATATAATTCATTAATCAATTTTACTTCATTTATGTATTCAAGTTCAGTGGTGAACATAGTCCGCATAATTGCGTGCTAGGGGGTCAGCATTCCGATGTTTGTTGCCATGTTTAGTAGGCGGTTTGCAAACTGTTCTTTGTGCTGTTTTGAGTTATCACCAGGAAGGTTTTGCTGTTTTTTTCCTTCTGTCGCCGTCTACGACGTTTACGGGATTATACTTACGTTATGGGGTAGTGGATTATCTTAAGACACCACCTAAAAAAATTAAATTACCGTCAATAAGAAATAAGGCAAATTTTGTTAGATTTGACTATTTATGAAATTTAAAAACCTGTATTATATTATAGAGCAGTATACTTACTCTATTTTTACTTAAGAGATGGCGCTACTGTCCTAATTGGAGAGTATACAGAGTCATTTCTAATAAATTTACTACAAGAATATTAATTAAATTCAATCATGTGTTCAATTATGGACCTGTAATGTGTTCTAATGATGATGATGATGATGGTAACAAATAAATAATTGCCAATGACATTTATTCATTTTGTAGTTCATACCTACTGCTATAAACTGAAGGTTTAATAAAAAAAATTGAAGACATTAAGGCAGCGCGGCAATCATTTCTTTGCCCTAAAACCCTTTCAGAAATGAGAAAAGGCCTGTGCCCAGCAGTGGGACGTATATACGCTGTAAACATCTTGTTCTTTACTAGTCAAACTTGTACTTTGAATTATAAATACTCTGTTCCGGTGTGAAGTACAAAGAGAGTCATTATAATTACTGCTTGTGAGGTATTTATTCCCTCTTAGCACTCAGGGGTGACAACGCATCTACATTTCAAATCTTAATCGAGGATAAATGTAGATGTCTATGTTGCTCAGCATCCATCTACCGTCGGGTGGACTGTGTGCTTCCATGTCACTCTTATTCTTCAAAACAAAGTAGATTCGTTTGTCACTTAAATAATATAATTAAAAACAGAGGCCGACAGGTGGCTCTAAGCCGTGCTCTCTGTCATTTTATGGGAGAGACTCCCTATGCTTACTAGCTGAAATATTATAGGCTGTGTTGTTGATGATGAAAAGCCTCCTGGATACCGAAATAAATATCAAAGCACATCGTAACATTTTTTAATAATTATGAAAGCTAAAAATGGCCGTTATCGAACTTCAAAAAATAAAAGCGGCCATAAAAAGTAAAAGCGGTCAAATTATAAACTAATTAACGATTGTATGTGATCGAAACAGACAATTGCTAAATAAAGTACACTGACCCCTGCGCAAAGTGACCGTTTACTTAAACACTTTACCATCACCCATGACAGGCATCGGTTGAACGATAATTCGAGGCGATAGCGTAGTATCAAGTTACAAAGGATGCTACCGGGCGATTGCACGTAAAAAATGAACAAAATAATATTGCCTTCTTGGACTTCACGCTCGCACAAAAAGGGGCCGACTTTAAATTGTAATGCGCCGTGGTAGCTACCGCTCGATTTCACGCCTCCGTCTGATCCTGATTGCCCTTTGTGTCAATTTTTGTGTGGTTCAAATGATAACGACGTACGAAAAAGTTATAATACTTAATGTAGCACGAATCTCGAGATGTTGTTGGAACTTATACGTTAAGATACCAAAAAAAAAAAAAAAAAACATTACTATAAACAGTCAGAAAACAAACATAAAGCAAAAACAAAAATGTATGATTATAACTTTACATAGCCGGATACGTAAAAAATAATGCTTTAGAGTCTGACGCTGTTTTCGTCCAGTAATTACGTGCATCAATGTGTCAAATTAAAACTACAGCCAAATGTATAATAGCAGCCTTTAGATCCCGTTATAAGAAAAAAAAATTATAATATGAATTGAAATTATTTATAATAAAAAGGGAAGGCAAATTTGATTGGATTTGACTATTAAGTTATCTTGAAATATATTTATTTTTCTAGAGAAATATAATAATTTATATTTATAGTTAATAGATGGCGCTACTAGTCTTTATAGGAGAGTTAAAAGCGGATTATTGCAGACGTATTTCTAGTAATACGTTAAAATAATATTATTCAATTTGATGACGGATCATACTAAATTATTACACAATTATTATTCTTTCACCTCGAAGCATGATGTCAATCAGCACTTTATAAAAATAGCTACATATCGCCGTGTATTTGCGACGTAAGAGAATCAAGTACCTCATCATCTCGTAGGTGTCCTAAAGACGGAAATGAAACAGAAGATAAGCACCAGCATCTTGTTAATTTTCTTGCCGCCGCGCCGTCCAAGCGTGGCAACTGTAGCAAATATCCCTCATTTGAGGCAATCAATCTGTTTACAGCTCTACGTTCAAAAGGAGACTTGATATCTTGTCATTAATGAACATACGAAAAATTTACATTTTACTAGTGTCACCGAAGATCAAACTAAGGTTGCTTGCGTAACTAAAAAAGTACTACGGCTCTGTCATCTCTCATCATCACCAATATCTCTACAGCGATAACTTTGTGATAGACACGCTCATGGTGAACAAAGGCCTTCTCCATAGATTGAGAGAAAGCACAGTTTGGGGCCACCTGCATCCATCGACCTCCTGCTAGTTACTAGTTGTCATTTCATCAAGTTGGGCTCGGTATTCTTTGAGAGCTTGGTCATTCCCCGGTCAAGCCGACCCATTCAAGCTACAACCATAAAATATAGCCTCGCTCCAACACATATAAAGTTATTTTGTTTTTTAAAATTATTACTTAATCTTATTATGAATATAAGTTTAGTGGAAGATTTCGCAATACGAATTTGTTGCATATTTTTGTCATATATTTCGTACAATGTATTTACAAGTTACAAACAACGCAGTATCCAGCCAATTTGCTCTTTGCATATCAAGGGGACATTGAATTGATGTGAATAAATTAAATAGATTTTTGCATACAAATACTTTTGAGCAATATAACCGTGGTGACCTCGAGTGTATACATCTTTAGTAGTACGGATCATGCGAATTGTTACTAAGTAGGACCTTTGTTTAATAATCTACACGGATTGTTTTCGACATATAAGGGTGAGCACACACTGCATTTGATTGGAGTAAACCAATAATTAAAATTCCCGACGTAGAGAAGTTAAACAGGAGATTGATAGCAGCATCTTCCTAATAACAATATCATATCAACATCATCATCATCATCCTGCAGCAGACCACTGCTAGACATAGCCCGAACTTCAGTTACACGCATCCAGTTTCTACCAGCCACCTTGCGCAGATCGTCTCTCCATCTGGTCAGAGGGCGTCCCACACTACGTTTGCCTAGACGCGATCTTCACTCAATAATACGTCTAATCCACCGGTTGTCACTCCTGCCACAGACATGACCAGCCCATTGCCAATTCAGCTCACAAACACGGAAGGCTATGTTAGTAATCTTGGTTCTCCGGCGGATTTCTTCATTTCGAAATTTGTCTACCTACCAGATAATACTATAAAATTATAAAAAAATGGTGCCAATCAGCCAGCCAAGCGTGGTGACAATTGCAAAATTCCCCTATAAGGCAATCTATAAGGGTGTCTTAAGTTCAGCTTTGAATTTTTACAGACTGTAGTGGATGGATAGGTGATAAATGCATCGACATTACACAGGAGTAAAACATTTTGTTATTTCTTACACTATGCCAACATATCTTGTTTTTTTGATTGCCTCGTTTGTCTAGTGATGCGATTGCTGACCATGAGGTCCCGGGTTCGAATTCCGGATTGGTTCAAAATCAGTTATTGGATTTTTTTGTAATAAATTGTTAGTAGCAGCCTGGAGCTTGGAATTTGGCGGTGTTTCATCCCCGTGCCTGTGAAAGCACGTAAAGCCGTTGAGCCTGCGCTTGCTGCGCTGAGCTGCGCGGTCGTGTCGGTGTACCGTCCCATCGGCATGTGAGTGTGAGGGAATAGAGAGTGCACCTGTACTTGCGCGTACACTTGGGCACTATAATCCTGTCGTGCGCAGATGGCTAGCCTTCGTTGAGACCGGCCGCCGTGACTGAAATCGGTCTAGAGGAAATTTATGTTATATCTTGTTTTTATGCATTACATCCTATGAAACATCAACTGCTGAATATATGGTTACGGATGGCCCTTAAATTGCTCCAAAGGTGGGATTTTGCCATTGTTTGCTAGGCAGACGTGATGACAACCGTTGTTTATTTAACAGTTGTTATTACAAAGACAAAATACTAGGTTATGTTACTTTAACAGGTGTCAGGACTTCTTTGCTGTTTAATAATAATTTTGTACGTGGTAGAGTCATGCTGCAGTTATATCAGTAGTATAGTTGTGGCACGAATGGGTCGGCTCGATCGGGGAAGGACCACGCTCTCACAGAATACCAGCGTAAAATAGTAGCTTAATGCTGTTGTGTGTCGTATGGTGAGTGTAGAGAACCGGAGACCTTTTTAGTGGAAAGGAGGCATTCCATATTAGTCCTCACGGGTGACAACGCATTTGTATTTTGATTCGTAATCGAGGATATATGGCTACAGCAACCACTTACCATCGGGTGGACTGTGTGCTCGTTTATCACGCTATCCTATAAAAAATCCGTCTTTGTACTTATTTCAGTTACCATATAGGATTGCTTGCATTGTTGTGCTACGGTCTAAAGGTCATAGAGAGTCAGTATAATTGAAGTGTTAATTGATATTAGTCCTCAGAAGTAAAAGCTTCAGATACCTATCTGTAGCTTTTTTGTTTAAAATGAGCTGCAGATGTGCGAAAGACACTTGCGGGAATCGAACTGACGGCCCTGCAGTCTTACATTTCTTCACTGCGCTATTAATTCAAACCTTTGGTTTAGTGATACTATGAAATAATCTCCATGTTTATGAATTTCGAAAACGTCAACATAAACGGATTAATAAGCTCACACCGTGTTGTCAATTAAACGAGGCAGATGCGTGCACTAGACAAATTTATGGCTTTTCCCCATTATCATAATATAATCATACAATATTCATGATGATTTCAGTAAAACGGAATGCGAAACAAGTTGAAAGCATATTTTAATTATACGATACTCGCCGAGAGACTAATTAAAACCGTTTCGATACGAAAATTTAGCGTAACAAAACATACATATATATAAAGCAAACATATATATATATATATATATATATATATGCGTATGTAAACATACATATATATGTATACGCGCACGCACACGCACACACACACACACACACACACACACACACACACACACACACACACACACACACACACACACACACACACACACACACACACACACACACACACACACACACACACACACGCACTCATGCACGTACGCACGCGCACATGAACGCACGCACGCACGCACGCATGAACGCACGAACGCACGTATGCATGCAGCGTTATACACACGCTGATATTCTGTGGGAGCCTGATCTTTCCTCGCTGATATTTTCGTGCTGCAGCCATAAAAAAAGGACGCTAAAATGTGCCCTGACCATGTTGTTGGATTCGACTAAGTCACGAATCTCCCGCACATCTCTCCAATATCTCACCGAATAGGCATCCTCATGAACGCTTGCGTCGAATTTGTTTCGGAGAACAATCTGAACTTTGGATAGCCTTTAATGACGCAGGCACCACTAGACATCTACTAAGCCGGGATTTTGGAAAATTCTACCTCTAAGAGGTTAAAATAGGATGTTGCAGTTTTTATTTTAAGTTCAGATGGACAGGAAAATTATTGAAAGTATTCTGTGAATAAAAAAAATTATAACATACCTAGCGATTTTTCAAAACTACCTGTAACGGGTTGACCAGAGGCTGCTTAAATTTGTATGGTGGAAAAATAATAATTTAAAAATACCACTTATGTCTGATGTGTTGAAATGCGAAGTAGTGAAGTTATCTTCTGTGCTAATGAATATCACAGTTATTGAATTATAAACCTTTTAATGGACTTTTTATTTATGAATAGTAAGTCCCTCGAATAATGAATAAACGAAACTCATCGCTCCGTATATCCGAAATGTAGTGTCAGAGCTTAAAAAACTATTAAAATGCGCCGGACTAAAAAACAAATGAAATCCGGGGATAAAATCGTTCGCCAATATTTCAATACTGTGAATTTAAAGCAGGATTATGGGTTTTTCCGGAAACTTACGGTACATAATCTGGTTAGGTTTTGGATTTTGCGCCCTCCTTTCTGCTGCGCCCTCCCTTCTGCCAAAGAGGGTCGCGTTCGTATACGGCTTAGAGATCTCTAGTCAGATCGTTAAGCCAATTCCTAAAAAGGTTGAGTTTAGTGGGTAAAAGTCTCCACATAACCACGCAGCCGGCTGCGTGGTATGCTATGAGCATTCTCAACCTCCCTCCCCCGCTTTCCGGAGGGTTGCCCAAATTTGCTTCGGGCGCAAAAAAAAAAAAAGTTTTGGATTTCTCTACGTAATATAATCCGTAACGAGGACATCTACAGCAGAAGAAACCTCAACGGATAAGTAAAATAAAGTGGCAATAAGTCGATCATATTAAAGCTTGAATGATAGACAGAAGACGGGATAGAAACTTTGCATGTGGTTTACGGAGTGTATAGTGACTGAGCAACAGAATGTATTGTAAACTCCTTACTACATTGAAGTGAACATGGAGTGCGATTTTGTAGTTCTGTTGCGTTTGCTCTGTTATGCATTTGCGTTATTTTTTCATTATGATAATATTTTATAACCAAACATAATATATTAAGGCCGTTTAGTAGATTTATAGATATTAGGAAAGTTAAGAAATACCACAATATCGCCTTTGTATATAAAAGTAAGTAAGTAGTAATAAGTAAGTAAGTAAATGCGACGAAAACAATCATCAGATGTCAAAAATTAATTAAACTATGATTCCCAGAGTAACATAATCGCACTTGTGATAAGGTATACAAAGAGTAAATGAATGCAAGTCGTCCAGAATAATGATTTGCGGCAATCTGTCTCTACGGACTCGTACCGACTCTGTAAATTACAGACAATTTTTATGTGAATAAACTTTTGAAAAAAAAAAACATGTATTATGTATTTTGATTCTTTCATTGTTTTGACATATTTGCTTTTCTCTTAATATTAGTATTTTATTATATTTTATCAGAATCATCATTTATTGTATAACAAAATAGAGTTCAGTTTATCGCATTGGGAGTGCTCTGAGGCATTGTTCGGAATAATTCCAGCCACACAATTTCACCATAGCACATCGCGACAAAGCTTGTGATAGCATCCATACCATCTGGATGACTGGCGGTCCACCACTATATAATTTAAAAGAAGTTTTCTTCTTCGCACAACCTACTTGCGGAGTCGACTACCACAAGAGATTTTTCCGAACCGATACGAATTAGGGACTTACAAGAAAAGAGACTACTCCTTTTTAAAAGGGCGGCAACGCATCTGCTATTCCCCTGGTGTTGCTGTTGCCATCAGGTGAGCCGCATGCTGGTTTGCCCTGTCCTATAAAAGAAAAGAGTTATATCTGAACTACTATGTAGCTTAAATAATAATTATATAGATGCATTTTATCAACATCATTTGTTTGAACTTGCTAAATTTAATTTTCTTAACGAATCTATTTTTATAAAATTAAGTTAAATGTTGCAAGCATCTGGAAATATCAACAAGGAAAAATTACAAAATCATTCATTTCATCATGAAGTCAATGTTTGGGTTGTGTAAACCGCTCCAAAAATTAAAAAAAAGCAAAACGTTAGCGTGCAGCGGTGCTGGGACACACGTCCGCGGACGGCGTTAATAAATTGCAAAACGGCTGATGTGCACAGATTAGTGTAGCCTCAGCCCATGAAGAGTTCGTTGCACGATACATTGATTTCATATAGAGTTGTAAATACCCTCATTTATTTTATAAATGCCTTTAAGAAATACTATTCTTATTAATGCGTTAGAGTCACGCTGCACCTCAAAAGAGTCAGTTGGACCGGGAAATAACCAGCTGCATGCTAGGCTGTAGCTTGTAGTTCCGCCATGCAAGGAAATTAGACTTTTTAAAAAATAGAAAAAATGATTTTATGGACAAACTTAATTTGCTTAGCTATATTCTCAATGATATGAAGTAAACTAATTAAAAAGTTTACTGTATTTCTTCACAGTAGAATTAATACTTGGTGAATTACATGATTTGAAACGACAATTAACCAAATGTTTGCGGATGCGGACCGCGAATTTAAACAGTCATGAGAATATAATCACGCTACAGATATATTTACAAAAATTAGTTTTGATTTTGATGTAGATGTCTATGGGCCACACCTTTCACTACTATTCGATACTATAAAAATCGTCTTCTCTTACTCTCTTATACATCGCTTATACATCAACCGCTTAGCATAGTGTGCCTTCTGCTGTTTTCAGTTTTAAAAAGTTTTTTTTTTTATATTATTGATGAGGAGGCAAACGAGTATACAAAGACACTACTTACTAATGATAAATGGCCATCGCCGCCCATGACGCATGTAGCTTACGACCGTGCTCTGTGGTGCTCAGGAGGAGAGATCTATGTTCAGCAGTAGACTTGTTGGCAGACTGTAATGATTGTGAGACCGGAGAGGGAACAAATGTGCATGACGTCTGATATACTACAATTGCTAATACACTTACCACAACTGGTAAGTGACCAAGCTTTTCTTTCTGCAACGGATAAGGCCTATATTCAGTAGTATTGGACCTTTACGAGGTTTATACCGGCCCATAACATAGTACCGAAGACTTTGGTTCCAGTACAGTGTTAGAATGGGGACATCCCGGTATAATCGATACACACTTATAAAAACTTATAAAGTTAAATGATAAGCTCGTCCATGCAGACCGAGCTAAGTTTTGCAAGGTCTGTCCTAGAAGAACCTGAAAACTCGCCGATCACACTTTTAGGCTAATATAGGATGGAAATGGAATTCCCGTGCAACACCAGAGGAATCACTTTTAGAGAGGACGGAAACCGGCTGTCTATTGCCAAATTTCGTCTAGGTCCTCAAATATGAAAACGTATTTGTTTTTTTTTAAATAGAAACTAACAACTCTTAGCGTTACCTACTTAATCCGCAACGCGTCGGAGTTATGGCGGTAGATTGCATCGTTTTCACGCCACCTGTTATTTCGCGAATCCATATTATTTACCATACGAGGACTTATTGCAGGCTTTCATTATAGCACGCTTGTTTGGGCCCCGTTACACTAGAGTGCGTTTGGAAGCGAAAGCTATGGGAACTTAATGGTGAAATCTTGAACTGACCATAGGTTTACACCTTAATATTAGATTATTATTGCTTTAAAGAATCAGGAACATTATTTTAGATGTATCTACTTTTTTTTATAGGATAGGGTGACAAGCGAGCACACAGTATACCCGATGGTAAGTGTTTGTTATGGCCCATAGATATCTACCTCTACCCTTGATTACGAATCAAAATGCAGATGCGTTGTCACCGCTGAGGACTAAGATTGAATGTCTCTTTCCAGCAAAAAGGGTCTCCGGTTCTCTACACTCACAATACGAAACACAGCAGCATTAAGCTACTATTTTACGCTGGTATTCTGTGAGAGCGTGGTCTTTCCACGATCAAGACCCATTAGTGCTACAACTATACCACTAATGTAACTGCAGCATAGCTCTACCACGTATGAAACTTATATTTTAACCGTGTAACCCTGGCGGTGTAAGAATATCTAGTACCCCTTGTCATCCCGTCGGTGTCCTCGTGGATGTCGTAAGAGGCGACATAGTGAAACAAACCTGGAGATGGGCAGCAATAACAAAAAAATTAAAATAAAACTACGCTTGCTAACCTGCCAAGAGTAGCTACTGTAGCAAGTATTTTTTTAGGTTTGTTTTTATATTTATTTTTTATTCTCTAATCACGGTTTACACTAAACCGTTTTATGTTTGACGATTGGATGATTTTGACAATATAAATGTCTTCATCAGAAAGTTCATCAGGGTCAGCTCAGGTGTAGTTAACATATGATGATGATAATGATGATCATCATCATCACAGTACTTAACAAGTCCTCTACTGAACATAGACTTCTCCTAAAGAATGCCACAAATCACGGTCCTGAGCCATCTGCATCCATCGACTTCCTGCATGTCTTAGCTGTAGTCCATCTAGTAGGAGGATCGCTCTATACTTCGCCTGCCGGTACGTGGCTGCCACTCGAGAACCTTTCTTCCACAACATCAACATCAGTTGTTGGATCTTCTAGCTATATGGCCGGTTCGTTGCTAATTGAGCTTCTTAATCCGTTATATTATGTCGGTTATTCTATTGTGGATAACTTCGTTTTTAAGTCTATCACGCAGAGAAACCCCGAACATAGCCCTCTCCATAGCTCGCTGAGCGATCTTGAACTTCCTCATACGGTCAGCAGTGAAGGTCCACGTCTCCGATTTTTTTAAACGTTACCCCTATACTAGGATTTTCTCCTGTATAAAATTAATTGCATAAGGACAAACATCCAGACCCGGAACAGTTACTTGTAGGCCATACAAATACTTGTTCCGTGCGAGATTCGAACCCGCGACCCCCAGCGCAGCCACTCATTGCTAAGCCACTGCGCCACGGAGTCGTCTTTCTGAGATTCATAGGACGTCACTGGCAACACGTACTATTGGTACAATCCTGGTTTGAGGTTTTGAGGTATGTCTAACGTCCTTTTAACTCCTATGTCGGTGACTATCACATGACTCATGTACTCGCCATTGACGTTAATACCGTATCCTTTCCAGTACAGTAGCTTGAAAACGTCTTCCTATGCAGCGGTGAAAAGTTTCAGGGATATAACGTCACCATGTCATACACCACTCTGCTTCTGTACTCGGTACTCGGATTCAACTACTTCGGTTGCTACTTCGGGACAGCAACGTCGTAGCCCTATTGTACACTTCAGTACTACGATATACCGATAGTCAACTTGGCTGAAGGGACTAGCTCCATCCATATTTCGACGGAATCAAAGGCTTTGACATAGTCCACATAGTCGTCGAGTCTGTAGATCGCAGACTAGCATGATATGGTCGTAATTAAATACCATTTAATATTAATAGAGAATATGAAGTATCCTTTTTAAACCGTTTTTTTAAGAGCAGGAGTGGTGTAAAAATATTCACTGCTTATATCATTCTACTCGTACTGTTGTAAGAGACGACAGATGGAAACAGAAATATACAACAACATAGGCAGCAGGATCTTGCTGATAACAACTTATTATACTATGATGCCATCTATGGGGGAGTCCTGTGTTTAGCGACGGACTTTATGTGTGTATATGAATAGTAGTTTGCAAGAAGATTTTGTGGCCAGGATTACGAAAGGAATGTTTCGGCGGCTGGCACGAGTGACACAGCAAATTTTTGCCGCGGAAGTAAGTTAAAAATTAGTCAAGGAATGCCTTAGATGGCAGAAGTTTATCGATCTAATTGACGATAGAAGCTCTTCCATTTTAAGAATACTCTTATTTGACGAATACATAAGCGGAAAGGAGCGAGAAATATGTGTCAGGAATAAAATATAAGTCAGTAGCCAATACTTAAACCTCTAGGTTATTTATACGTGTATGCATTTATGGTAAAATTTTAGTCTAATTCTAAGGTACAATAAAAAATAAAACCAACTCTAAATCACACGAGGCATCGGCCTCCTGCATTAAAATAAAAACTAAAAGTATCATCTACCGCGGAGTGCCACAAAAAATTGTAAACAATTTTTTCTATAGATTGGACATATTGTGGACTGGAGATAACGTGTCAGAGCCTAACATCTATTGAGTAGCGAAAGGTGACTGATAATATTTTTAATAATAAAGAACTATACAACACAATAACAAACTAAACGAAAATATGGAAAACCTTGCTTATCTCAATATTTGTACACATTTACTTTATAAGTACCGCGGCAAAATTAATTTTATATAAAAATACTGGTTATACTTTAAGCATTACTATGCTTATATTCTTTGCCTTTTTATAGAATAAGAGTGATAAATGGACACAGTCCATCCACCTCATGGTAAGTAGATGCTGTGGCCCATAAACATCTACATCTATCCTCCATTAAGAATTAAAATCTACCAAGTGAAAATAATTTTAACTACAAGTTTAAGAAATTTTGTCTTTATAGAACTGAGGCACAAACGAATAGAGAGACAAAGTCCACCTGATGGTACTCGTAAGTACTTCACAGCCTGAAATTATACTGACTCTTCATATTCTGTAGATCAGAACACAGCAGTGCAAGTACGTAGTACTACTTACCAGTGTGGCTCTACCACGTTTTTAAGTGGTAGAGCCACGCTGCAGCTTTATTATAGTTGTAGCACGAATGGGTCAGTTCGACTGGGGCAGAACCACGCTCTCACATAATACCAGCGTAAAATAGCAGCGTAATGCTGCTGTGTTTCATATGGTCAGTGTGGAGAAGCGGAGATCATTTTTACTGGAATCGAGGCATTCCGTCTTAGTCCTCAGGGGTGACAACGCATCTGATTTTGAATTTTAATTGAGATTAAATGTGGATGTCTATAGGCCACAGCATCCACTTACCAATTAAGTGGACTATGTGCTCGTTTGTCACCCAATGCTATAAAGAAAAACCTACTGGTATTTGTCGGTAGAAATAGGTACCTGAAGGTGCGGGGAAGAGGTGTATAAATAAACATAAAAATTTTCGTCTCTATGGATGCCTCTAATCCAAAGCTGATAACTTACTACGCAAAAGAATACTCTCGTACAAAAAGTGAACTTGTGCCTGTGAAAAAAAAAACACGTAGACGAAAAAATTGAAAGTTTGTAAACCCATTAACAGATAACAGCAGATCCATTAGACGGTGTAGATAAACAAAATTACCAAGTTATTATTGGAACATTAGAAAACCGGAATATATTTCGTAATATGGTGGTAGCTGACTTTGTTAGATGTAATCATTTTGCTTTCATTGTAATAATATACATTTAAATAGCTTTTTAATTATTTAGAATGGTAGACAATAGACACTAGAATCACAATAGTTTATTTGTCAAACATAGGTAGCAAACATTTAATTTAAAGTTAAACATTTAAGGTCTTGCGAGGGTTACAATTATTAGTACGCAATGTTTTGCCTTAAAGTCATACAAATATAAGTGTGTGTTCTTATGAGAATCATGCCATAAAAATAAAATTTAATAAAATTAATGGAATTATAGCACTAATTAAGATTCTACATTGATAAAATTAAATAGATGGCAATAACAAAATAATATAATTTAAAGTTAATATAATTAGTCAAAATTATCATTCAAGAACTCGTCAATTTTATAATAACATTTGTCAATTAATAATTTATTAAGCACTTTCTTAAATTTAAATAAGTTCATATTTTTTATTGCATCGCGTAGTTTATTATATCTGTGTGTATTATATCTGTTGCTGCAAC
The DNA here is from genome assembly GCA_907164705.1 of Parnassius apollo. Lineage (NCBI taxonomy): Eukaryota > Metazoa > Arthropoda > Insecta > Lepidoptera > Papilionidae > Parnassius > Parnassius apollo. The sequence continues at coordinate 3,108,035 of CAJQZP010000295.1, forward strand.
ACCGATCATATAACTCGACCGGGGAAGAACCACGTTCTCATAATATACTTATTTTAGTCTTTATACGTGGCTGGCCACGGGATTCCTTTCATTACTGAGAGATACTGGATTTTATGGCGAGGAAGTGTCTACCGCGCTGCCCCAATGCCTGTTAGCGGAGTTCGCATGTCATCGAAATATTTTTTTTTTATTTGTCTAACAGGCAAGTTGTTTTCTTCCACCACCGAGCACGTGCTAAATTAACACTTAAAATTGCAATTTAAAATTTCAGTGTTGTCGGCGGGATTCGAAGCCGGTTGCTCGCGTACCATGAAATTTACAGCGAGCGCTTAGCAATTGAGCTATCACGGTTTTTACGAAACGACAGCGTAAACATTTCATTTGTAAGGGTGACAAATAAGTAAACAGTGTAGTGGACATCTACATTTATCCTCGATTAAAAATAAAATAGCCCTCATCCCAGAGGAATAAGATGAATTACCTCTTTTCCAGTAGAAAGGGTCTCCGGTTCTCTTCACGCACCAAACGAAACACAGCAGCATTAAGTTTCTATTTCACGTTGGTATTTTGTGAGAACGTTGTCCCCAGCATACATAACATAGCTGCACCATTGTTTCACATCATATACTGCTATGATTTATATGCAAAGTTACGAGAAACGGAATCTATTTTTAGGCTTTCTATCACCTCTATGGTGAAAACGTATCTGCAGTTTTTTTTTAATAAACCTGGCTGAACGAGAGCTTCTCCTATTGAAGGGGGGATTTTTCCTAATCATCACTCCTGGTGGACGGATTAACGACTCCAGATCCACCAGATGTTCCGCACGTCGTTGGTCTGACTATTTTACGTGTGCTATAAACGAAATATAATATTCTGAATGTGATAAAATGTGCTGGTATTTTCCATAGTAACGTCTCTGATAGATTCTTCTTTTCATAGGTTACATTGTAGGGTCAGGCAAATAATGTTAAAAATAGATAAAATGAGAAGCGTATTGTTCTGTCGAGGATTTTAATGAGATTACTCTACTTACTCCTCGATTAATATCAATTATATAATATTATGTCATGCAGGCTACACCTACACTACAATGTGTATTTTTTACTATTTACTATTTTGTTTGTCAGACTGTTGAATTGGATCGAATTCATATCCTACCGATGATGTTTGTTAAAATAAATGAAATCCAAACAAATAAAAATATTAGTTCCCTAATCCAGATTTAAACCCCGAATAAAAATTTTATCTGATGGTAAATTACTGTTTGCAGATAATGAACAACAAACAAAGAAGGCTGTAGACGATTTGTCATCATTGAGGACTTAGATGTATTCATCACAGCCTGTAATTGGCTTTGTCTTTATGCTCCATTATTTCAACCATTGATTATTAAAAATACCACTACTATATCATTAATTTTTATTTCTTATTATCAATTTACTATGCAAATTCAGACATGATCAATTTCATAACAACTTGCAAATTTTACTATGATTAATTTTATAACAACTTGTAAAACCAAAACCGGTTTAAACCGGATTCAAAACAAAGGAATCTGTGCGACGCAGTTAAACTGAATCTAGGTTGATTGAACGACAGTTAAGTGTTATCCAATGATCTAGGGCTTTAGGGCTTGTTTATTTCTTTGGATCTTGCGTTTATATTTGAGATTCGGTCAGTCATTTTATGTTCTCAAAAGACATTAGTGTCGTTAGCTCGAGGTCACATTGATTTATCTCTTGCATATTTTGCTTTGAATTCTATGTGCTTTGTGATAAACTTTATTATGCTTTTAAATATACTTGAAGTATTTTCAAATGACATTATGATTAAGTTCGATGATGTGATGAGTGGATAAAAGAGAAAGAAAAAAAACCAACAGCGTGTCCACACTTTTAAATTTCCCTTAATATAACACGTTGATATAGAGAATTTTTCGATAACCCCTGATATCCAAATCTGTTTTTGTAATATTCCTAATCAAATTGATTCAAAATGACTAATTTTGGATAATTAGCCCACATAAATAACTAATTATCCAGCTTTTCTTACCTTTTGACCGCGTACCTTATTCGGTACACGGACTTGTCGCATGAAATACATAGTGTGTAAACTTAGCGCGTACCGTGGACTTGTGAACGTCTAGTTTGAAAATAAAACGAAATATTGAGACAAATGGATCCAATAGGAGCTCGCATTTTTGGAACCCATTGGCAATGTTAGGGGTATATCTATACGAAGACGCTGCTTTGGGTGTATTAAAAAACTTACTGGCATTGAAAGTCTTCTAAAAACTGCGAGAACAAAAGCCAAAAGAGAGACAACGTACTGCAAAAACTCATTGTCTCCAATGTTTTTTTGATGTTCCATTGCATAAATAAAACCACTTTCTTATTTTCTTCAATTACACAAGCATAGAAAATAATGAAATGTTTTATCTTTTTTTATTGCTAATACGTGGTAGAGCCATGCTGCAGTTATATTAGTAGTATAGTTGTAACATGAACGGGTGGACTCGACCGGGAAGGACCAGGCTCTCACAGAATAGATGTATTTGGTATGGTGAGTGTAGAGAACCGGAGACCCTTTTTACTGGAATGCTATCTTAGTCCTCACGGGTGACAACGCATCTGCATTTTGATTCGTAATCGAGGAAAGATGTAGTCTTTGGGCCACAGCAACCACTTACCATCAGGTGGACTGTGTGCTCGTTTGTCACCCTATCCTATTTTTTTATTGATGTACTGTTAACAAGTCCTGACAAATAGAGCAAACGAACTCAGAAGTTCATGAAGTTAGAGCTCAAAGAAAGAGACCGGAGTTTGTGTATCGTTTACGGTACACGGACGTGACGAATCCAAGCGGCATGTGCAGTATTCGGTGCACCGGACAGCTAGTACTAGTTAGTATGCATGTTTTCATGTAAACCACCTCTATGATACAGAAAAGTACCTACTGTGGGTGTAAATAACGTAACGAGTAAAACTAAAAATTATTTCAGCAGCTTTGTAACTTTGATTATATATAATAAAAGATTTGTAACAGCATCTTTGTTTATTATTTTGTGTGGTTATCAAGAAAATATTGTTGCCCATTCTTCAGTTTTCTTCCATCGCTTCTTACGACACTAAAAAAATAAATAATATAAAATTTATATAATAGTTGGCCCGGCGGACCTTGTTGCGCCCTTGCCGGAGGTGAGTTTCTACAGAGTGAAAATATTGGTTATGTATTTGAGCCCTTGTCGATTTCGGCCAAGGTGAAAATTTTATCTGTTTTTTTTTATGATGGCCAGGAAAAGCTATGTTAATATGTCTTAATAGTGCCTTGTCGCTAATGTAGTCTATCTTAGCTTTAAATATCTGGGAATAATTGGTACACGTCATGATACCCTCTACATATTATAAATGATGTTCAAATGCGGTCTGTCTTTATGCTCATCTCGTTTCAAGTCTAGGTCGCGCCTTCTGTCTTCCTCAAAAGATATAACATTTTGGTGCACCAAACGCATCCAATCCTGGCATCTTTGAAACGTGGCTACGTCAGCGCAACAGACCTTACTTTTGATAGGCCTCTCTCTACTTCGCCAACATTGGTTCTTCTAAAAACCTCCGTGTTCAGAATGCGGCTTGACTACGATATGTTCATGATGTCATGATGCCTGGTGAAACCTATCTAATACGCGTTTCTTGGTAGAACGAGCACCATACATAACTTAATCTTAGTACTTAAAGACAGATCATGGGATTGGAAAACAATATTTAGTAAATTTCCGAAAGCAGCAGAAGAAGGATCAATTCTACTCTTTATTTCTAAATCAAGGTTCCCTTTTAAAGTTATGGTACTATCGAGCTATTTTAATTTCTCTATCTGCTTTAATAATTGATCTTCAAGCAGCACATTCAGCTTTTTGTGACCCATTCAACATTAAATCGTATTAATAGCTCGGCCAAAACACCATCTATATGATCGTAGCATATGTGTAAACTATTCTTTATATTAAGTCCTTTTAAATTTATATGATCAGTCACAGAATTTCGCTTCCAATCCATAAATAGTAAGTTAGTAATAACTGGCATACAACTGTACTTATAAAATCTATTACAAAGCTCAAACACAAGATTGGTCGTAATTGTCCAACTAGAACCGTCGCCATGCCCTATTGTGACTTATGATGTTTACACAGCTGAGGTCTTGTACTGGGTCGGATTAGACGTTTTTTTCTCCAACAATCCGCGTGGGAGTGGTTGGATTGACACCGTATTTATGAGAATAAAAAAATGCCTGTTAAAAGGTGATTATAAAAATATCTTTAAGTGTATAATATAATTACTTTTGAAAGAGTAAAATGGTGCGATAAAATCCTTAAACTTATCAATCTTCGCTAAATTTAGTTTTATGTGTATTTGCGGAAATATAAAAAATTGTTACATTGATAAAAGTTATTTAATTATTTATATTTTTATTCAGCCGGGATGGGAGATATGATAAGGATATAAAACGACGAGTAAACGCAGGAAATAAAGTCAATGGGGCTCTGCACTCTATTGTGAAAAGTCAGAATGTGTCAAAAAAGGCACGTATCGCAATTCACAATGCTGTGTTAGTCCCTACTTTAACGTATGGTAGTGAAAGTTGGGTGTGGCAGAAGCCCGATAGTAGAATAAAGGCAGTAGAAATGCAATCGCTAAAGAGTATGTTAGGGCTGAATCTGAGTGACAGGGTGAGAAATTGTGTGATAAAAGTCTTCTTTTACACACAATTTCTCACAAGCCAGCACTCAGCATCATCTTGCAAACCACGCTCTTATATGTGGTTTGCAAGATGATGCTGTGACCAGGATTAAGAAACGAATGCTTCGGTGGTTTGGTCATGTAGAAAGAATGTATTTTGAAAGTGTAACAAAGCAAATTTATATTGCAGAATTGAATCGAAGAGTCAGAAAGGGACGGAAATTGGTGATATATTGAACACGAGCCAAATTAGAAGTACCCCTAACTGACGAGCATGTATGCGTAGGTATATGAATGGAGAGGAGGCGATAGAGGTGTGTCAGGATCATGCCAAATGGAAGTCTGTAGTCTCTGCCTATCCCTCAAGGAGACAGGCGTGAGTGTTTATGTAATGTTATGTTTTGTTTTAATAACATCACAATCTAAGTTTCTGAACTTAGTAATATCGAGAAATTTCCTTTTTAATACGCTGTCATTTGCATGGTCTGTATGTATAAATGATTTATTTATGAATGTAATTGAATTTTTATAATTTTTTATAATTCAGTTGTCATCCATAGCCGATGACAATATAATAATTCAATGACTATGAGTTAGTATTCTCACTAGCACACCATAACTCATCATCAGTATTTCTTATTTTAATTATCTTCGTATCATAACGGTAGAGCTATCTAATTAGAGATGTAACATCAATGGGTCGGCTCGACCGGGGAAGGACCACGCTCTCACAGAATACCGGCGTAAAATAGCAGCTTAATAATGCTGTGTTTCATATGGTGGGTGTCTACACTCATCCGGTTCTTGAGACCCTTTTTTACTGGAAACGAGACGTTCCATCGTTGTCCTCAGGGGTGACAACGCATCTGCGTTCTGATTCTTAATCGAGGGTAAATTTCTATGGGCTACAGTATCCACTTACCATCAGGTGGACTGTGTGCTCGTTTGTAACCTTTATTATTTAAAAAAATATCTGGACAACAGTACCCACTTTCCATCAAGTGGGCTGTTTGCTCGTTTGTCATCTTTATTCTATAGAAAACATAGGTTTAATAGTATTTAATACGCAATTGAGACAGGTTAACACACACTTCGATCAACATTGTTGATCGAAGTTAACACAATTCGTTTTGTTATTTAATCTTTGCTAAATCTATAGTAATAAATTTAAACAAGTGAAACTGCGGCACATCTAGTTTTATAAATAAACATAACACTTTGTAAGTTATACATGCACAAACTTAACAACAAACAATCGCGCTAAGTTGGAACACGTGCACTGACAACAAAAGCCTCAGTGCAAAAACTTTTAGGTAGGTCAGGAGTTACAAAAAAAAATCTCTTACGCTGTTATCAACTTTGTTACAACTGAGTAGAGTCTATTTTAAAACTACTGTGATACAATCTACCTGTTGTGCAAAAGGGTGGTTTCTATTTTAAAGTGCAAAAAAGCGTTTGGGCCAAATTTAGCCTTCGCTGTGAATTGATTAGTTTTTGTCAAAGCGTTTGTCATACTATGGAACAAGTTTTGCGTTGTGTTCACAGGTTTTGTAGCGATTATTATTACCCAGTCTTGCACGGTTACTGTACTCTCGTGTTGTACTACAATGCTAGTAATATCTCCAATATAATGGAGGTATTTTAAATGTTAGGTTTTTTACCTATAAATTGAATAAAATAAAATTGCGAAATTGCCGATTTTTATAGGCAATTGAAAATAATTTATCCTCCAAAAAAGTCTAATTAGTAAAAATATTTGCCTTAACAATTTATCGCAGTTTGCCGATATCCTTAGTACATAATTTTTATTTATAGCTACTTCTTTTGTACTTCGACGACATATTTTATCAACTGTTTGTACTTGTCAAAATGAAATCTAAATCACTTTAAAAATATCTAGATTGTGATCTTTAACCCTAATTGCTCAATGTAAACATATAAAGTAAGCAGCAACGTTTACACAGTGACAAATTTTGATACCGAAAAAATCACTTACGTTGGTCAGTCACATTTATCACTTGTAGACGTATGAATCGTGTGCTAGTGCATTATAGATTACTTTCGTAATAGTATCTTAAACAACAGTAACAATATAATGTATGTAAGTATGAGTCCTTGCCTATTTCGACTACGGCAAACATTTCATCTGTTTTTTTTTTTTTTGGTTATGATGGCAAAGAAAAGCTACGTTCACGAGCCTTCATGTGGCTAAAGTAGCCTGCCTATATTAGCTTTAAATAGTACACGTAAAGATTTTTTTTATAGAATAAGGGTGTCAAACGAGCACATAGCCCATCTAATGGTAAGTGAATGCTGTGGCCCATAGACATCTACATTTATCCTCGATTAAGAATCAAAATGCAGATGCGTTGTCAGCCCTGAGTACTAAGATGAAAGATCTCTATACTCACTATACGAAACACAGCAGTATTAAGCTGCTATTTTACGCTGGTATTCTGTGAGTGCGTGGTCCTTCCCCGGTTGAGGCGACCCATTCGTGCTACAACTAAACTACTAATATAACTTCAGCGTGGCACATACATACACTGGATAATATAGCTGCTCTACCACTGACAATATGTATTATAGATGATGTTTGAAGTATGTCTGTCTTTAAAATTATTTCGTTTTAAGTCTCAGATCATGAGACTTAAATGAGCCGTGGTAGCTGAGATGGTTAGCGCTCGCTGTAGTACGCGAGCAAACCGGGTTCGATCCCCGCCGGCACCAAAACATTGTTAATTGCATTTTTAAAGTGAGGAAACCTGCATGTCAGAGAAATAAGGAAAAAAAATATTTCGAAGACATGTGAAGTTCGCCAACACGCACTGGGGCAGCGCGGCCGACAATTCCTTGACCTAAAACCCTCTCAGAAATGAGCGGAGGCCTGTGCCCAGCAGTGGGACGTATATAGGCTGTAACTTTACTTTACTTTCTCAGATCATAGAAACAACTGTTGTTTCTATGATCTGAGTTTTAAGTCAAAAGTGCTAACATTTTGGTGTACTAAACGAACGCCTAATGCGTGTTGGTTACTGTGTAGCTGTATTGTGGCTGCAGCCAGAATGTGTAGGCTATCCTCGGAAAGATTGTGCTTGCACTATATTCTATGTCCTGCCCTTATTCCAAGCTATTTAGGGTCAGCATAGCATGTATTTCTCTTCCACTCTCGTCTATTAGCCGTCTTCTATTCATTCATTCCTTTTTCTCACGAATTTGATGTTTAATTCAGTGTATCCATCTTTCCTTAAGCCTCTCTCTACACATATATTTATCTACTTTCATAGCCAAAATTCTTCTTGTGATATGGCTTTCTTTCTTTTGAATAATATACACAACGCAATGTTATGCTTTCACAGTGTACCAACGTAAATGGCAGCATAACAGCATCACAGTGAGTGGTAACGCGCGGCGACTGTTATACTGATAACGAAAACATTCCGTTATGGACCTCAGGAGTCATCTAAATTTTGATAACTAACAGAGTTCAGATGAGTCTTTAGATTATAGAACCCACTCACTAGCATGTGCTCGCATGAAACCCTTAGCTTTACCGTTAACCATTCATTATTTTCATCCTGCTAAGGCTTTTATCGCAAAGAAAATTTTAAGCAGCTGTGGTTTATAAAATATTTTCGGTTGGAATTTTCGTGTGTGGTGGACCGTGGTAATCCAACCCAGTACGCGAGAAACCCAGTTCGATCACCACCGGCACTAATGAAATTTTTAATTGCAATTTGAAATGCTCATTTATGTTTTATCCTTGCTCTGAAGTGCTGCTAGTATCGTGAGGAAACCTGCACGTCTAAGAAATAAAATATTTTAAGGATATGTTGTGAAGACCGCCAACACGAAGTAAAGCGGCAGACTCATTGTTCCATTCAAAAATTTAAAAATCTTTGGTTCCATTACCCTCTCATAAATGAGAGATGCTCTGTGCCCAGCTGTGTAACGTATAAATGCTTTAAATTTACTATCTACTTGTTAGTTTTCTATTTTTTCTTTTCCTTCTTTATGTTTTCTTCAACTGATAATAACGGGCCTTTTTAAGTGTAGCAGGGAAGGATCTGGTCGCAATCTAGGTATCAGATTGTTTAAACCTTTAATGCTGATGCCTGGTCTGGGTATTTTACGCCAATTCAATTAAAAATCTGTGTCGTAAAAAACGAGATGATTAATACTCTTATGCAACTGGACGATTAGTCTGACAAAATAGAACATAAGAAAGAAATCTAAAAAAATACTCTATACTAAATAAGTTTTAAAAGGAATAAAAGATAGAAAATTACTTGCATTAAGTTTTCCAATTGTAATCCACCAAGTCTGTACGGACACTAATCTGTGTTTCGCGTGTTAAGCTACAGACGCTCGTGCCAAAATAACGAATGATGACTTTACCAAATTTATTGATTCACCCGCAGCTATCTTTTTTTAGCAACATTATAGATGTCATTCCTCCGATAACGTGAGAGACCTATGCCCAGCGGTGGGCTTTTACATATTGATGATGAAGATAACACATGTAATTAAATGAAGAGATCTGAATAGTGTAGTGGGGGGTGTAATAATATCCACTACCCCATTACGTCCTGTGGGAGACGACGAAGATAAACAAACTTGGAAACGGTTAGCAGCGTTTTCTAGTATAACAGTAAGAAAATAAAAAGCTTGTGTTGCTTACTCGCCTGCCAAGTGTGGCAACTGTTGCAAATCTCAATGAAGATATTATGTGAAGAGGCTTAGGTTCAGTAGTGATCTTTGATAGTCTGTAAAGAAATTAATGAGAAATGAAGATAATTTTAACACTCTTTTGCGAACTTGACTTGTATGTTGCATGTTATAGAATATGTTTTTGTCTGCCTCGTTGGTCCAGTGTTCGCAAATGCGAGCTGATCATGAGGTCCCGGGTTCGAATCCCGAGTTGGGTCGAAATCGGAAATTGGGTTTTTCTGCCAAGAAATACTCAGTAGCAGCCTGAAGTCAGGAAGTTGCAGGTGTTTTACATCCGTGCCTCGGTAAGCACATAAAGCTGTTGGTCCTACGCCTGATCTCTCTCCGGTCATATCGGATTACCATCCCATCGGAATATGGAAGTGAGAATGGACAGAGAGTGTGGACATATGAGAATAGACAGTATACCTGTTCTTACGCATACATTTGAACATAACTATCCTGTTAAGCAGATGGCCACCCTCCGTTGATTTTTTTTGGTTGGGAACCCCATATCAAGAAGGTTACTCGCACCGCACGATTTTACATGGGTAGGCTCAACACGATGTTGGGCAGACACAGTAAAATGTCCCTCCGCAACAAGCGAACCCTATATAAGGTCTGCATACGACCTGTCATGACCTACGCGGCCCCCATTTTCGCACATGCTAAGCCCAAAGCTATAAATGAACTTCAAATAGTTCAAAATCTATTCTGTCGTAGGGCCACTAACTCGCCCTATTATATCCGTAATGCTGACCTACACCGAAACTTATAGCTCCCACCAATCCAGCAGTTCCTTAAATCACTCTCTGAGAGATTTTTCAGTCTCAGAGTTCCACCCAAATCATCTCATTCGTGAGACAGCTGCCTATGCAGTGTGCGCACACCGAGAAACTCTCTCTCGGACCCCCCAACAAGCTTTCGGCTGACCTGAACTGGCTCCTGGCGGCTCAGGCCGAGCCTACATAACACATCCCTTAGTCTGCCTTAGTTAAGCAACTTCTAAGCGGCTTTTCGCCGCTTGCGCCCTCCTTTTTGTCAAGGAGGGTCGCGTTCATATACGGCTTAGAGATCTCTAGTTAGACCTTTAAGCCAGTCCCTAAAAGGCGGTGTTTAGTGAGTAAAAGTCTCCACATAAGCACGCAGCCGGCTGCGTAGTATGCTATGAGCATTCACCACCTCCCTCCCCCGCTTTCCGGAGGGTTGCCCATATTTGCTTCGGGCGCAAAAAAAGCCAAATTGGCCGTCTTGATCGAAATTAAGTCTGGAGGTCTATTAACCCACATCTGGATGTCTAAGTAATATGAAATTTTGCAGAAGTTAAGAACCAATGACGATATATTAAAACAAAGCTTAACATACACTAACCGCGTGGAGGCGAAGTAAGAGTACTTCGTCCCGAGGGTTCCTTAAATAGCGACTACGAAAAACGCTAAAATGCTTTAGTATATTTCAATCGAGTTAAGTATCAAAATACAGATGCGTTGTCACGGCTAAAGACTACAATGGTATATCTAATATCTATTTAATATATATCTAATATCTCATTTCCAGTAATAAAGGTCTTCGGTTCACTACACTCATCGTACGAAACACAGCAGCACAAAGCTGCTATTTTACGCTGGTATTCTGTGAGAGTGTGTTCCTAACCCTCTCGAACCAACCCATTCGTGCTATAACCATTCTATAGCTGCAGCTTGGCTCAACCACGTAACGAAACGTAAAAAAGTAAATATTACTACATACCATTCAACGTAACAGGTTAAATGTTTTACTGGTACTTTTGGTGCTATTGTTAATCCTATAATATGAAATTTACGGCGAGTACTTACTCCCTGATCTACCACGCTCTTGTTAATATACCTATCATCATTGTTTTTTTAAATTAGCTCTATAATTTCTCTATGCTCGCATCTTTTATACCTCTGAAGTCAAACCGGTTTTGGAACCAATAATAACTCTAACATTACAAATAATGGACTTTCCACAGAACCGGATATGGCATCGTATTTACATCATGACACCTAAATGACTCGTTAGGTGCACAATAAAAAAGCAAAATCAATTGAAAGACACCGTGACGTCACATCCGGTAATAAAGCAGGTACTAACTAACTTCAGTTATGACATTGGTAAAATAGTCTTTTAAAATAAGTATTGATTGTTTATTTTATTTTCAGGGTATACCATGAAACTACTATTATGCCATAGTAGGTATGCCTTACGTCAATGGAGTTCACAGAACAAAATTTTTTGAAGGAGCTTTTTGTCCGGCGAGTCTAAAAAGATTACATTGTATAAAATGTAGACTTATATTTTTGCGTCATATACTTACTATCATCATCATAAACATCATTACAGTTCCTCACAAGTCCACTACTAAACCTAGGCCTCCCCCAAGGAAGGCCACGAAGGGCAAAGTATAGGGCCCACTAGATAGAGTGACGATCTGGTAGACGCAAGAAGTTATTGGATGCAGTTGGAACAGGACCGTGGTTTAAGTACAACTTCGTGGGAAACAAATGATTGAACAAAAATCGTGAGTTTAATATAATAGTGTCCTATAATATAAAAAACCTAATTTAAATACGTCTCATGGATAATATTTTTTGAAATATCCTTTATAAAATCAGTAGAATTAAAAAAGTGTTTCCTGAAAACCCACACAAGCGAAATATTTGAGTATTAAATACCCAGTTCGTAATAATTGTATCGCATGTGTCTCACAATTATGGTGACATCGTTAATCTAATGATCCGTGGTGTTTTGGTTGTGGATTCATTAGTGGATTTTCCCATGTCGGAAGTGCGGGCTTCACAAAAAATGTTTTATATTTACTACGGTCAAATGAGTATATCTTAGAATAGAACAGAGTACATCATTTTTATTCAATATAGATAACAAAAATACTTTTTAAAGTTATTTAAGCTTTATCACTGGATCGGATATAACCTCTGTCCTGGGAAGAATCAGCAAGAAACCCAGCGGGACTTCTCATGGTCCTCTTCTGCAAAATAAAGATGGTTTCAATGTCAGTCGCATTACCCTATAGCAAGATACCATATGACTTATGCTATGGAATTAACTAAAATGAACTAATCTAGCTGTTTCAACATATGTAAATACTTTAATCTTTTTACAGCATATGCTGCATAACTAAGTTCGCTAGCTACTTTAGATATATGAATATGATTATACCAATCGAAGCTCGTGTCAACTGTAATTTCAAGAAAAACTTGGATCCCACAAAGCTCAGCTCTTTCCCATTTAAAACACACTGGTATACGCCTACACGGAATGAATTCATTTTGCATAGATTAGACCAAAGTAATAATTAAAAAGCTGGAGGTACTCCTAAAGTTAACCAATTTTGACATCTGGACGACAATCACCTCAGTCCCGTGACCATGGGTGGTGCAAAGCACCTAACCAAAGAATTAAAAATGAGTAGTAATAAACGCAATAAAATCCGTAAAAGTAGTTTTATCCAAAGGTTTGTTTAATATTGGTTGTGATGGATTTAATACATTTCGTTTTATTATCGTTTAAAAGCAAATTGTTAACGTTAAATCAGTGTACTACTTTCCATATAGCAAATTATTAATATGATATACATATGTATACGTATTAGAGCCACACTGCAGCTATATGGCACGAAGGGGTCGACTCGAATGGCCATACTCTCACAGAATACCAGCGTAAAATAGCAGTTTAATGCTGCTAGGCTTCGAATATTGTAGAGAAGGGCAGATTTTTTTCACTGAAACAAAGTTACAAATTAATCCTCAGGGGTGACAACGCATCTGTAATATTGATTTTTAATCGAGGATAGATGCAGATGTCTAGGGGCGACCGACATTCACTTACCATAAGGTGGACTTTGTGCTCGTTTGTCACCCTTGTTCTATAAATATCAATCTGATTTAGACAAATGATTGTACCTACTCACTTATTTTCAACTAGTTATTGAATTCAAATCTTTAAAATGAAACTGAGGAGATGGGCAACGCAATGACATCTTCCTGATACAACTCGAAATAATAAAAAAATAACTGCGAGTACCAAACCTCGTGTCTAGCGTGGAAACTATGGAAAATATCTCTCTTGTGAGGAAATCTATTATGAAGGCCTAAGTGCCGCAATGAACTTTTGATAGAAGTAAAAAAATTGTTTAGCTACGAATAAAATCGAAAATTGAATAAAAGAACTAATTATTAGGCATTAAATCGCATTTAAAAGAATTTTTTATTTATTATAAAATTTTATAATAACTCAAACATAACGCAACCGATCTGGTCCAGATATTCAAAATCGTTTTGGTTTTCAAATATAGAATTTCTTAATAACTTGAATACTGCGCCATCTGTCAGATCCTAGCATAGCTATCGTATCGGCAAAAATAATATTTTATTGTTCAGAATTTACACGAACAGGCGCGCCAAAAATTATGCTTATTCCTAACTAACAATATCACCATACCTGTATGTGGCACCCATGGCCGAAGTGTCTATGAACAATGGGCATTCCCCTTTGCTACTCATTAGACGATATCATTTAATTTTTTTTTCGAATTAGTTTCAAAACTCGATGCGAATTATTTTATTATATTCTACGTGGTAGAACTACGCTGAGCACGAATGGGTCGGTTAGACTGGGGTAGTACCACGCTGCCACAGAATGCCAGCGTAAAATAGCAGCTTAATGCTGGTGTGTTTCGTGTTATGAGCTTAGAGAACCAGAGACCCATTTTGCTGGAAACGAGGCATTCCATCTCATTCCTCAGGAGTGAGAACGCATTTGCATTTTGATTATTAATTGAGGATAAATATAGATATCTATGGGTCACAGCATTCACTTACCATCAGGTGGACTGTGTGCTCGTTTGCAAACCTTATATTATAAAAAAAATATACTACTATCATCCTCACTATACAGGTTTACTAAATCTGATTGTAATTTATTTATGACATCTGTCAAAGCAAAATCTGTGCATAAAAATATTCATATTAGGTAACTAACACCGTTGATATTGTGTTAGATAAATTTATATCACATGATACCTATGGAACATCGGGGAAAGTAGGTATATATCCTCAAAGATTAACAGCGTAAAATAGCAGCATAATGCTGCTTTTTTATGGTAGTTGACCAAAATCCTTTCTCGCAGTATGTGGCACACCATATAATCTTCAGGAGTGATGACGCATTTGCATTTTGTGTCTCGAAGATATATTTACATGTTAATGGGTATAGCATCCATTTAGCATCGTTGCTACTACGTGGTCGTTGTCACCATTAAAACGTTTAATAAAAACATCACGTTTAATTTTATGTTGAATAAATTTGAATTAATTTGTGCAATGAACAAAAACTAAAATCACCAACAGCAGCTCGAGTTACTATTCTACACACAAAGGTAAGAAAGAGACGAAAGTTCCCGCCACAGTAAATCCGTATTAATAAACCATCATACAATAACTTTAACTTTAAACCGCTGTAACGATGTTTAAACCTGACAATTATAACCGAGTGGTTCTTTGGACATTGTTTATTGCGTTTGGTTTGACGTATAGCGTACACAGCGCTTTATTTTTAGTTTTATGTGTTTTTACAACAGTTTTAGTATTATGTGGGTTTAGACGCGCGTACAGATGCTGACAAAAGTGACGCATATTAAAGAAATATTTATTTTGTGTGTGCGTTTATCTTTACCTTTGAATTATTACAAAATTACATTAAGCGATAGTAAAATTAAACTTTTAAATAAAGTTAAAAAACCGACTGCAAAAATCATAAAATTAATAAAATTATTTCCACGTAATTTAAAAGCTTCGAAAGTAAAGCTTTATTTTTTGATAAA
Source organism: Parnassius apollo (assembly GCA_907164705.1). Lineage (NCBI taxonomy): Eukaryota > Metazoa > Arthropoda > Insecta > Lepidoptera > Papilionidae > Parnassius > Parnassius apollo. The sequence continues at coordinate 3,123,344 of CAJQZP010000295.1, forward strand.
CTATGTCTTAACACAGATTTCAGAAGCTATCAAATTATGTGAAAATGTTTTTATTTTTAAGGAGTCAGATTTTACTTTTTTCTAAGTTTAATTATTATACTTAAAAATGGCGAATGGGTCCACCCATTTGTTTTTTTTTTTTAGAATAAGTGTGACAAAAGAGCACACATCATCTACGTGATGGTAAGTGGATGCTGTGATCTATAGACATATACATCACATGTATACACCGATTAAGAAAATCAAAATAAAGATGTATTTTTACCCCTAAGAACTCAGATAGAATGCCGTGTTTCCAGGGAAAAGGGCCTATAATCTATATGAAACACCTGCGTGATCGTTCTCTGGTCGAGCCGACTCATTCGTGCTACAACCATAATATTTAATATTATAGTTAATATTATATAGCTCGAAGAACCGATAACCGATGGGGAAGAAAGGTTCTCGAGTGGCAGCCTCGTATCGGTAGGCGTAGTGTAGGGCGACCCCCCACTAGATGAAGTGACGACCTGGTAAGATATGCAGGAAGTCGATGGATGCAGGGGGCTCCGGACCGTGCTTTGTGGCATTACTTGGGGGAGGCCTATGTTCAGCAGTGGACTTGTGAAGGGCTGTAATGATGATGATGATGATGATGATGATGGTTGTAGCACGAATGTAACAGTTTTAAGGCAGAAACTTAAAATTTTCTCTTAATTTCAGTTTAAAATACTCGCATCTACTACTGTCAAATAAAGAGACAAAGAAAACAATCTTATATTGAAATATGAAGCAACTAAAATGTGTAAGGTATATCATTTTTGCATTTCAAAGAAATGATTTCGCAAACAGAAATAAAGAATTTAATGCCTAGTAATCAACAGAGGATACTCAAATTTTTATAGGGAATACAGTTATCACCCGAAATAATTAAAACCATTGTCTTGAGGCAACGAAAATTACAGTCACCATAAATTGTAAAGCCGGGGCGTCGTTTAAGACGCCATATTTAAAATAGTACCATAAAAACATCCTATAATATTACACCAAACAAGCTGGCCCGTTGCGACGGTCTGGATCAATAAGGAGATAGTCTAATGGTCACTGAATAGGAGCTCAAGATACAATGGTTGTTTGAGTACCAAAAAACACGAAGTATCATTGATCTAGCTTCTTCAGGATCGTGACGGTGTTAAATATTTTATTGGTAGTTAAAGTCAGTTTATTATTCGACTCCAAGATTAGGATAATAGGTGAAATCGTTTGGGTGACAAAGATCACTGGCTTTTTGACTTTGCTTTTTTCGAATGTATTGTTTATTTGTTTTTTTTGATAATAAAATAACATATATTTTATTTCTGTGACGTAAGAAAATAAAATTTCATTTGATTAAATCTACTTTTACGGATTTTATCGCGTTTTATTTAATTTTAATACCCGACGTTTCGGGTGCTTTCCAGCACCCATGGTCACGGGGGACTGAGGGGACTGACATCCAGATGTTATAGTTAACCCGAAGTACCTTCAGCTTTTTAATTATTGTCTTTGGTCCGATCTACGCAGAATGAACTAACTGTGTTTTGAATTCTTGCAGTGGTATGCTTGGGTTTAGTTTTAATTTTATTAGTTAAAGGATCCCAAGCAGGTGGTAGTACCCAGCCTCCTTCTCTATTGAAATTAGGATGTTTTTTAATTTCAATAGCCTCACGTATCATCCTTGGTAGGAATCGATGTTCTGTCGCGAGGATTTGTGGTCTATCAAATCTGATGTAATGGTTGGGGCCATCTAGGATATGATCGCAAACTGCAACATAAAAATAAATAAAACGCGATAAAATCCGTCAAAGTAGTTTTAATCAATGTATAGTGTTCGCGTAAATATAAGAAATCATTAAAAATTTCATTTGTCAAATGTATTTTTTAATCTATTAAATATACAACAGTTTTGAATTGTGGTTCCTCTGACTGGAAAACAATCATTAAAAAAAACTTCGCAGGTGTTTATCGTCCAATTTCGCCTGTCGGTTTTGTAAGAGGCGAGTATAGGAAACGGAAAAAAGATCTAACGGCGTCCTTTAGATGACGGTATAACCTGCCCGTCGTCGCCAGACGAAAACTTCCTATATCAATGACGGGGAGCAACGTCAAATGAGACTGCTGGTACTGTAAAGCTTGCAAAGCGTGATCATAAAGACATATCTTACTTAATACGGGACAGACCCGTGTCCAACAGTAGACTTTAATAGCTGATAAAGAAGCAGAAGAAGAAATATTAAAAGCAAGACAAAACTTTAGTATTTCAAATACTAAACATTAAAATTTATTAATTAAAATGGTCTTGTGACACATCAAAATTTGCATAACGATTTCGAAACAGGTTAAAATAATGTGACAATAAAATTAAAAAGTATTAAAACAAGTAAACATAGCCGTAGCTTCGCGGGAGCTCTCCCAGAGCTTAACTACGTAATAACTAACGTTTAATTTGTTGTTATTTTCACTGATCTATCCGGAGATTGATTTTAAAGCCGATCAGATTTATAGCAGAGTCGTCGGTTACCTCTAGAGAATAGACAAAGACATCCTGAGTACGGATGTTTTTGACACATTTAATATAGTTTCCTTTAGTTGTAAAGGAAGTGATTGTAAATCAAATTGCCTACGAAAATAAATCAACCGGAACTTAGTCTTAGATATTATTCTTCTTACCTTACCATTTTAACGTGGTTATAAGATATACACTTGATCCACGGTAATTTGACAAACGTTTTGCAAGGCGGTGTTCGATTTTGACCAAATTTGGCGGACTATAGAGCCCCCTACCACACTACCACAGCCCCCTGGCAATCCGGAACTTTTTGAAATATACATACATATAACATACATAAACACTCACGCCTGTCACCCAGAGGGGTAGGCAGAGACTACAGACTTCCATTTGGCACGATCCTGACACAACTCTCTTGCCTCCTTCACATCCGTACACCTACGCATACATGCTCGTCGGTTAAGGGTACTGCTAATTTGGCCCGTTTTCAATAAATCGCCAATTTGGTCGATAAATTTTCGCCTAGGACGTCCCTTTCCGACTCTGCCATTCACTTCTGCACCATAAATTTTCTTTGTCACTCTTTCCTCATTCATTCTTTCCACATGACCAAACCACCGAAGCATTCCTTTCTTAATCCTGGTCACAACATCATCTTGCAAACCACACTCTTCTCTTATTACACAATTTCTTACCCTGTCATTCAGATTCAGCCCTCACACACTCCTTAACGACCGCATTTCTACTGCGTTTATTCTACTCTCGTGCTTCTTCTGCCACACCCAACTTTCACTACCATACGTTAAAGTAGGGACCAACACAACATTCTGAACTGCCATACGTGCCTTTTTCGACACATTTTGACTCTTCACAATAGAGTGCAAGGCCCCATTTACTCTATTTCCCGCGTTCTCTCGTCGTTCTATATCCTCATCATATCTTCAATCCCTGCTAAATTGAATTTGAAATTGAGTACCTTAATCAATATAATCCGAAAATTTCATAACAAATACAAGATAATAAAAAATTAAAAAACGTCATGTAATGCAACATTGGAAACCTAAACAGTAAACGATGAATGCCCACTAGGGCGCTACCATAGTCACATTCAAACTGAGACAATACGCGTCAAGATAAATTCGTGGTGCCGAGAACTAATTGCAACATGTTTGTCCGCGTATTCACGAAGATCAGCTCCTAACTTGACAGATTCATAACGTGACTCGATTGCACCTATGATGGCATGTTGGATTACAATAGGGGGGGGGGCGGAGGGATTATCCAGGGACCGGATTACTGGAGGTCCACTGTGTTATGATTGCAACACAAATGGGCAGCTCCACTGAGGAAGGACGACGCTCTCACAAATTACCAGTGTAAAATATATATAAGTGTAGGGAACGGTAGACCCTTTTTAATGGTAACGAAGCGTAGCATCTTAGTCCTCAAGCTATCGCGAAACATGCTTACAAAAAAAGAACATATTATAGTCGAATTAAGAACGTCTTCCTATTTTTGAAGTCGGCTTAAAATCAGATGCTCTGTTCTATCCCATCATATGTGACTATACACCTACAATATACATTTTTGAATTTTCAATATTCATAAAAAAGTATCCTCATTTTTTTTACTGAATTTATATATACAGTAAAATATAGTACCAGATTTCCAGAAAAATTTATTTGTCTTCATTAAAAACTAGTCTGTACTCAAAAAGTCGTTATGTGATGGCTATTCAAGCGTTTAACAAAATCCCAAACGAAATTAGATTATAATCGATTTAGACATAATTTATTAAAGTGGCTTCTAGAAAAACAATTTTATTTGGTAAATAAACTGCTAAAAATAAAAATAAAGTTTCGATTGACTGTTAAACACTGTTTCTTCTCGGTTGATTGTTGTAAACTGATGCACGTTTAATTTAACTTAAATATTGTATATTCCAACCATAAGTTTTCATATACCAAAATTGTTAAAATACATTATTATTTTATGCGAACATTTTTGCACCATATTTCTTGTGAATAAATTTGTTACTATTACTCTTAGTAATATTTATTCTCGATTAATAATAAAAATGTGGATGTGTCGTCTCCACTAAAAACTACGAGTCCACAAGTAAGTTGGAATGCATTATGCATAAAAATACTTGGGTCACATCACCAAAAGGAATGGCAGTTTTAGGTATGCGTATTTAACCCTGATATTCTGTGCTATCGTGTCAAACCGAATCGTTCGTGTTACGGACAATACAACTACAACATGGTTTTTCATTGTATTAAACTTTTTTTTGTATATATGAAGTCGTTTAATTCAAAATCTCAAAATCTATTACTATATATATATATATTATATATATATATACATACATATATATATATATATATATATTGACTGCCTAGTTGGTCTAGTGGTTGTAGTAGTGCGACTGCTGATCATGAGGTCCTGGGTTCGAATCCCGGGTAGGGCCAAAAATACCAGTTATTGAATTTTTTATCAAGGAATCCTGAGTAGCGTTCGGGGTCAAGAAGTTGGCGGTGTGTCACCCCCGTGCCTAGGAAAGCACGTAAAGCCGTTGGTCCTGCGTTTGATCTCACTCCGGTCATGTCGGTTTACCGTCCCATCGGATTATGAGAGTGAGGGAATAGAGAGTGCACCTGTGCTTGCGTATACACTTGGGCACTATAATCCAGTCCTGCGCCGACGGCTAGCCTCCGTTGAGGCAGGCCGCCGTGACCGAAATGGATTATAACCTATATATGTATTTTTCGATGAAGAAGATTTATATTTACAAACAAAAAAATTGGAAACAAAATTAAATAATTTTAATTTTAGTTGCTTATTTTTTTCAATCATTGATAAATAAAATTGCATGCGCAAAAATAAAATAAAAAACCTTGTTGAACACAACCTAGAGTAACTTTTTTTAATAATAACCTAGAATAAACTCTTTTTAATTATTATGTGCAAGTGTGTAACTTTTATCAACTATGTTTCAAATTAAATTTCGACAAAACATAATTTTTTATTGGTTCATCAATTTCCAGATAACGTATTAACACACAATTTCCTACTGAGAGCAATATCTATACAGAACATACTAGAATTTACTGATGGAGCTTGCTGCAACGGAAGCAAGTGATGGCTTGACCTAACGTAGAGGAAATTGCTATTTTCATATTGATTAGCAATTTACTAAGTCGTATTGTGTAGTGCCCATTGCGGCTTACGGCATTTCTCGTAGTACTAATAGTTTGTTTCATAGTTATCATTTATTGTAATAAAAGCTAGTGGCAGACGTTTTCTACCCTTTCCTATAGGCGGCGCAATGAGTTTCACTTCTTAATTACTTCGCTCTTTGTACAGTGTATAGTTAAAATTTATTAATCTCACGTTAACTACTCTAACTCTTCAATTGTGTTAAGAGTGGTCGCTTAACACAATTGAAGCTTAGAGTAATCAACGTGAATATTATTATTGTTTATAGCATTACTAGTATTTTTTTAATATTAAATATGACGACTCTTTTTTTTTCACTGTCGTCCGTGCTGGTTCGAGGCAAGTGTAGTTCGAATACACTATCACAAATTGTCTGTTACGTATCACAAATAGTGATGCAACGAATACTATTTTTACGAATACGAATACGAATATTAAACCTACTATTCGGCGAATACGAACACGAATACGAATACGAATATCTCGCCATGGTGATAAATAAGTTATTCGTTTGATGATTTTCTATCGTTCTGATAATTAGAATTTATAACAGGCAAGTTTTTATTTAAAAAAAAAACATAAAATTTGTAGATTTTCTGGTTTTAGGCGATTCCTTTTTTCAAGCTGGATGTTCCCAGTCATTAAAAAAATTAACTTTTACAATGTAGATAACAATGAGTACCTATATTTATCTGATATCGATATGATTTATCAAAGTGTTTGCATATGTCACTTTGATCTCGTTTACGAGAAGACATTTCAACTTCAACTTCTTTCTTTCACTTCGCAGCAACCACATAAAACAATTAAATTAAACAATACTCTCTTGCTTGACCTGTGCTTTCATTCAACTGTCAAATAAAAGAATGAAAATCCAGGGTTTGTAGTGATAGGGAAACTCCCGGAGCCCCGTCGTTGTAGCTAAAGGCCTATGCACATCATGTCGTATTTTTTCGCACCGGCGACGCGCGTTTTCCAAGTCTGCCAGTAATTAGAGTTGCGTACAAAAATATTAGTAGTACAAAAAATTAAACGCGATAAAATCCGTAAAAGTAGTTTTAATCAAAATATTAGTTTTTAAATATTCGTGATAAGTATTCGCCGAATACGAATATTCGTATTCGTATTCGTTGCATCACTAATCACAAACTATTGATTGTAATATGGATGAATGGTATTGTTGCCATATGCCACAAGGTTGGCGTCTTTAGAATCCGGCATCATCACCACAGCTATTTATGGAGTTGTAAATGAGGTTGGCTTTGCTGCAAACAATCGAAAAAAAATATTGGCAGGTATTAGAATATTTTTGTGGAAGATCGCGGAAAAGAATATATTTTATAACATTTTGTCAGTATTCATCGTCACCAATGAAATAATAAGTCTACATACAAAACATATACGGACCCTTACCTACGGGTCCGTAGATGTATCTGATTAAAAAAAACTGTCAGTCGAAGGACTGCATATTTGAAGTGAACATTTCTTAGCTTCTTAAACTTGTATACATTATTTTTTGGTTAAGAAATATTTTTTAGGAAGTATTTTTATTAGGAATTATTTTTATCAACGTATTAACATAGTTATATCAATTTCACCCCAAAAGTGTATAACTTGCCAAAAGAAGTTTTCATTTCAAAAAACGTCAGTGATGGTGGTAGTCATGCGTGGTAGAAAATTCAATCGATATGTAGGTTCTAAATTTTATATACCTCAAGAAGGCTATGAATTGCAGTGTTCTTATCTCCATCTCTTCCCGCTTCAAACGAGGCGCTATACAGCTAACCTGGTCTTACGATAATTAAAAAGACTACATATCTCAGTACCCTCTCGTTCACTGCGTTATTAAAATCCCTTACATGTATCTTTATGTAGATCAAATTATGGGCGAAACTCATTCTTTATAAGAGCATGTAACTTGTTTAACTGATTTTCAAAGGACTGTGATAAGGCTGAACTTTTTTGTACTAGCGGTATATAGGTGGCTATTTGTAAATTGATAACATCTAAATTCAGTAACAATTTAAATTTGAACTTTAAATTTAATTAACACTAATGTGCAAACTATATTTATTATTATTGTGTATTTATGGGGATTTCACCACTAAAACACAATTTGCATTCATACCTTTTTATTTATTGACAACTGTCAGATGTTAGTTTTTTTCATAAACCTACAATATGGCTTTCATACGCTACATTCTCTCCACCACTAAATATAAAAAACATAAGTAATGATAAAAATGTATAACTGGGTGAATCACCTATTTTCTGTAATTAATCGACTTTTTGTGTTAAAAAATAAACTTAGTGTTTTTAGTTATTTAACTTTAAATATAGATAACTTAACCATCTAGTTTTAATATTTTATGTAGAGCATGGAACTTTTTTAAATGCTATTATGGTTTTTAACCAAGAATGTCATAACTGACAACTTTAAATGTCTCTTGGGTAACGGACATATTATACAATATATCGTAAGTAAAACAAAACAGAAAAGATTAATCAGTATATTTATTTTTTATTAAAGTTTAAAGGAATTATTATAGGTCTTTGAAACTAAACAAATCAGTCTTATTCTTAAAATAATGACGTGCCTTGTTTCTCTTGGGTCACTGGTAAAATAAATCAATACAAACTTTAACTATAACTTTTTTTTAAATAACACATGTAAGCCAAACTAATACTATACTTACCGCCACTTATTCATCAACCATTATATAAAAATAAAATATACCTAAGATATTTTGTTCTATTTCAATGTCGAGAGATTCATTATAAAATTAGGGGACATTGTTGTTAGCCAGGAGACAAACTTAGTGACTCAAGAGACATAACGATATACCAACCAAAATTAAAAGAAAAATAATAAATTTAAAATTGTTAATAATATAAAAATTCTGTCAAAAACTCTGTTGTGTAGTCTAAATAACAAATTATAATAAAAAGTCCAACAAAAAGCACAATCACAATAAGTAAAAATATATATAATAACGGAAACTTTAAAGTAGTGAAGTAAATAACAATTGCCAAATCACTTCTCTAAAACGTGTACATTATATTCAAATATGTAATACTGTTGGCATCTTTTGGTAGTCGTTTTATGCTCAGCTAGAATTTATATTATGTCAGTGTAGTCGATGTCAGCTACTTCACTCTTTTCGAGACGAAATGTGTTTTGTGAAATTTGAATCTTCGTGCAAATCATCGACTACACAAGCATATTTAAAAATCTTACTTAAAAGTCCATCTGTCTCACCTCTTGGTTCTCTTTTTTGTTACAAAGTTGTGCTGTTGAACTTTTTGGTTTTAGAGATGTCATCACTGGCTCATCATCAGAAGTTTCAGGTGTTTTATAAACCAGTTGAAACCCATTCTTGTTGTGAGCTTGGCATAATTCTATCAATCGGGTTGATTAAATAGTTAAAATAAGCATTAGCTTTGACTTTCAAGTCCTTATTTGTCCGGTTATTCCCAGAGATTCTTTAACAATTACTTTTTTTGCACAGTCATCAACACTTTCAAATATGTCTTTCAGTATTTTCTTATCTTTGTGTTTCTTTGTTTTTTGGTACCTTTCTTTGAAAACACCAGATAGCTTTTTGTACTTCGTCATTTCATCAGCATTGTCATTTGCTTTTGTTTCATGTTTGTTTCTTTGGCAACATTTTTTCTTATTTTTCGTATTTTTGTTGTAGTTTTTCATTTTCTTTCCGCAACTTTAAATTTTCCCTATATAATTTTGATCGATCTCTCCTAATTTTCTGTAGTCATTTACTCTTCCTTGATACATTTTCATGTGGAAGCATATTTTGCGGACTATTAATACCAGATATATCCGTCTCGTCATTGTTTCGATGCGGTGAATTTTGAAAAGCATCATGGGCTACCATAGCATCTGCTTCAGGTATCAATATAGAAGAAGAACTTAGAGGTGTTATATCATCAAGAAGGTGATTTAAATTATTCCTGTTTTGTCTTAAGTTTTTCTTCCTAAGTTTCCAAGTTGTTCTTGCATTATATTTCTCTTGTGGTGTTAAGTCTTTGATAAGTCTCTTTTTTGTATGATAATTCACATGCTTTTTTCTTTTATATTCTTCGTACTTTTCAGAATTCAGTTTGAGTTTTTCTTTATATCTACTCTGCCTTTCGGCGGCTGTTAAAGGCGTATTTACTGAAACGATTAAACTTACACTAAACCAAAACAAACCTAATAATTAACATGAAAATACTTTACAGAGAAAACGGAATTGGTAATTGAACATTGAAATAGAATGTAAATATTTATTAAGGAGACTTATTCGTTATTATATGCAAAGAAAATGCAAGATGTCTCTTGGCTCACAAGAATTGTCTCTTGGGTCACTCGTTTTGTGACTCAGTGGAACTGTGACCCAGGAGAAATAATACGATTTTTTACGCTTTTTCTTAAGAAAAGTTTCGATAAATTGATAATTACATATATTAGAGGAATTACAGATTTAAAACTTAAGAAATTAGTTTGAAAGTAACGTATTAAAATATTATCTAAATAAATATTACGACGTCAGCCAGCGGAAGCACAATGAACACACGCATGCACTTTTGAAGTCACGGACGAAATAGTCGAGCCAAATCACTGCTATAGTGTAATTAAGTAGGATCGTCCGAAGTACAGAACTATTTCCTATTAGCTAAGCTACTCACATGCTATCGCTCTCGTATTTTACAATGTTTTATGCGTGTGACCCAGGAGACGCATGTTCTACTGCTATCGTGGGGACATAAATTATGATTTTAATTATTATACCGAAAACTAAAATTAGGGATCTATAAAAAAGAGACAAAGAAGGAAAGCATGTAGTATTTAATTTTCATCGCAAAAGCTCATTGCATCCTTAGGAAAAAAATATAGTATCATTGCTAGATACCAGGCCGACACTCCGTGGGGACAGGATGAATTTGTATGGGAAGACTATTTAGTCCACTGGGTCACGAGTTTTATTTTTGGATTTTTGAGTATAACTGCAGCTAAGTATTAATTCGAATTAACTACGAAATATCTGATTTTATAACTGTACTAAAATTAAAGCCTTAATACTCAAAATGTAAGTTTTTAATAATTTATACTATTGGGGACACGTTTTGACAAAAAAAGTTGATTCACCCAACTAATCATGTAATTTTTTAAAATTTATACTTTGGATTCGGATTTCTAGTTGAGCGGGGAGGCAGCCCTTGCATTGGTACCTCTAAATGTTGATTGGATTTACTGCCAGAACTTTCGCCCTCTTCTCCTCTTAATAACAAGGAGTCGGAAGTTATGGTATCAACTTCTATAGACTTCACGTTACAATTAGCTTGATCTGTACTCAACATATTAGAAAAATTTTCAAAATTACTCAAATGTAAATCATATTCTTCAATTATATATTTTTTACGTGGTAGAACCGCGCTGCAACTATATTATAGTTGTAGCACGAATGTGTCGGCTCGACCGGCGCAGGACCACGCTCTCACAGAATACCAACGTAAAATAGCAACTCAATGCTGCCGTGTTTCGTATGATTAGTGTGGAAACCGGAAACCCATTTTAATGGAAACGAGGCATTCCATCTTAGTCCTCACGGGTGACAACGCATCTGCATTTTGATTCTTAATCGATGATAAATGTAGATGTCTATGGGCCACAGCATCCACTTACCATAACGTGGACTATATGCTCATTTGTGATCCTATTTTATAAAAAAAAGGAAAATTTACTTTATTTAAGACATTAAAAATGGATTTTTTAATAATAAAACATAACATAAAACGAGTAAATTAATATGAAGAGATTAAATTGTAATTTACATTAAAGTAAATTACAGCAATTATTATAACTGTATCCACGGCTGGTCGTCGCTGCTGGTGATAAGAGGGCTGGTTCTTTCCTCGCTCAAAGGCTAAGTATAGCTATTCACCGAGGAATCGCAGCCAGCGTTCTTGGCACTATACCACGGGGAGCAGGTCTTTTTGACTATTGAAATTTTTAGTGTTAGTTTTTCTATATTATAGTTTCTTTTTTTATATTATGTATAATTAGTATTAATTGTAAATATTATAGTTTTAATTATTATTTTTATTTAATGTTACGTATAAAAAATGAATATATTGTATATATTCGTCCAAACTGATAACCCATTTCTGAAAACATCTAATTTACTTTGTGAATTACATTATTTATCATACAGTATTAATTAAAAGCTGTAATGTGTAATTTTTTTTGTAATAAATAAATAAATATTATTGGTTGTTTCTCCAACATTGTGAAATATCAATTAACAATATTCTATTAACCATCGAGGTGATTAGGATAGAATTATGGATGAGAACAGTACTCCACAATTTTGAGGCTGCTTACCTTCGTTCACCTGGTTCTTTAAGTTACGCATATAATATAAGAATATCCACTTTTTTCCATAGGTATCGTAAGAGGTGCCAAAAGGAACAAACCAGGAGATGGGTAGCAGCGCCTTCCTAATAACAAATAAAAAACTATAAAACTGCGGTTACTAACCTGCCTGCTATGTCAAATATCACCCCTAATGGAACCAGTTGCACCACGGCAAATATACTTCGATACAAGCCTCCCTCGTAGATATCTATGAGCTGTGTTCAGCTGTGGACTTTTGATAGGCTGTAACGAATGGAAACAGAAACAGAAACCTTTTTTATTCAATATAGATTATAAATAATATTTATTGAAAGTCACTTTTTTATCTACCACTGGTTCGGAAAAAATTCTGTCCTGAGAAGAACCAGCAAGAAACCCAGCGGGACTATTTTTTAAATAATAGCTTACAATCGCTTATGTTACAATTAACAACACAAAATTAATTAGAAATAGCTTGGTAGCGATCACCGTTCCCAGGGGTTATTATCATCCATAAACTCCTTAATATTGTAATAAACCTTTTTATACAAACTTAGTTTAATAAAATTTTTGAACTTTGTGTAGGTTAAGTTTTGTATATTTTCTGGGATTTTGTTCACCGAACCAAGAACGAAATGTTACCTACTACCTCTTATTTTCATAAAACTGCACTTATTTTTGTGTACGTACTAACATATTCATATATTTAAACGTATTGAGGGGCCAAAGTTAATATATTAATTTCTTTAAATTTTTGTATGAGCGAAACCTAAAGATTTTTAATCATATATTGCTCTGATGGCCCTCTTCTGTAAATCAAATATAATTTCAGTGTCAGTCGCTTATCCCCATAGCAAAATACCATATGACATAATGCTGTGGTAATAGCCCAAGTAAACTAGTCTATCTGTTTCAACACTGGAAAGACTTTTTATCTTTTTTACAGCATATGTTGCAGAACTAAGTCTGCTTGCCAGTTTTGATATATGGGGGCCTTATTGAAGCTTTAGGTCTAGTGTGATTCAACAAGACTCAGCTGCAACCCATTTATAATTACATTAGTATTTACCATGTTTGACATTCGGAGTTATGAATTTCATACATTTAGTTTCAGTGCCATTTAAATGCAAAGTATTACGAGTAACATTAAACCAATTTACTAATTTAGCAATATTAGCATTATATTGTTACGAGATTGAGGTTCGTGACAATAAAACTGCCGATTGAATTACCAAAATGTACACTTTTATTTCCGAATACCAATTAAAACTTAAAACACTAATAATTAATCACACTGATTCACTTTATTTAGCTCCGAAGCTTCGCTTGTCTCGCCAAATTCAATACTGCCCCGATCGCTTTTTTTTTGCGCCCGAAGCAATTAAAGGGCTACCCTATACGTAGGGAGGCGGAAAATGCATTACGCATACCACGATAGCCGGTCTATCGTGGTTATGAGGGGCTCACTGTCCTACCGGGGACCCTAAGTGATACCCTCTAAAAACCGCCTTTGGGGACAGGCAACCGGCTGATTAAGCTCTATTGTGCCTTATCATGAGCGACCCTCTTTTGGGAAAAGAGGGCGCAGGCGGCTAAGTGCCGCTGAGGGAGTGCCTACGAAGGCAAATTAATGTTAGATATTACAATAATTTTATTTAATTAGAGTTGGCCTGAGCCGCCAGGAGACAGTTCAGGTCGTTTGAAAGTTTATTAGGCGGGTCCGAGAGAGAGTTTCTCGGCCTGCGGACACGATAGCGAGAGGGGGGTGGGGCTGCATAAGAAGCTGCCTCACTCAATGGTTTGGGTGCGACTCTGAGGCTTTGAAGAAGTTCTCAGAGTTTTTTAAGAAATTGTTGAATTGTTGGGAGCTCTAAGTCCCGATGAAGGTCGGCATTACGGACGTACCATGGTGCGTTCGCAGCTCGACGACAGAAGAGGTTCTGAACTATTTGGAGTTCATTTAAAATGTTAGGGTTTGCGTGGGCAAAGACGGGGCCCGCGTAAGACATGACTGGTCGTATACATACCTTGTAGAGGGTACGCTTGTTTCGAAGGGACATTTTACTGTGTCGGCCCAACATACTGTTGAGCCTACTCAGATAAAACCGTGCGTGACGGGTTACTCTTTTGATGTGGGGCTTGAAAGTGAGCCCTGTGTCTAGAGTGACACCTAAATATTTGGCGGACGTATGCCAGGGGACAGGGGTCCCTAGCATACGTATTGGTGGAGTGTTTTTGAGACGGCGTCGTTTATAATCGAAGTGGACGGCGGAGCTCTTCCCCGGGTTCACATCGATGCGCCATTTTTTGAACCAAGCTCCTAGGTCATCAACTGACTTTTGGATCTTGTTCCGTATAAGGGGTAGTGAGACACCTTTGCAGTAGATGGCAGTGTCATCTGCAAAGAGGGAGAGTTGAACACCTTTCGACGGGATGGGAATGTCGTTAGTGAACAGGATGTACAGCAGAGGAGCAAGTACTGAGCCCTGAGGGACACCAGCCTTGATAGTTCGCTGTGAAGAAAGCGTGCCTTCGTGTCTGAAACGAAAGGTACGATGTTTTAAATAGGAGGCCACGAGACGAACTAGACGATCGGGGAGACCTATTTTATAGAGTTTGTAGATGAGGCCAGTGTGCTAGACTCTATCGAAAGCTTTGGCTATATCGAAAAAGACCGCGATGGTCTTATGACAACGAGGATAGAAACCGCTGAGGATATATTCCACAATGCGGTGAACTTGTTGGGGACATGAGTGTTTGGCTCGGAAGCCGAATTGATGGGGAATGATAAGAGGGTCGCCGTCTGTGAGAAACAGATAGCGCCTCATACGAATTTGGATGACTCTTTCGCCCCGATCGCGTATTGCAGAGCCTTTAAATGCACCTTTTTCACCTGAAACATCCAGAATATTCAAATAAATACGCGCGCCAACCGACCAGGGGCCGAAAGTTCAAGTGCAGGCTTCTAGAAAGCTTAGTTCTTCAATTCGATACTAGATGGCGCTTTTGGTTGAAAGATTAGTAATGTCATTTTCTGGAAAGCTCTCCTCGCTCAGTTACCCGACACTAGATGGCGCTAGTGCCAGACGTAAGCTTAGGCTTGCAACAATATTTTTATTTAGCATTACATTTACTATTTTCATCATATTTTCATATTTAAAAATTAATGAAATGTCATCAGCAAATAGTATATACATATACAATATACGAAAAGGGGCCGAGAATTGAAACTCATACAATTAATGACAACTTTTTGCGTTCTGTTAAAATCAAAATGAAATAATTAATTTAAGAGCATCACTTCTTACACCGAAGTGTTGCAGTTTCCTACTTCTTTTAAGTTTACATTCTTTGTCATGGCACTGTTATAGAGTGTAGGTGAAAATAAAGAGACACATCTATTTACGTTATTATTTACACATATTGTCCCCGATGAATATGGTATGGAGCGCCGATACTCACTCTGATGTTTTATTAAGGAGTGGACTCATTATATTTACATGACTTTACCAAATTATTTATGGCCAATATGTTTAGTATTCTAATTAGTTGTAAGTATGTTTAGTATTTTAATTAGTAGTAAGTATTCTAATACAATATAATAAGTTCCATTTGGCCGTAGGAGGGAAAAAGGGAGATCT
The DNA here is from genome assembly GCA_907164705.1 of Parnassius apollo. NCBI lineage: Eukaryota > Metazoa > Arthropoda > Insecta > Lepidoptera > Papilionidae > Parnassius > Parnassius apollo. The sequence continues at coordinate 3,139,125 of CAJQZP010000295.1, forward strand.
CCATCCGGGCAAGGAGTTCTGCTGGGGAGCGGCCAATATGATAGTTCGGAGATATTCTATATACACTGTTTTGCTTCGGAAATTTGATAGCACAATTTAGGCTTTGATGTGGTTCGCTTGTAGCGCAACGGCAGCGCCGCCACATTCATGTATCAGAAGCAATCAGATCTTCTTGTTAGTTTCTCTTCGCTGTCACGAAATATATATGACATGATGGACAGTACTCGTCTCTTTATCTATATATATATATATATATATATAAATGAAATTAAAACGTTTGTCTGTAATATTAAAATAACTGCCTCTTATTGAGCAGGGGTTGTCTGTCTTAGCTAATCTTCGAACCGACTAAACCGATCGTGATGACACTTTACTAGCAAATAGAGAGCAATTCTAGGAGAAATCTAAGATATATTTTATCCGAAAAACTTTTTTGGCGCGATAACATCTAACAAATCGATTGAAACTAAAAAAAGCACGCACGAAAAATGATGACTAATTGTAACGTTACGCTCATTGTAACGTTACGTTCGGAGCGAGAGCGCTGCACGAGCGAGCGAAAGGCACGATCAGCTTGAGCGTTCGGCTTGCGTTGCATCTATCTCTCTCCCATAAAGTATGCAATAATCTCATCAATGTTTTGTTACGACGTTGTCACGTTAGACAATCGTCCATAAACCAACTTTACAGACAACCATTTTTTTTTTTGAAAACTTGATTCAATCAATGTTCTTTGATTATCTTAAATCAAAATTATACGTTGCATTATTAGCTTCTATCCAGGCGAAGCCGGGGCATTTGTCGGTAGTTTGAAATAATTACGACTGAACTATTGATAAAATCATTCTATAATTAGTCATTGTAAAGTCATACTGTAAAATTAATAAATCTACTGAATTTGTTATTTATAAGTGCTCCCTTCGTTTAGGTTTAATTAAAGCTTGTTAATATAACCACATTGCCAAGGTTCCAGTACTCGTTTGGAACCTATTGTCTTTGTTTAATGCGGACTAAAATTAGACTTCAGATTAGATATTGTTTTAGTTTCACAACTGGTCGATTTATTGGCAATTATGTTTAGAACGTTCTCTTCTGATAATTGATAGTAAACAAAGCTGTAATTCTATGGTTACTTTAACATTGATTTTTAGGTTACTTTATCAATGACGACTGGATAGCCGAAAGCGATTTCAAACGAGTTAGAGTTAGGGAAAAGTATTTGTGTGATGAAAGTAAACTAAAATAATCTTCTAGTGCTGGGCACAGGGCACAGGTCCCGGGTGTTTCTAAGATGGTTTTTAGAGTAGGAGAGAGTCTATTTATTTTTTTATTTATGGAATATGAATGACAAGTAAACACGACAAGCATCCATTAACCATCAGGTGGACACACAGTCCTCACCTATATAACCCATATTCCATTAAAAAATACAAAGTAGTCGGTTATTTAATGAAATTCGCCATCGTGAGTTACAATTCATCGTCATTTCTATGTGGAAAAACCTCCACACCGTCTCATATTACTATCTCTGTTGGGCGTAATGGTTGACCGGGAGATAGAATGTCCAATGGCATTAAGTCCGTTATATGTACTCCACTGTACTTCCTGTATTGTTGCGTAAATAAATAAATATATAAAGCTACGCCGCGGCTGAGGTCGCCGGGGATGATCTACGCTTTTACAAAATACCGATGTAACACATCATCCAGAAACTGATGTGATTCCTTTGTTGAGTAGGTAGGAAACGGAGACCATTTTTACTGGTATGGAGACATTTTATATCTTATTACACAGGAGTGAAAACTCATGTTATATTTGACTAAATTAGAGTTAATTAGTATTTTATTCCATGTCTATGGGCCACATTATCTATTTACCGTCAGGTAAATGTGCTCGTCAGCCGCTCTTATTTGAACAAAAAATAGCATAATTATAATTAAACGAATAAGAATAACAGTTATCTACGTAAAAGTTGTCGGTGTTTATTTAAAATTCTGACATGGATTTCTTTGGCTTCGTACTGTATGATTCAGCATACAATCGCTAGCCGTCTGCTTTCCCCGTTACAGTTACTCCGGAATTTTTCCCACGATCATTGTTTTCAATAATAACCGCTTGTAAAAGCTCACTATTCCTTGCTCTTGCTAACTTACTTTTGTCGTCTATAAAATATATTGCTCTGCGAAAATGTGTTCTATTTCCTACAATATAGTGTTCTCGTGTTGCTAGAATAGAAGTGTTATTCAAGAGTTTTCTGGTTAATTGCCTCAAAATGAATTCATTTCACGACACGCGCTACATCCGCGCGTTTTTTTCGATGACTATCTTATTATGGAGGCATACGCTGAATTAAATTACTATTGTAATTACGCCACTAAAATATACCCGGCAATTCTTTTCGTATTTTTATAGGTTAAAAATGACAAAGGAGCACACAGTTTACCAGATTGTAAATACGGTGCTGTGGCCCATAGACATCTTAAGAGTAATTAAGTAACTACCTAAGAATTCGAAAGTAGCACGCGTTTACACTACTGAAGGATAAGATGAAATTTCTCCTTACCAGTAAAAGGAGATTCCGATTCTTGTTACTTATAAATAAATAAAAAAAGCCTTTTATTTCATGCATTTCATAATATTTAACATTTTGATTTTAAGATGTGTGTGTTAATACAATGTTTGTTACATAAACAGGATTGTTACATTAATTTGTTGTCTTTGTTAATTTGATGTACTGTGTGATTATTTCAGTTATTAATTTTTTTTAATATTGTACATATTTCAATGTTATATAAACAATAAAATTATATGTAAATAGTTTTTATAACATCTTAATGTATAATTTAATTCATTTATAACTTGCCATACAAAACACTTACTAGATTTAAGTACACACTTCCTATTATTTAGCATATATCGAGGAACCCCTATAAAGGAGGAGTTTCTAGTCACCTATCAGTCACAGCGTCATTAGGCTACTATTTCACACTGATATTTTTAATAACTTGGCTTCTTCCCGGTCAAGGACTATTTTAGACATCTGGGACTCTTAACACCAAAATAATTGTGAGGAGCGTTTAGTCTACCTGAGAGTTAACACTGTCGATATAACAGAATACAAAGGATAATTGTGCACATCCATATTTGAAAATCGATATTCAAAAGTCTAATGTTAGTTGCGTTAACTTAACATTATAACGATGATATAAATTAAACTTCGACTAGTATTTGAATTTAAGACTTACGGCTAACTAGTAATTAAAGGAAATGGATGGGAATTATTAAACCATATCGTTTGTTTTTGTTTATAGAAAAGGGGGCGAACGATCATACGGTTCACCTGATGTTAAGTGACTACCGTCGCCCATGATCAACCGCAACACCAGGGGAATTGCAGGTGCGTTGCCGGCCCTTTAGAAAGGAGTAAGCTCTTTGGTTGAAGGTCCCCAGGTCGTATCGATCCGGAAAAATTGCCGGTGATAAACTGTTACACGGAGAGGTCGTACGCGGAAGAAAACTCCTAGTGAAACGTACAGTGGTGAACGGCCAAGCATCCAGATGGTGTGGATGGTATCGGGAGGTTTGCCGCGTTGTGGCGGTGTAAGAATATCCAATAACCAATATTGTCTGGTAGGTGTAGTAAGAGATAAGAAATAATGTAGTAAGAGATAAGAAATAATGTAGATAGAGATAAGAAATAATGTAATAAGAGATAAGAAATAATGTAGTAAGAGATAAACGGAAACAAATCAGAACATAAGCACAAGCTTCTACATAATAATAACAAAAATAAACAAAAAAGTGCCACTATGAGGCAATCTATGGAGAAGACTTCTGCTGTCTTTGCTGTCTGGACTTTTGATAGGATAAAACAATGGTTCCGACAACGGTATGAGAAGTACAGTATAAAATATAAATACACAAAATAAGTTATAAGACATATGGTATAATATATGAAATGGTTTTATTGTTTACATTCACATTTGGTCACGGTATATTGATTTATAATTTGTATAATATAATTTAAACATGAAATACACAACTATACTTACAGTTAATTTGACAAAAAAAACCATTACCATTACTTCGCTTCTTTGTGATACTTAGCGAAGCAATATGCCTGAAATAATTCTTAAATCCCATCCTAAACGTCAAATCGTACATGCAGTATTACAACTGTAGCCTAAACATAACAATTACAATAAATATAAGAATGGGGCCACACTTGCTAGCGAATTAAAGGCACAGATTATCAAAAGTTTACACTGAACATAGGCTATACCCACGGATTGCCTCATACTTATACACATACACGGATTATGTGCCACAGTTGCCATATTGACAAGCGGTTTAGTAACCATAATTTATTTTTGTTGTTATTAGGAAAACGGAATACATCTCCAGTGTTAATAGGTAGAGCCTGTCAAGGCAAATGCCATGAAGATAAAAGAGTCTTCGACGTTATACTGCGGAATACATTATGTGTTATAACAAAGTTGAATTGCGTTGATGAACCGATCACCATTCCACCATTTTATGCGTAACAGAGACGCATAGTAGAGTATAACGGTTGAAACTAAAACGAGTCGGCTCGAATAGGGAAGACAAAGCTTGCACAGAATTACAGCTTGACATAGCACAATAGTGTTGCTTTGCTTCGTATGGTGAGTGCCGAAACTGAAGACCACTTTTCCTGGGAACAAGGTTTTCCATTTTAGACCTTTGGTGTGATAACGTTTAAATCTGTATTTTGATAACTAATCGAGAATTTAAGACTCAATCTAACCGTCAGGTCGACTGTGTGCACCCTTACCATAAACAAAAACTATATCGTTTCCATAAAAAGGAATACCAAGCATGGCGTGCCAAATCCTCCCACTACAGACAATAAAAATAATCGTATATATATATATATATATATATTCATATTCTGTAACATAATTGTATTCTGTTGCCCTCCACGATGTAATCGTATCTATATATTTAGGTATTTTCATACGTATCGATCACCACACTCATAATAACAATTACGCTTTCCCTCCACATTCGAATGAGAAATTTTTCGTTCACATTTTTATAGCGACCACATCTGAATAGGACTTTTTGGCGTCCCCTTTTAAAAGTGGCAAAGAGGAATGCTTCAGGCTTTATCGTTAAAATTAATGTAACGATACACGGGCGACATAATTTCTGGAAAATAGCTGAGACGCTTTTTAGGTGCACATTGATAGGGAAATAATACTTAAGTGTTATTTGTAATGTTTACATTGGCTGATTTTAATTTATTTGAAACCTGAATGTTAAGGTTAAAATTTTACTCCTGTATCGTAGAGGCGTTTTATAAGAATATACATTTATACCAGAAAAAATATTTATAAGTTGTAGGTCATACAAAAATTTATCTTGTTTCGTGCAGGATTCGAACCTGTGGCTTTCAGCATCGCAACTAAAGGCTCTTAGTTACAGTGCCACCGACACGTCCACTCGATCGATCAGATACATCAGTAAAAAAATAATGTCATAAGATTGTCTGTCTGCATGAATACAACTTGCATTTAAAATTTCCTAAATGTTTATTCACAAAATACTGACTGAATGGTAATTGAAAACACAAGAACTTTAGGAATGTGTCTTCAAGGCTAGAGTAAATAGATTTTTGTTACGCCGAAACGTGCGAGTCACTTCACCATTGATTACCACCAAGTAGGATTATGATCAAGCACTGGGTTATGATAATTAAAAAAATTACACAAAAATAAAAGTTTTGTTTTTAAACGGATTCTATAAATGCTTTACGATACTCGTAATAGCACCAAAAATTCTTAAGGAATAATGACCTCTCACTACGTGTACCTACTCTGTGATCTACTCTTCACATCTTATATATTTGCGATAACATGTAAATTAATATAAATATTAAATCTCAGAGATTTCACAATCCAACTCGAATATTCACAGGTTGTTCATACCGACCCCATCGCCCTTCCCCCTTAAATCGAAGCCGTAGCTTCAAATGACCGAGTATAATGACCCAACTATTGTCCTCGCCCCAGCGTTCGCGAAGCCTCATTTATTTTTACAACTCTATGGGTTTTTAACAAAAAATATACGTAAAAAATGACGGACATCTAATGGACGGGATGGATGTCATGTGATGAATCTCTAAATTTATTACATTTTGTTTAAAACAAATGTTTTATTTTATTTTTTTATACTTTAAAATACTAATTTTTATTTGATAAAACGTAATTAGCATAATTTTCACAACCACCTAAAGTAAAAAAAAATAATTATTAAAAAGCTTATTTACTTATTAAACACACATCACACAAAGAAAGAAAGAAAGAAAGAGAGATATTTATTTAGCCAATTTTTAACAAATTGACACTGGCAACACAATAAATCATTATGTATAGGTAAGCTTATAACTATACTTAATTGTAACATTTAAAATTAAAAATAAATCGTTTAGACAAAAAATAGAGATACCTACATAGGTATAAAATAAACAAAAGAAGCGAATAGCTACCACACCATAATTGTTGTAAGTAATAATACAGTTGATTTTTGATTCGCTTCATTCATTTTTACTTGCTATTTTAACATTTTTATTTACAACAACCTCCATCTCTTAATGATCCCTAAATTAGTGCACTTAGTAATTTTCCGAGCGACCACTTTTCCCCAAAAATAAAAAAAGCTTGTCCAGATCACGAGACAAAGGCCACTTATGAATATAATTCATCCGCCGGAGCCCAATTATTTTCTCCATAGCGCCATGTTTGCGTAGATCTCCATCCTATCTGCCTGAGACTTGGATGGGCCACTCAAATTTTGCATAACCAATTAGTTTCGTGCAAACTAAAACAGACGTCTTTTGTTATGCTACTTTGACGAAGTGAAAGAGGCTGTAGAGCGTTTAAGTAACTAAAAATTTATTGTTTCCATTTTAAAACTAACAATAAATTGTTTGTGATACCTTCCAGTCTTTTTTATACATTATACTATCCCATATTATCCCGTGGGTGTCGTAAGAGGCGACAGATGGATACAAATCAGTAGATGGGCAGTAATATCTTCCTATTAACTACTGAAAATATAAAACTGCGGTTGCCAACCCAGTTGCCAAGCGTAGTAATTATGGCAAATATCTCCCCTGTGGGGCATTCTATGAGGGAGGTCTATGTTCAGCAGTGGACTTTTAAAAGCTGTAACGGTATGGGTGATAAACAAGCACACAGTCCTCATGAAGAAAGGTTCTTGCTGTGGACCATAGTCGTCGTTCTTCAATTAAGGGCCAAAATGCAGATGCTTTGTCACCGCTGAGTACTAAGATGAAATGCCTCGTTTCCAGTAAAACATATCTGCTGTTACTCACACTTACCATACAAAACACAGCAGCATTAAGCTGCTACTTAACGCTGGTATTCTGTGAGAGCGTGGTCTTTTCCTGATCGAGCCGACCCATACTTGCTACAACCGTAATATAGCTGCAGCGTGGTTCTACCACGTATAAAATATAGATACCATCCTATCGGTATATAAATACTACATAAGATTGTGTAGAATATTTCTATAATATTCATTCTCATCATCATCATTACAGCCCTTCACAAGTCCACTGCTGAACATAGGCCTCCATCAAGTTGTGCCACAAAGCACGGTCCTGAGCCACCTACATCCATCAACTTCCTGCATGTCTTACCAGGTCGTCACTCCATCTAGTGGGGGACCGCCCTTCACTTCGCCTACCAGTACGAGGCTGCTACTCGACAAACTTTTTCCCCAACGGTTGTCGGTTCTTCATGCTATATGGCCGGCCCATTGCCACTTCAGCTTACTAATCCGTTAGGCTATGTCCGTCACTCTGGTTCTACTGCGGATATCCTCACTTCTAAGTTTATCACGCAGGAAAGCCCCGAGCATAGCCTTCTCCATAGCTCGCTGAGCGACTTTGAGCGTCCTCATACGGCCAGCAGTGAAGGATCACGTCTGTTCCATAGTTATCACTGGCAACACGCACTCGTTGTATAGTCTCGTTCTCAGGTTTTGAGGTATAGCTGACGAGAATATGTGTCGTAATTTCTCCAACGCCGCCCAGGCGAGTTGAATCCGTCGATTGACCTCTCGGTCAAAGTCAGATTATTTGTCCCAGGTAAACGTAGTCGTCAACAACTTCGAGGTTAGCGCTCCCAACAACTACCGGCATAGGTGTGACATGGACATTAAACGTGATCTTTGTTTTGCCCATGTTCATCTTAAGACCTATCCGTTGGGAGACACCATTGATCATTGAGCATAGTGCTTCCAGTGATTCTGCCAAAGTCTTACTCCTATCGTCGGTAAATCGAGGGTGAGTGATGTACTCGCCATTGATTTGAATACCGTACCGTATCCTTTCCAGTTCAGCGTAGCTTGAAAAAGTCTTCCAATGCGGCGGTGAAGAGTTTCGGGGATATAACGTCACCCTGTCTATTAGATGTATAAAAAACCTAAAAACTTCGCCCCTAATAATGGAATTTAATAATTTTTTTTAATATTACATTCTAGTTAATAGTAGCTTATTATATTCCTTAGTGTACTTAGAAAGGCCAACATTTTAACTTTTATTAAAAATAAGGGCCGGTTTTTAATAATTATTCTATGCATAATATCTAAGCACCAAATTTAGAAGCTTTTGTGTGGAAATTATTTTTTCTTTTTAGTTCTTTGAACTCGGTTTTTACATTAGGTTGGAAGTTTACTTTATTATTCCATATATTTTTTACTTAGTAATTATTTTATTTTAGTAATGTTGGCACTTGCCTCAATATTCAGAAATCAAATCACAAATCAGTGACTATAAATGTCTACAAAAAAGTTAAATAAATGTAAAAAAATCCCTATATACACTTGGCCTGTCATTTGTGTTATAATTTTACAAATATTCGTATATAAATTATTCCAATAAAACACACAATGTTTATTCAAAACCGCAAATTATCGGACAATATCCCTTTGCGATGTCAATTAAACTTCGTCATAAATGGTTTCTATTGGCTCTCCAACTCAAACGGTATTTATTCACCAGAGTTTGTTTTAGTCCTAAGGTGCTAAGAAACTAAACACGGTCTGTTATTTCGCGCTAGGACAGTTTGTATAATACGTTTCAGACTTAAATCAATTAGGATGTGTGGTTAAACGTGTTTGCGTTGAAATGAAATTATAATAAGTGTATGCGAAATGCTATTTAACGTATTAGTGTTATGAATATGGGCTCAAAAGATATTAAGATAATAAGGATTTTATATGCATGGCATATTTTGCATGAATTACTTAGACTTGTGATAATGGCCTTTTATTTTCCACCTTTCAGCACCATGCGAGGCAAACTTTTTTCTTTTAGTGATGATACGAGATCGTGCATCAGTATCTACAACTTACAACATATACGTAACAAAATGGAAAATGATAGATTCTCTTATGACGTCACAATACGGCATCTTGAAGGGGACCCTCTAGCTATGAGGACACGAATGTCAATGATTTTTGACATATGCAGTGGCTTCGATCAACAATAGTACTTTTGATCGCAGCATAGTGATGACCTAATCAGTAAATTATTTTATGGTAGGTACGTGAATATTCTTTTTTCCCTTTTTTCATGAAATAGGAGTGACAAACGTGCACACAGTCCAGCTGATGGTAATTTGAACATTTGGCCCATGGACATCTACATTAATCCACGATTAAATAACAAAATGTTGATATGTTGTCACACCTGAGGACTGGGATTACTCATTTCCAGTAAAATAATCTTAGATTCTTTACACACGGAACACGGCAGCATTTAACTGCTATGTTATTTGTTAATACAGTGGATTGAATGTTAGTAAAACTTACAGTAGGTATCGTGTATATAACCACAGTGTAGTAGATAAGTTAAACATATAAAAATAAAAATTAATAGTAAGCTGCTACTTATCTATACCTCTATAAGCGACAGTCGAGCTTTATTTATTTGTATTATTTTGGAGGAACTATAGCTAAATAACAATACATACATACATACATACATACATTATACACACCATACAGTAACAAATGACAAAGCAAATTACAAATTTAACATCTGCTATTTTATTACTCGTTCTTAACTTTTGTGGAACTTTCTACCATTATTTTTGTATTGTTTTCTCGTCAATATTGTAAGTACGTATTCTATTTCGTGGAACTAGATAATGTTGTTATTTTTTCGCATTCTTTTCGAATGACCTGTGTACCGTCTTTTTTTTCGGACTTACTTAGTTTATAGTTAATCAATAGCGAAGGAAATTTCTGTTCTGCATCATGTCAAAACGGAAAATTAAAGTACTGTCATTAAGTGAAATTTATCACTATATACAAAATAGTGAATGCGTTTGAATCCGGAAAATCGCGACATGAAATTCAGACGGAGTTTAATTTACCAGAATCCACCTATTATAAAATTATAAAATCAAAGGATACCCTTATAAAGTACTTATATGTCGAAATCTATTGAACCTAACATATATACACTATTAAAAATATATATGTACATAATATATGTTGTGCATATTATTCACCTAATTTTACCATATTGCATATTTAAGACATTCGTACTTGCTGTGACTTGTTATTGCTGCGTTAGGTAAGAGAGAATCAAATCAAATCAAATAATTTATTTGTAAAACATTGGTAAAATGTTACAAACTTGGTGAAAAAGGTATGATAAGTAACACTATGTTTCGCCTAAAATGGCATACAAATATTAGTTTATTATTATCACCTGGCACTATTTATTATCTGGCAATATGAAAATTAATTTTTAATAACAATTTCAATTTAGAAACACCACCCATTTAGTGAGAAACCTCTTTAAGCGAGAATGAGTTTGTGCTCCCTTGAACTCTCGTTTATCCAGGTTTGACTGTATTTATATTTTTATTATTATTAAGCACACGAGTCAACAACAAATACAGCTTTATCAGTTAATGTCACGTACATGTACATTCACGTAGCATTCTGCGCCGAATTGTAACATGAGAATCCCACACAACAATCTCTGAAATTCGTTTCTCTAAGTCCATAGGGTCCCCTTGTAAGTAATATTGATAAGATGAGAAGGGTATACTAACTGCTAGAAACGCTAACTTGCACCAAGTGCTGCAAACTGACTGACACACTGCGTTATTTTTACCAATCGCAAGATCGCAAAAGTAAATGTTTCGAAGATCGTGCAAGTAAGATTGGTCCGAATAATATAACTAAGTCAATTTGTTTAGGTCTACCGCACCGTGTAGTGGCGCTGTAAGAATATCCACTACCCCATATCATCCCGTAGGTGACGTAAGAGGAGAGAGAACGACAGACCAGGAGATGGACAGCAGCCACAGATCATAAATAATGTTGTTTCTATGACCTGTGGCAGCAACGTATTTCTTCTTCTTCTTAAAGTGCCATCTTCTTTAGAAGGTCGGCGATCCATAAGGCAACTTGAATCTTTGATGCCGCGACTCTTAATAAGGAACGGGTGCTCTTTCCAAACCATTGGCGAAGGTTTTTCAGCCAAGATGTTATCCTTCGACCCACACTTCGTTTTCCTTGGATCTTGACCTGTATGATGAGTTGCAGTAGATCGTATTTTCGGTTTCTCATTACGTGGCCGAGATATTCAAGCTTTCTTTTCTTTAATAAATATATAACTTCCGGTTTTTTCTTTATGCGACTTAGCACGGTGACGTTCTTTATTTTTCAAAGGCTTCAATCTTTTTACAGCTAGATTCTGTGAGGATGCATGCTTCAACGCCATACAAAAGAATGGAGAAAACATAACAACGTATTTCTAATAACGACTAAAATGAAACTGCGGATACCAACCAGTTTGCAACTATGAGAAATAATACCCCTATGAGGCAATCAGTGGCGGATGCTATGTTTAGCACTGAGCTAGGCTGTATCAAACACTGTTACCGCACGGTTTGGGACTACAAATTTTCTATTTAGAGCGGCAGGGTTTTGGCTGAAGCCGGTGCGTATATTGGCATCTGATTATATTTTAATAAAAAAAATATGATAAAGCATTTTAAACTCTCGCTAACAAAGCTTTTAAAACATGACTTATAAGACTGAAAGCTCATAAAGATAGACATCATGATAAATCCTGTAAAATTTAGTATCCTTTTTCGAGATTTAAGCACGTTATTTACGAATAGCCCTGGTCTCATCTTCGAGATTTATGTTAAGTATAATTTGCCATCAGTAAACATAAAAGTAATTTAAGAAAGCACATAAAATGGACTCGCCGACAATATTTTCAATCAGGTCCAATAAATTTTGTGTAATCCTTAGTTGAGGATGCAATCTAAAAGCGAAGGCGACATTTTATGTGTTTTTAGTTTGGATTAAAAATTTAGTATTAAAATAAATAAATAAATTTTCTTTAATATAAATTAAATAACTAATAAGTAATCAGCACTTAAAATTGCAATTGTGTCGATGTATGAATATTGAATACCCACTACACCATTCGTTCTATATGTGTTGTAATAGGCGATAAAAGGAACTTAAGCAGGAAATGGACAGATAAAAGAATTGCCAGCCCGCTTGCCAAGAGTTTCAATAATGGCAATAATGTTGCCCAAAATCGGTCTTTGTCTTGCAGTCTTGGTCTTGTTCTTGCATTTTTGCAAGCCCAAGACCAGGAACAAGACTGCCTAATTTTAGCAAGACCAAGACCAAGACTGACCGTGCAAGATTTGAGCAAGAACAAGACTAAGCCTGCGAAACTCTTGCGCCTTGCAGTTAGGAATAAGTGTCATTTCAGGGAGTATAGGAGTTCGGGTATACGCTTAGGGACTCTATGAGACGCAAAAAAATATATAAAAAAAATTTGGAAAATTGGACTTATACGCATTACGAACAATACCATAAACATACATAGCGGATGAAAATATCCATTAAAGGAAAAAACAGTGCATCCCTAGTTTTGACATCGGCACTTTGATAGTGCGCGGCGTCTTGTTGTCGGCATCATCAAAGGTCGAATACTGACCTGTCAAATCAAGGTCAAGATACACGCGCCGGCGGCTTCTATTGATATCGCATTCAATCGTCGCCGCCGCGCCGCACGCACTACATTTGATACTGTTTGAATGCCGCCACATAGTACATGTTCCAAAGAATAAAATAAGTTTCCGGGTGCTCAGAATGGACACGAATACATTATGCTGATCTCGCAAGGAATATTGTAATTAGATAATGGTAAGGATAGGTAGATACCATAATAATTTATTCTAGTAAGTAATTATTATAATATTAACTATATGGGTTTATAATAATTACTTACTATTATTATTATTATTACTTAATAGATAAACATGTTCAATAAGTTCACTGCAAATCTCGATTTTTGGAAGTGTGCGTTTTTAAACACAAAGTGTTCGAATATGTCGTCCCCCATTTGATAAATATTGTAGACACTTTTAACACACTTGAAACGTGTAAACATTTTGTACAATGCTAATCGAATAATATAAAAAGTATGCATATTAAATAAAAAGCGTAAAATAAGATCTATGTACTTTTTAGGAGCCCGAGTATCTCTTAGAGAACCGTTTAAAGAAATTGATTGCATCGAATTGATGTAAATAATAGTGATTTGCACAATTTTAATAGTAGAAATAAAAATAAAATCACAATACCTGCTTTCCGATTACACAAAGTATATAATGCGTTCTTGGGTAGCGATATACGCTTTTATAATAAGATTCCAAAAGAAATGTTAGAATGTTTGTCACCTTTTCAATTTAAGTCAGACAAAAATGCTTGGAACTGACCTCTCGTACTACACAGGACTAACTAGAAATTTCTAAACCGATTTGGTATCTACATACTCGTATACATTTGACATTTTATGTTTAACTTATCGCTTTACATAATTATAGAACTATTGTAAAAATATTTTGAAAAGAGCAACTACTGAGTACTACTGAGGAATCACAAATATTTCTTCCTGAAAAACCAAAATTAAGTGGAGATATCACAAGCTTTTTAATAATCACCGGAAAAAGTGGACAGGTAAGAAAAAAATATACTTATCACACAATAACATAACACATATATTATGGAACTAGCGGCCGCCTGCGACTTCGTCCGCGTACAATATCTGATTTCCTATGAGATTTTGAAATATTCTCGCTGCAAAAGTCTTACCTAAGTATAAAGAGGCTATATAGGTAAAGCTTAACTATGCAAGTACTTATTAATCAAAACTAATAAAGTAAATGTCGATCTTCATATCTATACTTTAAAAATATAGGACTTGCATGTAACCATTTTACCCCAATTTCACCCCCTAAGGGTAAGGTTTTCATAAAACAGCTTATTCAGCATTTTATTATTGAAAACTTATAAATTTAATACCGATCTTCGTGTCTAACTTCAAAAACGTAGGACTTTCATACAAACTTCCAACTCCCACTTACAATCTTCAAGTTTGTATGTTTTATAGTTCCTGAGATATCGTTATAGTCAGTCAGTGAGTGGTAGTTATATATATATATATATATATATATATATATATATATATATATATTCATTATATAGACAACGAATGGAAGTATCGATCTTTAGTCATATACCATCACGCGGTCGACATACTGGGGAAGATATTACTAATGTTTATTGGAATATGACATAATTGATAAAATACAGGGTAACACGGTCGACAACGCAACAGCAAATACCAAATTTATGAATGAATTGGACAAACAGCTGCCACACTTTGATTCAGACAATCAACATTTCTGGTGCTTTGCTCACATTTTGTGACATTGTACAATATTTATTAAAGACCTTAGCATTACACAGTGAAACTGACAATAAGGGATAAGAACAGCAGTATGAAGATAATGAAGACGAAACTGAGGAAGATGAAGAATATGCGCCAAATATTGCTGACTCACGTACAGCTATAACAAAATTACGCAGTATTTCCAGTAAAATAAAAAGAAGTGAGATATTGAAGAGGAAGTTTCAGTCTGCTTATGAAACAGCTGGCGTGCCATCAAATCTGAACCCCATACTCGACTGTCCAACGAGATGGAATTCCACACATGATATGATTGGATTTGGTTTAAAAGCGAGAACTGGAATTAACATATTGTGCACCTCTGTCACCGAATTGAATAATTTTCAAATCACAGATAGTGAATGGCAAATACTCGAAAAAATACATAAGTTTCTAATACACTTTAAACTTCTATCAACGAAACTTGGTGGAGAAAAATATGTACATTACCGCTAGTCATTGTATCATTCAATCTCTTGCTCGATAAAATTGAATCCATGGTAAAACAATTAGATGAGAAACCTAATCGATCCGAAGTGGATGAAAGGCTCATTCTGGGTTTTCAAGCAGCTCGAGACAAAATGCTTAAACATTATAAAAAGAGCAACTGGATTTATTGTACCTCTTTAATTTTAGAGCCAAGGCATAAGACTCAGACTTTTGACATGACATTATGGGGTAGCAAATTAAAACAGAAAGCCTGCGCAAATTTAATAAATTTATAAAGAATATAAAAGTCTACACTTAGTGAATACATCTCTAAGATCACCAAGAAATGAAAAGAAAGTATGTGAATATGATGAAGATGAAGAAGTAATAGACTTTGAGATATTGTATGCATGTCCCTCGACGTCATCTGGATCTGGATCTTTTATCAAAAAAAGTAAACCCAGAGCCGCCAGTTCGGAAGAGATTTTAGATTGGTGGAGGACGTCTGAGACAGAATATCCGACTTTATCGAAGATGGCCCGTGATTTTCTTTCAATACCTGCAACTTCAGTACCTGCTGAGAGATTATTTTCTAAAGCATCAAGAAAAAAATAGGTTAAGTGATGAGTCAGCCAGATGGTTACTTTGTATTAATTCTTGGTCAAAAGAGTTAATATAAAGTAACATTAATGTCGAAGCTGTTGTGTACTGTTATGTAATTTAATTTGTATTGTATTTTATTTTTTTATTTAAGTAAATGGTAAATTGTATAACTCTTTTATTCCATTTCATATAAGGGTCTATCAATCTCTTTATAGACAGATAATGTTCTTTATAATAGTCAAGTTAATGTCATTAATTTGTTTTTTATATGTTTTGACTAAGTTTTAGCACATGTAAGCTTATTAAATGTAAACGTTTATTAAGAAACAGACTAACTCCCGTGGCCGTGCGACTTGGTAGACAGCTCAGTTGGTTAGAGCATCGGCACGGATCGCTTAGGTCGTGGGTTCAAACCCCACCCGGTATTAGTTGATTTTTCGAATTTCTCATTAAATGTTTAGACATTTATTAATTTGGTTGGTGTTTCTATGGCTATATTAATTCTAACTCAAAATGTGCCTACTCTGTTAAGTTGTTCTAAGATCTAAAGTAACGTTTAATAAATAACAATAGGCTAATAGGTAATTGCGAGACTTGCGAGACTTGCGAGACTCTTGCTGCAAGACCAAGACTAAGAACAAAACTGAGAGCGCAATACCAAGACCAAGAACAGCCCAGGTACATTGGCGCAAGACCAAGACCAAGACTGGCTAAGTCTCGTCTTGTTCTTGCATTTGGGCAACACTAAATGGCAATCTGTGGGGAAGGCCTTTGATCAGAATTGGGCTAATATAAGCTGTAATGGATTGATAGACTTGATCACTTCGCCGTGGTAGGTCAGCTGGTGATCTTCTGGTCTACCTAACTCACAGATGGGCGGAGGCAGTAGAGTCCAAGGGGGAGGCATTGGCCGTTAGTTTGGACATTGCGAAGGCCTTCGATCGGGTTTGGCACAAAGCGCTTCTTTCGAAGCTCCCTTCCTATGGGCTTCCCGAGAAATTGTGCGATTGGATCACCAGTTTTCTTGCAGATCGGAGCATCAAGGTCGTTGTAGACGGTGCAAGCTCCGATTGCAAGCCTATTAATGCTGGTGTTCCACAGGGCTGCGTGCTATCGCCAACGCTGTTTCTTCTGCATATCAATGATATGTTGCAGACCCGTAACATTCATTGCTATGCAGATGACAGCACTGGTGATGCTCTTTACACCGGCCGAGCCAATATTTCTCGGGAAAACGTCTCCGAGTGCCGGGACAAACTTGTGTCTTAAGTCGAGTCTCTGCTGGACAAAGTCTCGGATTGGGGGCGACTAAATCTAGTCCATTTTAACCCCCAGAAGACACAAGTTTGCGCGTTAACCGCTAAAAAGAACCCCTTTGCCGTATCCCCTCAGTTTCAAGGCACTCCACTTGTTGCCTCAGCCAGTATCGGAATCCTCGGCGTCGACATATCGAGTGACGTGCAGTTTCGTGGTCACTTGGAAGGGAAGGCCAAATTGGCCTCTAAAAAGCTTGGCGTGCTCAGCAGAGCGGGACAGTATTTCATGCCGGCACACCGCCTGCAACTTTACAAGGCGCAGGTTCGGCCGCACATGGAATACTGTTCCCATCTCTGGGCTGGGGCTCCCCAGTACCAGCTCCTTTCACTTGACCACATCCAGCGCAGAGCGGCTCGAATCGTCGACGACCGAGTGCTTTCCGATCGGCTCGATTCTCTGGCACTGCGAAGAGATGTTGCATCCCTTTGCATTTTCTTTCGCATATACCATGGAGAGTGCTCTGAGGAATTGTTCGGATTAATCCCAGCCGCCAAATTTCGTGAACGCACTACGCGGCAAACGTCCCGATACCATCCACACCATCTGGATGCTTGGCGGTCCACCACTGTACGTTTCAAAAGGAGTTTTCTTCCGCGTACAACTTCTCTGTGGAATAATTTACCACCAGCGATTTTTCCGGACCGATACGACCTGGGGACCTTCAAGAAAAGAGCTTACTCCTTTCTAAAGGGCCGGCAACGCATCTGCAATTCCCCTGGTGTTGCAGTTGATCATGGGCGGCGGTAATCACTTAACATCAGGTGAGCCACATGCTCGTTTGCCCCCTCTTCTATAAAAAAAAAATATTTACTAAAAAAATGTATTTCATGAGAAAAATTGGAATATTGATTTTTTTCTTAAGCTTTTTTGTTCTTTTTATTTTTACCTAGCCTAAGTTACCTTTAATTCAGATAGTGGGTTGTAGCTGGTTTGCATGTTTTGCTCTAAGATTAAGTGTTTTTAATTAAAATTTGTTTTTATTAAAAACTTTTATCTCGTTAATGTCTAAATAAATAAACAAATATTTTACAATATTTTACAACATTACAACTCAAACTTATACTTACCTAACCAAAACATTATATAAGAACTTTCTTAGGCACTATTTAATTGTTTAATTAAGAACTCCCATTGTCTCCAATAAGGCCTTATTTTAGTCCGAGAACGTTTTTTACAGAATATATAACGTAACCACCATGCTTAGTATACCAATATGGTGATCCATTACCAGCTTTCTTTTACATTTGTAATGCTGACCGACACCATTTAAGTATTCAAAATAGGAAATAGTTATATTTTATTTATTAATTAATTTATTTTAAGTTAATTTTACCCCATTTATTATCTGTTATCCGCTAAGTCGAGCAAAAAAAGCGGCACGGTCGTACCATACTTTTGTCGAAGCACTTCAGGCCATTTTCGACTCCTATAAATTCGTAGAGGATAAAACTAGAAGTTTATACATAGATATTGTATAAACATGTATATATACTATATAATATATAAATATAACTATAATTAGATCATCAAATCTAACACTTCTAGCAACATATCAAATTTAAATACAGTTGGTGTTTAGTGTATAAATCGAGGAAAAACTAAAATACAACCGTCCATCAACACCAACTGCATAATTGACTTTGTAATCCCATATAAATATATAGAATTACAAAGTTACATTTGCAGTGAATGAATCAGTGTACTTGTATATGTATAAGGTGTAGATAGGTATGTGCGGAAAGGAAAAAAGTAGGACTATCTTATCTACAAAAAGAAATGAGATGCCATCAAAAACATAACTTGTATAAAAAACCAAGTCTCGCAACTCAGTTCTACTACCGTAAAAACTTGTGAGATCCATGTAATACCAAGTCGGTTAATTTGTTCAGTCACTAGTTAAGGGTCCTTTTGTTTTAAGTTATTACGTAATTAGCTAACCTAACAATATTTTATGGTGACCATATCAATGTTAAAAATCTTATATGTTTTAAGTGTATCTTGGCAATCGTACTAAGCAATCTAATTTAATAGTACCCGGATGACCGCTTGGTTGCTTGCTTGGTTTTTTTTTAAATTACATTTAAATACAAATTACATCCTGATGAATAATATTTTTTGATCTTATTGACATAATAGAAAAAACTGAACTGGTTATTTGAATAAAAATCATGAGTGCAATTATCTTAATTAAAATTTTCGTATTTTTAAAAAATATTTAAAAAAAGGGCTCGAAATAATAGAATTTTTCACAAAAGAAGGGAATTTGAAAAAAAAGGAAAAAAATCGGACCGAAGGCCGAACGCGAACCAAAGCATTACAATTTCGCAACCGCTTGATATCCACTTGAGCTACGATCATAAACACAACGTCGAAATTTACCTTCTTATATTGTAGCAGTTTTTTGATTGCTTGAAAACACGGACAAAAAGACATTTTTTGGAAATAAATCCTAGCTAGATCGATTTATTGCCCCCGAAACTTCCTGGACACTAAATTTTATGAAAATCGTTGGACTACCCGGATGACCGAGCTTTGCTCGTTTTTTTTTGAAATTACATTTATAAATTACATACTGATGAAACATAAATAATATTTTTTGATCTTATTGACAAAATAGAAAAAACTCTCAAAAAAATTTTCAAAAAAAAAAGCTTTATCACAAAAGAAGAACTAAAAAAAACCGATCAAACCACGGAACTCCACTATCACACCCGACCGAAATCCCACCTGATGATGACCTTACGATCGTTAGTGAATTGTCAAAATTTACCTTCTTATATTGTAGCAGTTTTTTTATTGCCCGAAAACACGGACAAAAGGACATTTTCTAAAAATAAATCCTAGCTAGATCGATTTATTGCCCCCGAAACTCCCTGGACACTAAATTTTATGAAAATCGTTGGAGCCGTTTCCGAGATTCCGATTATACATATACCTATATACAAGAATTGCTCGTTTAAAGGTAAAGGATAGGATAATATGTGTTACTTGTGAGATAAATTATGTTTTCTTGCGATGGCCAAGTCAATCTATTTATTTGAAACATAAACGGTTTTTAACATTGATATGGTCACCATAAAATGTTGTTAGGTTAGCTAATTACGTAATAACTTAAAACAGAAGAACCCTTAATTAGGCACTGAATAAATTAACCGACTTGGTATTACATGGATCTCATAAGTTTTTACGGTAGTAGAACTGAGTTGCGAGACTTGGTTTTTTATACAAGTTATGTTTTTGATGACATTACACTATACCTGAAAATACTTGTTCAACGCGGAATTCAAATCCTAGACCGTGCAGCGTGTCATTTGCCTGTGACGCCACTTAACCATTGCATTGACGAACTGTCGACATCGTCATCAGTCACAGGCCTTAGGGTTTTCTTCGGATTAAAGATATATAAACTAATTAGATAATATTTTATTACTTGTACCACACAATCGTTAAGCTTAAAGCCAACTACGGCTAACGTAAATGACCAACCCGTGTTTATTATTCCTTGTTTTAATTGAAATGCAAACATAGCGGCTGGATCTGTGAAAACAGCGCCACCTGTGTTTTGAAGGGAGAGTTAACTCTGTGTTGATCTGCGCAATAAAAACTAAACGCACATTTTAACAGACATACCGTTACAGCCTATCAACGTTCACTGCTCAACAGGCCTCCCCCATTGATTGCCTCATAGGGGGCATATTTGCCATAGTTGCCACGCCTGGCAAGCGGATTGGCAACCGCAGTCTTTTATTATTTTATTGTTATTAGAAAGACACTGCTATCTGTATCCTGGTTGGTTTCCCTGTGTCACCTCTTACGACACCCACGGGACGATATAGGGTAGTGGATATTCATAAACCGCCACTACATGGTGAATAGGCACATTGGTCACAATTAATTCTACTGTACGACCGACTTAACAGTAAGCACATTTATTTTTTCTTGTGGGTCTCCATTCAGTCTTATTTCAGTTAGTAACTAATCTTTTTTTTTCTTCTTTATGGATCTGTAAAGGTGTAGGTACTGGTGGACATGGGCGATTTGTAGGGAGGATTTGCCTTAGCTTACTGAACAGTTAGGCTACATCAGCTATTTATTTTTTCTACTTAGGATGTCACTGTATTTCATAACCCAGTAAAACTCCGTTACACTCATTAGCTCGCTCAGTGACAATAAGTGAAGTGAAAAACCACTGGATAATAAATATGAAATCTAACAAAAAAAAAATGTTTATTTTAAGATATTTGTATTCCGCTATCTGTTGACGATAGTAAGGCATTAAGCAGGCATAAGGAGAGAAAAGGAACGGTGGATATATCGTCCTTAATATGATACAAACTTGTGGTGTAAATTTTCTATTATATTTAATAACTTAAGGTAATACGTAACTTAACAAACTTTTTTCTTTTAAACAACAGTTAGCGGCTTGTTAAACTTTGAATTGATATTGATGAGGAGATTAAGTACCTACACCTAATACGTTAGGAAAGTTTTGTTTAAAACTTAAAATGAGTGATCGTTAAATTTTAACTTTGTAAGAATAGCTTTTTACTTGTTTTACTTTCAAATTTAAGGAGAAAATATTTTCTATACGTAAATAGGCTATATTTAGACGAACATAACAACATAAAACATAATAAACTTAAAAATACAACGTAGAATGAAACAACTTTCTTTACGAGGTAGAACCATGTTGCAGATGTATTATTAGCATATTTGTAGCACGAATGTCGGCTCGACCGGGGAAGGACTACGCTCTCACAGAATACCATCGTAAAATAGCAGCTCAACGCTGCCATGTTTCGTATGGTGCGTGTAGAGAACTGGAGACTCATTTTACTGGAAACGAGGTATTCCATCTTAGTCCTCATGGGTGACAACGCATTTTCATTTTGATTCGTTACTAGGATAGATATCTACGATCGATGTAGATGTCTATGGGCTATAGAAATCACTTACTGTCAAGTGGACTCTGTGCTCGTTTGTCATCCTATGCTGTAAAAAACACATTTAAACTGTTCATAACGTAACTGTTGTAGATATATACCGGTATTTTGTCATACAAATGTTCTTTTAACATTTGGTGTACGAAAAATGCATTTAAAGTATGTAATTGTAAGCGATAATAGAATGATCGTAAATTGTCATCATCTAAACAGATGTTGATAATGATGATGATTAATAATCAATGGCACACTAGCTTTTTTTCGGTCAACAAATAAACATACAAAACATTACCTGTGCCATTTCTTTATCGTTCAAAATTCATTAACCTCAAGGGAATTGCGTTATATCGTTCAAGCCTATCAAGCTCGTGCATCTCGGCGAGGGAAATAAAAAAAAAAACGTTGCTAAACAACCGCTACTTTAGAGTACGTGGGCACTATCTAACTCACTCACTGGCGGACTATTCGACTCAGGGTTTTTTATATATTTTCATTTGTATAGAATAAGTCCACCTAACTGTTGTGAATGATTTGGCTCAAAGATGCCATGTATGGCTCATTACAAATTAAAATGCAGATGCTTTGTCACCCCTGAGGAGTAAGATGGGATGCCACATTTCCAGTAAAAGGGGTTTACAGTTCTCTACACTCATCATACGAAACAGCAGCATTAAGCTTCTATTTTACGTTAGTATTCTGTAAGAGAGAGGTCCTTCTACACTCAAACCAAACCAATTAAGGCTACAACCATAATATAGTAGCAGTATGGCTTTACCACATAAAATATTTGTATGTCAATATATAATGTGAATAATAACAAATAACAACTTTCAAATCTTAATATAATATATAAATTACGTGTCACGTTGTTTGTCCGCGATGAACTCCTAACCTACTAAACCAATTTTAATCAAATTTGCACACCGTGTGCAGTTTGGTCCACCTTGAGAAATTGGATAGTTTTTTGTCCATGAGTGACACAAATTTTTTTTGCGAATTTAAGTATTGTTAATAGACATACAAGGACTGCCTGGCAAGCTAGTATAATATAAAAAATAACGTATGAGTCTGTAGCTGTAGTCAAGCAAAGAAAACTACAAATGGATCATCCCCCTTAAATATATTTACATTCCCACTAAATGATAAGTATAATCCAATCAATGGGAGTATCAACTAGACTGTATTTTACTATTTATTTGGTATCAGTTTATTTGGTAGAGTTGGCACCGGTTTTAACGCGTCTTTTCCGGTACCTACTCCCTAGGCGTAGTCCCAAAATCATGGAAGACGGCTTTCGTCCACCCGATCCCTAAAAAAGGCGACCGCTCAGACCCGTCCAACTACCGGCCTATCGCCATCACCTCCTTGTTCTCCAAAACAATGGAGTCCATTGTAAACTGCCAGCTCATGAGGTACCTTGAGGATCACCAGCTGATTAGTGACCGCCAATACGGGTTTCGCCGTGGTCGGTCAGCTGGTGATCTTCTGGTCTACCTAACTCACAGATGGGCGGAGGCAGTAGAGTCCAAGGGGGGAGGCATTGGCCGTTAGTTTGGACATTGCGAAGGCCTTCGATCGGGTTTGACACAAAGCGCTTCTTTCGAAGCTCCCTTCCTATGGGCTTCTTGAGAAATTGTGCGATTGGATCACCAGCTTTCTTGCAGATCGGAGCATCAAGGTCGTTGTAGACGGTGCAAGCTCCGATTGCAAGCCTATTAATGCTGGTGTTCCACAAGGTTGCGTGCTATCGCCAACGCTGTTTCTTCTGCATATCAATGATATGTTGCAAACCCGTAACATTCATTGCTATGCAGATGATAGCACTGGTGATGCTCTTTACACGGGTCGAGCCAATATTTCTCGGGAAAATGTCTCCGAGTGCCGGGACAAACTTGTGTCTGAAGTCGAGTCTTTGCTGAACAGAGTCTCGGATTAGGGGCGACTAAATCTAGTCCAGTTTAACCCCCAGAAGACACAAGTTTGCGAGTTAACCGCTAAAAAGAACCCCTTTGTCGTATCTCCTCAGTTTCAAGGCACTCCCCTTGTTGCCTCAGCCAATATCGGAATCCTCGGCGTCGTACGGCAGGTTCGGCCGTACATGGAGTACTGTTCCCATCTCTTGGCTGGGGCTCCCCAGTACCAGCTCCTTCCACTTGACCGCATCCAGCGCAGAGCGGCTCGAATCGTAGACGACCGAGTGCTTTCCGATCGGCTCGATTCACTGGCACTTCGAAGAGATGTTGCATCTCTTTGCATTTTATTTCGCATATACCATGGAGAGTGCTCTGAGGAATTGTTCGGATTAATCCCAGCCGCCAAATTTCGTTAACGCACTACGCGGCAAACGACCCGATACCATCCACACCATCTGGATGCTTGGCGGTCCACCACAGTACGTTTCAAAAGGTGTTTTCTTCCGCGTACAACCTCTCTGTGGAATAGTATATCACCGGCGATTTTACCGGACCGATACGACCTGGGGACCTTCAAGAAAGGAGCTTACTTACTCCTTTCTAAAGAGCCGGCAACGCACCTGCAATTGCTCTGGTGTTGCGGTTGATCATGGGCGGCGGTAGTACAACGGTTAACATCAGGTGAGCCGCATGCTCGTTTGCCCCCTCTTCTATAAAAAAAAATCAACTTTACTGTATATAAATGTATGTTAAAGACAATTATGTATTTTAAGCAGCTATTTAAAATACTACACGATGTATGCCTTTATCAGATTGGGGCTCAGAAAGCCAGCAACGAAATAGAAAGGTAGAATCGGCTGGACCTGGCACTGATAGCTCATATGTGTTACCGTAATATATGATACCATAACACGCAATTTTTATTGACATGGTGCAGTTAGAGACCGTTGCTAGTTTGAGATCACATCAGCGATGCTGCGAAAGCTGGTGAAATTAAGCCATCGATTGCTACCTGCCAGTTTCATCAACAAATTTTAACCTATTTTTGACTCAACTGTCATAAATTTGCTATTTAACTTCTAACTTGATATACTCGTAAATAAAGTGGCAACTTCTCTTTTATAGAACCGGTTTGAGCTACAAGTTAGGTTACTAACTAGTAATTACTTAGTTACAAATTTCAATGGTTTCTGTTGACTTCACTTCAGGCTGGATAGAGTTATAGTTTGTACTATAATTTAGTACTTATTAATCTATGTCTATAGATCTGCTTCCAATAATATTAAATTGACAAGCTGTATTCCATAGGAATTGCTCATATTATGTATTAGTACAAAAGTACAGCAGATTACTAAGGCTAAGACTTCATTTCGATATACTTGTGCGAGTATTTATAATAATAAGTTTAGTAAGGGTGTGTTTAGATACATTCATTTTATAATAATTTTATTCTATATTTTTTGATAGAAAGAAATTAAAAAAATAATTATTAAAATATTCGAGTTTTGTACAATTCGATTCAAATTTTATTTTTTTCGAAAAAATCTTGTTTATGTTATTCGAATGTTGCCAGAAATATTAAATGAAATTTAATGATACTCGAATTTCATCAACCAAAACTGAAGCAGCGTGAAGAACTGCGTTCCCAGCTGTCTCGTCCCTATGAAATTTTTCGTTAAGTCTATGACTGTTTGACTGCGGGCTTGACAATTCCAGATAGTTCACATCATAGACTGATGCAGTAGGCTTCTACGATGCACTGAATTTACAATGAAGTATTTTTTAATTTAATTTATCTATGTAGTAGTTCAAGAACTAAGGGCTCGTCATAAATTTCACAGTAAGCTAGCAACCCGGGTTTGATCTCCACCGACACCAATGATATTATAAGTAAAAAGTAAAAAGTACCTCTTTTCTTATAATATCATTGGCCGACACCAATTGAATAATTAATTATAATTTTTAGCTCAACTTTAAGCACCAAGAGCTCAGTTGCGAAGGAAAATATCGTAAGATGGTCTGCATGACTCGGTATTAAAATGTTTCAAGGAAATAACGCTAAGCAGATCAGAAATAAAAGGGGGCCTGTGCTCGACAGTGGAACATATAGATAGACATGTGTGTCGTAAAAGACATCATGGACGGTCGGAAGGATATCATGGACTCCGATAGGTATAAGAAACACTGTCTCAATCTAATATCCAGACCAAAATCTGCGCTCCCCAAGTCTCTTATCCGCCTACGAAGCGTTGCTATAACGACCATCCCTAGATCAGGAGAAGACCATAATGAAAAAGAAGAAGAATTAGGTGACAGAGAGAAATTTTGCAAATGTTTGATGCGTGGTTTATATTTTTCTTGTTTTCAAACAAGGTCTCACAAAATAACGCAAGGTACTTTTGAAATGTATATTTCAGTTCTACTAAGTGATGTCGCATAGCGTTCTTTAATAAAATATTCACAAGTACAAGAACAATTTCTATGACACATCGGATTACCTGTGTCGTGGAAATGCATGACTGTTGTTTGAATCATATAAAACGTACTTTTACTTAAATCGTATTAAAATATTTTTTTTATAGAATAAGGGTAACAAAGGAGCATACAGTCCACCTGATGGTAAGTGGATGCCGTGACCTATAGAATGTAGATATTATAAGATTAAGAATCAAAACGCAGATTCGTTGTCACCCTGCGGACTAAGATGGATTGCCTCGTTTCCAGTAAAAATGGGTCTCCGGAAACCTACACTGACCATACGAAAGACAGCAATATTTACGCTGGTATTCTGTGAGAGCGTGGTCCTTCCCCGGTCATGCCGACTTATTCGTGCTACAACCATAACATAGCTGCAATGTGGCTGTTACCCTACCACGTAAAAGAATTTATACTCACATATTTTTATATACTCAAAAAAAAATTAAAGCACATTTTTATTTTATATGATTTAAGTGTATATGTTTCTGAACCTATAAATAAAGTTGAAGGTTACTTGGTAACGATGATAATACTGAATATATGCCTCTCCACAGATTGCCTCTAAGGGGGGATATTTGTCATAGTTGCCACGTGGGTTTTATAGTTTTTACTTGTTATCAAGTAGATGCTGCTGCCCATCTTGTTTCATCAATTCCCTTTGTTACTTCTTACGACAACCACGGGATGAAAAGGGATATTGGATATTCTTACGCCGCGCCGTCCCCACGCGGCAGTAAATTAGGAGCATAATGCTGTTGTGTTCCGTGTGGTTTCATGTGATTAACTGGCTAGTTACGTGGTAGAGCCATGCTGCAGCTATATTAATTGTATAGTTGTAGTACGAATGGGTTGGCTCGACCGGGGAAGGACCACGCTCTCACAGAATACCAGCGTCAAATAGCAGCTTAATGCTGCTGTGTTTCGTATGGTGAGTGTAGAGGACCGGAGACCCTTCTTACTGGAAAAGAGGCATTCCATCTTAGTCCTCACGGGTGACAACGCATCTTCATTTTGATTCGCAAACGAGGATAGATGTGTCTATGGGCCACAGCAACCACTTACCATTAGGTGGACTGCGTGCTCGCTTGTCACCCTTTTCCTATAAAAAAAAAACACAACCACATGGGCCTACAATATACGCCTCAGTTTCTATTAAGGCCTTTCTATTTTTACGGAAGTACCTACGCATCACATAAATTTCTAATATAACTTTGTAACGAACTAAGATATAATTTTTATTTTTTTTTTATTAATTTCTTTTATAACAAGGATGTTTTTAATTAGTGCCGTATTATATTTGAGACCAGATTTTATGTACATTACATTAAAATAATTGTACCAGGAGTCAATATCGTTATTCTATTATGAACTAATTACCATATTTTTTGGCAGTTGTAACCAAAATCTTTTTGGTTAAGTATCATATAGTAAAGGCACACCATATTGTCCCTCTAGTGCTAGAAACTTCTATAGTTGGAAGAAAAAGCAGTATACCCTTGTTATTTACATCTACACATTTTAATAATATGATTACTGTTGTCATTTACACAACCATCAGTTATTTAACATTTTTATAATAATTAATGTAATAATAATAATAATGTCCTCCCGACCGAATTTCGTTGACGGCGGCCAGCCTCAACGGAGACTAGTCATCGGTGTAGAATAGGATTGTAGTGCCCAAGTGTATGCGTAAGCACAGGTGCACTCTCTATTCTCTCTCATAATCCGATGGGTCTGTAAACCGACACGACCGGAGAGAGATCAGGCGCAGGAGCAACGGCTTTACGTGCTTTCCGAGGCACGGGGGTGAGACACCGCCAACTTCCTGACTCCGGGCATCTACTGAGAATTTCTTGACGGAAAAACTCAATAGTTAATCTTAAGCCCGACCCGGGATCGAACCGAGGACCTCATGATCAGTAATCGCACTTCTACAATTCTTAGACCAACGAGGCAGTCATATTAATATTGTCGTAGTCAGATTAATAGTAGTACCTACTAGTAAATAATTCTTTGAAAAATAAACGCAGTGTGACCAAATCCTAGCACAGCGCATGCGCAGCTGCACGATGCGCTTGCTACCGGTTCTGTGGCGTCCCCTTCCTTCCCCCTCCGCTATCGATGGTCGGGCAAAACGGAAAATTTTATAGCTGCCTTTTTATTAGACAACACTTTGATTTCTATGTTGATAATATAACTTGAAGTGGCGTTTTATTCTTTAGCCTTATTTAAAAAAAAAAAAAAAAAAAAAAAAGAACTTATTTTATTGTTTTATTTTTCAAATTCATGGTATACTAAAATTACTGCCTCGTTGCTCTAGTCGTTGTAGTAGTGTGACTGCTGATCATGAGGTCCTGGGTTTGAATACCGGGTCGGGCAAATAAGTATCAATTATTGAGTTTTTCTTAAATAAGAATTTCTTAATAGAAATCTCAGTAACTGCACGGAGTCAGGAAGTTGGCGGTGTCTCACCCCCGTGCCTCGGAAAACACGTAAAGCCGTTGGTCCTGCGCCTGATCTCTCTCCGGTCGTGTCGGTTTACCGTCCCATCGGATTATGAGAGTAAGGGAATAGAGAGTGCACCTGTGCTTGCGCATACACTTGGGCACTATAATCCTGTCCTGCGCCGAAATTCGGTCTGGAGAACATTATAATACTAAAAATTATGTATATTTACAATCTTCTACATAAGTGTTAATAACAAAGAGGTTTTATGTATTTTTTTCGTGGGTTCCAAACATAGAGAAACACGTATTACATTACATTTGCATTATC
The DNA here is from genome assembly GCA_907164705.1 of Parnassius apollo. Classification (NCBI taxonomy): domain Eukaryota; kingdom Metazoa; phylum Arthropoda; class Insecta; order Lepidoptera; family Papilionidae; genus Parnassius; species Parnassius apollo. The sequence goes on from CAJQZP010000295.1 coordinate 3,168,437, forward strand.
TAACAGTAAGTAGGAAATTTTGTAGCGCTCCTAGATATGACGGGACTGTGTACCTGTATAATTTACAACAATGATGACTAATATTGAAAAAAAAATACTACCCAGAGGGGTAGACAGAGAAGACTTCCATTTAGACGATCCTGACAACCTTCTCCTCCCACTATATATTCTCTTAATTGAAACATATGCACAAAATATTACTGCTACAATAGTGAGAACAAATACTGAGACACTCACTCTTTAAAACCTAACCCGTGTCCCATGTAACGCAGCTTTGTAGATAAAAGGTAGGTTCTTAACCTTATTATAATGTAATATACCAATATTTAATTATACCTACCTGTAAATGATCAGGGGTTGAATCACATAGCAACCGTCAAAAATTAAATAAAAAAATCGATCGTAATTAATTTTTATAGAGTATTCCGTTAGAACAGTGAAATTTTTAATGCTCACTAAATAAATAAATCTAATTAATAATTTATACAATAAATAAATCCAATTTATACTATTAATAAATAATAAGTAAATCTAGTAGCTCAAGCAAACAAAACAAAATAAACGCTACAACAGGTAATTCGCAAAAGTTTATTAAATACTTCCTAACAAAAGTATACTCGAATAGAAAATAAAATCAAATTCGAATCATTTTTAAGAGGAAGCCTGCAGATCTGAATACCACGTGGTAACTGGGTTTCAAGAACACTCTAAGTCATTTGCACGTATGGTATGGCAAAAATAGCATATTTAAATTTCTTGAAAACATGCGACATCACAAAACACAGCAGACCTCACTTACAATAATCTGCCTGTAATCTATATAAAATGAATATTTTGGTGAATTGACATATAATACACTAACAATATATTTAAATTCACCACAGTCATAGTCCAGAACAGTCTTTGGACAGATTTATCGCTATTAGTTGATTGCCAGCTTGTCCGTTACTCAGCGGGTCTCACCACGTGTGCTGCATTGGTCATGAGTTTTCTTTTACTTCCCATAGTGGCTTCTTACTATGCTTTAAAATGAGGTGTTGGACCCTTACAACGCCACCCCACTATAAAGTCACATTCCTGGTATAATGGATGAAAGTATTAATTACTATAACTTGATTAAGGTTGTTAAAATTACTTGCAAAGGAACGTCTAATGCACTGAATTAATATAACTGTAAGTATTGCAGTTACACGCTTCGTCAATGTTCTGAATGTCTCGTACTACTAGACCATAGTAGTCGCAAGGGCGACTGGTGAACATTTTTTTATAGAATAAAGGTGTCAAACGAGCACACAGTCCACCTGATGGTAAGTGGTAGCTATAGCCTATAGACATCTACATCTATCCTCGATTACGAATCAAAATGCAGATGAGTTGTCACCCGTGTGGACTAAGATGGAATGCCTCCTTTCCAGTTAGAAGGAAACACAGCAGCGTTAAGCTGCTATTTTACGCTAGTATTCTGTGAGAGCGTGGTCCTTCCTCGTTCGAGCCGACCACGTTGGCTCTACCACGCATAAAGACAGTATACATGTGGTCCCGAGATTGAATTCCGGGTCCGAGATTCAAGTAGGTATTTGGTTTTCCTGTCAAGAAATTTTCAGTAGCGGATTACCATCTCATCGGAATATGAGAGTAAGGGAATGGAGATCAAAGATTGTGCACCTGTGCTTGCACACAAACCCGTGCACTATAATTCAGTTCTGCGTTGATTGTTACTGGGTAATTGTCTCCGTTGATACTGGCGGCCGTGAACTAAATTCGGTCTCGAAGACAATATAATATATTATATTGAATTACGACGAACAACCCAGTTGAATTACTAATTACTCAGACAGATTTCTAGGCGAAAAAAGGAGTCCAACCTTCTTGCTATATCGTCTGATTGTAGATTATCAAATCTGGGATTTATAAATATTTTAGAAATAGCACATGTTACATAACGGTGTTTAAACTAAAAAAAAAATATCCCAATCCAAATCCAAATCCACGAGATTTTTCTGGAATTTCCCATAGTGCCATAATCCTTACGAAACTCATGAGAAGATATAGAGTAATGGATTTTTGGATTCCGACATTTGTGGCGTCTAGCATATAAAATAACAAACAACTTTATGGATATTCCATACCTTCGAGTACTACGATGCATTCTAATTCTAGGTAGTGTGTAGTAATAAAGACTTAGTTACTGAATAAAACAAAATCTTGAAGAAACCTAGACTTAGCGTTTGAATAATACATTGCCCACATCACAAGCAAAGTAGGTACGCTGCAAAACGTGTAACGTACAAACGCGATTCTAAATTTAAATATCAGCGAGTAAGCGAGACAGAGAATGTGCTCGTGCGCATATTAATGGTTTATGCACTACACTGGATGGGAACTAGTTTATATTATTATAAACTTATCAATAAATTTAAATAAATATGCAATCGTCTGAAAAACAGGTACCTAACCTAGTTCAGGCAGGTAGCTAATATTATAAACTTGACTTTACAATTTTTTGTAGATTCTACACTATTAAGCTACAAATAGTTTTAATAAATAAAATTAAAATAAAATAAAAAAATTCGAACTAAAATAACATACTATAATAAATAGTATGTTATTTTAGTTCGAATTTTTGTTTTTTTTAATTGTAATCATTTGTTCCTGTATGTAAACATATGTAATTGAAAATGAAATAAAAATTATTTACTATTATTAATATTACGCAAAATTTATTATTTTTATTTCCCATTTATTTTCGATCAACATTGTCTTGATGATGCCTTGTTTAGAGGCAAAACTCATGTCGAATTATGGACGGTAGTGTCTTACTTGTGAACAGTACCTACACAGTTACTTAAAAAAATTTAGATGTAATGATGTTACAAACTGCAATCGTGGAGAGAAATAAAGATTATTATTATTATAGTTAGGAGTAATGGCGACAAGGATAGTGCACGCAATTGAAGGAGGCCGGGAAGTGCTCTTCAATAGTTTGTTAGTTTAGATGAATAATTTTTATTAGACACATTATTTTATTTATTAACGCGAATCTTAGCAAATAATTTTTTAAATAATTTAATATAATGAATTTCCGAAAAGTAACACCTGATTCTATTAATAGTTAATGGAAAAAGAAGCTTCAAAATTCCAAGAAATCATTAACAGCTACTAAGGGAGAGACAATAATAAACTAATGGTATATGGGCTGATAACTTCGATTAATAATAGTACTATTATTAATCGAAGGCTGATAAGATAGTAAGTTGTTGGACGTTGTTTTGTCTTTTTAGGTAAGAAACGCTATGAGTTTTACCCAGAATCCACTACGGATTTCTTACATTGTAAATACAATATTTTTATTAATAACTCGACCACAGAGCCACCTATAGTGTTCAGATTTTTTAATTTACTTTTTAAATACCAAAACAACGCTTTATTTTCAGTGCAAGTTATTTTGGTCTATTCTATAGAATTTTTAATAACTAACAACACCACGTATCGAATCCTACCTTATATACCTATTGAATATCGTCTAACTAAAACGAAAATTATACTGCGTGAATACGACTATAATTGGTCAAGCCTATTAGAAGTTACATAATCACTTATAAACACACTAACGATTGTATTACATATCATCATTATCATTATTGTCATCACAGTCCTTCACAAGTCCTCATCAGTGGAGGAGACAGGAGGAGACATAGGTCCCAAGGAATGCCACAAAGCACGGTCCTGAGCCACCTGCAAATACGATTGCATTATATTATAAATAAAATAATTTGTCGTAGATTTTTGAAACGTTAAAGAGAGTCGAAAAGAGAAAAGCGACGGATTTGAGTTCATATGCTCAATTGCGATAACTGCAATCTTTTCTAACTTCATACGATAGCAAAAGCGGTAACAGAATCACAGCAACAGCTAACATTGTAATAAAAATTTAAAAGGAACTTTTTACTTAATTTGAAAGAAAGATTGAAAGAAGTGCTACAAGTTCATATGAAAATCTAAATATTAATATTAAGAATTATTCACATAAATGCTGGAAAGAAACCTCTAGGATTTTTTGTTAATACCATTATTTTTTTGTTTTAATTTAGTAGGCATACTAGTTATATATAAGCACACTAGATAATAGATAGATTATTTATTATCTTGTGTGCGTCCCTGATAATTATAATAAAATTGAAGTAGATAAAAAATTGACACGCGTGCCCAAAAAATGTTTGCTTAGACAGATGTTAACAAAGTCATCAGTCATCAGTAGCGCATTACTGCATGAGCGATAGATATATCGTCCAGCAGTTACTTAATCCGTGACAAACAGACTTGCGGTGCGCGGGCGCACCCACCCCGCACGTCTCTACGCTGCCCGCGTGCGTAAACGTGACCCCTTTGTTTGAACTCCAACTCCAACTACGCCTTAAAACCTTTCTTCTTTTATTATTTTCGTTCGCTGCAGTTGATTTTGTCCAGGATTGTTATTGTGCAGATTAATTTAATGTGCCTGTTGAGAGATATGTTTTGCGACTGAGCCGTTTTAGATGGTTCAATGTTAGTTATTGACCTTGTATTGGCCATGTAAGAATATTTACTACCCTTATATAGTCCCGTAGGTATCGTAAAAGGCAATAGTAGGAAACAAACTAGAAGATGGACAGCGACGTCATCCTGAAAACAACTCAAAATTATAAGAAACTGCGATTACAAACCCGCTTGCCAAGCGTGGCAACTATGGCAAAATCCCCACGAACAGCGGACTTTGATAGGTTATAAATTATAATGGGTGTGGATGGAGTGCTAAATATCATGTAGATGAGCATTGTAAAGTTAAACAACTTATTTTGTGATAATAATATTATTTTTTGTTTTATGTCCAAGTCATATAACGTTCATATAATAAAAAGTAAATCCTATCTTATAAAACAGATTTTGTATTAAATTCATAGCGCATTTTTATATTTAGTTTTACGGAATAAGGGTAACAAAAAGGCATACAATCCACCTAGAAATTAAATGCAAATGAATGCCGTATTGAAATGAATGTATGTAACCCCTAAAGATTAAGCTGGAATTCCTAGCCTCTAGTAAAAAAAATCTGCTGTTCTCTAAACTTACCGTACGAAACAGAGCTAAGCTGCTAATTTACGCTGGTATTCCCTGGTCGAACCGACCCCTTCGTGCTAAAAACATAATATTATAGCCTCTCGCTTTATATAGGTAGCCTTGGTAAGACCTATGGTTGGATATTGTAGAGCGACAGTGTTGTCTACAGCGAATTGGTGATGTTGCAGTAGGAAGTTTTTCAATATGTAGCTGGAGAGTATTTCTGGGTTACGTCAAAACATTTTAATTTGTAATTAAATGGTCAAGGTGATGCAAACGATCAATCTCTTTAATTATTATCAAATAAAACTTATTTTAATGAATTTATCGGGGTTAATTTTAAATCCGACGTTACGGGTACTTTCTAGCACCCATGGTCACAGGGAGGAATAGTGTTTGTTTGTTCGATGTCATAGTTAACGAAAGCCACCTTAATTTTTTAATTATTAATTTTGTTCCGATATACGCAGAATGGGCTTACAGTATCATGAACTTTTGCAGTAGTATGTTTGGATTTAATTTCATTAATTATGGGATCCCGAGTAGATGGTAGCACCCACCCATTTTCTATTTAATAGCCTCGCGAATCATCCTTGGTAGGAATCGGTGTTCTCTTGCGAGGATTTGTTGTCTATCAAATATGTTATAATGCTTGGGACGATCCTGACCATGTTGACATACTGCAGACTTCCCGGAGCGTCGGTGTTTAACATCAGTGATATGTGCTTCCACTAGGATTTTTATGGATTTTTTTGTTTATTCTATGTAAGAGAGACCACATTCACAATCAGTCTTGTATACTCCTATATCTTGTAGAGGGATATTACACATGACGGATGGTAAAAATTAAAAACTGACTTAACTTCTTTGGCGGCTTGTATGATCTTATGGAAGCCCGCTTCAAGATGTAGCCAATCTTGTCTGTGACTCCTCTGACATATGGTAGTGCAGCAGGCACACGGCACATGGCAACACGCTCGATTGTGGCCGGTTTCAGTCAGTCACTATGACGGAGGCACGAGACCTGAAGCTTGGTGTCGTGAAAAACTTTCTTGACGTGCTGGACCTCGGCAGCCACGTGGTTACAGGTGTTGTTGATGATGATGATTCTATGATGAAAAAGAAAATTAATTTTAAACATAGCTAATATGTAATACGTGGTAGAGCCACGCTGCTTTCGGAAAATAGCAGCTAAAAACTGTAGTGTTTCGTATGGTGAGTGTAGGGAGCCGGAGACTCCTTTTTATTGGAAACGAAGCATTCCATTTTAGTCCTAGGGATAATAACGCATCAGCATCTTGATTCTTATCTCAAGGATAGATGTAGATGTCTATAGACCGCAGCATTCACTTACCATGAGCTGGACTGTGTGCTCGTTTGTCACCATAATTCTATAAAATAAATGTTAACATCATTATAACCGTGTCTCTGAAATAAATATAACAACTAATCTTTTTATGTCAATTAACAGTCACGCTGAAAAATATAATGCCATGCAGTGACAAATGTATGTCAACATTAACGTGAAATCTATGCGGTTAATAACCTTAAATATGTCTTAAAACACAAAAAATAGTGTAAAAATGAATAACAGGAAAAGTTGTGGATGAAATTATAAATATGTTTCATACAAATAAATTTCACTCAAACGTTTTACAATTTTCTTGGTTCTATAAAATTAAAATTTAAAATAAAAGTAAGTATTACAGCATATTTTTAAGTATTATTGACAAGATTGCACCAATCAAATATATATTGATGATTATATTTAAAAAAGAAGTTTTGCTTAAACTCACCAATGTTACGTAATATTTTAGCTTTGAAGTGGATGCGCAATTACACATTACACCGCGGTATTTCCAATTTCAATCTTTCTTCTACTTTTACTATCTTTTCCTGCCTATATTATTAATATTTTTACTAAATTTGTTTCGCTATGTATTAAAATGTTTTCTGGATGTTTGATAGCAATTTATAAAACGTTTTAAAATTTTAAAATCTATAAAAGTCCACTGCTGAACATAGGCCTCCCCCACAGACTGCTTCATAGGGGATTGTGCCATAGTTGCCACGCTAGGTTGCGAGTTGACAACCGCAGTTATAGTATAATATAGTTTATTATTTAGAGTTGTTATCAGTAAAATGCCCATCTTTTGTTCCAGTTTCCCTCTGTCGCCTCTTACGACACCCACGGGATGATATGAGGGAGTATATTCTTACACCACCACTACACTGGTAAAATTTCTATGTTTAGCTATTATTCTAAGCGAATACACAAGCTTATTTTCATGTGTAAATTAACAGATTTTAAGAAAAATTGCTTTAAATTACACAAATGCTACTAATAGCAGAATTATGATCGTTATATGTACGTGATACAGTCATGCTGCAGCTATATTATAGTGTAGAACGAACGGGTCAACTCGACACGGAGAAAGGACCACGCTCTCACAGAATACCAGCGTAAAATAGCAGCTTAATACTGCTGTTTCGTATGGTGAGTGTAGAGATCCGGAGACCCTTTTTACTGGAAACGAGCCATTCCATCTTAGTCCTCAGGGGTGATAATATATCCGTGTTTTGATACTTAATCGAGGATAAATGTAGATGTATGTAGGCAACAGCATCCACTTACCATCAGATGGACTGTGTGCTCGTGTGTCACCCTTATTCTATAAAAAACTCACTATAAGGATAAGAAGTAATTTTACAAAGGGTCAAAGATATTTTAAATGTAGATTCACATTTGAATTTAGATTAATATTACAATACCGTTAGAATGGAATGATCACCGGTCCTACTAAGCTCGCCGACAGATTTTAAAACATAGTCTTCTCACTTTACTCATCGCTACCTAATCTATCCAACAACTATTGTAATTTTTAAGATATTATGTATTAATTATACTGATTATCAAAAGTAGGAAATACCTTTGCTCCTATACAACTCTTTTTAATTAATATCTAACGTTATTTTGATTCTATAATCATGAAGTAATAAATTAAAAACGTAAGTACTAAATTACCCTTAATTACATGCTTCTAATACCAGGAGCAGTTCCATGACGACCGGTTACTGTGCATATCAAACTTATTTTTCTTTTTTCTTCTCTTTTCTTTATTCTTCTACTAAAAGTATTAACTACTAGAAAAAATTTGGTAAGCGGAGTGTAGAGTGCCACTCGCTAGACGACCTAGTAAGATATGCAAAAAAGTCGATGGATGCAGGTGGCTCAGGCTTTGTGGTATTCCTTGGGGAAATCTATGTTCAGCAGTGAACTTGTAAAGGGTTGTGAGGGATGTTGATGATGATGATTAAGAAAAGTAATATTATCTGTACAGAAATAAAATTATATGAAACGTTTGGTAAGGTAGCTTATGGTGTATACGCTTCGTCATCAATTTCATAGTCCAGTCCTAAAGCAAATTGTGCGATTCCCACCAGCATCATTGGATTGTTAATTAAAACCTTTAACGCTAATTTACCAAATGCTTGATGGTAAAGAAAATATCGCGAGGAAACATTTGTGCCTGAAATATTAAAAATAATCATAGAACAAGTTAAGTTTTCCAACACAAATTGCTTGCTTTCATCATGCTTTCTTGCCCCTTTTCCTGTTAATATAGGCCATTATTTTACATTACTGTTGTTTAGCTACCTTTTTTAAGTTTTTTATATATTTTATTCAGTCAGCATAAATGAAATGGCTAAAATACTTTCAGCTACTTTTAGTATCACTAAGCTTAAGTCGCTTACCACGCATTAAATTAGATTTTCATATTTTCCACAGCAATAAACATGGAACAAATATTTATGATAGAAATTTTCGTCAAAAGAATTGTGTTAAAAATCGAACCACCAGAAAAAGATGAATACGAATTAAGATTAGAGGAAGAAGAAAGAAAAAGACAAGCGGAAGCATTAGCAGCAGCCGAGGCAGCTAAAGTTAAAAAACGAAGAGGCACTAAAAAAAAGAAAAGAAAGAAAGGAAAAAAAAGAAAGAAAGGAAAGAAAGTAAAAGAACCCCCTAAACCTTCAGAAGAAGAAATGAAATTCATGCAAACTTGCACTTTACAGATGAATTGCTTGCCGCTTTTTGATTTCTATGTGGCCCACGATAATTTCATTCCTCCGCCACCACCACCACCACCTGCCAAAAAAGGTAAAAAACGAAAAAAGGGTAAAAAAGCAAAGAAGCCAAAAAAATCCAAAAGGAAAGGTAAAAAAAAAGTTGTTCCAATGAAAATTGTTCTACCTTCAGAGCCACTACCTCAACCACCTCATTTTGGCGTTGGCAATTCGATCATGTTTCTATCGAGACCATCAAAGCTAGAGGAAATTTTAAGTGAAACTCCCATTTATATAACAGTTTGGAATAGAGATCAGGAATTCAATTGTATTGGCTTCTGTAAAGTCGAATGGCACAAGTCTTTCTTCGAGTGCCTGAAAAGATCTGCAGAATTAAACCCCGTGAATATGGATAAAGGGGAATACAGGGACACCTCAAGACCGGAAATGATATCAAATACATTAGAACTTACTAGATTTTTATCATGTGAAGAAGATTTGAAGCCTTCTGGTGAAATTGAATTTTTCATTCGTTTGACATGTTTAGGTAACAGAGTGATAAGTTATTTTGTTGCTATACCAGAAATGGAACGGATACCGGGTAGAAAATATTTAACTGACGATATTAAACTCAAAGATTTGGAAGTGGTTAGGCATTGGGATGGAACTACAATAGATGCTGTGCCTCCTATAGCGTACTTTTTTGGAGCCCCTGATATTACCAGAGAGCCAATACGACCACCTGAAGAACCAAAAGTCTATGAAGATTTTGTAGCTCCATTTACATCTAGTGAGCTTGCAATTCTAGCAATGGGCTTTCCTAAAGGTCCTTGTGAAGGCACGAACTGTCCGAAAAGAATGGAGTACCGGGGTAGTCAACACCAGTTCATTCATGGCGAAACTATCAAAGGTAAATATCAGCATGGACTGTTTGTGAATAAAAGAGATGTACATGGACCTTGCGGTAGACTAGATTGTCCACTAGCAAAACAAGTAAGAGCTTATCTCTGCACGGAAGGGAGTTATAAGCCTTGTAAGAAACCATGTTGCAAGGATTATTACTAAAATATTTGTTATTTACATTTTAATTCTCTCATTATACCGCAAATAAACAATCAAAATATTGAAATATGCCAAAATATTAGATTATAATACAAAGATGCGACAAAAATCAATACAGAAATAATGAACGAAGGGATTTCATTTTATTAAACATCTTAACGTTTAACAAACTCTACATCCCGAATGAACCCTTTTTAAATAGCAAAGTACAGTGAATATACCTTGAAATATAATTCAAATATTTCACCATCATAACTATCTGGATGCTTGGCGGTCCACCAATGTGCGTTTTCCTAGGAGTTTTTTCCTCGTACAGTTTCACTGTGGTATTATTTAACACCAGTGATTTTTCCGGACCGATACGACTTAGGGTCCTTCAAGAAAAGCGCTTATTCCTTTCTAAAAGGCCGGCAACGCACAAGAAATTTCCCTGGTATTGCGTTTGATCATGGGTGGCGGTAGTCACTTATCATCAGGTGAGCCGCGTGCGCGTTTGCCCCCTCTTCTATAAAAAAAATCTTCACCATTTCAGCCCTTGACAAGTCTACTGCTAAACAAAGAACGCCACTATTCATGGCCGACCCATTGCCACTTCAGTTTACTGACCCGTTGAGCTATGTCTGTTACTCTGATTCTACTGCAGATATTCATAGATTGCCTCATCATCATCAGCCTACGGCAGCCCAATGCTTAGCTATAGTGGCCACACTTGGCGAGTGGTTTGATAACTGTAGTGGTTTTTTTTTAATTTGATCTCAGGAAAAGACAGTAGACACACATAATATGTCACAAGAACTATTATTGCTTGCACTTGCCTATTTTTAACACCCATATCTCATATGACACCCTCGTATAACACCCATTGCTGCAAGTTGTATTAATCGGCAGAATTCGTATGTACATATAATAAACTGTAAAAAAGTAAATTATATTCGAATAACAGTGATCTTATCTAGATTCGAATTACACAGAATTAGCCATAAAAATAAAACACCGCAAAAAAGCAAAACGCAGTGAGTGAAAACAAGAATTCCATGAAGTGATCATCATTTGCGATATGCGATTAACACGGCGAAGTCCCCATTCCCTTGGCACACATATCGTGTCACACACAACGAATTTGCATCAATCAAATGATACAAGAAAGTAAACCATATTCCTATCATAATAAGAAAAAAGAAGCGAAAAAAATATGGTATTTGATGTACAATCATTGTAATTATTAGCCTGATTTTGACGTTCACAATTTATGCGTTTACGCCCCGTAAGCGTGAATAAGTACCGTAATCAAGACATTTCAAAGGATCTCACAAAACTCAAATGTGCATTGTTTTAACACAATCTACACGAGTATTCACTCTTCCCATGTTTCAAATTTCGCCTGTACATTGCACAATGCGTTTATTAATCATTTTGTACAATATTAAACCATATTTAAAAAAAAATAAGCAGCCATATGTAAACTTTCGCTATTTTGGAACTCAAATGAATAGTGAAATTTGTTCTAACCAAGGTAAGAAGTCATCAAGAGAATAAATGACTCATCTATAACTTGACAAACGTTTTGTTCGTGGCGCTGCATATTTTTCTCGTATATTTATTAGTCATCTATGCTTCATCTTTAGTATAATTAGTTATAATTACGATGCATATGCGAAATAATCGCTTCATACCAATTAATTACTTCCGTGAGTCGCTGATATGCGCACAGTAAATTCTACATATACATAATTTGTTGAATTTAAAAATATACTTCAGTAATACGACTTCATTCGCATATAATCTTTTTGTAATTTTAGATCTGGTAAGACATACAGGAAGTCGATGGATGCAGGTGGCTCTGGACCGTGCTTTGTGGCATTCCTTGGAGGAGGCCCATGTTAACCAGTGGACTTGTGGAGGGCTGTGGACTGCTGCATGATGATGATGATGATGATGAAAGGCCAACGCTGACCTACGCTATTGATTTAACTTAAATTGTACTAGTACAGATATTTTTATAATAATAAGGAATAATTTCATCATATAACCGATCAAGTGCATGGATAACTTCAACATCGAAGATACGGCACGATCACTTGAATTATATATTTTTTTATAGGATAAGGGTGACAAACCAGCACACAGTCTAGCTGATGTTAACTAGATGGCTGCTGTGGCCCATAAGCATCTACATCTATCCTCGATCATGAATTAAAATACAAATGCGTAGTCATCTGTGAGGACTAAGATGGAATGTCTCTTTTCCAGCAAAAAGGGTATCCGGTTCTCTACACTCACTATACGAAACACTGCAGCGTTAAGCTGCTATTTTAAGCTGGTATTCCGTGAGAGCGTGGTCCGAGCGGGCCGAGCTATTCGTGCTACAACTATACTACTCATATAGCTGCAGCATGGATCTAACCCGTAAAAAATCTTCGGAATAGTTAAACCGATTGTAATGATAGTTTACGAACAGACGGAGAGCAATGTCTGGAGTGATTCAGGCTATATTTTATATTTATCCAAAAAAAAATAATGAGCTTTAAAAATATAATAATTTAAACTAGCTACCAGCTTAAAATAAAACTATGTAACATATATCTTAATATAAATTACGTGTCACGTTGTTTGTCCGCGATGGACCCCTAAATTACTTAACCGATTTTAGTCAAATTTGCACACCGTGTGCAGTTCGGTCCAATTTGAGAGATAGAATAGTTTTTTTGCCCATGAGTGACCCATAATTTATTTTTTGCGAATTTAAGTATTTTTAATACGACATGACGAAGGGTCGTCAAAAAGGGCGGAATAACGTCTGCCTGGTAACCTAGTATGCCAAGTTTGCCAAGCACAATTAATATTAGAACATAGTATTTATAATTCAAAATAAAGTTTGTCTACACAAGATGTTTACAGTGTCCCATTCCTGAGCACAGGGCTCCGCTCATTTCTAAGAAGGTTTTAGGGCGAGGAATTGTCCGCCGTGCTGCCTCAATGCGTGTTGGCGAACTTCATATAGCTTCGAAATATATTTTTCTCTTATTTCTCAGACTAGCAGGTTTCCTCACGATGTTTTCCTTCACCGCTGAGCACTTCCGTGTATTTTCCTGACAACAGCTGAAAATGTTAAAACTGCGATGGCCAACATGCCAACCCGCTTGTTATGCGTGATGACTATGGGGGAGGCCTGTGATCAGCAGTAGAATTTAGATAGGCTGTGATGATAACATTTTCATAAATACATATTTTTTTCAAATTATTAGGAAATGACTTATGAATATGAGACGTAGCCCTTCACTGCTAGCCATATGAGGACGCTCAAGGTCTCGCTCAGCGAGCTATGGAGAATGCTATGCTCGGAGTTTCTCAGCGTGACAAACTTATAAATTAGGATATTCGCAGTAGAACCAGAGTGACCGACATAGCCCAACGGATTAGTAAGCTGAAGTCGCAATGGGCCGGCCATATAGCTCGAAGAACCGACAACGGATGAGGAAAAAATGTTCTCGAATGGCAGCCTCGTATATGCAGCAGTGGACCTGTGAAGGGCGTTTTACATATAACATAACATAACGATGATGATGATGATGATATTAGGAACGTATTATAATGTTATATGCTTATTCTAAAAACTAAAAATCTGGTTTGAGTGTGTGTAAACCTTATCAACTTATCACTCAATTCGCACACTCAGTGTAGTTTATCACCTCTAATGTATTCAAATGTATGCAAAAAAGCAATGCACTTTATGAGTTTATCTATAACATGGTACGTGCTGTGCGGTCCTTTGAGACACTATGAACAATAAACATATATATATATATATATATATATATATATATATATATATATATATATATATATATATATATATATATATATATATGCTCTTCAATCTAGGTAAACACATCATTGTAACTACTTTTACGGATTTTATCGCGTTTTACCTTACATTAATTTTAATACCCGACGTTTCGGGCGCTTTCCAGCACCCATGGTCACGAGGGACTGAGGTGACTGACGTCCCGATTTCAAAGTTAACCCGGAGTTCCTTCAGCTTTTTAATTATTGTTTTTGGTACGATCTACGCAGAATGAACTAACTGTATTTTGAAGTCTTGCTGTGGTATGCTTGGGTTTAGTTTTAATTTTATTGACTATAGGATCCCAAGCAGGTGGTAGTACCCAGCCTCCTTCTCTATTGAAATTAGGATTTTTTTTTTAATTTCAATGGCCTCACGTATCATTCTTGGTAGTAATCGATGTTCTTTCGCGAGGATTTGTGGTCTATCAAATCTGATGTAATGGTTGGGGCCATCTGGAATATGATCGCAAACTGCAGACTTCCCGGAACGTTGATGCTTCACGTCAGCTATGTGTTCTTTTACGCGGGTTCTGATTGATCTCTTTGTTTGCCCTCTGCCTCTCATATATAGGGCAAACAAAGAGATCAATCAGATCACTTCAAAGTACAGTTAGTTCATTCTGCGTAGATCGGACCAAAAACAATAATTAAAAAGCTGAAGGTACTTCGGGTTAACTTTGACATCGGGACATCTCATTCCCCCGTGACCATGGGTGCTGGAAAGCACCCGAAACGTCGGGTATTAAAATTAATATAAATAAAACGCGATAAAATCCGTAAAAGTAGTTTTAATCAATATTGGTATCTTTATTAAAGAGATGTAATTACGTTTTTAAAGGCTATTAACAGCGATTTGATACTACTATCCGTGTAGTGAAGAAGAACACCTGCGAAGCAAACCTGTAGCAGTATCTTTCTAATAACAACTTAAAATTAAAAAAGTTGCAGTTGCCAACTAGTCTACTAAAAACGTGATTCATATTGCAAATATCCGTCCTATGAGACGATATATGGTGGAGGCCTATGTTCAGAAATGGACTTTAGGCTGTAACTTAACGACGAATTAAAGGCGAAACCTTACCTCTAGATAAGTGATGGTCACTATTTGGTGGTCTAGCGCCGGTGTGGCTTACCACAGATTTTATCTGGTCTGGTCTCTAGTTACAAGAGCTGGGGTTGAAAGCTCTCCGTCATCAGCTGTACTCATCAGATCTGGCATCTAGAGACATCTACTTTTTGAAGAATTTGTATAACTTTTGGCCAGAAAAAATTCAATTACCGAAAGGCAGTACAAAATGCCTTTGGAGAATTTGTTTCCTCAGCTGATTTCTTTAAGAAGGGCATCAATAAACTGCTGCTGCGGTAATTACTCTGATTAAAACAAATAAAAAATATGGAAGAACATTAAGTTAACTTATACCATAAAAACGGCAATAACATAGATAAGGAACAAATATAAGTCATCGAAATTGTAAACATCATCATCGTCATTACCGTACAGTCCATTATAGCTACAATTATAATTATAAGTTAACTGTGTAATGGCAGTCTATGAATTAACCCATATAATGTCGTGGGAGTCGTACTCGTAAGAGGCAACCGAGGAAACTGAACTGAGCGATAGACAGTAGCATTTTCCTGATGACAGCTGATTAAAATAAATAAGCTGGGTTGCCAATTGCCAAACATGGCAACAGTGGCAAATATTTCCCCTATGAGGCAATCTAAAAGGGGGGCTAGTGGACTTTTGATAGGCTGCAACCGTAATGATAACAGCTACATATCTACAGCTTTACCAAGGTCGCCTCTACAGTTTGCCAAAAGCGTGATCCTGAACCTACTACATTCACTGAGTTCCTATTTGTCTCGTAAGATTGTCACTCCATTCTTTTTGAATGTTGCCCTACTTGAAGGCAAGAGATGAGTCTGTCACTCCTAAACCTTACTTCGTCAGTTAGTTTGGAGCTATTACAGATATTTCTTTTATTAATTCTATCATGTACTTATATACGTGGTATTTTTATGGTATGCTATTATGGTTGTTGTACGAATGGGTTGGCTCGACCGGGGAAGAATCACGCTCCTATAGCCAGCGTAAAATAGTAGCTTAATTCTGCTGTGCTTCGTATGGTGATTGTAGAGATCCAGAGACTCTTTTTTACTGGAAACGAGGTATTCCATCTTAGTCTTCAGGGGTGCCAACGCATCTGCATTTTAATTCTTCATCGAGGATGAATCTTAATTTTTAAGTCCTTGATGACTGAAATAAAGTTATTGTAATATATAAATGTAGATATCTATGGGCCACAGCATCCACTTACCATTTTGTCACCCTTATTCTATAAAAAAATGAAGAGACATTCCGAGCATATAAACACATCAAAATTCGCCGAGTGACTTTGAGGATCTCGTAGAGCTGTGAAGCACCACTCCTCATTTCCGTAAGTTATCATTGGCAACGTGTACTATTTGTAAACTCAAGTTAAGGGTTGTGAGGTATACCGGAGGAAATATGTCGCAATTTCCCGAGTTGGATACGCCGCTTCGTGTGACAGCGGGTTGTCATATTATTAATTTAATAATGGAAAACAGTTTTTACGTCTGCATGTAAAGCACCCAAATGTGTAGTAAATCACTCAAATTATAAAATAATTCGTTAATATAGTACTATTAGAAATTTAAGAAAAAATTATGTAAATGTTCTTTAATAAACGTAGCTTAAAATATTTAGTTTTTGAAGAACGCCTGCCTATAATGTATAGCAACTATTTCATTTGATGACGAAGGATTCCTTTACACGAATTGTCGAATGTGCACACTTAACTTAGACAATTTTCTTTGTACTTACTTCATAAATATTTTGTATCGGTTATTGTAAAAGGACTTGTATAGGGGCGGTATAAGAGTATCTACTACCCCATTTCGTCCTGTGGTTGAGATGGGCAGCATCTTCCTGATAGCAATTCAAAATACTTAGATAGAAAACTGCGGTTGCCAACCCTCATGCCAAGTCTGGCAACTATGAAAAATACCTCTATACGGCAACTATGGGAGGCTTATTTATTTATGAACTTAATTGTTGCCTTTTTTTTAAATAAATTATAATTCGGGCGTGGTCCTATATATTCGTAAGTGTGAACAAAAAATTACTGGGTTGATCAATATACATTTTCAGAATAGGACACTTATATCATCTTATCAATAAGTTAACGAAATGCATTGATTAAAACTACTTTTACGGATTTTATCGCGTTTATTTTACTATTATTTTTAACTCCCGACGTTTCGGGCGCTTTTTTTAATTATTGTTTAAAAGCTGAAGGTACTCCGGGTTTAACAATGACATCAGGACGTCAGTCATCTCAGTTACCCGTGACCATGGGTACTGGAAAGCGCCCGAAACGTCGGGAATTAAAAATAATAGAAAAATAAACGCGATAAAATCCGTAAAAGTAGTTTTAATCAATGTGTAGGGTTCGCGTAAATATAAGAAATCATTATTAACAAAATGCATTATATTTCTTTTCGAATCTTAAATTCGTTAGTTGCTGAGGTCAGAAAAAACTAAATTAAAAACTATTTTTATAGTATAGGATAACAAACAAGCAAACAGTAACAGTAACAAGTATAAACATCTACATTTATACTCAATTAAGAATCAAAATTGAGATGCGTTGTCACCCCTCAGGACTAAGATGGAATGCCTCGTTTCCAGTTGCACGCCCCATCCCAGACCCATTCTTGCTACGACCACAATATAGCTGCAACGCAGTTCTAGCATGTCAAAAAGATACTTTTTTTTCCTCAAACTTCATTTTTGGCGGGAATATGACGACGCTCGACCACGCTTTTACAGAATACTACCGTAAAATAGCAGCTTAATGCTGCTGTGTTTCGTATAATGAATGTAGATAACCGGAAACCCCTTTTATTGGAAACGAGTCATTCCATCCAAGTCCCCACGGGTGACAACGCATCTGCATTTTGATTCGTATTTGCAGAAAGATGTAGATGTCTTTGGGCTACAGCAACTACTTATCATCAGGTGAACTGTGTGCTCGTTTGTCACCTTTATCCCATAAAAATAATTAAATTAAAGTAAATCCTCTCGAATACGGGAGAAGTCAATGGCCATAAAAGAAGTTTTATAGACTTATGAAAACTAATTTGAATATACACTATTCCTTTAGCAAACTACCTGAACGAGGCAGCCATTCGTAAAAGCTGAACCTATATCTAAAAGACTAATGATTAGAAGACTCATTACCTACCAGTGTGCGGAGGACTCATTACCTACCAGTGTATCGACTCTGCACCAAACTTACTTGTACATTATTCAAATTAAATTAAAGAGGAGTAAAGTAAAACACACCTAAATGATAGGTGTCCAGTAGTGGGACATAATAGATGCCTTTTGTACATTTATTTCATTTTTATTATGTTTATAATATAGCCTTACCTCTTACAGCTTATTTTGTAAACTAGGTTATCTCTGAGTATCTAAAGGATTTTATTTACTATCGCAACGTACCTATCCTCTTGAAAACGACGCATATACATGACTCATACTGTCTAATTAGTCCCAGTCGACGTTTAGCAACTGTGATGATGATTCATGAACTGCCAAAACTGTTTTGTAATGGGTGTGGTCGGAATTAATCATTAATGGCCTCTTATAAGCGTTCAATATAGTTTAAAAAGTTAGCGTCCTTAATGAATAGATATCGTATATTCGATTTCGATAATCCCGCAAACAGGAAAGTAATTATTATTCTTCATCACCATCTCTTAAAATCCACTGCATAGACCACTGACGGTGTGAGAAGAATTTACTTAAATCGTTACTTTTGGCAGATGCACCGACGACGGTCGCATCAAACGTCCGTACCTTTGACGCTTTTCCTCAAAGAAATTGAAATAGTCGAAAATGAAGTAAGGACAAAATGGTTTAATAGATTTTTTTTCGCCGTCCATCGCTAGGCCAGAGCTAGATATGAACAATTCCTATAGTAGGATCTCTGGGTGACAGGATTCCCTATCTGCCTAAGATGCCATCTGTGTATCTCCGTCTTACCTTCATCTGTCTCTAAGTGATTATTTACGTGCTAAGGAAGGGTGCATATAACAAGTTTCAGGACGGGAAATATTTCATCTTAATTCTCAGAAGTGACATCTGTTGTTTAAAGTTGGTTACTATCAATTTGACTGTAGTATGTTTTTCACTTCAGTTTTATAAAAAAGGGGATAAAGTATCCGTGTTTTTTTATAGAATAATGGTGACAAACGAGTACACAGTACACGTGATAGTAAGTGGATTCTGTGCCCCATAGACATCTACATTTATCTGCAATTATGAATCAAAATGCAGATGCGTTGTCAACTGCGGACTGAGTTAGTAGTAGAATTTCTCTACA
Organism: Parnassius apollo; assembly: GCA_907164705.1. NCBI lineage: Eukaryota > Metazoa > Arthropoda > Insecta > Lepidoptera > Papilionidae > Parnassius > Parnassius apollo. The sequence continues at coordinate 3,187,924 of CAJQZP010000295.1, forward strand.
CTCACCATTCTAAGCACAGAAACATTAAGCTGCTATTCTGTGAAATCGAGGAGCGTGGTCCTTCCCCAGTCGGGTCGACCCATTCGTGCTTTATCCACAATATAGCAGCAGCATGGCCCTTCCACGTAAACGTGGTACGATACCTCTGTTGCAGCAATCAACAATTTGACTGCCGAAGTGATAAAGGCTCTCACTAAAGCATTTTAATTACTAATTAAAATTATTTGCATTTAACATGCAATATATATATATGTATGTAATGGTAAAATGGTTCGAATAGAAACATGTTAGTTAAACACTTGTTCAAATATTTAAATATGTCCGTAAAAGCTTCGAACATTTGTTGCGTCATGATATATTTATTTGATATATGAAATCGGATCCCACATCACTGGCCTAAAAAGCTTCATGGATATTTGAAGGGGATTGTGATAGATGTATAATTTACGAAGTATTTTTTATTTACCGTTAGATGGCGATGTTGTGTAACGCTTCACCTCATTACTTCTTGAAATACCCACGTATTTTAAGAATTCTGTTATGTGGATTTCTGATTAAAACTGCTTTTACGGATTTTATCGCATTTATTTTTACTTTTTATTGACTTTTATTTTTAATTCGCGACGTTTCGGGCGCTTTCCAGCACCCATGGTCACGGGGGACTGAGATGACTGACGTCCCGATGTCATTGTTAAACCCCGAGTACCTTCAGCTTTTTTAATTATTGTTTATGGTCCGATCTATGCAAAATGAACTGACTATGTCCTGAGGTCTTGCAGTGGTATGCTTGGGTTTAGTTTTAATTTTATTGAATATAGGATCCCAAGCAGGTGGTAGTACCCAGCCTCCTTCTCTATTGAAATTAGGATGTTTTTTTAATTTCAATAGCCTCACGTATCATCCTTGGTAGGAATCGGTATTCTTTCGCGAGGATTTGTGGTGTATCAAATCTAATGTAATGGTTGGGTCCGTCTAGGATATGATCACAAACTGCAGACTTCCCGGAACGTTGATGCTTCACATCAGCTATATGTTCTTTTACGCGGGTCCTAATTGATCTTTTGGTTTGTCCTATATAAGAGAGACCACATTCACAATCAAGCTTGTACACTCCTGCATCTTGTAGAGGAATATGACACTTGACGGATGGTAGGAACTGACTAATCTTCTTCGGCGGCTTGTAGAATGTTCTAATAGAAGCTCGCTTCAAGGAAGCGCTAAGATCTTAAATCAGGCTAGTAAAAAGTTGTTAATAACGGTGATTCAGCAAAAACGTACCGATCTATATTTCATAAACAAAACCATAGACAATTCGTCCAGTGAATTAAAGACAGTTTTATCGACATTTGATTATAAAAATTGCATGGAAAGATTAGCTTTAGATAAACGCGAAACAACTAAATACAATGAATGCAAAAATAAACACATTGATAAATACCATAAATTAACAACTAAATCAAATGTCCAACATACGAAATCGTTGACCACAGACACGAATCATAAACAACGCGCTGTCTACAACTTATCAAAACAAACACTGGACGACGCCACAATAAAAGTTTTAGAAAAAGGTATTAATTTCGCAATAACACCGCGAAAAATACCGTATGAGGACATTATCTGTAGTGTTGAGGACTGTCTGTATAAAAATAATATTGGTAATGAAGATTTAGAGGCCATACGTCAAGACATCTCGTCTATGTTACGTCGAAGTTCAGCGCCGAAATTAAATCTTCCCAAAAATGAATTTAACGCGTTAAAAAACTTACGCAACAGAACAGAGCTTACGATTCTCCGCGCAGATAAAGGCAATTCTACGGTTATAATGGATACGTCAGATTACAATTTTAAAATACAACAACTTTTGTCGGATGAAACTACTTATCGAAAGGTCAAAACAGACCCTACAACTAATACGCTTAAAACAACTAGCGATCTAATTAAGAAATACTCCGAAAAATTGAATCTGGACGTTAATTCGATAATAACTTCATGTGCCAAACCACCGAAGTTGTAAGGGTTACCAAAGATACACAAACCGAATGCTCCATTACGTCCAATAGTGAGTCAGATTGATTCGCCAACTTACAGATTGGCTCAATACTTAGCTAAAATATTATCACCACTCAAAGGACACACAAGAGCACACACTAAGGATTCATACCATTTTGTCAGTGAGATAAAAGACCTACATCTTACTGACAATGAAACCATGGTCAGTTTTGATAACATGCCTACCTGTTGAAGACTGCATCTCAATTATAACTAGGAAACTAGAGGAAAATAACGTGCCAGCAGAATATGCAGTATTACTAAGACATTGTCTTACATCTGGCTATCTATTGTGGAAGGAAGAGTTTTACAAGCAAGTAGATGGTGTCGCGATGGGCTCACATGTATCTCCCATTGTCGCCGATATATTCATGGAAGACTTTGAGGAGAAAGCCCTCCTTACTGCACCTGTTACACCAAGGATCTACAAGCGGTACGTAGACGATACTTTCACAATTTTACCATCAGACAAAGTAACTGCATTTTTAGAACATTTAATTCCATAAACTCTAAAATTCAATTTACTATGGAGTTAGAGGCAAATAATTCCTTACCTTTCCTAGATGTGTTAGTCATCCGAAATCCTAATAACACCATTGGTCACACTGTGTATAGGAAAAGGACCCATACAAACCGATATTTAAACGGTGAATCTCACCACCATCCTTCACAGTTAGCTACCGTGGCCAAATCTTTGTTACAGAGAGCACAAGGGATCTGTGACAGCAAACACCTGGCCGCCGAGCTTCAGCACGTCAAGCAAGTTCTGCACGATAACAAGCTTCGGGTCCCGCGCCTACATCACAGTGACCGAGTGAAGCCGGCCACAGTCGAGCGTGTGCCTGCTGTACTACCATATGTCGGAGGTGTCACAGACAAGATTGGCTATATCTTGAAGCGAGCTTCTATTAGAACATTCTACAAGCCGCCGAAGAAGATTAGTCAGTTCTTACCATCCGTCAAGTGTCATATTCCTCTACAAGATGCAGGAGTGGACAAGCTTGATTGTGAATATGGTCTCTCTTATATAGGACAAACAAAAAGATCAATTAGGACCCGCGTAAAAGAACATATAACTGATGTGAAGCATCAACGTTCCGGGAAGTCTGCAGTTTGTGATCATATCCTAGACGGACCCAACCATTACATCAGATTTGATAGACCACAAATCCTCGCGAAAGAACACCGTTTCCTACCAAGGATGATAGGTGAGGCTATTGAAATTAAAAAACATCCTAATTTCAATAGAGAAGGAGGCTGGGTACTACCACCTGCTTGGGATCCCATAATCAATAAAATTAAAAATAAACCCAAGCATACCACTGCAAGACCTCAGGACATAGTCAGTTCATTTTGCATAGATCGGAACATAAACAATAATTAAAAAAGCTGAAGGTACTCCGGGTTTAACAATGACATCGGGACGTCAGTCATCTCAGTCCCCCGTGACAATGGGTGCTGGAAAGTGCCCGAAACGTCGGGAATTAAAAATAAAAGTCAATAAAAAGTAAAAATAAACGCGATAAAATCCGTAAAAGTAGTTTTAATCAGAAATCCATATAACAGAATTCTTAAAATACGTGGGTATTTCAAGAAGTAATGAGGTGAAGCGTTATACCATCGTTATCGCCATCTAACGGTAAATAAAAAATACTTCGTAAATTATACATCTATCACAATCCCCTTCAAATATCCATGAAGCTTTTTAGGCCAGTGATGTGGGATCCGATTTCATATATCAAATAAATATATCATGACGCAACAAATGTTCGAAGCTTTTACGGACATATTTAAATATTTGAACAAGTGTTTAACTAACATGTGTCTATTCGAACCACTTTACCTATTACATACATATATATTGCATGTTAAATGCAAATAATTTTAATTAGTAATTAAAATGCTTTAGTGAGGGCCTTTATCACTTCGGCAGTCAAATTGTTGATTGCTGCAACAGAGGTCTCGTACCACGTTTACGTGGGAGGGCCATGCTGCTGCTATATTGTGGATAAAGCACGAATGGGTCGACCCGACTGGGGAAGGACCACGCTCCTCGATTTCACAGAATAGCAGCTTAATGTTCTGTGCTTAGAATGGTGAGTGTAGAGAACCTCTACTACTAGCTCAGTCATCTCAGTCCCCCGTGACAATGGGTGCTGGAAAGTGCCCGAAATGTCGGGAATTAAAAATAAAAGTCAATAAAAAGTAAAAATAAACGCGATAAAATCCGTAAACGTAGTTTTAATCATGTATAGTGTTCGCGTAAATATAAGAAATCATTATATGGATTTCTGCTTTTTTTTCTGATCTAATTCAGTTCATCCAAAGATGGTCCGGAAGAAATGGCTTTTATCAATAATACCACCTGTTGTCGCTTAATAGAATGCATTTCTATTTATGACTTACGTGTTTTCGTGTATATCTTTCGGGACAACAAGATGATAGGAATAAATCATTTTTATGTGTAGAAAAATATAAATACCCATTGCCTGGGACAGGCACCCCAGGTATATGAAATAATGTTTATTTAATTTATTACTAATTTTTAATTAATTTTATACGTGGTAGAGCCATGCTGCAGTTGTATTGGTAGTATAGTTGTAGCACGAATGGGTCGGCTCGACCGGGGAAGGACCACGCTCTCACAGAATACCAGCATAAAATAGTAGCTTAATGCTGCTATGTTTCGTATGGTGTAGAGAACCGGAGACCCTTTTTACTGGAAACGAGGCATTCGATCTTACTCCTCACGGGTGACAACGCATCTGCATTTTGATTCGTAATCGAAGAAAGATGTCTATGGGTCACAGCAACAACTTACCATCAGGGGGACTGTGTGCTCGTTTGTCACCCTATCCTATAAAAAAAACTTTTACTAATGTTACGAGCTTGAGGTTCGTGACAATAAAAATTGCCGATAAAATTACCTAAATTAACACTTTAATTTACTTTACACAAATTAAAACTAAAAACACTAATAATTAAACACACTAATCACTTAATTCCGCTCCGAAGCTTCGCTTGATATATAGAAAAAGTCTTTATATTGCTTCGCATATAAAGACTTTTTCTGTGTATTTTATACAAATGCATTATAAATTATAATTATTATATCACTAAGGTAAGTTTTGTTGGTGGATTTGTTAATATATAATTTAGTCGGGTCTATATTGAGTTAGGATGGCATCGGTTTATATTATTTTATTATTACTAAATAATCATTATATTTTCAAAATTATTGTGAATGTCAATACTTATGTATTTGATATATTAATTTTAGTATTAGAATTAAATTGTATGTATGTTATAATATATATGATCCTTGTTGGTTGAAATAAATGCATAAATAAATAAATAATATTATATCTCGGGTTTTAAATATTGAGCACGGCTACGTAAAACAGGTTAGATGTGTAGAGCTACAGTGCTGATTTTTTTCTAGGGTGACTTTTGTTTTTCTCTTGATTTGTAGAAAAGATGCATAAAAAACCGCTTAAAGAACTTTTTATTTACTAAATATTAGTGTTAGCCATCATAGTGATACTTATAGGCTTAGATTAGGTGATACATTGTTTAACGCCACATCACACGGTGATATAATTTATGGTTAATATGAAAGTCAATAATTCGAATATAAGCTTGAAATCACGACGACGTTAACCGTTCAATTATTGAACGGTCAAAAGTATTCATTAAATGTACAATAAACGTGAAAAGACAAAGTGGCCTTTACACAATAAAATTGGACGCTAATAAAATATGAAATATTTGAAACGAAATAAATTGTTTTCTCTTTGAACCCTTGAAACTGGCAAATTTACGAACAAAAAGCTACTTCTCAAAGTTTTAATTGTTTCCATTCTACATGTAATAGGGTGGAAATGTTCCAAATAATTTCAATTTACTGTGAATTTTCTAAATGCAAAAGGTGACCACTCGATTTTGCTGTATTAATTTTCGGGTTACCATGACTACATATTACCGTGTGGTGGCAGTATTATAGAATACATCGTAATATGAGTATAGTAAAAGGTAATATGAAAGTTCAGAAAGACCTTTTAACGCATATCGAGCATCGTATGTTTACCAGGTATAAAATTTTAATATTCACATCACATCCATCTCGTATAATTTAGATTTAAAATATCTAGATCGGTGAAAAAGAGCAGCATCGAAGGTGTGACATCTGATACTGTAACGTCAATCCGCATGGGCAAATCCCTCCAACGAGGTGATCGTATAGAGGCAGTGTAAGTATATCATCTACACTATGTCGTCCCGTGGGTGTCGTAAGAGTCGACGGAGGGAAATTAAACAGGAGATGGGCAACAGCAACTCAAAATATTAAAAAACTACTGTTGCCAATCCACTTGCCAATCGAGGCAACTACGGCAAATATGAGGCAATCTATGGGGGAGACCTGAAGAGGACATTATTATAAACACTCTGAAGATCAGCAGTGGAGTGGTTATAATAATGTCCACCAGACCGAATTCCGATCACGGTGGTCAGCCTTAAAGGAGACTAGACATCGGGGCAGGACAGCATTATAGTGCCCAAGTGTAAGCACATGCACGGGTGCACTCTCTATTACCTCACTCTCATAATACGATGGAACGGTAAACCGACACAACCGGAGAGAGATTAGGCGCAGGATTAACGGCTTCGAGCTTTCCGAGGCACGGAGATGAGACACCGCCAAACTTTGACTCCGGGCAGCTACTGAGAATTCCTGAATAGAAAAACTGAATAAATGATATCTTTTGGCCCTACCCGGGATTTAAACCCGGGACCTCATGATCAGCAGTCGCACTACTACAACCACTAGACCAACAAGATAGTGGAGTGGTTACAACAAAGGAGAATACGTTAAGTTCGCCAGTACATACTGCAGCAGCACAGCGAACTAATTGCTCTATAACTCTCTCAGAAATAATAAAAGGCCAGTGTAGGGTTATGAATGCGGATGGAGTGAGAGTGGAGATTGTAATTAAAATACAGTTCTGCACTTAACGGTTTAATAAAGCAGTTAAAAAGTAGCAAATAGCAAAGTCGCAAAGTTAAAAAAGTTAAAGTTATAACTTATATACGTGCCACTCCTGGGCACAAGCCTCCGCTCATTTCTGAGAGGGTTTTAAGGTAAGGAATTGTCCGCCGCGCTGCTCCAATGCGTGTTGGCGAACTTCACATGTTTTCGAAATATTTTTTTTATTTCTCCAATATGCAGGTTCCCTCACGATGTTTATCTTCATCACCGAGCACGTAGTAAAACAGCTCTTAAAATTGCAATTAAAAATTTCATTGGTGCTAGCCAGAATCGAGCCCGGTTTGCTCGCGTACTGTGAAATTTACAGCGAGCGCTAACCATCTGAGCTACCACGGTTTAATGTCCCTCAAGATATGTCCACGATTCACAATCAGAAGGATAATACAGATATTACAGCAAGAGTTCATAGAACAGAAAAAAAAGACAGAACAGAAAGTATAAAAGTATAGGCACAAGCACAAGACAATTTTTTAAAATGAAGCTCGATTTTGGCTTTGGAGCGTTTCGCTTGTGGCGCGGCGATAGCGCCGCCAGAGCCTGTATATTCAGCTGTAGGATGTATATAGGCATAGCATGTTTTTAATAATACTGTAAAAAATAAACGTGTAAGTAAATAAATAAGTACACCACTAAGATACGCGATAAAATGGAAGTAGACTGCAAAAAATTTCACCTATGTCTAATTTATTGTGATTGTTCAATTAAATTACCTTTCGCATTTCAACTATATCATACTGCATCTTACCTTAATTACTTCATCGAAAACTGCAGAAGTTCGACTGACCGGCGCAATATCCCAACTCAACGATTGCAATATCGGACGAAATTCACGCCAACTTCCATTAGTGCGATGGCAAAACTTTAAATTTAATCAGCGTATTGTGAATTCACACAGACCGCACGGTACCGATGATTAGATGCAGTTAGTTTTCGCCATATCGTTGAGGAAGTTTATATTTTACCTCTATGAATATGTTTTCATCTATGAATATATAAGTATCGCAGACTCGTAAGTTATGTCGTCTTTAGTTTTAGCAAAATCCACAAGAAGGGAGAAGCAATGTATATGATCCTTTTTGTAGGTACTTTTTAGTAGGACCGATTTTTATTATACTTTTTTATTAAATAATTTATACTTCAGGAGTTGTTACATATAAATTTATAAAAAAAATTGCGAACCTAAGGAAGGAAAAATAGGGAATAAAAAATTTAATGTAACTACATTCGAGCTTTTGATAGTCTTTGTATAAAGTTGTTAGGAATTAGGTACTTCGCACATATCCGCCCAGTAAAATAAAACGATGTGACCTAGTTTGAAAAACACCTCCCGCTCTATTTCAATTACAAACACACTCTTTCCTAGTGTAATGGTGTTCAGAGTAATATAACATAAACACTCACGCCTGTCACCCAGAGGGGTAGGCAGAGACCAAAGACTTCCGTTTGGCCCGATCCTGACACACCTTTCTCGCCTCCTTCACGTCCATATACCTACGCATACAACATACATGCTCTTCGGTTAAGGGTACTCCTAAATTGACCCGTTTTCAATAAATCGTTAATTTGGTCGATAAATTTTTGCCTAACACGTCCCTTTCCGACTCCTCCGTCATTAACTTCTGCAACAGAAATTTTCTTTGTTACTCTTTCCTCATTCATTCTTTCCACATGACCAAACCACTGAAGTATTCCTTTCTTAATCCTGGTTACAACATCATCTTGCAAACCACACTCTTCGCTTATCACACGTAAAAGTAATATCTCACCCTGTCATACAGATACAGCCCTATACATACTCTTTAACGACCGCGATTCTACTGCGTATACTCTTTTTCGAAGTATATATATATACAGAGTAACAAACGACCCAACAATTCATCTGATTGTAAGTGCCCGTAGACCTAATTAAGAATTAAGATGCAGATCCGTTGTCACCTATGGTGACTAAGATTCCAAGTAAAAAGGGTCTCCGGCTCTCTATACTCACCATACGAAACACAGCAGCATTGAGCTGCTATTTTACGCTGGTATTTTGTGAGAGCTAGGTCCTTTCCCGGTTGAGGACCCATCCGTTCTACAACCGTAATATAGTTGCAGCATGGTCTACCAAGTAAAAGTAATAACGATGCGATTTCAAATTTTGCAATACGTGGTATCGCAGAATATTGAAATAATGTAGTTGAATACTAACTTTAGCTAAATTATCACCTACCTAGTCGCTAAGGAAAATGTCGTGTAAAATCCTATTTTCTGGAAAAATAACATTGGAACGGAATGAATTATTTTGGGTTTTTCTTATTAGTAATGATGTGGCTAAATTATTTTAACTAGAATCCTGTTGTCGAGTTTTCTTGTCAAGAAATTCTCAGTAGCTGCCCGGGGTCAGGAAGTTGGCGGTGTTTCAACCCTTGCATTTTAAGCAAATGAAGACGGTCCTTCACGTGTTCTCTCACTGGTTGTATCGGAACACCGTCCCATCGTACTTTGAGAGGAAGGGAATAGAAACTGCACTGTGCTTGCGCATAGACTCAGGAAATAAAATCCTGTCTTGAAATCAGTCATCTGAGGCTAATCTCGTCATGTTAAAACAGGCCGCCGTGACTAAAATGCAGTCCGGAGGACTGGGTGTAATAATGAATTCCTGTGAAACACTAATAAAATAATGAGTCTATTGGAATCTCGACAATAATTCCTTATAATAAAATAAGTCTTAAATTCAGAATGGACCCACCACGCGGCTTTAAATTATACGGGACACTAAAAAAAATTAAATCTAATTCATCATTGTCACAGCTATGTATTTCGAAAGTCATCTTCACTTCAACCCTTCTCAGGCGTAATAGTTAATAAACATTAAAGAAATCATAGTACGGTATAGGCAATCGTTCGCTTACAATAGGCGACATTTTAAGATTAATATTGGTCATTTGGACCGTATTAACATCGTTGGGTCAACCACGAGGCAATCCAATAAACATGGTTATTTTATTACCCTCAACTAGTTTAATATGTCACGTGTCACAAGTGAATAAGGTGCAATATGAAATGATCAATATTTTTTCAATGATCTGGGTGCATTGTCGATGTTAACTATTCAAAAGTTCCTAATTATAATTTGAATCGTTTAGAAGTTAAATATTTTCAGCGTCAAACAGACAAATAAAAAAATGTTTGAAGACATCGTCTCGAGTTTGGTCAACAGAGCGGAAGCACAAGGAATGCCATTGAGAAGGCGGAGAATTTTTTATGGTAATAGCATATAGATAAAATAAAGTTTATTGGTAGGTATAGATAAATTATAGTATATTATCCACTTCAAGAGCATATTATATTTTTCTAGTTTGTCCATAATAATTATTAAAAAAAATTACACTGATTTTAGCTAATTAATATTTAGATATTAAAATGTCTAATAATATACCAAAAAGCGTGAGATTTTAAGTTGGTTTTCCCCATCAATCGAAAGGAAAGCGTAAGTCCGATCATGCATGGAGTACTACTGTCACATAATACTGTTTATTGCTGCAAAATGCCACGTCGCACCATCCTCCTTGGCCTCCTACTTTACGTTTGCAACGGGTGCCCTCATGTCCAATGTACGAACGGCAAGAATCTATAGAAAATCGGGTGGGGTTGTGTAATGGCATACAGCCCTTGGTTTGGACATGAAACGTCTATGTATGCTTTTTGTGTAAGAAAGGAAAGAGAGTGCTGATTTTCGTTAATCTGCACGTCACCCCTTCCCCGCCAACCCGCAAAGCCCTGATACAAACCCAAGGTCGAAACAGCGAGCTGACTACAAACTATGAAGACGTTTCACGTCAAGACGGGCACTCATGACCTACTAGCAGGACTAGTCTTTTTATATAGGATATATAGATAGTCAGAGATACCAAAAAGAATCAAATGTGGTATCCTTATCCCTGATGTCCAAGGTGCCTGGAAGGACTCACGCGACATTGGTCATGTGCTTGCCTACCAGAACCGCTGGGTAAACATCAAGGACTGGCTACTACTCAAAGCGGACAAACAGACGGACGGGTGGTTCCTCGTTGTTTCGGTGCCGGAGGATCATATCCCGACCCTGATGAAAGCCGGGCGCCGTCTCGCATGTGTATGTGGGGCGGTATACGTTAAATTCCAGGGTCGTGGAGGAAAATTCGTTGATTCCCCACCTAGCAAAGAGGCAGAAAAGAACCCGGAAGCTGTCACTAAAGCCATGATCGATAGCTACCATGAATCATGTTCAGTATTCACTCCAAAACAAGCTGAGCAAAAGCAACAGTGGTGGGGTAAAGAACTAGACAGGAAACGTAAGAAGGTAAGAAAAGCCCTAAATAGGGCAATGAATACCTCAAAGGATGAAGACTGGCTTCTCTATAAGAAAGCTAAATCTGAATACAAAAAATGTATCAGGTATCGACGCTCAACAGGATGGCGCAAATTCTATGGTAGCATAGAAATCTGTGAACAAGCAAATCGGATAAGGAAAATCCTAGCTAAACAGAACACGCCGGGATCTATCTCTTTAAAGAAACCCGACGGAAGCTACTCAACATCGCCGGATGAAACCCAACGCATCCTAATTGATACTCACTTCCCAGGTTGCTGTGTAGTTGAAAGGGTGAACCGGCATGAAGATGCACTGACACCAACGAAAGAAGACTGGGAATTAGCACAAAGAGTGGTGACGATAGACAAAATCCATTGGGCCATTCATAGTTTTCAACCCTATAAGCAGGACCTGACGGCTTATTCCCGGCACTTCTACAGTGGGGGGGGGTAAAGTCCTTATGGTCAGACTTATTGCCATAATGAGAGCATGTCTGGCTAATGGTGCCCTAAGTAGACATAATGTTGAACCGGCACTGATTGACTAGATAGTTAACTTGCTCAGTATACGAACAATAAAGATTGCTGGTGAATCTCAGACAATTCAGATCATGAAAGGATGCCCGCAGGATGAAGTTCTTTCACCTCTCCTGTGGAATATGGTCATTAATGAACTCATCGGCAAATTAAACGCTAACCATTTCTACACAGTCGGTTATGCAGATGATCTGACAGTACTGGTCTCTGGTAAGACAGCAAGCATTGTGTGCGACCTGAACCAAGCGGCTCTCCGTATTGTGGAGAGATGGTGCAGGGAATATTACCTAACCCTTAATCCAAATAAAACGGTTATAGTTATGTTCACACAAAAACGAATGCTGAATAACTGTCATCTTCCAAGTCTTTTCAGCACAAAACTCCAGCTTTCCTCCGAGGTAAAATACCTAGGTCTTACCTTGGACAGTAAACTTAACTGTAACAAACACATAGAAAACAAAATCTGCAAAGCTAGTTTAACTTTCTGGCAATGCAGAAACATGATTGGCAAACGATGGGGTTTAACGCCAAAAATTATACTGTGGCTGTACAAAACTGTAATTCGGCCCATGATCACATACGGCTCTCTGGTAAAGTGGACCAAAACCAATGAAGCCACCACTATACAAAAGCTTCAGCGTTACCAGAGATTAGCTTGTGTGGCTGCCACGGGCTGTATGAGGACTACATCAACAGCAGCTTTGGGTGCTATGTTGGAACTAACACCGCTTCATCTACATATACAACAAGAAGCAACTTTAGCTGCCATTAGACTCAAGACCCTAAATCTTTTAAGTAAGAGTAGAGTCCTCCATACAGATATAATCGATAGAATTTACTCAAAAATTCCTAACTTACAAGCCAAGTATGATAGGATCCCAAAACAATTTCTATTCGATAAGAAGTACAGGATACAATTGAAGGAAACTGACCATCTGGAAGGATTGGGTCCAAGAGAGTTCACGGATGGCTCTAAGACAAATGAAGGTGTGGGGTCTGGGGTTTTCTCTGAAGACCTTAATATCCACATATGCATACCGCTGGGTACCCACAACACAGTCTTCCAGGCTGAATGCATGGGTATCATCAAATTGGTCATAGCGATAGATGCTAGGGCTAGGCTAGAATACTGACCGACAGTATGGCGGTACTACAAGCTCTGAGATGCAATGTGACGAACTCGGGACTGATATACGAGTGCCATCAACGATTGAATGAGGTATGTAAGCACAACAATGTGACTCTGCAATAGATCAAGGGACACAGTGGATCTAGAGGCAAGATCCCCTTTGGCTACGTTCGTTTAATGGTACGTAGATACTTCAATAATTTACACGCTCAGATTTGGAAAAAATTAGTAGACTGTAGAGACCTACCTGAAATAAAAACTCGTCTAACCAAGGTTCTAATGAGACTGAACAAGCCACAGATCAGGATAGTAACAAGTGCTATCACAGGACATGGCTCTTTTAACAAACATTTGTTCACCATAGGTGTTACTGATAGGCCCCTGTGCAGGGTATGCATGTGACAGGCAGAAACGGTAACTCATGTGTTGCTGACATGTCCAGAAGTCGCTTCATACAGGGCTAAATATCTCGGCACGCCGGGATCGCTCCCCGAAGTTGCTTACAACATCAAGGGACTGCTGAGCTTCTTCGGGGAGATATCATGGCTCGAATAACCATATTATTCCTGCCCACACGCAAAATACGCGTTTAGACATGGAGATGCGGAAAACAGCCCGTCGTAAACTAAACTAAACTAAACTAAACTAAACTATAGGATAGGGTGACAAACGAGCACACAGTCCACCTGATGGTAAGTGGTTGCTGTGGCCTATAGACATCTACATCTATACTCGATTACGAATCAAAATGCAGATGCGTTGTTACCCGTGAGGACTAAGATGGAATGCCTCGTTTCCAGTAAAAAGGGTCTCCGGTTCTCTACACTCACCATACGAAACACAGCAGTCCTTCCCCGGTCGAACTGACCCATTCGTGCTACGGCTATACTCTAATATAACTGCAGCATGGCTTTACCACGTAAAAAAGTCTTCCTAATACCAGCAGCACGTCTGGTCTGTGGCTCCGCCGCCAGCGAAGACTCGGCTGCGGAGGGTTGGGAGAGTGGCGCCTCGTCATATGAAGACTTTTCCTCCGCAACTCCACTTCAGCTACGGCGGTTGGAAGTAATTATTATATATATATATATATAGATTTTTCAAATATTTTAAAAGCCTAGAAATCAGTCACTTATATCTAAACATAATGACAATAATCCGTTTAAACAATAGCAATGATTCATTCCAAAATCAAATACTATAAAACGCATTTTAATTAATTGCAAAATTAAAATTCAACACGCATCCATTCCTTTCCGTTTCATCCCGACGGATGAGTCACGCCATCGCAAAGTAGAACGGTGGTACGAATAGGCACCGTTGGAAAAAAGCTAACGCCGTGTGTACTCGCCTTATCTGTTGCATCAGATGTTATACAGTATGTGTTTTAAATAGTACAGCATGAGTCATAGTCGTCTTTAGTGTTACTATGTGAAACACTGGGACTATTTAGCAGTGTTTCGTTACGTGTGTATGAAGCGATTCAATTAATTAACCCGTTAGTTTAGATTTATTTAGAGAAATATTAATCATAGGAAGAAGTTTTCTAGTGCTAAGGTTTTTATATATTACAGAAATTAAACAATTAATACTTTAATAAAAATAATGTGGTCGTAGCGTAAGACTTTACGTAGAACTTACTTTGAAATCCAAACGTTGAGATTTTACGTCGCACTCATAGTTACGGGGTAATATGCTTTTTCCTAGACTTACTGATATATTACTGTGAAATTGTGCTATATGCGATTGAAATCAAACGGCCGTGCTGCCAGAGGACTGATTTATTACTAACTTATTATATCAAAGTACCTGTGAGCATATAACTTAGAGATTCCAAACATAAACGAATTTTAACACTGAAAATATCAAAAACATCGCTGGCTTGCTAATTTGACACTAGCTGAGAACAATGCTCCCAATGAACGCTGAAGGAAAGAAAGGAAGTGAATTAGTTGATTGTAGTAACAACATCAGGAGTGTAAGTTAATATCATGCAATTCCAGTGAGATGTGCCAAGTTCAAGCTAAACCAATCTACGTCGTCTGGTGTACATTGTCTAGACAAGAGTCTGTGACAATATCCAGTACTTAGTGTGTTTGAGAATCGTAAATACGTACATGCATTACAGCGGTTGAAGTTTCAGTGACGCTGAATGCTGATTAAAAGATGCTCAATAAATTATATTACAAAACTAGTTTAATAGAAATTATGTAAATATGATAAAGTTGTTAATCGTCGATAGATTTAAGGATTTGTTGACGGTTGTACATGTACCTACTGTACTTTGTAAGAAAATTCTCATTTTTCAACCCGAATGACATATTTACTATTTTTGAAGTGACAACTTATTTAGCGGCGTTGTACACTTTTTTGTAATGGGTAAAAAATTTTAAACTCGCGTCAGGATACGTGACCTTGATCGAAAATTCGTAAGACGGATGGAGAGAGAGGGACAGCTGGCGCGGCGTAGGAGAGGAAGTATCCCCCTCTCTTTCTACAGCGCGGCGAAAATGTATGCCTGCGCCTGCTGGATCGTTTTGGCAGCGCAGGGCGCTTGCGCGAATGTTCGTGTGTGATAATTAAAGCATTCGTGCAAATTTATTCCCTAATCATTCCAAAATATCAAAAATGCACAACGTTAATATTCAAGTTAGCACTTCTGCCGGCACTCCCAGAGTGCAACCCGTGGTTTTTTTTAAATTCTTTAATAATATTCAGCGATTCCGTGATGTGTTAGAATTGCTTTGCTTCCCAATATTTATAGTAACTGATTTATATTGTAATCATTATGTAAATATATGATAGGGTTTAAGATTGAAACACTGTTAAATTCTCAGAGTTTTCATTAAGTAACGAATGTAGCCGCATTTATGTCTGTATTTAATGTAAGAATTATATTTCAAAAAACACTTTAAGCTTTTATTAAATGAATAAATTGATAACAACAATAAAATGTAAAATGACAAAATTATCAACCTGTACATAGCCTGCGCTGGCGCTGATGACTCACCTACCGATCGACAGACTCTCACGACAGAAGAACGACGAAAGAGAATTTGAAAAAAAATACCTACATGGTACGACAAATTGACCGTTCAATGTTAACTATTATGCGTTATTATTTAGAGATTTACATGTATATGTATAATTACATATGTAAAATTTGATTAAAGAGCTAGCTCACATAGTTTCGTCACCTGTCAATAATCGCTTATGAAAATTGATATTTACGTATATATTAATTTGACAAAATATTCACAGATATTTTTATACTGTGACTGTTAAAGTTTCAGTTTTATTTATAATAAAAAAATCTATTTATAATAAAATGATCTATTGTGAAGAGTCAAAATGTGTCGAAAAAGGCACGTATGGCAATTCACAATGCTGTGTTGGTCCCTACTTTAACGTACGGTAGTGAAGTTGGAAGTTGGGTGTGGCAGAAGAAGCACGAGAGTAGAATGAACTCAGTAGAAATGTCGTCGTTAAGGAGTATGTTAGGGCTGAATCTGAATGACAGGGTAAGAAATTGTGTGATAAGAGAAGAGTGTGGTTTGCAAGATGATGTTGTGACCAGGATTAAGAAAGGAATGCTTCGGTGGTTTGGTCATGTGGAAAGAATGAATGAGGAAAGAGTGACTGAGAAAATGTATGTCGCAGAAGTGAATGGCAGAGTCGGAAAGGGACGTCCTAGGCGAAAATTTATCGATCAAATTGGCGATTTATTGAAAACGGGCCAAATTAGGAGTACCCTTAACCGACAAGCATGTATGCGTAGGTATATGGATGTGAAGGAGACGAGAGAGGTATGTCAGGATCGTGTCAAATGGAAGTATTGTCTGTCTTTATTGCCAAGTACTTAATTCTGCAGTTTATAATTAATTGATGGAATAATGATTACACTTTAACAGTAATGTCTCAGAATAAAAGCTAGTGAAATAAAAGTTAAGAAAAAACTTCATCATTAGCCCTTAAAAGAGGGCATCTCTCCCAATGCAGTAAGTATTTACTTTAATTTCTTAGCAGGTCAATTCACTACCAAGCGCAGAGGTAATGACTAAACATAGAAAACTGCGATTGCCACTCCGCTTGCCAAGCTTGGCAACTATAGCAAATATTACCCACATGAGACAATCTATAGGGTAAGCCTATGTTCAGCAGGGGACTTTTATAGGCTGTTACGGTAACGGTTACGGTGGTGGTAGTACGATCGTCAATCCACTTGCCAAGTTTTTATTTTAAAAAAGGATGAAATAAAACGCTACGTTCGAATTGGGCAGGCGAGTATTCTACTACTACTACTACTATTGATGGATTCAGGTGGCTCAGGACCATGCTTTGTGTCATTACTTGGAGGAGGCCGATGTTCAGCAGTGAACTAGTGAAGGGCTGTAATGATGTTCGAATTGGACATTTAATACATCATAGACATAAAACTCACCGGACTGAAGATCTTATTTGAAAACCTTACCTCCACGCTTGAAATTATGTACTTGAGTATACACTTTGAGCGTTTTGTATACACAAAAGCTAGATCCGGAATAATAATTTTAGGCCTAGAAATATTTATTCCGTGCAAGAATTGAACCCGCTGCCCGCAAGTTATAACCGATCGTTTATAATCTACTGCAGTAATAAGTGATAGGACTTATTTTCCACCAAATAGCAGTGCTTAAACTGTTTTATTCCTGTAGTGTAAAGAGTGAAGGTTTTAAGCTGTGAGGCGTCCTCATACTCATAGATGACAACGCATTTTAGACTTTTGATATTAGATTGCCTGAAGTTTACTGCAGGTGTTAATGGCCTGAAATAACCACTTGCCATCAAGTGAACTGTAAGATCGATTGTCACTTCAGCTAGACAAAAACTCCTAAAATCCTTTTTAAGTTAATGTTTCATATAGGTTTGTAATTGTTCCCATACGTATTATCGGTGTAGTGGCGGCGTAAGGCAACCCACTAAACCATATCATCCCGTATGTGTGGTATACGTACAGTGTGAATGAAAACACATTACTTCTAAAGGACTGAAGAATGAATTATAATCGACAAGAAACAACAAAATATAACCAGGATTACTCGTGAAAACACTAAGCAGTGTAATTTTCAAAGACTAAAGTTATAAGAATAATCTTAACCCTTTTAAATATCGTTCGATTTGGTTGGAGTTCGGAGCACAATGAAAATATTAAATAAAATTTGAGTCACTTTCCCATCATAAACTGTGAAGGAAAGAATATCAATAGATTTACGAGTGTTTTGATTTACATCCAGCAATAAAATAGCAACACTATTGTCCGGTGACACATCAAATATTTTTAAATAGAGCAACATTCTAAACGTCACGTATCAACAACCGTTATTTTAAATAAGACCATGTAATGATCGATTAGCTCGTAATTTTTCTGGACGTTTAAGTCGCCATATTTAAAAAAGTAAAATACAATGTTAGCACAATGGCGTTGTGCTCTTTTTAAATAAAATTTTTATCTCGTCGTAAAGTTGTGTAACGATTTTATGACTTTATTTATCATACGTGTATGGTTTATTTTAACAGAAGGTATTTATATTTTAGAAGAATGACATATGCATTTTGAACTTTTACTGTGATTATAAAAGAAAAATACAATACTTCGACAATTTGTAGAAAGTTTACGTTTAGTTAGTTCCATAGAAATATTAATATAACGACATTCTATTCAATATAGATTTCAAATGATAATTATTGAAAGTCATTCTTATGTTTAATTCAACACTGGCAAATTTAACGTAACCTTACTTATTGACAAATACAGTATTGAATGTCTTGCACGTTAGAAATTGTTACCCAATACTGTCTATTCTCGACAACGTAAACAAATTCCGCGTCATCTGAAGGCTACATGTGCCCTAATAATATTAGAAAACAGCTTACGTTAAGACGTAGTACTTGCATACTATAGCACTCACTCTACCTAACCTATCTTAATGCGATAAGATCAGAATCATACCGGGATATAGTTTTAGACGCAATCAGAATATAACCAGTATATTCAGCGATTCTAACCTGAGGCTTTTAACACATTAGCCAGATACTCTGTCTACTAGACCAAGCAGTATATTATGTAAGAGCTTAGTAATCTGCTTGACGACCGCAGTAACAGACGAATTGCACCTTTAACGCTGCTCTCCAACGCCGGGTCTTCATATTTTACTCCTTGTGTACAAAGATATTCATATCGCCATATATCGGAAGCCTTAAGATCTTGTCGCCGTGTAGTTGCAGCCTAAGGGAATCCACTACTGTATATCATCCCGTGGATAAGTAAGAGACGATAGGATAAAACTCATCTGCCAAACGTGGCAAGCATGTTAAATATGAAACCTATGAGGCTACCTATAGGGTCGGCTTATGTTATGGAATTTTGAATAAAAAAAGACCGTATTGGCTTTTCCCAATGTCACTTCTTAGAACACCCACAGCACGAAATGGAGTTCACAGTTCCTTCTCGGTCCGATCTCGATCTGATTTATTATAATGGAATGGGATTCGATCGAAACTTGACTGTTACTGGATAGTATGAACACATATTTACACACATATTTTTCACTTGATAATATTTTATCAGACCGACGGAGAATGAACTGTGAACGACATTATAATGAGGATCGGCCCTTAATTTATACCGCTACCACACGGCAAAAATATCAATGGTCCAGATAGAAAACCAATTGCCTTCATTTTTACGTAAATTTTGTCTCTTTAATGTGCTCTTGCTTCGGAAACCAACTCTATCGAAAACAATTCTAAACCGTCCCCAAAATCAGTTTAAATTCATAGCAACTACAATGATTAAGCTCTTTTAAACTATTAAAGTAACATAATATCAAATAACGGAATATATCACCTCAGCACTCATAAATCGAAACTGAAGAAAGGCGTGCAGTGTTTTAAATTGACTTTAAAAATACATTGTAAGCAATCTTATTCAGCTCTAAACACAGTGGTAAAACGGTCTTTATTGGCCATTATTACGCCTTGACTGCTTTCACTTACCAAGCCTTTCTTAGCTTTATTTACTAAGTGCGGGAGCCTTGACAAAATTATTTGATGACAGTGAATTCGGAATTATCACTCTTTAGTGTTAACACTTTTTGGATTATCACTATTTAGGATTATCACTCTTAGAAGATTTTCAAGAGTCCCTATAACATTATTATTACGTCATTGTAGTAATTATAGATGAGCTCTTTGTCAGTCATAAGAAAGAACAACGTGAAAGACCACTAAGACCGGATTCCGATAGACGGCGATTTAACCTGCTCGTCTTTCGTAACCTATCAAGACTCCACTGCTGAACATAGGCTTCCCTCATAGATTGCCTTATGGGGGGGACATTTGTCATAGATAGCAGTGGCACGCTTGGCAGACGGGTGCTACCTTAGGTTTTTTTGACCATACTAACCAAAGAGTGATAATTGTATAGAGCCAGTATTATTACCAGTTGTGAGGCATTTCATCTTAATCTTCAGAAGAGACAACACATTTGTAGATTTCTTTGTTTGAAGTTGGGGGAATAGTGTGCAGTAGTCACTTACCATCAGGTGGATTGTGAGTTCATTTTTTTATAGAATAAGGGTGACAGCACCCAGCCCACCCGATGGCAAGTGGACGCTGTGGCCCAAAGAAATCCATATCCATCCCCGATTAAGAATCAAAAAACAGAGGCATCCCCCGTGCTAAGATGGAATGCCTCCCTCAGTTTTGTTGTATTATGTTTCCAGTAAAAAGGGTATTCTGTTCTCACACTCACCATACGAAACACAGCAGCATTTAGCTACTATTTTCTCTGGTATTCTGTGAGAGGGTGATGCTTTCCCAGTCTAGCCGACCCATTCGTGCTACAACTATACTAATAATATTCGGCGCTGGTATTCAGTGAGAGCGCGGCTCACCCGGTCGAGTCTATTCATTCGTTCTAAATCCGTGCTATAGCTGCAGCCTGCAGCATTGCTCTACCACGTAAACTTCAATGTTTATACAGAAAGCCTTTTATAGCCATTAGTAGATATAAAGGCTAAAATATATAAGGAATATTAAGAAAAAGGCCCTTTTGACTGGAAAACAGGCATTCCATACTCCTCACGGGTAACAACGCATCTGCATTTAGATTCATGATCGAGGATTGATGTAGAAGTCTGTGAGCTGCAGCAACCATTTACCATCAGGTGGACTGTGTGATCCTTTGTCACCCTTATGAATATATATAAAAATCATATATATATATATATATATATATATATATATATATATATATATATATATATATATATATATATATATATATATATATATATATATATGATTTATATAATATATAAAAATCATCATCATCATCATAATTACACTCATCATATGTCCCCTGCTGAATATAGATCTCCTTTAAGGAATGCCAAAAACCACGGTTGATAAGAACGGTTACCGAGATCTTCCTCCTTATCGGTTGCCGGTTTCTTTGAACCACATGGCTGGCTCATGCTACTTCAGCTTACTAACCCTTTGGGCTATGCTGTTGGGAAACTCAGAGCTTAGTCCTCTCCATAGCTTGCTGAGCTTGAACTTTATGTGGTCGCTAGTGAAGAACGAAGTTCTTAAGGTTGATGTAGAGCATTTAGTTATATGTAATTCTGAATTAGTAAGCTTCTTCGTATACTGGCGATACTGAAGCACTGAGCAGACTGATGGCGGAAGGTTAGTAACGAATATTGATTTATCACCGAAAAATGTTGTAACACCACCAATCATCTTTTAATTATTACAAAATTTTTCATTATAATTAAATCTAGTAACAACATTAAGAAAATTGCTTCTGTATAAATTTATTTCAACGGACACTAACCTCGACTTATCTAACCTAAATTTTAAATACTTAATTGCTTAATTTTCATATTCTTCTGGGCTATACTCGATACAGTACAACTGCCGTTTCTTTTTTCATTCTACTTCTCATAATTATCATATTCATATTTCATAGTATTTTTGAAATTTTCATAATATTTGCCATTTTAAGTCGATTTTCATTAATTTATTAAATAATTTCTGTAATATTCTTTTAAAATTAACAATATTGTGGTCTTTTCTTATATTTTAATTATTTATTTACGTGGTAGAGGCATGCTGCAGCTATACTCGTATTGTGGTTGTAGCACGAATGGGTCGGCCCGACCGGGGTAGGACCACGCTCTTACAGAATACCAGCGTAAAATATGTAGCAGCTTAATGCTGCCGTGTTTCATACGGTGAGTGTAGAGAACCGGAGACCCTTTTTACTAGAAAGGAGGCATTCCATCTCAGTCCTCAGGGCTGGCAACCCATCTGCATTTTGATTATAAATTGAAGATAAATGTAGATGTCTATGGGCCACAGCATCCACTTACCATCAGGTGGATTGTGTGCTCGTTTGTCACCCTTATTCTATAAAAAAACTAATTTTTCTGTCACGTCATGTATTTAATCTTCATGTTGATGATCACTCAATATATGTGATGGTAATTTAAAATGGTTTTGCCTTTTGTTTTCTTTTGCTCCTTAACTTTTATCAGATTCCTGACAAGGTGGTAGGACTCTTTCTGTACTTAGAAGTCTAGATAGGTTCTGCCCTCTTACCTTCTGCCGCTAAATAGCTGTTCGTGTTCTGCTGTATACTGGTCTAGAAAGTCAGTATAATTACAGGTTGTGAGGCTTTCCATTTGAGTTTTCGGAGGTGACAACACATTTGCAGCCGTGTTTATTTGAAGTTGGTAGGTGTCTATGGACTGCTGCGCCACTTGATCAGGTGAACTATAAGTAGGTATGTCACTTCAATTTAAAAAAAAATTTTTACACTAAGAGTGACAAACGAGCACACAGTCTACCTGATGATAAGTAGTTGCTGTGACCCATAGACATCTATCCTCGATTACGAATCAAACTGCAGATGTGTTGTCACCCGTGAGGACTAAGATGGAACGCCCCGTTTCCAGTAAAATCGGTCTCCGGTTCTCTGCACTCACAACACGAAACACAGCAGCGTTGAGTTGAGTGGTCCTTCCCCGGTCGAGCCGACCCATTCGTGCTACAACTATACTACTAATATAGCTGTAGTATGACTCTACCACGTTAAAAATTACTTTTTATATACTATAATTAAAAATTTATACAGTAGGCGTAGAACTGAGTTATGAATATCATTTTTAAATCGAAGTGCGGGTACTGTCCGATACACAATGTTGTAATAACAAAAGCTTCATATATCGCATTAAGTTAAACAAAAGATCGACCTGTTATCAGTAATGAAGGATGACGAAAGATGTGAAGTGTTCACAAATGAGTTGAACCTACTGTTTGCTGAAGATAAGGCTCTGATGGTGTTTGGTACAAGACATAAAAAATAAAAAATAATGGATTAAAATGCATAATATAACTAATGTTACATCCTTTGATTCAATTTACGTAAAAAAACTATGTTAATTTTTTACCAGACCGCAATATCTCCATTAGTTCTTTTTACTTACTTTAAGACAGTGTTTGACCAAAAAAACAAAGACCACACACACCCATTTCGCTGTCTTAGTGTAAAAAAGCCTGTTCCCTCTTGCCTTAAGACACAATTATAAAAATATTATAACTCTTATTCATCATTCATTCATTTACGATGAAACAAATAAGGAAAACATAAGGTGTACACACCTAATTAATTGTATGATCATAAGTTTGATATGTTAGCATCAGGCATCTCGCACCTTTGACTCCACTGCTCATCGCTAGTCTGGATATTTAAGTCTGTTATAGCAGTCTAGTGGTAACATACTCGTACATAAACTTTTTCTGGCATTTACCATAGTCAATTCTTACGTCAAGCATAGAACGAAATTATGGTTTCTCTTACACCGCCAACACTCCGCCATTTTACATATCCTGTGTATTTTATTATAAATTCACTCAATCGCTTATATCTTTCTCTTACGCCAAACCACAATAAAGACAACAAGTGCGAGCCGTCAAATTTTAATAAAAAATAACACTACTCCTTTGTGCTCGTTGGAGCTATTACTGGCTTTATGATGGCGCAGTCGATGGCTACGTTAATCGTTTTGTGGAATTGTTCGATAACGAAATGCTAGTTCATTTGCTTTGTTTAATATGGTTTATTGACTTCTAATAGCGGGAATACTGTACACGTTTTATACAATGTCTTCTACAATATTAGTCGAAATGTATTTCCTTATTCATTATTTGTTTCTTCTTAATTATTACGCAAATTAGTACAATACATAGCTTTATAGTACAATATAATAATTGTTGCAATGTATGTGTATGTATTAAGTATACAAAACAGTATAATGAAATAATTTTTACTGTCTGAAGAGCCTGTATTTTTTTTAAGGTATTATATATAAATTGTTTAGAATATTATACAGATTTCTTACATTTACGCGAATACTACACATGGAATAAAATTAATTTTATGGATTTAATCGCGTTTAGATTTTACTATTTTAATTTCTAACGTATCTGGCACTTTACAACATTGATAGTCACGGGTGAACTGAGATGGTTGGCTAAAAGCTACATTCCATTTTTAATTATTAATTTTTGATTCAATCTACGCAGAACGAGCTTACAGTATCTTGAAATCTTGCAAGAGTATGCTTGGGCTTAGATGTAATTTCATTAATTACGGGGTTGGGAACACATATATTAGCACCCAGCCATCTTCTCTATTGAAATTAGGATGTATTTTTAATTTTAATTGTCTCGCGAATCATCTTTGGTAGGAATCGGTGTTATTTTGCGAAGATTTATAATCTATCAAATCTAATATAATGGTTGGGACGATCATGACCATGTTGACATACTGCAGATATTAAAGCCCTTCACAAGTCCACTGCTGAACATAGGCCTTCCCCAAGAAATGATGCAAAGCATGGTGCTGAGCCACCTGCATCCATCGACTTCCTGCATGTCTTAGCAGATCGTCACTCCATCTAGTGATGGACGCAGCAAACTATAGACATAATTATTATAACAACCTACTTTTCAAGAACACACATACATTTTATTTAGATGAGAAGACTGATCATTCCAATCCTTCGTTATATGAACAACAAAAGACACGAAACGTTTTGTTAAAACCATAGGTATGTTCACAAAGAAGAGATGCAAACCTACGCTTGTTGTACGATAATGGAAATGGCACGACAAATTGAGAAGCCCTTCCTTTTCTGAAGTTGGCTAAATATTTAAGTGTGATTGGTAACCTTGAATATAAAAAATGGTCGTTCAGTCATTCGTCTAATACTATAAGCTTCTTCCCTTAAACAAACTTTTCCACTGTAAAAAAAACAGGATGATAATTTAACTTAGGCTATTAACTCATGTTATTCGTTCCATTTACAAATTTTTTCTGTACTTTAAACAGAAAGACAATAGCGGCTACCTTAGCCACTATTGTTTTTCTGTTTAAAATGCAATTAGTAGTAAATTATTAATACATTAGTGGAGTGAGTTGTTTTGATGTTAAATGAGCTTACAGGTTACAAAGGTGTGGTTCACAGTGGACTTGTGGTTTTTGAACTAATGCTAAAATAAGCTAATAACATCCTTAAAGATAACAAGTATTTTAAATATGACGTGTGGTAGCGGAAATGACGTCACGTAACTCAGTTCTTCTACTGTAATAGTTGTGAGATCCATGTAATACCAAGTCGGTTAATTTATTCAGTCCTTATATAAGGGTCCTTATATTTTAAATTATTACGTAATTAGCTAACCTAACAACATTTTATAGTGACCATATCAATGTTAAAAATCTTTTATGTTTCAAATAAATAAATTGACTTGGCCATCGCACGAAAACACAATGTATCTCACAAGTAATACATATTATACTAAATTAGATTGCTTAGTGCGACTGCCCAGTCAATCTATATATTTAAAAACATAAAAGGTTTTTAATATTGATATGGTCACTATAAAATGTTGTTAGGTTAGCTAATTACGTAATAATTTAAAACATAAGTTTAAAACATAACTATTATTGCATAATTGTTTAATTTATGATTATTATTTTTAATTATTAATTCATAAGTGATACCTATTAATTCGTTTGTTATAATTGGATGATTTTTTTGTAATATTTTTTGCATGTAAAATCAAACTTTGTGTGCGTGTTGGATTTTCTGTAAGCCACAAGAGTTTTGGAATTAAATAAATAAAAATAAATAAATAAAATAAGGACCCTTATGTAAGGACTGAATAAATTAACCGACTTGGTATTACATGGATCTCACAACTTTTACAGTAAAAGAACTGAGTTGCGAGACTTGGTTTTTTTCACAAGTTATGTTTTTGATCTCACTTCTTTTTGTAGATAACATAGTCCTACTTTTTTCCTTCCCGGTGCCTTCTACTTCTTTAACACCAACGACGTCACCTATCATACATATACAAGTCCAATGATTCATTTACTGCAAATATAACTTTGTAATTCTATATATTTACCTGGGATTACAAAGTTATTTATTTAGTTGGTGTATCTAGAAAACTGGACCGAAATTAAAAAATATTTTAGTTTTTACTTAATTTATACACTAAACACAAATTGTATTCTAAATTTGAAGCTTCTGTGTCTGCTAGAAGTGCCTTAGAGTTTTGATGATCGGTCAGTCAGTGAGTGACAAAATTAAGAAACTTTGACTAGTTATAATTTTTAAACTACTGGTTCAAATTGAATAAAATTTGAAATATACCATGTTTATACAATGCCTTCTCGCTTATTATATTATAAATTCAGGCTTCTAGTTTTATCCACTACAAAGTAAAAGAAAATGGCCTGAATTGCTTCGAGAAAAGTATGGTACGCTCGTGCCGTTTTTTGCTCGACTTGGCTGGGGCACTGCCGTGCCCCCAGATTTACAGATTGTCGAAGGAAAATAACGTCAAAGGTGCCATATGCGATCTGAAATCTGACTATATAATAACTGTATAACACACTATCATACGAATCGTACTAAGTAACACTTATCATACGAAACAGCATTAATCTGATTTTTTCTCTGACCTAGTGAAATATCAAAATATTTTTGCACCTGATAGAGTGATATCTAGGAAATGTCTAAAATATAAGTTGCTCTTCATGAAATGTAAATAACAGGATTGCCGAGTGTCATTATTTATAGAGGTTAATGTATTTTCGACAATTTGCAAACTGATAGGCAAACCTTGTTAATATTATGTTTGTAAATAAAATCCTTTAATGTTTAAGCCTTCAATCGTGCAAAGTGGTGAGGATTGTTAAGAAAACATAACACCCATACATCATACATCAATCTGGGATCTACTTAGAATTATGAAACTGTTGTAGATAGTGCAGAGCGCCATACAACAATAACAGCATTGTACCCCTCCCCCTTTCTTTATTTCTTCTATTCATAAGGTCTAAACGCCAAACTATTTAATTATTTTTTTTAATTATTTGCAGCTGTCCTTATTCTTTCTTTAGTTGTTTAAAGTCAAGTATTAATTTATAATAAAAGTTATATTTTTACGATTTCGAAATTTCGAATCATCTTGTGGCATTCCAAGCAGTGCCGCTGACGGATATCCCGTGGGTGCCGTTAGAGGTAGAGGCGTTAGAGGGGAACAAGCCAGGAGATTATCAGCAAAGTCTTCCTAATAAAAACCAAAAAATAAATGACTGCAGTTGCCAACCCGCACGCCAAGCGTGACAATTATGGCAAATATTTCTCCAATGAGATAATCTCTGGGGCTATGTTCAGCACGTGGAATGTAACGGTAACGATGACAGTAACATGAATAATATAGTATTAATAACTTTAGCAAGATGCTTATTTTTATAGATATTTTCTAGTACTTAATTATCCATTTTCAAAGTGTCTTCTTTAATTCTTGAATCACTGCTTTTGAGTAGAGAGTTCGATATTTTTTTTAGGGTTAAAGCCACGCTGCAGCTATATTATCGTCGTAGCAAGAATGGGTCGACCCGACCGGGGAAAGACCACGTTTTCACAGAATACCAACGTAAAATGGCAGCTCAATGCGGCTGTGTTTCATATTGTGAGTGTAGAGAACCGGAGATAATTTTTACTGGACACTAGGCATTCCATCTTAATCTTTAGGGGTAGCAACGCACCTGTATTTTAATTGAGCGTAGATTTTGATCGTTTAGATTTGAGATGTAGATGTCCATGGGCCACAGCATCCACTTACAATCAGGTAGACTGTGTGCTCGTTTGTCATACTCATTTTATTAAAAAAATAGATGTTAACAACTTTTGGATTTACATAATCATTATTAAATCGTAATTATAAAATTGTTATAAATTATCTTAAAAAGGTCAATATCGGGTTTTACTAATCATTACTGCTTCATACTATTCATTTACTATAGTCATTCATGGGCACCGGCGTATTAGGTAAAAACAATTTAAAGAATACAAACAACAAATCCGATAAAACGGATAGCAAAGTAACAAAAAAATTAAATTGCAAAACTTATTTTCTTTGGTGCGTAGTGACGGCGCAAGAGTATCCACCATACAATAGGATTCCATGGGTGATAAGAGTCGATAGAAGAAATGGAACAAGATACAGGTGGCAGCATCTTGCTGATAATAACTTAAAATAATAATAAAAACTGCAGTTGCCAATCTGCCTGCCAAGCTTGACAAATATGGCTAATAATATGCCCCGTGTAGGTAATCAATGGGGGAGTCCTAAATTCAGCAGTGAACCTTTAACAGGCTAAAGAATTAAATATAAAGTTAAAATAGACTGAAGGACAATGAATGGGTGCGTTTGCTTGTAAGCAAAATGGCGATCGTAAGCGGTAAGCGCTGTCAAATCGTAAGTAGCTATTTTCCTCTAGGACACGAAGTTAGTTTTAACCGGGGGAACCTAATCTAATTTAAATATATGTTTGTAAAGTTTTCATATTAAAAACTTACCAATCATGAATTTTTAATAACATGTATATGTTTATTCATGTCATTATATTACTTAAAACTAATATTACACAAAACAACTTATAAACTCTACTTCAAAACAAACAAATTAAATAAACAAAATGGCGGATTGTGTCAGCGCTACTGAAGTTAGCAAACGTGTCCTGGCCGAAAACTGTTTAGTTTCGCCATTTTGCTTACAAGCGCTTGCTAGCGCCTTTTTCTGCCAATGGCACCCAATGAAAAACTTAGATAAATATCAGCCGTTCAGCAGCGATTTAGGAGAAACTAACACTTCAACTTTTTTTTTAAAATAAGAGCGATAAACGAGCACACAGTCCACCTGATAGTAAGTGGACGCTGTCGACTATAGATATTTACATTTATCCTCGATTAAGAATCAAAACGCAGATGCTTTGTCACCCCTCAGTACTACGATGGAATGCCTCGTTTCCAGTAAAAAAGGATCTCCGATTCTCTACACTCACCATACGAAACACAGCAGTATTAAGCTGCTATTTTACGCTGATATTCTGTGAGAGCGTGGTCCTTCCCCGGTCGAGCCAACCCATTCGTGCTACAACCATGATATATAGCTGCAGCGTGACTCTACCACGTATAAGTAGCTTCGTGTGTATTTCGTGTTTTCGCAATATTAAGAAGTAACTTACAGTAAGACAAAACAATGCTGATATAATATAATAATCACAAGAAATAAGTAGCCGGTTGCCAACTTGCATGTCAAGCCTAGCAACTGTGCAAAATACCCCCATGACCCCACGAGGCAATCTATGGGGGGCCTATGTTTAGCAATAGACTTTTAACTGTAATGGATGACGACAATGGAAAAAATAATTATTATTATCATCAAAGAATATGAAAAACATTTACAAAATCTATTACAATATAAATTCCAGTTAGTGATTCAAAATATAACTATTTATTGAATTCACTCAAATACACACTACGAAATGGAACAGAAGATCCGAGGTCAGACATCGCGTTGGTCATAAACATAATATTTCTGTCATTGCATTGCATTATACTACAGAAGGTCGTTTTTGTTTCAGGTGATTCATACGCATATGCGGGTACGGTTGATGGAAAATGTGGAAAATTTTCTGTTTCTATAATCTGTATAGCATTACATAATATTTGCGACTTGTGTATGCACATACGTTTAATATATGACATGCAGAGGCCACCATGATGTATTACAGGATATTATAATAAAATGTAAGAACTAGGAAATAAAGAACTCTTTCGATAGCTTTATAAAATCATATGTATCTTCACAATTGTAAAGTGACTACGGGTATATATTATTTGAAATTATTTTTTTTTATTCCAAAGTGCAGTATTTAAACTTTTGATATGGTTCCTTTGATTAGATACTTTCATTTTCCTCCGTTTAATTAAACAG
This sequence comes from Parnassius apollo, assembly GCA_907164705.1. NCBI lineage: Eukaryota > Metazoa > Arthropoda > Insecta > Lepidoptera > Papilionidae > Parnassius > Parnassius apollo. The sequence continues at coordinate 3,218,424 of CAJQZP010000295.1, forward strand.
AAAATAGCGATGCGATTGAATGTTGCTCCTTGTCACTGGTCTGACTATTTTTTTTACGGGATGGGAGTGACAAACTGGCACACAGTCCACCTGATGGTAAGAAGATGCTGTGTCCCATAAACATCTACATTTATCCTCGATTAGCAAACAAAATGTAGGTACATTGTCACCCTTGAGGACTAAGATGGAATGTCTCGTTTCCAGTAAAAATTGTCTCCGGTTCTCTACACTCGCCATACAAAACACAGCAGCACTAAGCTGCTATTTAATGCTGTTATACTCTGAGAGTGTGGTCCTTCCCCAGTCGGGCCGACCCATTAGTGCTACAACCATAATATAGTTACAGCGTGCCTCTACCACGTAAGCCTGGCGTAAAGCCACAAGCTTTTCTATCATTTACCATAGTCGCTTCTTACTACACCAATGGGGCAAATGTGGCGACGGATTCTGTTATGACGTTACCACTCGATTCATAACAAACATAGTTAATGATTTTATTCATCAGACTTTAGGATAATATTAGGATAATAGGACTTCACAGTTAACAGAACAGCAACAACCATCAAGTAAGCAAATTTTTTACCAAATTTAGCGCATCAGTAACCTGATTTAGTCCCTATTGCAACTACATTGGGATCAACGTAGTTTAAAGATGTTTGAAATGTGTACGTAACTAATCCATCGGCAATGGATGCATGTATTGAAATCAATCGCAGGTGTTCAAGTGATTTGACTTTTTTCCCTTCTTGCGTCGATTTAGGGGCTATTGTCATCCGCACGTCTGGTGTGCCACGGTTTGTATTCTGTTTCTATGTATTGTGTATTTTTATTGGTTCTTCTACATTTAGTAGAAAGTTTGTCGTTTTTATTTGTTTCTATAAATAGAAATAATGTATTTGACACCGGACCTAAATTAAAATAAAAAAATAAAAAGGGAAGGAAGTAATTTTGTGCTTTTTGAATTTCTATATTCATCATCAGTATGATTGGTTGGTGTAAGGCAATTTCCCTTTAACCTTCGATAAATTTCTCCGTTAATGTTTAACTCAAAAATATAACCATTGTATTATGTACGTAAGAAATAATAGGATACTGCTTCGGCTCACAAAACTAGTGTTTTTAAAATTTATCTGCCTATGAATCTATTTAAGTTAAATTGATGTGACTTTCTTTAATCAGTTCGGTATACGTACTTAATAGAAAAAATTATTTCGTTATTATTAATATTGGTATTTTAAAGAGAAGAAAGTTAAACGATTTGTGAAATAAAAATAAAGGAGTTGGTTGAGCAATATTTAGAATGTGTCTCCAGCAGGGATGGCAGACATGACAAATATATAGAAGGAAGAGTGACTGCAGGAAAAAAAGTTCATCAAGTTATTCACTCTATTATGGGAATGTATGGTAATCACAATGCTGTGTTCACCTTAATGAATGATAGTGAAAATTGAAAGAAGAAAAGAAGAAGCATGTGAGAGTAAACTCTGAATAAGAGCGAGAAATTCTTAGGTACCTAAAAAGGATGGTTTAAAAAAGATGTTGCGAAGGGGTGACTCTGAATAAGAAATTGTGTGATAAGAGAAAAGTGAAATTTGAAAGAAGATGTTGCAATCAGAATTAAGAAAGGAATTGTTCTGTGGTTTCAATCCATATAAAGAATGACAGAGGAAAGAGTGACAAAGCAAACTTATACAGCAGAAGTAAGTTACAAAGAGACCAAGGCCGACCCTTGACCCCTCTAGACTGAAGTTTATCAACAAATTGACGATATATGGGACAAACTATGAGTACATTTAACCGATGATACATTTAACCGTAAATGTATTCATGAATGTAAAAGTAATGAGAGACGTCGACGACAATCCTAACGATTGTAGTGAATGGAAGTCTTTAGTCTATGCCTGCCCCTCCTGCATGAAAACTTCTAAAGCAAGTAAATTTCTTGCTCCCAAAATAAGCAAAAAATAATTTTAATTTGCGTTTTCAGAAGAACTCTAAATAAGTTTAAGACATTAATAATGATAACTTTAAACAATAGTATTCAACGCAAGACTGAAACTGTTCATAAGCTGTAATCATATTTCCAAACGTCGCAGACGCTACTGACATGCAAATGAGAAAACAAACGTTGGTAAGTCAGAACAATGACAGTTCTCAACGTGCAAAAAAAAACAAATACAAAAAGAAAAATAGCAGCTTAATACTGTTGTGTTTCGTATGGTGAGTGCAGAGATCCGGAGACCCTATTTTACTAGAAATGAGGCATTTCATCTTAGTTCTAAGAGGTGACAACGCATCTGTGTTTTGATTCTTAATCGAGGATAAATGTAGATGTCTATAGGCCACAGTACACAGTAGTATTACACATGTAAACTGTGTTGTAATCGGCAGACTTCTTAATTATTAGGCTACCGTCGATTTGAAAATAATTTTTATCTTAACTTCATTTATTGAAATGATTGTAATTTTTTTATATAACGTTAGGACACTAGGATTTTCTCCTGTATTGTGGAGGCAGTTTACATACGTGAATTCAAAAAGTAAATTAAAATAGACATGAAAACTTAGTACTTAAATAATATCTGTTAATATCTCAAATGAATTACCTAATCTATACATAGAAATGAGATTGAAGAGTCTACACGTCTATAGTAGCAAAGTAACGGGATTTATTGAGATTAGAAGATTATCTGTGAGTGTGTCGGTCTGCCCGCGCTCATCTTCCAGATGGCTGTACCTATTATGGTAGAACTTCACGAACAGATAGGGACAATGTTAGGAATAGAATCGTAAAATTGAGCGTAGATACATGTTTTTCTTTTGAAAGAATATTAACAATAACAATTACATTAAATAACATTACTAATTATTTTATATATTTTCTTATATCTAAATGATGAATGATATACCACCAAAGCTAAGCTGGGGTAGGTCGTTCGCGTATTAGTATAAGCAACATTAGCTCACCCACACATATGGAGTTTAATATTCAACACAATTATACAATAGCAATCAATTTGATTGTAGTGAAACAACGCCGAGCGTATCAGTCACCTTGAATTTGACTGCAATATTCATTAAGCGCGGCTTACTACCGCGTCTATTAATTTGCGCCAACACTGATGCACGCCATTGTACTAAGGTTTCGTACCGAGTTGTATTATATTTCCATGCTTTAGGGTTGATGGAAAAATAAAGGGTTTATTATTATGTTTTGTTACAAACTTTTCTGTATAAATTTTCCATTCAAATTAAAATTAATAAAATAAATTAACCTATAAAGAATCACCATAGTGAATATTTTGTTTACATTCATTTTATTTATTTTTTTACTTTTTCTCATTATTAATTTTTTCCATTCGTCTCACAATTATTTCGGGGAAGTATTAAGGGACGGGATCGGCACGAATACAGATGAATTGGAAATGGATATCGAAATGGCGTAAATAGTAGTCTCTAAGAAACAACTATAGATTTGTGCCATTTGCTGTAGAGACTTTTTAATAGAAGAGGGGGCGGAGGGGACGGCTCAACTGATGGTAAGTATCGATCGCCGCCCCTAAACAACAGGAATAACAATGGAGTTTCCGGTTCATTGCCAGCTTTTTAAAAAGAAGTAAGCTTGTTCCTTGAATGTCTCTAAGTCGCATCGGTCCGGAAATTTCGCTGGTGGTATGTTCTATAAAGAATTAGTGTGAGGACTAAAACTCCTAGTAAATCGCACAGTGGTGGACCACAAAGTTTCCGAAAGGTGTGGATCGTGAGTTTAGTCGCGTATTTGTATTGTTATTTATTGATATTTGACGACTAGTATTAATCTGTCGATCCATGGGTCCAGATGCGGTAAAGTTTCTGTAGTAACTGTATCCGCGATTGTTCGTCGACACCGGTTGCAAGAAGGCTGCATCTTTTCTCGCACAAAGCCTAAGTATATATAGACATTCGGTGAGGAAACGCAGCGTTCTTGGATCAACTACACGAGGAGTACGACTGTATGATTTTGGTTTTAAGTTTTTTTTTTTTTGTAGAATAAGGGTAACACACAGTCCACCTGATTGTAAATGAATACTGTGAACCATACACATCTTCATTAATCTTTGATTAAGAATCAAAATATTGATGCGTTGAAGAGCACCTGAGGACGAAGACGAAATGCCACGTTTCCAGTCTTCAATTATTTACACTCAACATGTGAAACACAGCAGCATTAAGCGGCTATTTTATTATATTGTATATTATATTTTTTATTATATTTATCTGGTATTCTGTGAGAGTGTAGTACTTCCCCGGTCGAGCTGACCAATTCGCGCTGCAACTATAATATAGCTGCAGCATGTTTCTATTTTTTTTTTAAAGAATAAGGGTGACAAACGAGCACACAGTCCACCTGATGGTAAGTGGATGCTGTGGCCCATAGACATCTACATTTATCTTCCATTAAGAATCATAATGCAGATGCGTTGTTACCCCTGAGGACTGAGATGGAATGCCTTTAGCAGCATTAAGCTGCTATTTTACGCTCGTATTCTAATAAAATATTTATTATTATTTTGTTACACGTAAATAAATGAATGTTGTTTATAAACCTCACTTATTTTTAACGCTATTACACTCAATCATTTTTAAATGGCATTGGAACTAATTAGCTACATCAATATAAAATTTGCATCAAGTTTCTAATGAATTGCTAAGACATGACTCACTCACTCTCTTCGTGATCTTGACATCGTTGCCTTGTATACTCTTACATCACATATCTGTGTTCACCTAGAATTGTATGTCTAAGCAAAAGGAAAACCAATTTTGTACAGAAAGTTTCGTAAAATTAGGATCTTGATTGTGATTTAAGCGTGATACACACTTAAAAGTCTAACCAAAGACCATTCAATTTGATAATTGATATATTATGGTGGTAACGTTTCCTTTATTAAACTTATAAAACTGAATATCCCATATATCCATATATAGGTAATAATTATATCTCTAATTTATCATTTAAATTGTAAATTAATTAAATATAATGAAAACGTGTAATAATAAAATTGAATTATTAAAATCTATTTTTAATAAAATATCTGTCAATTTTTGTAGCAAATAAGATTATATTGTTCTTCTATTGTGATCGAGTAGGTTTATTAATAACGTCCTCCAGATCGAGTTTCGGTCATGGCGGCCATTCTTAACGGAGGCTAGCCATATGCGCAGGAAAGGATTATAGTGCCAAGTTTCAGTTTTCTCCACGACCACTGGAATTGATAATTTTTTTGCTGGTTTATCAGGTTGCGCGGCTGTGAAGGGTAACATAGTATGGTATAACCTGTATTTCTGAGGTACAGGATATATTTCGAACTATTACGGCACCGTGATGCTGAAATCTGATCTGTCACTAGATGTGGGATGAATTTAGACTGTTGTTACTTTATTAATCTCATTTTTCTCGATAACATAAGTGATGTTATTTATTTTAACGTTCGTTGCTAATTTTCGCACACAATATCGTAAATAATTTCAGTATTGCAACTTCAATATATGCATTTCATGAATTAAATAAGAGTGGTATTGTGTTAAGAATATTTCGAATAATTATTAGGGCACCTTAAACGCTCATATCCGATCGCGTGATTTGGAACGAATTGAGACTGTTTTTATTTCTCTTTTTCATGTTTCTCGATAACAAATGTGATCATGTCAGTTCTTCAAACATTCGATGCCAGCTATCGCAGACAGTATTGTGAATCATTTAAGTATTGCAACTCACTGCAATATGCATTTTGTGTAATAAATATCGAACACAATTTTCATGTTATTTATCAACCCTATCATGTTGCAGCCGCCTTTGTCCGCCGCTGTCGTGGCAGTCAATGATTAATCGCGTCTATGATGCCTGTGGTAGTTTCCAACAACAGCTTTGTACCGCGAAAAACTGACTGCAACTACAGCGAGCTGTTTCATTCAATTAATACGTCAGAACCATGATCCCGCCTTTTAGCTGTCGGAGGCCATATTAATTTTTGCACGAATTAATTAATGAAAACGCTGCGTATTGGCTATTGTTTTATCTATTATAGCATTAAAAGAAAAAAGAAATGTATTTTTAATAAAAAATACGGGGACGAACGAAACCTAATGGTAAATGGATAACATGGTTGAGTGACATCTTTATCTACATTAGCATCAACTATAAGAATCAAAATGTAGAAGCGTTTTAAATGCTGAGGACAGAGATAGTAGGTATGCCTCTTTACCAGTAAAAGGGGTCTCCGGTTCTCATCACAACGCGAAACACAGCAGCACTATGCTGCAATTTCACGCTGGTGTTCTGTGCAAGCGTGATACTTCCCCGGTCGAGCCGATTCATTCGTTGAACTGCCAAATGCAGCGTGTTTGTATTTTCTTATAAATAAAAATTATAAGGTGAACTTAGTCAGCGACTAGATAAAGATTATATAGTAATTAACAATTTATTTAAAATTATTATTTATATCTTTACATTTAAAGGATTATATTTAATTATTTTAATTCAGAAACATTGTTAGGATTTGTACAAAACTTTGGGAATTCTTCGCAAAGCAAATTCACACACTTGCACCTTCCGCAGATCATCACTTATGATAATTCAGTCAAATTTTAATATGTCAATATTTTCACACGATAACCAAATTAGCATAGACAATTCTCCAAAGAACACTTGCTTTATGTGGTCGGTGATTTAGCGAAATTGTATTGCGATGTAAATGGAAAGTGTTTCTCACACACAATTAGATGTTTGTTCGGGGATAAAAAATTGTATTATTCTAATGCGATGGCATTTGTCATTGCAAATTATTTAAATTGGTCCCGACTTACGGGGTGAATGCAAATCTCGGACTACGTCTGTGGTAATCCCGGCTGATCAAAGTCTGAATGAGAAATTTATTCAAAATACAAGTGCAAGGATTTTGTGCATGGAGCCAACTTCAAGTTTCCCGAAATCGAGTTTTATCTTTGCGAATTTTACCCTGTTTGCCACTGCAACAATTAGCAGCAAAAGCTTTTCGGTTTAAAATTGATTAATTTAAATTTAATAATTAACATTTTAAAACCTTTTTCTTCTTTATTATATATTTATTTTAATACGAACTCCGATTGTAAGTAAGTAACTTATGAAGCTCATAGATATTGGTAACTGTCTCCAAACAAGGCTTTAGATGCGTCTCGTCATTCCTAGAAACTTAAACGGAATATCTCACATTATTTCCTCTTTTTCACATTCATTTATAATTTAATTAAAAATTTGTAATTTCTTTATTAAATTGAATACACTTCAAGTCTTCTTCTTAATTATTCTACTTCTTTGCTCTTTATGCTCTTCATTTTAATCCTTTATTATCAATTAACAGACCATAATTGGAAATGAGCCTCTCCTATTCACCACGTTAGGCTGGTCATCAACTGCTGAATCACGTGTCTCGTTCCTATGACGTTGCTCGACGTCGCTACTGGCATATACGTGATGGTGTTGGACTTTCCCAAAGTCACCTCCTCCAAAAGCTGCATGTTTTGTATATAGTTATGAATACCTCATCATCATCATCATCATCATCACCATTGAATTATAGCATATCCAAATACCACAAAGCACTGTGGCTTAGGAGCCACCTGCATGTATTTACTCGCTGCATCTCTTATCATGGATAACAATCAAACATAAATTCAAAAAGTTTTAACGAAAACAAACTTATATTAAGAAATTAATCTTATCTTATAATATATACATAATTATTCAGATTTCGTAAATTTAATAAATGTGCGTCACAAAACAAACATTTTTTTCAAAATCGTATCAGGTAAATATATTATAAAGGAAGAAATAACAAGCGATTCCCTTCTTTTGTATGCAAATGACTAAAATAGTACAGTGTTAATTCTTGCATTTAGAATTAAGCAACCGATGCTCCTTGAACAACAATTGAATAAAATTTGAATATTTTGCACGGTCAATTTGATAAGTAACCACACAAGGAAATATGAAATGACAGTACGATTTGCTATATTGATATTTGATTCAAATGAACTGAGGTTAAAGAATGACGAAGGAAAAAAGAGATAGTGCTAGTAGCGAAATTAGTCAGTAAGACAGAGATAGAACTATCGATAATCATGTTATGATAGCTACAAACTAGTGAATGATGGATCAAATTGACTTCAGCAAACATACTCAAACTTAAAATAATTTCGATGATAATTAGGAAACATGTGAATCGAGAAATGGTGTTGTTCACACAGTATACAATTAGCATTTGGATGTCAGTGCAAAATATAATGTAAGTAAACAATTTTAATAATATTGGATAGTAAAGCTGTTTATTTTATAGTTTTACACCTTATTCAACAGATAAGTAAAAATTAAAGAATAAGTGTCTTCAAGTGTTTTAAAATAACGAAAGTAAGTAAGTAAACTAATAAAAAGTTAATAAACTACTATAACTACCTAACTAAATAACCGTGTAGTGGTTAGGTCCCGTGGGTGCCGTAAGAGAGAAACTAAACCAGAAGAGGGAGAGCAGCATCTTTCTGCCATTGCCAACCCGGCAGCCAAATATGGCAACTATTGCAAATTCCTCCCTATGTGGCAATTTATGAAAGCGGCCTATGTGCAGCAGTGGACTTCTGTAAGCTGTAACGGCAATGAAAACTACAAAAATCTAAATTTTGTATTGGAAAAAATATTGTGTAAGATTTCTACAGATTTATTCTATATCGCTGGTAATATGTTAATCAAAGCATTTTAATGTCTTCCTGACTTTTCTAAACGAGCACACAATCCTAATTGTAATTTGTTCCTGTGGCCCATAGACATCTACATCTATCCTCTATTACGAATCAAAATGCAGATGCGTTGTCACCCTCGGGGACTAAGCTGCAGTACCTCCTTTCCAGTAAAGAGGGGCTCCGGTTCTCTACACTCACCATACAACGATTTACTTCTGTGAGTCCTTCCCCAGTCAAGCCGACTCATTAGTGCTGCAACCATTATATAGCTGCAGCGTGGCTCTACCACGTACAGCAGTGTGGCTCTACCACGTCAAGCTACCGGAACCAATCTACATTGGGCTTGTAATGTAAGAGAACAATAAAAAGTACAGAAAAATGAAAATACCTCTGTTCTCTAGTTACTCCATCCCAATCCTATACGAATCGAATTCGATAGTTTTATAGATTGCTTACAACAATAATATTCATATTGTATTTTGTAAGTACTACTGCAACTTTTTAAATGTGAGTTGTTAGTTATAGTGCGTAAAAAAATTCAGATTTTCAATATGGTTAATCGCCATGCATACAAACAGTAAGTAGGTCGTGCATTATTCCTATAGGACACTCTATTTAGTTTTATAGAATTTTCTAATACAAGGCACTTAGATTACATGCAGGCGCATGTAGCAGAATACATGCTTTACGACATTGACCTGATTTATCGTGCAACACTTATGAAGGTTATAACCTTTTTTCTATCAAGGAATATTCGCATAGGTTAGCTTCTTTGGAAATACTGTTGTTATAGATGATATGGTAATTAATAAATACTAAAATAGATAAACGCCCCTTTACTTAAAATACTATTAATTTAAATGTCTGACAATACAATATATTTTGTTATTATTATTATAACATTGTGATTCATAATTATAATCATCATCGCCATTACAGTTCTTTTCAAGTCCACTGCTGAACATTGGCCACCCCCAAGGTATGCCACAAACGCACGGTACTGAGCCACCTGCATCCATTGACTGAGTGAGTCATATTGTTTGTACGATTTTTGTTACATTGTTTTAATATCGATATCGAACATAACAACAATAACATCACTTCTAATCAATGACCTTTCATTTTCATAAGTTGAAAGATATGCCCCACTCACCACGATTGACACACGATTTGGTAAGTGCAGATCTGATTAGTCCTACATATGATATTCATGAGACATGGATTTGTAGTTTTCGGATGGATTTCCCATCATAAGTCCATCATCATCGTCTCATCCATCTATTGGTAGAGTTCACGTGTGTAGGTGAGGTAAGCATTTTCGAGGAGTAATGTCCAAGAGGTACCTCGTGCTGTTGGGGTCACGTATTTGCGCGGAAGCAACCGCGCCTTGACCACCAATGTTGAAGACATAACTAGTCCTTTCCTCTTACTTTTTCTTTCACCCCAAATCAAAAGCAAATACTTTTCCTAAACTACCATCCAGTATTATTTACTACCGATTTAACGCGTCGCGATAAAGTTAAAGTAAAAAGTAAGTAAAGTTACAGCCTATATACGTCCCACTGCTGGGGTCAGGCCTCCCCTCATTTCTGAGAGGGTTTAGGGCAAGGAAGTGTCTGCCGCACTGCCCAAATGCGTGTTGACGAACTTCACATGTCTTCGAAATATTTTTTTCTTATTCCTCAGACATGCAGGTTTCCTTACGATGTTTTCCTTCACCGCCGAGCATGTGGTAAATCAGCACTTAAAATTGCAATTAAAAATTTCATTGGTGCCGGCGGGAATCGAACCCGGGTTACTCGCGTTCTGTTATATTTACAGCGAGCGTTAACCATCTGAGCTACCACGGCTTTCTGAGCTACCACGGCTCTAGATAAAGCTTGTAGGTTTAAAAAGAAAAATCATAATACAGACATGAGAAAATCATGTTATAACTAAAACTGAAATCCTAATATACTCGTATTATATACGAAATAATTTGACGGCTTTTATTTTGATTGGTGTTATAGCTAAGTTAATAAGCACACAAACACAAAGTTTCTTATATACAGTTTCTGTATAAAGTCCGTACATACTGCATTTCCTTATTTTTTTAAATTGCTAAATTATAAAATTTGAATGCCAAACTTTTTTGTTACTAAATCAACCGGTCCCAAATAAATTACGACGTTACAGAACCTGGAAAGTAATTCTCCTATGGCTATGACTCGATTAAACAATTATCTTCCACATGTCTTGATATTGATAAACTGCATGCTAAAATGTTTTTATTCTAAAATTATCATTAGAGATGAAACAGATAGCTGTTTGGCTGGATACCGGATACCGGATATTTGCCCAGTCTTATCGCCGGATAGCCGGATATTCGGCTGTCGTCAGATATTCTGCCGAACATTGCCGTTTGGTGCATCGCAAGAAGCGAGAAGTAAAGTCATTGCAAACTGTTCGCAATCGTTACCCTTATATTTGGTGCACATGCTACATAATACCCAAATTTATCAAGGTTTGCCAAAATCTATCTTCCAGCGCCCTGCAGCGGTGTGTACAGCGAAATACTTTTATCTGAAACTGGCCTTGTTTATGAAGACAGATGAAACCGCTTGTTACCTTTCAATGCGAAGAAATTAGTATTTATTCACCATAATTTGCCCTTAGCTACGTAGTAATATTATTTATTCTGTGCCTTAACGCAGTACGAGTACTAATTTTGTAAGTTTTAAAATGAAAATTTTGTGATTACTGATTATATTTGTTTAAGTGACAAAAATGAAGTACCTAACTAAATTTGATATCGTGTGTTTTTTTCTTATCCGGTATCCAGCCGGACAGCTGTTTCTTATCCGGTATCCGGTATATACTAATTTTAGGCCGGATAGGCCGAATACCGGATAGTTACCAGATATCCGTTTCATCTCTAATTATCACATAGAGAATATTATATAGTCTTTGAATTATCATTATTAGAAAACCTATCAGAGACCATATCATAATAGTTTAGTGAAAATGAGTAATATTATAGACGTATGTACTTATATTTGTATACATTTATGTATATCTGAGAGCCATGGTAGTTCAAGGGCTGGCGCGCGTTGTAAGTTTTACTGTACCTGAGCAATCCGGGTTCGACAGCCGCCGGCATCAATGAAATTTTTATTTGCAACTTTAAGTGCTAGTAAAGTACATAATCACACGCTGTACGAAATATAGCAGCGTTATTCTGCTTCTTAACGCTAGTATTCTATGAAATTGTAAGCCTGCACCACTCGTCGTGTAGCCATAATATGCTACAGCGTGGCTCTACCACGTAAATAAAAAGTAAAATTCTCTAAAAATTTCTATATTTAATTTAAACAAAAATTTCTATTCAAACATATCAGATGCTTATAGTAACAATCAAATTAAGCGTGTGTAAAGATTTAAATATAAAAACACTGTAAATCCAAGAGATGGTATAAACAAAAACCTGTTTGTTGCCAAAACGGAAACTGTCCGAATTCTTTCAACGTGCGTATGATGCAGCCAATGTATCAGGGTCATTTTCCTGGGAATTTGCTATAGAATAGAATAAAATAGAAAAGTTTAATTTTTTTCATAAAGTTTACAATAATACTTATTGAGAGATATTTAACATTAGTACGTAAAAAAAACTGTCCTGGGAAGAATCAACAAAAACGCAGCGGGGTTGTATTAAAAAAGATAAAAGATATTTTATTTTGCAAATATAGGTATAGTACATGATAATATAGGTAATGAGTTCAGCCATATTTTACCAGTAGGCATGCAAAAATACGGAATTTTAAACTAATCTCCTAAATTATAACAAATTAAAATAATAACACAGAACCAAACTTAATTCAGATTTTTAACATTATACAGTCCTAATGTCAAAAGAAAAAATTTTTCAGTCAAGAATTCTGTTACGCTGTAATATGTCGAAGCTTCTTGACAGTCAAAGGTCAAGAAGCTTCGAAGCCTTTTTTTAAATTTCTATAGCGGCAATTCTTTCCAACTTTTACGTATTTTATCTTAAATATCTGGAGCCATGCAGTAGACATTTTTATATAAGTTACAATATTATAAACGATATAATTTATGTTAAATAAATAAAAAATCATTCAATTAAACTTTTTTTATTTCCTTTACAGACTATATTAAAAACAAGTCAAAACACACACTGCTTCCGGACCTATTTTCAATCATATCACGTAAGCGTTATACAGAATATCGTATCACCTCATTTCGTCTCGCCTTCTCGTAAGAGGCGACTATAGGAAATGCCAGTAATCGTATGGCTTTCGATACATGGCTATAGGTATAGTCACTAACATCAGTACGTATATAGTACCAGTATAAAGATTAGAAATGCCTGGTACTGCGGTCATAGACACCTGACAACAGTGATGATTAAGGCATATCCTCCCTACAGCAGAACAACAATGCTTAGGAGTGGTGCTGATAAAGATGAAGAATAGATTTGGCACTTGAATATGTTCCACAGAGCTTACGATGGATTTAAGAAGTTGTCACCATAGTTGAAACTGGCCTGGAGAACATAATCACCAACCACAATCAACCTATAAAAGCGACAGTAGCCTGAAGACAGGGAGCGAAACGCGAAATCAAAAAAAGTTATGGGTTCGAATCCGAAGCTCGACTACTGGCGTGAATTACCACACTTTTAAGCTTACCGGAAGTTTAGGGGAATATTAGTAATGCTAATAATTAGTAGTATATTGCTAGTATTTTTAAAAATAATATAAAAAAATAATATCATAATTTTACATACCTACATACATAAGCACTCACGCCCGTTACCTAGAGGGGTAGGCACAGACTACGGACTTCTATTCGGCACGAGCCTGACACACTTTTTTTGCCTCCTTTACATCTTATACCTACGCATACATGCTCGCCGATTGGCTTTTCTTCAATTCATTCTATCAGCATATAAAGCAGTATTTTTATAGAGAGACTTGTTTATAGCAAATCGACCCAACACTTGTAAACTACAAAAAAGAACACGCAAGAAAGATATACTTTTCCTCATACCAAACCGGTTATCGAGCGTGATCACTGATCATTTAATAATTTATTTTGTTTTTATTGGTTAAAACTTGTTCGGGGTCAGTTATATTTTGATTTTTTGCGACGAGACGCGCCGCCCGACTTGCTTCGTAGGTGTGTCGATGAATCACCGCTGATGCAACAGTGGACTGTAATTGGTCCCACTGCCATGTTTCCTGCATTAGTAGTCTGATATAACAGTTAGAGAACGTTATAGCACTTATCTCACAGATGAACATAAATTTCTTTTTTAGAAGATTATGAAAACTTGAAAGAGGTTGTCGCGTTACTCTCGTGTTTATTGTCGAACTTCATGTTGTGTTTTTTAAGTGAGACAAACGATCGTGCAATCTGTCTGAAGGTCACTTTTAAGGAATAACATGGATTGCTTTGTTTCGCGTAAAAAAGGTCTCCGGTTCTCTACACTCACCATACGAAAGAAAACAGCATTAAGACGCTATTTTACGATGGTATTCCTTGAGAGCGTGGTGATCCCCGATCGAACCGAAACATTTGTACTTTAACTATACAGTTGCAGCATGACTACACCACGAACGCGTCTTAAATATATTTTTCTCTTCTAAGTCATTCCACGTGGTAGAGCCATGCTGCAGTTATATTAATAGTATAGTTGTAGCACGCATGGGTCGGCTCGACCGGGGAAGGACCACGCTCTCACAGAATACCAACGTAAAATAGTAGCATAATGCTGCTGTGTTTCCTATGGTGAGTATAGAGAAGCGGAGACCCTTATTACTGGAAACGAGGCATTCCATCTTAGTCCTCACGGGTGACTACGCATTCGCATTTTGATTCGTAATCGAGGATAGATGTAGATGTATATGGGCCACAGCAACCACTTACCATCAGGTGGACTGTGTGCTCGTTTGTCACATTATCCTATAAAAATGCATGGTTCCTCACGATTTATCTCTGCACCGCGCATGACGTTATATGTCATTTAAAATTTCTATGAACAGATTATTGTGGTACCAGTTACAACTAAGAGTATGTCGAGTTGTTCACGAACTATAAAATGAAGGTGATCAACCAGCCCATTGAAGTAGCATTGTTCAATCTTCAGAATTAAATATAGCTCAAATATATAAATGTTATTAGATAATAACTCTAAACAATTTATAACATTACCTTAATTATATAAGTGCTAAATACTAGAATTAGTGAGGCTTAGATAAATACAGAGATGGATAATACATCGTCAGTCGCAAAAAACCGGATTTAAAGAAAAGAAACAAACTCCTGAGTCAACATTGTGGGAACAATGGTACTATATCTGTACATGTTGTGATTATTGTCTCAGCGATAGTTTCATATAACTGTTATCGGATACTTTTAGGGATAAAATAGCTGTTATATTATGGTTGGATTTCATGGTTATGATTTTTTTTACCACGTAACCATAATTGACCCCAATTGATTTTCTAAATTAAAATAGTAAACCTTATGACATCAGCTCTCTGCTAGAGAAAGTTCCGTCAAAATCGGTTCAGCTCCAGTCATTTCTGAGATTAGCCGGAACAAACAGACGTACAGACACAGAGACAAAAAAATTTAAAATTAATTTTTTGTTATAAGTGCTTCATATACTTTCATATCCATTTAATAAAACGATGTTATTTTGACATTAGAAACAAACACTTCAGTATTATTTATTTGTTAATATGCTTATGAAAATAAGTATAATTATCATTTAGAACGATACGAACAAACTAAAGTGTAGAACACACAGTCTACCTGATGGTAAGTGGAAGCTGTGACCTATAACCTATCTATTCCGATTGAAAATGAAAATTTAAATGCGTTGACTCTTCCAAAGCCTAAGATGGAATGCCTGGTTACCATGAAAAAGGGTCTGCGTTTTTTGTTACTCACCATACAAAACACAGTGGCATTTAGCTACTATTTTATGCTGGAGAGAGTAGTTCGAGCCGAGTTATCAGCTTTGCAGCTATAATGCAGCATTAGCGTGGCTCTGCCACATCTGTCTTATAATATTCTACGATTTCCGCCATGGTCGATCATATCCAAAGTATCTACACAATCATTATTGAGTATAAGTTACTTGGCCTTGATTGAATAACGACTGTAAAAGGAAAATTAAAACCGGTGATGGGAAGCTGCATCTTTCTGAAAACAACTCAATATAATAAAAGCTGCTGTTGACAACCCATTCCCAAAGCGTGGCAACTATGGCGAAATCCCCCCTATGGGGAAGGCCACGTCTATAAACACGTCGTATATACACACACGTCCGTGAATTTCCGTTTCAGGGACAGAAGAAGACCACCCTTCATCTTTCATAGACCAAAAGCTCGAAGTTAATTAGACAACGTATTTTGTAATTTATTTAAAAAATTAAATGAAGTGATGACTCAGAAACAAGTGGCTCTTTCAAACACTTACGGTTCTTGGGATACCCTCTAAAATTTTCGTAATCTATAAATAACATAAAAAATCTGTCAGAACTTCCACATAAAAATAAGTTTTAATAAAACCGGCAAAAGAAATAAAATCGAATGAATTTTGCTAAACATAAGTCCCTATTCTGTCTGTGTATTTGTAAAGAGCACCCACGGCTCTATGGTGCAGGTGTCCCGAGAACAAAAGGGTTTAGGTTCGATACCCGTCTCTGTGTACAGCGATTTGCAGAAAAAAATACAACAAGGGTATCGGGCGTATTTTAATGACGCGAGGCTTTAATGAAAAGGGTTCTGCATATTTTTGTTTTATTGTGTTATCTCACGGAACAAACGTACGATTTTTTTTGTGGAGTTTTGTAAAGATGCGGTTTTGCTTTATTTTACACAGTAGAACATTATTTACCTTAATCATTGTATATTATTAAATTTGAATTGAGTTTGATTTTATACGTGGTAGAGCCACGCTGTAACTATACATATTATAATTGTAGCACGAGTAGGTCGGCTCGACCGAGCTAAAACCACGCTCTCACAGAATACCAGCGTGCAATAACAGTGTGGTGCTGCTGTTGTAGATATTTTGTATGGTGAGTGTAGATAACCGGAGACCATTTTTACTGGAAACGAGGCATTCCTTCTTAGTCTTCAGCGGTGATAACGTTTGTTTGTTGTATTTGCATTTAGATTGATTGTTGATAAATATAGATATATATAGGTTCACAGCGTCTACTTGCCACTTTGAGTATTCAAAAACTTGCCATCATCTGGACTGTGTGCTCGTTTGCCACTCTTATTCAATAAAAAATGTTATAATTTAATACGCAACTCATAAATATATCCTATATAATTATCATGGTTGTTGCTCCTCAAAAGTCCGTTGCTGAATATTATGAGAGTTGGAAACGGAGTAGTTAATCGTTTAGCAGTGACGCTATGGGATCACGAATTTGAATCCCGCACGAAACAAATGTTTGTATATCCTACGAATAATTATTCGAGGTCTGGATGTTTGTGCAATTTTTGAAGTATTGATTTTTTATTAGTATAGGATGACAAACGAGCACACAGTCCACCTGACGGTAAGTGGATGCTATGGCCCATAGACATCTACATTTATCATTGATTAAGTTGATTCTTACACTCGTATTCTCAATTAAAATTCAGATGTGCTGTCACCCGTGAGGACTAAGATGATATAGCTCGTATTAAGTAAAAAAAGGTCTCTGATTCTTTACACTCACCATACGAAACACAGTAATATTAAGCTGCTATTTTACGCTGGTATTATATGAGGGCGTGGCCCTTCCCCGGTTGAGCAGACCCAATCGTACTACAGCTATATATATGCTCTACAACGTAAGAAGTGAATTTGAAGTGAGAAACAAATTTCTTATAGTCCACCCGGTGCTATGTGCCTACCGGCACTGGGACAGACCATATACACCTACTTTAAATCAACTTAATACAGATATATGGTCAAATAGTCTGTTGATAGATTGCCTCTTAGTCTGTAATAACTTTGTCCCTACGCTCTTCATACCGGGCAATGAATACATTGATGCTTGATGGAAGAAATAAGTAACGTACTCGACTGCCTTAATGGTCTAGTGGTTGTAGTAGTGTGAGTGAGCGAGCCAAAAAAATTGAGTTTTTCCTTCAGAATTCTTAGTACCCCGGAGTAATACCCCCCAAAAAATGAGATGAGTGCCTGTAAGATATTAGACATTATTTTACTAATTAACCTATCCATAATCCCAGTATTAATATCTTTATTTAAAACTCTCCCCTATATAGAAAAATCCTTGTATGAGGGTGAATATTCTTTTTATTTAACACCAAAATATGTAGACTTTCAAAGACAGCCACAAAACATGGTCCTATGCCACTTGTATCCACTGTACTATTAAATTACTCTATCTAATAGTTGGCCAAACCCGTTTACAGGAACAAAGCAACTACTCAAAATTGTTTTCCATCTCTAAAGCTTTTTTTAGTTTTAGAATGCCTCGTTTCTAGTAAAAAGGGTCTCCGGTTCTTTATACTCACTATACGATACACAGCAGCATTAAGCTACTATTTTACGCTGGTATTCTGTGAGAGCGTGGTCCTTCCCTGTTCGAGCCGACCCATTCGTCCTAGAACTATACCACTAATATAACTGCAGCATGGCTCTACCACGTATCGCTTTGCGAGAGAATCCATTTGATTGAGAAATTCTGCGTGTTGGTTGTAATCGATTATTTTTAAAAGACAATAATTACGTAAATTATTGAATATTTAAGGTTATGGTATTTTGCTAAAATAGTTTTTGAATTTTGAAATATTTTATGTTTGATTAAAAAATAAAAAAAATAAAAAAATAATAAATAAAACGCGATAAAATCCGTAAAAGTAGTTTTAATCAATGTATAGTGTTCGCGTAAATATAAGAAATCATTATATTTTATGTTATCAATATTCCTCTTATTATTTGAGATTTCTTAAGCACGGTCGTGTCCATACAAGTAGTGATTTTGTACAGTGAAACTCGAATCCACGCGGGATTCGAGTTTCACTGTACAAAATCATAAATTGTGCATTTTCAGATCCAGTGTGCGATTGTGTTACTAGTGGGAATCATAATTGACTTTGTTATGACGTTTTATTTGGTTTCACTGGTTTTCTATAGAACAATGTTTATAAAAGAGTACACTGTTCATCTGATGATAGGTGGATGCTGTGGCACATAGATATCTACTTATTATTTAATTTAATTTTGCTACACTACTTACCTTCACCCGATGTAACGTTTTTTGATTCAGCGTTAAAGAGACGGATACAAAGCAAGCAACAGTACCTAGTATTACTATTGTACTTCTTGGTCTCAAAGTCATTTAACCGCAAAGTACCTAAATATAATAGCTTAGGTAAGCAAGATCGCCATTACCAGACAGCCAAGAAATAAATGTAGCGAACCCTAAAAGCTGCAAAGGCAAAAACTTGGCTCGCGTCCGATAGTCGTGCAAAAGCGAGAGTCATTGTCATCAATCAGTTTCGGTTAAATGAAATCACTATTATGCGGATACCTATACTGAAAGTATCATAATAGCCTACAGACACCGTGTTAGGGTTAACTATCTATGAACGGTAAGCACGGGTTCAAATAATAGTAGGGTTAAAAAAGTAATTTTAAAAAGATAGTTTTTTTTAATTAAAATATGACATGTTAAAAATGTAGTGTCTTTGGAAAATATTTATGCATATGACTGGCATCAATTGTTACAAAACTATCTTTTTATTTATAAATACGTAAGTAATACGTTATAAAAACAGCTAGAAAATATTGTGTAAACGTAATATATTAGTTTTAACATAAAATACTTAGGAAATAAAAAAAATTAGAGCTGATTTCAAATAACTGTCAATTATCTCAGATAACTAGATAAAAATATCAGGTTAAAACATGTAATATTGAAAACGAGGCATTCAATTTTAGCCCTTCAGAGGTGACAATAGCTCGTGTTGTCGTCTACATGCCATGCCGTAGGTATGCCATGCAGGTATCGGGCCTCGGGGTATACCCCCATTACCCGGATCTTCTTCATGGCCCATGACTATGGGCCAGTCTTTGGAGCCTATTTCTAGGCACAGTTAGTTGCTGCGAGTTAATCCGCAGATAGGAAAAGTTTTTCCCGTATTCGGTTAACTACGGGAAAAAAGGAGGTTGTCCAGTAAAAAGTCAAAGTTGGCCTATCAGCGGCATTGTGGGTTGTTACTCGAATCTCTAATCGATATAGAGAGGAGTTCTCTTGGAAGAGAAGAGAAGAGGAAGTCGCCCGTCCGGGGGCCGAGTAGGCAACGGCGCGAGGCCGTTGAGGTGTTCGTGTGGCCCGGTATCGGCGCGGTCGAACATGCCCCGCGCTAGCCGGGTCACGAAGTCGGTGATGGTCTCGACTTTCAGATCGGCCGCTATGACGTCATTCCGGACGTAGTGACCTGCTCCGACGGTCGTCCTTAATGACAGATTCCGCTGAGCCTGCAGTCGCCGCCTCAGAGGGTCGCTCAGAAGCGCACACCAGGCCGGAGCAGCATAGGTGATAATAGTCACATCCGGAGCTTGGTTTACGTTGGCAGCTTGGATGCCAGGACTGGACGGAGCATCGCCCGCGCACATCTGGCTCTGCGGACGACGAAGTCGACGTGCGCGGTCATGCGCAGCGTCCTGTCGATTCGGCACCCAAGGTAGGTCACGGCCTTCTTGTACGCGATCTTCTGGCCATTGAGGATCAGCGGAGGTGGTAAGTTTCTGAGACGGCAAGTGAGCAGAGCGGTCGTCTTACCAACGTTGACGACCATCCTACACCCATTCAGCCATGGTGGCAACAGGTCCAGCAAACGCTGCATTCTGGCAGTGGCTATATGGCTTCTGGACGAGGTAAAATAGGCGCTATCGTCCGCATATAGCGCCAGCTCCACGTCGTTCTCCCACTCTTGCAGCCTTCCTGCCAGTGTAGGGATATTGTTCATATAAGCCGCGTACAGGACTGGAGACAAACAGCTGCCCTGAGGAACGCCGGCTCTGATGGTACGTGTTGCGGATTCGGCGTCGCCTACGCAGACGTAGAACTGCCTATCTTCCAGGAAAGACTCCATTAGCCGCAACATAGCAGGAGGGACACTGGTCTGTTCACTTGAGTGCCACACCCGGTCGAACGCTTTCTCAATATTGAGAAAGACACCCAACGATATGCGGCCACTGTTGTACTCTGCCGCAAGAGGTGCAGCACTCTAGTCAACTGTGTGACTGTGGAGTGACCCCTCCTTAATCCGTGCTGCTCCGCCCGAAGTTGGATGCACGGACGGAGACGTCTCAGCAGCAATCTTTCAAGCAGTTTAGCTATGTGCGGTAATAGCGTGATCGGCCTGTAGCTGGCAGCTCTACGCCTGTCCTTCCCGGGTTTCGGCAAGACGATAACTTTGCCTTTCTTCCAGTCCTCCGGGAAGTGGGATGTCCGCAATATCCCATTGTAGAGTCGACCAATCTCTACTAGGACTCTATTGGGCAGCTTTCGGAGTGCAGCGTTGGTAATCCCATCGTGCCCAGGCGCCTTCCTCGGTTGCAGGCGGGTTACTGCCCTCCGCAGTTCAGCGGGAGAGATGAATCACTCTCCTGCAAGCGGTGGCATGGGCGACGACAGGAACTCCTGTACGCGACTCTCCTTCCGGGCATGAAGCTCCAAAGCTCCATGAACTCCGCACTTGCTTGGTTCGGCATAAATTGCTCCTCGAAGTGCTCTACTAGGATATCCGCTCTACCCTTGGCATCGTAGCAGCGTTCACCCGCGCTGTTGGTCAGCGGGCAAACGGGAGGTCAGGCGTTGGTCAACTGTCGGTTCAGTTTATAGAGCGACGCATCGTGCTCATCCGCCTTCCATATGCGCCGATCCCAGGCCTCTCCTCTGTAGGCCTGGACTGCAACCGACAGTTCCTCCGACAAGGTGTTTAACTGTGTCTTCCGTCTTGAGCAGTGAGTACGCGCCCAGAGCTTCCTCAACGCTCTCTTGCGCCTGATCTGCACGCATATCTCTCGCGGCAGATCGTCTCGACATGCTCTGATCGCGACGATCTTAGAGGCCGCGTGGAGGGCCTCCTGGATGGTTTTGGTGATTCCGGTAGCAGCGGCCTCTACATCGTCCGCTGTGCTTAAAGGATGGTGGACTGGAGGTGTTGGTAGTAGAGCCTCCAGTCGATACGTGTCTTGAATGCTCTGGGCGGCGTAGTCACCACCTTTGTGCCAAGGGTGATCAGAATCGGGAGGTGTTGTGAGTTCAGGTCGTACGGCACCTCTACCATTATCGGGTAGTTGACGTTCCTAGAGAGCACGATGTCCAATACATCCGGACATTTCCGCGGATCTGTCAATTTCTTCGTAAAACTCTTTTATCTCTCTCATTATCACTCTGGACCCCCACGCCGGGTGTTTGGCGTTTAGCTCCCCGGCGATGATGGTGGGTGTTTCGCCTTCCATTATCGTCCAAACGTCTGAGGAGTAAAATGGAGTCCCTGGCGGGCGGTATGCTGCGTAGATCCGTAGTTCCTCGCCCGCCGCCTCCAATTTTATGCCGATAGAGCTCATTGTCTGGTATGTAGGTAAATCCAGCTCTTGATGGACGATGTCCCTCTTCACTAGAACCGCCTTCCCTCGATAGGCGGCCCCTTGAGAAGTGACCTCGTCCCTTCTGTATAGGTGGTAATTTGGCAGCTTTAAATGCGTCTTGGGATTTAGCTTTGTCTCTCCCAGCAAGATGACATGTAAGTCGTGTTGTTGGGTGACTGTGCGGAGTTCATGCAGCTTCTGCTGTATTCCGTCCGGGTTCCAATAGAGGAGGCGCAGATTACTCTCCTCCGTAATGCCGGGCCAGTAGTTTTGCCATTGCCTTCATAACCGCCGTTATCGGGTCGGTCCCGGCTCTTATGTCGGCCAGGACCTGACTGCCGACCTCGATAGCAATGCCAACCAAACGTTGGATGGCGTCTGCTGTCTCGAAGCCGGCAGGTGGTGTTCTCCTATATAAAGGCGTTGGAACTGGTCTCGGGCGTTGGTATTTTTGCACTCCTTGCTTGTTGGTAGAGCGCGCTCTATGTGTAGACCGGCCTCTATTTTCTGATAGAGCCCTTTCTGGCACTCTACCCACGCTCTTCTTGGGTATCTCGTGAGTAACCTGCGCCTGTGAGGCTACTAGTCCTGCTGGTGTCGGGGTAGAGGTGATAGCCTGAGGAGGCTGCGACTTCTTCCTGCTCCTCTCCCGCCTCCTCCTTGTAGAGGGCTGCCGTTCTATGGCGGGATTGGCGGGGGGCTGTAGAGTCACCCCAGTGATTGCCCTTGCTTCCACGGGTTCCACCGTTTCCATAGGTGTTACGGGGGGGGGGCTGGTTCAGCTGACTTCATTGGCCTGAAGCAGTTGGCGGAGGCGTGCCCGAAAGCCTGGCATCGGTGGCATTGAGCTGGTCCAGCTTTCCTTTGCCAGGCCTCGATGAAGACCCCTCTCATATAGAGGAGTCCATCGACTTTGTATAAGTCCTGGAGCTGCTCCAGGCTCAGGTGGTCTAGTTGGGCGAAGTAGAGGCAGCCAGGTCTGCCCCTACGTGGTGGAATCGCCTTAACGTATTTGATGGGGAAGCCCTTTGCCCTAATAGCCTCCTCTATGGATTTGGTGTCCGTGCCCATTGGTAGACCCCGGATGCCCACTTTAGTGGGCTTGTCCTCCTCCGGGGTATAGCAGTACCACGATAGATTTGGTAATTCTTTAGAGAGTTCGACCATGTATTTCTGTATGGTACGAAATTCTTCGACACTGCGGCGTGAAGCGAACTCCTCTCCCGAATGGGCGGGCATTTGGAGGATGGGCCGACTTTCTGTTGACATCCTTAAAATGCCTCGTCTAATCCGGGAGGCCACTATGCGCGGGTATCTGGATTTTTCCTGGTCAGCAGGTTTATAAGCTGGCTTCGCCGCCGCCTGTGGTCGTGGCACTGCTGGTGCTGCTGCCATATGGGCATAGCTGGTGGATGGCCATTGGCCATCGTCCTGCGGAAGCCTGGACGGATTGGTTATCGTCACCGGCGATGATCGGCCGGCGGATGCTGCAAGGGTCGCATACGTGGTGGACCTCCAGCTGTAAGATTCTTCTCCCCCCTGCTCGTACTGGGCCGAGTCATGGCTACGCCGGTCCGGTGACAGGGAGCGGGGGGTTGTGGTGGTGAGGGCGACTTCGTCGGTGATTTATGCACCCTCTTCGTCGTCGCTTGATAGTGGTCTTCATCTTCCGATGAGGATGTTGCTACATCGGAAGAAGATAGGTTGGAGCCGATTCTTTGCCTCTTTTCGAACAAAGAGGCCTCGGTCTCGGGTGGAGTGTGGCGTCTGGCCGTTTTCTTCGCCCGTTGCTGTTGAGGCGACGGTTCCTGCCTGACCGTGTGCTCAGACACGGCCGGCGTGAGCGCGACGCCCGGTACGGGCTCCTTTCGCGGCGAGACGGGTTTTCTTGTTCTTGGATCTGCGAGAAGGATGACACTATTCTAGTGCGCTCCGGATTCGCTAGATCCCTAACAACTAGTGGTCGATCCAGTACACCTTTTCGGTCCGGTGGTTTTCTTGTACGCGGAGGGGGCGGTTCCCCCTTGTCCGACATCGCTATAACCTACTACCTAATGTGTAGTATTCTACGTATTCTTCTGGGCCCTATCTATGTGTTACCAACGACGGCAGGCTGACGCGCGACGCGATGGTAGGGGTGATATATGCTGTTGGTACAGGCACTTGGGGCACTGCATACCCCTTTCCTAATGAAAGGGTTGGGGGAAGTGCAAATGGTGGCACTCGAAAACGCGACTAGGCACTAAAAAACTCGAACGTTTTGGAGCGCCTAAGAATCTACATAGGGGCCGGTGACCTCGACGCCTCACGGAATTATCGGTTTTCCTGTTTGTATCTGACTGGTTTTCAATATTTATTGTATTAAGAAAAATACAGGATATTAAGAAAAAGAAAAATAAAAAGTAAAAAAAAACACTCTTCCGAACAGTTTTCAATCGTTTTTCTGTCAGCCAAAATGAGTGAATCTAACGAAGAAATTCGATACATTCTGAAGTTTTATTACAAAAAAGGGAGAAATACGACTCAAGCCCCGAAAGAAATTTATGACGTTTATGGACCTGTCAGTTAGGGTAGCACAAAGTGGTTTCAAGTGTTTTCAGTTCAGGAATTTTCATGTTAAAGATGCAGCTTGCTCTGGTCGCCCTTATGCGGATAAAGTCGATGCCATTGGCATATGAGTAATTACGACAATCGAGGAATGGTTCATAACTATATAGTGGTTCACAGTATATATCGGAACACAACCATCTATTATAGTTTTAAACTGAACTTAGAGTGTGTAATTACATACATATGTATACAAAAAATAAGGTTCCTCTGTTCAGTGTAGAAACTGCGAAAGAAACTCCGAACAATCTTTTTTTTAAATCAATGACAGTATTCTTACCCATAAGTAATCACAGCATGTTTTATAATATAATTACAAAACAACAATATGCAAACAGGACGGTAGTAGGCAAATAACATCAGGTGAGTCGCATGCTCGTTGAAAAAAAATGCAAATCTTATAAAACTAAGAAATATGTTGGAAAACCGAGCATACAAGTCCCCTAAAGCTGCATTTGGTCACAAGTATGGTGTATGTGCAGACATTGCCCTCTTTAATTATATCAAAGGGAAGTGGACGACCCTTCACACGAAACTTTGACCCATTTAGAAAAGTCTGGCTATACAAAAAAACTCGATATTTGAGTACCATACGAGCTCCTGAAAGAAACCAAATGAATCGTGGACTCACTTGCGATTGTTTATTTTAAAACGTAATGAAACCGAACAATTTTTTAAAAATATTGATTACAGGTGATGAAAAATGGATCACCTACGATAAGAACGTGCGAGTCAAAGAGTAGTCAAGCTCCACAGACTGTAGTGAAACCCGGATTAAGACGCAATAAGTTGATACTGTGTGTATGGTGGGATTGGAAGGGCATCGTTTATTATGAGATTTTACCGCCGGGCAAAATCATCGATTCGGATTTCTACTGCCAACAATTAATGAGACTCAAGCAAGAAATTGAGAAAAGGCGGCCGGAGTTGATCAACAGAAAAGGAGTGGTCTCTCATCATGATAACGCCAGAACACACACACACACACACACACACACCTTTGGTCACTCAGCAAAAATTGGGAGAGCTCGGTTGGGAAGTGTTGCATCCATTAACCTTGTGGTTCTGATCTTGCACCCTCAGAGTTATATCTTTTTCGGTTTCTTCAGAATTCTTTGGGTAGCGTTAGGCTTACATCAAAAAGGATAAAAATCTTGTCGTATTTTTTGATTAAAAATCCCAAAAAATTCTACGGCAACTGGATTATATCAATACTTACAAGATGTCAACAAGTTATCAAACAAAATGGCGCATAATATATATTATTATAATTAAATGTAATAAAATTAAAAAAAATATCTCGAATTTATATATAAAATACGAAGAAACGTTTTCCGGCCCTTGAACAATACGTGTTTTGCATCATCTGAAGAAATAGACTGGCGATGGCTAACCGCTAAAAAGTGGTCAAACATATGTACGTGACATAACCTTGACTTCATTCGATTAATAATTTACTATTATATTTACGATTTTAGAAAGTTACCTTGGCTAACCCCGCTGTATTTTTTAAGTTCTAGAGTTATCACTAGTGTTCAGCTACGGCGCTTCGAGTACGACTCCTGTATGCAATTTGTTTTATTGGTAGAGAAGCCACGTTGACAAACAATCGTGCAATCTACCAGATGGTTATTTGATGCTGGATCCTGTATACTCGGCATCTAATATCGATTAATAATTATTACTCAATTATTAAATTAAATAATATAAAAGATTATAATCCACGAAACTTTTTAAAAAGTTTTTTCATCTGGAGATTTTGAGTTTTATCTCTGACTCCGGAGATCACCTAAAATGTCGGGAGAATTCAGACGAATCCCGAACATATGGCAACCCTAACTGGCGCTCGTCTTCAGCAATTTCTTCCAAACAACTTACAAAAAAAGAAACAAAAAATAAATGAAAAGTTAATTAGGTAGAGTAATATAAGTAATACTTTAATCTAAAATAAAAATTAATAAACATGTCGTAATGTACTTAAATGACAGACTAGTGATTATAAAGCGACAGGAAGAGATTATGGTCCTTTTACGATCAAATTAAAGCAGTTGATTTGCGATGCAGTCATAACACAGCTACAGTTTGGATCATACGGATTACCATATACTTCCTTATAATATATTATGTTATCATCCTATGTGTTAAAACTTTTTGATAAATGTTATTAAAGAAAAGTAGTTTTTATTATTCACCATGTATCGGCCTAAGAGAATCTACTACCTTAGTATCACTTGTGTGATATATGAAGTGACGGAGGGAAATTAAATAGGAGGTCAGTAGCAGAATCTTCCTGATAACAACTCAAAATAACGAAAACTGTGGTTGACAACCACCTACAAAGCGTGGCAAAAATGGAAAATCGCGGTAGAGCCACGCTGCAGCTTCTATGGATGTAGCATGAATGGGTCGGCTCGACCGGGGAAGGACCACGCTCTCACAGAATAGTAGCTTAAAATAGCAACTGTGTTTCGTATGGTGAGTGTAGAGAACCGGAGACCTTTTTTACTGGAAACGAGGCATTCCATCTTAGTTCTCACGGGTGACAACGCATCTGCATTTTGATTCGTAATCGAGGATAGATGTAGATGTTTATGGGCCACAGTAACCACTTACCGTCAGTTGCTAGTTTGTCACCCTATCAAGATCTATGTCCAGCAGTGGACTTTTGATAAGCTGTAATAAATAAATGAATGAACGTATCGTGGGTATGTGCAAATTTTTTTTTATCACTGGTATTATATATTATATAAAATAGTGTCTGTGTAAGTTTAATAACGAAAACGTGTTTTATTCATTCATCAAATACAGTTGCAATGTATATACAGACAGAGCAGCCTTAATTTGAAAATAATAACGTCTGGCAAACGTACAGACTAATTTTGAACGATAGATAACTTTCATATAAGCACAACATATTATTTATCCTATTCTACGGTAATTTCGTTAAAATGATTATTTTGTTGAAGTACCGAGACAAAAAAAAATTATAATTTTTCACGAATAAATAACATATTTGTTTGTACGGTAATTTCACTAAAATACTAATTCTGTAGTAGTTACCGGGACAAAACTTTCTAAAAAGTTAATGTGTTTCCTCTGATTTTAAATATTTTGGAAATTATAATAAAAATACGTTTTAACTTTTATACAATAAATTAATTATTCTTATTTTAGTTTATTCAGGAATGATCCTTTAATTATATTTTATTACCTATTTTATATTAATTATAATTTTATATAAATTTTATATTTTATATAAATAATATTAAACAACCTATTTTATTTAGTAGTATTTTTATTGTACTAATAAATCCAACAAGATTTATTACAGTACAATAAAAAATACTAATAAAAATATCTTTCAAGTTTCGTGCAAGATATTGATTGAATTATATATGATGGTGAAACACCGCTACCTTCCAGACTCCGGGATTCTACTCAGAATCAGTTGACAGGAGAACTTTTTGACTGACTATGTAACTCATGCAGTCGCCTAATACGACCACTTCACGATCAACTAGGCAACTACCACGTAATAATTATATCCAAGAAGTATTTAATTATGTGTTGCAAGTATTCAAATCGAATGAACAAAAATGGTATTTTTAATCGAGTTTTTTATATCAAAAAATCTCTAAATCTTGCGTACTCTGTAATAAACGACGATTCGTCACATAACAAGCGATTGTTTCCCGATATCGGTTCAAACGACGCGATACTGAGAAAGGATGATGTTCCGTGGTTTTAAAGCGAATCGTAATTACGACACTATTGTGTAGAAGTTTCAGGAAACCATTATAAAACCGCCCGGACTTAAAGCTTTCGATGAAAACATATTTTTTATCCATCATTCACATAACTACAGGACATATTTGAATTTTTGATAAAATAATTGAGAAATTAGCAGTTCGCTAAGAATGCGTGCAAATTTTTTGTTAGGATGTCTTATTGGTAGATTTAGATATTATAGACATGTTTCTGATCTGGACGTTATATAATACTATTTATTTGTTTATACTTCAAACTTTATTTACATGGTCTACTTACTTTCAGTAATCTCTTTCATGCAACCTTTGGTAAGTGGATTATTTTCATTTATTCTACTGGATGATTATTTTTACCGTCTTAAAAAATAGGGTGTAACAGGGTAGAAGCCTATGGCACTGATACTTTAAAATTTTCATACATTTACAATTTGAAATAAACTGTCGGTACTAAAAAATAACAACAAAATTTTTGAACTAAATAAATAAGTCAATTAAAAACTATCGAAATTAGAATAATGTATGTTATAATCAAATATTATGTATATGAAATACCTAATAGATCCCATGCCTAAAGACAGGACATCACTCAGGGGCATTCCTGAATAAGTTTTAAGGCATTTAAGTGACGAAAGCGCCTCGCGCTGCTCCAATGCGTATTGGCAGATTTCACAACATGTCTTCTAATATATTTTTCTCAGATACATGATGTTTTCCTTCACCGCCGAGCACGTGGTAAGTCTTTCGCGGTACTTTAACTTACGACGAGTGCTTAGCCCCTGAACTACCACGCCTTTCTCAAGAATATACTCTTTCAAGATTATGGAAACTCTATCACGTATCGTTACCCTTACAGTCTATTAGTCCACTGCTTAAATAAGTCCCCCTATAGATTGTCTCATGGGGGAGATATTTGCCATAGTTGCTGTCGCCTGTTACAATACCCACGAGAAGATATGGGGTAGTGGATATTCTGACATCACCACTACACGTTAAACAATCGGTATCACGTAGTTACATTTAATGGTGTATCCAATTATCCTATGCTACTTACCCGTGCAATTTCATTTAGTTTTAAGTCTAATGTAAGTGATAGTTGCCTACTTGTTTATAGGAAATAACACTGCCAACGAAGAAGCAAACTTGTTTACACAAAGTCAAACAATAAACGAGTAATAAACATAAACAATTGCCGGGCGTCTGCGAGGCGAAGAGTTCGCTTGCACTAATTGAAGTTTATTTGAGTTCCCGGCTCAAATAATTTCTATGCAATACCCCTTGAGAGAAAATAATAAAGTTTTTTGAAATATGATAATGGTACACTAACGAGTAATTAAAATTTTTAGAAAGGCAATGTTTGAAAACGGGGCTTTTGAAATTCGATGAAACTTAACAAAAATATTTTTTGATCTAGTAAGCCTTTAAAAAAATTTTAACACGTAGAAATTCCATAAATGAAACCTACTAGCCGACGTTGGTGAGGGTGCTGATGTAAGAAAAAGCGTTCTCGTAGCCCTACCGATTTACGTCGACGGTGAAACTACACGCGGTTTAAGTCGGTACGAGTCCAACAAAACCCACCATTGCCCCACGAGTTAGGGAGTAGACAGACAGATTGGGAAAAGGAATGAATACACAACGGACAACCAGACGCTCGGCTTGTCTCCACACCTTGGTGGTCGACATACCATGCATTCGAACCATCCGATGTGCTTTGTCTTTATGTTTATAGAACTGTACTTTCATATGATCTTACATTTCACCTGATAGTAAATGGCTACCTCAATCCATGTACACCTACAGTCAACTTGAAATAAAGAATAATGCAGATGGGTTACATTTTTTTACAACTAAAATTGGGATCTTACAATCTGTGATCTATGTGAGCTATGGAGAGGACTATGCTCGGCGTTTCTCTGCGTGGTTAACTTAGAAATGAGGATATCCGCAGTAGAATGTCCGACATAGTCCAACGGATTAGTAAGCTGAAGTGGCAATGGGCCGGCCATATAGTTCAAAAAACCGACAACCGATGGGGAGAAAAGGTTTTCGAGTGGCAGCCTCGTACTGACAGGCGAAGTGTAGAGCGATCCTCCACTAGATGGATTGACGACCTGATAAGACATGCAGGAATTCGATGGATGTAGGTGACTCAGGACCGTGCTTAGTGGCATTCCTTGAGGGAGGCCTATATTCAGCAGTGGACTTATGAAGGGACGTTATGATGATAAACGATGAATCGGTGATTATACTGGGTCACTATACCCCTCAGACCGAAACATAGCAGCGCCAACAATACTATAAGGTAGCAGAAAGATCTAATACCCGTATTTATAAAGAAGTAATTACTTGTTGGCAAGTAATTTCTTCTGAGTCAAGTCATTACTCAAGGTTAGAATTCTTAATTACAAAATCTCATTCTATAGTTGAGTAACACACAACATCTTAATTCCATAAACTCTAAAATTCAATTTACTATGGAGTTAGAGGGAAATAATTCCTTACCTTTCCTAGATGTGTTAGTCATCGGAAATCCTAATAACACCATTGGTCACACTGTGTATAGGAAAAAGACCCATACAAACCGATATTTAAACGGTGAATCTCACCACCATCCTTCAGAGTTAGCTACCGTGGGCAAATCTTTGTTACAGAGAGCACGAGGGATCTGTGACAGCAAACACCTGGCCGCCGAGCTTCAGCACGTCAAGCAAGTTCTGCACGACAACAAGCTTCGGGTCCCGCGCCTACGTCACAGTTACCGAGTGAAGCCGGCCACAGTCGAGCGTGTGCCTGCTGTACTACCATATGTCAGAGGTGTCACAGACAAGATTGGCTATATCTTGAAGCGAGCTTCTATTAGAACATTCTACAAGCCGCCGAAGAAGATTAGTCAGTTCCTACCATCCGTCAAGTGTCATATTTCTCTAGAAGATGCAGAAGTGTAAAAGCTTGATTATGAATGTGGTCTCTCTTATATAGGACAAACAAAAAGGATGATACGTGAGGCTATTGAAATTAAAAAACATCCTAATTTCAATAGAAAAGGAGGCTGGATACTACCACCTGCTTGGGATCCTATAATCAATAAAATTAAAACTAAACCCAAGCATACCACTGCAAGACCTCAGGACATAGTCAGTTCATTTTGCATAGATCGGACCATAAAAAATAATTAAAACAGCTGAAGGTACTCCGGGTTTAACAATGACATCGGGACGTCAGTCATCTCAGTCCCCCGTGTCCATGGGTGCTGAAAAGCGCCCGAAACGTCGGGAATTAAAAATAAAAGTAATTAAAAGCAAAAATAAACGCGATAAAATCCGTAGTAGTTTTAGTCAAATAATACTAAAATTTAATTATAATCAACGATTAGAGGTAAGCACAATGCATTAAAAACATAATCCCAGCGTAAAATAGTAGCTTAATGCTGCTGTGTTTCGTGTGGTGAGTGTAGAGAACCGGAGACCCTTTTTACTGGAAACGAGGCATTCCATCTTAGTCCTCACGGGAGACAACGCATCTGCATTTTGATTCGCAATCGAGAATAGATTTAAATGTCTATGGGCCACAGCAACCACTTACCATCAGGTGGACCGTGTACTCGTTTGTCTAGCCTATAAAAATTAAAAGGTATTTAGAATTTCAATAAAATAAACAAAGGATTCGTTTTTCAATAATTTCTAATATGACTAATTCTATCGTGAATATTATTCAAACATGTTCCCACTTACGATAATAGATTAGCGGAACTTGCCAGAAGGCTGCAGTGTTATTGCAGACGTCTGCAGCGCAGAGTGCATGTGCGATAGCACTTAGAAAGGAAATTTCCTCCGTGATGAAATTAAGGCAAATTTTCTTTCTCTCGCTGAATTACACCGTTCTACTTGGATTCGTACATTAAGTTATACATAAAGTTAAACATTGAAACTTGAAAATGAAGTCCGTTATTCGGTTTCGTATAATGTGTGAGAATGATGATTGTAACGATTTTTATATACCTGAATACATAGAGAAATCCTTTGACTTTTATCGCGTTTAATTTACCTATTTTTAGTTAACGACGTTTCGGGTGCTTAGCAACACCCATGATCACAGGGCGACTGCAGTAATTGACATCCCGATTTCAAAGTTAACCCGAAATACCTTCAGATTTTTAATTATTGCTATTGGTCAAAATTAATATGTAAATTAGTTGGTAAACTCATTCTGCGTAGATCGGACAAAAAAGTTTTCTTCAATACATGAATGATATATAGCGCTATAAACGAATTTTACCACTGGATCAAAAACTGTATTTTATAAAACCAAAGCTACGAAAGAACTTACAGTCCACTTGACGATAAGTGGCTACTGCAGTTCCTGAACACCTTCAGCCAACTTCAAACATCGACATCCTTCGTCCATTAGGAATGGACATGCACATGCGTTGTCACCTCTGCGGACTAACATGTAATGCCTCACATGGTGATTATACTGTCCCTTCAGAACGGTACAAAGGTCACTTTTATTCATGCTAGAGCCACCCTGCACCTATATTATGGTTGTAGCACTACGGTTGGCTCGACCGGGGTAGGACCACGCGCTTAGAGAATACCAGCGTAAAATAGCAGCTTAATGCTGCTGTGTTTCGTATGGCGAGTGTAGAGAACCGGAAACCCTTTTTGTTGGTTATGCGGCATTCCATCTTAGTCCTATCCTGTCAGTGACAATGCATCTGAATTTTGATTCTTAATCGACGATATATGTAACTGTGTTTGATCCACAGCATTCACTTACTATTAGGTGGACTGTGCGTTCGTTTGTCATCCGTATTCTATATTTTAAAAAAAAAACTTACCCCCTTTAGGCCAGATTAAGTGTACCCTTAATCGACGAGCATGTATGCGTAGGCATATGGATCTAAAGGAGGCGAAAGGATGTATCAGGATCGTGCCAAATGGAAGCCCGTGTTTACCCTTCCGGGTGACAGGCGGTAGTGTTTATGTTTTATGTATATTTTTTTATTTACATGACTTCTGTCTGGTATTTTACTATTTCAGCTGCTTAATGGCGGCCGAAAAGGCAAAATAGCATCAGATTTCTAATATTATAAAGGAAAAATAGCAAATATTAATTTGAGTGGCAAGAAAATACTAAAATAAAAAGTCTATAACACTACAGTAAAATTCTGCGCCACAGTATAAGCAGAGTAAAAAAAAACATGATGAGTCACAGTACTTTGACCGTTAGCCCGTGACCGTCGCTTTCCAACCAACAATGGTGTCTGGCTTTACGGGAAATTTATTATTTTCTCATTATTTAGCAGTTATGGTAGGTTATAGCTTGAAGGCAAGTCTGACCTTCTATATTAACTATTAAAATGTGACGGAACGACTGAAAGGTCAGTTTTATTTGAAGGAAAAATTAAAATGCAAACAAGAGTGTTCACTATTTAAGTAGACTTGTGAATGTACTTCGTTATGCTTTATAGAGAAGTCATGGCGTCAATGAAAATGATAATGATGCTTTAAAAGTAACGTAACAGTCTAGATATATTACAAAGTTAGAAACAAGTCTCCTCGCATTTCTAAACGGTTTTTAGAGCGAAATCCCAATGCCGTGGTCGCTTTATCTGAATTAAATAAATGGACGCTTACAATTTTTGTGTACGTTTTTTTTTATATCTTTGTCAATTGTAAACCAATTTTAACGGTTTTTTGATAAAATAGGTTAAGTATACTACAGAGGTCTTCTTCTTCCCATATAAATTTGAAAAATTAATTCCACCTCCAGGGGTGGCAAATTGAGGATGAACTTTTGTAAATATTTAGATGACATTGAGAATATTCTATTTCTAAGTTCATTCAAAATGACAAAAAATAACTTAAAAGCCGACTTATGAAAGGAATAAAATAATTTCATATCCTGAAGTCTTGGCTATACACTATGTCTCAGCACCGTCTTGAATGTAAAAAAACATATTATTTGAAGTCACAGCCAACAAAAAAGTACCGCTTATGTGGCTGCAAAAACCAGGCAAGCAGTGCCTCATCTGGGAGCAACCCTAGGTTTTAAGAAATGGGATTAGTGCCGAGACCTGATACCTGCACTACATTGCTGCGCAAGAAAGCAGACTGTTGCGGAAAACCGGATAGCTACATGTGCGGGACATGTATTGGCGTGATCTGGACTTATAAGTCGTGGTGACAAAAATCGTTATGCAAATTTTTGTGTTAGTAATTTTAATATTTTTAATTTGCATTAGTTTTAAATTCACGAAGCACGTCACTCGCGTGACAACGTCTAGCTTTTAACCATACGCCATCTGATAAAAACAATTTTTAACACAAATGGCTACATAAAAATAAATTTTCAGTTGTAAATACTTCTATAAAGTTCAATGCGCACTATTCCTGTCATAAATCCGATGAGTAATTCGGTAAGCGATTGTTACTAATAATTATTATTAATGAAATTAGTTGAATTTGCGTTATTTCTGAGAACGCCTCAATTTATAAAACCTGTGAGTATCCTCGATTAATATCGAGGTTGTTATTGCCCCTGAGGACTAAGTACGCTTTCACTAGTAGTGTCCCTAGTTTTGTCATTCACCATACGAAACACTGAAGTACTATCCTGCCATTTTAAACTGGTATTCTGTGCGAGTATGGACCCTAACTGGCGTGGCTCTACCACGTAGAAATTTAGCGATGCACCCATTATTATCACGTTTCTATTTTTTTGTAATAACTAAGTTTCGTGTATGCCTTTTTGGGTTGAATTTAGTAATTAATTACTCAGCTCAGAATCAGATGACAATGTAAGAATATTAAACCAAACAATATCAAATTGTTTTAATTTTTAAAAATTTCAATTTTCCTCTCTTGTCATCGTGGATATGAACATTGTCAGAGCATTATTTAATTGGTATTTCCGAATAAATAAATAATACGTGTTATTAAATATGTACATAGTACCCGGTTGACCGAGCTTTGCTCGGTATTTTTCGCTCGGTTTTTTTTTAATTCGTGTGTTTTGGAAATTATATTTAGATACAAATTACATACTGATGAAATACGAATAATATTTTTTGATCTTAGCGACATAATAGAAAAAACTGAACTGGTTATTTGAATAAAAAATCATGAGTGCAATTAGTTTAATTTAAATTTTCGTGTTTTTAAAAAATACTAAAAAAAGGGCTCGAAAAAAATAGATTTTCTCAAAAAAAGAAAGGAACTTGGAAAAAAAATTAGAAAAAATCGGTCGATCGGTTTGGGCTCGAACCATAGTATTACGATTTTGTGACCTCCCAATATATCAATTAAGCTATTTGTAATCATTATTAACTGTCAAAATTTACCTTCTTATTCTAACGATATTGTTGCAGTTTTACATTGCCTAAAAACACGGAAAAAAAGATCAATAATCCTAGCTAGATCGATTTATTACCCCCGAAACTCCCTGCACACAAAATTTTATGAAAATCGTTGGAGCCGTTTCCGAGATTCCGATTATATATATAAATATATATATATATATATATATATATATATATATATATATATATATATATATATATATAATCGGACTCTCGGAAACAGATATATATATATATATATATATATATATATATATATATATATATATATATATATATATTCAAGAATTGCTCGTTTAAAGTATAGGATATGTCTCAATAGCCTCTTGTCGTCAGTCACTCTCTGTTATGCATAGTCTGTACGCCATCATTCTATCTTTACCATTTTTTTAACATACTTGGATAAAGGTACAGCGACATCTGCCTACTTCGAGTAGTGGGCTTTTACGGGCATATGAGGAATATAAATATGTTATTGGGGCTCCTTTGTTTTAAAATCATCTTAACAGAGTTAACATTAACTCTAAAATTAAAACGTACAAAGTACTTCAGTAAAGAAAGATGATAACAACATTTAAAACAATATTGAAAGCATGTTGCTTATCTCAAAAAATTTTTATAACGACCCGTTTTATTTCAAACAATAAATTATGAACAAAAGCATCGGAAGCCATAAAGTTGGTAGTTATCAAATCTTCTAATTCCGAAACGGTTAATTCGATTTTACGACTTTTAAATTGGATTCTTGAAACAGGAAATAGAAGTTGAAATAACATTGTTGTATTTTCAGGTTTCTTCTTATAATTATACTATTTTCAGCCTTAAAATATAGAACACAGTTATCATTTTCAACTCACTAGATTAATTTTTATTAAAAATTTATAGCCAATATTTTTTCTTTTTTTAATAAAATGTGCAATGAAAGAAAGCGAACAAACCTGGGATCGAACCTCGCCGGAAACAGTGAATTGATAATTGCGATTTTATATACTGATTTATCATGTGCTTGGTGCTAAAGGAAAACATTGCGAAAAAACCTTCCATTTCTGAGAAATGAAACAAATTCAGAGACATGTGATCCATCAACATGCATCGGGAAACACGGCGGATATTTCCTTGTCCTAACACCCACTTAGAAAAGAGAAGAGGTCTTTGTCTGTGTATCTTTATTTAGCTTCACTTTCTTAATAAAAAAATAAAATATAATATATTTGGATATTCTTCTGTTCTTTGTCGGCCTAGGACCACTTTTGTCTTATTTCTAATCCTGGCATAAAATGTAGCAAATATATTACGATCCACCTTATAGAGTAAGGAAACAGATATATTAGGAACCGAATCGTATGCAAGCAAGATAAGAGGGCGGTCTTCAATTAAATCGTTTATTTTAGTAACAAACTACATAGTTCTTGTTAATTTCTGAGCGGGTAATGTAGAATCAAATTGCAATTTAAATCTTAACTTATACGTCATCACTTTAATTTGATTTGTTTAAAGGTGGTTAATGTGTCAAAACAGGAGTCCCTTTTAACCGATTATAAATCAGGGCTAATAATATAACCCTGTGAATCAATGAGAAGTGGGTCACTAAGCCGGAGAAGCATAGGAAAGAAATTTTCTAGAATAATAAAGATATTAATTAATTAGCAATCTTCCGCTAACTAAATACAATGATGAGTCTTACCTGGATTGAAGAGCACCTCCCGCCTTATTATAATAGAATTCCGCAAAGTAACGCCTGATTTTATCAATTATGTTCTAGAGTAGCAACTTCATATCAGTAAGTAAAGTTTGGGGTGGTCCCCTATTAGATGTAGTTACGATCTGCAAACAAAATCAAGGGATCCTTTGCTGAATTTTTTGCTGTTAAAGATGTGTCAACGAATCACCAATACCTGGTTACGATATTTGTAGAATACAATTAAAATCGTAATAAAGAACGACGTGCTAGTTCATGATTTTGGAACAATCATGATTTTAGGGTTCTGGTAAAGTGCATTTCTAATACGTTAATTTCTTATGCCTTGACTTTATAGCTATAAAATAAACACTGCATCATTGAAATATACTAATCTTCACGTCGCAGAGTTTTTAATGACATATTTAAAATTTACAAGCCGCTTAGTATCGAACAACTTTCGCGACTTCATTAATTTTGCTCACATTAAAAGCAACAGCTGAATAATGAAGAAGGCAATCCACGTGGCCACTAAACCTGCGAGAGAAAAAATTATTTTAATGTAGATTTATATTTTTATTATCAAAATATAATAAACGAAATTAAATTTATTATAAATAATGTATGTTATTGTCAAAATATATTTTTGACTACAAACATTATAAATAACAAATTGATATTTGCTTTGAGTTATTGCTTTTACTTCTTCATAAACCCTGTCCACTGATGGACATGCATAAACATGTACTTGGTGGAGTATAAATATTTTGTGCCTTTTCCGCCGCCGTCTATAAGAGAGCATGATGTCTTACTTAGACTTCCAATTTTATTTGGCTTATTTTGATAGAAAAAGTAAGGTCCGGGCCAGTTCTCTTTTTCGTAGAGTTCGGAAAGTTCAGAATGAGATGAAGGCTGTAGAAAGTCATCCTTAATTTTAGCCTTCTTTGTTGGAAGAGGGAGAAATTGTTATGTCTAGTGAGGATCTCGTCAAAGTAAGCAGGCTCCAGGTAGGATTTTGCCTATATTAGACAAAGGACCTGTCCAAAGGATGATACGTATTTGTTGATTTCCCTTGTTCAAAGAATGAGGTATATCCTAAAAGAAGTGTAATAATTTCAATCACCGACGTTTTAAGCCCTTTGACATGCCCTAAGTTCATATGTTCAAACTTTTACATTGGTGGGAGTGTAATGTACCTACTGTTTCCTAAATCTAGTATTGATTCATTTAACGCCTGTTTCATAGCCTTATGACTACGTAAGGATTAAGATAAGAGGATTCGTGGCCATTTCCGTCAAATGTTCACATTTAGAGAGAGTGTGTGATATTTGAGGAATTAGCTGATGAGGAAAACGCAGTGTCTATAAGTCTGTAATACCTTAAATATTTACGTTAAGCCAAGAGAACTAAAGATTTATACGTAGTATCTAGTCTGTGTGTAATTATTTTAGATGTAGTTATATAATTACGAGACTAAATTATTGTGGTCTCCTTTTTCTTAACAAAATTTAATCAACTATCAGAATTAGAATACACAGCACGGGTATCTCGACTCCACGCCCAAATGCGTTTTGTTAAAGTTCTAAGAAAATGTATGAAAAGAAAATTCAGATCTGTTTTCTATCTTATTATGTTCCAGAAATGATTCCATTTCTATATTGACTATTATGATGCTCACGGGATGAAATGGTATACTTTAACAACACAATCACGTAACTCCGGGTTTCACGTATTCACGTATGGGTGAATGAAAATTTGTAATTCCCTTCAAAACGCAATCGTTAACTTTATCTAATTAACTATCCAAAAGGCTGTACAACTTCACCTTCAAAAACCTTTAAAAATCACTCATTTTACTAAGAACGTGAGATTGTTGTAATTAAACGAAAACAACATTATAAAATTTCGTTTGCTGGGTACTCCATTCTTCTTAGGTTTCTATAATAAAAAATTCTAACTCAATAATACTAATCAAGAGTTTCACATACAATAAGCTCGTTCTGCTAGGTTCAAAACTATTCATGTACAAATACAAACTCTTTTAGTAAAGAATTCGAATTTATATCCTTGCTTCTTTATTAGCTTTATTTTCTACTTACCCTATTTTTTATACAACAATGGTGACAAACGAGCACACAGTCCATCTGATCGTTAGCGAATACTGTGGCCCATAGACATCTACATTTTTATCCTCAATTAAGAATCAAAATGCAAATGCGTTGTCACCCGTGAGGACTAAGATGATATGCCTCGTTTCCAATAAAAATGATATCCGGTTCTCTACACTCACCAAACAAAATACAGCAGCATGAAGTTGCTATTTTACGTTGGTATTCTGTGTGTGATTTCCATAACCTTCATCATCTTCATTATTCTCCTCGTGCCTCCATTAATACTTCAGCCCAGTGACAAATAGAACAGACAAGAAAATAAATTTGTGAATACGTATTTCGTTTACATAATGATTTCTTATATTTACGCAAACACTACACATTGATTAAAACTAGTTATACGGATTAAAACCCGTTAATTAAAAATCATATATATTATATGATTTATAATTCACCACCCATGAGTACCCCGTGACCACTGGAAAGCACCCGAAACGTCGGGAATTAAAAATTATATATATTAACGCTATAAAATCTGTAAAAGTATTTTTAATCAACGTATTTCGTTTTTCTGAATTGAGCATAAAATACTAAGAGTTGCATTTAATAAAAAGGAAAGTTTTAATTAATTGTATTCAAAATGGAGAGATTTCACTTCACTTTA
This sequence comes from Parnassius apollo, assembly GCA_907164705.1. Classification (NCBI taxonomy): domain Eukaryota; kingdom Metazoa; phylum Arthropoda; class Insecta; order Lepidoptera; family Papilionidae; genus Parnassius; species Parnassius apollo. The sequence continues at coordinate 3,259,003 of CAJQZP010000295.1, forward strand.
GATTTAATTTCAATGTATAATCTCGAGCTATAGGAAAGAAAATCATACGTTATTCCGTTTTACGTTCGCTATTATATGTTTCAAGCAAATTGAATTTCAATGTATACTGTTAAAATGTTTGACTTTAAGTACCTTAACGCAGCTACTAATGTAAAAGGATATGCAATCACACGATTATGCCCATTACCAACGGTGGTTTATGGTTTAATTTCCTGAAAGCGCTCATTTCATTTGTCAGGAGTACTCCCCATACGTGTCTGTACCTTTTATGGGATTCAGACATCATAACAATAATTTGATAAGCGATAATGTGTCAAGTTTTGATTAACAGAACTTATACATATAACTGACAAAATCTTGTTGAACTAAAAAGCCTAGTAAAGCTTTATCTTTTACGCTAAGCTTGAAAAGAAATTAAAAATCAAAGTACGAGTAACAGTCTACACTTATATACAAGCCATTCACTGTTTAACACACGGAAAATATTATTATACAATAAAAATAATGCTTAGTAAAGCGTAACCGTAATCGTTCCCTGAGATTACTTCATAGGGGGGTCATTTGCACTGACTGCCAGGCATGGTTGCTAGTTGGCAAGCCCATTGTTTTATTTTTGTACTTATTGGGAGACGCTGCTGGTGCTGCCCATCTCTAAAGACCGATTTACACGTCGACAAGTAAAGTAGCGAGTTTAGTTACAGGGCAGTTGGTAGTAAACGGTTAAGTGGGCAGTAGCGTTCAAATAATGTCTTCGTGGCGAGTTTAGTTAAGGACATTAGTTCATAGAGTTCGTTGGAGTATGACGTTTCAAGACTACAGAATTTTTCCAGCTTTCGTTTAAGATGGTCCTAGGATTACGTCAAGAATTAAATGATCTAGTCAGAGAAGTATTAATGGTTGTTGTTAAAGAAGGTTTTAAGAATTTTCATGAGTGCAGCATCTCGAGTTAATTTTACAATTTGAACTTCTACTATTATATAAACATTGGTGTTCTAAATAATACGTGATATATTCCGTCTTAACTTTGTGGCGAGTTTAATTATAAAAGTACAATTGTACGTTTTGGCGCGCAAACGTTGCGTCCTGTCAACTTATGCACTGAACTAAACTCGCTTGTTTAGTTTAGTTGCGGGTGACGGGAGACGCGCGGGAGGGCAGCACTTCGCATTTAACACGCCGAAAACTAGCTCGGCCGGCTATCCCGTTCAACTTAATCGTTAACTTGCTACTTAACTCGCTTATTGCCGTTCAAACGAGGTTCAAACTTAACTCGCCAGGTTCGCAAGTTAACTCGCTACTGTACTTATCAAAGTGTAAATCGGTCTTTAGTTTGTTTCCTACTGTCGCCTCTTACGACATCCACGGGATCATATGTGGTAGTGGATAATCTTACAACAGCACTATACCGTTGTAAAGCACAAAAAAAAACTTAAAAACGGATACTGGAGAACATTCTTCTTTCTTTCTCAGTGACACAATGTCAGATTTTTAAAACAAGATAACAAACCTTCGTAGCATCCTTGTAATTAACAAATCCTACCGTAATTTACCGACCCGCATCCGGATGAATAGCTTCGACATATTCTGAGAAAATCGCGAGATATTACCTCTTTTAATTCCCGCCGGATGGGGCACTGATTGGAATAGTTCATCGCACAAAAGATATGCTTGCAACAATTTTCTGTCATTATACTTCAAAATACAAAGCAAGTCTGGAACGAGACGGACCATTCAGAAGTCTCAGATGTTTATTAAGGTGAAATGATATAATGTATAATGTAATTTTTATTAAATGACTTGATATTATATTTCGTGTTAAGACATACATTAAGTCTTATTCTGGAAATGAGATATATAAATAGAAAGTAACTTATATAACGAACCTAGGTTAAAAAAATTGGGAAACCTTCCTCGAAGCTTGTCGAAAATCCCCTTATAATTATTGAACACTCTCGTAAAATTAATAAAAAAAATACACTGCGAGACATAGATCTCTGCAATGTTGATTTTACAGGTGTAATGTTGACAAACGAGTACACAACCCACCTGGTAGAAATTGAATGTTATGGCCTATGCAAAAATATCCAATTTCAAATAAAAGGCCAATCGATAGATCTAATTCGGTAAGATAGCACTCAAGAGGTTACGGTATATTTTCTCGTCATATCTTTATCAAAATTTGAAAACAAGAGTGTTTTCAGCGATGATATAGGGATCTGAGGTTCTTCACTGTTGACGTATAAGGAAGCTTTAGTTAATTCGCTAGCTTTGGTAACTCACTCAATAGCGCGGATTTTATCTGCGTAATGGAATCGTAGTGAAGTAACATATTGTAAATAAGGTATCCATAGTAGAACCAAAGTAACTAACAGAGCGTAACGGGTACAGTTATTAAAGTGGAGATGAGCCGATCATATAGTTAGTAGAACTAAAAACTGATGGGGGAGAATAGTTCTCGAGTGGCAGTCTCGTAACGGTAAGCGGATTATATGGCGTTATAGAGTACTAAGTGGAATAACGACATGGTAAGACTTGTAAGAAGTCAATGGATGCAGGTGACGTATGCCCATTATTTCAATGATTCATTGATGATGGTGATCTTTTCAATGATTTAGTGATGAAGATTACGAAGGATATACGCTCATAATATTTAACTCACCAGCAGACCATGTATCTTAGTAATTGATGAATAAGGTTCTGGCGACCAACTAATGGCAGAAAGTCCATCTGTATCCATTTTATTAGCTAGTGTTCTCATAAAATCGTCAAATAAAGTAATGAAATATTTATCAAAGTGTTAAACACGCCTATCATCGTGATGAATATGCTGAAGAATAAAATTCCAGCTGTGGACTTAAATAGGCTATTATATTTATATATTTATTAGCTGTATATATATTTCTCATAGCCAGATAAAGATGGTAGTCGCACCCATATCCAAAACAAACCAATGTAAACAAAAAACTATTTTAAATTTTCATTAAACAAAACATTACCTACTGAGACTTAGAGTTATATATATATATATATATATATATAATAAAAAAAAAAAAAAAAATATACCTAAACTCAATTCATTTAATCCAGTATCGGGGCCTTAATAAAAATAAATATTAAAAATTAAAAATATTTTCAATTAATGATTTTTTAAATTTACGCGAACACTACACATTGATTAAAACTAAGTTTTATTCAATATTTTCAAAAGTTTTATTCAATATTTAGTTTTATTCAATATTTTCATTAATTATTTGAAAATATTGTCTCTCCTTCAATTGTATCTGATACTTTCATTTGCTTTAATTTCAAAGTAGGACCTGCCCTTAACAGGACGCAGTAATTACCTAGACTCTACATATACATACCGACCATAATTAGAGACGGATTCTATTTTATTTTACTTCATTGAATAAGTTTCAACGAAGTATGTAAGAACTTGCGGTACAACGAAGTATGTTTAAACGTACAGTTTAAACTTTTTTAATACTTTAAAAATTCAAATTCACATTAGATACAAAAAAGTACAATTTAGTACAATTTACAACGATTTAGTAGGTCATAAAGGCTTGAAGAGGTTAATCACAGTACAAGATAAGTAAAAATAGACGCGGCAAGTGCCTACAATACACCTCATTTGACACATAACATTACTTAAAATTAACGCAGAATTTTATTCCAAATGTAGTATGTATCACAGTCAAAATATTTTTATTCAAAACTAATCTTTTTTAAAGTCAAGGTTGCGCCAACGGGCCTCGACTGCGGGGGAAAGTCATAGAATATTTTCCCATCGACAGCTGCAATTTAACCTATATATTTAGGTAATTATGACACAAGTCAAAAGTCTTAGAAAGTTACTAAATCCGTGCGTTTAATACAATAACATAAGAATGCTTTTCACATGTGCCTTTAATTTATGCAATAGAATATTTGTATACAGTTTAATTTATAAAATTCTGCGCTATCTTCTTAGGAAATGGAGGTAATAAAATAGTTTCTATAATAATATTATACAAACCCTTATTAAATTCTAAAACGCTGTATACGGGAGCTGAGCACTAACAGCTATTTTCTGATAATTATGACATCAGCTGTGGAAACAGCTATTGTTCTATGGATTTTAATTATATAATCCATAGAACTACATTAATTAAAAACCTTTTTTAATTAGAGTACAAAGTGAAAATAAGTCTTCTTATCAAAGCTTAAACGCGTGGTCTCCATTGTCGACGGAAGTTCGTATCGTCTTATAGTCTTATTCGTAGTAGAGCCACAGAATATATAATAGTACTACGTAGTAGAGCCACAGAATAAATAATAGTACTACGTAGTAGAACCACAGAATAAATAATAGTACTACGTTGTAGAGCCACAGAATAAATAATAGTACTACGTAGTAGAACCACAGAATAAATAATAGTACTACGTAGTAGAGCCATAAAAAGACTACTAGAAACCACAGAATAAATAATAGTACTACGTTGTAGAGCCACAGAATAAATAATAGTACTACGTAGTAGAGCTACGCTGCAGCTATATTATACGAGTAGTAGCACAAATGAGTTGACTTGGCCAAGGGAGGACTATGTTTTGGATATTTAGACTTTGTTACTTGAAGAACGGTTAAAATATATTTTATTAATAATGTATATAATTTATTTATTAATGTAAGAGTAAATAATATTCCACTACATTTTAGCATTGCAGCCCACGACAACTTCACTTCTTAACATAGGACTCACCCAAAGTCTATCATAAAACATGATTCTCAGCCCGCATGGCTTATCAGGTACATCCATAAAATGTCTACAAGTCTTACCAGGTCGTCATTTTAACTTATGGAGGGTAAAAGTATTCTCCAAAACCTTTCTTTCTCATAATAATTGTTTACGATTACAATCCACTTTCATAGACTTCCATTCAGTATTTTTTGCTCATCAGCCTTAAACTAAACCAACTGGGGCACTAATAACGTATAGTTAAATACACTTAACATCCGCTTTAAGAGCAGTTATTAATTAATTTACATGTAATACCCATAGTTAAAACCTCATTTCTTGCGCCCGCTTTGTAAGTGACCCTAGTTTTTTGTCCCCTATCTAAAGTCACTGGAAGAGACAAACAGATTGTTCAATGTGAAGTTAAATAAGTACAGTTTATTCCATGTTAATTTAATGAATGATATATTTAGATTAAAAATTAATTGATTAGAAATTCTATCCCTAACTTTAAAAATTTAAACAACCAAAAAAAAACCAGGCAGTCAGCAATACAACTGCAAGTCCATAGTTTGACAAACGGACATACAGTCCACGATCATCGTTCGTTCCATCTATAGCAGTAACACCTTAATGGTTCTCACACGTTCATTTACTCTCAATTAAGATTCAAAATGTTTTTCACCCTAGAGAACTAAAATGAAATACCTTGTTCTGCTCTGCTATGCCCGGTTCTGCTGCCACTGAACCACTCGTTTAACTCCTTTTCTTTAATTAAAACTCCTTAACACTGATATTACTTAGAAAATGGCGTATTAATAAAATATTATTCCAGACTCGAGACGGGAACGATTCAGTTATTAACATTATTTTAATACCATATTCATTAAAATTAACCTATCGGGGAAACATTTCAAATTGTCTATTCTAGTAGATATATATCACTATGAACATTTACATGGGCGGTTTATTCCGTGTCTAAACACCATAAATTAGTTAAAAAACAAATCGGGATATTGAACAGATAAAGCTAATGGTATGATGCACGGTTATGAGTGTTGTTTTGTAGCAAGATACCCATTATCGTGTTTACGGTGATGAATTTAAATGGCTCGTGAAAGATCTGCGGGTGTGATTTAAGTAATGACGTCGTATTGACGTTGAGTACTAGTAATATACGTTCGAACATTATGAGTATATTCTTCGTTTAAGAAGTTTAAAAAAAAAACCACACTGAACACCGGAACGGGATGGTGTAGTGGCGGTGTAAAAACATCCACTAGCCCTACATCGTAGTGGATGATAGTGTGGCGTCTTCTTAAGAAAAAAAAACTGCGGTTGCCTTATGACTTACTGCTTGCCAAGCGTGGTAACAATGGGAAATATCCTCCTATGGGGAGGCCCATCTACAGCAGTGTAATTTTATTAGGCTGTAACGGTAACACCTGAACAGGCCTCATAATTATAATATGGTGACAGCATGAGAGAATCCACGAAATTTTGGCGCATCAGTGCCGTAAGAGGTTGTATAATAATATTATTGTTGTCTTTGTATGTGTGTGTGAGTGTAGAAATTCTATGACGAGAGTTTTAAATTAAAATATGTATATACGTGAAAAAGCCACGCTGCGGATTTAATGTGGTTGTAGCACGAATGGGCTGACCCATCGACCGGGGAAGAATACTCAAAGAAAATCTGCGTAAAATAAAAGCTTATAATTGCTGTGTATCATATCGTAAATAGAGAACCGGTGAACTTTTTCAAGGGAAACGAGGCATTCCATCTTAGTATCATTTTGGTTCAATGGGTCGACTCGACTGGGGTAGAACTACGCTCTCACAGGATACCAGCGTAAAATAGCAGCTGAATGCTGCAGTGTTTTGTATGGTGAGTGTAGAGAACCGGAAACCCTTTTTACTAGAAACGAGGCATTCCATCTCAGTCCTCAAGGGTGACAACGCATCTGCATTTTGATTCTTAATTGAAGATAAATGTAGATATCTATGTGCCACAACATCCACTTACCACAAGGTGGACTGTGTGCTCGTTTATCGCCCTTTTTTATAAATAAATAAAAATGCTTGTATAAAACTAAATTTACGGAATTTATCGCGTTTAATTAACTACTTTCACTTATTTTTAATTCGAGTGCTTTACAACAACGTCGGGAATTAAAAATAAGTAAAAGTAGTTAATTAAACGCGATAAAATCCGTAAGTTTAGCTTTATTCAATGTGTAGTGTTCGCGTAAATATAAGAAATCATTAAATAACAATTCTGACAAAGAATCTTCATTTTAATTCATAATCGAAGATAGCTTTTGATGTCGGGACTGTATGCTTTTTGTTACCCCTATTAAAATGTTCAGCGTACATGACAATTACAATATTTTACAATATATCCTAAGCTGCAAGCTCTCCATTCTCGTTTTAGACTTAATCAAATGCAAAGAGCTCAAGAAAAATTGAATTTTTTATAACACATCAAAACGATGCATTTTCTGTGACACCTGGCTTTAAGTCGCGCCTTTCTCACGAAAAAAGGCACACCAGCATTGGAGACTATCGTAAAACACCCAAGAATCGATCGTAAATTCGCAAAATCATCTTCCAAATTCATCAGCAGATCACAATACAACATTACTTTTTTATTACATCTAATGAATATCTTACAAAGCAATCCCCGGTGCCCGAATACACTTTGTACACTGTATTAAATAATAAAATTTTAAATCTGAAACATAAAAATTTGTAAACGGCGTTTTGTTGGTACCTTTCCAATCGCATTATCTATGGTTGATGTATGGTGTGATAAAAAAGGTTTGTCATTCTATATTTGAACTTGGCCCCTTAATTTCCAACCCTTGACAACCGATCCTAAAAGAAATACCCTTGATAATGTAGAATTATGTCACACAATTGTGTACTTTGTTGTTTGGTAAATAAGAATCCAAGAACAATTATTGTACGCGATTTTTGTAACTGACTTTGTAAGATATGTATACAGTATTTAAGACAACAATACGAATTAAAAGCTTAGCTAATTGTAAAGTGCATTTAAGTCAAGTATTTTGACGTGTATTTTTATATCAGAATTCCCTCGAAAAATCAAAGACCTAAAATTATTAAGGGGTTCCATGACTGTTCAAGACAAAAAAAAAATGATTTTAGAAAAAGAAACCGAAACATTATTATTCAATATAGGTTATACATAATACTTATTGGAAGTCACTTTTTTAATTTACCACTGGTTCGAACAAAATCCACTGTCCTGGAAACAACTAGCAAGACTTAAAAAAAACATTCTACAATCATGTATGTTGGAAAATTAACAACACAAAATAAATAAAAAAATAGCTTAGTAGCGATCATCTTTCCCGAAGATTATTATCATCCATAAATTCCATAATATTGTAATAAACCATTTTTAAACAAACTTAATTTAAAAAATTTTTAAACTCAAAATTTGTATATTTTCTGGGATTTTGTTGTAAAAGAGTATACATCGCCACAAGAATGAATTACCGACTCGATGGAGTCGAGTAACTGGTACCACTAGATCGTACAGAGATCAGTGGTAGCTTAAGGTATAAGCTTTTTTTTATTGCATGAGTTAGTTAGTGCACTAGTTAGTCCGCGAGCAAGCGGGTTCGTTTCCCACCGACACTAATGATAATTACAATAGTATGTTCTAATTTACCTGATAATCTGTCCAGCAGCCCAAGTAAACATCGTGAAACCTGCATGTCTGATAAAATAAAAAAAATCAATGTCGTGTGAAGTCCTGAAGTATTGCTTTGCCCTAATAACCTTCAGAAATGAGAGGAGGCTTGTAGCATTGAGATGTATATTGGCTGGAACTTTACTTTAACTCATAGCGACAGTTTCACTAAACAAACATAAAAAAGACCAAAGCTAAGTAAAAAAAGGAAAAAATGAAGTTAGAATGAAAAGGAAGAATCATGGAAATGGTACTATTTTGTTGATACTCGTAATTACCAGATCAACGCCCATAAATAGTATTAATATTAAAAATATGAAAGGAGGTTTTGCTTCATTTCTACCGAGGAGTTCATCTTCCATGGCCAACAATGCTGGACGTGGTAGCATTGGGCTGTTTTAGGCCTTTCCATAAGAGCTCTTTTGCGGCACTGAATAATATAGATTGCTTTAATCTTGATAATTAATTTTCGTCAAGTTTGATAATAATAATAACGCTGACGTAACGGTTATGTGACAAAACCGCTACGTCAGCGCAGTCAGTCAGCACCTTGCCAAGAGGTGTTAGTGCCGTGCCTCGGCAAAAATTGAAGGTGCAAAGGCCCGCTTGTGCACATGGCCTCACCATGAAACGGCGCCGGGTCTGGGCGTCTCCCGCTAAATGACGCCCTAAAAATGGATGATGGAATTAAATACAACGCGCAAAGGGCCGCTGCCTGGAGGTCGCCAGGGCGCGTCTGGAGCTGGCGCTGGACGCGACAGCATGAGAACCGCCAGCCGAGCGCGAGGTGCTGCACGACCACCCAGCAGCCCCTCGCATCCATCATCCCCACCAGCTGGCTTGGTGTCGGCAGGGTCTTCGCGGGCCCAGCAATCGGCACCCGCCTCTGGTGGAGTACGCCGCATGCGTTGGACAACCCAGATGAACAGCAACGCATTGCGGGCGTATTTTAGAGCGAAAGGGGGAGAAACTGGATGTTTGGCGTATCGGGCTAGGATGCATCGACTTTTTGCTTAGCTGGAGCCATCTGTAACCGTCACCGAACAAAACCTGGCAGACCGAGTTCGGTATATCTTGCGCTCAAATACATTTGATGTTACCGAAATCGAACGGCTACGACGTGAGGCTGTTCCTTCATCGGCTGAAAATGCTGTGGCTGAGGATGCGGCTCCACAACTTGCTGAGCAAACGGCAAATGTAGATGCCGCCGTGAACACGCCAGTTGTGGTTGATTCAGACGATGATGGAACAGTCGCCCAGGAACTGGAACTAGAGCAAATGAGGAGTACATTGGAAGAGGCGATTGTGGAAACGCGCAGTACGCCTCTCGAAAATCGACCGCGACTTCCCCGCTTAGCCAACGCGGAGCCCAATGCTGGTTACCTATTTGGAAGCCAGCCAGGACCTTTGCGAGACGGACTCAATTCTTTTTGGCGCCGCACTGGCAGTCTGCCGTATTATAGGCGCCAAACTTTCCACGGCTGGACGCGCTACTGGACAAAGTAGTGCTATCCCAGCCTGGAGAATAAGAATTGAAGGACGTATCGCAAAGGCTAGGGCCCTCATCGGCAGACTGATATGCTTCAGGTCAGGCAATACCAGGCCAAGGATTGTGCGCACCGTCAGGATAGCGTTTGCTGGGACAAATGTTAGTTTGTCCCAGCCGGATATAATGCAAAAACTGACGGAGCGCATAGACGATCTGAAGTAAAGAATCGCTGCTTGGGGAAAGCGGATTCGGCGATATACCGAGAGGTCGACACGGTTCAACCAGAATCGTCTCTTCCAGAGTGATCAGAAGAGGCTCTATAAATCATTGGAGCGACCAATAGTAAGAGGAACGGGCCCAGCACCAAATCAGGCCGACACGGTCGCATTCTGGCGCAGCCTATGGTCAGAGCCCGTAAACCACAATGCGAAGGCGAGTCGGGTATTACGCCCATGGACCCCGTCATCATAACGCCGGATGACGTAGCTGAGGCGGTCCGTAGGGCCCCGAACTGGAAAAGTCCGGGGCTTGACGGGCTGCATCACTACTGGCTGAAGGGGTTCATGGCGTGTCACGCTGTGCTCGCCCGACAGTTTCAAGAGGCTCTCAACCAGAAGTCGCTCCCAAGCCTCTTCACTACTGGGATCACTCATTTGGTTCCTAAAGATCAGGATGCCACAGACCCGAGCAAATACCGCCCCATTACGTGTCTACCGACCATATACAAGACACTAACATCTATTTTGAGCGCGAGAATCGCTCGTCACCTGGACTCTAATCAGGTGATGTCGCGCGCTCAAAATGGATGTCGGGGCGGCAGTCGTGGAACCAAGGAACCACTCCTCATTGACGCGGTCATTGGCAAAGTGGTGAAACGCAACCGGCGGAACTTCTCCGCCGCCTAGATAGATTACAGAAAGGCATTTGACTCGGTGCCCCATACATGGCTAAAGAGGGTCCTCGAGCTGTACAAGATTGACTGTACAGTTCGAGACTTCCTCGAGCAGTGTATGGGGCAGTGGAGTACGATCCTCTGTCATCTAGGTGAGTGGATGACGGCTGCGGAAAGCCGCATAAGGATAAGAAGGGGTATATTCCAGGGCGACTGTCTGAGTCCAATCTGGTTCTGCCTCTCTTTGAACCCTCTCAGTACTTTACTGGAGGGCTCCGGGAGGGGATTTCAGCTTCGGAAAGGAGGTGCAAAAGTAACCCACCTTTTCTATATGGATGACCTCAAGTTATTCGCCTCCAGTCGCTCCCATCTTATGGAATTGCTAAACATCACTTGTGAATTTAGCAATTCTATTAGAATGGAGCTGGGGACGGATAAGTGTGCGGTCATTCATGTTGAAAGGGGAAGGGTTGCTAACTCTGAGGGCATAGACTTATCTATGCCCGTCAACTTGAGGGCCCTTTCCGAGGCTGAAACATACCGATACCTGGGTATGTCACAGAACATCGGTATCGATGAGGCTGGTATGAAACAGTCAGTTTGCGACGTGTTTTTTGCACGCTTGACCAAAGTGCTTAACAGCCTTTTGTCCGGTGTGAATAAGACACATGCATATAACGGTTGGGAACATACCTGTCCTCATGTATACCTTTGGCATACTCAGGTGGAGTCAGACTGAACTTAACGCCCTGGATAGAAAAGTCCGCACTACAATGACGTCCCATAGACATCGGCCCGTCGGTAATGAGGCTGTACTTGCCGCGAAAGCATGGTGGGCATGGCTTCCTGAGCGCGCTCACCATGCATAATCGCGAAGTGTGCAGCCTCCGTCATTACTTCCTGGCGAGATCGGATGATCCATTCTATAATGACGTCATTTCTAGTGATAAAGGACTTACCCCTCTATCCTGAGCTAACGAGCAATGGCAAGACCCGGCAGTACAGAGCATTTCCGACCGGGAGACCGTATGGAAGGAGAAGGAGCTCCACGGGAGGTACTACAGGGCTCTACATGAGCCTCACGTAGATACAGCCGCCTCCCTCAACTAGCTACGTTTCGGTGACCTCTTCGGGGAAACCGAGGGTTTTGCCTGTGCAATACAGGATCAGATTATTAAGACCAACAACTATCGGAGATACATCCTAAAGGATGGCACTGTCGACGTCTGTCGAGCTTGTCGCCATCCCGGGGGAGTCACTTAGGCATGTCATCTCCGGTTGTTCGGCGCTTTCTAACTCTGAGTACTTGCACAGGCACAACCTAGTAGCCAGAATTCTACACCAGGAGCTCGCTCTGAAATACGGTCTGGTGGACCGAAAATTGCCGTATTCCAAGTACTCCGTCACTCGTTCCAAGGAATCCGTGCTCGAAAATGACCGCGCCAAGCTCTACTGGGACCGGGCCATCATCACAGACAGGACTATTCTTGCGAATAAGCCTGATATTGTGCTGATGGACCGGGCACAGTCAAGGATATTTTTGATCGACATTACCATTCCGTATGACGAGAACCTCGTGAAAGCCGAAACAGAGAAACGAACAAAATATCTGGACCTGGCTCACGAGGTGACCGACATTTGGGGTGGTCTGCCGACCGAAATTATTCCTGTAGTCGTCTCTGCGAAAGGGCTAATCCCAGTCAGCCTCTCGGGTCATCTGAGGCGACTGGGACTCCGTGACGGACCGCTCCGGGCTCAAATGCAGAAGGCGGTGCTCCTCGATACCGCCCGCATCGTCCGCCGGTTTCTTTCCCTTTCCCCCTAACCCTCGGCCGTTTGGTCTCCCCTGCCGAGGGCTCCCATCTGGTTGGATCTTATTTATTTATGTAGTTTTTGTGTTTATTTTATTTTATTGATATTTATGTATATTTATCTTTTCATTTTAATTTATAACTATATATTTATAGAACCCAACCAGGTTAGAAAATTATATAGATACCCCAATAATAATAAACATAACATAACATAACATAAACACTCACGCCTGTCACCCAGAGGGGTAGGCAGAGACTACAGACTTCCATTTGGCACGATCCTGACACACCTCTCTCGCCTCCTTCACATCCATACATCTACGCATGCATGCTCGTCGGTTAAGGGTACTCCTAATTTGGCCCGTTTTCAATAAATCGCCAATTTGGTCGATAAATTTTCGCCTAGGACGTCCCTTTCCGACTCTGCCATTCACTTCTGCAACATAAATTTTCTTTGTCACTCTTTCCTCATCCATTCTTTCCACATGACCAAACCACCGAAGCATTCCTTTCTTAATCCTGGTCACAACATCATCTTGCAAACCACACTCTTCTCTTATTACACAATTCTTCACCCTGTCATTCAGATTCAGCCCTAACATACTCCTTAACGACCGCATTTCTACTGCATTTATTCTACTCTCGTGCTTCTTGTGCCACACCCAACTTTCACTACCATACGTTAAAGTAGGGAACACCACAGCATTGTGAATTGCCATACGTGCCTTTTTTTGACACATTTTGACTCTTCACAATAGAGTGCAGGGCCCCATTTACTCTGTTTCCTGCGTTCACTCGTCGTTCTATATCCTTATCATATCTCCCATCCCCGCTAAATACGCAACCCAAATATACAAACTCATCTACTTGCTCGATCAACTCCCCATCTATTCTTATTTCACATATCGTTTTACTTTCATCTCTTTCAAAAACCATAACTTTCGTCTTACTTGCGTTCACTTTCATACCCCTTTTTTTTAATGATCTGTTCATTAATGTAACCATCATTTGCAACTCAGCCGCCGACGACGCAAGAATAACTTGATCATCGGCGTACAAAAGGCATTTGATGGTTAACTCACCCATTCTTAATCCGCATTCTTCAACTTTCAAATTTTGCAAACAACTGTCCATAAATAGGTTGAACAACCACGGGGAAGCCACACAGCCCTGTCTGACACCTTTATGGATGCCAAACCAGTCGGAGTAGACCCCGTTGATCCTAACACAAGCACTAGAGTCCCTATAAAGAGATTCCAATGCCTGTATCAAGCCAGCGCTCAACCCAAATGAGTTCAGTGTTTGCCATAGCACATTCCTATCCACTCTGTCATAGGCCTTCTCCAAGTCCATGAACGCACAAAAAACCTTTTGGTTTTTGGTCAATAACTTCTCCGCGATCATGCGCATGGAGAAGACTTGATCTGTACATCCCCTTCCCTTTCTAAATCCTGCTTGCACATCCCAAATTTTTCCATCGGTTTCTTTCATGACCCTTTCAATTAGTACCTTGGCATACAATTTTTCCCACGATGCTAAGAAGACTGATACCGCGGTAGTTTTTACAGTCCTGCTGCGACCCTTTTCCCTTATATACTGGGACTATCACGGCTTTGCACCAGTCTCCCGGTACCCGCTTCAGTTCCCAGCATACATTAAACAAGGTGTGCAGCAGGCCTGCCACCACTTCCTCTCCAGCCCTTAGCATTTCGAGTGAAACTCTATCATAACCGGCAGCCTTACCTGCTTTCATGCTTTTCATTGCTTTCATTATTTCATCTATACTTATCTCGCTACCTCCTTCCTCTTCTTTCGGAGTTCCTATTTCATTCAGTTCATACGTTGTCTCCTCACTCATAAACGTGCTTTCAAAATATTCCTTCCATCTCTTTAAACTCAAAACTTCATCATTCAGAATATAGCCATTCTCATCTCTTATAGCATTCATTATAGGCTGTTTTGAATGTCCCCTGGCAGTTCTTACAAGTTTCCAGAACATTTTAATATTTGCCTGGAAGTTATCCGATATTCTTCTATCATTCTTATCCGTTCTTTCTTGCTTTTTCCTTTCAACTACTTCTTTTACTCTTTTATTTAGATGTCTAAAGACTGCCTTTTTTCTTTCCAAATCATCATTCGTACTGCTAGAATTACCAGCCTTAGTTGCTAGTAAATCTAGCCATGCTCTCTTCTTTGCTTCAACTTCCGTACGTATCTCATCATCCCACCACAAAGTATTATTTTTCCTTTCATTCTTTCTTTTACTAACACCACATACTTCGGTAGCTGCATCTACTAAACCTTTCTTAACATTTTGCCATACATTCTCCAAGTCTAACTCATTCATACATAATTCATCCAAACCACTTACGTTTTCTTTCAGTCTACATTTAAACTTGTTTTTCTCACCTTCATCTTGTAATCTTTCTGTTCTAATACGCTGTAACGCTGTGGTAGACACAGATGACCGATGGCGCCACCGCCTGAATAGACCATTAATTTGGCATAAAACCAAAAAATTATCCGTTCCTACGTTTGACCCCCGGTAAACCCTTGTATCCACCACTGCGCCCCTCAATCTTTCATCCACAATTATGAAATCTATCATGCTTCTATCATCACCTCTTTCCCAAGTATACATGTGAATCCTCTTGTGGCGAAAGAAAGTGTTCGTCACAAAAAGATTCTTTTCCATACATACAGTGAGGAGGCTTTCACCATTCTCATTTATACTTTCATCACCAAACGTTCCCAATATCCTTTCATAACCAAGCCTCCTCACCCCAACTCTTCCATTAAAATCTCCTAGCATAACAACATTTTCATTTCCCTTACATTTCATTAATACCATCCTTACCATTTCCCAAAACTGCTCTCGGATATGAGTGGGCTTAGACATGTCTGGGGCGTAGACCCCTAGCACAAACAACTTCTTTAAGCCCACTTTCAATCGTATCCATAGCAGCCTTGGGCTTACACATTCATACTCTTTCACACATTGCACCATTCTTTCTGATAGGATGATACCTACTCCCTGGCATGCCCGCTCGAGCTCGTCTACACCAGACCAGTATGCGGTATACATGCCATGTATAGTGACATCCTTCCCCTTCCGTTTAGTCTCATTTACACATAACAAATCTATTCCTCTATCATACATCACCTCGCATAAGTCATCCATTTTATCATTCATTGCTCCACATACATTCAACGTAGTCAGACGGGCCTCTGCAATCCACTTTTCGCCCCTCCGGGAGACGGAACGTGACGGGTGGCGAGCCTCGTCGCCGGTTTTCCTCCCGGAGATTTTTCGCACCCCTGCCCCATTAAAGGGGCGCCGGGAACTCGGGGCCATTTCTTTAATTTGATTCCTCATGGTGCGAATGGGATGGTATATTTAACGCCGCTACCACGGCGAGGAGCCGAGTCTGTGCTATCGGCTTGTCGCTCATTTAGCACCACCCGGGGGACACGTGTAGGGTGGGCCTAGGATTAGGTGGTCAAAGCCTACGGACGCGAGCGACTTATCCCCCAATAATAATAATAATAATAATTTATTTGATATAGACAAAAATGATCCATTACAAAGTTAAATTTAAAGATTACACCTTAAATATTAATTCTTATTATTGGTTAATTAATCAAAATATTAAATATTAATAAAGTTTACCACCTATTAAAATTTCCCTAAATGCACAAATATTAAAAATTAATAATAATTGATAATTAATAATATTGATAATTTCCGTTCACTAAAATTTAAAGCGTAATTACCTTGTGGTTAAAGATATGGATTACAAAAATATTGGAGTTAGATAGGCTGTAATGATAACAGGAGTCACTCCGTTTGATACTACCGTCTTATATATATATATATATATATATATATATATATATATATATATATATATATATATATATATCTGTCTCCAAGCATCAGCGCATCAACTGCTGTGTTTTGGCTTGCAGGTTTATGGAGTAATAACAATATATAGCAGGTTTATAGAGTATAACACATTACGTATAATAATTGATACTATTATTATATAACGTGTAATTATTAATTCTTTTTACATTCATTCCTATAATAAGTAATACATTTAATCTAAAATCCATTGAAATGTTATTATTGAACGTTATAACATATCACGAGTTTATGCAAAGAGGTGTGATCAAATTGTCATATCCAATAGCGTTAAACAAAGGTCAATCAATCCGCATTTAAACTCGAATGCAATATTCATAACACTTGTACTCCGGGACTCGCTAATTACGATGCAAAAACCGATAATTAACACATTAGCATCCAAATAACGCTAACAAAAGGTGCGCCCGGGACCCGGGATTGGGTTAACGTGCGTGTTACAGTTACGGAAGAGTTGCCCGTTCGTTACAACTATGTGAAGGTTTTAAAATTTAACATACAGTTTATGTATCTTATATTTTATATTCTATAAAGATACATTTATTTATGTAAAATAAAATATACAATAATGTTAGGACAATAAAGAAAACTAAAGCTATCGTACAGTCCGTTTTCACGCTGAATGGATTTCCTTAACCTTTTACCTTTAGAGGGAACTTTATCGAGTGTTAACTCCACGGATGTTATGTCCATTTTATGTTGAAAGCCTTATCTCCGTCACTTTATAAGAATGTCCCTTGGCTTGAGGTGGTATCATACATAGTATGTATTTACAGAAAAACTAAATTCATACTACAAAAATGTCTAATAATATAATGTTTAATATTTTTTTAGAATAAAGGTGACGAGCACACAGTCCATCTGATGGTATGCTGCTGTGGCCCACATCTACATTTAACCTCGATTAAGAATCAAAATGCAGCTACGCGTTATCACCCGTGAGGACTAAGATGGAATGCCTCGATTCCAGTAAAACGGGTCTTCGGTTCTCTACACTCACCATACGAAACACAGCAGCATTAAGCTGCTATTTAACGCTGGTATTCTATGAAAGCATGGTCCTTCCCCGGTCGAGACAACCCATTCATGTTTAAAACATAATATAGCTACAGCGTGGCTCTACCATATATAAAAACAATATATAAAAAACTAATATATGTGACTTAGTTGCACAATTTACTTTATTCGAAAATAATAAGTGGTTTTTAATGAAAAGTAAACTAATGACCGTCCAAATTTGTAGGGAGAATTTTTCGTAACAGCCGCGCTTGTGATGCAGACTCATAGTACCTAGTAGACAGAGTCACTTTCACATAACAGAGGTAACTTATTTGATACTGATCTCTGCCACCCTGTAGTTATGAAATCGGTTTGCAATAATTATAACTTTTAATTAAAGATAAAAACCGACTTTAAGGAGCTAAAAAATAAGTTTTTTATCTGCTACCCTTAGGGTTGGAATTTTTTATCCAAATTTATAATATGGCACCCTCCGTAAAGTACAACTTATTTAGTAAAAAAAGAATCATCATAATATTGGTTCGCAATCTGCGAAGTCGTCGTATAACATACATGCAAAAAAAATTAAGAACTAAGAACCTCCTAAATAAAATAATAAAATGGATGATAAGTAATGATGAATCAATAAAATGAAAACAAGTTTTGTTGTTAAGAATGTTGCTTTAAATCTTAACAAGGTTGTGACCAGCCAGGCGTTACATTTGCCTCAATGGAAGCTGCCCTTTACCTCGCGTATTAGATTATTTTCATTCTGAAAATAATGATGACGAATTATTTCAAAAGGGAACTTTGCTAACGTCGTTGCTGTCCTCTGCAGGGCATAAATGCCGTGCAGGTCTCGGGCCTCGGGGTGTACCCCTTTACCCGGATGTTCCTCACGGCACACTACAATGTGCCGGTCCTGGGCGCCTTGATGTTAAAGGCGTTGCTTATAACGACTATTGTCGCAGTCGGTAAATTTATAATAAAAGGAGGTTATCTAAGAATTGTGTTTAAATAACACAATTTGTCTAAGTTGGCCTTTCTGCGGCATTGAGGGGTTTACTCAGACTCCCTAATCTATATAGGGAGGAGTTCTCTTGGATAGGGTCGCCCGTCCGGCGGCCTTGCATGCAACGGCGCGAAGCCGTTGAGGTGTTCGTGTGGCCCGTTGTCGGCGCGGTCAAACATACCGCGCGACAACCGGACCACGAAATCATGTAGGCTCTCCATCTTGAGGTTGGCCGCTATGACGTCATTACGGACGTAGCGACCCGCACCGACTATGGTTCGTAATGACAAACTCTGCTGGGCCTGAAGTCGCCGCTTCTGATGATCGCTTAGGAGTGCATACCAGGCCGGAGCAGCGTATGTTAGCAGGGGTCTTATATATGTTTTGTAAATAGTTAACTTCGACTTTGTCGGTAACTTGGATGTCAGGACAGGGCGGAGCATTGCCCGCGCACATCGAGCTTTGCGTATAGCAGAGTCAACGTGCGCTGTCATATGCAACATCCTGTCAATCCGACATCCAAGGTAGGTCACGACCTTCTCATATGCGATCTCCTGGCCTCCGAGGGTTAGTGGTGGTGGTAAATTTCTGTAGCGGCGAGTGAGTAGAGCGGTCGTCTTGCTAACATTGACGGCCATCCTCCACTCATCCAGCCATGGTGGCAGCAGGTCCAGCAGACGTTGCATCCTGGCAGCTGCAATATGGGCTCTTCTGGATGACGTGAAGTATGCGCGCTTTGCTAACTTTTATCCACTAATACGCACATTAACCGAGCGTACGGATATTGCCAACCCACTCAGCTCCTGCGCTGAAGTAGCCTGATTACTCTATTTATTCTATTAAGT
This sequence comes from Parnassius apollo, assembly GCA_907164705.1. NCBI lineage: Eukaryota > Metazoa > Arthropoda > Insecta > Lepidoptera > Papilionidae > Parnassius > Parnassius apollo. Next base: position 3,278,418 of record CAJQZP010000295.1, read on the forward strand.
CAGTAATTGTTTGTTGAATGAGTTGCGTCTAGTTGCCTCCGCCATTAGCCATATTGTGCGCTTTTGTTATGCTGCTGAGTGTACTGCGCAAAGCAGAGGTAATTGTCCCTTGAGCCATTCCATCAGTGCCATTCTAGACTATAGCTCAAGGTACCAACGGCCAAAATTCTATAATGTTTATTAATGTATTGTTGTTGCATTGTTTATGTGAACACATACTATTGCAAATCACATATGTTTTAGAATAAGATATATTTATTAAAAAAATACTTATACAAATTTCGATAGCAAGCTAAACTTCACTAATAAAAAAAATTAAGTACCCATTTCCCTCCTCATTATTAGCCCTAAAATATTTGACTGCTGAGCGTGGTCCTCTCCCACGATGGGAGGATCACCACCCTGAGCTGGTATTGTGCTCGTCAATTGGCCTGCGAGAGAGACGCCTCGCCTCTTTGATGCTGCTTCGTTTCACCAGTTTGAATATTTTGCAATTGCTTTATAAACGAGATGATTACTACGCCATCTATCGTTAACCATAACATTTTATGGACATGTTATTTATCGTGTATTACCAAGTAACGAGATGGGGTAATGGGTGCAATTTCGTCGACATCACTCGGCGTAACAATAATGATGTTCTCCAAACCGAACTTCGGACACTGTGGCCTATCTTTTTTGATTCAAGCCGTCTGCATACGACGGATTATAGTGCACAAGTGTATGCACGAACATAGGTATTTTCTATTCCCTCACTCTCTTAGTCCGATGGGACGGCAATGAGACACGTCCGATGAGAGAGATCATACGCAGGAGTTGGTCCTGTCTCGCTTAACATGCTGTCGCCAGGTACGGCATGTAATACCGTCAACTTTCTGATTTGGGGCTGCTGAAATAATTTCTTGACGAGACAAAACTTGAAATCGTCAACTTGGTGACTCCGGGTTGATGATTTTCTTGATAGAAAACCCTAATAACTAAATTTGACTGGACCTGGGATCAACCCCGGGACCATATAATCAGCAGTTCCGCTTACGACCAATATATTATAAAAGAAATATTTTTATTAAATACAAGAAATATTTTTATTAAATATAAGAAATTCTAAACTTTACCGAAAGTAACGTACTATGTTTAAATTCTCTTGGGTTTATATCCCTAGACGGAAAGGATTACTTACAGAACAATACAACAATACCAAAGAAACGGTAAAATTTCCCCCTCAAGTAAAATTAAGTAATAAAAAATATAACTTAGTTTCTATAAAATTTCAATGTCATTATTACTCAACGAAAATTAAAAAAAAATAAGTAAATAGAATAATAGATATTCCCACGCCATTCCACAGTCATCATTCTAATCGATAACACCATAAAATAATTTGACATGTAATGACAAACTTGCCTTTTGTTGACGAAAAAAATACAAAAAAGTGTATCCCATATTCATTAACTCCTAACCCTTGGCAAAAATAGGCGGTTAGGGGAAACAAGAAAAAAATTAACCGCGAAATCGAAAATTATTTGAGATGATTTTGGCCTCGATGTATTAAGCTAGGTTTATATGAGAATACTTTAAAATATTTTGTTTTCTTTTTAAAGGAAGTATAAATTATCAGCTTATACATATTTGATCCCTTTTTAAAAGATTACCGGATATAAACGAGTACACTTGTTATTGTTGTCAAAATATCCTAGTAATGTATAAGTCAATGATTATTTCATCCGGTTGGTCACTATGATTTCTTTCATACATGAAATTGTTATAAATTACCACTAATTTCATAAACTCACAGAAATAAGTCGCGGCCTGTGCTCATATATATTTTATTGTATTAATTTTTCACTTTTATCTAAGGAGGATTTCTCTAAAACGTCGCTCTTGGCAGACAGACTACGTTTCAAACGTAGGAGTATTCATTATTATTATAATTATTATAAATGCCAATAACATATAGGTAATTGACATACAAACTCAGATTTCTATATTTCTTTGAAGCGTTAATGGGTTAAACGATGTTTTAGCAACACAGATAAAATATATCATACCCAAAAGCAAAGTCGATACAATCGCAAAGCGGATATAATCACCTAACAATTTAGTTAAAGTAAATAAATAAGCAATCAAATAACACATTAAATTTCCGAAATAAAATACAATTGTCATCTGACTCAGTGTTCTCTCAGAAATGAGAAGCTGACTTTGTCTTGCAATATAATGAATTGCACTACACAATTCACTTTACTTTCACTCTTTATAAAATAACAATTATTTTTGTGGTTTAAAATTTGGGCGTACATTCCGTTATATGTAGGCCTTTCGTAATTTAAGAACTCGGCCGTGATCGACCCCGCTTGTTGAACGCGTTTAGACAAAAAATTTTATACGTTAATTCCGTTACCATGTTTGACCCTCGATCACATTCTTATTTTGGGAGCTTCGGAGCGTAACATATTAAATTATGACAATATGATTGTTAGTTCAAGCGTTTTCTTTATGATTTTGTTTTACTTTTGATCTTAAATCTTTGTATTATACATTATTATAACACAAAGATTTAAGATCAAAAGTAAAACAAAATCATAAAGATTTATGTTCGGTACGATTTCATTGCCATTACAGCCTATAAAAGTACACTGCTGAACATAGGCCTCCCCCATAGATTGCCTCACTGGAGCATTTTGGCATAGTTGTCACGCTTGGCAATCGGTTTGGCAACCTCAGTTTTTCATTGTTTTGAGTTTTTATCAGGTAGATGATGCTGCCCATTTTCTGTTTTTGTCTCCCTCTGTCACGTTTTACGACAACCACGGGGCGATAGGGGGTACCGGATATTCTTAACCAGCCACTTCGGTATCTTTAAGAGGCTATTAGAACTTGTGAGTATTAGTTGACTATACTATACCTAAATCATTACCATCATTACAACTCTTTACAAGTCAACCCCAGATATTTTATATACACGTACGTGCATACTCCCCGGGCTTTGCACGTGTGATTTCTGGATTTCTACAACAGCGCTACCTACAGAGTCAAACAATAGCTAAGTAACATTTAAGTGAACCCATAAGTACCCCATTAAATTTCAATAAAACCAACCGAAGGAGAAGAGTTACGAAAATACGTACACCGAAATTTCATATAAAAAGATGTAGACCTATATTTTTATTTTATCCACGGCAAATGTGCTATCTCTAGGACTGTCAATATGAGTTATTATACAAATTTATGTGTAATGACAGCGAAAAATTTTCATCCCTTTGTTGTCGATATACTACGACTTCGAACCTAATTGTTGGCTTTGTTGTTTGTAATCAATACAGCAAAGGAGTGGAACATTTTAACAGCATCTTTCCATACGATAACAATGTGTCTTCAAAACATAAGAGCAAAAGGCTTTTTGTTAATCTAACAAGCTATCTACCATGCATATGCTGTCATATGCATGGTAGAGCCGCGTTGCAGCTACTCGTATATATTGGTTGTAGCACGAATGGATCGGCTCGACCGGGCAAGTACCACGTTAGTTTGTCACCGTACTCTATAAGCAAGCACGGGCTTATAGTAGTTAAAGAAATACAGCAACTTAGTATGATTTATTTTTCCTTTAAACAAAACGCAATAAACAACACGGCGAGTGAAAGGTTTTTTGTCTAACAGAAAATACGAGGAAGTGGATTTTAAATGGAACAAGTGCACACACAGCCACAGTTAATCTGCTTGATGATAAATGACGGTCCTCTTGATTCAACTGTGCTCTACAGGTTGTTTAAATTTTTATTTTGGTTATTTATGTAGTGATTCTACTACAAGTGAATAAATTTTATTCATGTTTATTATATTTTTATTAATTACATTCGTAAACCCTATGTATTATATTATAGCAGTAAATTAAAAAATAATCTAAGTTTAACCCCCGTCGGTACCAATAAATTAACATTTGAAATTTTATGATCGGATTTCATACATGCTGGGCAATAAAGGAAAAATCTGAGGAAATTTGGATGTCTGGTAGTTAAAAACATTTTATGGTGTGAATGGGAGATGAAAAGAAGGCATTCCTTCGATCTTAACCCACATAGTCCCTTAGGTGTCTTAAGAGTCTTCCTGATTACAATTAGGAAATAAAAACTGGTAACCCCATTAAAACTGGGGTTGCTAACCTGTCCACTAAGTGTGGCTACTATGGCAAGTAAACCTAACCCTCTTATAAGACAATCTATAGGGCAGCCTATGTTTAGCGGTAGGCTTTGAAAAGCCATAACAATAACAATGACAGGTTGATATGAATGTTTTCGTTCAAAGAGTAGTAAGTTAGAGACTAAAATTTTAATTACATATTTCAGGAAAACCAGCAAGTTTCAAACCTAAAGTGCTCGTTAAATTTAATTCTACACTGTCTTTAATTTACCATCACCTCAATAACATAATATTAATTAAATAAAATAAAATATTTACTAATTTAACAATGAAAAAATATTGTCTAAATATTTTTTACTTTTTTTCAATTTTCTATATAAATATTAATAATCTGTCCATTGTGCAAACTAGGGGGTGGTAGATTTTAAGTCGCTACCACACGGCAAAGATCTGAGTGGCACGATATATTTAAGGTGGGGCAGATTAAGAGTACCCTCAACCCATGTATGCTGTAAAAGAAGCGAGGGAGGTGTATCAGGATCATACCAATGGCTGTTCGTAGCCTCTGCCTATTCCTCTGGGTAACAGGCGTAAATGTTTATCAATTTATGTTTTTTGTATTAATAACCTAGTTCAAGTAAAATCTTAAAACTTTCACGAAATTTTGAAACAACCTGTGTAGTAAATAGGCGTGACTTCGCGACTGGCCCACAGATTACGCGTAGCTGCATAATGCTGCTCGCTGCATCGATTATATTACGAATTAACTTGAAACAATTATCTATAGAGACGTTGTATAGTGGAGGTCAACGCACGGTTGAGTAAATACACGCACATCGTCACTTTTGCGCGTGACAGCCAATAGAGGTCAATAGAAAAATACAACACGTGAGGTTGAATTTCACTGCTATAATTTAAAAATAATGTGAGGGCTTTTACTGACTTATTACTAAAAGTCGTTTATAATTAGTCTTAGCTTTGTAACGCAATCTGTTTCACGAAAGTAGTCCCTCGGAAGATGCGAACCAAAATGTTGAGTATAGAATTTAACAGCAAAATGTCTAATTTCGGGAAGGATTCTTCTTAAACCATTGTTTAAACATGTGACTATCAATAAATCACGTTTTGTAATAAGGCGTTAAGTGCGGAAAGGCTGAGGTATAAAAGATTCAAGCTCATAATCACGCTAACACAAAACTTTTCCTTATTTGTTAGTAGCTGAGGTATTTTCCGAGAATTTTTACGTATGAATGTTAACGCATTCGTTGTAGGACATTAAATTTGATAAGTTGTTTTAAACATATATCAGGGGGAAAACAATTCGAGTCACCTGATTTTAAGTGACTACTACCACCTATGAACGACTGCAGCACCAGAGGAATTGCAGGTGAATTGCCAGCCTTTTAGAAAAGAGCAGGCTCTTTAATGAGGGCATCCACGACTTTTCTGCCACCAGGGTGGCACCACTTAATTTTGAGGTGTAATATTTTACAGATTTCGTAGTCGGGAAGTTAATTTGTTCGAAAATTGTAAAGTTTAACGTTTCTTTTTGTACCATTAGTTATATTTTATATTAATTAGATTAAAAATAATTAAACCAAGTTTTTTGATTTTTCTATTTTTATGAATATCTGTAATACATAAAAATAGAAAAATAAAAAAAATTGTTATTAATTTGCAAAAATTAAAGTATAAACCATTAAGCCATTGGTTTGTATATCTCTATAAACTGATAAATTTTTATTTAAAACTAACTTCTCAATTTAATTGACATTGTGTAACAAAAAACTTTACCTCAGTGTCAATTGCCGACATCTGGTGATCGTAAGATTATTAGCCCTCATTAAAGGTCTTTAAGTCGTATCGGTCCGGAAAAATCGCTAATGGTCGCTATTTCCTAAAAGAAGTTGTGCTAGGAAGAAAACTTAGTGAATAGTCGTCGACATCATTTCCTAATCATTTGACAATATTCATTAAGGCAGTTAATAAATAACCTTAATGATGCATCATTATTATTCTATCATTACCTATAACTATAATCAAAGGCTACTTGATTGTAGACAGAGTTACAGAGTCAATTCATGTCTATTGTATCTCAAGTCTGAAATTACGCGTACAATAAACCCCTTAATTGACCCCGGTTAATCTCGGTGCACCTCAAATCAACCCTTTGACTGCAGGCAACCGGTGAGCTCTAAAACCAATACGCAAATACGTACGGTAACGCATGCTGAGCCTCCGCACAAATATCAAAGTAAGCAAACCGATATTAAGCAGGCTTAATGTACAGTCGGAGAAAACAAAAATCAAAATTCTTAATATTTATATTATTAAATAAAATATTTTTTTAAATAGAATAAGGGTGACAAACGAGTACAGTTCACTTGATGACAATGATGTGACTCAAAGACATTTGCATCTATCCTTGATTATGAATCAAAATGCAGATGCGTTATCATCCCTGAGGACTTAGATGAAATGTCTCGTTGCCAGTAAAAAGGGTCTCCGATTCTCTATACTCACCATACAAAACAACAGTAATAAGGTGCTATTTCACGCTGGTGTTTTGTGAGAGCGTGGTCCTTCCCCGGTCGCGGGGCTACAACAATAATATAGCTGCAGCGTGGCTCTACCACACGAAAGCCGTGCCATAATCATACATTTTTTTCGTCTATTGCACATAAATGGAACCCAAGCGTAATCAATTTGCACACACGTACGTCACGCTTGTAGTTATTGATGGAGTAGGTAGTGTCCAAAGAGCAACAAGCGGACCACGTTTAGCCAAAAATATTGGTCATCGTTATCTTTACAGCCAATTAAAGTCCACTGTTGTACATATACTTCCCCTATAGATTGCTTGCATGGAGGATATTTGCCATAGTTGCGTGGCAAGCGGTTGCCATAGTTGCGTGGCAAGTGGTTGGCATAGTTACGTGGCAAGAGTTTGCCATAGTTGCGTGGCAAGTGGTTGCCATAGTTGGGTGGAAAGTGGTTGCCATAGTTGCTTGGCAAGCGGTTGCCATAGTTGGGTGGAAAGCGGTTGCCATAGTTTCGTGGCAAGTGGTTGCCATAGTTGCGTGGCAAGTGGTTGGCATAGTTACGTGGCAAGAGTTTGCCATAGTTGGGTGGCAAGTGGTTGCCATAGTTGCGTGGAAAGCGGTTGCCATAGTTGCGTGGCAAGCGGTTGCCATAGTTGCGTGGCAAGCGGTTGCCATAGTTGCGTGGCAAGTGGTTGCCATAGTTGCGTGGAAAGCGGTTGCCATAGTTGCGTGGCAAGCGGTTGGCAAACGCAGTTTTTTTGTCGTTATTAGGAAGACACTACTGCTCATCTCCTGTACTAACTAGCTAGCCCAACGTTTACACAATTACAAACCAATTATAACATTACTTGCCATTTTCGACATTCTAGAGAAGTAAAGTAACACAGTTGGAATATTCTTATTTAATATAAAAGTTAAAAATTAAAGTTATAGCCTATATACGTCCCACTGCTGGACATAAGCCTCCACATTTCTGAGAGGGTTTTAGGGCAAGGAAGTGTCAGCCGCGCTGCCCCAATGCGTGTTCGCGAACTTCACATGTCTTCGAAATATTTTTTTTTCTTATTTCTCGGACATGCAGGTCTCACGATGTTTCCTTTACCACCGGGCACGTAGTAAATCAGCACTTAATATTGCAATTTACACTTTCATTGGTGCCGGCGGTATTTAATATAAATCCCATATAAACATGGGACCTATACGTCCAAGACCAAAATGTAGCGTATTGACAATTTATATCTATCATTTGTGTATTTTTTGTTATTCTCTTAACAACCCTTTTTATAAGGGTATAAGGAGGTACAAAGCATAGCTAACAATTAGAGTAGCACAGATTAAGATATGTGACACAGCAAACATTTGAAAGGTATATGCGAACTTTAAAGCATAGTGTAATGAATAATAATTTTATGTTCACTCAAAAAGAAATAATAGTATGTAACGTTAATTTCCTTTAGGAAATAGAGTGACAGACGAACTAACAGTCCACCTGGTGTTAAGTACCCAATGCCATGAACACTTGCATCCAGTTTCAAACAAAAACGCTACAGATGCGTTGTCATAACCCTGAAGACTCAGATTCAGAATCAGATGGACTCAGATAATTATACTGGTTCTCTTTATCCTTCAGATCCAAATACAGCAGCACTACCGCTTGACAGCATTAATACACTAGAGGGTGGTAAATCCTACGATGAATAAGGGTTCCACCTAGACTAGGTTTCTAGCATTATTTAAATCTCGGATTACCCCCTAAATATACGTTACTTTCGCTTTTATAAGGTCATAAAAAGCTGAACCACCTCTTTTTATTAATTATTATTCTTATTTTTTAAACTAGGATTTTTTCCTGTGTCGTGGAGGTAGTGTACATACGTAAGTTGCACAGGGACAAACACCATTTAAATACTTATTACGGGCGAGATATAAAACTACCCTCTCAGCTGCAACTCTATACTAATCCTCTGCTGCACGGAGACTTATAGACCAGATGTATATAACGGTTGTCCCGAATAATTTTAATTGATTTTTTCAAATATAGTTAAACTATTTTTATAAGATATAAATGAAAACGTGATGGTGGAGTAAGAGCAACCATCACCCCATAACTACCCAGTCAGAAACGATTACGGACAATTCCACAAAAAACTCATGGCTGTCAACGGATGGCGGTATAACCACGGCATTTACGTCAGATGTAAAATACCTACACTGGCGACGGGGATCGTAGTTAAGTGTATCTGGTATCGCGATCGTCATCTGTCTGGCAAGCGTGGCGATTGTGGTAAATCCTTCCTACAACGGTAGAGCAGTGGCCTTTCGCAAGCTGATGAGGAAGAGGAGGAAAATATACAAATGGTTCATAAGTAACAAATTTCGTAAAAAGTACTTTTAACAAACTTTTCCTCCAACCGTACCCAAAGGTAGCTACTTATCGGCATATAGTACGCTCGATTGCAGCTTGCTCTGTCCGTATGTTTGCCGAACTAGCCGCTTTCCTGCTTGCTGTATCTGTAGTATTACAACTGATGTGGATTTGAGCACAGAGTAAATAAAGCACCACCGCTTTTATATATGTCTATGGCTCAGACATCTCTCGTGTTGGCGGAAATTGGCCGACATATTGGCAATTGTAGATACATGTTCCATACAGTTGTTATGATTTTGAATACAATTTCAGTCAACTTTGAACATCAAGATTATCATAAGATTAAACGAATATTTGTAAAACATAATGTAATAAAATAGATGTACACATTTAAGAAATTTGTTTTCTGAAGTGTTTATAATCAATAACTTGTTTGTTTATTTTTATTAAAAAAGAAAATAATGAAACTTAAATTACAATAATAATCATCATCATCACCTTTACAGTCCATCACACATCCGCTGTTAAACATAGTCCTAATCATAGTATCAAGAAATGTCACAAAGTCACCTACATCCAGCGCTTTCCTGTGTGTTTTGTATAGTGGGTGTAGAGAACCGGAGACCCTTTTTACTAGAAATGAGGCATTTAATCGTAGTCCTCACGGGTGACAACGCTTTTGCATTTTGATTCTTAATCGAGGATAAATGTAGATGTCTATGGGCCACAGAATCCACTTATCATCAGAAGAACTGTGTGCTCGTTTGTCACCCTTTTCTATAAAAAAAGCTCAAGGTCGCTCTGCGAACAATAGAAATGTTATGCTCGGGGATTTTCTGCGTGATAAATTTGGAAATGAGGTTATCCAAAAGAGATCCTGAGTAACTGATATAGCAAAACGGATTAATAAACTGAAGTAGCAATGGGCCGGCCATATAAGTAGATTGAAGAACCGACAACCGATGGGGAAGCAAGGTTAACGAGTGGCAGCCTGGTACTGGAGAGTGAAGTGTGGGGTGTGCCCCCACTGGATGGAATGATGACCTGGTAAGAAATGCAGGAAGTCGATGGATTCAGGTGGCTCAGGACCGTCGTTTATGTTTTATTATTACTTGGTAGGGCATCACTGCAGCTGTATGAGGTTGCAGCTTGACCGGGAAATTACTACCTCTTACGGAATACGAGCGGAAAATAGCAGCATAATGCTGCTGTTTTTGTCAAAGTTAGTGACAAAAACCAAGAACATTTTAATTGGTAACAATGCATTCCATCTTTGCTCTAAGTCAAGGCGTGTCAATAAACTGAAATTTTGTTGTGGGCCCCAGCACCCACTAGCTAGCTGTTTGTGGTGGACTGTGTGTACGTCTGTCATCTTTAATTGCATAAAACATAAATAAATTATTAACGAAGAGAGCTAAATGTTGTTTTTCAACAATTATTTTGTCCAAACATAATTTTACCATTCGTATTTTATTAGATATGTATTCCATTTTAGCAATAAATTTAGTATTTTATTAATTATTGTTCAATCATGCAATATGGCTACCGAACGTTATTTGTACATTGGTAGCGTAGGGGGCGCTACCGAGCGGATTAGGCCACAGACTGCAGCCGTGTTGACTTAACTAATGCACGCCATCTAGCCGTAGGCTCTGTAAACAAGCAGTTCGAAAGCGCGCACATGATCTATTGTTTTTGTCTGGAAGATTATGAGAGTTTGTAATTAAGCGAACTGCTGCTCTCATTTTATACGACGTAGCTCAGTGGAACAAGCATAAATGCTTTTACTTTGGAAATTATTGTCCCGAATTCTGTCTGTAAATATATTGTATTTCTAACCACTGAGTCTATGTGCTGAGGTTAGGTGCAGTCAAAAGATCTTAGTAAAATTAACAGTGTGGTCTGCCACAACGTTATGCTGAGCTAGGACTATTTCAAATTGACAGTTACCTCTCACAACCTTAATCCTAAAGGTAAATTTTATCATTAGTACTTTTTGTCTCCATGTATTATGTTCTGCATTTCTGTAAATAAATTATATGTCTATCAATCTAAAAGTAAATTTACAGTAACGGATTACTTTCTCCCTACAAATGAATACACATTTGAGTAAATCGGACTTAAAATTGTAATTAACAATCGTTTTTTATAGGATAGGGTGACAAACGAGCACACAGTCCACCTGATGGTAAGTGGTTACTGCGGCCCATAGACATCTTCATCTATCCTTGATTACAGATCAAAATGCAGATGCGTTGTCACCCGTGAGGACTAAGATGGAATGCCTCGTTTCCAGTAAAAAGGATCTCCGGTTCTCTATAGTCTACACTCACCATACGAAAAACAGCAGCGTTGAGCTACTATTTCACGCTGGTATTCTGTGAAAGTGTGGTCCTTCCCCGGTCGAGCCGACCCATTCATGCTACAACTATACTTCTAATATAACTGCAGCATGGCTCTACCACGTATGTTATCAGCGCTGGTGGGGATTGAATTGTTTTCTTACGTGAAATCAAATGTTATATATCATCCCTTGGGTGTCGTAAGAGGCGACAGAGTAATATGAAACTTGGGATTGATAACAACATCGAGAATAACAATTCAAAATACTTGCTAAGCGTGAAATCTGTGACAAAAATCCCCCTTTGAGACAATCTATCTGGGAAGATGTTCAGCCGTGGACATTTGGTAAGAAGGCTGCCATGTCATCCCCTGAACTACAACTTCCCTAATATTTTAAACTATTTGTAATTACAAAAATAGAGGCATTTTTATCTTATCGTGCACGATGAAGCACTTCTGGGCTAAAATCAAAGGTGGACTTAAGATGCAGTGTCAGGAACACGGGAACGTTTGCGATCCCACCGGAAACAAAAAATATACCCAAATGTATAATATTTAGATTTATAATTTAATTGTTACACTAATATTGTCTTTATTTGGGGTTTGAATTCAGAATCCGAGGCATGGCTAGCTGCTTTGATTACTTAATATTTTTACTTTGGTTAAAAGCTCATAAAATTCTGATGATTTGATATTATAAATTATTAAGCTCACAGTCAGTACTATGGACAATTTTTACAGAAAGTTTTCTAGCCGGCTTATTCTATCAAAGATCTATGCAACAGTGGACTAAATAAATCTGATGAAGTGTGATGAATTTTTCTCCTTCTTTTTACCAGGTCTGCATGATCTCGCTTTTTTTTTAAAAAAACAGAGTTGGATGATAATGCAAAAAATTCACCTTCTTGTCTTTCTGTTTGTTTGTCTGTCTGTTCGGTACAAATTTAGCAATCAAAATTAACCTTCTTTTAAATATGGTAGCCATTTTGAATTATAATTATTTTTAAGTAACTAAAGGCGACATTTTCGACCTTCACTATGACAATAATTTAACATAAGATACAAAATGAAAAGGTATTAAAGTGGCAGAGCCAGAGCAATAGAGTTCTATTTACATAAGTCATCTTTGTTGGGGAGGCTGGGGCAAAAATATGTTGAAGTAAAATCGTATTAGCAATGATTTATTTGTCAGCCCACTTTACGAGGGGCCGGTATTTACAAGTCACCGCAGATAATGCATCGACACCATCTTCCCAGCTATTTATAGATAATGTTGTACACTATGATTGTCTACATGAAAAAAAAAAAAAATATATATATATATATATATATATATATATCAATTATTTGTACATTTCTTTATATAGGTTGGGGCAAACGAGCATTTACGAGTAGCTACCTGATGGTAAGTAACTGCCATGAACAACTGCAAATTTCAGGCGCAGGTTTTAAAAAAGAGTAGGATCTTTTCCTGAAGGTCTCAAAATCGTATCGGTTCGGAAATATCGCTGCTGATTCCACAAGGAAGTTGAAAGTGTATCTAAGTTTTGTGTGTATCAACACCGTATTAATGTTATACAGTCATATACCCAAGATACATGAGGTGATACTAATATAATTTAAGTGACAAATGAACTGACAGTACACCTTATGGTAACGTGGTAGAGCCATACTGTAGTTATATTAGTAGTAGGTATAGTTGTGGCACAAATGGGTCGGCTCGAACGGGAAGGGACCACGCTCTTACATATTACAAACATAAATTAGCAGCTCAACACTGTTGTGTTTTGTATGGTGAGTGTAAAGATCTGAAGATCCTTTTACTGGAAACGAGGCATTACACTTTAGTCCTCTGGGGTGACAACGCATCTGTCATCGTTTTGATTCTAAATCGAGGGTAGATGTAGGTGTCTATGGGCGACAACATCCACTTACCATCAGGTGGACTGTGTGCTCGTGTGTCACTATATCCTATAAAAACTGGCTACTGCAGTCCTGCAGCCAATTTGAAATCTAAAATCTAAAAAAAGGAATGCATTGTCACCCTAAGGACGAAGACGGAATACCACATAGCCTGAATTTATTATACTGGCTTACTAACCACTATAACCACTGTATGCTAGATACCAGTGCAAGCAATGTGTTGCACAACTGTGTTCTGGTCTAATAAGGGTATAGTAAATTCCCGTATTCGCAAATATGGCAACATTATTCTGATAATAAAATGATAGCCTACATTTTGTGTCACTGTTAAGTCACTTCATTCGTTTCTGATGGGACTTAATGTCGGGGAAGTTCGTCACGGTGCCCCACTGCGTTTTAAGAAATTTTACATATCCTCGGAACATAATGGTTTCTTATTATATAGCTTCGCTTACTATATTTTCCTTCACCGACGACAGCCAAACGTTGTTATAAAATATGTGTTACAAGAATGTATGTGATGTTTCTGTTTATAGACAAAAAATCAAATTGACTCTCAGGTTACTATTTATTTGTACATATAAAGTCACTTTGGGTTACACTCACATCATAATTAACATCCACAATTTACAATGAAAATTAAAAAAAAACTACATATTTACGAAAAATTAGTGCACCAACTAATATATACAATGAGTATATTAAACCATGATATTGAACCACGATTAAAACGAACAGTCAGAGCTAATTATGTTCAATTTTAAATGTTTACTTTTAAATTCTTAACACATATGTTAAGGAAATGAGAGCCGTGGTAGTTCATATGGTTAGTTGTCGCTATAAATTTCACAGTATGCTAGCAAACCGGGTGCGATTCCCGCCGGCACTAAATATTGACTTTTTTTTATTGACCACGTGCTCGGCGGTGAAGGAAAACATCGTGAGGAAAGCTGCATGTCTGAGAAATAAGAAAAAAATATTTTGAAGAAATGTGAAATTGGCAAAAAAAGCATTGGGGCAGCGCGGCGGATACTTCCTTGCCGTAAAACCCTCTCAGGAATGAAGGAAGGTCTGTGCCCTGCAGTGGGACATATATATGCTGTAACTTTAACTTTTTTAACAATTACATTAAGAAAAAAATTCTTAACATGGTTTTGAATTAAACAATACGGATTAATATAATTTCAATGGATTTAATTCATAGCTTTCAAGCTAGATGCAGTCAGGAAGACGATATTTTTGAACATTACGGTTAAATATTAAATACACCATCAGAAAAATATTAAAATGCTGAATTTTTGAAAATTACAAATGAACACAACTCTTTTATAGAAATAAGGGTAACAAACGAGTTCCACCTGATGATAAATGGATGCTATTTCCAATAGACTCCTACCCTCCATCAATATATCCTCGAAGGGGAATCACAATATGAAATGCCTCCTTACCAGTAACAAAAGTCTATGGTTCTGTTTCTCTGATATTCTGTGCAGCGCAACGGTACAAAACGAATATCATGTGTAACGTCCGTGTCACACCTATGCCGGTAGTTGTTGGTAGCACTTAGCTCAAAGTCGTTGACGAGACATTTACCTGGGACAAATAGTACGACTTACCGAAAACGAGACTGTACAACTAATGCGTCTTGCCAGTGAAGACTTATGGGTCTGAGACGTGGCCCTTCACTGCTGACCGTATGAGGACGCTCAAGGTCGCTCATCGAGCCATGGAGAGGGCTATGCTTGGGGTTCCTCTGCGTCATAAACTTAGATATGAGGATATCTGCTATAGAACCAGAATGACCGGTATAGCCCAACGGATTAGTAAGCTGAAGTGGCAATGGGCCGGCCATATAGCTCGAAGAACCGACAACCAATGGGTAAGGCCTGTGTTCAGCAATGGACTTGGGAAGGTCTGTAATGATGATGATTTTGTGCAAGCGTGGTTCTTCCCTGGTCTTTCCGATCTATTCGTGCTGCAACCACGTTGCAGAATAACTCCACCGTGTAATTTATGTGTGTAGACAAATAAATGTAAACAAAAAGTTATGTAATTATTTCTAAAACTGTACTAAGTGGAAACGTGTTTGTTAAAAATTGAAAAGACTTATAAAAAGGAAATCCTTATACAAAACACTGAAGTGTGACGCTAAAAACAATAATTCTTCGTTATTTTAACGTAGGGGGTAACGTTTACACGTTCGACTTTTAAGGGTGCGTAGAGAGACTTACGAATAGAATGTAAAATTGAAGCCGACTTTTTAATAGTCACGAATTAAATTCTAGTCACGAATGAAATTCTAGTCACGAATGAAATTCTAGTCAGGAATGAAATTCCAGTCACAAACTATTACCGTTACAGCCTATTAATGTCCATTACTGAACATAGGCTTCCCCCATAGATGACCTCTTAGGGACATTTGCCATAGTTGCCACGCTTAGCAAGCGGGTTGGCAAACACAGTTTTTTATTTTTAGTCGTTATTAGAAAGACGCTGCTGCCCATCTCCTAATTTGTTTCCCTCTGTCACCTACGACACCCGCGGGATGATATGGGGTAGTGGATATACTTACACCACCACCTACATGGTGCAAACCGTAAATAAGTTAAATAAATATTCGCTTGATATAAAGATCAATGAAACTTATACTGTATAACATTACACATTGAAATAATACTAGTTTTTACGGATTTTATTGCGTATATTTAACTATAAATACCCGACGTTTCTAGCGCTTTACAGCACCCATGGTCACGGGGAGGACTGAGATGTTCAACGTCCAAATGTCATAGTTAACAGCAGTGGTTACCATACATAAAAATTTAACTTTGTTCTGATCTACACAATATGAACTTATGGTATCTTGAAGTCTTGCAGTTGTATGCTTGGGTTGGGATTTAATTTTATTTATTATAGGATCCCAAGCAGATGGTAGCACCCAGCCATCTTCTCTATTGAAATTAGGATGTTTTTTGATTTCAATAGCCTCGCGAACCATCCTTGGAAGGAATCGGTGTTCTTCAGCGAAGATTTGTGGTTTAACGACGCTCCAGGAAGTTTGCAGTCTGTGAACAAGTACAGGATCGCCCCCGTCACTACATCAAATAGAAATATTTCCTTTTTAAATAATTTTGGAAAGAACAAATATTAGTTGTCTATTTTTAGTAGTAGTATGGGAATGAAACTTCGATCGGCGATATAAAAAAATATAATTTTATCAAAGTTAACACCTACATTACAAACATAGAAAATAAATCGTTATCTACATACAATGTACAAGAATTCTTCGCTTTTAAGAAAAATAACGTTGTTTCAACGCACATTCATTAACCGTGTAATACAATTTACAAGTGGCAACATCAGACATTGTACAAGTTAGTTGGGAACCTCACAGGTGTTCACTGTAGCACGGTTCGACTAAACTGTGGGGTGGCTTATTTTTTTTTTGTGGCCGGCAGTGTAAGCGTAAAATGGGAGTCGACTTTAATAAGGGGCTATTTAGCAAGATAATGCACTGTGATTGAGATTAATACGTTCAAAGTATGGCGTTTTGTATTTATTTTTAAGTTTGTATTTCGATTATGGTATGGATATAGATTTATTAATTTGTTTATGTATACACGCATGTGCATACACATACAAAAACTATTTGGGTTTTGAATGAAAACTATCAATTTTTTATTGTAATTTAATAATTTATCACTATTAATATTGATAATCGATGCCAAAAATGTTTTCAAATTATATATAATTAATTATGAAATAATTAAAAGTTATAAAAATTCAAAAATTATCACGTGACTACAAAACGAGCCATAAGTGGCTGCCATAATATTTGCGAAGTCATTCTGTTATAAAATATTGTTATCAGCTCTGATCTGTATACATATTGTTAAAATTATTAAAAATTAATGCATAAAAATTATTACAAATTATCAATTATATCCAGTTATGTGTGAAACCGGGTTTATCAAAGCTAATTCGCTAATATTCTGATAATATCCCGGATATTGACAATTTTATGGTGACAGATATTTTGAGATATGACATTGGATTCATTTTAGCTGAAGTTCGAGGTGCTAAAAGCATCACTGTGAGTTTTATATATAATTGTTATCACTATAAGTATAGTTATGTAAATAAAAATTAAATAATTTTATTAAACCTAATTGATTAATTTCTTAGTGTACCTACTTATCGATAAGTTATGTTTAACTTGGCTTGCTTTAAATTTTTTAATTAAAAATAAAAGAAAAACAATTTCGTAGAAATATACAAATCTGTACTTAAATCATCAAAAATTAATTATTCAAGCTTTTGATTTATCGCGATTTCTCTGTTCGCTCTAAAATTTCAAGTTATATTAAAATTTGTATTTGACGCAACACTCTTATTTGATTTGATATGAATGATTGATACATATGCATATATAATTATTTTATAATACTAACAATAAAATGAACATCACAACAAAAAAAATTGACGTGGTTTTAGGATTAAAACCATGTGCTGCTGTGAAACCTTTATTCCGACGTTTAGGGTCTGGGTCTTGAGACACATTTAAAAACATTTTTTGGGAGTTTTTTTTTGTAGTATCACTACATAATGGAATGAAACAAGCAAGATAAATCTTTAAATTAGCCATTTTAATTAACTAATTATATTTGTTATAAAACTTATATATGATATTTTGAATCGTGACAAGAATTAAAAAAAAAACAATTAAACAATGATTGTTTTTATTTGATTATACAATGATGTTCGTAATACTTCTGTACTTATTCCATAATATATTCAAATATCTTCCAGTTGATCTATACAGAAAATATATTTAAAAAAAGGCAAATTTAGTGAGCACATTTCACATTTTACGCAATATTATTACAAAATACAAAAATAATAAGAAATACAATAAGCAAATACTAATATTACGTATACTAAACAAATATTAATTTTGCTATATTTTGTACATTATACCTTAAAAATAAAAGCCTAACAAATATGAGACCTCAGGGACAAGTTAGCTATCGATTTCGTAATACAAGGAAAAATACTGCCGTGATCTATGATTTCGCCAACAGTGAAATTGTTAAATGCAATTTTATTAACTGATTTACCACTTATCCCCAGGCGGTGAAGGGTAATATTACAAAACTGCATGTTTGAGACATGATATATAGGGTTATTTTTCAAAGAGTAGCCTTTAAACTTAAGATCAAATTTATAAATAATGATATACCATTATTGCAGTTTTTGAAATTAGCAGTAAATAAGGCTTCTGTTTTTAATTGAAACTATCCCAAATTGAATGTGATGGTGGGGCAACAACGTTTTTGCCTACCGACCGTTTTTGTCGACCCTTAATAATATGTGCGTGCCTAAAGCGCAAGTAGTAAAATCAGTTAAAATAATGCGTTACAACGCATTTTGAATTTAAAGAAAAAACGACAGAATGTTTGAATTATATTTAAATTGGTTTTTTTCCACCACCTATATTATTCATTCTGAACCTTCTCTGCAAAATTGGCAGATTATTGCAGAATGACCCTGCATATTGTGGTGAACTCGACTGCTGTGGTGAACCACTTTTCCTCACCACAACAATTTCACACAAGCCTTTTTAAGCTTACTTAGAGTGGTTAAAAGGAGTATTAGTAATGTAAATAGCGTTACTAGTATTCTTTTTATAAAAAAAAATTGTTGAGAGGTTACGAGAATTCTGACTAAAATGGAGCATGGCAGAGGAATCATCCTACAAATAAGCTATTTGCACAGTATTGGGACATTCATAAAATAGAATAAGGGTGACAAACGATCACATAATCCACCTGATGGTAAGTGGATGCTGTGGCCCATAGACATCTATATTTATCCTCGATTAAGGATCAAAACGCAGATGCGTTGTAACCTCTGAGGATTAAGATGTAATGTCTTGTTTCCAGAAAAAAAGGTTCTCTTGATCTCTACAACCACTATACGAAACACAGCAGCATTAAGCTGTTTTACGCTGTTGCTAATTATACTATTATAATTAAAGCTGCAGCATTAAGCTGTTTTAATTATAATAGTATAATTAGCAATGTGTCATAAAGTAAATATTTTTGCGAACGTATTACGAGTATAAAACAATCACCGCGTCATTACAATACGGTCATTATTTTGAAATACAATTATGACATAAGGTCATTGCGAAAAAGTTATCGATAGAAAGGCAATTTTGTTATTATCTAACATCGCCATTTCACCCTTTCAAGATAAATATCACGTAATAAGCATGTATGGCTTTTTATAATCGATTTATTCTACTTTAATAACCGATTTCCGTTTTGAGGAGATTTGAATTATGAACATACTCGTATATGTTTTTAAAATAAACCATCGTCGTATTTCTTTTTAATTTTGTATCGCAAAGGAATAATATTAATTACAGCCAGCAGATCAATTCATCTTATCATCATCAGTACTATATACTCTGCCCTCATTGATCGGCATGTTATCTGATGTATTGACTGACTTAAAGATGTAAATGAAGATGAAATGAAAAAGAAATAAATGTTTATTTTTTTAGGTTATACAGTGATGGGACTGGATTAGAATTGCAATAAAAAGTCTTCTTGAATTTTTACTGCAATTCTAATTCAGTCCCATCATCATCCAGAAGCGCGCGACATTGCCGAGACTCTGACCGACAGAGCCTCATTTATCGATCCGCAGAGTGCACATAAAAAGCAACTTGCATTAAAAGTTGACGGATTTCAAATAATCTACACATATAAACAAAATTGATGTTTCTATCTGTAATAAACGGCTTCTGCTAAGCTCGCGGGGTTACTTGCATGCTATTAAGACCCATAGATAATATATTCATTCAAATTTTTGTCTGTCTGTCTATCAAGGCAAAAATTACGTGTTCAGAATGGCTGAACCTATTGTGCTAAAACTTTACAAACAGATAGGTCTATGCTGTATTTTACTCGAAAAACATTGACTTTCTTTTTAAAATATATAAAAATTGAGAAAATAAATGATCTTTGATTACCTTAAATCTACATAACACTACATTAATAGGTCTTATCTAGGTGAAACAGCGACGTGAGGCTAATTATAAATATTTCAGATAATTTAAAAAAATATCATTTCAATTATTAAAACAATGTGTACCGATAAACGTTCCCGTTGAAAAGGCCTAAAGTGAGCGTCATTTCTTTCTATCACGAACACAGCGAAGCGTCACTTGACACACGAAAGCACTCAGAAATGTAACAATCATCGCATTTCGTATAGAAACTCCGACATATGTGCGAGACAACGGAACCCACCCACCGGTCAAATTTGATTTACGCGTAAATTACGTGTCATAACCTGCATGTACATTTAAGCCCCACCTCCCCTGTTCTTGCCACAGACAAAAAAATAGTGGTCAGTACTTTTGCACGGCGTAGAAATCGTATGTTGAAGACAAGGAAATATTTTAATCTATGTCACGAAAATATAGAGTATACAATATGTGTACAGCACAGAGGTGTCATAAAATCTCCCTCTTTCCACTCAAGTGCACCTTTGTTCATATCGATAATGCATTAATTTGAATATTCGCGGTGTCAGATGTCAAATGGTTTGTAATTTGGTGTTTGTTCCTTTTTTGTTTTTTTTTTAATGTGATTTTCTACGGAAGTGTCTAATGAAGGAACAATTTTAATGTGTAGAGCTTTTATACCGACTAATAAATGATTTATTGTATACCATTTGCCAACAAAAAATGAAATAATATATGACAATTACACATAATGCACTTTGAAATAAAGTATTCTCTTACAATTTTTTTAAAGATTTGAGGGTGACAAATGATAAATCCTGTGGTCTAAGATACTTACATCAAATCAAAATGAAAATCGCCTCTGACCGCTAAAATGAAATGCCTTGTTAACTGTTAAGAAAGGTGCCTGTTAACAGTTAAAAAGTAAAAAGGAAATACAGCAGTTTCAAGCAGATTTTAGTACGTTAGCGAGAGCATAGTCCTTCTTTGGTTTTAGTTATCTTATTCGTGCTACAGCCATGATAAGCTACAGCTTAGCTCTACTATGTACAATTTGTCAAAAGTAGCCCAGTAGTTGTTAGCGGACTGAAAATTAAGGAAATCGACTACTGTCGTGAACTATTTAACTAATATAAGATTGCCTCATTGGTTTAGTGGTCGTAGTAGTGCGACTGCTTATCGTGAGGTACTGGACTCGAATCCCAGGTAGGGCCAAAAATCAATTATTGAGTTTTTTCTCAATAAATTCTCAGTAGCTGCCTGGAGTCAGGAAGTTGGCAGTGTCTTACCCCTGTGTCTCGGAAAGCACAACCGTCAGTCCTGCGCCTGATTTCTCTCGGGTCGTGTCAGTTTACCGTCTCGTCGGACTATGAGAGTGAGGGAATAGAGAGTGCACCTGTGTTATAACGCATACAATTGGGCCTATAATTCTGACCTGCGCCGATGGGTAGTCTCCGTTGAAATTCGGTCTGGGGACATTATAACTAATACAAGCATTTTAAGCTTATTTGGAATGGTCAACGTAAGTATTAATAAAATCAGTATTTAAGAAAAATATAACAAGAAAAGAAAACAATTACGCTATTAAATAAAGACGAGTAAAATAATAAACAAAGACATCTTCCTTCTTTCCTTCAATAAGTGAGTAAGCAAAACCCACGACTTATAAAGACTAATTCGGCAAAAATAAAATTCGGGCTCGAAGAAAAATGGCCCCGACGCTGACTTCGCAGTCTTCTGAACGCTTTAATGCCATAATTGAATAAGAAAAATTAAGCTTACGGAAAATATTTCGTTGGATTGATTGATATGTGCAATGATAGGACAGATTGGCATTGGAGAGTCATGTGGAAAACATTTTCCATTTCCATTATCATCTCTCGATATTGGAGTGTATATTTAAACATATTGTATCGCATATTACTGTTTAATTTTATTTAGAAGTAGTTTATCACTAATATTACACTATAAATATATTATCATATTTATATTACAATGATATAACATTTAAATTTAGATTCACATCAAGATTCAGATTTTTCTTCAACCCTTTAGTGTCATTTTTTCCTATAGTAGATTTAATCGAGGAAGGAGCATGACTTGTTTAATCTTAGCAGTATGAATATACCTTTTATTTGATGTATATATTAAATAAAATTCGATCTCAGTCTCCAGAGGAAATAACCTATCTGTAGTCTTCTATATTATACAGGTCAGGATCATCTGGATATCTTATACAGGTGTCCAAGGCTTGCAATAGTCACTTCATCATCATCATCATCATTACAGCCCTTCACAAGTCCACTGTTGAACATAGGCCTCCCCCAAGGAACGCCACAAAGCATGGTCCTATCCATCGACTTCCTGCATGCCTTACCAGGTTGTCACTCCATCTAGTGGGACTATCTAGTACTCCAATCTTTTTTCCCCATCAGTTGTCGGTTCTTCGAGCTATATGGCCGGCCCATTGCCTCTTCAGCTTACTAATCCGTTGGGCTATGTCGGTCACTCTGGTTCTACTGCGGATATCCCCATTTCTAAGTTTATCACGCAGAGAAACTCCGAGGATACCCTTTCCATAGCTCGCTGTGACCTTGACCTTGAGCAGCAGTGAAGGACCACGTCTCAGATCCATAAGTCATCACTGGCAATACGCACTGGTTATACAATCTAGTTTACAGGTTTTGAGGTATACCTAACGAGAAGATGTGCCGTAATTTCCCGAACGCTGCCCAGCCGAGTTGAATCCGTCGATTGACCTCTGGCGATAGCTACTTAATGAAATAATAAAAATGTTTTATTTTTCAGGCATCGTAGGCCCATTGCATGTTAGTAATACAAATAAAAATTAAGAACTAATTTTTGCTAATATTATTATTAAAACACATAAATAAAACAAGATATATATTTAAAATATCAAGCTCCATTTATTATATGTAGCTTGACACATCTACCCAGTACTTACCATCAAGTAAGTTTGTTTGCCACTTAATTTTTTTTAGAAATAAAAAATCATGAAAAGGTATATCCAACGGTGGGCTAAAAAGGCTAAAGGCAAAACACATAATAAGCAATTATAAGCTGTTCTTTAGGTCAATGATTCAAGTTTTCTCTGCGATCAATTAGTTACTTGCCCCCACGTTACAAGTCGCCCGTTCGAGCACAGGTGAGCTCATTATAGATTACGCACGGTAATTTGCAACGCAACGCCATCTGTTGTTGCATGCCAAGTCGATTACGTTTTGGTAGATCGCATTGCATTGTGGAATGATTGGTAGTGCTAATATCTGATCATTTCATTTTTAAGTTGAAATAAATTTGTATTGAGCGTGTTCAGGTTCACAGTACGTGAATATCACCACGCTCGCTGTGAATTTCACAGTACGTGAGCAACCCAGGTTCGATCGAAAAATACTTTAAGTGAGTGATTTATCACGTGCTGTAGGAAAATATGGTAAAAAATCTGAGATGTTAAAAAATATTTCGAAGACATGTAAAGTCCAGAGAGCAGAGGAGGCCTATGGCCAGCTGTATTGGGATGTACATAGTCTGTTTTTAATTTTACGTTTGTAATGTGTGCCTTCATACTTTAGGTGTTTAAATAATACCAGTAATTACAAATTTTATTGCGTGTATTAACTTTTTTTATATACCCGACGTTTCGAGCGATTTACAGCACCCATAGTCACGTGGGGAATGAGATATTCAACGTCTAGATGTCATAGTTACCACAGATTAAAATTATTATATACATCTACACAGTATGAACTTGTAGCATCTTGAAGTCTTGCAGTTGTATGCTTGGGCTGGGATTAAATTTTATAAATTATAGGATCCCAAGCAAATCGTAGCACCCGGCCATCTTCACTACTGAAATTAGAATGTTTTCATACTTTGAAGGAATCGGTGTTCTTTAGCGATGATTTGTGGTCTATCAAATCTGATGTAGTGACGGGGGCGATCCTGTAAGTATTTACAGACTGCAGACTTCCCTCTGTGAACACGAACACGGCACACGAGCACACATTCCACGTGATGGTAAGTGGTTGCTGTGGCTCATAGACATCTACATCTATCTTCAAATACGAATCAAAATGCAGATGCGTTGTCACATGTGAGGACTAAGATGGAATGCCTCGTTTCCAGCAAACAGGGACTCCGGTTCTCTACACTCACCATACTAACCACAGCAGCGTTAAGCTGCTATTTTACGCTGGTATTCTGTGAGAGCGTGGTACTTCCCTAGTAGAAATATACTACTAATATAGCTGCAGCATGGCTCTACAACGTAAAAAACTTGCAGCTATACCACGTATTTATTATCGTGTAGTGGCGGTTTAAGGACATCAACATCCCAATCCCAATCAATCAACAACAATCCCATGGGCGGCAGTATCATCCTAATACCATCTGAATAAGAATGAAAAACTGCGGTTGCCAACGCGCTTGCCTACCGTGGCAACTATGATAAATTACATATCATATTTCATCATAAAGCAATCTATATGTTAAAGTTAAATTTATAGCCTATATATGTCCCATTGCTGGGCACAGACCTCCGCTCATTTTTGAGAGGGTTTTAGCATAAGGAAAACAGCCGCATTGCCCCAATACATATTGGCGAACTTCACATGTCTTCGAAATGGTTTTTTATTATTTCTCAGAAATGCAGGTTTCCTCACGACGTTTTCCTTCACCGCCGAGAACGTAGTGTCTATATGTTAATGCACGTAGTATATATATATGTCTAATTTGAATATAAGAAAATGTTTATAAATTGTATGTCGGAGTGAAATGAGTCATTCAAGTGAAATTGCTCACGCACTAACGTACATAAAAGCTTCGTTCATCCCCCAGCACAGTGATCAGTACAGTCACGATGACTCGAGCTATAACATTTGGCATCCATCTATCGGCATTAAGTACACGGCATAGATGAATAGTGCTGTAATACACTGGGTAAAACATATTATTAATTTCTCGATATTATTTACATTATTTGAAAAATAAATCAATATTTCATATTCGAAAAAATTTACCTGTGAGTATAAAAGTTATTTTTTTAATGTTATGTATCATATTTTAATATACTCCATATTCTTGCATATTTTACATTGCCGTCCGATTTTAAGCTATGTTCAAAATTAAACGCTTTAAGATCATCGGGAACATACTTGAAAACTAATTATTAAATGCATTCCGAACAGATATATTATACATAAAAGCGAGACAATAAAAAAGTATTAATGATTATAATCGAAACGGACGAAACATTCAGCAAATCAAATCTCTAGTAGTTACATAAATTAAATGAAAGTTTTCAAGCTGGGTAGCTTGCTGTTGTTTCCTAGGACGGAGATTTTCCGAACCAGATGTAAAATTATAAATGACTAACAATATTTTCCGAACTAGCTGTAAAATTATAAATGACTAACAATAAGTATTCTATTATATTAAATACAAATTATTCTATTATATTATAGTCTAAAAATTCGTACTACTATTTATACACTACATAATTACTCGTGTGGTTGCGTATTATTCAAGGATTTCATCTCATTACATAACTAGAGGCAACAATGGGAAATGCAAAAAAATTCTATGGCTTCCGACAGATGGCGGTGTAACCATCTCTTTAACGGCACACGACGACATATTTTATATGCAGACCGAGTAGTGTCAAAGGCGTCAAACGTCTAGGACGGCGATTGTCAAGCCGCAAGCGTGTCGCTTATGACAAATCCTCCCGACAATGGCAGTGTTCTATGTCCAGCACTGGACTTTCACGTGCCCATAAGAAAGATAAGAAGTTGTTGGAACAGTAGGAAGTGTCCGCGCAGCTGCTCCGGTACGCATTAGTTGATTAAATATTACCGTTTCCGTTACAGCATATGAAAGGGATGAACTGACTGCTGCTGCTACTGCTGAACCTCATAGATAGCTCCCCTGGACTCTCTTATAGTTGGGATAATTGCCATAGTTGCCACGCTTGGTGGGCGTGGATTGGAAATTGCAGTTTTTATTTTATTTTTCTTGCCCATCTCCTAATTTGTATCTCTTTATTACCAAGAGGCCACTCACTCATCATAGTTTAACACATGTTGACAGTCCATACTTTATATTTCAATTGTTTATTGATTAATTGTACCTACCTTTGCTAAGCGGTACACAGGTCAGATCATCCTTGAGAAAAATATTTGTTTTTCTCAAGGATGATCTGACCTGTGTAGGTAATCTTGAAACTTAAAACATTAATATATATTAATTAATATATAAATAAAATTCATAAATAAAATTAATTGCCTTGCGTTACACTCGAACAAAAACACGAAAATGGCCCTACCGATTTTAATGATATTTTTATATGTGTGAGTGGGTCCCTGGATAGTTTAGATTCACAATAATCGGACCCGGTAGGTGGTAAGCGCGCGCGTGTATATATACATATACATACACACACACATATATATATATATATATATATATATATATATATATATGTGTGTGTGTGTGTGCTCAATAAGTGTAATGTAATGCTAGTACATTAATTAATACATTGCTAGTAGAGTGGAGGCACATACACTACAATATATTGGGTCTACCAGCGATTTTACATAACTTATATTTCTTAAAGTATTTACATTACATGCACAGGGTATGTAAAGTCATGTAAAATCATTACATGCTATATTTGCTAGTATTGGTGAATATATCTAAAAGTGAGTTAGAAACAGAAACAAACCAAAACGAGGATAAACAGTATTGTTAAATAATAATTACTGTAAATTATACTCTCAGTGCGTCTCATTTTTATAGCTTTAGTACCAATTGTATATAACGAAACTTTAAAACCTTTTGACTGTAAATCTCAAAGTTACTGAAGGGTGAAATATGGAGGGCGGAACGATCGACAGTACAGTTTGCGGATTTCAAATATCCCATCTATAGTAACGTTGTATTTTTTACAGTTAAGTGGTGGCAGAAATAGAGCACATGTGATGCTTTTTAAGGATTAAAGTAAGATTAGCTGTGAGTTTTGATTGTGATCGTTTAAGTGTATTTGAATAAAAATAATGCGATGATTTAACTTATGTACTTTATACCCTTGGTTAATACGGGTACGCGCATTAGGACGTGCTTAATATAATCTGTGGTTGAATTATGTTCTAAAATATTTGTGTTTGTCTCGAACCATCAACTTCTTTTCACCCTAGGAGTCTGCCTTGGTTTTTTTTTATAGAAGAGGGGGAATACGAGCATGCGGCTCACCTGATGGTAAGTGACTACCGCCGCCAATGAATAACCGCAACACCAGGGGAATTGCAGGTGCGTTGTAGATCTTTTATAAAGGACTAAGACTCTTTTCTTGAAGGTCCCTAAGTATCAGTGTGGAAAAATCGCCAGTAATACACAATTCTACAGAGAACTTGTACGAGGACGAAAACTCCTAATAAATCGCAATGGTGGACCGCCAAGCATCCAGATGGTAAGTATGGTATCGTGAATTTTAACGCGATGGGTTCGTGAAATTTGGTGGCTTGAATTAATCCGAACAATTCCTCAGAACACTCCCGGTGGTAGATCCGATAGAATATGCAAAAGAGAGATGCGGTCTAGTGGAAAGAGCTGGCACTGGGGTGCCTCGGCCCAGAGATAAAACAGTATTCCAGGTGAGGAACTTGCACCATCCTCATCCTGCCGCCAAACAGTAGTGTGTGCTTTGCTGTGTTCCTTCCCTTCCAACCTGTGGAGCATTCCATCTCAGTCCCCAGAGGTGGTAACCCATCAGTAAACTTATTTATCTTAAGTG
The DNA here is from genome assembly GCA_907164705.1 of Parnassius apollo. NCBI lineage: Eukaryota > Metazoa > Arthropoda > Insecta > Lepidoptera > Papilionidae > Parnassius > Parnassius apollo. The sequence goes on from CAJQZP010000295.1 coordinate 3,306,581, forward strand.
GGTTACAGGTATCCATGGGCTGCGGTAGCTATTCACTATCAGGCAAGTTAGTTTTTCACTTCAATTTTATAAAACAAAAATATATTTCATCTAAGTTACTGCGCCTGGGATGCGTCGGAATTAATAAAAATAGGTGGTAAAATTTTTAATACAACTATTCGATGACATTAGAGCTTTTGATATTCTTAAGCCAATTCCAAATTTTAAAAACTTTTAATAAAAAGGCAAAGCTGACATAAAATAACTAAAAATCATTAAATATTTAGGGGAAGAAAGCTTTAGGGAAAGAAAGAAAGCTTAAATGGCAGCCTCGTTCAGGTAAGCGAAGTATGGGGCGCCCAGATTTAGATGGAGTGAAATACTGGTAAGTTATGCAGGAACTCTGTGGATGTAGGTGGCTTAGCTTAAGCTTATTTTTAAGATTTCTGTCTGTCTGTCTGTCCTAGATCTATACGCTACACCGATTGTAATGAAACTTCACAGACAGATAGATTTAAAAGAGATTAGTGAAATCAAATAAAATATCAAATAAAATATTTTTTATAGGAGAGGGGGCAAAATAGCATGCGGCTCACCTGACATTAAGTGCATACCGTCACCCATAAACAACTGCAACACCAGGGGAATTGCAGGTGCGTTGCTTGCCTTTTAGAAAGGAGTAAGCTCTTTACTTGACTCACTCGTCGAGGTCAAGTGGAAGGAGCTAGCACTGAGGAGTCCCTGCCCAGAGATGGGAACGAATATTCCAAGTGAGGCTGAACCTGCGCCTTGTAAAGTTGCAAACGGTGTGCCGGCATGAAATACTGTCCCGCTCTGTTGAGCACGCCAAATTTTTTAAAGGCTAATTTGGCCTTCTTTTTCAAGTGACCATGAAACTGCTCGAGGCAACAAGGAGAGATATGACGAAGGGGTTCTTATAGCGGTAAACGCGCAAGCTTTATAAACAAGTAATAATTCTAAATGATTACTTAATGTTGCCACATAAATAGATCCTAGTTGGACGAAACTGGGGTGATTTGCTAGTCGGTAATAAATGTAGATCTGTGGGTCATATTATCTACTTAATATTGTCCTCCAGACCGAATTTCGGCCACAGCGGCCTGCCTCAACGGAGGCTAGCCATCGGCACAGGACAGGATTACAGTGCCCAAGTGAATACGCAAGCACAGGTGCACTTTCTATTCCCTCACTCTCATAATCCGACGGGACGGTAAACCGACACGATCGGAGAGAGATCAGGCGCAGGACCAACGGCTTTACGTGCTTTCCGAGGCACGTGGGTGAGACACCGCCAACTTCCTGAATCCGGGCAGCTACTGAGAATTTTTTGACAGAAAAACTCAAAAATTGATTTCTTTGGCCCGACCCGGGATTCGAACCCAGGACCTCATGATCAGCAGTTGCACTATTACAACCACTACACCAACGAGGCCACTTACCATTAGGTGGACTGTGGATTTGTTTGTCACTATTATTCTATAAAAAATAGAAAGGAAGAATTATGTACGCTATATAAGATACGCTGCAAAAATAAAAAAAAAACACTTTCTTATAACTCATTACCATATTAAAGAAAGTCGCACACAAACAAGCCAACTATGTCTCAAACATCGTCCCTATAATTAAACATCAGGAGTACGTAAAAAAATTACCACCCACGCACAATGCTATAATAAATACGTCAACAAGAACGCCTCTATTTTGCTTTCAACCTTCGATTAGGCACGCATTTTTAGACCACACCGAGACAGTAATAGTCTCTTAGGCCCCGAGACGAATTTAACGCAAAAATCGGAGACTGTCAAAGTGACCAATAAAGTTATAAAATATAATTCGCATTTCACAATTGTGGATCGTAAATTTCAATATTGACTGTGGCCAGCCGTATAGGCGAGTAAGCGAACATTGTTGCTAAAGAGTTTGTTCCGAAATGGTTTCATAAATAACATCCGTTTTCACAGCAGTTTAAATATTTAATTTGAGTTTTACTTTTTTTTATTATGAGTAACGTTTTTATAGTATGAAAAATTACTTAACCGCCGAATACAGTAGGCATAGGCTAGCTTAGTTAAAATTAGTATACCGTAGTTGCCACGTTCAATAGGTTAGCGATAACTGTAAGTCAAAATACCAGTCACCTTGCACCGTTAACGCTGCTGACGTTAAATCCAAATATGTTAAGTTAGATGTGGCATTTTATATGATGGTTAGCCGGCACATAATCCACCATCCTATGTCTGACAGTTGACCTTTTATGTGTTATGTGTGATAATAAAAAATGCTTAATATGCATACAAATATATTATTTTAGTGGGTGCAGTAGCAGAGTAAGAATTTTCCTCCCCCATATCGTCCAGTTAACGTCGTAAGAGGCGACAAAGGGTAAAAACCCAGGATATGGTCGGCAATGGCTTCCTAATCTCAATCATAAAAAGTGCGGTAGCGGATCCTAAACTATAACTAAGAAACTATGACAAATATCCCCACTGTGGGACAACATACAGAGACTCATATGTCCAGCAGTGATGTTTTGACAGGCTCTACCAGTAACGGTAACGAGGAAATGTTTATCAACACTGACTCTAATTATTGAGTATTTAATTAAAAGAAAATTACGGTACGGTAAAAAACCATTAAGGTTTATTTAAAAGGAAACGATATAATTGACGCATATCATAACATTATAAATTAAACGCAAATAAAATATTTGTGTTTACTGCTCGATACGTCGAGGTCATAAAATAAATTAAAATACATAAAATACTGTTACCTGTTGCAAAGTGCGTGTACTATAAATGCATTCATCCTGTGTCTATCGTAAGAGGCGTCAGAAGGAAATGAATCATGAGATGAGCAGCAGCATCTTTCCGATAAAATCTTATTAATAAAGAACTGCGGTTCGATAGGGTGTAATGATGTGATTGAACTTGCCAACCATTAAATTAAATGCTACACTTAATGTGATCATTGGTGATGCACCCTATGTTATGTTCACGTGCGAACAATGTTTGCTTGAGGCGACGCTTTCGAATTAGTGCAGTAAAATTAAAGCCTTAATATACGAGGATCTAAATTAGATGTGTCGACATTTACGCTGTATTTGCACTAATGTTAAATCATATCAACTATGAAAATGATTGTGTCTAGAAGTGGTTGCTCTGTTTACTATGATTATATGATATTAGTATATATCTATTCTCGATTAAAAATCAAAATACATGACAATAATTGAATACCTGAATACCGGTTAAAATGGTTAACGGTTTTCTTTCCGCTTAATTTCAATAGCCTCACGTATCATCCTTGGTAGGAATCGATGTTCTTTCGCGAGGATTTGTGGTCTATCAAATCTGATGTAATGGTTGGACCAACCATTTGTGGTCTATCAAATCTGATGTAATGGTTGGACCAACCATTTGTGGTCTATCAAATCTGATGTAATGGTTGGACCAACCATTTGTGGTCTATCAAATCTGATGTAATGGTTGGACCAACCATTTGTGGTCTATCAAATCTGATGTAATGGTTGGACCAACCATTTGTGGTCTATCAAATCTGATGTAATGGTTCACATCCGTAAATTTCACAGAAACACATTAGCTTCAAAACACAGTAGCTTTATGCCGCTATTTAACTCTCATATTTTGTCGAGTGTTGTCCAGCTGACATAATACGCTTTAGATTTTCTCCACCATGTATAAAACATGTATGCCGAATAATACCAACACACAGAAATTTTCATTCATTCATTCAATTTGTTTGCACAAATGATCCCAACTGCCAAGCAGTAAGCTTAGCCTTAGCAGTATTTTAGCCCCTAGACCATATAGTGTTTTAAACTGGATAGAACTCCCAACAGTAAACTCTTGTAACTTTGAATGTTGACGATGATGATATTAGTCGCTGCATTGCCTCATCCACAAGTAAATGCAAATATTGTCAGATTTTATATTACAAATCAGTACGGAAATATGTAAAAAACGCTAAACATAACTAAAGGAAACTTGTGGAAAATTGGACACTTGGGTTCGATGTTCACATTAGCATACCTTTGAATTAATTTCTCCGAACATATGTCCACTCGCACGGCAATTGAATCCTAATTTAAATAAATAGGGGTTGCTCACATTAAGATACTGCACAACAAGGTATAGGGTTTATCAAGTGCTGTTTGATAGGATGTCTTGAATTCTAAGGAACAAGGTACTAAAAAAATAACAACAAATTTGGGATTAAATAAATAAATCAATTAAAAACTATCGAATAAATAATACGTAGCCAATTAGTAGTGTTTATTGATAGATCAATTTCGTAATATGTTATTGTAAAATAAAATAAAAATTGTAAAATATCAGTACTAGGTATAGTCTTCTATTCTGTTCACCTGTTACACCCTATTTTTTTCCAGACGGTAAAAAAACATCCAGTATAAAAATCAATTGCTGTCCTTTAAAGTAAAGTAAATAAAATAATAAAAAAAAATAATAATAAAAATATGGAGAAATGAATCCGCCGCGCTGTTTCTGTAAGAGTTGGAGAACTTATACTTACTATGCTTTAAAATATCACAACACAATATAAAATATTTATTATTATTATAATATAAACTGTTCTTATTTACAATTCACATTTAAAACGTGGTAGAGCCACGATGCAGTTATATTATCGTTTTAGCACTAATGGGACGGCTCGACCGCGGGAGGATCACATTCTCACAGAACACCAGCGTAAAATAGCAGGTTAATGCTGTGTTTGTATGGTGAGTGTAGAGATTCGGTGATTTTTTTACTGGATACGAGGCATTCCATCTTAATCCTCAAGGATGACGATGCATCTGTATTTCTATGGGCCACAGGAGCCACTCATCGTCAGGTGTAGTGTATGCTAGTTTACCATTTTGTTTATTACTGGCTTATTATTTTAAAAAAAAAAACTTCTTCGTTACAGGCCTCTTGAATACATCTTACCTAATCGTAAAAACTGGTTCATTGCACATGCTCCATATATTACATATCCTTTTTAATTTCTCGGACATACATACATGTCACAGATACTATCTTACACCATTTGTAACTACCCACTTCACGCCTTTTCATCAAGTCGATTCAGTGACACTTTATAAAATGGACGGTCATTCTTAATACGAGAATTCCACTCGAGAACCTTTATTCCTCAAGGTTCATCATCTCTACGATCTATTTGACTGAAACCGAGTATTTTAAATATTTTTCTATTTTCTCAATTAAAAACTTTTCGCAGATTTACTTCTTACATATACTTACCATATTTAAAATAATTTCAATTTACATCAAGTTGACCAACCAAAGGATATGTTGGTAAGCATTTAAGTTATACAACTCGCGGAACGAAAGTCTAGTGGTGACCGTTATTGCGCATGATTGGCCTATATTGCGTATGATTTGCGGTGCGTATCGTTCGCACGCGCTGATTGGCTCGCCAGTCGCATTCGGTCCCCCATACTGGTACGATATTCACAGCTATCCCCTCCACGTTTCGTTCAGCGCTAGAGTTACATGCCGCGAGTTGTACAACTGCTTTGTTTAATACTAGTGACCTGGCCTTGCTTTCTCGGGTAGAATCTGTTAACGTGATATTAAATTTATTTTATAATTTTTTTCTCATAAAATATAGCATAGATCTCTACTACTCCTATTTATCTTTTCGTTTCATCACAAATTTGTCATCTTTTCGAAGATTACCCTGAACGGCAGACAGACGGGTTTTTAAAACGGTTATTCTCGTCTTAAGGGCTTGCAAATAACCCTCTGAGCTCAATATAAGGCGGTTATTTCGATATGACAGACACTTCAATTTTATTTATGTATTATAAATGTACATTATTGCCAACAAAGTATCCCAGTTTGTACAATTCTTTAAAAAAGTGTCATAATTTATTTAAATTTTATTCACCTCAAAAACAAAATTATGTATCTGTAGCATGGATCGTCGCGCACACTTGTTCACCGACAAGCAACAAATGTTAGGACTTTCCTAATATATTATGACGTATTTATAATTGTGTTCTTTTACGGCTAATTTGTTGCCCTATTCCGGTCGTAAAATCAGGTGTTGCAGTTAACACGGATAAATGGAAAAGAGGTTTTATTACATAGTTTATTTCATTGCATTTCCGGTTATCAATGAAACGAGACATTTGTTTAATGGTATTAATTTTTTTATCACAACACTTTCGCTTAAATAGTAGCGTTATATACAGTACTAGAGACACCCTGACAGCACCATCATCATCATCATCATCACAGCCCTTCACAAGTCCACTGCTGAACATAGGCCTCCCCCAAGTAATGCCACAAAGCACGGTCCTGAGCCACCTGCATCCATCGATTTCCTGCATGTCTTACCAGGTCGTCACTCCATCTAGTGGGGGGTCGCCCTACACTTCGCGTACCGGTACGAGGCTGCCACTCGAGAACCTTTCTTTCCCATCGGTTATCGGTTCTTCGAGCTATATGGCCGGCCCATTGCCACTTCAGCTTACTAATCCGTTGGGCTATGTCGGTCACTCTGGTTTTACTGCGGATATCCTCATTTCTGAGTCTATCACGCAGAGAAACTCCGAGCATAGCCCTCTCCATAGCTCGCTGAGCGACCTTGAGCGTCCTCATACGGCCAGCAGTGAAGGACCACGTCTCTGATCCGTAAGTCATCACTGGCAACACGCACTGGTTGTACACTTTAGTTTTCAGAGATTGAGGTATACCTGACGAGAAGATGTGTCGTAATTTCCCGAACGCTGCCCAGCCGAGTTGAATCCGTCGATTGACCTCTCGGTCGAAGTTGGACTTACCTAGTCGGACTATTTGTCCCAGGTAAACGTACTCGTCAACAACTTCGAGCATAGTGCTCCCAACAACTACCGGCATAGGTGTGACATGGACATTAAACATGATCTTTGTTTTGTCCATGTTCATCTTAAGACCTATCCGTTGGGAGGCACTATTCAGGTCATTGAGCATAGTGCTTAAGTCCTCCAGCGATTCTGCCATAAGGACTATATCGTCGGCAAATCGAAGGTGAGTGATGTACTCGCCATTGATGTTAATACCGTATCCTTTCCAGTCCAGTAGCTTGAAAACGTCTTCCAAAGCAGCGGTGAAGAGTTTCGGTGATATAACGTCACCCTGTCTTACACCTCTCTGCAATTGGATAGGTTTCGAGCTCTGGTTCTGTACTCGGATAGCCATCGTAGCCCTACTGTACAAACACTTCAGCACTTCGATATACCGACAGTCAACTTGGCACCGCTGAAGGGACTGCAGCACCGCCCAAATTTCGACGGAATCAAAGGCTTTCTCATAGTCCACATACGCCAGGCAAAGTGGCAAATGTACTCTTCAGTCTTCTGTACAATCTGCCGCAGGGTATGTATGTGGTCTATGGTACTGAAGCCTTTTCGGAAACCGGCTTGTTCTGGAGGCTGGAAGTCGTCGAGTCTGCGTGCGAGACGATTCGTAATGACTCTCGAAAACAGCACGTAGACGCGGCTCAGAAGGGAAATCGGTCTGTAGTTCTTCAAGAGAGCGTTGTCGCCTTTCTTAAAGAACAAGACCACCGCACTTCTGCTCCACGCCTCTGGAGTAGTGCCACCATGGAGGACGGAATTGAAGAGCTTCTGAAGGACTTCAAGTACCGGTGTTCCACCCGCTTTCAGAAGCTCCGCTGTAATACCATCCTCGCCTGGGGCCCTGCCGTTTTTAAGGTGCTGGAGAGCCATTCTAATCTCGCTTAGACTGACGTCCGGGATATCATCGGAATAGTGTCGGATAAGACTTGCTCTTGGATCGTTACTCACACTTGCGTGTGGCTCCAACGATGATGTGTACAGCTGCCCATAGAACCTCTCAATCTCACTCAAAATCTCAGGTGTCCCGGAAACGATGCTGCCACACTCAGTCTTCAGCCTTGACAGTTGGCTCTTACGGGCAGACAGATCTCTGGCAAAGACTTTGGAGCCCTGGTTCCGCTCGATCGCTTCTTTAATACGAGCAGTATTAAAGTTGCGTAAGTCTCGCCGCATGCATTTGGAGATCTGTCTGTTCAGTTGCCTGTATGCTGTCAAATCTGTTGACGATTGCAGCCTCATCTCCCGTCTAACAGCCATGAGATTAAGAGTGTGATCGGAGAGTTTTTGTATTCTTCTGCGGCGGGTCTTGCAGAACTTAGCTCCGACCGCATGGACAGTTTCCACGAGCTTGTCATTCACATCGTCCACTGCATTGCAATCTTGTAGGCACTGAAAGCGGTTGTGTAACTCGAGCTGAAAGTTTTCGGGATTTTGAATTAGAGCACGAGGGGGACGGAGCGTTGACTTCATTAGACGAGACCTCTCCAACTTAACGTTTAGGTTCAGTGTGCCTCTAACCATTCGGTGATCGCTGCCAGTTTTCACCCTTGCGATCACTGAGACATCACTGAACAGTTGGCGTCTGGTCGTCATAATGAAGTCAATCTCATTTTTTGTCGAACCGTCGGGGCTCGACCAGGTCCACTTCCTGTGGGGCCGCTTCTGGAAGAAAGAGTTCATCATAAAGAGTCCCTCTTTCTCCATAAAGTCGGCCAGCTGCTGGCCCCTTCGGTTCCGTTGCCCTACTCCAAATTTCCCTAACTTCAGCTCACCGTTTTCTCTTGTGCCTAGTTTTGCGTTGAAGTCTCCCATCAACACCGTGTAGTGGGTTTTGGAGGAATGCATGGCTTTGGAAATATCCTCATACATTTCCTCCACCTCCTCATCGGGATGTGCCGAGGTTGGTGCGTAGACCTGTATGACCTTCAGCGAATACCGTTTGGTGATTCTGAGTATCAGGTACGCGACCCTCGTCGACACACTCCCAATCTTTACAACGTTGTTGACGAGAGACTTGTGGACGATAAATCCGACACCTCCTTGGGACAGATGGTCGCCCTCCCGGTGATAGAACAACTCTCTTCGGACCTCGGGTAATCCTATAATACTCCAGCGCAACTTGTCTATCTCTTCTTCCAGCTCCAGGATCTTCTCGTCAGTCCTCAGTGTGCGTGCGTTAAATGTTGCCAGGTCGAGTCGTCGTAGGTGGCAACCGAACCTCCACCGGAGATTCTTAGCACCCCCTGCCCCGCCGTTACCAAGGTCGCCACCGTAGCCAGGGATAGCGGGGCCGCCGGGGACTGGGGGCCGTCTATTTGTGTAATTGTTCATGGGGGGTATATTGCCATAGTTGCCACGCTTGGCGAGCGGGTTGGCAACCGCAGTTTTTTTTTGTCGTACAGTTGCTATTATCAGGAAGATGCTGCTGCCCATCTCCTGCCTGTTTCCCTCTGTCGCCTTTTACGACACCCACGGGAAGATATGGGGTAGTGGATATTCTTAACCGCCACTACACGGCTACGACAGCACCATCTGTCGGGTATAATTGTGAATCTTAGACCATTCTACTCATACATATACTACAAAAGTCATCAAAGTCGGTCACGCCGTTTAGAAGGAGATGCATTGACAAACACAGGAGTAATTACAGGTGGATAACTGTATGAAGACAAAGGAAAATTTTTTTATAGAAAAAGGGATGACATAAGTTAAAAATTACACAATCCTTGGATGGTATGTAAATGCTGTTACTAGGCTGCAGTAAAAGTATCGGGAATGGAATATTTACACTGTTCCTGTCCTATTAAAATCTTTTTTATTGAATACTCCTTGGTTTCAAAAATCGAATACCATTTATTTATTTAAAAAAAAGATTCTCGGTCTTGTCACAAGGTTTTGTCAAACTTGTTTAGTCGTTGAGAAAATGGAATTGACTCGAGAAAATTCAAGTGCGATGATTTATTATGACTTTCGAAGTGGTTAAACACAAAAACAGTTTGTTGACCGGATGATTTCTGCATTTGGTGATGAAGCCCCATCCAAAACCACATTTATCGCTGGTTTGCTGAATTTCAACGTGGACGTGTGAAGCTCAGTGATGATCCCCGTCAAGGTCGTCCAAAAACTGTAGTCACCCAAGAAAACGTTGATGTGGTACGTAAGCTGATTGAGGAAGATCGACATGTGACATACCGCGAAATTCAGGCAACTTTAGACATTGGCATGAGTCAAATACAAATAATCTTGCATGAACAATTAGATGTAAAAAAATTGTTTTCCCGATGGATACCGCATTCGCTCTGTGAAGAGCAAAAAAGCGGCTCGCGTTACTTGGTGCATCAGAACTCTCGAAAGATTCCACGCAGGATCATCAAATGCTGTATACAACATCGTATCAGGTGATGAATCCTGAATATATGCGTACAAACCCGAAATAAAAAACCAGTCACGAGTTTGGGTGTTCGAAAATGAGTTAAAGCCAACAAAAATTGTTGGTTCATGGAGTGTTGCAAAAAAAATGGTGGCCACGTTTGTCTCTAAAACCGGCCATGTTACGACTATTCCTCTTGAGGGACAAAGAACGGTTAATGCAGAATGGTATGCTAGTATTTGTTTGCCACAGGTCGTTTCTGAACTCCGTAAAGAGAACTGCAACCGCCGCATCATCCTCAATCACGACAATGCTAGTTCTCACACCGCACACAGAACAAAAGAGTTTTTAGAGCAAGAAAACATAGAATTATTAGACCATCCACCGTACAGCCCTGACCTAAGCCCTAATGATTTCTATACTTTCCCTAAAATAAGGAATAAATTGCATGGACAGAGATTTTCATCACCTGAAGAAGCTGCGGACGCCTACAAAACGGCCCTTTTTGGACACCCCAACTTCCGAATGGAATGGTTGCTTCAATGATTGGTTCCATCGTATGGAAAAATGTGCCAAATTCCGCGGAGAATACTTCGAAAAGCAATAAATACTTTTTTAAATAGTAATGTTGTGTCACTTCCTTGGTTCCCGAAATTTTCAGCGCCGCCCTCGTATCATAAAGACGCCCACATCTATATTTTTTTTTCATATAATAAGGGTGAAAAACTGGCACACCGGCCACCTTATGGTAAGGTGTTACTGTGACCTATAGACATCTATATCTACCCTCGTGTGTTGTCATCCTTGAGGATTAAAATGAAATGCCTAATATGCAGTAAAACGGCTCTCCAGTTCGCAACACTCACCATACAAAACACAGCAGCTGCTATTTTACTCCTGTATTCTGTAAGCGCGTGGTCCTTCCCCAGTCGAGCTGACCCATTGGTACTACAGCTATAATATAGCTGCAGCTTGACCCTACCAAGTATAAAATCATCTACAAAAAATCAAAATGAGCATTGGTATTACTGAGGCTCAATGAGAAATGCCCCGTCACTAGCAAAAAGCTATATAATTTGATATTTTATACTGATATAGTGGTAAGCCGGTAGTAAGCATACTCGCCAAGCGTATACTGAATGATATAATAAGCACGCGTGCATAGATAATCCTGACAAGTTACGAAATGGCCATACGTACTCTCTTTTTATTAATCGCCGTAACATCTTTGTTAATTCTGATTGATCGTTACGAAAGAACTTTGTCGAGACGGTATCAGTTACGCCTGTTTCAACACATATTCGATTTAAGTCGATTATTAAATACAGTCTTAAAAAGATCGTAAAGGGGCATTCACACTTTCTCTATTTTTAAAAGATGACTTCCTCATTGATAAACGTGATTGTTGATTATGATATCCCAGGTTTGAATCTCAGGTTGGTCCAAAAATAGATATTGGGTTTTTCTGTAATGAAGTTCTCAGTAGCACCCCGGAGTGAGGAAGTTGGCGGTGTTCCACCCTCGTACCTCCAGCTGTGTCAGATTAACGTCCCATCTGCTACGAGAGTGATGGAACAGAGAGTGTACCTGTGCTTAACTGACCGCTGTGACCTATATTCTGTCTGGACATTATTATTAGTAATCATCAGACATCAACCACTTTTCTGACTTCAATAAAAGGAAATTCGAGTGTTTTTGCGAACGTTACTCGATATCTTCGTCAAATCTAAATCGAGTTTAATGATTTATTTTTTTGAAATAGGTCATTCTTTATAAGAGCTCTCATTCAATTTGGATAAATAATCAAAATAGGGTGTAAGGTTTAAAATGTAACTTTTAAGATTCCATAGTAAACTCATCTGATTTTCAGTCTTCAGTCTAATTTTAAAGTCTTTTCGTTTGTCTCTTAAAATGATGATGATGTCTAGACCGTATGGTCTCGTGGTAGCAGAACAGAAGAATCTATTATTTTATTTTCTCCCATGGGTATTAATAGCCGTGGTAGCTCAGATGGTAAGATATGTAAATTTCACAGTACGAGAACAACCCGGGTTCTTCTATGACTGAGAATTAAAAAATATTTCAATGTCATGTGCAGTTTGCCAACACGCATTGGAATATCGCGGTGGACAATTTCTTACCCTAAAACCTTCTCAAAAATGAAGGGAGGCCTGTGGCAAGCAGTGGGACGTATATAGGCTACAACTAACATGGCTGAAAGAGTCAAGATAACAAGATACTCTGCCGTCTTACAAATAACATCACTTTATCGTCTCCTATGTGAAATTAAGATACGATGTGAGTGTTGATAAAGTTAAGCTAACAAGTTATTGTGGCCTTAAAAAATAGCGGAATATGCTTTTCATTATGCGAAAAGCCTAAAATGCTCACAACCGGCATTTTTGTGTGTGAATGGGCTGTGGAGTCGCTTACGCCATCACATATTTTTTTATTATCCAATTAACTAAAATCCCTTGTAGCAATGACTGACAATTCATATTATCATAAATTTTATAGGTAAAACTTTTCTGCAGCTATATTATGGTCACCTCAACGAAGGAAGAACCACGCTCTAACAGAATACCAGCGTAAAATAGCAGCTTAATACTGTTGCATTTCGTATGGCGAGTGCAGAAAGACCCTTTTTACTAAGCACACCGTCTCACGGTGACAACGCAACCGTATATTTAATCCATTATCGAGGATAGATGTGGATGTCTATAGGCAACAGTATCCTCTTACGATTACGTGTGATTATGTTCGTTTTTTTTTTTTTTTTTTTTTGTTTTTCCACCTTTTGTCTATAAAAATACTAATTCCGTTTGAACATAAACTTGAATAAATTCAAGCAAAAATTATTTATAACAAAAATATATAGTTAAAATATTTCCTTGTTAGTAAGGCACCTTAATATTAAACTTACAATCCACCATATGGCGCCGACTTAATGCTAATGACCGATTATTTATCAAAAATTTACTTCCAAACCTCCGCTACTCTTATTAGGGTTACGTGCATTCGTTTCGTTGACAGCCGTCATTTGTTTAATAGTTAGGAAATACCGTTCTATTTATGTTTAAGCTGTGATCAACAAAGATTTAATGTAAAATAATATTTTTGAATTTAAGGAACTTCTTTGAGGTGTTTCACTACTATTAGTGGTATTTATAAAAATAAACTTAAAAAAAAAACAAGTTTTAAATGTAAAAAATTGTATATATATACATGGTAGAACCATTCTGCAGCTATGTTAGTAGTGTATTTGTAGCACGAATGGTTCGGGTCGACCGGGGAAGAGCCACGCTCTCGCAGAATACCAGCGTGAAATAGCAGCTTAACGCTGATGTGCTACGTATGGTAAAAGAACCGGAGACCCTTTATACTGGAAACAAGGCATGCCATCTTAGTCCTCACGGGTGACAACGCAACTGCATTTTGATTCGTAATCGAGGATAGATGTAGATGTCTATGGGCCATAGCAACCACTTATCATCAGGTAGGCTGTGTGCTCGTTTGTCACCCTAATATTTAAAAAAAACATGCCAAGACATAGTCTATCGAAGAATAAAAGTCCTTAACTTCAGAAGTTATTTAATTCTTTTTAGTTTTTGAAGTAGGTTTTTACGTTCTATTTAATAACTGTAAATTATTAAATTCGGTTCATTAACAAACAATTTTCTTCGTACATATTATATTATAAGTATGTTTATTAGAAGTTGAATAAAACTATTTATACGGATTTCATCGCGTTTAATTAACTTATTTTTAATTTCCGACGTCACGGGACGTCCCAAGGCCACGGGGGGGGGGGACTGAATTGTTTGACGTCCCAATGTCATAGTTAGCCCGGCTAACTTCAGTTTTGAATATTAATTTTTGGTCGGTTATTTTTTTTTGTTATGCGATAGGCTGACAAACGAGCACATAGTCCACCTGATGGTAAGTGGATGCTGTGACCCATAGGGTTATCAGATCGACATCTACATTTAATTTCGATTAAGAATCAAAATGCACATACGTTATCACCACTGAGTATTAAGATGGAATGCCTTATTTCCCGTAAAAAGGGTCTCCGGTTCTCTACACTCAGCATACGAAACACAGCAGCATGGCTCTACCTCGTATTTACACACATATATACATGCAGATATACGCAATTTCCAATGTCATAGTTAGCCCAAAATTAAATCCAAACCTAGGCATACCACTGCAAGACTTCAAGATTTCACTGTAAGCTCGTTCTGCGCAGCATCCGAAAAGTCGGGAATTATTAAAAGTTTATAATATTAAGTTCAATGTGTATTGTTCGCATAAATATAAGAATTCATTATGTTTGTTAGAGACTGAGAATCTCCTTACTTTAGATCTAAATCATTTATTCAATCATGAAGAAACTATGGTGAGTGGCTTACACACGCCCCTAAATGATTTTGACAAACATTATTAGTTGTTTGAAGAGCTTGAAGTCGCCTATTAACTTATTTTCAACTCTTTTGAATCGACTAAGAAATATAACATTGATGTCGTCTAAATAGTTCTAATAAAATTTCAACCCTTATTTTGCCAACTAAGGGTGGCAAATTAAGGGTTGAAATTTTATATTTAATAGTTAATAATTTTTTTATTTAATGGGTGGAATTTTTTATTTGAACTTAATTAGACCACTCCAAAATTATTTTTTCGTAGAAGATGGACAAACGAGCATACGGTTCACCTGATGTTAAGTGACTACCGCAGCACCATGAACATCCGCAACACCAGGGGAATTACTGGTGCGTTGCCGGCCCTTTAGAAAGGAGTAACCTCTTTTATTGAAGGTCCCCAGATCGTATTGGTTCGGAAAAATCGCCGGTGGTAAACTATTCCACAGAGAGGTCGTACGCGGAAGAAAATTCCTAGTGAAACGTACAGTAGTGGAGCGCCAAGCACTCAGATGGTGTGGACGGTATCAGGAGGTACTTAAAAAAACTTCGACACGGTTCATAATTGACGAAGATATCGCGTAACATGCATACGAAAATACATACATTGTTATCCTACTCGTATTTTTGAAGTCAGCTTAAAAAGAATAACGACGCATGCCAGGTAAAAGTACTTAGTTGATATTTTAAACATAGCTTTATGTTTTGCTATTACAAAAGTTGTTTACAGCTGCAATGATCTTATATAATAATAAAATAAATAATTTATAAGCCCGTTTCTAAGCTTTCAATGATCGTAAATATCTTATATGTTTCGTTGCTATCAGAAATCCACCGCCGAGCACAGGCCTCACACCTAGATTGCCTCATAACGAGGACATTTGCCATGTTAGGTGTAAAATACTTCTTATTTTCTCTTCATCTCCCCCTAAATGTCCATCCACTGAGGGATCCATTTCCAATTTCTTCTCTATAGAGAGGATTTGGCATAAACATTAAACTTGGGCGAGCCGTGGTAGCTCAGATGGTTAGCGCTCGCTGTAAATTTCACAATACACGAGCAAACCGGGTTCGATCCCCGTCGGCACCAATGAAATTGTTAATTGTAATTTTAAGTGCTGATTTACCACGTGCTCGATGGTGAAGGAAAACATCGTGCGGAAACCAGCATGTCTGAGAAATAAAAAAAAAATGTTTCAAAGACATGTGAAGTTCGCCAACACGCATTGGGGCAGCGTGGCGGACTATTCCTTGCCCTAAAACCCTCTCAGAAATGAGGCCAAGGAGGCCTGTGCCCAGCAGTGGGACGTATATAGGCTGTAACTTTTATTAAACTTGGGAGCAAGATTTCTAGCACAAGTTATCAAATTTGAATATATAATATTTAAAATTGCGTTACAAATGTTCCGATGTTTCGTTAGTCGTAAAGAACATTTAGGAGTTCAGGTATATGAAGCTGAAATTATATTTGTGTTTATGCATGTCTAAAAAGAAAAATTCGAGGCTGTGCGAAATCTGCGGACACTGTTTGAGATAAGCAGTGGACGTTTTCCTGCTCCAGTACAGTTTTAAAATGTGAAAGAGCTCCACTGTGGAACTCAACTTAATAGATTGTCAAGTTTACTTTTACCGAAGTAGAGTCATGCTGCAACTTTATTATGTTTACCAACAGCGTGAAATAGCAGCTTAATGCTGCTGTGTTTCGTATGGGGAACGTAGAGAAGCGGAGACCCTGCACCCTCCTTTCTGCCAAGGAGGGTCGCGTTCGTATACGGCTTAGAGATCTCTCGTCAGATCGGTAAGCCAATCCATAAAGGCGGTGTTTAGTGGGTAAAAGTCTCCACATAACCACGCAGCCGGCTGCGTGGTATGCTATGAGCAATCACCGCCTCCCTCCCCCGCTTTCCGGAGGGTTGCCCATATTTGCTTCGGGCGCAAAAAAAAAGCGGAGACCCTTTTTACTGAAAACGATGTATTCCATCTTAGTCCTCAGAGTTGACAACGCATCTGCATTTTGACTCTTTATTGAGGATAACTGTATTGTCTATGGGCCACAGTATTCACTTACCATCAGGTGGACTGTGTGCTGCGTTTGTCATCCTATATTAAAAAACTGTAGCTTAAAAGTTTGGACTTCAAAAAAGGCTAATCATAACAAAAATAAGAATAAAGAAGCACACATACCACCTTTTTACGGACCTAATGAAGTATTCATTGGCTTTGAAATAATACGTCAAATATTGGCAAGGTATGAAATATTTGCGTACAAAGTTGACCAGGCGGGTTGGTAAATTCAAAATTGGATACCATTGCACTAGTAATACTGCTCACCATCACCCACGATTATAATAAATTATGTAATATATATATATACAATTTATTATAATCGGATCGGTACATGTAGAGGTAGAGTGGTCGAAGAAATTTATGACCACACATTTTTTATCATATTGTGTAAATGAGCGTGCAGCTCACCTGATGGTAAGTGACTACTGCTGCCCATGATCAACTGCAATAGCAAAGGAGTTGTAGGTGCGTTACCAGCTAGACTAGAGTATACATAGGCAAGCTATGCTTTTATATACTCTAAGGCTACCGGCCTTTTAAAAACGAGCAAGATTTTTATGTATACTCTAAGGTTAGCGGCCTTTTAAAAACAAGGCAGGATGTTTATGTATACTCTAAGGTTACCGGGCTGTTAAAAATTAGTAGGATTTTTTATAATAGTTCTTAATAATACAATGCTTAAATGCAATTAAATTTTTTAAATAATTTAAAATAGCTTTTAGTTGCATTCATGTGTCATCCTTTGTCTGGCGTCCTGCAAAGCCTCCGATGCGTGCGATACTCGGAAATAATGATACATTACAATCGTTTATCCGTTATTAAAGAGTTTGAATTACACGCTCTTATTACAATGTAGTAACATGCATTTTAACACGTAAATTTCTGCTAATCTGACTCATTGAGGTCGTGTATAATGCTGTGGTACTTCTGTTAACAATGAAAGTGAATTATTTTAACTTATAGTTTTTTGTATTGTTTACGCCTCGTTGAACCGGCAACGTGTCTACACAAATACTTAATTCCATACTTTGAAACATTCCTAAAAGTACATTTTAACGAAAAATTATTATAATCAACTGTGCTTTGTTTGTACTTGGCTGGTTTTAATACTATTAAAATAAAACATTTTAAATATAGTTTTTTGTAGGCATCATTTTATTGTTTTGCTGCCTGCATACATTTGATATTTTATTCCAATTCGTGTCAATTTAAAGTAATTCCCGAAACATAATCATGCTGTAAATACAACTCAAATTGTAGTGTAGTAACGTAGGAAGAAAATTCATTATCATCATTTAGGGGCAATGGCAGCAGTATTACTTCTCTAATGTAAGGCAGATTCGTGTTTTTTGTACCGTTAAAGCTTGTTAAAAAATCACTGCTGAAATTAAGGCTGCTGAATAAAAAATAACCCTTGTTGCCAGTTGTTTTTTTTCTATTCTCGCCTCTTAATATATTCACAGGACCATTCTTACACCATTATTATATAATAAGGGTAAGAAACGAGCGCACAGTCCACCTGATGGTAAGTGATAACTGTGGCCCATAAACATCTACATTTATTCTCGATTGAGAATCAAAATGCAGATGTCTTGTCACCCCTGAGGACTAAGATAGAACGCCACGTTTCTAGTAAAATGGGTCTCCCGTTCTCTACACTTACAATGATGCTTTTTATGGTGTTATTTTGTGAGAGCGGGGTCCTCACCGGCTGAACCGACACTTTCGTGCTACAACTAATGTAGCTGCAACGTGGCTCTACCATTTCCAGTTATTTGTAATTAAGCATAACTAAAGGCAAATTTAAATTTGCGTGGTGGTGCATTTTTACTAGGTGTTAACATGGTAAGAAATGCAGGTAAGGAAAAAAACTTGTGAAGGGGTGTAATGATGATGATGAAACGAATAGTCAAATAAATACAATACAAATTTAATACACTAGTGTTGTAATCACTTCATTTTTTAAAACGTTTCATTCATCTACACCCTCACTCCTATCTTCAAAAACAACAGAGTCCTAAAATCGTAACCCAACATTCGTACAAAGAAAAATATCAGTGTAAACTCCCTCTGAGTAAATAAACCAAGTTCTTGTGTCAATACTGACATGTCAGCACATTAAATTCACTTAATTATTTGTACGTATACAAAAATAACTGAGATCTTTCGTTTAATGGGTATAGAGATGAAAATCGCTCGACTATGTGGAGAAAATATTGTAAAATTAAATGTTAAGCGTATGTCACATGCAAGAACTTGCACTAAGCATCACTCTACGTCGAATTAACGAATTCCTGACAGTGTTTAAATAAAAGGCGGGAATGAAAAATTACTTGTTACGCAATTAGTTCACAGTGTATTGTTGAATGTAAAAAATGAAAATATACCGATTTACACAGCCAAATATGATATAGATTATTCTATACTACGATAGTTTTTTTTATAGAATGGGGTGACAAACGAACACACAGTCCACCTGATGGTAAGTGGTTGCTGCGGCCCATAGACATCTACATCTATCCTCCATTACAAATCAAAATGCAGATGCGTTGTCACCCGTGAGGACTGAGATGGAATGCCTCGTTTCCAATGATTTTTCACTGGAAACGAGGCATTCCATCTCACAGAACCGGAGACCTTTTGGTCTCCGGTTCTCTACACTCACCATACGAAATACAGCAGCAGTAAGCTACTATTTCACGCTGGTATTCTGTGAGAGCGTAGTCCTTCCCCGGTCGAGCCGACCCATTCTTGCTACAACTATACTATTAATATAAGTGCAGCATGGCTCTACCACATATAATATTTATATATAAAAAACATATATATATATATATATATATATATATATATATGTATATATATGTATATATGTATATATTATATATATATAACAAAACATACTACATATATATACATACATACACATATACATACATATATATGTATGTATATGTGTTTTGTTTTTTTTAAATTATTTTTATACGATGGAATACTGATTCTGATAATGCAAAAATAATTCCATTGCGGGGCAAAATTTTTAGCCTAATCACATTGGCCGGAATCTTCTTTTTGTATGTGTTTGAATGGGTCCCTAAATGGTTTGAATTAACGATTGGAGCCCGAAGGTGGTGCTGTTGTCAATATCCAGAAATCACCAGAACTAATTAAATAGGTATAGAAAAAAAAGTTCTTTTTATAAATAGGTACTTGAATATTATTTTACCTCTTATTTAACATAAACGAGCTAAAATTATATTCATATAGATACTTTTAAAGATGATATGGTAATAAATAATAATGTTATTTGAGTGTGGTAAAAATTATGTATACATTTTATATATACATACTTAATAAAATTAAATTTTACGGCCTTAAAAATCATGGCAGATAGCGTTGTTCACCGTAAAAGAAGTCTTCAATCTTAAAACATGTTCAAGGTTGTCCTATACGATTTAATAAACTACCAATCGTAGTAAAAGTTCACTAAATATTACCAAGAATGACGGTGAGGCCATTAAAACGAAAAAAAAAACTTATTTCGAACACTTAAACACTGAGCTGTCATCATCGTCATCATCATTACAGCCCATGGTCAGTCCACTGCTGATCAAAGATTATCCCCAAAGAACACCACGGTCCTGAGCCTGAGTCATCTGTATCCATCGACTTCCGGCTCTCCTACCACTTATAGGTCGTGACTTCATCGAGTCGGGGCCACCCGCCGTTTCGCTTACTGGCATGAGGCTGTCACTCGAAAACCTTTTTCAAATAGGATGTATTTTTTTCGAGCGACGAATATGGCCGACCTAATGCCATTACAGGTTACTGATCCGTAGGAATATGTTGATACAAATCATCAAAAGTCAACTTTTAGTGTATCAAATAGTTCAAAAAAAAAAAAGAAACGAAGCTTTATATAAATAATAAAATAAAGAATGAAAACAAAAATACACGTAACGCTGTTTTTGTATTATATAAATCATGATAGCGTTTATTTAATAGAAACCGAAACAAAACCTGCAAAGTATCCCCACCGGTAATTGTAGCTCTTTGATTACATCAGTGGTCGCATTGTCCGGCGCAAATAGAAGCAGCCACGAGTCGTGATCGAAGCGTTCGAATCATGCGGGTCAAGTGCGGATCAGCTACGACGAATCGTAAAACATTATTATCAACAACTATAATAAATATTAGCTTTCTCACTTCTTCCTTTTCTATACCATTATCATCGTCAATTAACTTTCTCTCTTCTACTTCTTTTCCATATTCATCATCATCATCGTCGTCGTTATCAAGCCGTAAAAGTTTACTGCTGGATATATTCTTGTTATTTTTGATGATTAAAGTATGCATCTGTTACACTTTTACGGTGTAACAGATACAAACTGTAAGTATGTACTTCGTAATAACGTTTGACGTTACTACGAAATATGTATCAGTAAATCATTTTGCTTATTCAATTTAATGGGTAGTAATTACGATCCCATTTATATTTCAATAAAACCGAAAGGGACAAACATTCCACCTGATGGTAAACGGCTACATAGTCCGTGGACTCCTGCAGCGAGCTTCAAACAAAAAAGACTACAGGTGCGTTGTCACGTTAGAGTACTAAGACATTAGGGCAGCACCATTTTCTTAATAAAAGCTCAAATAATAAAGAAAACTGCTGTAACCTATACGCTTACTAAGCGTGGCAACTATGGCAAATTAATTTATGGAGAGGCCTGTGTTCAGAAGTGGATTTTAATTAAATGAATGATAAAACATAATAGATTACAGTTTGCAAGCTTTCCTACGAATATTTCTTAACGTGCAGTTTATTGGTTCAACATACACATTGAACCAATAAACTGCTGGGAGACTAAAATTAGGAACAAATCAGGTAAGGTCCAGTAATCGGATTAATAAGACGGCACGTTACAAGGGGAAGTGTTTTATTATTGCTTTTATCTTTGGGAATCTAAAAATTTTTTTTCGGCCAATTCATAGCTCGTCATTTATATCGCAACTGCTAACAATTTATTTAATTAGGAGCGTATCGCGATGGGGAGTTTTCGTCCGCTCCATGTTTTTCGTGTAATCATTTATTATTCTCGCTTAACAGGTCACAGAGCAATGTAGCTATTAAAGCGTTAAAAAAAAGGACTCGGAAGAAATCATAAATCAGGAATTAATTAAATAATACTGACTCTCATAGAACTAAACAAATATTTTAAATTGTCGCGTTCAATTTTAACAATTTTTTTTAGTCCCTCTCATAATTATTCATTATAAAGTACCTCATATGTCGGGATTTAAAAATAAGATAAAATTAAACGCTATAAAATCCGTAAAATTTTATTAAATGTATCGTGTATGCTCGCAAATGGCACGAGAAATCAGAAAACGGATACACACTTTACCATAAGTAATGTCATCATCATAATGAAACTTTAAGTGTCAGAAAAATAGTGTAAAGAGAATGATAAACAATTATAACTACATATCAAAGTTAATTGTGAATAGCTCGATACTCCCAGAGGCAAAGCTTTTGGCTGCGGCGCTGCGGGGCCTTAGATTCGAATTTCGCACGAAACAAGTCCTTTTTTTCTCCTGGTCTGAATTTTTGTCGAAGCGTAATTTATGTATACAACGAATTCACGATACAGCAGGCAAACTTTGTGTGGGTGAAATGTTTATTGAAAAATGCGTAAGTGTAATAATAATGATTAAATTATAGCTAAGTTGCTATCTAAAGTTTTGTGGAATACATCTGTCAAAGAATATACATAATAATTTTGCTAATAGTTATTTGAATATTCAAAGATTATGTATAGCACATTCGTTCGTGAGTTACTCACTAAGGGCGCACTGATAACCAACTGCGTATTCGGATGGTGCGTGTAAAAAGATCTTTTTTTAGAGTCCTCAGAGGTAACAACGCATCTGAATCTTTATTACTATATACAGATAGATGTAGATATCTATGAGCAACGGCATCCACTAACAATCAGGTGGACTGTGTGCTCGCTTTCACCCTTATCCTTTGAAAAGCTTCATGAATAATACTGAATAATACGAAATCAAACTGAGTTTCATTCATGTCATTTGTTAACATTGTTTTGTAGTTATAAATTGGTTAGAATTAGCTATTTATTGAAAACGGGCCAAATTAGGTGAAAAGGAACTCAGGTTCGGGGTCCTCTCAATCCGGCCGCGAAGGACCAATTGAAAAGGACCAGGTCGGTGTCCCTCTTGATCCTGAAAAGGACCAATTGAAAAGGACCTAGCGGATCGGGTACTAAGAAACAGGAATCGAGGCTTCTCTCGATCCGGCCTCCTATCACGCCTACGTTGGGTTCGGGAACAACGTATGTGATCTCCGCAACGGAGTAACACACAAGGGCGATAACCTCTTCCTTTTCAGCAAGTAGGTTCAGACGGGGATTACGGGTCTTCCGAAGTCGTCCCGGTCCCGACGCCTTAATTCTTCGATGTGGACTGTATAACTTAAGGGATGAATTACTTGGGAATGAAACAGCGATTATCTTCAAACCGTTCCGTGAGAGAGTAATCACTTTTCCCTATCACTTCCCTACACTTTTTCTTTCTTCTTCTTATTGACTGCTGGTAAGATCCCCGAACTATCTCGAAGGATTCCCGAACTTCCCCGAACTATTTCCGAACTTCCCCGAACTATCTCGAAGGATTCCCGAACGAATTGCAATAAAACCCGTTCACTAAGCTACCCCAGAGCTATACGCGAAAGTGAGCCGCGCCATCTGCGCGCTTGCGCAACTTAATTACATGAATTTGTACTATTACTCTCTCACGTTTCACTCAATATCTTTATTTATTCAAATCATATACAAATACAATTTATCAATATAGGTAGTACAAAACAATATCTACACCATGATATACATCATATCTTCATATCATAAAAAACCTTTTATTTATTAAACGAAAACTGCCTATTTTACTCACAAGTTCGAAATCGAAATTTCTTAAATATTTAACACAGAAAGTTAAAACAATGTTTCTCACTTGAATTTATACATAAGCTAACCAATACAATAGTTTAATTTACATTTTTTCTATTTATTTCACTATTTAAAACACTTTTAAATTTCTTATACAAAACTATCATTATTTCACTTATACACAGGAATTTTCACATAAAAATAACACAGAATTTACCTTTTTTAGCACGTACAATTAACCTGAAATATTTTACAAGTAATTTTTACATAAATCACTGAATTACAAACATTTTAAATTTTTACATATTCGGCCTCCTAAGGGCGTGGCTTGGCGTGCGTCTATGAACTCACACTATTTGAACAACTAACTTTTGCACGGCTCTCGGCTATCAGAAAAAATGAAATTCTGAAATTCACCAATTTTGACCATATTAGGCAAATTAAATGCTTTTATACAATTTTCGAACTGTATGAAACTATCTTTAATCAGATAACAATATAAATGAATGTTCTCATTAATCAATCATAACAAATAGGCATTTGTTTTCGTACAAAACGTATCAAACTTATACAAAACAACGTTTATGCGATTAATATCCATTAATTCTGCCTATGCACAGAGTGATTATCTCGACCGGGGAACAAATCCGATCTTTAACTTCACTTTAATATTCTTATGAATTTACATCATTTGAAAGATGATTTCAACCGGGGAACAAATCCGGTAACATAATTTATATCTTAAATTCCTTACGAATTTATTAAGCGATATTACTTAGGAAAACAAACAAACTAGTCCGGCCTGGGAGTCGAACCCAAGACCTTCATATCATTAATTCGACATTTCTTAAAGATTTAACTAAGCATTCTCTTATCAGAGCGTCGTTGCTCGTGACTGCCCCTTTTTTCATAGCAACGTCATCGGTTGATTTAATAAACTGAAACATTTTTATAGGCGCGTCGCCAACAATCTCCCCCCCGTGCGTTAGCACCATCATTTGGGAGGCGTCGCGGGTACCAGGACTATTATTCTGGATGTAGGTCTCCTCAAGATACCTGTGCTAGTAATGACGTCAACCACTCTGGTGTGACCGTCTGGTCCCGGTAACGTTCTACTAATTTTACCTTTTGGCCACGTATTTCGTGGCAACGAATGATCTATTATCAAAACAATATCGCCTTCTTTAGGTTCCATGAACTTGCCGTTATCACCTGTTCGAGGTATTAACGTAGGCATGTATTCTTTCAGCCATCTTGTCCAAAAATGGTCGGCTAACCTCTGTGCAGCTTTCCAATTGAGTTGACCCGTCAGATGTCGCTCTAAAAATAATCCAGGTGGTCGATCACCACATGAGCGTCCCAGAAGAAAATGATTGGGTGTCAAACCCTCTTCAGGACTATCCATACTGAATGTTACCAGAGGTCTGGAATTTACCGTATGCTCTGCTTCTAAAAGTAACGTATGTAGAACCTCCTCTCGTGGGCTCTTCTCCTTAAGCGTAGCGGTCAACGCAATTTTAATCGATCTTACTAACCTCTCCCAGGCGCCACCCATGTGCGGTGCTCCCGGAGGTATAAATTTCCATTTAATATATTTCTTAAATGACTCGTTTGTCATGCCCTCATAGCATTCTTCGCATGCTTTCAATAATTCTTTATTTGCAGCTTTGAAATTTGTCCCGTTATCGCTGTATATAACGGCTGGTTTTCCTCTTCTGGCGATAAATCGCCTTAACGCCATTATCATTGACGCTGGTGTCAATGAGGCTGCTAATTCCAGATGTACTGCTCTGGTGGTCAGACACGTGAATAAAACGCCCCAACGTTTTTCGTGTCGCCTTCCTATAGTCACACTCATAGGACCAAAATAATCTACAGCTGAGCATGTAAAAGGTGGCTCATGATGAGCTATTCTTTCCAGAGGAATATTTCCTTGTGGCACGTTTTGCGGCTTTGACCTGTATGTCCTGCACCACTGACAATGGTGTGACACACTTCGTACTACATTACGCAAGTTCAAGACGTAAAATTTCTGGTTCACCTCATTCATCACCGTCTGGTGATTGGCGTGTCCAAAATGATGATGAACTTCTCTAATCATCATTTTAACGATTTCGTGTTTACCGTCTAATATGACAGGTTTTCTACTTTCCTCGGTCAAATTAGACTTGAAAGGTAAACGTCCATTTAAACGGAGTAAGTTATCCTCTCCTATTTCCATAGATAATTTACTTAAGCGTGAACTTCTTTCAACGCTTTTGCCTGCTTTCAAACATTTTATTTCCGAATGAAAACACTCGTCTTGAATGAATTTCCAAATTAATATTTCCGCCTTTTTCAAGAGCGCTGTGTCCAACGCGCTATCGGGTCCTTTAACCGACTTTGCTAAAACTTTGTTGGAACACATAACCGACTTTTCGGTTGCGTCGTCGGGTCCTTTAACCGACTTTCTTAAACTCTTGAATTTTTCTACCGCTTGTAAGGTGCGTGTAGTTGCTCCAAGGAATTTCTTAAAGCTGCTAAATCGTCCGTAGTCGGGTAGACTTAACGGTTCTTGCTTTCTTAACGTATTTACGCCCTTTGGCGATTTTTTCTTCACCTGTTTCTAAGCTATTTATGGTGTCCACTTGTTTGGGCCATAAATCAGGACTTTTCCTGAGGAATTCAGGTCCTTGAAACCAGCGATGACTTACATCGAAGGTGGAAGGAAAATTTCTAGTGGCGTCGTCTGCCACGTTTTGTGACGTTGGAACCCATCGCCATTCACATGGCTTACTGTGATCTTCGATCTCAGCCAATCGATGAGCAACGAATGGTTTTTCCGGTGTGCTACGAAGACTTGTGGAAAAACTTATTATATCCCGTTTGATATTCCAAATCAAACCTAACGTGCGCTCTGTGTGCTCTTTATCTCCAAGCGAAGCACTGTCGCTCTTATATTTATTTTCCATATTACTTAAAACTTCGGGTCGGTTGCTAGCCCATCCCCTCAGTTGGAAAGAAGCATGCTTATGTAATTCATACATATCGTTTACTATCCTTTCGGCCGTTGTCACGTCGGGAAATGCCTGTAGGTAATCATCCATATAAAAATTGCTTTCCGTAGCGGAAGCTGCTTCTGGATAGATATGTGCGTTGTCCTGCGCATTTCTATTCTTTACATATATAGCGATGCATGGTGATGATGCCGCTCCAAATATGAGTGACGTCATTCTATACTCTTCCGGTGGCGCGTCACGATTGTGCCGCCATAAGAATCGAAGGCTATCCCTGTCTTCTTCCCGGATTTTCACTTGCAGGAACATTTCCTTAATGTCTGCCATTACTGCCACGCTTCCTTCTCTGAATCGTAGCAGAACTCCGAACAACGACTTCAATAAGTCCGGTCCGGTCAACAACGCATCGTTAAGACAACGTCCGCCCGTCCTTGCGGCGGCGTCGAAAACTATCCTTATTTTCTTCTTTTGTGGGTGAGTCACTGCGAAGTGAGGGAAGGTACCACGTACGTGGGGAAATGGAAATATGGTTCGCTTTCTCTGCGTAACCGTTAACGATGAGATTTTCAATTTGCTTCTCGTATTCCTTTTTCAACTCGCTATTTTTGTCGAGCTTTTTCTCAATATTAAACAGGCGACTTTCAACCTGTGCCCTATTCGATGGCAAGCACTCATTGTCTGTGCGCCATAACAAAGCAGTCTCGTACCTATTATTAGGTATACGACGTACCGTTTTGTTCAAAATATTTAAAGCTCGTTCTTCTGGGTCGTTCACGGGCTTTCTAGCCGATACTCCCAGAGATTCCAAACTAAAATAATCCTTGATTAATTTATCCATATCTTCCTCCTTCTTGGTGGAAATGTGGTTAACAATCTTGATTGGTTTAATGCCACCCGATATGTGACCATGCAAAACCCACCCCAGTTTGGTGAGCGATGCTACAGGTAGGTTCTTACCTCCCGAAACCAATTCACGAGTAACTATGAGATGCCAATTGTCCTGACCAATCAATATGGTAGGCTTGGACCTCTTATACATCAACTCATCCTTGATCGGTGTCAAATGAGAACACCGTTGCAATAATTCTCGGCTTACCGACTGAGGAGCGAGGTTAAGTGACTTAATTGTTTGTACACTTATCTCTTCTAAGTCGCTCGAATAAATGCCTTTTATTTTAACGTTTAAGCGATACGAACTATCGTCGTTAATTCGCTTACCTCCCACGGCTTCGATACGTAATCCCTCTTTACGTCCGCGAGGCGCTAACTTCTGAGCCATCCACTCCTCTATGAGTGTCATGGTCGATCCCTCGTCCAGAAGAGCTGTTGTCCTGACCTTTCCTCTAGGCCCATGCAACTCGACCGGTATGATCTTTAAATATGCACATGCCAGTGCATTTACTGTACTAACAGTTGTAATCTGAGCCTCTTTACCCCCCCTCGTCCCCTTGTGGCGAGGTATTTTCATTGGGGTATCGGTGTAGCATTCGATGATGTGACATTCTACATCCTTCTACACCACATTTTTTCGCTTTGCACTCTAACCTCCTATGGTTAGGTGACAAACATTGGAAACATACTTTGGCCTTTTTGACGGCTTCCCATTTCTCGCGAATATTCATGTCCTTAAACTTGTAACAACTCACTATAGAGTGCTCCTTGTTGCATATAACACACTTATGTGTTACCCGACTTACAGGCTTGTCCTGGGTTATCATAACCACTTGTCGGTTGTGCCTTTTATTATTTCGGCGTTCTAAACGCTCGCTCATATTACTTCGGCGCATATAGCGCTCGCTCTCGGCACAGCTGCGTACACCTCCCTTTGCAGTGTGTACAGTTTGCTTCCTGAATTCAGGACGCTTCCTTTTTTCAGGCGCATTTTCATTGCTTAAGGACGTTCCAAATTGTTCACTCAATAAATTTAAAAACTTGGCCATCTTCTGTAACTCTGGCTCCAAAGGATATTGAGCTCGATATTCAAACCATTTAAATTTAATCATAGTTCCAAGTTTCTCCACTATGCGGCTCACTAACTCCGGTGAGTATAAATACTGTGGTTGATTCAACGCTTGTATTGTGGCAACCACGTTCGTAATACGACTTGCAAAAGATCCTATATTTCGGCAATCTTCTGCCAATCTTGGCATACGCTTTACATTCTCGATTTCGGCTAGAATGAGCATCTCAACCCTACCGAATCTTCTTTCGAGAGCGTTCATTATTTCTTCAGGTTCACATAAAGTAAATAACAGCGACTTAACCGCCTCTTTAGCGGTGCCCTTTAATGCCCTCCTAAGGCGTGCGACATTTTGCACCCCTGAAAATTGGCCTTTTGTGTCTTCAAACACCGTTTTGAAAATTATCCATTCACCCGGGTCTCCATCGAACACCGGTAATTCCTGGAGGAAATGAAGCTGGGAAGATTTATCTTTACCAGCTATTTTTATTGCACTCACAATCGCTTCGGTCAATTCTGACACCTCACTCGCGTGTGTTTTCTGTGCATTTCCTAGGTTGCGCTCGACCTCCGCCCCTTTGCGGCGTGATCCTTTACACGCCTCCTTATCAGTAATATCGGGTTGTGCTACACTAACCGGCGCGCTCATTATGGTTTGCTGAACCCAACTCCTTACGAAAGGTTCCACCTGAGTATTCCGCTCTTCATCATCCTCACTCGAGTCGATTTCCTCTTCTCGGTTGAGTCGTGCCAACTCCAATTGAGACTTGGCTAAGGCAGCAGCTGCCTGTGCTCGTTCGAGCTCTGAGCGTTCGAATTTAATCCGCGCCTCTAATTCGGCTTTCAGCCTCGCCGATCGCGATGACCTACTACCTCTCTGTGACCCTTTATCACTAGTGTGCCCGATTACTGTCCTTGACGATGCCGCTTCTTCGGTCCTTTGACCTACTTTTTCGACCACCGTTTCACTCCTGGATATAACGGATTGTTGTGCGGTGCTGGCCTGCGTACCACTGGTGTCCGTCCTGTTGCTCGTCGTTGCTATGGACGTCCCTGAGTCCCACGTGCATGTGGACGTGTCTGTGGTGGCTCCACTTGAAGGAGTTGCTCCATTTGACGCAGTAGCTGTGGTCGCTCCAGATGATTCCGCTTCTTTAGCTTTTCTTGAGAGCCCTGTCCTTGTCCTGCTCCCTTCGCTTCTCCCTGTCTGGTCTTGTGCCTTCTTCATCTTGCAGGAAGGTAATTGTTGGCCTACGGTCCCTAACTGTCCCTACAGTCCCTACGGTCCCTACAACCCCTTACTTACAACCCTTCTACACCCCAACCTAACACCACTACCCCTCCCCCCTTTATCTCCCAACCCTACAACCCTACTACCACCCTAACAGCCCTATCAGCCCTATCAATCCTGAACGGGGCCTACCGAGGTGAGCCGTCCAGGGATGGAGTCGTGCAGGAATGGAATGGAGGAAAGGTTTAGGAACTGTCCCGCCAAGGAATATGACGAAACAGTCGAGCGGTAGTGCAAGCGCAGTCTCGCTCGAGAGAACTGCTCCACCCGAAGGTGTTATGCCAGAGCCCAACCGTTTGGCACCGTTAGGTGGTCGGGATGTATGCTGTGCTCGCCGCCCAGTTGCCGGTGACGCCTCGTCCAAGCGCCCTCCTCCGGCCGCGATGCAGTCAGGTGCCCACGCGCACCCTCGCCCGGCAGCAGCAGCGGTGGATGCTTTTTGCACCCTGATGACCCGACGGGAAATGCCGGACACGGTCGTCCGACAGGAAATGCCAGACACGATCGTCTGACAGGAAATGCCGAGCACGCTTGCCCGACAGGAAAAATGCCAAGCCCTGCTTGGCTACGATGAGTGCCTTCACAAGACACCTGCGCCCGGCTGCGATATGTGCCCCATGCGAGCACACGCCCCAAGCTGCAATCCCGGTTTTCTTTCTTCCGGTAGTTCCAGGTCCAGCCCTTCAGTGCTGCCGTCCTGGTCTTCAGGCCTTTGGTCCTATTGCTTCAGCTCAAACCTCTGGCTTCCTTCGGTTGCTGATCTTCACTCGGCTTCCGAAGGTCTTCTTCTTCCACAACCAGCAGTCCATAGCTGGTTCCTTGATCCAGCTGGCGGGGTTCGGGTGGTCTTCAATCCGGCTCCGAAGGTCCAATTGAAAAGGACCAGGTCGGTGTCCCTCTTGATCCTGAAAAGGACCAATTGAAAAGGACCTAGCGGATCGGGTACTAAGAAACAGGAATCGAGGCTTCTCTCGATCCGGCCTCCTATCACGCCTACGTTGGGTTCGGGAACAACGTATGTGATCTCCGCAACGGAGTAACACACAAGGGCGATAACCTCTTCCTTTTCAGCAAGTAGGTTCAGACGGGGATTACGGGTCTTCCGAAGTCGTCCCGGTCCCGACGCCTTAATTCTTCGATGTGGACTGTATAACTTAAGGGATGAATTACTTGGGAATGAAACAGCGATTATCTTCAAACCGTTCCGTGAGAGAGTAATCACTTTTCCCTATCACTTCCCTACACTTTTTCTTTCTTCTTCTTATTGACTGCTGGTAAGATCCCCGAACTATCTCGAAGGATTCCCGAACTTCCCCGAACTATTTCCGAACTTCCCCGAACTATCTCGAAGGATTCCCGAACGAATTGCAATTTTTTTTTTTTTTTTTTTTTTGCGCCCGAAGCAAATATGGGCAACCCTCCGGAAAGCGGGGGAGGGAGGTGGTGAATGCTCATAGCATACCACGCAGCCGGCTGCGTGGTTATGTGGCGACTTTTACCCACTAAACACCACCTTTTAGGAAATGGCTTAACGATCTGACTGGAGATCTCTAAGCCGTATACGAACGCGACCCTCCTTGGCAGAAAGGAGGGCGCAACGAATTGCAATAAAACCCGTTCACTAAGCTACCCCAGAGCTATACGCGAAAGTGAGCCGCGCCATCTGCGCGCTTGCGCAACTTAATTACATGAATTTGTACTATTACTCTCTCACGTTTCACTCAATATCTTTATTTATTCAAATCATATACAAATACAATTTATCAATATAGGTAGTACAAAACAATATCTACACCATGATATACATCATATCTTCATATCATAAAAAACCTTTTATTTATTAAACGAAAACTGCCTATTTTACTCACAAGTTCGAAATCGAAATTTCTTAAATATTTAACACAGAAGGTTAAAACAATGTTTCTCACTTGAATTTATACATAAGCTAACCAATACAATAGTTTAATTTACATTTTTTCTATTTATTTCACTATTTAAAACACTTTTAAATTTCTTATACAAAACTATCATTATTTCACTTATACACAGGAATTTTAAAATAAAAATAACACAGAATTTACCTTTTTTAGCACGTACAATTAACCTGAAATATTTTACAAGTAATTTTTACATAAATCACTGAATTACAAACATTTTAAATTTTTACATATTCGGCCTCCTAAGGGCGTGGCTTGGCGTGCGTCTATGAACTCACACTATTTGAACAACTAACTTTTGCACGGCTCTCGGCTATCAGAAAAAATGAAATTCTGAAATTCACCAATTTTGACCATATTAGGCAAATTAAATGCTTTTATACAATTTTCGAACTGTATGAAACTATCTTTAATCAGATAACAATATAAATGAATGTTCTCATTAATCAATCATAACAAATAGGCATTTGTTTTCGTACAAAACGTATCAAACTTATACAAAACAACGTTTATGCGATTAATATCCATTAATTCTGCCTATGCACAGAGTGATTATCTCGACCGGGGAACAAATCCGATCTTTAACTTCACTTTAATATTCTTATGAATTTACATCATTTGAAAGATGATTTCAACCGGGGAACAAATCCGGTAACATAATTTATATCTTAAATTCCTTACGAATTTATTAAGCGATATTACTTAGGAAAACAAACAAACTAGTCCGGCCTGGGAGTCGAACCCAAGACCTTCATATCATTAATTCGACATTTCTTAAAGATTTAACTAAGCATTCTCTTATCAGAGCGTCGTTGCTCGTGACTGCCCCTTTTTTCATAGCAACGTCATCGGTTGATTTAATAAACTGAAACATTTTTATAGGCGCGTCGCCAACATTAGGAGTACCGTTAACCGGGCCTCTGTCACTCTTGCTACCTGCGTGAAATAATTACCTAAAATCGCGATTCACGCAGTCGGGGCTAGCGCGTATATTTAACACTGTTTACGTAAATCGTTTTTAGTAAACACTAGTCGTAATTTTTGTTTAGTGTTTAGTGTTTAATTGTAGGATAAAATAGTTCAAAATTTTAATGTGATTTAAAATAATATATGTTTATATAACCTATCTATCTGATAATTTATAATGGCTAAAACTTCGAACCTACTATAATTGTTGCGTGGATGGATGCATAATGAGCAAACGAAAGGATTCAGATATATTATTTTTTAAGTTACCTAAGGATAATGAAAGGTACATTTA
This sequence comes from Parnassius apollo, assembly GCA_907164705.1. NCBI lineage: Eukaryota > Metazoa > Arthropoda > Insecta > Lepidoptera > Papilionidae > Parnassius > Parnassius apollo. Next base: position 3,339,738 of record CAJQZP010000295.1, read on the forward strand.
TTTCATTTTTTTTTTGTTAAATAAATACTTATAGCAAAAAAGAATTACGTAATAATTTATTTAAATTATTACGTAATTCTTTTTTGCTATTAATTGTAGGATAAAATAGTTCAAAATTTTAATGTGATTTAAAATAATATATGTTTATATAACCTATCTATCTGATAATTTATAATGGCTAAAACTTCGAACCTACTATAATTGTTGCGTGGATGGATGCATAATGAGCAAACAAAAGGATTCAGATATATTATTTTTTAAGTTACCTAAGGATAATGAAAGGTACATTTATTTCATTTTTTTTGTTAAATAAATACTTATAGCAAAAAAGAATTACGTAATAATTTAAATACAGAAGTAATACCTAAGTACTTTATTACAAAACTTGGTTGAAATTTACGTAGGTAACTTACGAAATTTACGTAGGTAAATTGAATATACAGTCTTAATAAAAATTTTAAGTTATCACAAAGCACTGAAATTAAAACTTTGTTTACAAGATTTTTAATTAATTAGAATACAATCACATTTCATTTAGGAATCGTATTTAAGGTTCATTTGTTGTTTACACTACCAACCTATTTCTTCCGAGCGATCGCGATTTGCGACGAGTTACCTTGCACGTTGCATGCGTTAGGCACAGAATTCGATCAGTCAGAATAGGTAGAATAGGTACCTTACCTATTTTACTTACTATTTCGCAACGTTTAATTTATTTATTTACACTCTTTATTGCACACAAAAATTTATGTACAATTAGGTGGCCTTATTGCTTAACAGTGATCTCTTCCAGGTAAACCTTGGTAACGTACGGGTAGCACTACATATTATTTATTCTATGCCTTGGTGAAGGAGATGCGTAAATAGAAGTGTGCATAAATAGTAGACAAATGAGCATATATTAATACACATTATAAGCTTAATAAGTACCTACTTACATGTGTTTTTAATATATTCTTGACAGCCCTTAGTAACCACGGAAAAACAACTGATGTGGGAATGGGAAAAGATGCAAAGTAATACTGACTCTCGAGCGCAGTGATAAAGGTTTATTTAGATTGCGTGCGCAATTTATCTAATTAATAATAATTATGTAGGCTATTAAACGTCTAAAAGTGAAACTTTTGTACGTAGTACTATTATTTATTCTGTGCCTCAGCCGACGAGCATGTATGCGTAGGCATATGGATGTGAAGGAGGCGAGAGAGGTGTGTCAGGATTGCGCCAAATGGAAGTCTGTAGTCTCTACCTACCTCTCTGGGTGACAGGCGTGAGTTTTTATGTATATGTACGTAATTTAGTTAGGTTTTCTTGTACCCCATATGTTTGTTTTAAAAAATGAATTTTCTTTTTTTCTTTTAAATATTGGCAAAAAATATCTCGTACAATAGCAGCTTTATTACTGCTGTGCTTCGTATGGTGAGTGTAGAGAGCCGAAGACCCTTTCTACGCTGGAAACGAGGTATTTTTTCTTAGTCCTCAGAGGACATCAACCACATTGTTTAAAAATTTCAACTTTGTTAATCAAAAATATAGTATTTTTAACTAAATAAAAAGTAGTAAAACCTTATCTTTTATGAAAGCTTGTTGAAATATATTGAGATTTCTTTTAAATTGTGCACACTACAAGTACATGCAAAGGTAAATTGTTTCGTGCACTGCTGGATATTTTCAAAATAAGGAAAGCTGCGCTTGTCTGATGACCGTGTGAAGTATGGTCCTATTGTTACTTATGACTAGCGTTAATTAAAACTAACCTATCATCAAAAAGGTCACGCAATTTACTAGGTACAATTAAAAGCCAATATTAGCAATAAATGACCCTGATTACCCATTCAAATTGCCCTTTAATATATCTATAAAACACCATAAAACCGCAAAACAATTTTCACTTGATATATATCGCGTGCATTCCCACAGAATATTGTGAATTATAAGTCCCAATAATGAATTGATGAATCATGATTATTTTTGTAAGTAAAAGTGATGGGAATTGTCAGTTGTCTTTAAAAAATTGATTATCAGAAACTAAATCATTAAAGTTTTATTATATTATGTATAGTATAGTATACACATATATTTAATAAATAAATGTTTGAGTCTTAAAATAGTGCTGAAAAAATGTTTTCTATGTGTTAAAAATGTTTGTAAAAGAAATTCGAAAAATAATAAAATTATAAAATCATAAATAAATTTGAAAAGTGTATTTTAACCATTAACGTTTTATTTTTAACATAGTTTAAGGGTGAAAAGTGATGCGAAGTAAGTGGATGCTGTGGCCCATAGACATCTATATCTATCCTCGTTTAAGAATAAAATGCAGGTGATGCGTTGTTATCCCCGACGACTACAATGGAATGCTTAGTATCCAGTAAAAAGGGTCTCCGGTTCTGTACACTTACCATACGGAGCACGCCAGTTTTGAGCTGCTATTTTAAGCTAATGTTCTGTGAAATATTTGGCTAACAGAGAATTAAATCCAAGGACCCGTCTGTATTGTAAAGCATGAACATGGTTGTATTTATACGATAGTAGTTCTTGGACTAATTTTACAAGAAACGTATTTTGAGTAACAATATTTAAAAAAAATTATTTCATATAATCAGGAAGTGGCAAATGGTCTTAAAAATATATCTTTGTATGTAATTCCTAACGTCTTATAGAAAAAATAATATGAATTCTTGCGTGTCAGAGTCATACTGCAGCTATGTTATCGTTGTAATACAAATTGGTCGGCTCGACTGATGAAGAACCACGTCCTTACGGAATACATGCGTAAAATAGCTTAATGCTACTCTGTTCGTATGGTGAGTGTAAAGAACCTACATGATCGTGCATCCCTAAGAAGCAATCTCCCTTTTGTAAACTAGCGTTTTCCCATGAAAGTCGTACGTGTGGAATTTATTACGCGTGGATTAGTTTCCAAGAGATTTTTATTTGTGCAGAACACTTATTAAAAAAATTAGCTTAAGTTAATCCTTATAACATCAGCTATCTGCCAGTGAAAGTCTCATCAAAATAGGTACAGTCATTTCGGAGATTAATCGGAATAAACAGAGGCACAGACAAAAAATTTGAAGTTTTTTTTTTATATAAATACCGTTTATAATATCATATGTATTTAGTAAAAAGGCGTTATTTTGAAATAACAAATAAATACTTCAATTTTATTTATTTATGTGTAGTAGATGGGGCATTCCTTTCGAGAAAAGATGTAGATGTTAATGTCATCCACTTACCAACAGGTGAATTGTGTGCTAGTTTTTCACCCTTATACCCTTATTCTACAATAAATATAAAATTGTTATGTAAGAAACTTTTTCTTTAATTTATTAAATTAAATAATAATAAAAATTTGCTACTGATATTATCGCAGTGTAAACAATGCATATGAATGCATTTTCTGATAAATCTTTTTGGAGTAGAGTCCCGCTACAGCTATATTATAGTAGTAGCACGAATGGTTCGGCTCGACCGGGGCAGGACCACGCTCTCAAAGAATACCAGCGGAAAATGGCAGCGTAATGCTGTTGTGTTTCGTATGGTGAGTATAGAGAATCGGTGACCCTTTTTACTGGAATCGAGGCATTCCATCTTAGTCCTCACGGGTGACAACGCATTTACGTTTTGATTCTTAGATGAATATAAATGTGAATGTGTATGGGCCAAATCTTACCATCAGATGGACTGTGTGCTCGTTTGTCACCCAATGCTATAAAAAGTCCAGCTATTTTTAACTTGTTTTGTCTAGTTATTTGTGTAACATAATATACATGTAGGATGGAAAACTGTTCTTTATTCAAAAATAAAGGGTTTCTGGCTGGTTCTTCCCAGGACAGAGGAATTTTCCAAACCAGTGGTAGCTTAAACATTTATAATATATGTTGATTAAAAAGTTTCCTCATTTGTTTATTTATGATTCATCTTCTTTTATGTCGCGTCTTGTAGGATTTCCTTTAATCATCACGCTTTTTAATAGTAAAATGGTTACAAACTAGCACGCAGTGCACCTGACGGTAAGACATCTACATTTTTCCTCAATTGAGAATCAAAATGCAGATGCGTTGTCACCCATGAGGACTAACATGGAATGCCCAGTTTCCAGTAAAAGGGGTCTCCGGTTCTCTACACTCACCATACGAAACACAGCAGCCTTAAGCTGCAATTTTACGCTGGTATTCTGTGAGAGCGGTCCTACCCCTGTCGAGCAAATCCATTCCTACCACAGTAATATAGCTGCAGCGTGGCTCTCCTTACTTCTACACTCCAAGCTACCCCGCTTGTCGGGCGCATTGATTAACATAACCAGATGTATTATATATACATTTGACGTTGCTGCCCGTCTTCCGTCTAAATACTTTATATCTGGCGTAAACAAGATGGTTATACCACTATCTTTCGGAATCCGTACAATTTTTTTTCAAAATTTCTCGTTGTTGTCTTTTACGAGAAATAGATTATATGACGATTTTTTTTTCTATTTATCTTTATACGCTTACAAAATGGAATCGTGGTAGAGCTACGCTGCAGCTATATTACTGTGGTAGGAATGGATCGGATCGACAGGGGTAGGACCGCTCTCACAGAATACCAGCGTAAATACTGCTATGTTTCGTATGGTGAGTGTAGAGATCTGGAGACCATTTTTTGACTGGAAACGAGGCATTCCATCTTAGTCCTCAGGGGTGACAACGCATCTGTGTTTTGATTCTTAATCGAGGATAAATGTAGACGTCTATGGGTCGCAGCATCCACTTACCATCAGATGGACTGTGCCCTCGTTTGTCACCCTTATTCTATAAGAAAAAGGTCCTGATTACTAATTTTTTTCGACATGACAACGTTTTACATACTCGTAGATCAAGTCATAGTTGTATTTAGTTCAACATGTTTGGAAAGTTTTTGCTATTATAATAATATTTAAAACTATTGATGCGCCCTGGCTTTGCATTTTTTTGATTTTTGACATTTGGGTGATTTCTGGATCACGACAACAGTGCCACCATGGGGTCCAATTGAGTTTTGAAACCATATAGGGACTTACATAAATACACACAAAAAATCATCAATATCGTTTGAGCCGTTATTGAGTTTTAGCGAGAGTAACGTAGAACAATTGATATAGGTACCTACCTAATGTAAAAGGATGTGTAATCAACGCCGTCTTAGGCCTTACCGGGGCCCTTGGGCACACAAGAATTTGAGGCCCTGTTGGAAAGTAAAAAAAAACTGAATGATAAAAACATTTTTCTGTTGTGATCTTAATCAAATAATATGTCATTAATGACAACACGGCGGCGCCACTTTACAATGAGGAAAAATATTTGACAGATTTAATAGCGGGGACAACAATTTCTTAGGAAAATATAAACTTTCTTTAAAAAAGAATATATTCTATAATAACATCAATACGTGTATTCTTTTTACTTATTTCATTAATACTCGTATTTAGGCTTCACATGTCTAAAAATAAGGATCGTAACAATTATGTGCTGTAAAATCTAATATTTCTGGTTAAAATTATTACTTACTTACTTACTTATCTCCACGCACAATCCCTAACGGGGTAGCCAGAGAGAACAGATCGCCAAGTGTCACGATCCTTACATACCTCTTTCGCTTCTTTCAGGTTCATTAACTTCTTCATACATGCACGTCTAGGTATCCGAGTACTCTTGACCTTCCCCTCTTCGAGCAATTTGCTCACATGGTCTTCGAAAGTTAGTCTCGGTCTACCTCGACACCTTTTAATATTTACTTTCGCTCTATATATTTTCTTCACCATTCGGTCTTCACTCATTCGCTCAACGTGCCAAAACCATTGGAGTACGCCCCTATCAATTTTTGTGATAAGGTCATCTTTCAATCCTGCCATATTGCGAATCTCTTCGTTTCGCTTTCGATCGGCTATGGTAACGCCACACATTTTACGAAGAGATCGCATCTCCACTGCATTCAACTTGCTTTTATGCTTCTTCTGGCATACCCAGGTTAAAAATTATCATATTAAAAAATCATTTGCCGTTAAATCTTTTGAAGCGTTATTTTTATTAAACAGTACGAAATGATATTTTTATCAAATAAATTATAAATACATACATAGATTGCCGAAAATTAAAAAAATCCGGGCTATAAGTAAGGCCACTCTACAGCCCGACAAAATCGCCCAGCGGCGAAACGCAGAACTACATATTTTCTACCAAGGAAATCTGTCAATGCCGCTTTTTCTGGCTAACTCAGCAATGTGTGGCTTGTCACTGCTCATGGTTGCCAGAAAGTCACTAACAACGTCCTCATTTACTCTATAATTTTTGTCGGATTATATTTTCTTAAAAGAGAAAAAAGATTGTATAGCGTAAGCGAATAAGGTCGATGGCCCTATTGTCACGGGGGCCCCATGACGACGGGGCCATGCCAGGGCACAACGTCAGGGCCCCGTGTGCCCTTATGGTAAAGACGGTACTGTGTGTAATATCATTGGTTGTGCCTCTAAAACTGTAATTAATGGTATCCATTATTTTAGTATTAACCTGTACTGCTCTTACTAACTCGCCCCCGCCTAGTAAGGTGACCACGGTGTATTTATTACCTACAGAGGTTAAAAAAGCTTTAAAAGAATTTCACAACCAAAATTTCACATAGTTTTTCATGACTTTTCCAAAGTGCGACATTTAATACGATTGTTAAAACAAGAACAATGGAAATTAATGTTGAAAACGTTATTTATATATAAAATCATTATCAGATATATAAAAAATTGTTCATCATAAAACTGGCGTTACGTCTGCGTGTGAAATGACGACACCTGTGCCGAGGGGTGAACGTAGTTTTACAGAGCTTCACTAAAACAGAGGTAGCATTTATTAATAAAAGTCTTAAATGGGACATTTTACGATTTTTGTTACATAAAAAGTTTAAGGCAGGTGTTTGTAAAATTTTTGTTCTCATTATTACTGTTATACGTTGTCAGTTGCTGTAGAAAAGTTTTAAAACTAATTGTAAAGTATTTTTTTTAATATTCTGTCTATTATTTGATGTTTCCACTTGGATTTTGTCACTTAATTTTTCTATTTAAAATTTACTTAAGGACATAAAGTTATTTGTAGAGATAGTAAGCTTATTTATCTATCTAATTATATAGGCACTGTACCACTGTATTCAATTGGTTATTTTATGGTATTTTACCTGAGTATTTTAAAATTTGTAACAACTTTAGATTGTTCTGTATTGTGATAAATTATGAACGTAAATAATTTCAATTGAGTTTATAAGATAATGTTGAATAGTGATAATAATAACGTTTAATATTTACTTAAATTTGTATAAAATTAAGAGTAATACTCCTGTTCAAATATTTTTACGAAATAGCTTTATCCTAACATTTAATTAAGTTTGTATAAAAAGAGTTATTATAATATTAAGGAATTTATGGATGATAAAAACCCCTGGGAAGGGTGATCGCTACCAAGTTATTTCTAATTTGTCTTGTGTTGTTAATTGTAAACATGATTGTAAGCTATTATTTGAAAAAAAAAAATAGTCCCCCTGGGTTCCTTGCAGGACAGAGGTTTTTTTGCGAACCTGTAGTAGATGAAAAAAGTTACTTTAAGTATTATTTATAATCTACATTGAATAAAAAGGGTTCTGATTCCGTAATGTTATATTGTTTAATATTAATTTTGAACATGCAACTTCAATGCTGTTCCTTTTATAAATGTGCTCCATATTTTGTTAAAAAGGTGTTGAAACTTATGTTTCTTAACATTAAAATATCTTTAGATAATGTGACGAACCGAGATTTAATTTCCAGATGTCGAATATGTTAGTGTAGTACAGCAGAAAAGTTTTTTACAACATTAAAATGATATGAAAGCTTACAGTCCACACAATGGTAATGTGGCTTTTGCAGTCCATCGACACGTGCAACTAACTTAAAGCAAAGAAAACCACGACAAGAAGAATTAGACAAAAAGTACAGAAAGGAAGATCTATAAATTATATGATGATAGCAAGAAAATACCATACTTTTTATTTATTTTGTTAGTGTGATTATCATCAACACAGAAAATATTTATTAATTTACCTAAACATGCAGGTAGAATATCGTGTTAAGATGAAACCTACGAAATAATCCTTACAATTAAAAAGTCGAGGAATTTTATCAAATTCAAAATTCTGAGGGCCAGTTCTTTTTTCACTCGAAGGCTAAGTAAAATCATTTAACGATTAAACGCAATCAACGTTCTTGTTTTAGTCTGTATTATGTAGATAAATGGTTATAGAAATCAAAATCTGATGTGTGAAATATAGCGCATTACTCTATACATTTAAACCAAGTGCAATAATAAGCCCATCATCAAAAAGCACCGGAAATATGACATGGAAACGTGACAAACGAAATTTCTTGGCGATTCCTCATTTCACCCCTCACACAATAAACCATTTGATTTGTGTAATCAAATGCGGGCATTCGAATTAATTAGTTCGTTACGCACCTGAGCGTTTACACTTTTGTATTGTGTGCAACTAACAATTTAAATTTTAAAATCTTTTTTAACCTTTCATTGTACCTTATTATATAAGACTTAAGACTTAAAATGATTGTTTACAATTGCAGGACAATGCACATGTTGCTCGTGTTTGACAAATCTTTTGTTCAATGTAAACTTATAATTGTTTCGCATACCCACAATTAGTTTTCATTACATTTTGGATCATATTACTACGGGTATAATGATCATTTAGCATTTTATAAAACGAATGATAGTGTGTTTGTTTAAATGATGATAGGTTTAGATATTTCCTTTTTTTAATTAAGCGTTGACAATGAAATCAGTTGCGTAGGTAGGCTTTAAACCGAATGATACGTTGTCTTGTTTGAATAGGCAATGGCTTTTTAAGCAATGGGTTTGCTTTTCAACCTGACATATTGATTATTACCTAAATTTTATTAAATTATTAGTACTCCTAACAACTAGCCGTGGGACGACTGAATCGATTCGGCGCAGGTGTTTCATATTTTTATTGGTATAAATCGTGTTTAAATATCGAATGGTAAATATATCATCATCAACAGTACATCGCAACTCTTATTACGACTGACGTCGTAAGTGCAAAAATCAGTTGTGGCGTTTTCTATAAAGAAGGAGTTTGGAGTCAGGAAGTCGGCTGTGTTTCACTTCATATACATTAGATGTATATAGGCGGACTTAATGCCTGAGGCATTATATACTATTGCTTGTGGGATAACAATCTCGGCAACTGTTAAATAAGCAGTCCGGTGACGGGAGCAACGTCAAAGATACGAGATACTGCGGTCGAAATTATGAAAAGCTCCTATTAAGTCAAAACTATCCTTACACAAAAGAGGAATTTTTTTTATAGGATAGGGTGACAAACGAGCACGCAGTCCACCTGATGGTAAGTGATTGCTGTGGCCCATAGACATCTACTTCTATCCTCGATTACGAATCAAAATGCAGATGCGTTGTCACCCGTGAGGACTGAAATAGATTGCCTCGTTTCCAGTAAAAAGGGACTCCAGTTCTCTACACTCACCACATGAAATACAGCAGCATTAAGCTACTATTTTACGCTGGTATTCCTTGAGAGCGTAATCCTTTCCCGGTCGAGCCGACCCATTCGTGCTACAACTATAAATATAACTGCAGTATAGCTCTACCACGTATGAATTCAAACTGTTCAGAAAGGAACGTTAATTTTAAAATGTGATAAATTCGATAATATTCGCCAGTAATTTCAACAAAATACTGATTAAAATATTGTGGGTTTATACTGATGAACATTATAATTAACATTGAAGTTTAAAACACAAGTTTTAAACTTCAATGTTAATTATAAATAAAGGGGTTCTTATAAGCATTTACCGCTTAAAAGAACCCCTTTATCGTATATCCTCTATTTCAAGGCACTCTCTTCGTTCCCTCAGCTAGCATCGGAATCCTCGACGTCGAAGTATTTAATGACGTACAGTAACACGGTTACATGGAAAGGAAGGCCAAATTGGTCCCTAACAAGTTTGGCATTCTTTGTGGAATGAGGTAGTATTTCATACCGGCAAACTACTTACAACTTTATAAGGCGCAAGTACTGCTTTACATGGAATACTATTCTTATTCCTGGACTGAAACATCCTAGTGCCAGCTCCTTTCACTTGATCGCATCCAGCGCACAGTGATTCGAATCGTCGACGATCGAGTTTTTCTGATCGGCTTGACTCACTAGCAATTATTGTTTCTCAATTACCCCGGAGAGTGTTCAAAGAAATTGTTCGGACTAATTTTAGCTGCTCAAATTCGCCATCGCCCATCGGGATAATACTCACAATACACCACTGTGCGAATTACAAAAAGTTTTCTTCTTCCTTGTGGAATCAATAGCCACCAGCATTTTTCCGGACCGATAAGACTTGATGACTTTAGAAAAGAGCCTACTCTTTTTAATGGGCCGTCAACGCATCTGCAATTCCCTTAGTGTTGCACTTGTTCGTGGGCAGCGGTAGTCACTTACCATCAGATGAGTCGCATGCTGGTTTCTCCCTATTATATAAAAAAGTTATATGTACTACTACTAGAATAGGTGCTGATACTTGTTTGCAATACGCGTTACAGCCCGCGGGCTCAAACTTAGTCTGTGCCGTACTATACGTTTCCTTTCAGGCGCTCCGCATTACCGTTTACCGTACAGATTTTATTCGCAGTTTCTGTTCTGGCAAGTAGTGAATATTACTTCAATGATAATTAATAATTTATGCATCAAAATGCTAATACTATTGATAGATAAGTTTTTGTTTTAGTTAGCCAAGCCGGTCACAATCTTCGTTCACGTCAATAACAAGTCGGGGCTTAGATTTTACTGTCCAATTTGCTCTTATATTTGCATACTCGTAAAAGATACTGCCTAATGCATTTTGTCCCTAATCCCTACGTTTCGTCGCAATACTCCCTCGACAAGACACAATGAGCACAATACACATGCCTACTGCTATGATTTTAAAGGTCAAAGTTGCTCACTGGCATGTCACCGATGATTTACACACACAGGTTACGCAAGATAAAGGTTTATGTACACCTAGTAGTTTACGGTCTAACATCAGTGAATGCTATTGAAGCTAAGTATGTTTAACCCTTATAATTTTATATGACACTTCATATTTTACTATTTCATACATTTATTTACTCATTTAAACCTATCAAAGTCCATTGCTGAACATAGGCCTCCCCATAGAGTTACCTTACTGACTAAACTTAGTCCTTAAACTCATTTAGTCTAGTGAGCAGTGCGGCTGCATATAGTTTTATTGTACGCTAAGAAACGGGTGGACTTATACTTTGCCAGAGGGAAAAGTCCGTGTATGGCAACTCCCCTCCGAACCACCGGTGGCTCGCGTTGCCTTACGATTAGTATCAATACATCATTTTGTACGTTAGAACCATGCGGCAGCTATATTATGGTTGAAACATGAATGATTCGACTCTACCGGGGTAAGACCACGCTCCCACAGATTGCCAGCGTAAAATAAAAGTTTAATATTGTTGTGTTTCGTATAAAATTCCACCTCAGGGGGGCAACACATCTGCATTTTGATTATTAGTTCAGGATTTTTTTATACGTGTTAGAGCCATGCAATAGTTATATTAGTAATATAATTGTAGCACGAATGGGTCGGCTTGACCGGGGAAGGACTACGCTCTCACAGAATACCAGCGTAAAATAGTAGGTTATTGCTACTGTGTTTCGTATAGGGAGTGTAGAGAGCCAGAGACCCTTTTTACTGGAAACTAGCCATTCCATCTTAGTCCTCACGGGTGACAACGCATCTGCATTTTGATTCATAATCGAGGATAGATGTAGATGTCTATGGGCCACAGCAACCACTTACCATCAGGTGGACTATGTGCTCGTTTGTAACCGTATCCTATAAAAAAATGTACATGTGTATGGGTCACAGCGTCCACTCACCATCAGGCGGACTGTGTGCTCGCTCCTTATTCAATAAAAAATACATGTTTTCAATAATATAGGCCATTTAAAGATAAAAGTTGCGTTTAAACTAGGCCCATTGGCATTCCTCAGTTATTACACACATGTATGCGCGTGTCAATAAAGAGGATTTCAAATTACAGGCGCTCGTAAATCCCCCCAGATGAGTTTCATGCAAATGTCGCTGGCAGTAAAATTTGAAGTGCGTTATTGTCCCTGATGAATCGTTTGTATGACGAGCTGTTGCAATGTAAACGCTTTTGTTTTATCCTAGGTTTTTATCCTGTTTCAGATTATGTTGGGTTAGGATTTAGAGCCTTCATTAGGGTACGGCTATGCTTTTCACAAAGAGTTGTTAATTACTTGATATAAGAATTGGTAGTTTTGGAATAGTTAAATTATTATTACCAGTTCCTGTTACTGTTAATGCGTTAAAGTAAACTGCTACGGTATTGTAGTACCTATAAACAAATTTATTTAAAAATATTCGAACCTGTATATACTTAGTAGATTCGGAACAAAACGTTTGGCAAACGAAATTTTTGTTTTATATGTCGATAAAATAAATATATTTAATTTCATTTAATATAAAAATGAAATATGTTTTTTCCTTTAAAATAAATGAGAAATGACGATATAGACTCCAAAATAAATTGCATTAATTTCGAAACAGCAGTGTTATTATTACAATCCCCTATAGACTCCTACACCTGAACTCGAAACAAAACGTGATGCTTGGTCAACCCTGAAAATTAAAATACAATGCCCCGCTTCCAGTAAACAGGGTCTCGGGTCAGGTTTTCTACACTCACCATACAAAATACAGTATCATTCAGCTGCTATTTACGTTGATTTTCTGTGAGAACATGGTACTTCCTCGGTCAAGCTGATCAGTTCGTGCCGCATTTACAATATATTTGCAGCATGGCTTCAATCGAATAGTGCTAGCACAGGGGCTTAGCGCTCGCTAAAATTTCACAGTATGAGAGCAACCCGGATTCTATCCCCGCTGGCACCAATGAAATTTTTAATTGCAATTTTTAGTGCTGATTTATCACGTGCTCGGCGGTGAAAGTAAACATCGTGAGGGAACCTGCATGTCTGAGAAATAAAAAAAAAATATTTGGAAAACATTTGAAATTTGCCAACACGCATAGGGGCAGCGCGGCGAATACTTCCTTGCCCTTAAACCCTCTCTGAAGTGAGAGGAGGTCTGTGCCCAGCAGTAGAACCTATATGAACTGTAACCATATACCGTCAGCTTTTACCAGGCTGTAAAATTTAGCTACAGCGGTTTTAGTGGACTAATGGGTTGCCATAACTAAGCGCAGAATGTAGATATTTTTTTTATATAGGAAAAGTGTGACAGTGAGCACACAGTCCATCTGAATGTAAGTGATTGTTGTGGCCCATAGACATCTACATCTATACTCGTTTGCGATTCAGAATGCAGATGCGTTGTCAGTATTAAGGACTAAGATAGAACGCCTCTTTTCCAGTAAAAAGAGTCTCCGGTTCTCTACACTCACCATACGAAACACAGCAGCATTAAGCTGCTATTTGACGCTGGTATTCTGTGAGAAACTGGTCCTTCTCCGGTCGAGCTGACAGCCGACACATTCGTGCTACAACTATATAATAAATAAAGCTGCAGCGTGGCTCTATCACGTAAAAACGTTTATTAAAATCTTACTGAAATGTTACTCTGGCTATCTATTGTAGAAGGAAGAGTTCTAAAAGCAAAAAAAGACTAGATGGTGTGGCAATAGGCTCACCTGTATCTCCCATAGTCGCCGACATATTAATGGAGGACTTTGAGGACAAAGCCCTTCTTACTGCTCCTTTTCTTTTCTGCTTACCGACACTTTTACAATTTTACCATCTGAGAAAGTAACTGCATTTTTAGACCAACTTAACTCTATAAATTCTAAAATACCATTCACAATGAAGTTAGAGGCAAATAATTTTTTAGCTTTCCTCGATGTTTTAATCATCCAAAATCCTGGTCACACTATGTACAGGAAAAAGACCCATACTTAAATGGGGAATTTCAACATCATCTTTCACAGTTAGCTACCGTGGGTAAATTTTTGTTTTCAGAGAGTACAAGCAATCTGTGACAGAATACATCTGGCTGCCAGGCTTCAGAACGTCAAGCAAGTATTGTCAGACAACAAGTATAAATAAGTATAAGTAAGAGTGAAGCCGGCCACAGTCGAGCGTATGCCTGCTGTGCTACCGTATTCCAGAGAGATCACAGACAAGGTTGGCTACATCTTGAAGCAAGCTTCCATTAAAACATACTACAAACCACCAAAGAAGATAAGTTAATTTTTACCATCCATCAAGTATAATATTCCTCTACAAGATGCAGAAGAATACAAGCTAGATTGTGAATGAGGTCTCTCTTACATGATAGGTTATACAAAAAGATCTATAAAAACTCGCGTGAAAGGACATATAACTGACATGAAGCACCGACACCCCGGAAAGTATGCAGTCTGTGAACATGTTCAAAATCGTCCCCACCATTACATCAGATCATTGATAAACCTCAAATCCTCGCAAAAGAACACCGATTCCTACCAAGTATGATACGCGAGGCTATTGAAATTGAAAAATATTCTAATTTCAATAGAGAAAATGGATGGGTGCTGCCATCTGCTTGAGATCCTATAATTAACAAAATTAAATTAAACCAAACCCAAGCATACCACTGCAAGACTTCAATATACTGTAAGCTCGTTCTGCGTAGATCGACAGACATCGGGATATCATCAGTCCCCGTGACCGTGGGTGCTGTAAAGCTCCCGAAACGTCGGGAATTAAAAATAAGTTAAAATAAGTTATTAAACGTATACAATAAGAATATAAAATCCGTAAATATAGTTTTAATCAAGAACAAATATTATTACTTTTTGATTCACTTCTTCGTCGCTAAAGTAAAATGGAATTCAAAATGCAAAATGCTATAGTCATATTGAACGCGGATCATTATAAATGCAAAAATACAAAACAAGATGATAAAATACGAAAACATGTAAACGAAATTGTAAACAGGCATTAATATCAAAGTGAACAATTTAACACTGTGTTTAAAACTCAGATCAAGACCGAGTAACTAATCAGTCGTCATAAAATTAAGCCAACTATAAAACGTGGCTTTAGTCTGTGTGATCGTAAAGCAGATGAGGCCATTCATAAGCCAACACTGCAGAGGAGACAATCCGATAAATCTTGCAATTTCCCATCGTAATTTTGTGTAAAAGACCTTCATCGTAAAATTGATGTCGTAGCGAAATCATGCCGCTCGTGAAAATTGGCTGGGAGATGGAGATTAAAAATTAAATTAGGCCGCTGTGATTTTCCCAAAGACTTGAAAATTGAGTGACATACTTGCTAACTTTATCTTAATTTAAAACACTTGTAAAACCTTCCTTCCTTTTAACTAGAAATGTGTGAAAAAAATCCGGATGCTGTACGTATTATTTATTTCATAATATATGTTATTTATTATCAAAGTTTAAATACCGTCTATTTGTATTGTGTTTATTTATTATTAGTTTCAACTAATGTCACAAGCATTGATTTAAAAAAAATGTAATTTACTGTAGTATCAGCGCATTACCGATTCACTTAAACTCACTTAAAATTCTATAATCCTGTCTACATTTTACAACAAGGACAGGATCCATCAAAAACTGTTCTAGAAGAAATTGCTTTTAACAGTATTACTGCCAATTATACTAGGGATTTTGACTCATGTCATACTACACATTTCACATTGTTTTTTTGTGTTTCTTTTGTGTGAACAATAAATAATTATTTATCTATCACATTCGATTACGATACCCATTATAAGCCTCATTATGTCTACGTAACCACATTTTACTTATGATTCGTAATCTTGCATACACTTATCTTTATTTCGACCTCATACTGATTTTGGTAAATTATGCCTACAGCGGGGTAGGGATAATTAACCATTTATAATCATCAAGGCAAGCAAACGAATCGATGTATCAATCTTATTGTAACCCTCGATACAATCTAGATTTAAACACATTTGTATTAATGTTTTATTTATAACTTGAAATAAAGATAACTTAGCGACGTCGACTATAAGGTGTCTGAAGTAAAATATAAAAAATTATAAAGTAATTAAAACAAAAATACGATCACGATAAAACAAAGTAATAAAACAGAATTTATTTGTGTCCATTGCGCAATACGTTGCGGCTATTTTTTGCTGCAAGCTAACCACCCACCGGGCTATTCCTGCAGAAACAATTTATCATTCCTCTCCGTTTTGTATTTCAGTGCTAACTGTTAGGGTCTTAATTTAGAAACGTCTTTGTTGAGATTTCGCTACCAAGACCGTGGAATTAAATGTACCGTATTATTGAGAACACGTGACAATCCGTTAGGATACGAGTAGATTAATTTGTCAAGAGATGAATTTTGTTATTTAATATATATTATATATGATTTCACAAAAGTTTATTTGAAAGAAAGTTTTTATCATTATATAAAATAGTAATAAATAGTGTGATTTAGATGTGGATAGGCGTGTCGCTGCCAGAAACAAAGTCAATGGTGCCCTGAATGCATTAGTAAAAAGGCAAGGCGTGGTGAAGAGTGCACGCCTTGCACTACATAATGCAGTGTTGGTACTGACTTTGTTATATGGCAGCGAAACCTGGGTATGCCAGAAGAAGCATAAAAGCAAGTTGAATGCAGTGGAGATGCGATCTCTTCGTAAAATGTGTGGCGTTACCATAGCCGATCGAAAGCAAAACGAAGAGATTCGCAATATGGCAGGATTGAAAGATGACCTTATCACAAAAATTGATAGGGGCGTACTCCAATGGTTTGGGCAGGTTGAGCGAATGAGTGAAGACCGAATGGTGAAGAAAATATATAGAGCAAAAGTAAATATTAAAAGGTGTCGAGGTAGACCGAGACTAACTTTCGAAGACCATGTGAGCAAATTGCTCGAAGAGGGGAAGGTTAAGAGTACTCGGATACCTAGACGTGCATGTATGAAGAAGTTAATGAACCTGAAAGAAGCGAAAGAGGTATGTAAGGATCGTGACACTTGGCGATCTGTTCTCTCTGGCTACCCCGTTAGGGATTGTGCGTGAAGATAAGTAAGTATAAAATAGTCTAAACTCCCTCATAAGATTACTTTTGGAAAAATATATCCACAAAATTACTTACTGACTTAAGACAAAAGTTATGCAGGATATCAGTGCAAAATATAAATAACACCGCTCTGATTAGTATAGTGAGGCGTTTTCAGCTGTTCTACATTCCGATACTTAATCAAGACATCCTAAAATGAATCATGGAAAAGAAACGTTGCCAATTATGAGAACTATGATGGAATGATGCGGTACCAGTTTAAAACACCTTACAAAACACAGCAGCACACATTTATTATTCTACTATTTGACGCTGGTATTATGTGCGAGCTTGGTCAGTCACCAATCGAGCCGACCTACTCGTGCTGAAGCCGTGCGTTGCAGTGTAGCCACAGAAATCTAAATAATAAGACTCTTAGACTTCTGTGAGTGTAGCTCTACCCCGTACAGCATTGCTACCGCAACCCAACACCTTTCGATTTTCATAACGATTCGTTCTACAGTGCAGAAAATGCTTAAAAAAATATTTTTCAAACATTCTGCTTGGAATGTACAATTTTTCGAGCATTTTTTCCACAGTTGAACCGATTTTTATATTAAAGGCACGGTAAAGTTAACGTTACGCTCTGTTATTATAGAGTTAAAAACATTTTTAACAATTCTTCAGCTATATAAGGCGACTTAAAATTAAATAACTTAGATTAAAAAATAAAAAATAACCCGAAACAATACGAGCTGATGATCTTCAAACGGCTGAACATGTTGTCTTGAAACACAGCTAAGAACACTCTCGATTAAGAAAAATTGGTTCATCAGTTCAAGATCTATGATGGAACAAACAAACACGCATATACTACAAACATATAAATAACACCCCTCTGTTTTTGTCGGGGGTAAGGTAAAAGGGGTTAAGGCCGTTCGTACGATTTTTGAAGTATTGTGTTTTGAAATGGTTTTTTTAAAGTATTTTTGCACTTAAGAATAGGTCATAAAGGTACTGGAAAAGTTTATTAAATAAGAATCAAAGAAACCAGGCATATGTCTCTATGTGTGTAAGTAGTCTGTATCAAACAATGAGGTGCGTGTGGTGATCCGGTGACAAAACTAATTAGTGTTTGTGGATAAATGACTTCCTTAACGGTCTCACGAAGACAATCAATACACACACACATAACTTTAAGTCACTGAGAGAAATTATGGTCATGGATCATATGTTTATTTACAACTGGAAAAAAGACTTATTTTTTTATAGAATAAAGTTGACAAACGAGCACACATTCCACCAAACGGAAAGTGACTGCTGTGGCCCATAGGCATCTACGTTTAAACTCGATTGAGAATCAAAATGCAGAAGCGTTGTCATCTGTAAGGACTAAGATGGAATGCCTCGTTTCCAGTAAAACGTGTCTCCGGTTCTCTGCACTCACCATACGAAACAAAGCAGCATTAAGCTGCTGCTTTTCATATAGTGAGTACTATTTTGCGCTGGTATTCTGTTAGAGCGTGGTTCTTCCTCGGTTGAGCCGACCCATTCATCCTACAACCATAATATAGCTGAAGCGTGGCTCTACAACGTATAAAAGCTCTACCACGTATATATCAAATGAGATAAATCAAGTATAAGGGTATATAACCTTTTACGTGGTAAGAGCCACGATACAGCTGTATTATAGTTGCAAAAATAATGAGATGGCTCGACCGGGGAAAGACCCACGCTCTCACAGGTAAACAGCAAAATTGCAGACCTATGCCGCTTTAAAACGCGTCTCCCGTTCTTACTATATGGAATACAGCATTATTCAATTTTACTCTAGTATTCCGTGAGAGCCCTGGTTGAGTTGAACAATTCGTCATTCGTGCTACAGTCATGATACCGGTTCAGCGATTTCAGATTTGGTTTGTAAGTTATAGAACCATGCCGCAGCTATCTTATAATAGTTGTAAGCTTGGGAAAGGACCGGGTTCTCACAGAATACCAGCGTAAAATAGCAGCTTAATGTTGCGTTTCGTATGGTGAGTCTAGAGAACTGTAAACCTTTTTGCTGAAATCGAATCATTTCATCATAGCCCTCAGAGGTGACAAAGCATCTATTTTGATTACTAATCGAGGATAGAGGTAGATGTTTATGGGTCATAGCATCCACTTACAATCAGGTGGACGGTGAGCTCGTTTTTTATTCGCTTTTTAAAAAAAAATGGTGGACCGATACGTCTTAGGGATCCTAAGGAATATACTCGACTCTAGTGTTGCAATTGTTCATGTGCGGCGAGTCACCTAACATCAGACGAGCCATAGTTCCTTGGTCACCTCTCTTATAAAAAATGTGAGTCTCCTATGTATATTATTGTATTCGGAAATCACGTCCGAAAATATAACTATTATATTAGTTTTTAAAACATGCTATTATTAAAAACAATTTACTGCTAAAAATACAACGTTCATAACGTCGTAGGAATAATAAATAATGGATTTTTTAATTAAATGCTTGTTTTCGTTTCATTATCACAAACCAAAAACTTGTTATGCAATATTTCGCAGATATTATATTTTATAACGAATTAACGAAACGCTTTTATCATGTGTTTAAATTGCCTCTTTCATCAATTCATAAACTATATCATATGAAACACGTCAACATTATTTTGCTTATCCATATTGAGTGAAAAACAGACTCTGTCAGAGCGTGATCCTATCCCGGTCAAGCCAACTCATTGGCTTAACCTCGAAAATTGTTACGCACTTATGGAAAAATCTCGGTTTTTGTCTGTCTGTGATGTTTTAATCGCCCATGTTTTTCATCAATTCGGAGAAGTAATAAAATGTGGTTGCCTCAATATGTAAGTAAGGTTCAAAAGTAAAATTTTTGAACCTTACTCAAATTAAATTTTTTTGCTTAAAGCGCCAAAATAGAAATGTCAATATGCGTATTTAATAAATTTCATTTAAACAATATTTGAATAAAACAAATCTTAGAAATGAAGCAAAATTAATTATTAGTATATTGGATATATATTTTCATTACATTATTAAGAAACGTCAGTTTCATTTAACCACAAATAAATATAACCTGAGTTAAAACTATCAAGATTAAGAAATCCTACTAATTTAATCAATTGATGAAAACAAATCCACGCTGACAAGCCCCCAAAACCAAACACCGGGCCCCCCCCCCACCCACCCCTCCGCCCACTGGGGGGGCCCCCCACCCCACCCCCCGAGGCTGGCACCCCAGAACCTTATATTAAAGGCTGATATTATGAACCTGTAAAATTAAATATAACCTAAATTAAGACTGGCAAGATTGAGGAGTTCTTATATTTATCTTATATCTTATATTTAAGAGAATCTTAAATTAAAGGCTGATATTATGAGCGTGGACAAATTAAATATAGGTAATCTATATCAAGATTGAAAAAATCTACTTGTTTGAGCAATTGTTATGTACAATCTTATAACAAAGGCTGATATTATGAAAGTGGTAAGATTTATGTTTAAATATATACCATACAATTTATGTATATAGGTTATGTTTTTCTTGATAATTATCAAGCTCTCTTTAGTGGATGGTCTTTTCAAGTTCTTTAATTCACATCATAAGCGCCCTAATGTTTTATTTCTAAGCAAATCCCTAAAAGGAAACCCTCTAAGACTCGGTAATATAAAATAATCTCATCACTAATATACCTAAATTCGACTCGAGACATCCGAAAACAGCTTACGGCTAAATTAACAATTAGACAAAATTATACTTTCAAAGCAATCGCCGGTATACGCATTTGCATAATACTCAACGACAATATTTTGAAACTGGGGTGGCAATCACACCCCTACTCCGCTTTATTGTCTCTGAAAATATAAATAGCTTTCTATCTGTTTGATGTCATTAACAAATAGAGAATATAAAAATGAAATAAAGCTATATTTCTTTTTTGTCATGTGTTAACATCTAAGATCATTTAAAATTGAATTCTGTGAAGCCGTAATTGACAGAGCTTCGAGTTTATTGATCAAAAATTATAATTATGTACATTATAGTGTTTAACGAGTCTGCAATCTACTTGATGGTATTTGCCTATCTTGGCCAATGATAAATGCAGGAACACCCAAAAAAGAAAGCTACAGATATGCTGATCCAGTGCGTATCGTAATAGGTTATAAGGGAAAAGTGAACCCGGCACTGAACTGAACTGCGCATTAGCACCTTCCTGATAACAGCTTAAAAAAATTAAATCTGCAGTTGCCAATTCGTTAGCCAAGCGAACTATGGCAAAATCCCCCCTATATGGCAATCTAGCTGGAATTGTTGTGGATGTATTGTTGCTGTGACGGCTAAAAGACCCATCACCTCATTTAGTCTCGCGAGTAAGGCTAGAAGAACCCAACGGCCTCTCGAGAGATGGCAGTAATAAAATATCGTGTACGCCATATGTAAAAGACCCAGAATTACGACGAATGTATATTAATAATAATGTCCTCCAGAACGAATTTCGGTCACGGCAGTCTGGCTCAACGGATAATTGCCGGCGCAGGACAGGGTTATAGTGCCCAAGTGCATGCGCAAGCACAGGTGCACTCTCTATTCCCTTACTCTCATAATCCGATGGGTCGGTAAACCGACACGACCGGAGAGAGATCAGGCGTAGTACTAACAGCTTTACGTGCTTTGCGAGGCACGAGGGTGAGCTGTGACACACAGATAACTTTCTGACTCCGGGCAGCTATTGAGAATTTCTTGACAAAAAAACTCAATATTTGATTTTTTGATCCGACCCAAGATTTGAACCCGGGACCTCATAATCAGCAGTCGCCCCACTACAACCACTAGACCAACAAGGCAGTTGAACTACCAAGGTACGACACGTAACCAAAGAACGAGCTATCATAAGACTAGTGCTGAACATGGAACTCGCCCATTGATTGCCTCACAGGGTGGATATTTGCCGTGGTTACGACGCTTGGCATGCGGGTTGGCAACCATAGCTTTTTTGCAGTTATTAAAAAGACCGTGCTGCCCATATCCTGATTTGTTTCTCTTTGTCGTATTTTACGACACCCACGACGGTATAGGGACGATATAGGGTAGTGAATATACGTACACCGCAACTACACGGTAATATTTGCCACTTAATGTTAGCCTACGCACTACACCTATATTTAGCCGGCTAAACCTTAGTTCTACCCAACATTAACAGTAAAATATTATACATTATTAACACTATTATACTTGATCGTTAGAAAGTAGTCGCCATATAAAAATTGAGTAGGAAAACCGTCATCATAAATATGAAAAAATAAATAGTATTTTTAGATTTATATTTTTGTTCTACCTAGAAACCAGGGCGTCATAATCGCATCACCGATAAAGACCTATTTCTATGAATAAAGAATATATAATAAGTAAAGATGAGATATAAAAGTAAAGATGAGCCACAGCTGGCTATATAGCCAAAAGATTTATATAATAAAATTATTATATACACACGTGGTAGAGCCACGCTGTAGCTGTGTATATTATGGTTGTAGACGAATGAGTCGGCTCGACCGGGGAAAAACCACGTTCTCATAGAATACCAGCATAATGCTGCTATGTTTCGTATGGTGAGTGTAGAGAACTGGAGACTCGTTTTACTGGAATGGAGACATTCCACCTTAGTTCTCAGAGGTGACAACGCATCCGTACTTTCATTCTTAATTGAGGTTAAATGTAGATGACTATGGGTTACAGCATTTACTTACCATCAGGTGGACTGTGCCCGTTTGTCACCATTATTCTATAAAATATATATATATATATATATATATATCTTACGTGTCACCTTGTTTATTGGCAATAAATTCTCCTACATTACTGAACTGATTTTAATGAAGTTTATTAAACGTATATTGCTTGCTCCATTTTCGGAGATAGGATAGTTTTATCCCAATTCAGACACTCACTATTTATTATTTCAATTTTAAGGATTTTTATAGGACAAAGAGTTGTGGAAAAGGGCAGAACAACGTACGCCTGGCCAGCTAGTGCTTACATAAATATTAAAAATAACACGTAGTAACTAGTATATTATATACAATACGTTTTTAATTAAATTGTCCACGTGCAAATAACCTAAAATTTTTAATATAATGAACGCGAGGTTATGCGCGATGTAAACATGTGGGAAGAAATTTAAAAGGGTTCTGACGCGCGAATAGAATACTAATCGCTATATTAATTAGAAATTTTAGGGGTGTGAATGCATACCATAAACGTATGTGTAAAGTCATATATTGTAGATACCTTCAGGTATGAAAAATTATGGTTAATAAAGTTAAAAGTTAGTTAAAGTTTCGCCTATACAAAAGCACTGTTCACACAACCGCAAAATACACACACACACACACACACACCCACACACACACACACACACGAACGCACACGCACGCGCACGCGCACGCACGCGCACGCACACGCACACGCACACGCACACGCACACGCACGCGACGCACGCGCACACGCACGCGCACACACACACGCACACGCACACGCACACGCACACGCACACGCACACGCACACGCACACGCCCACGCACATGCACACGCACACGCACACGCACACGCACACGCACAAGCACACGCACACGCACACGCACACGCACACGCACACGCACACGCACACGCACACGCACACGCACTCGCACACGCACACGCACACGCACACGTCTAAAATTTAATTTTAATCTCGAGACTATCATCATCATCGCTACAGCCCTTCACAAGTCAACTGCTGAACATATGCCTCTCTCAAGGAATGCCTTAAAGCACGGTCCTGAGCCACCTGCATACATCGACATCCTGCTTGTCTTAACAGGTCGTCACATCTAGCAGGAGTCGCCCTACACTACGCCTACCGGCACGATGCTTCCACTTGAAAAACTTTTTCCCTATCGTTCGTCGGTTCTTCGAGCTATATGGCCAGCCCATTGCCACTTCAGCTCCGTTGGGCTATATCGGTCACTCCGGTTGTAATGCGGATATTCTCATTTCTAAGTTTATCACATACCCCGTGCATAGCTCTCTCCATAGCTCACTGACCGACCTTGAGCGTCCTCATACGGCCAGCAGTGATGGATCACGTCTTAGATCTATAAGTCATCATTGGCAACACGCACTTTTAAGTTTTTGAGATATACTTGACGAGAAGATGTGTCGTAATTTCCCGAACGCTACCCAGTCGAGTTGAATCCATCGATTGATCTCTCGGTCGAAGTTGGACTTACCTAGTCGGACTATTTGTCCTAGGTAACATACTCGTCAACAACTTCGAGCTTAGTGTCCCCAACAACTATCGGTATAGGTGTGACATGGACATAAAAAACGATCTTTACTTTGTCCTTATTCGCCTTAAGATATCTGTTGGGAGCAACTATTGAGGCCATTGAGCATAGTGCTTAGGCCCTATAGCGATTCTGCCATAAGGACTATATCGTCGGCAAATCGAAGGCGAGTGAGGTACTCGCCATTGATGTTAATACCGTATCCTTTCCAGTTCAGTAGCCTGAAAACGTCTTCCCATGTAGCGGCGAAGAGTTTCGGGGATATAACGTTACCCTGTCTTACACGTGGTATAGCCATGCTGCAGTTATATTAGTAGTATAGTTGTGGCATAAATGGGGCGGCTCGACCGGGGAAGGACCACGCTCTCAAAGATTACCAGCGTAAAATAGTAACTTAATGCTGCTGTGTTTCCTATGATGAGTGTAGAGAACCGAAAACCCTTTTTACTGAAAACGAGGCATTCCATCTTTGTCCTCACGGGTGACAACGCATCTACATTTTGATTTGTCGAGGATAGATGTATGTATGTCTATGGGCAGAAACCACTTACCAGCGGGCGGACTGTGACCTCGTTTGTCATCCTATCCTACATATAAAAGAAAACATCTCTGCAGTTGTATACGTTTCGTACTCAGGTTCATTTTATACCTTCAGATTAACTTCTGATTAATCTGGGGGTAGCAGTGCTTAACTAAAATTGGTTAACATATGCGATAAACTCCTTTTTATTATGCATATACGTTATGTATATTTACTTATATATGTATATGTTATGCTATGTAATTTCTCTGATCGGTGTTAGGGTCTTCAAAGCGTACCAAACAAAAAATAAGGTTGTTAACCCCACAAATACATAGCAGTCAATAGTGGACGGTGTACAGTCAGTTCCGTCTCCCTACTTGTTACCATAATAACATTTGAATTTCGGATTGTAGTTAATCAAGCGTCAATCCTGATTCATTACCTGGAAGCCGCTTTGATAAGACATGCACATGGAATACGGTAACTGAGAAATTTGTGGGTTGCATACCCACAAATCTCTATTAAGGTGTTCAAAGCACAAACGGGCTAATTGATGTCTGCAAACGCATACAATCTTGTCTGAATTTAATATGCAAGTTTAGGTTTCATAGTGATTTAATAGAAAATTACCTTTATTTATTTACAATTAAAGAAAGATACTTGCAACACTTTTAAAATAGATAATATTCCTTAGCTTAGTTAAAAACGATTGTGTTAGAGTTGTACACCGCGGAGGTAGAACGAAACTTTAAGGTTTTTTTTTTATAGAATAAGGGTCGCAAACGAGCGCACAGTCCATCTAATGGTAATGCTGGATGCTGCGGCTCATAGACATTTACATTTATCCTCGAATATGAATCAAAACGCAGATGCGTTGTCACCCCTGAGGACTGAGATGGAATGCCTCGTTTCCAGTAAAAAAGCGTATCAGGATCTCTACACTCACCATACAAAACACAGCAGTATTAAGCTGTTATTTAACGCTGATATTCTGTGACAGCGTGATCCTTCTCCGGTCGAGCCGACCCATTCGTGCTGCAACCATAATATATCCGTGACTCTACCACACCACTCGTGGCTCTTAGTTTCGTATTCCGCATCTAAATTTCAGTATTTTTTAAATAAAACTGATTTGATAAAAACACACCCAATAAACGAAGAAAGCTACAGATGCGTTATAACCTATGAAGCTACTTGATAATGCCTAACAGCGTCTAATTATACTGTCTTTCTAGACACATCAGACCGGAATGTAGCAGTAGAAAAACACTGCTATTTGGCGCCAATAATAAGTAAGACTCCTTGTACTTATATACTCTTATATTTTTTTCCTTACATAGATTTTAAAATAGTAAAACGCTGCGGTTGCCAACCTGCATGCGAAGCGTGGCAACTATAGCAAAATATCACACCTATGTAACAATCTATGGAGCAGACCTTCAGTAGCGGACTCATATCGGTAGGTTATTGGTCACTAATTCCTTCATCTATTGCGGCCTTACTCTATGTTGATTAAGTACGATTCAATTCTAAATGGACGTTCAGTGAATGTTAAACAGGAAGCCTATTTAATTAACTAGTTTGGGTTAACGAGATGTCAGCTCTAAGTAATTAATTGGTCTATGGTAAGAAAATCCAGCCGTATTATTGTGTTATTTTATTGAAGTAAGAACTTCTTTAGGATGGGGCAAAAGCACTGAATTCACGTGAATGTCACGCTCAGATACCTACTTAAAAATGAAATTCATTGAAAGTAATGTTGAAAATCCACTGATTAATTTTTTTAAAAATGATATTAAAATTTGTTTGTTAAATAATGATCAGTCTTTTTTATTTAATATATTATTTATTATATTTAAATAAAATCTTATATATAAAAGTGTTTGTTCGTATTTATCGCTGCCGAACATTCATTATTTTGCGTTCATTAGATTGCGTTAAAACTTAGTCAACTTATTAGGCATAGTACCCGTATACCTTCCAGTAGATGGCACGCGTATCGTACCGACAAAGTTATTTGAAATTTATAATATCATTTATTTATTTATGCTTTATTTGCACACCGAGTACAAAAAGGCGGACTTAATGCAACAAGGCATTCTCTACCAGTCTACCTCCAGGCTAAGCAGAGAAGATAATATTGTGGGTTCAGAGTGCAATTGAGTTAAAACATCTCATTACATATTGCATTACATGTTATAAACATAATTATACATATATATTATTATATAGATATACATAAAAGATATATAAATATATACGTATATATCTGATTCAAACACCTATAAAATATTTGAAATAAAAACAGGAAAAGGGAACAGTTAGAATTTAAGGATATAAAAAATGTTAATCGACAAACTACTCCTGCAACGCCAGAAAATGATTCCATAGCAAGCGTTTGAACGATGCCTTGCTCGTGGCTGCACGTATACTGCTCGGTAGCTCGTTCCACAATCTTACCGCGTGAGACGTAAAAGATTTATACAAGAAGCTAGTGTGACATCGAGATTAGACTTTTCCGCAGAACGGAGACAACGAGTATGAGAATCATTCTGATACTGAAATTTACATTTCAGATATTCAGGATCAAACGGATCGTATAAAACTGAAAATAATGTGCATAGTATAGAAATATCTGCGGTAGCGGAGAGGTAGCCATTTAAGCTGAGAACGATAAGAGGAGATGTGTTCGTTTCACACCGAAAATGAAGCGTATACAATTATTAAGTAGTCGATCCAGTTTGTTTAGAAGTTCTTGAGAGGCATCAGCATAGCAAACATCTGCATAATCTAAAATAGGCAACACTAGAGTCTGTATTATCATCACCTTAGTCCCTATCGGTAAAAAATTCTTGAAACGATACAGATAACGCAGAGTGTGAGTGACCTTTTTGCTCACTTCATATATATGCGGTCGCCCAGTCGTCAACTTCAATGAATGTAATATCATTCCTAATTAAACAATATAACTCTTCCAAATTTAAAACGATATTTGCACAATTATTTCTTACCAGCCGGTTTCCAATAAAAAATACTTCCTTAAAAAAATACACTGCTGCCCATCTCCTGGTTAGTTTCCCTCTGTCGCCTTTTACAACTACCAAGGGCTGTATGGGGTAGATATTCTTACACCGCCACTGCACGTTCAAATGATGATCGGATAGCCGGCTTATACTTAAAGGGGTAGGTAATTTTGTTATTTTAGAAGATGCATGTGGATCATAAAATAATTAAAAATGAAATAAAACAAACATGACGTAGACATGGTAGTGGTATGTACTGCAGTGCACTTAAGGTAAACTGAATTGGTATCAGGCATCCAACAAAAGTAAAACCAGAGTGACTGACATAGCCCAACGGATTAGTAAGCTGAAGTGGCAATGGGCCGGCCATATAACTCGAAGAACCGATAACCGTTGGGGAAAAAAGGTTCTCAAGTGGCAGCCTCGTACCGATAGGCGTAGTATAGGGCGAACCCCACTAGATGGAGTGACGACCTGGTAAGACATGCAGGAAGTAAATGGATGGCTCGGGACCGTGCTTTGTGTCATTAATTGGGGGAGGCCTATGTTCAGCAGTGGACTTGTGAAGGGCTGTAATGATGATGATGATGATGATGATCCAACAAAAAACTTTAACTAACATAAAGAATAAAAGAAAATCATAGGAAAATAGCCACAATCCTTCTCTTATTGTTCTTTCAAAAGAACTAAAATTGGATCATTTTTGTAAGAGGATCAAAAAGAATATGAGATGATGATTTTCTCAAAATTTTCATGGCTGTATGTCAAGCAAGTAGTATAATATTTCTTTCACGCTCTACATATTATTTGGGTAGATTTAAAGCAGTGCGCGACAGCAATGAATAATTTTCTCATAAGTTTACTATTTTTGCATAGACTCTTTTTAGAATGCGCCAGTTGACGCGACCCGATGGGGCAGCAATCCGACTCAATCGGAGAGAGATCAGGACCAACGACTTTATGGCACACTAGTGAAACACCGCCAACTTCCTGACTTCGGGTAGTTACTGAGAATTACTTAACAGAAAAATTATATAGCTGATTTTTTTGGTCTAACCCGGGATCCAAAAATGTGACCTCATGGTAAACAGTTGCGTTCACAACCACTAGGCATACGAGGCAGTTATATGTTAATATATACCAGACGAGTCAAAAAGTCGAGAACAGAAATCGTCCAAGTGTATAAACTGGCGCCTACATTGTCTCTCTGCGCACAATCTGAACATTTTCATTGTAAATTATTCAGGCGTCTACTGTAGAATTTTTTTTTATTATGTATCCCTCATACGATTTCTATATATGTCAAGGTCTTCTTTTTGTCTGGTTTAGTACTGCCCTCTTTCTTATTTTGTCGAATAACTGTAATGCGGTTTGAATGTTTAGAAAGCCGGAATAACTTCATTTTAACCCTCAGGTTAGGTTAGGTTAGGTTATTTCTAGTTCCGTGGCTTCCATTGTTGAGGTTTTGTGGTGGTCGTGTAGTGGTGCAGATTACAACTTCCCATCAAATGGATTGTTATGATTCAATCTGAAGCTAGGCATTCCATCTTAGTCCTCACGGGTGACAACGCATCGGCATTTTGATTTCTTATTGAGGATAGATTTAGGTGTCTATGGACCACAGCAACCACTTACCATCATGTGGACTGTGTGCTCGTTTGCCACTCTTATATTATTTAAAAAAAAACCATAGATAGTTTATAATGTGATATTTGCTTTAATTGGCATACTTCTCAGGCGAGTTAGCAATCACAGTTTTTTTTTAAATATTTGAGCTCTTAACAAGAAGATACTACTGCCCATCTTCTGTTCCAGTTCCCTTCTATCACCTCTTTCAACACCCAAGAGATAATATGGTGTAGTGGATACCCTTATGCCTCTGTTACCGCGCTAATCCTATACTATTAAACGAGCAATTCTTGTATATATATATATAATCGGGATCTCGGAAACGGCTCCAACGATTCATTTAGTGTCCAGGGAGTTTCGGGGATAATAAATCAATCTAGCTAGGATTTATTTTTAGAAAATGTCTTTTTGTCCGTGTTTTTAGGCAATGAAAAACTGCTACAATATCGTTAGAATAAGAAGGTAAATTTTGACAGATTGTTAGTGATTATAAATGGCTTAATTGGTATAATGGTCGGCCACAGAGTCTTAAAACCCCGGTTCGTGCCCAGGCCGACCGACCGACTTTTTTTAATTTTTTTTCATGTTCCTTTCTTTTTTGAGAAATTCTATTTTTTCGAGCCCTTTTTTTAGTATTTTTTAAAAACGCGAAAATTTAAATTAAAATAATTGCACTCATGATTTTTTATTCAAATAACCAGTTCCGTTTTTTCTGTTATGTCGATAAGATCAAAAAATATTATTTATATTTCATCAGTATGTAATTTGTATCTAAATATAATTTCCAAAACACACGAATTAAAAAAAATCGAGCGAAATATACCGAGCAAAGCTCGGTCAACAAGGTACTATTATCATAATATTACCAAGGTCTTTAGGACAACACAAGCCCTAATTATAATATGGATTTTTAAAACAAGGGTTACATATTCAGTTTTATTTCGATAGGTAATCCGATTAATTTTCTCTCGTGTGTTCTAAAGCTACAAAAAGGGGTAAGCAACGTGCATAAATAAGATACATGTAAATATTCTTTGAGGTAAAAACGCCATCTTGTGTTTTGAAATTGTAATTTTAAATTTTTTTTAGATTTATCAACGTTATGTGCTTTTGATATTTCTTATTATCACACATAGTTAAGTTTGGGTTCAGTAGCAGTAATTTCAATATTATGTTAGGGAAAAGTGTTTGGATAATGGAAATATGAACGCTGTTGTGGAGTTATTCCCAATGATAAAAGATTTCTGGCAAAATTTTTTTCTAACAAATCTTTTCTAAGCAAATTTTGGCATTATCGCAACGCAGCATGATCTATTATAGCTATTTTTCTATTTACATAATTTATCATATTTAAAAAAATAAACTAAAATAAAAAAACTTAAAATATCATAGTCCTTACTTCTCGCGGTATAAGGTGGGTGTAATATGGTCATCTTAAGCTTTGCCGCCCTATAAAACCAGAACTAGGAGGAGGACAGAGATAAAAACATGAAATCGTATTCTACAAGTATTATATTAAGAAAAAAATAGCAAACTTATCAATAATTAGAAACACTTCGAAAATACAAATTAATAAAATTTACTACAATACACATTACTAAAATCGACTAAAATATTTACTATAATATCAACTGTCAAAATGGCGTCGACAAAGCAGCGCCTTTTTGACCCTTTATTATTTGATTTACTCATGAAAAGCTATCGTATTACAGGGGCATCTATGAAAACAAGGCTGTAGTTTTAGAGTTACAAGACAGTGACCACATCAATCGGATGATCCCATGTACTATAGTGCCAATAACGATTTATCTGTTTGAAAAAAATACAATGTTTTATACAGTAGTAAAATAGTTATATTTTGTGAAAATCTGTATGATTATATATTAATATTAGGGGTATTTGTATAGTTTTCTCATCTGGTTGGTTTCTATAAATATATAATTATAAATTAAAATGAAAAGATAAATATACATAATTATCAATAAAATAAAATAAATACAAAAAATACACAAATAAATAAAGATCCAACCAGATGGAAGCCCTCGGCAGGGGAGACCAAACGGCCGAGGGTTAGGAGGAAAGGGAAAGAAACCGACGGACGATGCGGGCGGTACCACTGCCTTCTGCATTCCAGCCCGGAGCGGTCCGTCACGGAGTCCCTGTCGCCTCAGATGACCCGAGAGGCTGACTGGGATTAGCCCATTCGCAGAGACGACTACAGGAATAATTTCGGTCGGCCGACCACCCCACATGTCGGTCACCTCGTGAGCCAGGTCCAGATATTTTGTTCGCTTATCTGTTTCGGCTTTCACGAGGTTCTCGTCATACGGAATGGTAATGTCGACCAAAAATATCCTTGACTGTGCCCGGTCCATCAGCACAATATCAGGCTTATTAGCAAGAATAGTCCTGTCTGTGATGAGGGCCCGGTCCCGGCCTCGCGGTCATTTTCGAGCACGGCTTCCGAAATATTAATATTATTATTGATACATTTAATATTTATAACTCAAAGAGATTATAATTAATTTAATTATAATCAATTACCTGGGACATGCAATTGAATGAAATCATTAATTAGGCATTTAATTAAGTTCGGGAATTACTGTCAATGCCGACAAAGCCTCTTAATCTGGTTGAAGGTTATTTAGAAACTTGAAGCTCATTCAATTGAATATTATAGTGTTTATCATGCAAATTAATATGTATTTAATAATTAAGTGATTTATATATATATTACAATATTAAGATACACGATTCACAATAGTATATTAGCCTAGGATATTTTAGAAACTTATATTATTAATGCTATAAGCATTTTTTTGTAATAATCCATATTATCACACAATTTATTTCTTATTCAATCAAGTTGAAACTTCTAAAGGGACTTTAATAGAATTTGGCTAATCGTACATTTTATCATGAATAAGGTTTGGAAAAAAAGAATATAGAAAAGTTTTTATAACCGCTATGAAGTTTAGTATTTAAGTGTAGTTCATCGATACGCATTTATATGGGCTTCTTACTCTAATATATTAACTTTGGTATTTCTGTAAAAACATTTACAAAATAGCGAGACAAGGCCTAAATATTTAATAATTTTATTAGAAATAGATTTTTAAATGTTATTGATAATAGGTGTTAGATAAAAATTAACGTATTTAATTGTAATAATAACCTCCTTTCATTTCTTCACAAATATCTCAAAATATTTTAAGTGGATGTCATACGTTCCCAAAAACTGACACACGTCAACGCGTTGTGTTCAAAATTAATTTTGTGTTTATGTGTTCATAATGAAGCCACATTTTATTAACAATTAACAATAATTTTTGTTGTAAATAATCGTTTAGTTTTATATTTTATTAGTTTACAGACATGAGTTGTTACAGGTGGAAACAGTGTTTTTTTGCGTAACTTAGGCATGACTCAGCCCGACAACAGGGACTTCGAGGAGAGATATTCTGCTTGTTTCACAGATTTTGCGTTAAAAACCGGTAATTAATCTATGTTATAGGTGTAACTTTGAAACGGTTACAACATTTTGTTATTTTATTTCCCCTGGTATAATATTATTAAGGGTTGATTTTGCAATCGTCAGGCAAAAGTTTTCCATGAAACGGAATATAAAAGTGAAACAATTGAACTATTTCGTTCAAACAACTTATATTTTTAATTTTTCTATGTTGTATTTCATCCAATGAATAAATTTTATCTAATATTTGACGATTATTAAAAAAATGAATGCTTGCACTTTGAGATATAGCAAGTAGATGTAGATTAAAAATACTAGGCTATTTTATTATATAACTGTTATGGACCAAATGTTAAATATGGTATTATTAATAATGCCCGGACAATATGAGTAGGTAATGTGAAACTATTGAAAAAATTAAACTGACCGGGTTTTATAAATAAAGCCCGTTACTTATTAGGCATATTAATAAGATAGGCTAGGTTTTTATTTTTGATGTCACATATTTAACATTTAAATACAATGGGAATAAGGTTTTGCTTGAAAGGTATTTTTTCCTTCCAAACCAAAAGAAGGAATAACCTATTGCAAATATTTGATACTGCAAAGTGGATTTTCCCTTCCTTCAGATTTTTACACTTGTTAATTTCAGCTTTGGTACATTGTTAAACTATTGTCTTAAAGTAATTAAGATGGTTAGGGTTAGGTTAGGTCAGGTCTTTGTGCTTGCCCCCCTCCTATATATACTATTCAGCAACGACATCCCTATACGTCGAATGTTGTTAATCTAGCCCTCTTCGCAGATGACACAGCTCTTTACTCTAAAGGCAAATCACTGCCACAGATTCGGGACAAGATCCAAAAGTCAGTAAGCGACTTAGGAGCTTGGTTCCAAAAATAGCGTATCGACGTAAATCCGGAGAAGAGCTCCGCCGTTTGCTTCGAATATAAACGAAGCCGTCTCACCACCACTCCGCCAATCAGGATGTTAGGAACCCCTGTCCCATGGCAAACTACACCTAAATATTTAGGCGTCACCCTTGATGCAAGGCTCACTTTCGAACCCCATATCAAGAAGGTTACTCGCACCGCACGATTTTACATGGGTAGGCTCAACAGCATGTTGGGCAGACACAGTAAAATGTCCCTCCGCAACAAGCGAACCCTACATAAGGTCTGCATACGACCTGTCATGACCTACGCGGCCCCCATTTTCGCACACGCTAAGCCCAAAGCTATAAATGAACTTCAAATAGTTCAAAATCTATTCTGTCCTAGGGCCACTAACTCGCCCTATTATGTCCGTAATGCCGACCTACACCGAGACTTAGAGCTCCCAACAATCCAGCAGTTCCTTAAATCACTCTTTGAGAGATTTTTTAAAGCTAGTTTTTTAAATGGAGTCCCACCCAAATCATCTCATTCGTGAGACAGCTGCCTATGCAGCCACCTATCCACACTCGCTATAGTGTGCGCAGACCGAGAAACTCTCTCTCGGACCCCCTCCCCCCAACAAGCTTTCGGCTGACCTGAACTGCCTCCTGGCGGCTCAGGCCGAGCCGACATAACACATCCCTTAATCTGCCTTAGTTAGGCACTCGTCTGCGCCCTCCTTTCTGCCAAGGAGGGTCGCGTTCGTATACGGCTTAGAGATCTCTAGTTAGACCGTTAAGCCAGTCCCTAAAAGCGGTGTTTAGTGGGTAAAAGTCTCCACATAACCACGCAGCCGGTTGCGTGGTATGATATGAGCATTCACCGCCTCCCTCCCCCGCTTTCCGGAGGGTTGCCCATATTTGATTCGGGCGCAAAAAAAAGTTAGGTCAGGTTATATTAGATTGCCCAACAGTTCATAGCATTCATAATTACATTGCCCGATTTGACATGTCATAATTCATATTGCCCGGGTATTATAAATAGTGATACATATACATACGATAGATACACACACATTCGCACACATTAACATATTTACACCCTTCAACAAAGCGTTACACAGGGCGGACATACAGATCTTATCATCCCATCTCACACTATAAGAATATTAGAAGTAAATTTTATCCCCTGACCATTTAAGATACTTAATTTTTATACCATATATAAAATAAGCAGGCAACAAAAAAAAGAAATAGTGATGAAGAATAACTAAGCTGTCTACCAATTTTGAAACCGGAAATGGGAAGCGGCAGCCCGGTTGCGAAATAAAGCAAATATGGAAAATATCATCCCCTCTGTGCTACTGCCTATCTTCTGCTTCAATTTACCTCTGTCGCCCTTCACACCACCGACAGGATGGCGGGGGGTAGTAGACATTCATACGCTGCTACTCAGCAATTAAGGGAAGATATTTCATGCTTCTCCACAAATTTCACAGACTGGTAAATGATGTTCACGCTCTTCTATTGAAAATGGTAATGATGATCGTGATGATGATGGTATTGACCCTGCCCTCACTAGCTAACTGCAGCGTAGTGAGAATCTGCAATTCTGTCAAATCTTCTTTACCAACTTACGCGTTCTTAGAAAGACATATTAACCGACGGTAGTCTAATAAAGATTTGGATACAAATTTAAGTAGCCATAATCTTCTTCTATTTATATTCATCAGCCTGCAAATATCCACTCCACGACATGAGTCTTTAGCACTGTAGAGTAGGCCTTAATCGCATTTGGCAGACGACGATCGTAGTGCCAGATGCTGGGAACTTGGCAGCTGCCCGTAGCCTGTCTGGCTATCACTGCCATATACGAGATGGATGTACCGTCATCTATTGGAAGCCATAAGATTTTCTGGCATTTCCTTTTTTTATAGAACAAGAGTGACAAACGAGCAGTTCACCAGATGGTGGGTTGATACTGTGGCCCAAATATATACATTTATCCTGGATTAAGAAACAAAATGAAGACGCGTTGTTACCACAGAGGGCTAAGATGGAATGCCTTGTATCTAGTTAAAAGGGTCTCCGGTTCTCTATACTTACCATACGAAACACAGCAGCATTAAGCTACAATTTTACGCAGTTATTCAGTTGAGCCGACCCATTCGTATTACATCCGTTATATATCAGCAGTATCTGACTTTATCACTTCCTTATTCTCTTTCTCTTACGCTACAATCTCCAATTTTGTGTTTTAGTAACGGGCTTACTACTCGGGAGTATGTTCGGAGGCTTCTTCCTTCGTGGTTACAGACGGTGGCCGATGTACATTGGAGGGGGACTCGGATTTGGATTGGCGTACAGCAACTGTGAGAACAGTTTAAATAGTTTCCTCCTCTCCAAGGATCCTAAACCCTGCGTCATAAAGTATGTATTTAACAAATATATTAGATATTTGCTTGAATCATGCCTTAGAGCTATTTGAAAGAAATAATGGTCAATCATTCCATCAGGTACACAGAGCGAGTATAATTACAGACTGTGGAGTTTTCCATCTTAGTCCACAGAGGTGACAATACATCTGCCTTTTATTTAATTGCTGGCTTCCTTGAAGGTATCCATAGGCTGAAGTTGCCACTTACCGTCAAGTAGCCCATCTGATATATTATTATGTACGTTGGTAATTTTTTTAAATATTCAATACAATATGAAGTTGGTCTGTAATAGTCTACTTTTTTAATAGAATAATGATGACAAACCAGCACACAGTCCACTTGATGGTAAATAGATGCTGTGGCCCATAAACCTCTACATCTATCCTCAATTAAGAATCAAAATGCAGATGCGTTGTCACCCATGAGGACTGAGACGAAATGCCTAGTTTCCGGTAAAAAAGGGTTTCCGGTTTTCAACGCTAACCAGACGAAATACAGCAGCATCAAGCTGCTATTTTGACGCTGATATTCCGTGAGAGCACGTTCCTACCCCTGTTGAGGCGACCCATTCATGCTGCAACCATAATATTGTTGCAGCGTACCTCCACCACTGTACTTAACTCAAATGTATTAATTATTATATTTTAAATTAAAAACTACATCATTAACATAAATAAGTTGCCAGTATTAATCTCCAAAATCTAAAGAAATTTCTTTCACTGAATACTCTCCATAACATAATACATCTACAAAATAATCAGAATTTAAATGAAAAGTACCTGGTCGCCGTGCCTTGTAATCGTGCGTTAGAAAAACTCATTTACTGGACTTTGAAAATAAAGCATTATCTAAATAAATAATATAGTGCCAAACAACGACGAGTAAAAAATATCTGAGAGGTACTCAGATATATTTTTTCACGATGTCTTTCTCCGTCAAAAAGTGTGATATAACTACCTAATAATCGTCTCTTTCGGAAATATCGTGAGCAAACCTGCATGTCTGAAAAATAAGAAAAATATTTAGATCGCATGTGTGAAGTTCGCCAACACACATTGGGGCAGCGCGGCGGACACTTCCATGCCTTAAAAACCCTCTTAAAAATGGGATAAAGACTGTGTCCAGCGGTGGGACGTATATGGGGCTGTTACTTTAACTTTAGTTGTCTCATAAGCTCCTAATTATTAACTATATCTAAGCGAATAACTATATCTTTCCAAGCGCACCCGACCTACCACTTTATTAACAAATATGAATAATTATAATATATTTACTGACTCATCACAAGATCTCTAAAGCTATACACCCGATTGACATGAAATCGTACGCGAAGCGAACAGGTATCGATACATTATTGAATTAAATGTGCCATTCTAATCTTCTTAAGTCACCACTCTCTGAAAGCAATCCACTGCCAAGTAAATTGTTATTTTGTTAATAAAATTATTTAGCTAATTTGAGACTATATACAGTGTTTGTCATTTATTTTATACAAAACATCTTTGATGGTTTCCGTGCTACATCTGTCGATTGTTCCTTTCACAGTTCTTGCTTGCTTACCGACATTTTCAAAGGAACCAAATTAGCGTCAGTTCTGAGGACAAACGTCCTTTTCAAGCCAGACACTATAGACGGGAACTAATTACGATTGTAAAAATAGAATAAGGACCGCTAAAAGATTGTTTTCGACAACTAAAAACAGCGGCATACAATGTAAAAGTTGTAAATAATATGGGAGATATAATAGGGATCGATAAAGAACTCGAAAGGCACATTGTACGGTGTAAATGAGTTGTAATAAATACCAGTTGATGTTGTTGCACGTAGGGTTCACACAATTTGAATGTTATATGAAAATAATAGAGATAGATGAAATAGCTCTTGGACTAAGCGAACCGCCGGCACCAATGAAATTGTTAATTGCAATTTTAAGTGCTGATTTACTACGTGCTCGGCGTGGTAAATCAGAATTTTTCAAAAATTTCATACATATGTGTAGTCCGTGGATTAGTTGTTTCATAAAACTCTCCTAAATATGAGATTTAACTTACCTAAGATAATAACATAAACGAAAAATTTGTACCCTAATTTTTCCTTTGCTTATACAGTGGACTAGTGAAAAACATTAAGCTTGTGCCAACCCTAATAGAATCCCTTTTAAAGGCAGTAATCTGAACGGTCAGCGGTGAAGACGTTACGTATTTTGCGGCCCTTTCTTTTCGCGCAGCGGGACACTTTTCTGTGCCGTTTAATGCTTTGTCCTCAATATAAAGGTCAGTTACTGTTGCGTCTCTACCTATTCAAACTTTTATAGTTTTTTGCTCCTATATTTGTGTGAGCTTTGGCAACGCCCCTAGTTTTTTTTAATATATACAAAGAGACCTGTCTGTTTGCAAACCCGCCGCCTCTAGATTCATTGCCACCCACAGCGCTATTGGTAGAACCACGAAAGTGCACAAACACTTTATCTAAACTTCTGAATCGTTAACTTTAAAGTTCACTGTTCCTCTGTAGGTGCTTTATTAACTTGGTTAGTCGGTAAATCGTCACTCGTTTTATTTGAAACATTTTTATTTGGTCCCATGTCGCCAGCGTTTGTGAGTCATGCAAAGCGGTAAATGACTTTGAAGTCGCTTTTTATTGTTTTGTATACAATTGCTTTTGTGGATATTGACTAATTTAAGTATTGGTTTATAATTATTAAACATAATTTTAACTTCACATTTTCTCGAAATATTTTATTCCTCTGTTAGATAGCTTTTCTCAAATGTTTGCACTCTATGGTAAAACATAAGATAGTGATATTTACCTTAGAGATCATATCTCTAAGGTAAATATCACTATCATAGGGTATGACAAAGAAAAAGAAATGCTGTGAATAACAGTACTTTCCTTTCTGATAAACTATCATTCTGTAATATCCACTTTGTGCTCGGCGTTGAAGGAAAATATCTCGAAGGAACCTACATGTCTGAAAAAAATATATCTTGATGACGTGTGAAGTCCATGAAAACTGTATCGGGGCGACACGGCGTACATTTGCCCAGAAACCATCTTGAGCTGATCCAGAGAGAGAGAGAGAGAGAGATGATTGATTGATCCAGACTTGAGAGAAAGCTTGTCCAAAATTCACCTGTGAGACTGTATATAGGCTGAACCTTTTGCTTCTTAGGTGGCTCAGGACCGTGTTTTATGGCATTCCTCTATTTAGCAGTGCATTAATGAAGGGCTGTAATGATGATAATGATTAAATCACTTGGCAGGCGGGCTTACAACCGCAGTTTATTTTTTGTTGTTTTTTGAGAAGATGCTGCTGCCAATTGTCGAGTGTGTTTCCTTCAGTCTTCTATGTTCTATGACACCCACGGGATGACTTGGAGTAGTGGATATTATTACACCACCACTACAGGGTCAACTTACGACAATTTACTAAGAAATATGACTTTATAGAGTTAAGTTTAATAACTAGTCCTCAAAAAGTTAGTATTCTATAGTAGCGCTTATTATAATGTTTAATAGTTTCGTTTTATTGTGGTAATTTTTAATTTATAAGTTTTCTCACATTCTGAAATCATTACAGATATCGGTGAAAAATAGCAGCGTAATGTCGATGTTTCGTATAATGAGTGTATAGAACCGAAGTCCCCTATTACTGGTTACGAGGCATGAGGTCCATGTTAGACCTCATGGGTAAAGACTCATCAGAATTTTGATTTTTAATCGAGGATAAATGTAGGTCACAGCCTCACAGCTTTCACAACTATGAGGTGGACTTGGTGCTCGCTTTTCTCCCTTATAAATCCGATTATAACTCATTAATGTAAATAACCTCTCAGAACTAGAGGAGGCCTGTGCCCAGCAGTGGGACGTATATAGGCTGTAACTTTACTTTTACTTTACTAATGTATATAAATCTTTTTCTTTTTCAGGAAAAAGCCGTGAGTTTCCCTGCGGTTGTGACCTGATAGTGATTGGGTATTTTGAAAATTAGTTATGTAAAATAGAAGAATTGTATTGTATTAGTAAATGTTTTGTTTGAGTTTTTATATTGTTATTCATTGTTTCTCTTCTTCTATATATGATCATCATTATAGCTTATTACAGTCCACAGCTAAACATAATCCTTCCCAAAGAATGCCTATTAATGTAGGTACTTTTTAATGTTTAGTTGTTATCAAGAAGACAGTGCCAATTCCTCGTTTGCTTCTCTCTGTCACCTCCAACACATCCTGGACGATATTAGGTAGGGGATATTCTTACACCGCCAGTGCGCAGCATATCAGTTTTACATGGTAGAACCATGCTTCAGCTTACTGGTATAGTTAGAGCACAAATGGGTCAGCTCGACCGGGGAAGAACCATGCTCTCACAGAATACCCGATTAAAATAGCAGTTTAACGCTACTGTGTTTCGTATGGTAAGTGTAGAGAACCGAAGACCCTTTTTACTGGAAACAAGGCATTCCATCTTAGTCCTCACGGGTGAAAACGCACCTCCATTTTGATTTTTAATCGAGAATAAATGTAGATGTCTATGGATCACAGCAACCACTTATCATCAGGTGGACTTTTATTAATTATCAATTTATTCTTCTATAAGAAAAAATCTGCGTACCCCTTTAGAGGGTACAGGCGTGATGTATTGTTGTGTGATTGCGTTAACAATGCTAGTATGTGATAGCAGTAATTGCTGTTGATTTGCTGGCATTTTTTAAATGGGACCATTTTGGAGTAAACTTCTTTCGCTCAAAAAAAGAATTTTGCAAATTCGTTTATAAGTATATGTCGAAGTTACGCCCGAACACACATGAAAAAATTTTACATCCGAAATAAGAACCTCCTCCTTTTTTGAAGTCAGTTAAAAGAGTTTCCACTTTTCAGAAGCTACTATAGGCTAGGTAATAGTATGATTTTACTTTTTATTAAAAGTTAAAGATTCACACCCGTGAAGCACAGGAAGTACCTACACTTTATTCTTTTCTTGGCTTAAAAACACCTCCCATTCTCAATTCGACGGTATTTGTTATGTATGAAACTCAATATCTATGGTTTGATTTGGTTTATTATGTAGGTCGTCTGATGTTGTTGATTTATATTACTGCATAAATGTTTTAACATACTTTCACATTGGTACTATATACATTTCAAACAGATCCGATAACAAATTGAAGACGATAATAATTTCCAAATAATCTTACTGCTACCGTTACAGCGTATTAAAGTCCACTGCTGAAAATGGGCATCCCTCATAGATTTCCTCATAGGGGGATATTTGTCATAATTGCCAAGCTTGGCAAACGGGTTGGCAGCTGCAGTTTTTTTTTTATTTTAGTCGTTATTAGGAACATGGTGCTGCCAATCTTTTTTATAGTATATATGTGTACATGTAGGTGAACAACGAGCACACAATCCACCTGATGGTAAGTGGAATCTGTGGCCCATAGACATGTGTATCTATCCTCGATAACTAAGCTGGAATGCCTCGTTTCCAGTAAATAAGGGCCTCCGGTTCTCTACACTCATTAAAAATAACAGCAGCGTTAAGGTTAAGCTGCTAATTGACACTGGTATTCTGTGAGAGCGTGATCCTTCTCCGGTCGAGCTGACCCGTTATACAACACGCTACAACTATAATATAGCTGCAGCGTGGGTCTAGCACGTAAAATAATCTCTTGCTTTGTTTCCGTCTGTCGCCGGTTACGACACCTACGGGATGGTATGAGGGTAGTGGATATTATTACTAGTACATGGTAGACCACAGCTTATAGCATCATAACTCGCAACCAATAACTCTTTAGTTTGAACCTAATAGCTACTAAATTGAAAAGGTTATTTTCTGCCTAGGAGTGCGTTTTTTTGGTGTTACACTCTCACCTATTTCTGGCGCTGTGTTCCAGATTGAAGACTACTAATTAGACAACTAAATTTAGTAATGCTGCAGTTTTATCGTGGCTGTACCACGAATGGGTCGGCTCGACCAGGGAACGACTACGTTCACAATGAATACCAGCGTGAAGCAGCAGAATACAGCTGTTTTGTACGACAATTGTAGAGAATTGAAGCCTTTCTACTGCTAATGAGGCATTCTATCTTAGTCCTCAGCGTGCCAACGTGTCTGCAGTTTGATTCTTAATCGAAGGTAGATATAGATGTCTATGAGCCGAAGCATCCACATATCTATATTTATGTAAAAACCACGTTGGTGTTTCACCTTCTTTACATTTCAATCGAGACACGGACACGAGCAAGGACAATTTTTCCCCTACTCCAGGACGTGGTCAGGCCGCACGCTGGAACACAAATCTCACCTTTATCACCATTTTTACAAGGGTGCTTATTCCTTATCAATTACATGGAGACCGTAGGTACACTAGCAAATGTGCACCCAGAAGTATTGGCCTTTCAAAACACAGCGACGGTTCGGGTTTATGGCATATTTTGTCCACAAAGAGTAAATCTACCGATCTACCACATTTGAAGTAACGCATAAGTTATAAAAAATAGTAAATTAAAAAGCTAGTTCTAAGATCCGTGCGAACGGAAATATGTCTTACCTCGTTTAAAGAGCACCACCCTTCCTCTATCTATTCCGAGCATTATCACTTCACTAAACCTAACACCTTTACAACTAACACCTCGGTGTTTTTACTCCGAGCCGAGCGGATCCACCGGCCGGGCGACTTAGAGACTCTCAAGAAATCAGCCTACCCTTTGCCAAAGGTAAACTACAACGCGCGTGCAATTCTCCTGGTGTTGCAGTTCTTCATGGTTGTTGCTCACTTAACATCTCTTCTATAAAATATAGCGGACCTTAGCTAATTAACCTTAAAATATTTAATATAATGGATATTCGCAAAGTAACATCTGATTTTTTAAATTCTTCTTTTTAATATGCTACTCCACGTTTTCCTGTCTAGATTTTTTATACTTACGAGTATATACTCGTGAAATTATCCTGTATGTATTTTTCACTAACGTTGGCTTCTACCTTCTACTGAAATCCGATCCAAGGACCCGCAATATTCAAATAATTACTCTCTTCTGGTTACATCTTAAGTTATTTACATAAATTAAAATACGCATTAACAAATACATTTCACTTATGACGTATGACGCAATTTTTGATGCTAGTTAACTACGTGTGTGATATCGTGGAGTGAAATGGTCAATGACCTAGTCATACGATTTCATCGGGCACCGTGGCCGTAACGGCTAGCAGGAATGTAGTGAGTCATCTGGATGTGAATCATTGTACGTACTGCTCGGTTTACAGGTGGGCAGTGGAGTAGGTCGGTTTACAATATAATATTTCGATTTTTTCACAATTTTTGTGATTCACGTGTATAAATTAAATTTTATACTTAAAATTATTTACAGGCTATATTATGATTGTAGTACGAATGGGTCGGTTCGACCGGGGAAGGTCCACGCTCTCACAGAATATCAGCGTAAAATAGCAACTTAATACTGCTGTGTTTCGTATGGTGAGTGTAGAGAACCGGAGACATTTTTTTACTGGAAACGAGGCATTTCATCTTAGTCCTCAGGAGTGACAATGCATCTGGGTTTCGATTTTTAATCGAAGATATATGTAGATGTCTATAGCCAAAGTATCCACTTACCATCAGGTGGACTGTGTGCTCGTTTGTCACCCTTATTCTATAAAATAAAAAAACATATTTGTAATTTTTTCTTTATCAGTTTGTATAGTACACTGCGGGGTATTTTCGATAGAAGATTATCCTTAACCTGAAGCGATCACTGGCATTAGCAGACGTCTCGCACCTTTAATGCTGCTCGCATCACATGTCTGGATATTTTACTTCTGACGTAAACGAGATTTGTTATAACGCCCTCTACCGATAGCCATGATATATTTCTGGTACTGCTCAAAATCGCTTCTCATCACCGTCATGAGGCGTTCATCATCATCATAATCATCATTACAGCCCTTCAAAAGTCCACTGCTGAACATAGGCCTCCCCTGAGGAATGTCACAAAGCACGGTCCTGAGCCACCTGCATCCATCGGCTTCCTGCATGTCTTACCAGGTACACTACGCCTACCGGTACGATAGGACGTTGTGGGGTGATAATTATTTTAACAGTGGTAGAGCCACGCGGCAGCTTTGCTGTTGCACGTATGGGCCGGCTCAAACCGGGGTGGTACCACAACCTCACAGAATACCGGCGTGAAGTGGAAGCTCTGCTTCCGCGTTTCGTCTGGTGAGTGCAGGTGGCCGGAGGCCCAAATCCCCACCCCTCCACCAACATGGTAGCGGAATTAAATAATGATAGACTACCCCAGGAGGGTCCCAGCACC
Source organism: Parnassius apollo (assembly GCA_907164705.1). Taxonomy (NCBI): domain Eukaryota; kingdom Metazoa; phylum Arthropoda; class Insecta; order Lepidoptera; family Papilionidae; genus Parnassius; species Parnassius apollo. Next base: position 3,384,478 of record CAJQZP010000295.1, read on the forward strand.
CCTGGAGAATCCCTCGCTGAGCATCCACGACCATGTTTCTCCACTTCTGAGCGTGGGTGCTCAGGCTGCCCCGTGTGTTCTGGGAGGGGGGGGGGGACAAAATTCCGCTCAAGACTACAACTGCTCGGGGCAAACGGAGCAACAAGACCAAGGCGACCCCTGCCACGCTGTCCGTGAATTTCTGCAATATCAGGGGACTTCACTCTAACCTAAACGCCTTCCACTACCATCTCGAGACGGCGAGGCCGGCTCTGCTCTTCCTGACCGAGACGCAGGTGTCCTCTCCAGCTGATGTCTCGTATCTCTCCTACCCGGGGTACAAACTGGAAACACTCCTTTGTGCCTCGGGCTGGAGCTTGCGTTCACGTCGGAGACGACATCTGTTCTCGACGCCTCGGCAGACTTGAAGGTTCGGACCTGTCCATCCTTTGGCTACGCGTAGACAGCGACGACCATCCGCGCGTCTACGGGTGCTCTATAGGTCCCATAGCGGTAATGCCAAAACAGACCGACTCTTCGACCACGTCCAAATGGCTACAGATTCGTTGCTACAGCAGATCCCCTCCGCAGAGATCGTGATCCTCGGCGACTTTAACGCCCACGCCAACTAGGCTCTTTCTTTGCGTCCAACTCGACTTTCGATGACGGGGGAGTACGCCACCGACCATCCCGCGGTGTGAGTGCTCCATGCCGGAAGTGCAGTTCACACAGCGCTCGGTTCGCAAAGTACTCCTCTCCCTGGAAATCCACAAGTCGAGTGGGCCTGAGGGAATCCCCCCAATTGTGCTGAGGACGTGTGCTCCAGAGTTGGCACCGGTTTTAACGCGTCTTTTTCGGTACTTTTACTCCCTAGGCGTAGTCCCAAAACCATGGAAGACGGCTTTCGTCCACCCGATCCCTAAAAAAAGGCGACCGCTCAGATCCGTCCAACTACCGGCCTATCGCCATCACCTCCTTGTTCTCTAAAACAATGGAGTCTATTGTAAACTGCCAGCTCATGAGGTACCTTGAGGATCACCAGCTGATAAGTGACCGCAAATACGGTTTTCGCCGTGGTCGGTCAGCTGGTGATCTTCTGGTACGGTGAACTCATAGATGGGCGGAGACAGTAGAGTACAAGGAGGAGGCATTGGCCGTTAGTTTGGACATTGCAAAGGCCTTCGATCGGGTTTGACACAAAGCGCTTCTTTCGAAGCTCCCTTCCTATGGGCTTCTCGAGAAATTGTGCGATTGGATCACCGGCATCTTGCAGATCGGAGCATCAAGGTCGTTGTAGACGGTGCAAGCTCCGATTACAAGCCCATTAATGCTGGTGTTTCACAAGGCTGCGTGTTATCGCCAACGCTGTTTCTTCTGCATATCAATGATATGTTGCAAACCGGTAACATTCATTGCTATGCAGATGACAGCACTGGTGATGCTCTTTACACCAGCCGAGCCAATATTTCTCGGGAAAACGTCTCCGGGTGCCGGGACAAACTTGTGTCTGAAGTCGAGTCTTTGCTGAACAGAGTCTCGGATTGGGGGCGACTAAATCTAGTCCAGTTTAACCCCAAGAAGACACAAGTTTGCGTGTTAACCGCTAAAAAGAACCCCTTTGGCGTATCTCCTCAGTTTCAAGGCACTCTTCTTGTTGCCTCAGCAAGTATCGGAATCCTCGGCGTTGACATATCGAGTGACGTGCAGTTTCGTGGTCACTTGGAAGAGAAAGCCAAATTGCCCTCTAAAAAGCTTGGCGTGCTCAGCAGAGCGGGACAGTATTTCATGCCGACACACCGCCTGCGACTTTACAAGGCGCAGGTTCGGCCGCACATGGAATACTGTTCCCATCTCTGGGCTGGGGCTCCCCAGTACCAGCTCCTTCCACTTGACCGCATCCAGCGCAGAGCGGCTCGAATCGTCGACGACCGAGTGCTTTCCGATCGGCTCGATTCACTGGCACTGCGAAGAGATGTTGCATCTCTTTGCATTTTATTTCGCATATACCATGGAGAGCGCTCTGAGGAATTGTTCGGATTAATCCCAGCCGCCAAATTTCGTGAACGCACTACACGGTAAACGTCCCGATACCATCCACACCATCTGGATGCTTGGCGGTCCACCACAGTACGTTTCAAAAGGAGTTTGCTTTCGCGTACAACCTCTCTGTGGAATAGTTTACCACCGGCGATTTTTCCGGACCGATACGACCTGGGGACCTTCAAGAAAAGAGCTTACTCCTTTCTAAAGGGCCGGCAACGCACCTGCAATTCCCCTGGTGTTGCGGTTGATCATGGGCGGCGGTTGTCACTTAACATCAGGTGAGCCGCATGCTCGTTTGCCCCCTCTTCTATAAAAAGAACACCATCATAACAAATCATACTTTTTAATTAAGTAATTCCTGAAGTAAGCTTTTTTCGTATTTTGAGCATTGTCCTGCTACGGATTCGAAACAAAATAGGAATTACATGACTTCATTATGATGGTATCATTAACAAAGCTTTCATTAAATTAAATAAAAAGTATCCCAATGGAACTTTAAATAGGTACATTTATTTGAACTATTTACTATCTAGTACGTCAGTACAGTCTAATGTCGGGAACGTATAGGTTATGGAGCCACGTTGCAGCTATATTATAGTTGTAGCACGAATGGGTCGGCACAATCAGGGCAGGACCACGCTCTCACAGAATACCAGCGTAAAATAGCAGCGTCAGCGTGAGTGTAGAGAACCGGTGACCCTTTTACTGGAATCAAGGCATTCTATTTAAGTCAGGGTTGACAACGCATTTGCATTTTGATTCTTAATTGAGGATAAATGTGGATGTCTATGGGCCACAGCATCCCATTACCATCAGGTGGACTGTGTGCTCGTGTGTCACTCAATGCTATAAAAAATTTCTTATCTAACTGTACACATTTCTCACGTTAACTAACAAGTAGCAGCTGATAAATGATGATAGTTTATCAACTTAAAAATGTCGAGTACAGCTTCTACAAACTGATGACGATGAGATACATTACAGTCTGTTATTCTCTTATTACCGCTCGCTCGACGTTTACTTAACTTACTTAACTTAACTTAATTTACTTAACTTACTTAACGTTTGAAGTTACGTATATAAAGCAGGGACTATTTCTAAGCTAAAAAAAACCTGTATTTATAGATAAGTAGTAGAAGTGTGCTAGTATTTTTTAAGTTAGCTACGGTTGTCTGTGAGCTACGTAGGTACTACACGATGTTATAATCTTACATTAATTATGACAACCTACTGCTAAATAAAATATAAGCCTTTAAATTTGAACAAATTATGTTGCGAAATCTCGAAGTTATGTTAAAAAAAGGGTTTTTCAAATTCTTTCTCCTTCGATATCTCACGAACGAATGAACCGATTTTTATTTTCCAAACGGCATACGACTTTATTTTTTGAGGTTAAGAGCTGATTATTTTTGAAATCGATTAGTAAAGCCGTTTAAAAGTTATTCCAAAAAAAAACAGTTTTTCAAAATTTTTATTTTTAAGATTTCTCAAAATCTACCCGTCCGAATCAGTTCATATTATATACCAAATCTATTCCACATTGAGATCTCTAGACACTGCATCTCACGTGATCAAGACGTTCAAAAATTACCAAAGGTTTACGTACTTACACATACACACTCACACATACATCCGTACGGACGTCCACGTAAAATTAGTCAGAATAGCTGGGATATCAAAACATCGAGATCTGATGAAAACTCGATTTTAGAAAATCGGGGTGAAACCAATAACTTTCCTAATTTCGGAAAATTTTAATTTTCTTAGCGGGAAGTTAAAAAAAGAATCATCAAAATCGGTTCACCTAGAAAAATAACTGAGGTAACACACATAAAAAATAACATACAGTGAAATTGAGTAACTCCTCCTTTTTTAGAAGTCACTTAAAAAGGGACACCAGTTCTCTGTACTCATCATATGAAACACAGCAGCATTAAGCTGATATTTGACGCTGGTATGCTATGAGAACACGTCCTTCCCCGGTGATTAGACACATTCATGTTATATCAATAACGCTTCATACGAGGCTCTACAACACATAAAGCGCTCTGTAAAATAGATTCTGACACCTGTTTTTATGATGCTCCTAAATTTTTTTTAATTATCTAACCTCATGAAAATAAAATAAAACAATGGATTCTAATAAATTGACACCAATTACTAGTTTCATTCACAATCGATTAACATTAATCAAGACCGCTCCATACCTTCGCAAAACATCTTTGGTTTTATCTATTTCTTTTAAATTACAGCTGGCAGTTCGTGACTTTAAACAGGTCAAAGCTTTTCGAGCTGTTTAAAATCAATATCTAAAGCGCCTTTTATAGCTCTTTGTTAGACGATAATTGTTAGCACCCACTAATAGTTTTTAGTTCATTAGCATTCTTTGTGACGCATGCAATATTTGTTCGTAAATATTGAAATGCCAATATTATGAATATGTCTTTATTATCAAATGTTTCATGATTGCGTGTGTCATGGGACCGCAATGAATTGAATGGCTTCCAAATCAGACTAATATGGCTGATAAGTATGATCTGACAAATGTGATTTATATTTCCATTTTTCTAAACCAGTATTGGAAGAATATTTGTCGTTATAAGGTCATATATTTTTTTGGCTAAACGTGGTCCGAGAGGATCGCTGATCTTTCGATTCTGTCTTCCCCTGTTTGGGATAACATGTGTGACGTAATTTTTTGTATAATCACATTATGTAAACATCTAGTTAATCATGGAAAGAAGTTTAGGTCAATTTACTAGATGATCCTTGTTGGCTAAAACTCCAACCCTTGTGCCACATATCATGAAGGACAATGTTTTCACAGAATTCCAGCGTAAAATATCAACTTAATACTACTGTATATTGTGAGGTGAGTGTAGAGAATCGGAGACCCCTTTATACTGGAAACGAGGTATTCCATCTTAGTTCTCAGGCGTGACAACGAATCAGCATTTTGATTTTTAATCGAGGGTAGATGTAGATGTCTATGGACCACAGCATCCACTTACCATCAGGTGGACTGTGTGCTCGTTTGTCAACTTTATTCCATAAAAAATCCACGAAACCATTTCCCCCGATTTTCTTCGATCTTCAGTTATCTGAATTGCCTCCCACTATTTTACAAATTCTTTAAATTTAAAAACGTATTCACGTTGAAACAAATAAACTTTTTTTTGCACAAAATTGCCGTCAACTTACACTACACCGAGGAATCGCAGTCGTTAGTGCGTGCTATAAAAAGTTATTGAAGCTACAGTTTTACTGAACGTAGATTAAAATACAGACATGCGGAAACCATTTTACCAGACAATCAAAACATGATAGAGAACCTTAATGCATGCATGTTTTACGCCACTTAGGCTATATGCCGGCAAATGTTTGTAACAAATGTTTATTTAGACTGTATCCGAAATTAGCTTTACTGTATGGTTTCTCTCTTATACCGTAAAGTTGTTAATATTTATGATAAATTGTGCATAATTTAAACACATGCAGAACTAAGAAATAATATGTAGATAAGCTTCTCAAATATTTCTCATGTGAAAAAATTAAACGTTGCACTACCATTGTCAAAATAACAATTATATTTATTTAACTCTGGCTTGATCATAATATTAAATATGCAATGTTAATGATCGAGAGTGATGTCAACATAAGTGGCGTCAAATTTCTACAATAGCAAATAAATACGGAAACGGTTTTGGTTAGCCCGCGACTCGGGGCGCGAGGGACTCGCGCGAGTCCTAAGAAGCTGTGAGAACCGCATAGGCTAGCAGCGTTAACATAGTCGAAACGATTTTGATAATATTTTTTATGCTAATACTTGCTTTAATACTATTTATACCGATTATTTTTACGACCGTTTCACCGACACAATTCATGCACAAGAACAAATTTGGAATAGCAAGTTTCAACTGTCAGTTACAGTAATTATAAATATTTGATGCCATTTCTAATGGACTGTGGACCCTATAGCTGCTAAAATTTTTGATGAGAATTTAAATCCAAATAGTGTTTTTTTGTACTCTTATTCACTTAAGTCTTCTAGTGGTGATTATAAGAGAACCCATTACCTAAACCTAAACGTAACGTAAAATTTCACAGCAAGCGAGCAACCCGGGTTCGATCCCCGCCGACACCAATGAAATTGTTAATTACAATTTTAAGTGTTGCTATTTTTGCTCGTGCAGTGAGCTCTTGCTCACCGGTGAAGGAAAACATCGTGAAGAAACCTATGTCTTAGAAATAAGATAAAAAAATATTTCGCATTGGAGCATCGCGGCGGACTCTTCCTTGCCCTAAAACCGACTCAGAAATCAGAGTAGCCTCTGCTTGCCAGTGTGACGTACATAGGTTGTAACTTTAACTAACTTAAACAATTTATGGCACAATTACCCATTCTGCCCGAAACATCACTAAGTCTAAATATTTGCTTCTGTAAATCTATATATTTCTGGCAATCAAGAAATTAAAAGGAACCGAAGGATCATAAAAATTTTTTCTATATAGCTTAACGGAACATTCGTTACAATAATTATTTCCTATATTTACGTGAACACTACACATTAAAATAATACTAGTTTTTTACGGATTATATCGCGTATATAAACTTTTTTATATACCAGTCCCCTCCGTGACCATGGGTACGCAACGTCCGGTATATATAAAAGTTAAAATACGTGATATAATCCGTAAAAAACAAGTATTATTTAAATTCGTTACACATTTACCAGCCAGTTTGATCAAATATTGGTGGCAACGCCCAACACGGATAAGTCATTTCTACGGTAGGTAAATTATTAGTGGGCGTGACGACTTCTAGCGTAAACGATGGTAGACACAACCAATAAAAATCGCCACGCAATTCTCGTATTAGCGAGCTTTGATAGAATTCATGACTGCCATTAAGTTGCTAAATGCATAATGCTTATCTATCATGTAATATTTATTTTAATGTTTTTGGATCATATCTCGTCCATTAAAACTTTACAACACACGAAAGTGTGTGTTTTTTAATTCAAAACATTAAAAGGCGTGATTAGGAATTAATTAATATTACACAGCGTTTAAAATTAGTTTAAAAAATAATACGTTTGGCACTCGGTGACTGCTGCGGTAAAGCTATTGCATAGCATTTTTTATCAACTTATGCAATTATAATTATTTATTTATTTTATTTACAGTTAAATCAATTTGATATTAAATCAAGTTTTTGAGCGTGGTGACCGATAAGAAAACAATTTTTTTCTCTTATTGAATAAATGAGAAGTTAATATTGTTTAAAATATTTTTAATATCCTACAATACATGTAGGTTATTCAGGAATTATCATTGAGCTAGCAGGTAGTGTACATGCATACGTCTAGTCGCACGCACACAAACACCGTGCCGAACTCTGCCAAGTGCCGAAGTCTGCCGAACTGAAACGACATTAGACGACGCACGGCTTTCAACGCCACACCTCCGTGCCCGTCGGAGTGGGGAGCGTGAGGTTTTTTTTCGTTACGGAATTTCTGGATTCGGTCCCCGCGCTTAAGGCCCGCGATAGAAGCTATGCAATAGCTTGAAAAAAGAAAAAGATGCCAACGAGCAGAAAACGTACACAGTCCACCGTGAGGTAAATGGAGTCTATAGTCCACAGACGTCTACATCTATCGAAGAATCAAAATGCGTTGTCAACACTCAGAACACAGTTAGAATGTCTAGTTTCCAATAACAAAGTTCTCCAATTCTCTACATACGAAACTGCTATCTTTCGCTAGCATTCTGTGAGAGAGTGGTTCCCCGGTCAAGCCGGCCTATTTAAGCCACAACCATAATATAGCTGCAGCATGGCTCTACCACATAGCACTAGGCTAAACGAAAAATTTTTTTAGATAGCGTAAGGGTGACAAACTAGCTATGTACCTACTCGTTTGTCCACCTGTCAGCCTGTGTTTGGTCAGGTCATGGCTAAACATAGGTGTTCCCTGTATTCGTTTCCTTATAAGGGGGATACTTGCCATAATTGCGTAAGTAGGTTGGCAACCGTAGTTTTTTTCATTTTTAGTAGTTATTAGTAAGACGCTACAGCCCATTTTCTAATTTGTTTCCCTCTGTCGACTCTTACGACGCCCACGGGGTGACTACCCCACAGTCGATAGTCTTACATCGCCACTACGCGGCTGCATTCTCATTCGCACCATTACCTTTAAAGTTAATCTTAGAGCAAACAGTTTAAGCTTATTGAAAGTTTGTTTTTAAACGTGCAAAACATAAACATAAAGTAAATACTTGCGAAACGGAGATTTAATATCGCAAGTAATAAAAGAGATAGAAAATGTTTTCATTACCCTCGTAGGACTCGACAGCGGCGGCGCTTTGAATAAGCCATATTGCGTTAAACGTCTTCGTTGTATAAATTTTAATATTGAGAAAGACTGAAACATTGTAGTGATAATATATAATAGGAATAATATCATAAAATATATGTTTTGTGTGTGTGTGTGTGTGTGTGTGTGTGTGTTTTGTCTTTATTAATTCCAAAATTTAAATATATCCGTAAAAAGACTAAGACGTGCTTACGTCATCCTTTTACGTGCTAACTTCTACGTGATAGAGGAGAGGGGAGGAAAGGACCACGCTCTCACAGAATACCACCGTAAAATAGCGGCTTAATGCTGCTGTGTTTCGTATGGTGAGTGTAGAGCACCGGAGAAATTTTTTACTGTAAACGAGGCATTTCATCTTAGCCCTCAGGGGTGGCAACATATCTACACTTTGATTCCTAATCGAGGATAGATGTAGATTTTTGTGGGCCACAGCATCTACTTACCATCTGGTAGACTGTGTGCTCGTTTGCCACCCTTATTCTATGAAAAAAGAGAATACCAACGTAAAATAGCAGCTTAATATTGTTGTGTCTTGTATGGTGAGTGTCGAAAATCGGAGATTCTTTACACTGATAAGGTGGCATGCTACTTGAGTCCTAAGGGGTGGTAACGCATCTGCATTTTTATTCTAAATTTGATAATGGATGTAGGCCAATCATTCACTTACAATCAGGTGGACTGTGTGCTTGTTTGTATAATTCATAAAAAACTGTGTACATTGTACACACACTCTAACTATTATACTCACTTCAATTAAAAGTGCCCAATAAAACCAAACTTAAAATCACTTGAATAAAAGAAAGATACAAAGCCTGAGCACACAAACAAATCAAGTAAACAATAAAGTGACTAATGAAACTAATGGTACTACTGCACAATTGCAAACGCACAACAATGTATTATATCTGCACATTGTGGAAGCTTTTTCGTTACTACACCCACTGCACTATCACAATAGATTAACGTCGAAATTCTACGTGTAATATTTTATTGCTGTAGCACTAAAACCTGAGATAATATCTTAGTCTACCTTAAGACGCGACGTGTTGTCGTAGGAAAATAAAGATTTTTGATCAAATTAATGTGATAATCCCTTGGCTGAAATATAGATATATATATATATATATATATATATATATATATATATATATATATATAAATATATATATATATATATGTATATGTATACATATAAGATCCACATTAGTTACTTCTTTAGTTAGTTAATATAAGAATATTCTTAGACTAACTAAATCTAATCTAAAATATCCAAAATGGGGTAGTGGATATCCACTACCCTATCACCATCACCAGGTTATTTATGTAATAATAAATAATGTAATATCTTATGGTAGCGGCGCGAGAAGCCATCATACCGCATTTCGTTCCAGTGGTGTATATCACGTCGTCGTTTATGTCAGATACCTTGATGGGCAACGGACTGCACCGTTCAGATGTGTCCGGTACTGCCATTGTCAATTTGCCTGTCAAATGTAACGCTGTGAAAAATACACCTTACAACAGGAGACGCTTCTGTCCAGCGTAGACTATCAGGAGCTTGTATAGAAGAAGAAAAAGAAACATTTTTTACCTGGTATGGCTACGGTGCTATGTATTTTAAAAGCACAAATAAATCAGCTCAGCCGGGGAAAGACTACGCTCGCACATTCATGGACTATGTTTTGTGTAGTGAGTAACGAAAACCGGAGACACTTTTTTTGTGGTAATGAGACATTTCATTTCAGTTCTCAAATGTGACAACGCAACTACATTTTGATTCTTAATCTAGGATATATGCATTGCCTTTACGCCTTATCACCCACTTATCATTAGGGGGACTCTATAGGTGTGACTCATGTGACTCTATAAATATCTCCTGTGCAGTTAATTAGAAAATCGGAACATGTTATTTAAAAAAATGTAATAATAACGTTCTTAAAATAGCAGCCTACATACATCCCATTCCAGGTCTTCCTGCACCGCCGAGTACATGGTAAATCAGCACTTAAAATTGCTACTCATACCTTATTTCATGTGCGCGAGTGGGGTCCGAATTTGGTTTATAGGTCAAGCTTTGAAATTTTAAGGCGAACGATTATCCCCTAAATTACCACGCCATGAAACTTACATAATGATGACAACACTGTAATATTTTTGTGACTCTAATTTTCTACACGAACACGTACCCGGGCTTACTTGTCAACATTAACAGTGCAACAGTAGACGAGCGGTGCATCGAACCTATTAACCTGACTTTATGGTCTATATTTGCAGTTTATTGCACAGTGCAACCAATTTCAAATTACTAGAAGTGTCAAAAATAGTGAAGATAGCTCTGCACTCTTCGTGTGATAGAATATAATTCTTGTTATTCATTATATAGTCAAGGATAAGCAAAAGCGATATTTAATAATTAATATTTAAGTTAACAAACTACATATTCATAATACATTAGGCTTATCTAGTTATGAAAAATCCTCCAGTATATAAGGGAAAAGGGTCGCAGCAGGACTGTAAAAACTACCGCGGTATCAGCCTTCTTAGCATCGTGGGAAAACTGTATGCCAAGGTACTAATTGAAAGGGTCATGAAAGAAACCGATGGAAAAATTTGGGATGTGCAAGCGGGATTTAGAAAGGGAATGGGATGTACAGATCAAGTCTTCTCCATGCGCATGATCGCGGAGAAGTTTTTGGCCAAAAACCAAAAGGTTTTTTGTGCGTTCATGGACTTGGAGAAGGCCTATGACAGAGTGGATAGGAATGTGCTATGGCAAACACTGAACTCATTTGGGTTGAGCGCTGGCTTGATACAGGCATTGGAATCTCTTTATAGGGACTCTAGTGCTTGTGTTAGGATCAACGGGGTCTACTCGGACTGGTTTGGCATCCATAAAGGTGTCAGACAGGGCTGTGTGGCATCCCCGTGGTTGTTCAACCTATTTATGGACAGTTGTTTGCAAAATTTGAAAGTTGAAGAATGCGGATTAAGAATGGGTGAGTTAACCATCAAATGCCTTTTGTACGCCGATGATCAAGTTATTCTTGCGTCGTCGGCGGCTGAGTTGCAAATGATGGTTACATTAATGAACAGATCATTAAAAGAAAGGGGTATGAAAGTGAACGCAAGTAAGTCAAAAATTATGGTTTTTGAAAGAGATGAAAGTAAAACGATATGTGAAATAAGAATAGAAGGGGAGTTGATCGAGCAAGTAGATGAGTTTGTATATTTGGGTTGCGTATTTAGCAGGGATGGGAGATATGATAAGGATATAGAACGACGAGTGAACGCAGGAAACAGAGTAAATGGAGCCCTGCACTCTATTGTGAAGAGTCAAAATGTGTCAAAAAAGGCACGTATGGCAATTCACAATGCTGTGTTGGTCCCTACTTTAACGTATGGTAGTGAAAGTTGGGTATGGCAGAAGAAGCACGAGAGTAGAATAAATGCAGTAGAAATGCGGTCGTTAAGGAGTATGTTAGGGCTGAATCTGAATGACAGGGTGAAAAATTGTGTGATAAGAGAAGAGTGTGGTTTGCAAGATGATGTTGTGACCAGGATTAAGAAAGGAATGCTTCGGTGGTTTGGTCATGTGGAAAGAATGGATGAGGAAAGAGTGACAAAGAAAATTTATGTTGCAGAAGTGAATGGCAGAGTCGGAAAGGGACGTCCTAGGCGAAAATTTATCGACCAAATTGGCGATTTATTGAAAACGGGCCAAATTAGGAGTACCCTTAACCGACGAGCATGCATGCGTAGGTGTATGGATGTGAAGGAGGCGAGAGAGGTGTGTCAGGATCGTGCCAAATGGAAGTCTGTAGTCTCTGCCTACCCCTCTGGGTGACAGGCGTGAGTGTTTATGTATTTATGAAAAATCCTCTTTTAAATAAAGCTGTTACCTACATTTATTTAAAAAATTTATCAGTTTTACAAAAAAATCCTAGAGGAGTTACTATATGCATAATTAGCCCTTTGGTGGTATTACGCGTACTCAAATCTGACATAAATATAAATCGGCCTAGTGCGAGTCGGATTCGCACCTGATGGGTTACGTACTATCGTATAACATATTTCTAGTAGGGTAGCCTCCTTTAATTTTTAATTTATATTTATTTTTATTACTTGTCGTTATAGCGGCAACAGATATACACATTCTGTTTCAATTATCTACCTATTAAAAATAATGAGATACAGCCCGCTGACAGACAGACGAACGGATAAACAGACAGTGGAGGGTTAGTAATAGGGTCCCCTTGGTTACCCTTTGGGTACGAAACCCTAAAAACATTAAAACAGTCGCCTTCGTAGCAATAAATTAAACCTTTTCTACTTAGAGATCATGTCCAGCTGTTGATTATATTAACAAACTAATAAAGAAGAAGATATCAAATCAAAAAAAATATAAACAAAACATTTCTTGATGTCGATTGCACTACTCACAGAGGATGTACATTCAACACGAGCTTCGTGCGCCCGTAGCGCTGAGTTTGAAACTCAGCGCTACGGGCGCACGAAGCTCGTGTTGCCAGTCAGTCAGTCAATCTACAGTTTGTCTCCTATGAATAGTTTTCGGCGAGATTTGAATTTTACTGCAAACGCTTAAGATAAAATACCTCAGAGCTGGTAATTAAATGAATCTCTATACTCTTCAGATACGGAATACAACAGCGCTCTCACTGATGTTTGATGACAGAAATAGATCAGAGGATGGTACCCATTCGGACGGACCCCTAAGCTAGTCCGACCACCTCTCAATACCGTTTACGTACCGCAAAGCACCGCTTAGCAAGACGTGATATTAAATTACGGGTAATTCTAGCAACTCTATATCAATTTCCGCAACGTGTCTTCGTTAATTCAATTTTTCGATGGCACCGTCCTGCTACATTGTTGCGGGACCGACCGAAATGTACGCTCTCACATATTAACTGCGGTCGCGACAGATTTCATTGCTATCAGATATGGCTTTAATTGAGGCTTTCATCTGCGTGCACTGGGAAACTGTTAATGCATTCATTTTTATTTCTTTTTTTAATTAAGGTACGTCAAGGTAATACTTTAAACTTTGCTACCCTATAAAATCAAAACTAGGAGGAGGATATAGACAAAAATGCAAAGTCGTACACTATAAGTAACATAAAAGAAAACAAACAAGCTTTGGCAATAATTATGAACACTACGAAATATCAACATAAAAAATAACTACACTACACAACACTAAAATCGACTAAAATATTAACTATAATATCAACTGTCATAATGGCGTCGATAAAGCAGCGCCTTTTTAAACGTTTGTTATTTGATTGACTAAATACGAGCTATTGTATTACAAAAACATCTATGGAAACAAGGTTGTAGTTTATGAATTATAAGAAAGTGGCAATATTAATCGGATGGCCATATTACCCTCATGTCATCATCATCATTATTACAGCCTTTCACAAGTCCACTGCTGAATATAGGCCTTCCCCAAGGAATGTCACTAAGCACGGTCCTGAGCCACCTGCATCCATCGACTTCCTGCATGTCTTACCAGGTCGTCACTCCATCTGATGGAGAGTCGCCCTACACTTCTCCTACTGGTACGATACTGCCACTCGAAAACCATTTTTCCCCAACGGTTGTCGGTTCTTCGAGCTATATGGCCGGACCATTGCCACTTCAGCTTACTAATCCGTTGGGTCTCCATCCATAATGTCGGTCACTCTGGTTCTACTGCGGATATACCCATTTCTAAGTTTATCACGCAGAGAAACCCCAAGCATAGCTCTCTCCATAGCTACCCTCACGTAGTAGTTACCCTCACGTACTATAGTATAATAAGTTTCGAAGTTTTACATAATTTTTTTATTCTCAATAGTTCAAATGAGTATCTTTGCACGTAGTAAAGCTACACAGCGGCGTATTAATATGACTGTAACACGACTAGGTTGGCACGACCAGAAAAAACCGCGCCAGCGCAAAATATTAGCAAGTAATAGCAGTGTTCCATGTGACCGAAGCGACGGCGGAAAATCAATCAGAAAAGGATTTACGTGGTCGTGATTAGAGGAGTATATGGAAAATAGCCAAAAATTTTGTGACATCCGATAGATAGCAGTATAACCATCTTGATCATTTTTGACGAAAATTATCCAGAATAGCGATGAACAGCAACGTGGAATGCCAAACGAGCAGTGCAAGTACTACCTACTATTTGGCGGAAGAGGTAAGAGAATGAGAGTGGTATCTACGCATACGACGACGACGAATAGGTGGACAGATTAGGAGTCCTACCACCAAGGATGGTATTGGTGTGTAAGGGAATAATAACACGCAAGTTGTAATTCATTTTGTATTTTAAACTAGCTGATACTTATAGCGTTGCTGCCGCAGAAGAAATAATTATGGAAATATCGTTTTAAATTTGGAAGAGTTATATTGTTTAATTAGGAATGATATTACATTTATTGAAGTTGAATCATATATAACTTTCAAATAAATTTGTCTATACAATACGCGCGCCACCTACCTAAGTTAACTGTACTACGTCTATAACCTTCGCGCAAGTGCAAGCAATAAGTTGACAGTGTTACCGCAATCTGATGTACAGTATGGCCGCGCATAAAAAACAAATACCTATTATATTTTTATATATCAGACTAGCTATCTGCTCCGGCTTTTCACGGGTGTTATCTGGATTCTACAGCAGTGCAACTATAACTATAACTCGTGAAAACAATAAATTAACAATGTTTTACCGAAATCTGATAAATAGTATGGCAGTGCATTAAGTATGCACGGACAAACAAATATTATTTTATGTAGGTGTTTGATTTGGCAGTTTTGAGTTTTATATTCACATGGCAATATAATAAAGTATTATTTTCGATGATAATGAAATATATCACTTTAATAAAAAATAAAAATATAAATTTCTTTGCAACTTTCCGCTAAACATATAAAATGATGTGTCTTACCTGGATTGAAGCGCACCTCCCGCCCTCCCTCAATTGCATACACTAACTCCGTCACCACTAGACCAAGCACCACTACTCTCAATACCACTACTGCCATACCGCTACTACATCATTCCGTGGCTGTCGTAAGACACGGTTGATGGAAACTGAAGTAGAAGATGAGAAGATGCATCTTCTCATCTTCTACTTCAGTTTTTACCACAGAAGCATTACGCTGGTATTTTTCGCTGGTATTCTGTGATCCGCGTAGTCCTACCACGGTCGAGCCGACCCATTCGTGCTACAACTATAATATAACTGCAGCGTGACTTTACCACGTAAAAAAAGATTAAATCAAACGCGATAAAGTCTATAACAATAGGATTATTTAAAGTGTGCGAGTAGCATTATTTATATTAATGAGAAATCAGTAATATGTATAAATAATATAATTGAAAATATTCCCCAGCATGTCAATTTAATAAAAACTGTTATATATGATTCGTTATTTTCTGCTTACAATTTGTGCGCATTCTTCACCATTGATACTTTATACATACAATCACAAATACCATTAGCCAGCTTCTACAAGAGGAAATTTATGAGGACATATCCACGAAACACGTAGAAATTTTTACTCACCGCTAAATATTACCTCCGTTCTTGTCCCGGTCGTAAATAATATTCTTTTCAGTAGGAGCTTATTGCACTCTAGCACTAGGGATGGGAAGTTTGCGTTACGAAAATGAATAGTTATTCATTCAAACTAAATCTTTGAATAAATTAAATCGTTTAAATTTACTGAAATTTGCAATCACTTAGCAGTATAATTGACATATTTTGGGCATATGATGTAAAGAAAATATTTTTTATATAGAAATAATAAATATATATTTTATTGCAACTGGTTCAACTAGATATTTATTAATATATTTATTTAGTGCTATCAATAGGCCTCCTCCAGAGATTGCTATATGTGAATGATTATAGGGCGAATGGGTCCACTCGACTAAGGAAGCAACATGTAGAATACAAGCGCAGAATAGCACTATATAGCTGCTGTGCGGAAATCCTTTTCACTGAAAACGAAGCATTCCATCTCAGACTTCCATTGTGCTGCTATAAGCACTATGGCTCATCAAGCGCATTGACCTCCTTCTTACAACAGGAAAGATGATGATGATCATTATCATTATCAATGGTTCATAATAAAAATTCAAAGCAACGTAAGCACATCACTAGCGCATCTTGCGTTAAAGGAAGAAACAAATAGTGTCCGTATGTAAGGAAAGCAGGGAAAGACGTAATGTACGTGAATATACTGTTATAGCGTACCATTGTCCGGTACGCTTTGTTGGTCGCTAAAATTAAAGTTGGGCTTAGCAAGGATATATGTTTGGATTTGGAAGCAAAACGATACCATCGTCTACTGTATTATTTTTACTTTAAGCGTTAGTTCTTTACTTCTATAATGATACATATTCTTTTCTAATATATGAGTTTGTCTATATAGAAACTCCTCCCTGTAACGGAATGTTTTTATAATGTTTGTAGCACGAATGGGTCGGCTCGACTGGGGTAGGACCACGCTCTCACAGAATACTCGTACCATCGTAAAATAGCAGCTTATTGCTCTAGTTTTTGTATGATGAGTGTAGAGAACCGGAGACCCTTTTTACTGGAAACGAGACATGCTATTATTCCTCGGTGGTGACAACGCATCTGCATTTTGATTCTTAATCGAGGATAAATTTAGATATCTATAGGCCACATCATTCACTTATCATCAGGAACACTCTGTGTTCTATTGTCACCTTACAGTATTAAAAAAATACAGAAATGTGTTTTTAAGGACTGATAGTGATTTCTTGTATTTACGCGACCTCTACACATTAAATGAAACTAATTTTTACGGATTTTATCGCGTTTAATTTAACTTTTTTATTTAACTCGTTTCTAGTACTTTGCAGCACACGTGGTTACGGGGGGGAATGCTTGGGTTCGGATTTACTTTTATTAATTATATAAGTAGACAAAACTTAAAGATTTGTATTTAGTAACTTGAACAAAAAACTTCAAGTGGCAGAACAACGTTACACAATGTTAATCCCTTTAAAGAATTATTATTTTGCGAAGGATTATTAGCGTAAGTATATTGATAGGGACATGCTTATAATTCCAGTACTTTTTCACTAAAGTCATCCAAAATTACTTTTTACGTTTTATTGTAAATCTGTATAATATTATTGCTTATTCATAATCAGCAGCTCCAATTACAAAATAATTACAAGGTCGCAGCATCTTCTCATGTGAAAGTTAACTGACGAAATTTTAATGATATTTAAAAAAGTTCATCAAATTCCTCTTCAGAGATCTTATCATAGAGTTAATGATGCGTAAATAAAATAAACTCTCCTATGACGATCGTCGTCTTTATAATATTAAAAAGGTCCAATACATCGTAGCTATTGTCCAATTTTTTGTTCCTGAACCGTATTAAATTTGATGCGTCTAAAGACATCGAGATCTTCATCATCAAAATGTCATTGTTTAAATCCGTCACTTGATGAAAGAGCGAGTACAATACATATTTTGAATATATTATGACCTGTGAACTAGCGGCATGCTATCTTTTGTCATAGGTAGTAAAAAATGCCCCGTGCGTGCTTGGTTCTCTTTTGAGGTTATCGACCTAAGGGATTAAGAATCTGTTTAGATCGATATGCATTGTGAGTCATGGACCAAGTTATTCTCTATTCTAGCTGGAATTCTTTTGTGTGTGCATTTTTTGACGTTATGATTTTTTGTAAATCGATGTTTATGTTAATTTCTAATACGCAAAAAATTACCACAAGTGACAAGTGTAAATATGTGGTACACCCACGCTGCAGTTATACATATCTGCAGCACGATTAGGTCGGCTCTACTGGGTTTTGAACACAATCTCTCAGAATCACAGCGTGAAGTATCGTAAGTATAGTAAACCGGAGACCCTTTTTAGGGTTCCGTAGTCAACTAGGAACCCTTATACTTTCGCCATGTCTGTCTCTCCGTCTGTCCGTCCCCGCTTAATCTCTGTGACCGTTAGCACTAGAAAACTGAAATTTGGTATCAATATCAATCAATCAATCAATCACGCCGACAAAGTGGTAAAATAAAAATTGGGAAAAAATGTTTTATTAGGGTAGCCCCCCCTATATGTAATGTGGGAAGTGATTTTTTTTTTAGTTTCAACCCTAACGTGTGATATATTGTTGGAAAGGTATTCAAAAATGAATAGGGGTTTACTAAAATCATTTTTTGATAATGTCAATAATTTCGGAAATAATCGCTCCAAAAGTAAAAAACAATGTGTGCCCTCCCCCCCCCCCTCTAACTTTTGAACCATAAGCTTAGAAAATATAAAAAATATCTGAAAAGTAGAACTTTATAAGGACTTTCTAGGAAAATCATTTTGAACTTGGAAACAACAGTACCCACCACCGGGAACAGTTGCAGGAGCGCGGAGTGCCGCTGGAGCGCGAACATAATGGATGGACCCACCTTTAAACTCATAAGTGGGAACACTTATTGTGACGGACGGGAAACTACGGAAAACCTTATACTGAGCGTGGCCCGACACACTCTAGGCCGGTTTTTACTGGTAACGAAGTATTCCATCTTAGTCTTCAGGAGTGACAACGTATCAACATTTTGATTGTTAATCGATGATAGGCGTAGTTATCTATGATCATATAGCATACCGTCCACTTACCGTCAAGTGGACTGCGTTTGCCGTTAATCTATAAAAACAAAGCGCTGATTAAAAGGTACTCGTCTTAGCCTACATATACCCAACACTGTTTTTCGCATGACATATTTTAGGTTTTCGTTGTAGAGAATTAGGGTGGCAAACGAGCACACAGTCCACCTGATGGTAAGTGGATGCTGTGGCTCATAGTTATCTACATTTAACCTCGATTAAGAATCAAAATGTAGATGCCTTGTCACCTCTGAGGACTAAGATGGAATGTCTCGATTCCAGTAAAACGGTTCTCCGGTTCTTTACTCTCATCGTACGAAACAAAGCAGCACCAAGCTGCTATTTTACGTTAGTATTCTGTGAGAGCGTGGTCCTTCCCCGGTCGAGCCGACCCTTTCGTGCTACAATCATAATATAGCTGCAGCGTGGCTCTACCACGTATACCACGTTAGCGCCATTATTAGTGACTTGAACCTTCTCTCCTTATGCACTAGGAAAAAATTACTATGATATTTTTTATCAAATAACCTTGCAGGCTATGAACTCCAGTAAGATTTGCTTTACGACAATAACACAATAGCCTTTCACTTATTATTTTATACTGTGATGACTGTAAATAATAATAATTAATATAATATTGACTTAGCGGTCAGCCGCCGTAGAGTCTACATCACCTTAAGATGCCTCGTGTAGAGGCGAAACACGTGTCGTATTATCGTCAATGGTGTGTCTTTCGTAGAAGAGTGGTGTTGTGGGTAGTGGTGTTGGGAGTGGGTGCTCTTCAAACTAAGTAAGACACATTATTTCATTTAATTGAGCGGATGGTTGCAAAATAACTATTAATATCTTTAATTAATATAATATTGTTTCTTTTCAGACTTTTTAAGTACCTGCTGTTAACATTACAAGAGAAATTAGTTTTATGATATTCCAATATGGAATAAATTACTGAGTCTTTGATTACAACGGTAAGTTCAAATTTTTGTTAGAAATTAAAATTTCTACAAGTCTGTTTTAATTCCGCAAACCTGCTACACATGTATATTTTTATCTTCATCGCTCCAAAAGCGTTTCATTAGTTTTACCATAGTCCGCCCTGCAGAAAAATTTATTTAAAATAATCCAATTTAATATTAATTTATTTATTAGAACTCCGAGATAAATACTTTATTTATCAGATAGATAACATGCCAATCGGAAGTGATAAAATCAAAAACTTAATATTACTTACATAGTAACACGTACTGAAAAATTATTACTAAAATACCATGCAAAATATGAATGTATTAACCAAAAAAACTAGTTCAGTAATGTATTAAATGTAATTCAAAACACTTATGCTCATCAATCTACTGACGTATTGTGACAGTACAGTACAGTTCTATACAATAAAATATAACAGCGGCCCAAAGTATCTTGAGCGTTCCTTTAGGGGTCCCATTGTGATTTAGGTGCGACCCCAATTCTATCCCTTATCTCACTTCATTATTTATTCATGGTCATTATTTGACCATTTTAGATTTAATGATGTACCATCTTTGTTCTTCTGTTCAGAATGTTAATGGTAGAAGAGGTGTGAAATAAGATATTTAATGTTAATGGTTTAAACGGATGCCCTTTGGATGATCCCATTTATTGCTATAGTCGTAATTCCTTTGTATATGGAAATGTCTTTAATACAAATACTAAAATGAATATTAAAATTGATGTTTCTTAAGTTTGGAACTGTATATAGCTTAAAAAATATATCTTAGTAAGTTTCAAAACTGTATAGAAAAGCAACATTACTTCAAACTGATTTAATGGGTTTCTTCTAAGTTTCATTAAATATTTTATCTGGAAAAACAGAAGCTATGTTAAAATATAAAGATAGATAGAGAATTTTATAAAAAAAAAAAAACTCAAAATAAATGGCTCAGGACGGGGCTTTGTGGCATATCTTGGTGGAGGCCTATGATCATCAATGGACTTGTGACAAACTGTGATAATCAAAATAATTGGTACAAAGGCGAACTTAACACCAAAATGGTACCTGCCAGCCCAGCTTACTTTTGGTATATAGTTTAATTTTACTCTCCAATCGCTTCTTAGCAAACATACTCGTAAATATCATTATAAAGTAACCTTAAATAGAACATGAAATAATCAGTATTAAATCTTAAAACAATTACAGATTATGTATAATTTACGCGAATCGTTATCATTTACCTTTTTACGCAAAATAGCTCTATTGTCACCCCATACCAATTACCCTTACAGCCTATTTCTTTATAGAATAAGGGTGACAAACGAGCACGCAGTCCACATGATGGTAAGTGGATGCTATGGCCCATAGACATCTACATTTAACCTCGATTATGAATCAAAATGCAGATGCGTTGTCACCCATGACGCCTAAGATGGAATGCCTCGATTCCAGTAAAACGGGTCTCCGATTCTCTACACTCACCAAACGAAACACAGCTGCATTATGCTGCTATTTTACGCTGGTATTCTGTGAGAGCGTGGTCCTTCCCCGGTCGAGCTGACCGATTTATGCTACAACCCTACAAATATCTACTGTTATAACATAGCCCCCCTCCCCCCCCCATATAGGCCACTGTCGCACCCGCAGTTTTTTATTTTTATTTATTTTTTAGAATAAGCTACTGCCGAGCTGGTTGGTTTCTCTCTGCCGCCTCTGACGTCACCCTCAACACGATGTAGTGTAGTATAGTGGACATTCCTACACCGCACCGTCACGACCAACGACATAAATTATCAATCTAATATAACTAATCAATCATTTGGAACAGTATATTCCAAATAAAGATTTTTACATAATCTGTTTCCCACGGGTAATATGTTAAATACGTGCTATTAAAATAATTATCCAAGTTTACCTTTCACTAACAACTGGTAACGAAATGGCAGAGTGTTATTGAAAATTCCCAGCCGTAAAAATTATCCAATCAAGTTATTATAGTTTTACAACTTCTTTTAAAATCGAAATTCGCTCAAATTAATAAGCCCTATTCTCATCGAAAGCATCAAGAGCGTTTATATCGACCATTAAAAATGTGTTACATTCTATTATTTAGGCAAGGTTATTAAAATGTAGTTCTGGTTGTAGTGTATTGTTAGTTTTATTTTTTGCGCATTTGTCACTCAGTCGAAGGGGTAAACGACGTAAGGTGATAGTTTAATAAAACGCAAAACCGGTTTATGCAATAATCAACAATGTTTCAATGTTTATTAAACAAGGTAATAAGCGTTGTCATTTCTATAGATATGTTTTATATTCGTTGTTACGTGTTTTGTGTAACTTTGTTATGGAGTAAGGGTTACGAACGAGCTTACAGTAAGGCGTAGTAACAACCTACACATACGTTTAACGTCTATAATGTTATAAAATAATATAATGTTTGTGTGTAATGTGTTCGAAAAATAAAATAATGTTTATTTTCGAACATCGCCACGACTCTGCCAGTAGATGGCGGACCGTATAGTTATTAAGAAAGTCGGTCACAAGATGGCGTTACTAGTATTTATAAACGCGATATTGACTGAACAGTTTCTAAAACACTAGTTCTGTGGAAACTAGAAATGCAGTACCATCAGGTGGACTGTATAGTTCATATAATACTTTTTGAGAGAGCAACTTACACTGATGTGTAGAGAGGCTCGTTATAATACACGCATGACTAAAAATGTAGTTTTTCATAATCATTCTCACGTTAAGGGGATAGGGCTTATCAATGTTGCAAAAACGACGATGATGATTGACGACATCGATTTAGGTATCAGAAATATTGCAATTGCAATACCTTTACCTACATCGTCGTTGTCATCATAAATTCACATCGATTTTCGATGTTTATCCTAAAAAAACGTCGTAGTCGACCATTATCGATGTTTTTGCAAATGTACCTTAGAATTAGATGAATAAAAAATTAGTCATTGAGTTAATAGTGTATTATTAATGAAACAAAAGATATAAATAATAATTTCAGTGTCAAACGGTAATTAAACAAATGAGAAGTCTACAAATATCTAATTCATTTGTTATATATGATAATGATGAATGTTATTATTCTGATCTTTAAATGTTCCTATACACTTACAGATCTGGTATGTAAAAAAATAGTGTGGGACCTAATTTAGGATTTAGACGTAGTTTTTATATCCAATTCTTCAATCGCGAAATAAAAAAATATGATTATAAAGAAAAAAATTAACAAACTACACCAAAACAAAACAAACGACTTCCCGTCATCTTTGTTCACAATTTTTAATCAGGCAGCCCAAGCTGTAAGTATGCACTCACACAGTCGAATGCACTATGTAGTTAAATTAAATAATAATATCAGTAATATCAATTTACATAGAATAGTAATTAGGCGACAACCGACAACGAGCAACGACACCACAGCGTAACAAAGGGAAAGCAGTGACAAGTGTGACATTACAGTTCACACTTGACAGTAATGGTACGTACAGACGTGCTCAAAAAAAAAGTATGCACATAAGCTTGCTTAAAATGAGCATGCTCTGCAACTGTTCACATTTGCCAGCAATCAGCACGCTCAAAGCATGAGACGAGCTATTTGGCACCAGGCTTCTCGGCCGAAATGGATGTATAAAGTTAAAGACATAATGACAGTGCTATTCGTACTTAATAAAATAATCATATTGCTTGCAACCGAATTGTGTAAGAAGAAAAAGCAAAGGTTTTTGTTCCCCCCAACGCGACATATCGAGGTTTTTTTTTATTTTAATTTAGGGCAGCAACTGTCGCAAATCGAGATGGATTAGATAAACATGTTCATAAGCAATGCTGTTTAGTTCAGACGCGCTCGGTGGACGCCCTTCTACCCATCAAATCAAACGTCGGTTGATTTTTGAGCATGCTCAAAATAATGCTCATTACTAGCAATGTTGCTACTAATGTTTGCAGCACTTGCTCAATAAAAGCATGCTTTCGTGCTAGTAATGATCACGTCTGTCCGTACCTTTAAGTTTGACACAACATGATTATATTTTTTAAGTAATCGATGCGTTTAGGAATTCTGAATTATTCATTGAACCTCCCTATTCCACGTAAATCCCGCCGCTTAGTGATACTGAATATGAATACTATTCTTGAATGGATATTATAGTTATAGCTTAGAATTTACAAATTTAAAACTAAAAGCCGAAAATAGAGATATAAAATCATACAATTTACTTCAAATTCTCAAGACGTTGTATATAGCAATTAAGAGATTATAAGGCCCCGTAAGTATTTACTTTTTATTAGAAGTATTTTTGTACGTTTTTGAACGCAATGAGGAAATCGCGATTGCATGTCATTTAAATATTTACATTATAACTTCATCAACTTTTATACGTGGTAATAAGAGCCATGCTGCAGTTATATTAGTAGTCCTATAGTTGTAGCACGAATGGGTCGGCTCGACCGGGGAAGGACTACGCTCTCACAGAATACTAGCGTAAAATAGTGACTTAATGCTGCTGTGTTTCGTATGGTAAGTGTAGAGAACCGGAGACCCTTTTTACTGGAAATGAGGTATTCCATCTTAGTCCTCACGGATGATAACGCATCTGCATTTAGATTCGTAATCGAGGATAGATGTCGATTTCTATGGGCCACAGCAGCCACTTACCATCAGGTGGACTGTGTGCTCGTTTGTCACCCTATTCTATAAAAAAATCACATAAAGTTTTGCTACCATTAGGGTTTAAGGGTGGTATTTATATACCCCTGAGGTATGACTTATTTTAAACTGCCTCGTTGGTCTAGTGGTTGTAAAAGTGCAACTTCCGATCATGAGGTCCCGCATTTGAATACCGGGTCGGTTCAAAAAGAAATCAGTTATTGAGATTTTCCATCAAGTAATTCTCAGTGCCTCGTGAAACACGTAAAGCCCTTGGTCCTGCGTCTGATCTCTCTCCGGTCAGCCTATGAGAGTGAGGGAATAGAGAATGCACCTGTACTTGCGCATACACTTGGACACTACAATACTGTCCTGCGCCGGTGGCTGGTTTCCGTTGAGGCTGGCCATCGTGACAGAAATTCAGTCTGGAGGACATAATAATTGTTATTACTTATTTAATAAAAATAATGCTCTAAATCGGTGTAGAGTATTGGCGAAGATATGGCGTGACATATCAAAAAAAAAATCAGTGGAATAATAAACATTTCTCTAATATATCCTATTAAAAATTATACTACAAAAACTGTAGCACTGAAAGTTCGAAAATTAGAGACAATATGCACACACACACACACACACACACACACACACACATTTGCCAACGATATTCTTTTTTGGATAGTATACGTAGCGTAGAAGACATTTGCGAAAAGGGGGAGAGGGCATTTTCGGCTCTGGCGCCTTAGGACAGCAGTAACCCATGAATAGAATAGGATAGTTTTTATTTTAATATAAATTACAACAATACTTATATAAAGAGCCGTGGTAGCTCAGATGGTTAACGTTAGCTGTAAATATAACGACTAAATTAACGATAATGCGACGGTTCGATCCCCGCCAGCACCAACGAAATTGTTAATTGCAATTTTAAGTGCTGATTTACCACGTGCTCAGCGGTGAAGGAAAACATCGTGAGGAAACCTGCATGTCTGAGGAATAAGATAAAAATAATTCGAAGACATGTGAAGTTCTCTAACACGCATTGGGGTTGCGCGGCGGACACTTCCTTGCCCTAAAACCCTCTCAGAAATGAGGGGAGGCCTGTGCCCAGCAGTGGGACGTACATAGTCTGTAACTTTACAACAATACTTATTAAACGTCAGTTATGCTTTTACCACTGGTTCGCAAAAAAAACCTCTGCCCTGGGAAAAACCAATAAGAAACCCAGTGGTACTATTATTTTGCTTAGACAATAAAACATGAATTCTCGTGTATCGTAGAGACAGTTTACATGCATAAGTAGAAACATGCGGATCTGGTATAATTATTTGTAGAATATAAAAATACTTGTTCTGTGCGGGATTCAAACCCGCGGCCTTTAGCGCTGCGACTGCTAAGCCACTGCGCAACGAAGCCGTCATTAACATGATTTTTTAAAAGCAGGCTGTCACGTTGTTTCAATACATCTAACAGACTTCAAATACCCTTGATTTTTTTGCAGATTATTTCATTATGTTTTCAGACGGCCCTGTGTTCGAGTCCCAGGTTGCGTCAAAACCAGTTATTTGTCCATTCGAATTCGAATTCTGGGTCCGACTAATATCAGTTATTTGGGTTTTTCTTCAAGGTAATGCTAAGTACCAGCTCGGAGTCAGGAAGTCAATTGTGTGTCACTTCACGTAAAGTACGTGAAGCCTTGGTACTGCGGCTGATCCATCTCCGGTTGTTTCGAATTGTCGACCCGTCATACTGTGAGAGTAAAGTAAATAGACCTGTATATAATGTACCTTCCTAAAGCCGACTTTTAAAATATCTTTGAAAAGAGTCAGGATCATGGTTTCTTGGGCGATGCCACAACGCGGTTTGTTACAATTTACTTACAACGATCAATTAAAACTCAATCAACATTTTGCTCTTATAATAAAAACGTGATAGAGCCATACCGCAGCTATATTAGTAGTATGGTTGTAACACGAATGGGTTGGCTCAACCGGGGATGGACAGAATACCAGCCTAAAATAGCAGCTGAATGCTGATGTGTTTTGTTTTGTGTGTAGAGAACCGAATACCCTTTTGACTCGAAACGAGACATTCCATCTAGTCCTCAAGGGTGACAACGCATCTGCATGTCGATTTCGATTTCCATCAAGTGAAAAGAGCTGGCACTAGGATGCCCCCGCCCAGGAATAAGAACAGTATTCCATGTAAGGCAGTACTTGCGCCTTGTAAAGTTGTAAGTGCCGGCATGAAATTCTACCTCGCTCCACAAAACACACCAAGCTTCTTAGAGATCAATTTGACCAAGTGACCGTGTTACTGTACGTCATTTCAATACTAAACTTTGACGTCGAGGACTCCGATGCTAGCTGAGGCAACGAGAGGAGTGCCTTGAAATAGACGATATACGACAAATTGGAGTCTTACGTAGTAGAGCCATGCTGCAGTTATATTAGTAGTATAGTTGTAGCACGAATGGGTCGGCTCGACCGGGGAAGGACCACGCTCTCACAGAATACCAGTGCAAAATAGCAGCTTAATGCTTCTGTGTATCGTATGGTGAGTGTAGAGAACCGGAGACCCTTTTTACGGGAAACGAGGCTTTCCATCTTAGTCCTCACGGATGACAACGCACCTGCATTTTGATTCGTAATCGAGGATATATGTATATGTCTATGGGCCACAGCAACCACTACCATCAGGTGGACTGCGTGCTCGTTTGTCACCTTTGTCCTATAAAAAACGTAAGGGCAGTGATAGCTCAGGGCTTCATCTACAAAACAGCGTGAAGAAATCTGCAAGTTCGAGAACATGTAAATCCAAAACCCTTTGAATTACATATTTATATAGGCTACCTAACTTATCATTGAACTATAAAGAAATGTTATTTCGAAACTTGCGCCGACTATAACGCTCTGCTGTTCAACCTTTGCCGCAAGCGCCAGCCGCCTTGTAGTGACTTCTTCTCGGGTAAGGACAACTGCTCCCTATATTCATACTCTTCCTTCTCTTCTTTCACCAATGATCGTGTTCAAATTAATTTGCCCGATTCAAAATGTTAGGATTAACTTAATATCTTAGAGGTGATCGTCATAGCCGGGAACACGATAATGTCTTCCATTACAATGTTACAAAAAACTCAACCCTACTTAAACGTTAACCCTTTCAAATCCGTACAAGATTCACACAATAACTCTTTCTTGACCCACAAACGAGGGGAGTATCCCTATCTAAGAATAGACCCATAATGAGCTGGAAGCATTAATTCTAGGTCATAAAATATAGAATTTATGTGCGCAAAGCAAGTCCTATAAAATGCGACATGGTTTCTTTTTGGACATAATGTCCATGTGCGACTGATGTCACGTTCATTGTCCACAGACAATGTTCAGACAATGTTGCTGAGTTACGAGTACAAATTTGTTTAGTTATAGGGTTCATCACGGCTTAGGAATGGCATTGAGTTGACTTACTATCGAGTTGTATTAGCTGTAGTTGTTTTTTTTTTTTGCAATTGTAACTCTTTTAAAAACATCTTAGTTGTAATTCTTCGACGTTCGAAGAATCCGTGGCGCAGTGGCTTAGCAATGAGTGGCTGCGCTGAGGTCGCGGGTTCGAATCCCGCTCGGAACAAGTACCTATTTGTATGGCCTACAAATAATTGTTCTGGGTCTGGATGTTTGTCCTTGTACAATTTATGTTTGTAAACTGCCCCTACGATACAGAAAATAATCCTAGTATAGGGGTAACGTTTTATAAAAGAGATAAAAAAATAAAAATAAACTCTTATTAGTGTCTCAATTCCCTCTAGTTTCTCTTTTGTAAGTGTCAAAAAATAATAAAACATTTTAAATCTACAGTTTTATTTATTATGGTCGTTCCTTCTTCTATTTCATCAGCTCGTAAAAACCCATGACATGATTATCTCCCGTTGTGGGAAGGAGTTGACTTCGTCACGCATGAAAGGCTGATTGACTGTCGCAGTACTACACGTCTTACACCTTCGATGCTACTCTCCGTCCGTCAGGATATTTAAACTAATGTAAACGATATGGTTATAGCGCCATCTATCGAAAGCCATAGCAAATTCTTGGCATGGCTTCCGATAGATGGCAAACATGCACGGTAGGCTTTAAATCATGAGCTTTTTAATAAATTTAACCAACTTTAAATATAACAAATCCTGTTTTTTTTTAAATATTTGCAGTAATAGCACAAATTCGACAAATCAAACAATAAAGTCCCTAAAATAAAATATTAGTATTGAAAAGACATTGACGTTAGTATAACTGTAACCTTAGTAAATAAAATAGTTTTCATTGCAAATCTTAAACGATAAAATTTTATTTACATAGTTTTAATAGCTACGTTAATAAAAATTTGAATATCGATAAGGAGACTCCACTGTAAGTGCAACAAATTAAGACGGAAAATAGTTACGAATGTCCATGGATAAAGGTGTTAATCCTGATGCCCCTTATCATTCAGAATGTCCACTGGTGAGACATAATTGACCATAAATAATTTGAATTACATGTGTTTTATTTAAACCCTTCCTAAATAGAAAGGGGACTAGAGGTAGATTTTTTTCTAACAAGTCTATTCTAAACAATGCCTTAAGAAATGTTAGTTACAATATTAAAAGCAATTATTAATATTTCGTTACTTTTCGTTGATAAATAACTTATATTGTGTAAGTGCAAGTAAGGTAACGTGGAAAGAAGAAATATTCCATAAAATTGACAGATTAAAGCTAGTGTTTTAATTCTACTGATTTTTATTAAATTTTTATCGTCTCGATTACAAAAATAGTAAAATAGGTTTTTTTTTTGTAGTAGAAGGGGCAAATGAGCATGCGGATCACCTAGTGGTAGGATACTACCACCGTCCACGAACAACTGCAACACCAGGGGAACTACAGATGCATTGCTGGTCTTTTAAAACAGAGTAGGCTCTTTTCTTTTAGGTCCCTAAGTCTTATCTGTCCGGAAAAATATCTGGTGGTAGCCTATTCCACAAAGGAAGTTGTGTGAGGAAGAAAACTTCTTTTAAATCGTACTGTGGTGGACCGCTAGTCATCCAGACGGTATGGATGGCATCGCGAGTTTTGTTGCGATGTTGCGATGTGGAAATTATGCGGCTGGAAATATTCCGAACAATTCGTCAGAGCACTCCCCATGGTAAAAACGATAAAATACGCAAAGAGATGCAACATCTCTTCGTAGCGCTAGTGAGTCAAGCCGATCGGAAAGAGCTCGGTTGCCGACAATTCAAACGGCTATGCACTGGATAGAAAAGCTCAAATAGAAAGAGCTGGCACTGGAGAGCCCCAGCTCAGAGATAGGAACAGTATTCCATGTGCGGCCGAACTTGCGTCTTGTAAAGTTGCTGACGGTGTGCCGGCATGAAATATTAAGCCGCTCTGCTGAGCACGCGAAGCCTTTTAGAGGCCAATTTGGCCTGTGACCCCGAAACTGCACTTCACTCGATATGTCGACGCCGAGGATTCCGATACTGGCTAAGGCAACAAGGGGAGTGCCTTAAAACTGAGGATATACGACGATGGGGTTCTTTTTAACGGTAAACGCGCAAACTTGTGTATTTTGGGGATTGAATTGGACTGGATTTAGTCGCCCCCTAATCCGAAACTTTGTTCAACAAAGTCTCGACTTCAGACTAAAGTTTGTTTCGGTACTCGGCGATGTTTTCCCGAGAAATATTGGCACGGTTGTGTATAAAACATCACCAGTGCTGTCGTCCGCTTGCATGACAATGACTGTCATAGGTGACACCGAATGACAATAACTGTTACCGGTATGCAACATTTCATTGATACGCAGAAGAAACAGCGGTGGTGATAGCGTTAATGGACATGTAATTGGAGTATGCACGGTCCACTACCTTGACGGTCCGATCTGCAAGAAAACTGGTGAAAATTTTAAGTTTATACTTATGTTTGGACAATTTACAAAATGTCTACTTTGAATCATTTAATAGAAGTCGAAATTTAAGAATAGATTTCGACCCTCTTAATAAGGTACATGATGAAATATAGGTGTAACTCAGTTCATCGTCGACTATTTGAGCGATTTATTACAACTCTTTAAAAATTTATGCTTAAATGTTTTAAATATTTTGAATACCATTCAATTTAAAATTTACTTTTTACTAATTTCACATTATTAACGACGTTTTTGCGTGTTTGACATCATCTTTGGTTTCGATGGGACTGAGGATTTTGATCTTCGGATTTCAACGTGGAAAGATATTACTTACAAACTTACATAAAAATGCTTGGAGTATGTCAAGATCTTAGGTAGGATGATTTCTCTTCTGACTAGGAGTCGGTCTGGGTAGATTACCTCCCTCGTACCAAATATAAATTTCTGGCGGCAAATAACAGTGCTTGCATTGTCAGAATGTGTGATATTACATCTTACTCCTCAGTACGCCTGCGTCAAATGACTGCGATAGATACTTACCATCGGGTGAAAGTTCGTTAGTTACTGCATTTTTATAAAAAATGATGTTGCTACTGTGGCTTTACTTTTGATTTATTTTTATTGATCATTCGTAACGCTTTACTAAGCGTGGCGAATGAACGTGACGAATAAAATAGAACCTACTGGTTTTACGAATTTACTCAAACCCAACTCGTTTTATTTACAAATAAATCGATAACAATTTGAAATTTGAGAGTAATAGGACATATTGCTGACATGAAACATCGACGTTCTAATAAGTCTGCTGCTTACTCGTAACCGGCGACGAGTCGAGACATCTGATACCATAATCTTTGTTACGGGTCACCTAATTTTTATAAAAAAATGGGCTCATGGATATTCTTACGGCGATATCACACGAGGCGTTACATTAAGATCACGTACGTACTTATAATATATACATATATACGTCCCTCAATCATAAAATATAATAAAAAATTTAATAAAAAGCCAAAGAAAAAGGGAAGGGAAGCAGTGGCGCGTCGGATTCTTTGGGAGAGGGTTGTAATGATGATGGTGGTGATGAATTTTTATTCCCTCACTACGGTCGATATTTACATAATTTATACACAAAATATTATAATTGTTTGTTATATTTACGCGAACACTACACATTGATTAATACTACACTTAGGGATTTTATCGCGTTTAATTTATTTTATTTTGAATTCCTGAGAACGGAAAATAAATCATAATTAAGCAGAAGGTACTCCGGGTTTAACAATGACATCGGGACGTCGGTCATCTCAGTCCCGCGTGACCATGGGTGCTGTAAAGCTCCCGAAACGTCGGGAATTAACGCGATAAAATCCGTAAAAGTAATTTTAAACAAAATTTTATATTGATTAAAACTACTTTTACGGATTTTATCGCGTTTTATTTATATTAATTTTAATACCCGACGTTTCGGGTGCTTTCCAGCACCCATGGTCACGGGGGACTGAGGTGACTGACGTCCCGATGTCAAATTTAACCCGGAGTACCTTCAGCTTTTTAATTATTGATTTTGGCCGATCTACGCAGAATGAACTAACTGTATTTTGAATTCTTGCAGTGGTATGCTTGGGTTTAGTTTTAATTTTATTAATTATAGGATCCCAAGCAGGTGGTAGTACCCAGCCTCCTTCTCTATTTAAATTAGGATGTTTTTTAATTTCAATAGCCTCACGTATCATCCTTGGTAGGAATCGATGTTCTTTCGCGAGGATTTGTGGTCTATCAAATCTGATGTAATGGTTGGGGCCATTTAGAATATGATCGCAAACTGCAGACTTCCCGGAACGTTGATGCTTCACGTCAGCTATGTGTTCTTTTACGCGGGTTCTAATTGATGTCTTTGTTTGGCCTATATATGAGAGACCACAATCACAATCAAGCTTGTACACTCCTGCATCTTGTAGAGGAATATGACACTTGACGGATGGTAAGAACTGACTAATCTTCTTCGGCGGCTTGTAGAATGTTCTAATAGAAGCTCGCTTCAAGATGTAGCCAATCTTGTCTGTGACACCTCTGACATATGGTAGTATAGCAGGCACACGCTAGACTGTGGCCGGCTTCACTCGATTACTGTGACGGAGGCGTGAGACCCGAAGCTTGCTGTCGTGCAGAACCTGCTTGACGTACTGAAGCTCGGCGACCAGGTGTTTGCTATCACAGATTCCTCGTGCTCTCTGAAACAAATATTTGCCCACGGTAGCTAACTGTGAAGTATGATGGTGAGATTCACCATTTAAGTATCCGTTTGTATGGGTCTTTTTTCTATACACAGTATGACCTATGGTGTTGTTAGGATTTCGGATGACTAACACATCTAGGAAAGCTATATTATTTGCCTCTAACTCCATAGTAAATTGAATTTTAGGGTTTACGGAATTAAGATGTTCTAAAAATGCAGTTACTTTGTCTGATGGTAAAATTGTGAAAGTATCGTCTACGTACCGCTTGTAGAACCTTAAAACTAAACCCAAGCATACCACTGCAAGACTTCAAAATACAGTTAGTTCATTCTGCGTAGATCGGATCAAAAACAATAATTAAAAAGCTGAAGGTACTCCGGGTTAACTTTGACATCGGGACGTCAGTCACCTCAGTCCCCCCGTGACCATGGGTGCAGGAAAGCACCCGAAACGTCGGGTATTAAAATTAATATAAATAAAACGCGATAAAATCCGTAAAAGTAGTTTTAATCAATGTATAGTGTTCGCGTAAATATAAGAAATCATTATGTAAAATTTTATATTTTATTTCTTACTAGTGACCCGTAGGTTCCGTCTTTGCTTTTGTGAAATCTATTAATGTGGCGTCATCTAGATTTATTAACGATCATTTTTTTTTATTAACTTTTCCCTTTCACAAAAAATTCATGCTTTTCAGATAAATTATAGCTAAAATCACTCATGATATTGTTCTTCATTTGTTCGCCTAAATCATTCAACCCCATGGTATAAGTTTGTTCGTAATGTTTCATCACCATTGGTTCAACCCTTCAGAAGATAGTCCGGATTGGCACACAGATAGACAGACAAACAAAATTTTAAAAAAATATCTCTGCATCACTGATAAATAACCCCCTGAGCTTGATAAAACACAGTTATTTTTATATTACATACAAAGAATGAAATTTTATCTATATGTATATATTTTATTTTATCTCTCATTTTTTAATCTATTATTTTGATCAATTTTAAGAAACAAAAATATTGGCACGAAAGTTACGTATTACTTGACTTGTGGACAACGCTATACGAACGCTTTCTTCCTAACGGTTCTTTATGGAAATAGGGCTATCAAAAGCAAACGATAATATTAGAAAACAATTATTTATTTATGTACATTTCTTTACTTACTACAGATATTATTACATTTTTCTTCTTTAAAACACCTGTTTCACAAATACTTTAGGAAAGCGACGATGATATATGCGTAGCGAATTTAAAGTCCGATTTCGTACTGTTTAATAAAAATAAACGGTAAAACGAAAGGAAATCTTTGTATGATATGACAGTCGCAGAACATATTTACATGAATATTTCAATATATAGGTGGGCTTTTTTTGACTATGAGGAGCATGTTTTTTGCCATAGTTGGCAAGATTGGTGGGCATCCATAGTTTTAGTTTATATCCTCCCGTTACTCCCTATGAGGCAATATTATGGGGAAGGCTGTAATGGATTATGCATGAATTAATGTACATATACTTAAATAAAATTGATTTTTTGCTGTATATTGAGTTGAGGGGGATATTTGCATGTTAATGACATGTATAATCGTAATCGAAATTTTCTCAGTTTGCCTGTGTGATTGTATGTATGTCTGTCTGTCTGATCGCCACTTAGTATATTCTACTCAAGCGAAGCCGGGGCGGGTCGTTAGTGTATACATAAGACGATCTCTTCGTTTCGCTCAAGTGTTTTAAATTTTCCAAGATTTCAACGATTCTACTATAATATAATTTCAAATGAATATATCCGTATTTGAAAATAACATTTGTAACATACAATATTTAAGTCCTACTATTTAAAAAAAAAAATAATAGATATTTAGAATAGATGCTGTCAACCCTAATTTAAGTAACGCCCCTAGCACGGTAATTTTATCTATACAGTATTCCAACTTCATACAAACGGACGAAGCGAGAGCTATACCTACGCGCTTCGATCTCGGCATGCGCTCGGCATGCAGACAGTCGTGACTGTGCCGCAGTGATGATTTTGTGGAATATATATAAAAAATGGAGGAAATAAATAATAGAATAGAAATAAAGAAATAATAAATGCGAACTTCATTTAAAACCAAACATATAAATTATAAAATATCTTTTACTTGGTTTTTTCCACCTTGTCCATGTTTCCCAAAATAATTTTTAATTGAGCTTTATATTATAATGCGGATTTTTTTATACTTAAAAAATTTAATAATAAAGTAATTCGTACGTCTCAGCCGAGGCTCAAATATTTTTCTGTCGCAAATTCATAAGACCGATTTATTATTCAAACATAAACATGGTTTTTTAATTAAATCTACCAATCGAAAAACGATACGCATTTTTATTGAACACTTCCTATTGAATTTTCAAAGTACCTATATTATATTTGATTATATAAAAAAAAAGTATATTTACAATCATAAAACTAAATGGAAACACAAAGTAGGCAAATGTAATGCTGAAGGCAGGCAGCCCTATTGCATGTTTACGTACCGCGCTGCTGTAGGCATTTATTTCAAAGATACGGCCGAGTTACAATACTGTATAGATAATATTACCGTAACGCCCCTAGTTACCGCGGCGACACCGCGGCGGTCACCCTTTATTAAATAGAGTTGTGCCGCGATTTTCTTAATATCGACAACCATAACCGCAAGTACAAACTTACGTTCAAATATATTTGATAGTTTTCGTAAAAGTTCTGTAGGTTTCAAATGAAAAATAAAAACATTCAATTTTGATTCAAATTCATAACTTAAATACATAATTCTATAATGATTTCTAAACTTAGTAAAATGTCTGCTTGTTTATATTTATTACTAAAAATCTTCATCGCACAATTTTTATGTCGCGTATTATGTATAAAAAAATTTGTCGCAATCAAAGGAGTTTATTCTTTTTGAACTACTTTCACCCCATACTTTAAAATAAACTTTCAGTATCCATTAAAAATTTAACGCAGAGTCCAACGCAAGCGCCAATTAGTCACTTTAAAAGGAAGAAAAGGCATTTTTAACACTACGTGGTATCGTAACTTATCATTATCTGGCAATTTGCCTTCCCGGTTACGGATATAATGACAGAAAACATGACGTTTCTCACTTTCAAATTGCTATCGCAATATTACGAAGACATACTAATTATTGCGACGTGTGTCAACATTAGAATCCTTTTTTTAACTACGTGTATATTTTAAAACGCAATATTGGTAGTATTGGAACAGGTTGGGATGCATAGTGATTAATTTCCTGTAATTTTATGTATTGTTTTGATGAAACGTTAGTTTCAAAATTTCCCGTATTAAGTACTACTTTTAAAACTATCGTCTATATTTATGTTGAAGATTTTAGATAGCTTATAGTTGTAATGTAACTAAAATTTAGTTTAGGTTAATATTAGAACCTTTGAATAATATATATTTTTTCTATACGTGGTATAGCCATGCTGAAGTTATATTAGTAGTATAGTTGTAGCACGAATGTGTCGGCTCAACCGGGGAACGACCACGCTCTCACGGAATACCAGCGTAAAATACTAGCTTAATGCTGCTGTGTTTATTATGTTGAGTGTAGAGAAACGGAGACCCTTTTTACTGGAAACGAGGCATTCCCTCTTAGTCCTCACGGGTGACAACGCATCTGCATTTTGATTTGTAATCGAGGATAGATGTAGATGTCTATGGGCGGCAGCAATCACTTAACATCAGGTGTACTGTGTGCTCGTTTGTCGCCCTATCCTATAAAAAAAACAGTTGACTTGCGGTAATCCGACAAACGTTTTGCAAGGCAGTGTCGGGGTATCAAATTTGTCGGACTGTAAAGTACTGCTACTGGCCACAGCCCTTTTGGTAGTTTGGAACTTTTTGGAAGGGAGTACCTTGTAATCCGTCAAATCATATGAAATATAAGATAATAAATAAAATCATGTGATACGCAATAAATATCTAAACAGTAAGTCACATTCAAACTAAGACAATACACGTCAAGCAAAATTCTTGGTGGCTCAAACTAGTTACAACCTGTTTGTCCACGTTCTGTACCTACATGTTATAGACATATCGGATTACGGCTGGATTACCGAAGGTCCACTGTACTAGATTTTAGGAATCCTTTCTTATCTTGGAGATCATCTGGAAAGGCAGTTCTTGCACTGTAATAGAAGTTTAATATTCATGAACTGTAAGAATGTATAGATATTTAAAGGTTACGTACTTAATTACCTTAGCAATATTAATAAAAAAACGAATTTTTGCCATGTTACTACTTTTTATCACTTAACATTTAACGTAACTAATTTTTATCAGCTGGACTACCTGCTGGTTAGTATCTTAGAATTTTGTGAAGAATATTATTAAATTCAACAAGCGAATTATGCTTTAAAATACAACAGGAACAATCAAATAGTTTAATTTTTAATAATCCCCGTATATTACATTCCCAATAAATTAAATAAACTGTCACAAACTTGGAAGGGCTGAAACTTTACTAAGTTTAAAACAATACAATATTCTTTAAATAACCTAAGTAACTATAACGGACTGATGTCGTTTGTATGAATTAAAAATAAGTGTAACATTGTTCATTTTCAGTGACAAAAAATTTATTTGTCTTTAAAACGTGTTTTCATTCAATGCAGAGGAAAAAAGGAAAATTTCAAATTACAAAGAAAGTTTCGTGAATAATTAATCGAATGTTTCACATCACTGGCTAAGTGTTGCGATGAGTCATTGAGTAGCCGTTACGTTCATGCTCGTCGAAAAAATTTCTTCTTTCGGTAGAAATAAAGTTGTAATTCCAATAGCACTTTTATACTTTTTATTGCGCAATGTTTTGTTCATACAGTACCTGAAGTAGTAAGTTGTAATTTTCTAGCTAAGTTTAAAGTTCTTTGTTTTAATTGACCAGACTTTTTATAATGTATTCACTGAGTTTTATCGCCCGTAACATTAATATTTAGATTTTTTTGATTACTTATAATCTTTGAGTATTAAACCAGAATACTCAAAGCTTATAATATACCTTTTAAAACACCGCTTGTCTCTGTCATAAAAATCTACAGTACAATATAATGACCTCCAGCATAGTGTGTAAGATTTTTTTTAAAACGTTACCCCTACACTAAGATTTTCTCTTGTATTGTGGCAGTTTACAAACATAAATTGCACAAGGACGAACATCCAGACCCGGAACAACTACTTGTGGGCCATACAAATACTTGTTCCGTGCGGGATTCGAACCCGCGACCCCCAGCGCAGCCACTCATTGCTAAGCCACTGCGCCACGGAGTCGTCAAATTTTTCATAATTGATCTCAATGAAACTTAAAAGATTGGCGACTAATAGCTCTACTTTTGCAAAAAATAATAATTATGGGTATACCACCACCCACAACACGCATGAAACAAAATGGGATGGTGGATTCACTTACGCCAACACTCTCTTTACGTGGTAGAGTCACGCTGCAGCTACAATAAATTTGTAGCACGAATGGTTCGGCTTGACCAGGGTAAGACCTCGGTCTCACAGAATACCAGCGTAAAGTAGCAGCTTAATCCTGTGTTTTATATGATGAGTGTAGTGAACTGGAGACCTTTTTTACTGGAAACGGGGTATTTCTCAGGGGTGACAACGCATCTGCATTTTGATTCTTAATTGAAGATATATGTAGATGCCTATGGGCCATAGCATCCACTTACCATTAGGTGGACTGTGTGCTCGTTTGTCAACCAATGTTATAAAAAAATGCGTTGTCACCCCTGAGGACTAAAATGGAATACCTCGTTTCCAGTAAAAAAGGGTCTCCGGTTCTTTACACTCCTTACGAAACACAGCAGAATTAAGCAGCTATTTTACGCTGGTATTCTATGAGAGCGTGGTACTACCCCGGTCGAGCTGACCTATTTGTACAATAAATTTAGTAGGCATTTTTACCTTGCACTTCGCAGGGTCACAGGCTAGGGTGAATATGATTTGAATTTCCATAGGTTTTATTTAATTTATTTATTCAATTCAAAATTTTTGTTTTGATTTTTTGTAACATATCAGTGTTCTACTCCGTTCACATGTTACATCGTATATTTTTCCAGACGGTAAAAATGGTCATGGTGTATACTTCGTTAAAGTCCCAGACCAACATGGAACAAATGAAAAAAATGTTCGTGTTTTTGTTCTTATCGTATCTTTGAATAGTTGTAAGGTTTCTGTGACGATATGATTCAACGATTATCCATACAAATGTTTGTTTTATTAACATGCCAATCTTCTAACTACGGGGAAGATTAATGATTTTAATTGAAATGCCTGGTCCGCTTCTACTGGGCAACATGTCACGGAAGGCATTCTAACATTCCATTTCCACGTTGTATTGTTAGATCTGGTGGTATTTATTTGTTTTGTTAGTATCATTTTCATCGGGCTAGACTAGATGCAGCCTTATTGCCACACATCAATATCCTCACATCCTGCGTTTGTTGTCGATGTGTATTGGAAAATTTGCATAAAGTGTAAAATTTACCTAGACGTCTGTCACCCTGCTAGCATGTAAATAAAGTTGAAGTGTTTGTGGCCATGGAAGAAAAAGGAGAAATCTCCCACCAGGCAAGGTGTTCTGGCCGGCGAGCGGTAAACGCTCCAAGTGGTAGTTTTTTTTGCGCCCAGAAGCAAAGTAAAGTGCTAGCCTCCGGGAAACGGGGGAAGGAGGTGGTGAATGCTCTAAGCATACCACGGCTACGTGGTTATGTGGGACTTACTATAAGACCTAGGGTGCCTACCAACTATACACCACCTGGACTCACTATAAGACCTAGAGTGTCCTACCAACTAAACACCACCTGGGCTCACTATAAGATCTAGTGTGCCCTACCAACTAAACACCACCTGAGACTGGCTTTGGCTGGAAAGGCCTTTTAGTCGTATCGGAAGCGACCCCTTGGGGAAAGGAGGGCGCAGTAGGGGCAAGTTGTAATTCGGAACTATTTCTATTTATACTGTTTTACTTCGGAACTTTGATAGCGCGATTTAGTCCCTTTGTAGTATTAAATAACTGGCATGTATTAAGATTTGGGGATTATGTGCATTTTATTAAAACATAAATAACCATTTTTAAAACTCAATCTGCCTGTCTGTCTAGGCTTTTCTTCGGAATGGCTAACCCAATTGTGATGAAACTTTACAATGCCAGCAGAGATCTATGTTATATTTTAGCCTAAAACTTAAAAAATCGTAAAATAAATGGTCTTTAATTTTTTTTATAGAAGAGGGTGACAAAGGAGCACACAGTCCTGATGGTAAGTGGATGTTGCGGCCCATAGACATTTACATATATCCTCAATTGAGAATCAAAATGCAGGTGCGTTGGCACCTGAGGACTAAGATGGAATGCCTCATTTCCAGTAAAAGGTTCTCCGGTTCTCTACACTCATTATACGAAACACAGTAGCATTAAGCTGCTATTTTACGCCGGTATTCATTCCAATTGTCTTTAATTTATAAATATCACCACATTAATCAATTCTATCCAGGACAAGCCAGGTGCCTCTATAGCGGATTTGGCTCAGGGGCTAAGCGCTGGGTGTAAATTTCACAGTAACGCGAGCTACCCGGGTTCGATCCCTGTCAGCACCAATGAAATTGTTAATTGTAGTTTTAAGAGCTCTATTACCACGTGCATCGTGAGAAAAACATCGTGAGGAAACCTGCATGTTTGAGAAATGAAATATTATTATATTTCAAAGACATGTGATGGCACGCATTGGAGTAGCGTAGCGGACACTTCCTTGTCCTAAAACCCTCTCAGAAGTGAGAGGAGGCCTTTGCCCAGTAGTGGGACGTTTAAAAGCTGTAACTTTACAAGCCAGGTTAGAACGCTATTTGAAAATATATTAAAATAAGTCTTACTCAAACTCAGTGGGTTAGCAATAAGATAAGTGAGGCTATCAGATTTAAATTCGTCGTCACCAGTCAATTCCTTACTCTGTACGGTGAATACTAGCAAATCTTTCATTAATCGATAATTCATTGAAAGACTTGTTAATGAGTAATTGGTATTTATTTATTACTTTGAAATAATTTTATATGACACAGTAAAAAACTTAGTACGTGGTAAAGCCACGCTGCAACTATATTATGGTTGTAGCGCGCATGGGTTGGCTCGACCGGGGAAGGACCACGCTCTCACAAAATGCTGCTGTGTTCGTGTGGTGAGTGTAGAGAACCGGAAACCCTTTTTTACTGGAAACGAGGCATTTCATCTTAGTTCTCAGGGGTGACAACGTATCTGCATTTTGATTCTTAATCAAAGATAAATGTAAATATGCGATGTTTTCCTCACGAAGTACGTGGTAAAAGAGCACTTAAAATTGCAATTAACGTTGGTGCTGTCTG
Organism: Parnassius apollo; assembly: GCA_907164705.1. Lineage (NCBI taxonomy): Eukaryota > Metazoa > Arthropoda > Insecta > Lepidoptera > Papilionidae > Parnassius > Parnassius apollo. The sequence continues at coordinate 3,425,778 of CAJQZP010000295.1, forward strand.
GGATTGTATCCGGGTTGCTCGCATACTGTGGAATTTACAGCGATCGCTTATCCCCCGAGCTATCACGGCTTCAGAGGCACCTGGCTTGGCCTGGATAGAATTGATTAATGTGGTGATGTTTATAGATTAAAGACAATCATAATGAATACCAGCGTAAAATAACAGCGTAATGCTGCTGTGTTACGTATGGTGAGTGTAGAGAATCGGAGAGCCTTTTTACTGGAATCGAGGCATTCCATCTTAGTCCTCAGGGGTGACAATGCATCTGCATTTCGATTCTTAATCGAACATAAATTTAGATGTATATATGCCACAGCATCCACTTAACATCAAGTAGATTGTGTGCTCGTTAGTCACCCACATGCGATTTTTTTAAACAGATTCATTCTTTTACACTATCTATCGATATCATTCGATTCTTTTAAGTTCTATGAAGTCAGTTTTTACTATTTATGAAAATTTTATTGTTAATCCTTTTGAACGTATACACGTTAATATTCTGTTTGATCGTAATAGATTACTCCTTTATTTTTTACAGAATAAGAGTGTCAAACCAGCACACAGTCCACCTTATGGCAAGTGAATGTTATGGCCCATAGACATCTAACCTCGATTAAGAATCACCCCTGATGCGTTGAGCCCTCGATTCCAGTAAAACGGGTCTCCGGTTCTCTACACTTACCGTATAAAACACAGCAGCATTAAGCTGCTATTTTACGCTAGTATTCTGTGAGAGCGTGGTCCTTCCCCGGTCGAGCCCACCCATTCGTGGTACAACCATAAAAACAATGCTCTACCACTATAATAATAACATTGTAAATTGTATAATTTGTCGTAAAATATTTTTTATCTTTTGAGAAATACATAATATCTGAAACCTAAATGTACTAAGGAATATCACAGATCTGGTTACCTTAATACAACTAGAATATCGTCATAATAAATTTCATCCCAAAATTTTCACCGTTAAGGGTTGAAAGATTTATTTTATCAGGGATTAACCCTGACTTTTTAACAGTGGTAGAGCCATTCGGCAGCTTTGCTGTTGCACGTATGGGCCGTATCAAACCGGGGTGGTACCACGACCTCACAGAATACCGGCGTGAAGTGGAAGCTCTGCCGCATTGCATCTGGTGAGTGCAGGTGGCCGGAGGCACATATCCCCCTCATCACATCGTAGCGGAATAGATATACCTCGTATACCCACATATCCCTCGCTGAGCATCCACGACCATGTTTCTCCACTTCTGAGCGTAGGTGCTCAGGCTGCCCCGCGTATTCGGGGGGGGGGGGAACATTCCGCTCAAGACTACAACTGCTCGGGGCAAACGGAGCAACAAGTCTAAAGCGACCCCTGCCACGCTGTCCGTAAATTTCTGCAATATCAGGGGACTTCACTCTAACCTAAACGCCGTCCATTACCATCTCGTGACGGCGTGGCCGACTCTGCTCTTTCTGACCGAGACGCAGGTGTCCTCTCCGGCTGATGTCTCGTATCTCTCCCCCCCGGGGTACCCACTGGACCACTCCTTTGTGCCTCGAGCTGGAGTTTGCGTTTACGTCAGAGAGGACATCTGTTCTCGCCGCCTCGGCTGACTTGAAGGTTCGGACCTGTCCATCCTTAGGCTACGCGTAGACAGCGACGACCATCCGCACGTCTACGGGTGCCTCTATCGGTCCCATAGCATAACCGATCATGCGGGGAGATCTGTTCATGATTTTGCCTTGGCATATGATCTGACACAACTGGTTACTTCGCCTACGCGGATCACAGATGTGGAGGATCATGCACCTTCCCTACTGGACCTTCTGCTGACCTGTCACCCGGACGGATATCAGATTTCCGTCGACGCCCCTTTAGGCTCCTCGGACTAGTGTTTTGTCCGGAGTGTGGTGCCACTCACGCTGACATCGCAGTTGCATTCTGCAGGCTGCCGCCGTCTTTGGCACTATAGGTCAGCCGATTGGGATGGGATGTGGTCTTTCTTTGCATCCTACCCTTGGGGACGGGTTTGATTCTCACTGGACGATCCCAACGTTGTTGCGGATTCTGTCGCTGATGTGGTGCTTTTGGTGATGGAAAATTTTATTCCTCCCTCTGTGGTGCCCATTGGAGGCAAATCTCAGCCATGGTTTGGTCGCTCCTGTAAAATAGCATCATGCTATTGGCAGGAGTGCTACCAAGCCTAGGCTGACGCATCAGCGTCCCGGGATGTAAACACCAGCGCTCTAAAAAGAAGTATAATTCCGCCTCTAGGTCCTTCAAAAGAGTTACTGCCAAGGCAAAGTCAGAGCACATACAGAATTGGCGAGAAACTAGTTCGCCTTCATCCTGGAACCCGTACATTCTGGTCTCTCGCCAAGGCTGTCCAGGGGAATTCTGCCATCTCTTCCATCACTGCACAGGGAGGACGACTCACTGGCCCATACCGTAAAGGAGAAAGCCGATCTTCTAGGCTCTTTCTTTGCGTCCAACTCGACTCTCGATGACGGGGGGAGTACGCCGCCGACCATCCCGCGGTGTGAGTGCTCCATGCCGGAAGTGCAGTTCACACAGCACTCGGTTCGCAAAGCACTCCTCTCCCTGGACATCCACAAGTCGAGTGGGCCTGACGGAATCCCCCCAATTGTGCTGAGGACGTGTGCTCCAGAGTTGGCACCGGTTTTAACGCGTCTTTTCCGGTACTCCTACTCCCTAGGCGTAGTCCCAAAATCATGGAAGACGGCTTTCGTGCACCCGATCCCTAAAAAAGGCGACCGCTCACACCCGTCCAACTACCAACCTGTCGCCATCACCTCCTTGTTCTCCAAAACAATGGAGTCCATTGTAAACTGCCAGCTCATGAGGTATCTTGAGGATCACCAGCTGATTAGTGACCGCAAATACAGTTTTCGCCGTGGTCGGACAGCTGGTGATTTTCTAGTCTACCTAACTCACAGATGGGCGGAGGCAGTAGAGTCCAAGGGGGAGGCCTTGGCCCATTGGCCGTTAGTTTGAACATTGCGAAGGCCTTCGATCGGGTTTGGCACAGAGCGCTTCTTTCGAAGCGCCCTTCCTACGGGCTTCCCGAGAAATCGTGCGATTGGATCACCAGCTTTCTTGCAGATCGGAGCATCAAGGTCGTTGTAGACAGTGCAAGCTTCTATTGCAAGCCTATTAATGCTGGTGTTTCACAAGGCTGCGTGCTATCGCCAGAGCTGTTTCTTCTGCGTATCAATGATATGTTGCAAACCCGTAACATTCATTGCTATGCAGATGACAGCACTGGTGATGCTCTTAAAACCGGCCGAGCCAACATTTCTCGGGAAAACGTCTCCGAGTGCCGGGACAAACTTGTGTCTGAAGTCGAGTCTTTGCTGAACAGAGTCTTGGATTGGGCGCGACTAAATCTAGTCCAGTTTAACCCCCAGAAGACAAACCGTTAACCGCTTAAAAGAACCCCTTTGTCGTATCTCCTCAGTTTCAAGGCACTTCTCTTGTTGCCTCAGCCAGTATCGGAATCCTCGGCGTCGACATATCGATGTGACGTACAGTTTCGTGGTGACTTGGAAGAGAAGGCCAAATTGGCTTCTAAAAAGCTTGGCGTGCTCAGCAGAGCGGGAGAGTATTTCATGCCGGCACACCGCCTGCAACTTTACAAGGCGCAGGTTCGACCGCACATGGAATAATGTTCCACCCCCCTACCCACATCCAGACCGAAGAGATGTTGCATCTCTTTGCATTTTCTTTCGCATATACCATGGAGAGTGCTCTGAGGAATTGTTCGGAATAATCCCAGCCGCCAAATTTCGTGAATGCACTACGCGGGAAACGTCTCGTCATCTGGATGCTTGGCGGCCCACCACCACTGTGGAATAGTTTACCACCGGCGATTTTTCCGGACCGATACGACCTGGGGACCGTCAAGAAAAGAGCTTACTCCTTTCTGAAGAGCCGACAACGCACCTGCAATTCCCATGGTGTTGCGGTTGATCATGGGCGGCCGTAGTCACTTAAGATCATGTGAGCCGCATACTCGTTTGCCCCCTCTTCTATATAAAAAAAACCTATTAAATAAAAAAGAAATATTAAAATCGGTAATTTAAAAAAGCACAATTGACGAAGATAACGCGTAGTGAAACACACAAAAAAATAGTCGAACTAAGTACCGCCTCCAGTTTCGACTGAAAAGGCTTCATTCGAGAAGTGCCACGTCATAGTAGCAGCTTTTAGTAGTACTTAATACTCCCCAAATTCTAAACACAAACTTAAGAAATAAATCACCGAATCAAACACGATAAATCACGAGGATAATCTCTGCAAAAAAAAAATAATACGGTAACGTCTACCGCATACGGAAACTAAATAAAAGCTCTTATCGGTTCTGGCCTCCCGATTCTCCAGTCCATAATTCTTTGTATTTTCTTTGTTTTATGACCGGTCAAGAGATAGGTTCGTGAGCCATCTATCAGTATTATTGCAAATGACATATTTCTTCAGTATCTTAGTTACATAAATATTTTATACGGAGTCAAAAGCGAATACGTTGTTTTCGTTTCAGGACTTGATAAGATATTTGTATTGGTGATCGCTATCAAGCTATTTCAAAAATTTTTCTGTTGTTAATTGTAACATACATGAATGTAAGCTGTTATTTAAAAAAATAGTCCCGCTGGGTTTATTACAATTTATTTTGATTATTTATAATCTATATTGAATAAAAAGTTTCTGTTATATTTACTTGTTATATTTTTTTTATATTTAAATTTCCGAATTAGCACGAAATCACTAGGCAACTCAATTTAATAAAGAATTGTGATAACGTAAGGTGTAAGTATTCGCCTGAAATTACGTAGCACGCAAGAAACCCGAGCTCGATCCCCGCCGCCACCAATGACATTTTGGTCGATTTGCCATCTGGTCGACGGTAAAGGAAAATAATCGTGGAGAAACTTGTATGTTTAAGAAGTTATAATATAAAGGAAATAATATTATCATACTGGCCAAAAATGTTAGGCGTTTCCCTAATATATTATAACAATCGCTGCCTAATGATATGGAAGTTAAATTCTCTCATCATCATCACATCCTATCAAAGTCCACAGCTGAACGTAGACCTCAACTTAGATTGCCTCGTCAGGTGGATATTTGCCACAGCTGCTACGATTGACGGGCGAGTTGGCAATCGCAGGTTTTTATTGTTTTTGATGATTTGCATTCCGCTCACTTGATGGTAAGTAATTACCGCCGTACATGAACACTGCAACACCAGGGGAATTGCAAATGCGTTGACGGCCTTTTAAAAATCTCATCACTACTAGCATAAAGAGACCACTCTTACCGTGGTAGCTCAGATAGTTAAAACAGCAGTAAATTTCACAGTACACAAGCAAACCGGGTTCGATTCCAGCCGGCTCCAATGAAATTGTTAATTGCAATTTTAAGTGCTGATTTTACCACGAGCTCGGCATTGAAGGAAAACATCGTGCATTTCTTTGCCCTAAAACCTACTCAAAAATGAAGAAGAGAGAAAGGCAAAATATTTTTTTAAATCACTCGGAATTTCAATAAAAACTGCATTGTATTATTAAGAAATCGCCGCTGGCCATCTCCTGATTAGTTTTCCTCTGTCACCTCTTACGACACCCACGGGTTAGTGGACATTCTTACTAATTAATTCTTACTAAGTAATTGCCATGATAATAAATAGTACGTTAGTAGTGGTAATTATACAAGCTATCTATACCCTTTAAACCAGAACACATTTTACGTGGTAGAGCCATGCTACAGCTATATTTTTGGTATAGTTGTAGCACGAATGGGTCGGCTCGACCGGGGAAGGACCACCTTCTCACAGAATACCAGCGTAAAATATCAGCTTAATGCTTCTGTGTTGCATATGGTGAGTGTAGAGATCCGGAGACCCTTTTTTACTGTATACGAGGTATTCCATCCTAGTCCTCAAGAGTGACAACGCATCTGCGTCTTGATTTTTAATCGAGGATAAATGTAGATGTCTACGGGTCACAGCATCCACTTACTATCAGGTGGACTGTGTCCGCGTATGTCACCCTTATTCTATAAAAAAAAGGTATGAATGTGGTAGTATGAACCTACCCAGATTGACTCCATAGACAGGAAAAAGGACACCTAACCACTTAACACTTAGACAAAAAGAGTTCCACGACCTAATATTTGTATCTTTTGATACAGTGGCAACGAATGAGTTGAGTTACTAATAATTGTATACATTGGCATTTTTGTCGCACTACCTCCACCTTTTTTTTCTTAAAGCCATCGTCGCTATTGTATAATGTAATAAAAATAAAATACAAGTTGCGATGTAAAGTAAAAAAATAAGAGCGTTTGACAACTATAATATATACAAATTTAAATCACCGCATATTAACGCACTACGCGGCAAACGTCCCGATACCATCCACACCATCTGAATGCTTGGCGGTCCACCACTGTACGTTTCACAAGGAGTTTTCTTCCGCGTACGACCTCTCTGTGGAATTGTTTACCACCGGCGATTTTTCCAGACCGATACGACCTGGGGACCTTCAAGAAAAGAGCTTACTCCTTTCTAAAGGGCCGGCAACGCACCTGCAATTCCCCTGGTGTTGCGGTTGATCATGGGCGGTGGTAGTCACTTAACATCATGTGATCCGCATGCTCGTTTGCTTGCATAAAAAAATCATTGTCTTCGTCAACATTAGTCCACATCGTATTATCCAACAAAGGACTTCCTCGATACCTACATCCATCGACTTCCTGCGTCTTTTACCAGCTCCTCACTCCATCTAGTGGCTTACCGTCAGAATATGACAAGTTTAAATAAGATTTGACTATCAAAGTCTCGTTCATTAAACCAGTTACACGACTCCAAAGAGTCAGTAATTCTATAATGAGGCAATGCATAAACGCTTTTACAAAAAATAGTCTCACAATAAATTATGCGGGACTTATCTATTTATCAAAAAGTTATAAACTTTAATTTAGCAAAATTGCTTAATAAAGGTTATATTACCAAAGAGTACATGATTGATTTTTTTTACTTTTACATGATTATAATCGCCTCTAATAATGAGGAGATTGCTATCATGCTGTTTCAAAATATTTTCATACCTAATTGTGTAAAATATTTTAATATAAATTAATGTGTCCAGGACGCCACATTTTCCTGGACAGAGGTTTTTTTTCCAAGTGTAAAGCTTAAATAACTTTCAGTAAGTATTCCTTTCTGTAATCTAAATTGAATAATATTGATTATATTCTATTATATTCAATTATACACGCTGATTAGCAGTACGTACTAGTAATGTACTTGTAAAAAACTGGGAAAACACAACATTTTACACATTTCTCATCTAAATCAATGATGGATGAAACCACATTGCAACAGTCGCAAGTATGAAAATTAAAAATAATTAATTGTTACCTTCGAGATTAGCAGTTTTCTTACTTCTTAAACAATAGTAACCCACAAGACTTTTTTTATTACTTCTTAAAATATACCATTGAATGCTAATAAAACTAAGGTTCTGGTATTTGAAAAGGACGAAGAGAGAACGAAATGTGAAATATGGGTAAATCAGGAATGTCTAGAACAGGTAAATGAAATTATGTATACTTGGGTAGTGCTTTCAGCCGGGATGGAAGATGTGATTTAGATGTGGATAGGCGTGTCGCTGCCGGAAACAAAGTCAATGGTGCCCTGAATGCATTAGTAAAAAGGCAAGGCGTGGTGAAGAGTGCACGCCTTGCAATACATAACGCAGTGTTGGTACCGACTTTGTTATATGGCAGCGAAACCTGGGTATGCCAGAAGAAGCATAAAAGCAAGTTGAATGCAGTGGAGATGCGATCTCTTCGTAAAATGTGTGGCGTTACCATAGCCGACAGAAAGCGAAACGAAGAGATTCGCAATATGGCAGGATTGAAAGATGACCTTATCACAAAAATTGATAGGGTCGTACTCCAATGGTTTGGGCACGTTGAATGAATGAGTGAAGACCGAATGGTGAATAAAATATATAGAGCGAAAGTAAATATTAAAAGGTGTCGAGGTAGACCGAGACTAACTTTCGAAGACCATGTGAGTAAATTGCTCGAAGAGGGGAGGGTCAAGAGTACTCGGATACCTAGACGTGCATGTATGAAGAAGTTAATGAACCTGAAAAGAAGCGAAAGAGGTATGTAAGGATCGTGACACTTGGCGATCTGTTCTCTCTGGCAACCCCGTTAGGGATTGTGCGTGAAGATAAGTAAGTAAAATATATCAATAAGATCCAATGTCAGTTAGAATACAATTTGTTAACTTTTCTTTGCATGTGTCGTGCAATATCCTCTACAAGTATAAGGACATCCATCACCCAATTCGTCCCTTGGGTGTCATAAGAGTATAGGAATAGTGACCAAAGCCTCCAATAGATGGCGATATACTCCCTTATTTATACTTAATAAAAATCAGCAGCATCAAAAGTGCTAGATGTCTTGTGATCCCCAATCTATCTACCAAGCATGTCAATTACGGTAAATTGTTCATATATCTCGCTATTATATTATATCTCACTGCTTGATCGGTTTGACAACCGATTGTTTTAGTAGCAAGACCCTCTTGCCCATGCCCTAATTTTTCCCTTCGTCGCTTTTAGGATCCCCACGAGTCGATATGCGATGGTGTATATACACCATCACGACAAGGTCAATTATTTTTAAACATATTTCTTATGTTCCATTCCTAAATCATGTTAAATATATTTTTATTTAACATACTTACTTTTTAATTTTAGTAAAGATATAAAATATGATCTAATTCGGTAAAACAATTTCAATGATACAAGAGAGGTGTTATAAAACAGTGCAATAAGCTCATTTCTTGATTGAGCCGTACCGTTACATTGTCGTCGAACAAAGGTTCTGGATTACTGCATATGCGATCAAGTTATGACCGAGTCTTAACAGTCAGCGGGGTATAGTTAACGGAAATTCAATTATAAGTTTTACTCCTTTGCAGACATAGAGTAAAAATGTAGATGTGTCATAAAGTTATTTTGTTTTCTGTACAATTAAATTTAATATTGTCAATCTGTAAACCATGTAATAATTATATCGATAAATCAAGCCCAAATATATGGATTTTAGATCTGATAACTTGATATATTAGGAAATGGAATCTCATCGCCGAGATTTAAGTACTTGTTATTTAAATTAACAAACGGCAGAGATTTTCTCATTCTTTTAATGTTCGAAACGGCATAAAGCATATAAATATATAAATATAAATTATAAATATTTTTACAATTTATTGTAATTACAAAAAAAGTAACAACGATAGTTTCCTTTCGGAAAAAAACCTGTATCCTGGGAAGAAAAAACAAGAAACCCAGCGGGACTATTTTTATTTAAATAACAGCTTACAATTACGTATGTTACAATAAACAACATAAACCAAATTAGGTAGCGTTCACCCTTACCAAGGGTTATTATCATCTATAAATTCCTTAATATTATAATAACCTTTTCTATACACTTAGTTTAATAAAGTTTTTGAACTTCGTGCGGGTCAAGTTTTGTATTTATTCTTTTTAAGTTTTTACCTATTTACCCGTTTAACTATTCTACTCTCTGAATATTGCGCTTTACGGCATACATCGCCCAGTTGACTCATAACCTCAGATCCGAGATCGCTTCCAGTTAAGTTTTGCGATGCCGTACCCTCAGACTACGTGTAAATGTATGTCCAAAGTGACGAACTTAAGCACAGTTTTTTATATAACTACATTGATAAACGAAACAATTTTACAGTCTACCTGATGGTAAGTGGTTACTACAGACCATGGTCACTTGCAATCGCTTTCAACGAAAAAAGGCTACAGATGCAGATAGACTTTGAGGACTAATATAATTAATAAAATCAGGCGTTACTTTGCGGAAATCCATTTATATTAAAGTTGTTAAGAATTAATTCGCACACATCCGCTCAATAAAATAAAATTAAGTGTCTTACCTAGTTTGAAGAGCACCTCCCGTCATCCCTCAATTGCGTACATTAATCCCGTCACCAGCGTCACCGCTTAGCAGTCAGCCACCACAGAGTCTACATCACCTGAGGATGCCCCGTGTAGAGGCGAAACACGTATCATATTATCGTCGTTGGTGTGTCTTTCCTAGTGTAGTGCCATTCGGACGGGATTAGTGCACGCAATTGAGGGACAACGGGAGGTGATCTTCAAACTAGGTAAGACACATAATTTTATTTAATTGAGTGGATAGATAGAGAGATGGATAGAAAATTCTTTATTGTACTCAAACAAAATAAGCGGATGTGTGCGAATTAATTCCTAAAAATTTTAATTTGACGACCAAGTTTAAGTTTTTTAAGTTACTTTTAAACACTCACGCCTGTCACCCAGAGAGGTAGGCAGAGACTACGGGCTTCATTTAGCGCGATGCAGACATACCTTTCTCGCCTCTTTAACAACCATATATATACGCATACCCGCTCGTCGGTTAAGGTTACTCTTAATATGGTCCCTTTTCAAAATATCGCCAATTTGGTCGATAAACCTTCACCTAGGGCGTAGCTTCTTCGACTCTTCCGACATCAGTTTGATAGGTACAAAGCAAATTTATATTGCACCTAAGATATATCAACATAATCATCATCATCATCATTTCATTAACATGTTCGCTACTTGATATAAACCCCTCTCAAGTTTTGATTAAATTTCGTTTTTTGATTCTATCACAATTTACAGATACATAATAACTGTAAACTTATCGGTCGTTAAACCATAAACAATCTTTTTAGGCGTTCGCAACATAATCTATGCTTATGGTATGTACCATACATATTACTTAAATGGATCTAAAAGAATTACTGCATGACGAAATCATCCTACATTAAAAGAATCGTTCAAGATATTGGCCTACGTCGTATTTTATACTGTTTGTTAATGTAATAACTACACTCCAACTTCTATAATACTTTTGCTAACCTAAAAGAACATAATATTTTAATAAATGCTTATTAAATTTTCTTAAGTTCTTACGTGCATTGTTTACTACTACAATTTTCGTTTAACTCTCATCCTTAGCTTTCTCCAAAGACTTCTATAAAGCATGGTCACATCTGTCGGTTGCATTTGTCGATTTTTTTTCCATATCTTAACAGGTCGTCATTCCCTCGGGTGCTTAGTCGGGATATATATGAAAATTCTCATATAGGTATATAATATATATATATATACATATACCTAATAAATAATATATACTTACCTGATATAACTTACAGCATATTTAAAAGTTCCATGTAAACCCAACATAGGAGTTAAAAAAACAAGCCAAGAATAGCCTGGAAAGGAATAGAGATCAATTTTAGTCTTAAGTTATTTTCTAAAATTGCCAATCTCCTCCCGGGTGTTAGTAATTACGAGAAATCTGTCAATTTAACAAAAGACCGTTATGCACTTTTCTAACCATAAGCTGTTGTTATAACGACAGCAGTGTAAAGAAGCCAAGTAATCTTTTTATGACTATAAACCACATAAACGTTTACATCTATTACCTAGGCTATTTAAAAAAAGGTAAGCCAAACTATACATAAGGAGCATGTCGCCATTTCTATTTAAATATTCAAAACAGGATCGCTTTAAGTTCAAAAATTACACCAAGAAATGGAATTCTCGGGTTAATTGTTCACGAGACACGAACACAACGATTGATTCATACGAAGAAGATCGTAAACGTGTGAGTAAATTATGCGATTTGATTTTATAGTGGCAGCGATTCCGAAGCGTCGATGTTTATAAAAACAGTAATGCACGCCTCAATAACAAGATTTTATGAGCAACGAGGCTTGCTATTAACGACTTTAACTTGTAGTAAAATACATGCGCTTACTTAAATTTTATTCGATTTTGACTCACATTCGAATGTAAATATGGCATTAATATTGTAATGTACAATTTGAGGCGTGAAGTTACAAAAAAATCAATTGGAGATGAAATATGTTTGGTATATGAATATTACGTGTCTACACTACGTGTGTACAAAGGAAACAGCAATGTTTAAAACATTCTAATTGGATTTGATTTGTAAGCTTACACATATTTTAGTAATATTACGACAATCACAAAAACACTCTAAAATAAATAGCCTTAAATTAATATACGATCACATGAAGCAGTTCGATGGTTAGCGCTCGCTGTAAAGTCACATTACGCGAGCAACCCGAGTTCGATCACCGCCGGCACCAATGACATTGTTAATTGCAATTTTAAGTTCTGATTTACCACTTGCTTGGCAATGAAGGAAAACATCGTGAGGAAACCTGCCTGAAAAATAAAAATAAAATTTCGGAGACATGTAAAGAACACGCTTTGGGGCAGCGCGGCGGACACTTCCTTGCCCTAAAACCCTCTCAGAGATGAGAGGAAGTCTGTGCCCAGCAGTGGTACATATATAGGCTGTGGCTTTAACTTTCACACGAAACGCAAAATAATAAGATAAATAAAATACTCAGATGGGATACCAAGAATGACGATAACGCAAATCTTCCCTACATTGGATGAGGTCCTGCAATGGACTTTTAACGTACTGATAAATAAGTAGAATTTCAAAATTCAGTAATAAGGAATTCCCTGTAATGACAGATGCTGTATGTTGGCGGCACAGCGTAAGAAAAATTATTGACCCGGGACGGACCATGCTCTCACAAAATACCAGCGTAAAATAGCAGCTTAATACCGCTGTGTTTCGTATGGTGAGTGAGGCATTTCATCTTAGTCCTCAGGGGTGACAATGCGTTTGATTCTTAATCGAGGATAAATGTAGATGTCTATGGGCCACAGCATCCACTTACCATCAGGTGGACTGTATGCTCGTTTGTCATCCATATTCTATGAAATAAAGATAAAATGCTTAAACTAGTGATAAAATTATTTAAATCAGTCTTATGTTTTATGTAAGACTAACATAATCATACACAGCTCACCTGTAACTGGCTGCTGTGGCCATTAGAATCCTTCATGTATACTTGATTAAGAATCAAAGATGGAACGCATCGTAAACATTAAAGGAAGTGGAACCGGGGCAGGTTCTAGTTACTTCCAATACGAAATACTTACTGCATTTGCTGCTTTTTACGTTGATATTCTGTACGGGCGTGGTTCTTATTTTAAGCGGTCCTATTGCTGCTGCAGCGAAATCAGGCTCCAGAGTGGTTTTACCACGTCAAACGTGTGTTACTGAAATCACCAATCCTAGTATTCGCTCCTAAATTTAATAATCCTAGGACTTCTTTTCTGCCTTGTCACAGTATTAACATTTGCTGTATTAACATTTCTCCGCCTGGGCAGGGTACGGATCCGTTACTGCCTATTTCTGCCGTCAAATTCAAATTCATTTATTTGCCAGAATGTATGTGTACAATAAAATATGATCTTAAATTATGTATAATAGCCCATTTACATTCTACCACTTTATATTGTCTTTAAATATTTTATAGGTATACATGCAAAAAAAAACAACAAGTGGGAATTCAATTTCGTACATTTATGAATATTATTAAAAGCTAAATTAATTGATCAATGATTTCTTATATTTACGCGAACACTACACATGATTATGAGCGCCCGAAACGTCGGGAATTAAAAAATAAAATTAATTAAAAGCAAAAATAAACGCGATAAAATCCATAAAAGTAGTTTTAATCATAGATTAATTGATGTCAATATTATAATGTCATTTAAGTAATATTATTTAATTTAAAATGTCATATTATGTAATGATTGATTGATGAGACCTACATCTCGCTAACATAGAAACTATGGTCAGTTTTGATGTTCAGTCACTATTTACATGCCTACCTGTTGTGGACTGCATCTCAATTGTAACTAGGAAGCTAGAAGAAAATAGCATGCCTCAAGAATATGCAATACTACTTGAACATTGCCTCACATCTGGCTATCTATTGTGGAAGGAGGAGTTCTACAAGCAAGTAGATGGTGTGGCGATGGGCTCACCTGTGTCTCCCATAGTCGCCGACATATTCATGGAGGACTTTGAGGAGAAAGCCCTTCTTACTGCTCCTGTAAATCCAAGGTTCTACAAGCGGTACGTAGGTTTCACAATTTTACCATCTGACAAAGTAACTGCATTTTTAGACCACCTTAACTCCATAAACTCTAAAATACAATTCACAATGGAGTTAGAGGCAAATAATTCTTTAGCTTTCCTAGATGTTTTAGTCATCCGAAATCCTGATAACACTATTGGTCACACTGTGTATAGGAAAAAGACCCATACCAACCGATATTTAAATGGTGAATCTCACCATCATCCTTCACAGTTAGCTACCGTGGGTAAATCTTTGTTTCAGAGAGCACGAGGGATCTGTGACAGAAAACATCTGGCCGCGGAGCTTCAGCACGTCAAGCAAGTATTGCAAGACAACAAGCTTCGAGTCCCGCGCCTACGTCACAGTGAACGAGTGAAGCCGGCCACAGTCGAGCGCGCGCCTGCTCTACTACCATATGTTAGAGGAGTCACAGACAAGATTGGCTACATCTTGAAGCGAGCGTCCATTAAGACATACTACAAGCCGCTGAAGAAGATTAGTCAATTTTTACCATCCATCAAATGTAATATTCCTCTACAAGATGCAGGTGTGTACAAGCTAGATTGTGAATGTGGTCTCTCTTACATAGGTCAAACAAAGAGATCTATAAAAACCCGCGTGAAGGAACATATAGCTGATGTGAAGCACCGACGCTCCGGGAAGTCTGCAGTCTGCGAACATGTTCAAGATCGTCCCCACCATTACATTAGATTTCATAAACCACAAATTCTCGCAAAAGAACACCGATTCCTACCAAGGATGATACGCGAGGCTATCGAAATTAAAAAACATCCAAATTTCAATAGAGAAGATGGTTGGGTGCTACCATCTGCTTGGGATCCTATAATTAACAAAATTAAACCCAAACCCAAGCATACCACTGCAAGACTTCATGATACTATAAGCTCGTTTTGCGTAAATCGGACCAAAAATTAATATTAAAAAACTGAAGGTAACCGGACTAACTATGACATTGGGACGTCAAACATCTCAGTCCCCCCCGTGACCATGCTGTAAAGCACCCGAAACGTCGGGATAATAATAAAAATAAATTAAAGTAATTAAACGCGATAAAATCCGTAAATAATAGTTTTATTCAATGTGTAGTGTTCGCGTAAATTTAAGAAATCATTATGTAATGATTGTTCATAATTGTTAATGTCCATACTTTCTGGCTGTTCACAATTACAAGTTATCTATTATATTATAAGTTAAGTTATATCTATATCAATATAACTTACGTGAGATTTATTTTTCACAAAAAGACATAAATTCATTTAGGTCGTAAAACAATTTTCTTTTAACCATTGTATCAACTTTTTTTTAAACATGGTTAAAGGTAACTTTTTAAAGTCGTTGGGTATTTTGTTATATACCTTTATAGCATTTACTTAAGAGTTGTCAAACAGAGTCAAGCAGCAGTATATACACTGTTTTGTTCTGGTCTAAAGAATATAGAAAGCCGTTACAATTACAGGCTGTGAGACACTAAATCTTAGTCCACATACGTGGCTACTCATCTGTAAGCCTTTTTTTTTAAATTCTATACAAAATTATGGGTTTTGCCGCTTAGCGTATCCCTGTACCATCATACTCTAGCCTACATCGCTAACTCATATAACATTAATTAAAATTAAATTTAAAAAAACAAACGACAGGCCTGTTGGTCTAGTGGTTAGTGACCCTGACTGCTAAGCCGGAGGTCGTGGGTACGATTCCCACCCAGGACAAATGTTTGTGTGATGAGCACGATCATTTGTTCTGTGTCTGAGTGTAATTTATCTATAATATTTATGTATTTAGAAATATATATAAAAAAATATATATAAAGAAAGAATTACAGTGATGACGGTGATGAGTTAAGAAATTTACGTGTGAGACGACAGGTGTTAAGAAGTACTGCTTTTTGTATAAGTGTAAGAGTGGATTTAGGCATTTGAAGCATGTTGAGGCTGGTTTGAAGGGTCTTTGGAACTACACCAGTTGTAGATATGATGACAGGAATGATTTTTACGGAGTCTACTTGCCATTGCCTTATTATTTCGATAGCCAGGTCAACATACTTTGTCATTTTTTCCGAATGTGTAGTAATGAGGTTGTGTGTGTTGCAAACTGCTATGTCTATTATAAAAACAGATTTTTTAATTTTGTCTAGTATTGTTATGTCTGGTCTATTGTAATGTATAGTCTTGTCTGTTATAATTGTCCTGTCCCAATATATTTTGACGGAATCACTTTCTAAAATAGTGCTGGGAATATATTTATAATAAGCGACCTTTTTTAAAATGAATGAATGTTTGTGGGCCAGGTTTTGGTTGACAATTGCAGCAACTTGGTCATGTCTATGTTTGTAGTCAGTTTGAACTATAGATTTACATGCACCTGTAATATGTTGAATGGTTTCTGAGCTACTGTGACATCGTCTACATAAGTCAGTTGGAGGGCTGGGAATATGAATAATGTGTTTTTGATAGTTACGAGTATCTATTACTTGGTCCTGAATAGCAATTACAAAAGCCTCTGTCTCTGGAAAGAGTTCTCCGCGTCGGAGCCACTCATTCGACGCTTGCCTGTCGACATGTGCTTGACCGAGATCGGCAAGGTACCTACCATGTAGAGACTTTTGTGACCACAAATCTATTTTCTGCTGTTTACTTACTACTCGTATTTTGAGCTGAAAATTTCTGTCATTTAGATTAAGAGGAGTTAGTTTTTTGTCTATACCTACAATATATTTGTGCAGTTGCGAATGTTCAGATTTTACATAGAAATATTTGCGAAATTTGTCTATTAGACTGTTGTGTACATTTTGGATATCGATGATGCCTCTCCCTCCATCTTGGCGTGGTAATGTGAGACGCTGTGTACATGATCTGGGGTGGTGTTTTCTGTTTACTGTCATATTTGTATTAATTGTGCGTTGAAGTTTAACTAAATCACTCTGAGACCAATTTATTATTCCAAAAGAATAGATGAGAATGGGTATCGCGTAGGTATTTATGGCTTTTATAATATTGCGTGAATTTAGCTGAGTTCTTAATATTTGGTTTATTCTAATTTTAAATTTTTTAGTTAAGTCTATTTTTGCTTGTTTTTGATGTATCTGTTTGGACTGATGAAATCCTAAATATTTATATGTGCTATGTTCGTCCATGGGCTCTATTTGTTCACCAGTACTGAGTATATATGTATTGTTTATTGATTTTCCGCGAATGATAGAATGTACTTTGCATTTATCAACACCAAATTGCATTTTTATGTCTGTAGAAAATGACTGTGTTAAGTCTGCTAGTTTTGTAAGTTCAGTGTTGTTGGTTGCATAAATTTTTATGTCGTCCATATACAGTAAATGTGACAGAAAGTGTATATGAGTTATTATATTTTAATTTAAAACCTACATTAGTACTATTGAGTAATTCTGATAACGGGTTGAGGGCTAGACAAAACCATAACGGACTAAGAGCGTCTCCCTGGAATAAACCTCTTTGTATTTTTATTGATTCAGTACTTAAGGAACTGTTATTTATTAATTTTAGTTTCATTTTCCAATGAAGCATGGCTACATTTAAAAATGAAATCAGACTGGTATGAATTTTGTAATATTTTAGTACATAAATTAACCAGCTATGAGGGACAGAATCAAATGCCTTTTTGTAATCAATGTACATTATATGAATATTTCTATTTTTACTGTGTGCTTGTTTCATGGCTATTGCATCTATTGTCAACTGTTCTTTACATCCCTTGCTATTTTTCTTACAGCCCTTTTGTTGTTCTGCAAGAATATTTTGTTGGTCAAGGTGTCTGTAGATTGTTTCGCTAATGCATCCTGTAATAATCTTGTATATCGTTTGTAGGCATGTTATAGGTCTGTAATTTGCGGGGTCTTTTGGATCTGAGCCTTTCGGAAGCATGTAAGTTAGACCGCTTGTTATGAATGTTGGCATATTATGTGGTGAATGTATGAATTGACAAATATGATTGTAGATAAATGGATGTGTACATGTGAGTACAGTTTTTGTACCAGTAATTATGTATATTATCGGTACCCGGTGCTTTCCAATTTTGTGTGCGTTTGATTATTTGAATGAATGTTTCTACTGTGATATTTTCAAAATCCATTTGTTTAATATTTGGTGCTTTTGCTATTTTGTCTAACCACTCAGCCTCACTATTATGTGCTACTGGGTTTTCCCATAGGCCTGCCCAAAATTGTTGTAAGAGTTGTGGTGATGGGAATTGAGTAGAACGTGTAGTATTAATATGGTGTTCGTGCCCTAAAGTTCTGTAGAACTGTTTTTCATTATTTAAAAAGTTTACATTTTGTTGTTTCCGTTTAGTACATGTTAAATATCTTCTCAATCTATTTGATAGCGCGTTTAATTTTTGCTTAAGTGTGTCGAGAAAATGTTGTGGCTCCGTATTAGATTCTTCATGTTCAGAGTGTGTTTTATATTTCCTCTTTATTTCTTCTACAGTCTTTAATATTCTCTGATTTCTATTTCCTATTATGTATTGTGTTAATCTTCCAATTTCTAATCTATATTTTTCTATTCTGCTTTCAATTCTTCTTTGCCAGGTAGGTTTTCTATTTCGATTGTTTGCAGTTATACTTCCCTTTATGTTAAATCTGGTACCATTGCATAAGGCGGCTGTATAAGCTGCTGAATATATTAAGGTATGTAATGAAATAAAATCTAAATCGTGACTAAGATGCCTCGGTAAAATTTCATTATTCAAGTAGTGAACAATCTGTGCAAATTTTCGTGAATATTTCTGTTTTGGGATGTATGGTCTTGCTTCAGCATGAGTTGTGCTAAATATTGCAATAGCATTATTAAATTCTATTTCAATTTTGTTACTTTCCATGAGATTTTGTAATTGGGAGTTTTCCTTTTGAGCATTACTTAATGTACATGTTTTTATGACAATGTTTGTGCTATCTATCATGTTTTCAAGTTGAGTATGCTGTGTGGGTGTAAAGATGTCTGTTGTGCTTTCATACGGGGTTTGTTGCATTTGTTCTACTTCGGTATAATTTTGATCTGTAACTAGTTGTCGATTATTCAGCTCCAATTTCAATTCTACTTCTCTTCTCAATTCGTTCTTTGGTCGGCAATCCTCTGTTCAGTAAGGTAAGATAAATATGGATGTATTTCTATGAACAGCTCATACAATTTTTTCCGGTAGCCAGTTTGATCTTTCTCCAACTCAGTTACTTCAAGATAAAACCTAATGATGTCTTCATTTATTTCATCCGACCATTTTATCCTGGTATTGTTCGTAGTATTTGTTTGTGATGGTGCTGTAATTTGAGTGCTGTGTGTGTGTTTATGGTTCTCATTCTGTATAATATATTCTCTTATTTCATTACCTATTTCGTCTAATAGTTTTTTGTGGCAGTAGTTTTCTTCTTAATATAGCTCATTTTTGGTCTCCTAGTCGTTGCCGAGTGGCTTTCATTTCGGGATATCTACTTTCAAATTCCAGGTGTAAAATTTCTAGGTAATCATTCATGTGGGTTGTTTCGCATTTAGTTATTAATAGGTATGTACGCCAAATAAAGCGGTTCATATCTTCTGTCCATTTTTTTCGCGCACGTTGTTGCCCAACAGTGGGTGCAGGTTTAGTAACTGATGCCTCCTGCACAACAGCTGTTGACCTTGTAATTCTTGATGTATATGAAGATGATGGTGATGAATCAGGTGATCGAAATAGGCTATGAGTTGAGGAAGGTGATGTAATATTACCAAAGAGTGAATATTCGGAAGATACCGTAGATGAAGGTGAATGTGATCGTTCGGCTGTAGCAATTTTTTCGAGGGGAACCCGCCTGTTCAGTCTCCGTCGCTAACGGTTCGCATGCTGTGGCATCCAGCGAACTCCGGGAAGCGGCCGTAAACTATATCTCTTATATTGACTGTCCATACAATTCTCCATTTTGGGTTCAGGATCGTTAGTTTGGGTTGGTTATTTATTGGCAAGATGTTAAGGCCGAGTTACCAGTACTTAATCCCATAAGCCCCCCCCCCCCACCACGTCAAGGTGATCCCACTTATTATTTTTAATTGTTATACTACGTGGGCCATGGATTAGAACAGAATTTTCGCATCGTCGCAAATTTTTTTATGGACTAAGGGTGACAAACGAGCACACAGACCACTTGATGTTAAGTGGACACTGGGTCCGATTGCGTTTCTCTTCGAACCTAAATAATGACAGACTAAAATTTTACTAAATATGTCCGTGTCCTTAACCTAAAGCTATTACGTTTCTGTTAAAATAAGTTCACGTCACTAAATTTGAACTTAATTCTACGTCTATGGAAATGGACATAATTACGTTCGTTTGCCGCCGCAAATGGCAACACCACACAACTAGTCTGTCAAGTTGTCAAGTCTGTCGTGGTTATTTTTTGTGTGAGTTTTCGCAAGAATTATTGAAATTTTAATAAATATGGATACAAAGAAGCCAAGAATGAAGAAAGAACAGCAACAATATTTATTAAACTTCTTGATGAGGAATCCGGAAACGGTTAACGGTATGTTTACAAAATATTTCATGTGAATTTTTGTTTTAGTAGTGTAAATTGTTATATTTTAATCTATCGATTTACTCATCCATCCATCTATTTACAGAATAGCAAGTTCATTTTAAATTTGATCATAATAATATAATTGCACTCTAACTTATCCTATCTACAAGCATTCCTGTGTAAATTCAGTTTGGTAGTCATATCGCATTGCAACGTTTGTTATTACATTTACAATCATTTATTTACGTTAAATTATAACATAACATATAATATAAATAATTGGCATCCAATAAAACATGATGTTTTAATAATTACCTCTACTTCATTTGTCTTTATTTATCAACAGGAAATTGTCAGTTGCCGGCTACCAAAAGATTGTGGACTGAACTGACAGAAGCCCTCAATGGAATGGGAGGTGATCGTAAGACACAGAAAGATTGGTTAGAGGTTAGTTAGTGGTGCTTCATACATTAAATTGTCCTAATTTTGTACTAAATATATCAGTGAACTTTTAAAATTTAAATCATAACCAACCTACTTTACCCACTTGGATATTAGTTGTTGTTAAATGTATAATCTAAATTTTTCAGACATACAAGTTATTAGCACGCAGGGCGAAGGCTAAGATGCGCACACAGTGTGCATCTATGCAAAGTACTGGAGGTGGTCATCCAGCAGATAACTGCTTGACAGAACTGGAGAAAAAAACAATAAATATAGAGGGGACATCAACTATATATGGATTGCCTGGAGCTGTGGAAGCTGTAAGTTATTGGCATTAGTTTTTTGTAAGCTCTATATTAGATTTACTTATTTTTTCATGATTGCATCAATCATCACAATTGTGTTAATTTTGAAAACTACATATATTACATAGCATTAATATTATAAAGATGTCCTTTTATAATATGTACGGAAAACCTTGATCCTTGACTTGTAAATTTCTTACAGGGTATTATTATTGTCCCAGGGACTCCACAGCCCATTGTTGATGTTCCGGATCCTTATGTTAAACAAAACATAGTCATGGTGAGTGTGTTATAGCAATGCTTGTAGCAGTCGTGATATTTATTACCAGTAATGGTCTGATGTTAAGTTGATTTTATTTTGACTACAGGTTTTGGATGATACTCAACTGCCAAAGCCCAAGCAGGCGTTGATTTGACGCAGTAACAGTTGTGAGTATATTTTACCTTTTTCCTTCCTTTATCACAACAACATTATTATATACATATAAATAAGATTTGTTAGTTTTATAAATAAGTTTAAACAGTGCCCTTATTATGACTTGAGTTCTACTGATTAGATTTTGATGTAGTTTTCATTAAGCGTTATGGTCAATTTTGGTAATTATAGAATAACCGCATTATTAATGGTATGAGTAATAAATACTGAAGTCATGTTAAAAAGAGTTTTATGCATAATGGTATTCTGAAATTGAATTCATAGTGGTACAATTGTATGAATTTATCCTTGTAATTGTACTATGCAGGATATACATTCAGACACTGAAGAAGAGCCCCCGAAGGAAGCGGCTATGGTGGATGCGTTGACACGCCGCAATTTGATGCGCCGCAACGCGCATCGAGCAACGCCCCGTACGCTCGTGCCGCCAGCCGATTCAGCCACCCCGCAAGAAGATGCCATGATAGTGGCTTTAAGGGAGGGAGCCCAAGCGCAGGTGGCGCTCGCCAATGCGCAGACAGAGGCCGCTCGGTATCTTGGCGATTGCATAATGCGTGCCGCTACCATGTTCGTCGAAGCGATCAATAAAAATAAATAAACTATTTTTTCGAAATTAAGTTTTATATTTAGTAGTTTTATTATTAATTCTTTAATTTAAATCTTTAATTAAAACACATCATGCAAAGTATTGTCTTGTTATGTTATTTCGAATATTTCTTACCACATTTAAAAAATTCATATCCCTGGGAGGATCATCTGCTGGCCGCAATCTGTCTTCGAGTTGCAATTCATCTGGTAAAGGTTCATTTCTCTTAATTGCCACGTTGTGGATAACAACTACAGCTGCTATTATTTTAGATGCCTTCACGGGGTCATAATGCAACGTCCTGTGCTTGTGAATGCATCTAAATCTTGTTTTCATCACTCCAAAACATTTTTCAATAAGAACCCTCGTTTTGGTATGCGCTAAATTATATCTAGCCTCAGGTGTATTTTCATCCGCATCAGCATACGGGGTCATCAGCCAAGGCAGTTGGGCATATCCAGAGTCTCCTAGAAGCCATTCACCAGCTGAAACTCCGTTAACATAATTGGTTTCCAATAATTGGCTCAAACTGGATCCTTGCCAGACCGCTGCATCATGTGTTGATCCAGGAAAAGTGGCATTTAAATGAATTATTTCCATCTTTGCATTACATACAAATTGGCAATTAAGACTATAAAAGCCTTTGCGATTAAAAAATAATCTCGCTGGCACAAGTGCAGTGTCTTTTGGGCGAACAATGGAGATTTGACTACAGTCTATCAAACCCAAGACTGAAGGAAACCCAGCTATCTGTAAAAACCTCTGTTTATTTTCTGCCCTTTCCTCTTCAGTCTCTGGAAATCGCACCATACCGTTCAATAAAACAGTTATAATTGCATCAGCAACTTCTTGTAAGCATTTGCTTACAGATGGCTGACTTAAACCTAAATACTGCCCCTGCCCAACCGTTGTTTGGTAGCCGCCATGTCCAAAGAAATGGAGTGAAGCCAAAACTTTGATATGCACAGGAATTCCGTGCTGCCTTTGTCGATTTAAATTCTGGTGAAGACACTCCACTAAAAAATGCGCAGTTATTTTGGAGAGCCTATATAATTTGGTAAAAACCTCTGCAGGCACGTCGAAAGGGTTGGAATGGTCCCGAATATGGCGATGCGCTATCCTTCTCGCAGCCCTACAACGAAAAAAGTTAGGTTATGTTATGCTTATACCTACCGTATGCAAGAACAGCAGTTTCTATAATATAAATTTCGTACTCATACCGTTGCCGTTCCTCATTGTGTCTTCTTTGAATGCTAGCCCAGCCATAAGGAAACATTTTTCACTATTTTCTGAAGAAACTTAGCTTACGTACGGACTAAATAGGTGCGAACTTAAAGAATAACACTTCCTAGACGAATAAGTTCATTTAAAGCCAACGAACTGTCAAATTGTCAGAAACGGAATAGGAAAAGACATGCGTAGACATAATTGAAGTCCGAATTGGACGTAAATAGTGTTGTGGACGTAATTAATTAACAAACGCAATAGCAATAATATTAGTACGAATTTTAGACTAATTTAAGTCTATTATTCGGCATTATTTAAGTGCGCCAAAGAAACGCAATCGGACCCACTGTGGCCCATAGACATCTGCATTACCTTGACTAGGAATCAAAATTTAGATGCGTTACTACCCATGAGGACTAAGATGGAATGCCTCGTTTCCTGTAAAAAGGGTCTCCCGTTATCTACACTCACCATACAAAATACAGCAGCATAGAGCTGCTATTTTACACTGGTATTCTGTGAGAGCGTGGTCCCAAGCCGACCAATTCGTGCTACAACCATAATATAGCTGCAGCTTGGCTCTACCATTTGGATGGGATAAAATATAATGATATGTACTTACGTCACTTTTGTTCAAATTCAAGACCCTTACTTAATTACTTCTAACTGACTCAAATCGAACACATTCCATCAATAAATTGTGTAGGTCTTCTATAACTATATGTAAACCTTCTTTAATTAAAGTTAATTGCAAGTGTCCATATGTCGATTGTAGATGAGTATGATATCTACCTGATGATTCATCATTCTCTAAACCATTTCCCATTATCTGGGGTCGGCGCAGTAAATCTTCTTGTTCCATTCCTCTCTATCAGCCGTCATTTCCATACTTACTCCTTTCATTCTCAGGTCACTCTTCACACAATCGATCCATCTTTTATTCGACCTTCCTCTGCCCGTGTGTCCCTCCACATTCATATTCAACACTCGTTTTGTGACATGACTTTCATCCCTCCGCATCACATGCCCAAACCATGCCAATCTGCTTCCTCTCACCTTTTCTACCACTGGCGCTACTTTCAGGCTTCCTCTTATATACTCATTCCTTATCTTATCCATCCTTGTCACACCACACATCCATCGTAACATTCTCATTTCATTCGCATGCAATCTATTTTCATCCTTCTTCTTGACGGCCCAGCATTCACTTCCATACATGACGACAGGTCGGATGGTCGATTTGTAAATTTTCCCCTTCAGCCTTATTTGCATTCGGGGATCGCACGTTGTGGCTGTGACCTGTCGCCATTTCATCCACCCTGCGTTAATATCTATCTGATATTTACCTTTTATTTTATTTATTTTTTATTTTTTTTATTTTATTTTATGATATTAGATATCTGATGATTGGTGCCTATTTATCTATCTTATTTGATTGGCTATTCAAAAATTAACCATTTCATTATATTTTTGCTATATTAGGGTCTATCCACACGTACCACAACCACAACCACGACACGTGGGCGGGTGCATTTTGTATTGGAAATTTTTGCCGTCATTATCGACTGCGTGAGTGATACCAAGTACAGTGGTTGCGTTAACCACTACGGAACCACACGTAACTAGCGGCCGTAGGGGGGAGGTAGAAGCGGAAGCCGAACGTAGTTTCTATCCATTGCCACAAAGTACAGTACTAAGCCGTCTATAATTTCCATCGTGTCAGCCGCTCCATAACAAGAGTAACTGACATAACCGAGCGGATAAGTAAGCTGAAGTGGCAAGGGGTCGACGGTATATCTTGCAGAACCAATAACCGCATAAATAGGTAAAAAAATAAAATTGGAGTTTAAAAAATCAAACAACACATATTGTCCATGATTTGTTATGATCCTAATGATATCGGTAAGTAAAAC
Organism: Parnassius apollo; assembly: GCA_907164705.1. Lineage (NCBI taxonomy): Eukaryota > Metazoa > Arthropoda > Insecta > Lepidoptera > Papilionidae > Parnassius > Parnassius apollo. The sequence continues at coordinate 3,451,332 of CAJQZP010000295.1, forward strand.
TGAGGATAATAGTTGCTAATAGTCAGGAAATGATTGTATAATCGTGACATTTTAGATTATACAGATCCTGGAAGTGGGTGTAAATGGAATTACAAAATTCTACCTCACACTTAATGTGAGGAAGGTTAGGAAGTATGCTGCCACTCAAACACCTTTCTGAAGTATTCTATTTTCATCGAACCAGTGGGGATCGTTTCGATGAAATTGGAGAGTATTAATTTGACATGTACAGAATGACTTACAAACAACTACTTTGAGTATAAGGGTGATAAACCATCACGCAGTCCAGTGGTAAGTGAATGCTGTGGCTCCTAGACATCGTCTATCCTTGACTAAGGATTCATATGCATATCGTTGTCACCACGGAGGACTAAGATGGAATGCCTCGTTCTCGGTAATAACTTAAACTGATAATTTTAAAACCCCCTGAAACAAAGGAAGCTGATTATCTTCAAACGGCTGAAACGATTTTGACAAAACATGTCTAAAACCACCGCTAGTAAACCTGCTTTTAAATAAAAAAAACCTCACCCAAATCGGTTCTTCCGTTTATGAGCTTGGCACCGTAGCTCTTAAACGGATGAAGACAGAGAGACACATAGACAACAAACACACAGACAGACAAACACACAGATAGACAGAGCACACAGCGGTCAAACCAATAACACCCCCTTTTTCGTGGGGGTTATAAAGGGTCAATGGTTCTCTGAACTCATACCAAACACAGCAGTAATAGGCTGCCACTGTACACTGTGTTTTTTGAAAAACCACATGTATGATATATCTACCACATATATACAGGTCGACGTAAAAACAAATTTTTCCAAGCGTTTTCGTGATATGACCCTTAAAAAAATGCATTTTCTCATTTCTTATAAATTTATCTTTTGTCACATTATTCTTTCTGTACATTTGAAATTGGAATACTCTTTTTTATTTACCACAAAAAGGGATCCCTTGTTCGAGAATTGTGGCTGACAATTTTTACACTTGCCGCAATTGTGTCGAGTGTCAATCAAACGGCACTTTTGTAATGATGCCGTGAAGCGAAAAAATCGTTTGTTACGTACTATTTAGGGATATTTAAGTGAAATCTTTGATAAGGAAGCGCTTTAAGCGCTTAATATCCGATAAATATTTTTATCCGTTATCACTTATCAGGTACTAGAATTTTTAAGTATAGCACATATAAAATTGGCTGTAAAGAAAACGATTACACAAACGTATTTTACTAATCTTCAGTTGTTAGTCTAATCTTAAAGCAAACTTTAATTTTAAAAATAAATATTACTCCCAGTTGTTTTAAAAATTGATCCTCGAGGTGGTAGGATTTCTTTCTGCCTGAAAATCCATCCCTTTAGGTACTGCCCTCTTACTTATTTATGCTGCAAAACAGCAGTGCTGCACTTCACTTCCGGTCTTAAGGGTATACAGAGCCAGTATAATTTAAGGCTGTGAGACATATCATCGAACTCCTCAGAAGTGACGATGCATATGTTGCAGTCTTTATTTGTAGCTGTCTGCAGTTATCGATGGACGGAGTATCCACTTACCATCAGGTAGGTAATAATTACTGTGGATTTATAAAGCGTTTTAATTGTTTTACTTTATATACTTTATATATTGCTACAAATAATAACTATAGAGTCCGAAGCGCAAAAATCGCTTAGGAATACAGTTGACATGTTTCATTTGACATCACGGCGCATGAGTGGTTTCTAGTGACAAGTGATCGCTCACAAGAGGGATTATCGCGACCCAACAACTGTATTTGGGATTAATTTTCGCGCTTCAAATCAGACGACATCTGTTCAATTAGCTCCAATAAGCAACGACTCGACAAGTGCTAAAGGAAATTGTTTATTATCTAATTGATCACTTATAACTAAACTAAAATACTTCGTTAATAAAAATACTCCTTCTCAATTTTCATAGATGTGGTGTTTTTTGAATTTAAATTAGCTAATCACTGACCGCATAGTGGTTCGGCTTCACCGTTCGAATCACAGCCTACATTTATTAAAAGAAAAAGAAAGTGTTGGCTTTCGAATTGATTGTTTCGTGAATGTACCCGTGTCTTCGAACAAATATACATCAAACCTAATAGTAAATGATTACCATTAAATATATTATTATTTGCCATTAACGGGCTCGCAATTATTGAATAGTTGAATGGCATCGAATAAATGTAATAATAAATAAATAAAAATTATTAGGGAAAAGTTATTACAGGAAGTTTTTTTATAGAATAAGGGTAACAAACGAACACACAGTCCACCTAATGGTAAGTAGATGCTGTGGCCCATAGACATCTACATTTATCATCGATTAAGAATCAAAACGAAGATGCGTTGTCACCCCTGAGGACTATGATGAAATGTCTCGCTTCCAGTAAAAAAGGGTCTCCGGACCTCTACACTCACCATACTAAACACAGCTCTATTAAGCTGTTTTTTTTTAGTTGATATTCTGTGAGAGCGTGGTCCTTCCCTGTTGAGCTCACCCATTCTTGCTACAACCATAATATGACTGCAGTTTGGCTCTACCACGTATAAAATATAAAGTGAAGTAATAAAATTAATTATTCTATATTTATATAATGAAGCAATTATAAAAGGAAATGGAAATGACGAAATAAATTCATGCAATGAATAATAATGTTAAAAGTATCGAATACATAACAATATTAGCATATTGGTGCCTCTCATATATATCTTCTTATATATGACGTCATGTTTGTATTGGCATGATTAAAATTGTCACCACGTTATCAGCTGATTTTAATAATAATGTAGTCTTCTTTAAGTGCCGTTGGTTGCAGGTGTCCATGGATAAGGACCTGATGGTAAGTGACCACTTTTCTCAATCTTCTGTCGCTTCAATTTTATTTAAAAAAATACATAAAAATACATACATAAACACTCACGCCTGTCACCCAGAGGGGTAGGCAGAGACTACAGACTTCCATTTGGCATGATCCTGACACACCTCTCTCGCCTCCTTCACATCCATACACCTACGCATACATGCTCGTCGGTTAAGGGTACTTCTAATTTGGCCCGTTTTCAATAAATCGCCAATTTGGTCGATAAATTTTCGCCTGGGTCGTCCCTTTTCGACTCTGCCATTCACTTCTGCAACATAAATTTTCTTTGTCACTTTTTCCTCATTCATTCTTTCCACATGACCAAAAAAATGTAAAATAAAATGTCGACCGTGCTGCTCAAGTGTATGTTTCCGGGCTTCATGTTTCCTTGAAATAGGTCTTTTATTTCGTGGACTAGCGATTTTCTCACGATGTTTTCCTTCACAATTTCATTTAAATGTCGTCTTGACAGTAATGAGCCAGATGTACAAACGTTAAACGTGGTAGAGCCACGCTCACACAGAATACCAGCGTAAAATAACAGTTTAACGCTGCTGTGTTTTGTATGGTGAGTGTACAGCACCGGAGACCCTTTTTACTGGAAAAGAAGCATTCCATCTTAGTCCTCACGGGTGACAACGCATCTGCATTTTGATTCGTGATCGAGGATTGATGTAGATGTCTATGGGCCGCAGCATCCACTTACCATCAGGTGGACTGTGTGCTTGTTAGTCACCCTAGCCAATAAAAAAACAACACCAATTTATACAATAATAAAAATAAATAAAGAGTTTTATTACCTTATATCCAAGTTCTCTAACTTAAACAAATAATCGAACCCCATTATGCCTTTCCTGAAAAAATATTCCTTCAGTCAACCATGTCTTGTTAGTGTGGGACAAAGATCACGGCTCGCTGTTAGCTCAACAAACAGAGAAATGAACCGATAGTATGTATTTGTTTCTGGCGACAAGGCCTAATTGAGTTTGTTCTACGTGCCTCCGTATACGTGTAAAATTGGAAAGGAACATTGCAATATTAAAAAGTTATTTGATTCTCATTAAAATATTTGGATACGTTTGCTTTTGAAATTGCATGCATTCTAATTTTAAACAAACACCGTCACCGACTGGCTCCTGATAGAGAAATACTTTTGATAATAAGTATAAACCATCTTCAAAAGTAAAAAGAATAAAATAATTCAAAGATAATAGCTTCATAAATCAAGGCCCCGACTTCAGAAGCGAGATTATGAAAGCGGTTTTCGCTTTTTATCAAAATTTTAAAGTTACGTTATAAACTGGAATTTATTCTTCAAATTTATATGGGACCAATACCAAAAATATATCCCTATTTAAAAAAATAATGTTTTTCAGAGAAACTGATAAACTTAAATCATATACAAGCATATGCATTATATATAGACTCTGCTCGTTTTTCAACTCAGTTAATTGGGTATTAATAAAGAAACCAGGAATAAAACTCTATTATCATATATCTAAGTACCCAATAGTATTTAAAGTTTTTATTTTTTACTTTAAATAAATACTAACTGCGCTTTTAACAATACTAATATTCTCTTTTACTACTCCTGGTAAGCTTAAAATGCTTGTGTTAGGAGAGTTCACGATAGTGGTCGAAAGATGGATTCGAACCCACGACCTTTTGAGTTCCGCACCCTGCCATTAGGCTAATGTCGTTTCAAACATTTTTTAACTGTTTGAAACGACAGTAGTAGACAGAAGTTTATTATTATAACTTATTTTTATATCTTATTGTGCTGTGTGGCAGCGGTCTAGAATACAGTCACTCCTACAGTACTGTACGAGCCGACAGAGGGAAATGCCTTAAAAAAAAGGAGAACTTAAGGCTTCCGATAGATGGCGGCATAACTATCCCAGTCTTCGTCAAACCAAAAATGCCCAGACCTGTGATGGGCAGTAGCGTCACAGGTCCGATGTGTCTGGCACTGCGATCGCCAACCCGCTTGCCCAGCGTGGCGATTAAGGGCAAATCCTCCTATGAGTAGCACTACAAAAACACGGCCCCCAGTTCCCGGTCGCCCCATTATTCCTGGCCGTAGTGGCGGTCATGGCAACGGTGGGGCACGGGTTGCGAAGAATCCCCGGGAGAGGACAGGTTACCACCAAAAACTGGACTTGGCGACGTATAATGGACGGACTCTGCGGCAAGACAGGCATTTATGAACTGGAAGCTGAGCTGGAAAATATAAGATGGCATATTGTAGGCTTAATTGAAGTCCGAAGAGAAGGAGAGGACACAATTACCCTGCAATCTGGCCATCTGCTCTACTTTCGGGAGGGAGACGTTCTATCCCAAGGCGGAGTAGGTTTCCTCGTTCATAGGATCCTCACTAACAACATTGTAGAAATCTCAAGTGTGTCGACACGGGTAGCGTACCTTGTACTTAAGTTATCAAAGAGATACTCTCTGAAGATCGTACAAGTTTATGCCCCGACCTCGGCACATTCGGATGACGAAGTAGAAACTCTCTATGAAGACATTTCTAGGGCCTTACGTAACACCACAAAGGCCCACTACAATGTTGTTATGGGGGGATTTTAATGCCAAAGTGGGTAAACATACGGGCGTCGAATCGATTTTGGGATACCACGGTTTTGGAAGCAGGAATCATAGGGGGCAAATGCTGGTAACTTCCTCGAGAAAGAGGGGCTATTTCTGATGAATACGTTTTTCGCGAAGAAGCCACAAAGGAAGTGGACCTGGCGTAGTCCCGATAATACTACAAAAAATGAGATTGACTTCATCATGACCGACAAAAGACACATATTCAGAGATGCCTCAGTGATCAACAAATTCAATACCGGAAGCGATCACCGACTTGTTCGAGGCACTCTGAATATCGATTTTACGCTTGAAAGGTCCCGATTGGTGAAGTCTACAAGTCGACCAAATCTGCTTCAAACCATAACTGGCTCCCAACGCTTCCATCTAGAACTTAAAAATCGATTCGATGCCCTGAGACCCACTTTGGATATTGACGAGGACCTTAACAGCGTGATTAAGATCTTACGGGATGAGGGCAACAGGTTTTCTGGCAAGCAACATACGGGCCATTGAAATAATACTAGTTTTTACAGAATTTATCGCGTATATTTTAACTTTTTAAATACCCGACGTTTCGAACGGTTTACAGCACTCATGGTCACGGGCAGGACTGAGATGTTCAACGTCCATATGTCATAGTTAACCGCGGTTACCATAGATTAAAATTTAACTTTTGTTCCGATCTATGCAATATGAACTTATGGTATCTTGAAGTCTTGCATTTGTATGCTTGGGTTGGGATTTAATTTTATTTATTATAGGATCCCAAGCAGATGGTAGCACCCAGCCATCTTCTCCATTGAAATTAGGATGTTTTTTGATTTCAATAGCCTCGCGAATCATCCTTGGAAGGAATCGGTGTTCTTTAGCGAGGATCTGCGGTCTATCAAATCTGATGTAGTGACGGGGGCGATCCTGTACGTGTTCACAGACTGCAGACTTCCCGGAGCGTCGATTCTTCACATCAGCTATATGTTCTTTAACGCGGGTTTTTATTGATCTTTTAGTTTGTCCTATGTAGGAGAGACCACATTCACAATCAAGCTTGTACACTCCTGCATCTTGCAGAGGGACATTACACTTGACCGATGGTAAAAACTGACCAATCTTCTTCAGCGGCTTGAAGTGTGTTTTGATGGAAGCGCGCTTCAAGATGTAGCCAATCTTGTCAGTGACTCCTCTAACATATGGCAGTACAGCAGGTACACGCTCGACTGTGGCCGGCTTCACTCGTTCACTGTGACGTAGGCGCGGGACTCGAAGCTTGTTGTCATGCAAAACTTGCTTGACATAGTGGAGCTCTGCAGCCAGGTGTTTACTGTCACAGATCCCTCGTGCTCTCTGAAACAAAGATTTACCCACGGTAGCTAACTGTGAAGGATGGTGGTGAGAATCACCGTTTAAATATCTATCTGTGTGGGTCTTTTTTCTATACACAGTATGGCTCAAGGTATTATCAGGATTCCGAATTACTAACACATCTAGAAAAGCTAAGGAATTGTTTGCCTCTAACTCCATTGTGAACTGAATTTTAGAATTTATAGAGTTAAGATGGTCTAAAAATGCAGTTACTTTATCTAAAGGTAGAATTGTGAAAGTGTCGTCTACGTACCGCTTGTAGAACCTTGGATTTATGGGAGAACTAAGCAGGGCTTTCTCCTCAAAGTCTTCCATGAATATGTCGGCGACAATGGGAGATACAGGTGAGCCCATCGCCACACCATCTACTTGCTTGTAGAACTCCTCCTTCCACAATAGGTAGCCAGATGTAAGGCAGTGTCTGAGTAATACTGCATATTCTACGGGCATGTTGTTTTCTTCCAGCCTTCTAGTTACAATTGAGATGCAGTTTTCAACAGGTAAGCATGTAAACAATGACTGCACATCAAAACCGACCATAGTTTCATTGTCTGCCAGATGTAGGTCTTTAATCTCGCTGACAAAATGGTAGTAATCCTTTATGTGTACTCTTGTATGTCCCCTGAGTGGTGAGAGTATTTTCGCTAAATGTTGAGCCAATCTGTAAGTTGGTGAATCGATTTGGCTCACTATGGGACGTAATGGAGCATTGGGTTTGTGTATTTTTGGTAACCCATACAATTTTGGTGATTTGACGCACGTAGGTATTATCCATTTTACGTCCAGATTTACACACAGTTAGCTACCGTGGGTAAATCTTTGTTTCAGAGAGCACGAGGGATCTGTGACAGTAAACACCTGGCTGCAGAGCTCCACCATGTCAAGCAAGTCCACCACGTCACAGTGAACGAGTGAAGCCGGCCACAGTCGAGCGTGTACCTGCTGTACTGCCATATGTTAGAGGAGTCACTGACAAGATTGGCTACATCTTGAAGCGCGCTTTCCATCAAAACATACTTCAAGCCGCTGAAGAAGATTGGTCAGTTTTTACCATCGGTCAAGTGTAATGTCCCTCTGCAAGATGCAGGAGTGTACAAGCTTGATTGTGAATGTGGTCTCTCCTACATAGGACAAACTAAAAGATCAATAAAAACCCGCGTTAAAGAACATATAGCTGATGTGAAGAATCGACGCTCCGGGAAGTCTGCAGTCTGTGAAAACGTACAGGATCGCCCCCGTCACTACATCAGATTTGATAGACCGCAGATCCTCGCTAAAGAACACCGATTCCTTCCAAGGATGATTCGCGAGGCTATTGAAATCAAAAAACATCCTAATTTCAATAGAGAAGATGGCTGGGTGGTACCATCTGCTTGGGATCCTATAATAAATAAAATTAAATCCCAACCCAAGCATACAACTGCAAGACTTCAAGGTACCATAAGTTCATACTGCATAGATCGGAACAAAAGTTAAATTTTAATCTATGGTAACCGCGGTTAACTATGACATATGGACGTTGAACATCTCAGTCCTGCCCGTGACCATGAGTGCTGTAAAGCGTTCGAAACGTCGGGTATTTAAAAAGTTAAATATACGCGATAAATTCCGTAAAAACTAGTATTATTTCAATGTGTAGTGTTCGCCTAAATATAAGAAATCATTAAACATACGGGCCGAAAGTCGAAGTTCTCAGATGAGACACTTTAGCTTATGAAAATAAGGCGTGATTAAACAACAGCATCACCATCGGAATAGGTGACACTAACCAAGCTGCGTCGCTCTAATGTAATTGCTATACAAGCGTCAATAGAGCGAAACAAGGGATCCAAAATCTTTGTTCGGGAGCTTCGATGAAGTCACATCACAAAACTCCAGACGCATGATGGCAAAGTTCTCACGTCAACGCCTGAGGTTCTCTCTGAGATCGAACACTAATATGGCAAACTATATGCCTCACATAAGCCACAAGACGACCCTAAATGCGATGACCCCAGAGCCACGCTGACCCGCCACTATACCGACGAGCTGCCAGACATCTGCCTTGGGGAGATTGAGCAGGCCCTCGGTCAACTTAAAAATGGAAAAGCCCCTGGAGAAGATGGAGTTACAACAGAGCTCTTAAAAGCTGACAGTCAACCCTTGCTAAAAGAGCTCTGTCGAGTTTTTAACTGCATCTTACGAGATGGGAGAACTCCAAAGGCGTGGAGCAAAAGCATTACGGTCTTGTTTCACAAGAAAGGTGACAAGACTATGCTAAAAATTACCGACCCATCTCGCTTCTGAGCCACGCCTATAAGTTGTTTTCGAGGGTCATCACAAATCGACTCGCGCAAAGACTCGACGACTTTCGCTGGCTGGGTTTCGAGGAGGATTTGGCATTATAGACCACATTCACACAGTGCGGCAAATAATACAGAAGACAACAGAGTATAATCAGCCCCTGTGTCTTACATTTGTGGACTATAAGAAAGCCTACGACTCCATTGAAACCTGTGCTATTCTAGATTCTTTGCAGCGGTGCTAAATTGACTGACAGTACACCGAAGTGCTGAGATGCCTTTACAACACCAGCACCATGTCCGTCCAAGTACAGGACAGTCAAACAAAACCAATTCAGTTGCATCGCGGAGTGAGACAGGGGGATGTTATATCCTCTAAACTGTTTACAAATGCACTGGAAGATGTTTTTAAGACGTTAGACTGAAAAGGACGCGGTATTAACGTAAACGGTGAGTACATCTCACACTTACGCTTTGCTGATGATATCGTCGTCATGGCAGAATCGCTGCAAGAACTTTAGGATATGCTAAACAGACTAAATGAATCCTCCCAACATGTTGGTCTGTGCATGAATCTGAACAAGACAAAAGTTATGTTCAACGATTACGTCATGCCGGTTCCAATTACTGTTGATGGTGAAATTCTGGAAGTTGTCCAGGAATATACCTACCTCGGGCAGATATTGCAATTAGGTAAGAGTAACTTCGAGAAGGAAGCCGATCGGAGGATTCAGTTGGGCTGGGCAGCATTTAGAAAGCTCCGTCGGGTTTTCACGTCGCCAATACCGCAAAGTCTGAAGACAAAAGTATTCAACCATTGCGTTCTGCCCGTATTCGCTTATGGTGCCGAAACGTGGACACTGACGATACGTCTGCTTCAAAAGCTTAAAGTCGCTCAGCGAGCAATGGAAAGAGCTATGCTCGGAGTTTCTCTGGTAGACAAAATTCGAAACGAAGAAATCCGCCGGAGAACCAAGGTTACTGACATAGCTTTCCGTGTTTGTAAGCTGAAGTGGCATGGGCTGGTCATGTCTGTCGCAGGGGTGACAACCGGTGGAGTAGACGTGTTATGGAGTGGAGACCGCGTCTAGGCAAACGTAGTGTGGAACGCCCCCTGACCAGATGGAGCGACGACCTGCGCAAGGTGGCTGGTAGAAACTGGATGCGTGTAGCCGAAGATCGGGCTAAGTGGCGCACCTTGGGAGAGGCCTATGTCCAGCAGTGGACTGCCGCAGGCTGATGATGATGATAATGATGATTTTTATATCATACCAGTAACAAAGTAGCTAACAGTATACCTGTATTATGATGTTGCTACTGTACACCAATGGACACCTGTAACCAATTTCTAACAGAGGTGGCCAAAGATAAGTTTTAGTCGGCAATTTTAAAAACTAAAATAAAATTATTTCTATACATGGTAGAGCCATGGTAGAGCTGTATTAGTAGTATAGTTGTAGCACGAATGGGTCGGCTCGACCGACGAGGGAACACATTCTCACAGAATACTATCGTAAAATAGCAGCTCAACGCTGTTTGTGTTTCGTAGGGTTAGTGTATAGAACTGGGAAGCCTTCTTACTGGAAGAAGGCATTCCATCTTAGTCCTCGCGCAACACAACAACAACAACGCGTCTACATTTGGATTCGTAATCGAGGATAGATGAAGATGTCTATGGGCTACAGCAACCACTTATCATCAGGGGGACTGTGCGCTCGTTTGTCACCCTTATCCTATAAAAAAACTCACAGCCTATGATTTTGATTCCTGTGTTGTATTCATTATAAATGTTTAAGATAACAATGTGTCACTTGAATAAATTGAAACAAAACACTATATTGCATAAAAAGACCATAATTTTAATTTCAAAATGCCGTCAGAATCATTTTTCAAATGTACTTTTAATTCAATAATTGCACCTCTCACAGCATTTTGTCTTAATGGCATCAATTCTATTTGATCACGTGACAAATGTCATTGTGACAGATGCTACGACATCACAGCTACTATTTCAAATCTAAATAAGTATACATCATCCCTTAAAATAACTTTCAACTTTGTGTCTTCGAAATAACATTCAAATTGCGTTATGAAAGGTTTATTGAATTGTTAGGGAAAAAAAATAAGTGTATTATTAGATGATTGTTTTGAAATTAGCTCCTGTTTTCATAATAATACACGGGCGTACTCCTTAGGTATCAATTAGAATAGGAACATCTGTGTTTATTGATTCGTCATCAGTAGCATGCAAATTTTACCAACACGCGTTTTCTATTTCGTTTCTTACAATTTGTTTTCGCTTTAATACTATTCCACTAAAAAAAAACACTTAAAGAATTTCTTATGTGTTGATGATTGCTTCCATTCTACACATAAATAAATTGTAAATGGGCAAATCACGCTGTTTTGTACGTGGTAGAGCAACGCTGTAGCTATATTATGGTTGCATCACGAATGAGTGGGCTAAACTGGAGTAAGACCACGCTCTCACTGATGCCAGCGTGAAACAGTAGAATAATGGTGCTGTGTTTCATATGGTGAGTGTAGAGAATTAAAATCTCTTTTCATTGATAACGCGGAATTCCATCCTAGTCCTCAAAGGAGACAACGCATGTGAATTGTGATTTTTAATCGAGGGTAGATTTAGATGTCTATGGACGACAATATCCATTTAACATCACGTTGCACTATGTTCCCGCTTGTTATTATTTATGTATAAAAAACAGATATGTATAAGATTGTAAGTCATTTTTATATAACAAATTAATATTCCGTAAATTCACCAAACCGATGGGGAAGTTAGTGCCCCGAGTCGCAGCATCCTATCGATATAATTAAAGTGTACAGGTCGGCTCGATCGAGTAAGGACCACGCTCTCACAGAATACCAGCGTAAAATAGCAGCTTAACGTTGCTGTGTTTCTTATGGTGAGTGTAGAGAACCGAAGACCCCCTTTACTGGAAATGAGGCATTCCATCTTAGTCCTCACGGGACACAATGCATCTGCATTTTAATTCCGAATTAAGTGTAGACGTAGATGTCTATGAGCCACAATAATCACTTACAATGAGGTGGAATATTTGTTCATTTGTCACCCTTATCCTAAAAAAATTATTTTGGCCCCGTACTATATGGAGTGACCTGGTAAGGGATGTAGAATGTTGATGAATGTAGGTGGGTCAGCGCCGTGTTTTGTGGCATTTCTTGGCAGAGGTCTACGTTCAGCAGCGAAATTGTGAAAGGCTGTAATGATGATGAAGATGATGATGAATTTTGGTTTTGCCAATGTATGGTGGTGACATAAGAAAATATATCAACTTGTTTCGTCCCGTGCGTGTTTTAACAAACAATTAGAAAAAAAGGCGAGTAAGATCTCATGGCTAAGACCTCATTGGATAGACGGCGGTATATCATCTCGTATACGACAGGTAAGTTACCTAGACCGGCAACGGCGAGCAGCGTCCAAGTTGCGTAATTTCTGGTACAGCGATCGTCAATCTTCTTGCAAAACGTGGCGATTTAACCAAACCTTTCTCGAAAGGAATAGTCTAATATTAGAAGATAAAAATATGGTAAATACCATAGAATACTATAATACATACATAATAGAACGGGGGAGTGGGTGGAGCCCGCGTAGCTACTAAAATGTCACTAAAACGTCAATTCACACGTATAAAATATCAACACGAGATGTGTTTTGACGTTACAATCGTTTCCAAATTTCGCATGCAAATTATTTAAAAAATGCTAAATTGTGTATTTACAAATGTATTTAAAATGTATTAAAATTTAAACGATTTTTTAATGATGATCTTGAACATTAAGTAAAAGTCTAAAATGTGTAAATTTATTCAGTCTTTCAACACATCGAATCAGGTTTGACGACGCCAAACCTAGTACAAAATAACATTGACAGCCATTCTATTGTGTAGTATAGTATACTATGTTAAATACAATGATTGCGCATTTCACTTCCTCCCAAATTAATAATATAATTAAAATACAATTCAAAGCGTCCAATATTATACTAAATATGACTGTCCTCGTATTATAATTAAATGAAAACTGAATATCGCGTGACCGTAAATGAATATGAATAGCTCTGATGAGGCACAAATGGTGAAATAACTAGCTTGAATTATTGCAATATTACTTGATGAGTAATTGAACTACCGGCGAACGAAGGGATGGAAATGTCCTGTAATTATTTGTTGTAACTCGTCTTCTGATACAAAATAATATAACTCGATACATATAATGCTAAAAGTTCTATTGCAAATTTAAAAGAATAGTGCTACTAAAATATTTGCTTTTTATTCTTGCTAAATTGTCATTAGTCAGCAAACAGTTTACTTTGGACTGTGATCTATTAGCCAAATATTAAGTATGTTCAATTAACTTTAATAGACTTGAGCATAACGTTTGTTTTTGTCTTGCTTTTTTTTCATGTACACTTACTTATAAGGTAGTTAAATAATTAACATTTTATTTATACCTTACCTTACCTAACCTTACCTTACCTAACCTTACCTTACCTAACCTTACCTTACCTAATAATAATCAATCAATTTCAAAACCCACTACCTATATTATATTTTAATCATACAAAAATTATATTTCAAAACGTTTAAATAATATTTCAAAAATTTTTTTAAAAATAATAGTTGTCAAAGTAACGTATAATCATTAATAAAAAGGCAATATAATATTTATGAGATCTGAAACATAATAATTTACCTAACGTTGAGTGGACACTGCAGTTGACGTGGTAGAGCAACGCTACAGTTATATTACGGTTGTAGCACTAATGGGTCGGCTCGACCGTGGTAGGGCCGTCCACAGAATACCAGCGTAAAAGAGCAGCTTAAGGGGCAATAGTCAAAAATGTCATATGATGAGTGTAGAGAATCGGAGATCCTGTTTACTAACGAGGTATTCCATCGTAGCCCTCAATGGTAACAACGCATCTGCATTTTGATTCTTAATTGAAAATAAATGTAGGTCTATGGGCCACTGCATCCACTTACCAAATGGTGAACTGCGTGTTAGCTTATTATCTTTTTCTATAAAATTAAAAAATAAAACTAGATCATGGTAGCCCATAACAGCATCCCTAAGGTTATGATAGTATAATGCATAAAGCCCTTAAATCAGAACATAAAAGCAGATCCTATTAGCGGAAAGAAAGGACAAGAGGTCGGTGACTCTTATTTGGAAAAGCAAGTTAATAATATTAAATTAAAACAATATGAAAGTCACGGCACTACCCTTTGTCCACTCTGCACAATATGGGTGCAAATTATACGACCTCGAACGCATTGATGAACCAATGAGATCTGATTTTCTGTGGTGTAAGTTAGAAGTGAGGGTTTACAAATTTAAGAAAAATAAATATAATATAGAAATGATAAAGAAACCATATTTACCGTGTATGAAATAATATTCGCTACATAACAACACTAAGACTACTTATTAGGGAATATGGAAAGGACACAGGAAGGACTATTAAATTAGTAAATTAAAGTAACGTTACAGCCTATATACATCCCACTGCTGGGCACAGGCCTCCCCTTATTTCTGAGAGGGTTTTAGGGCAAGGAAGTGTCCGCCGCGCTGCCCCAATACGTGTTGGCTAACTTCATGTCTTCGAAATATATATTTTTCTTATTTATCAGACATGCAGGTTTCCTCACGATGTTTTCCTTCACCGCCGAGCACGTGGTAAATCAGCACTTAAAATTGCAATTAACAATTTCATTGGTGCCGGCGGGGATCGAACCCGGTTTGCTCTCGTACTGTGAAATTTACAGCGAGCGCTAACCATCTGAGCTACCACGGCTCACATAACAACACTAAGACAATTATTAGGGAATATGAAAGGACACAGTAAGGACTATTACATTAGTAAAGTAAAGTAAAGTTACAGTCTATATACATCCCACTGCTGGACACAGGCCTCCCCTTATTTCTGAGAGGGTTTTAGGGCAAGGAAGTGTCCGCCGCGCTGCCCCAATACGTGTTGGCTAACTTCACATGTCTTCGAAATATTTTTTTTCTTATTCCATGCAGGTTTCCTCACTATCTTTTCCTTCACCGCCGAGCACGTGGTAAATCAGCACTTAAAATTGCAATTAACAATTTCCTTGCTGCCGGCGGCGATCGAACCCGGGTTACTCGCGTTCTGTTTTATTTACAGCGAGCGTGAACCATCTGAGCTGCCACGGCTCAGATGGCTAACGTCTTAAATTAGGAAACATGGAAAAGAAAACACTCCTTCATGATATAAAATATTCGTAAAACATACTTTACAAAATATAGCATGTTGTTCGTATAAGTCACACTGAAGCTGTATTACCAAAATCTACAGTAATCTCCGTAGATTAATCTACATATACTCTGTTCCATCGAGGACTACGCTCTCACAAACTTCTAATCTAAAATAGCAATAAGAAGCTGAGCATCTCGTATGGTAGGTGCTCAGATTTGAATCGTCTTCTTACTGGTAAAAATGCGTTCATGTTATTTCTTAGGGAAACGCATCGACATACCTTCATTCGGATTCTTAATCGACAATAGATGTATGTGTTTATGGATCACAGAATTTTTACTATATTTCTTAACATTCAACTCAATTAAATGAATACTTACAAGTAGAAAATCTGGGTTGAAACAGTGTAAAGCGGTTTTTACTTCGATTACCGCTCATTCTCTAACCTTAGACCACATATTTAATGTTTATAGCTTAACTGGAGAGAGAAAAGCACTTAGTGTAATTAGATCGTAGAAATGCTGAAACTGGTGGCACTGTGAACTGAATTATACAGGTTGATGATAAAGCGAAGATTAAATTATAAAAAGATACCTATCACTGGTTACAGAAATTGGTATCAATTAATTAGATTAATTTATGTTTGCAAGAAAGACTTCAAAGTATGTTTTATACCTGTAGTGCGATTTCCGATCAACCAGTCAAGCGTATCGATTTTGGAATTCCAGCTTAAAATGACAGTGTAATGCTGCTGTGTTTCGAATATTGAGTGTAGAGAACCGGAGACCCTTTTTACGGAAATCGAGGCCTTCCATCTTAGGCCTCAGGGTGACAACGCATTTGCATTTTGATTCTTAATTGAGGATAAATGTGAATGTCTGGGCCTCAGCATCCACTTACCATCAGGTAGAGTGTGCGCTAGTTTGTTACCCGATGCCATAAAAAAATTTAACATATTTCCAGCAATTAAAGAAGCTCAATCAGACTTATAAGTATACTGTTACGAAAAAGAAGAAAAATATTTTTTTGCTTGCATCGTTTTATATCGAATCAAGTAAATTAAATCTTACGATACCATCCACACCATCTGGATGCTTGGCAGTCCACCGCTGTGCTATTTGCTAGGAGTTTTCTTCCT
Organism: Parnassius apollo; assembly: GCA_907164705.1. NCBI lineage: Eukaryota > Metazoa > Arthropoda > Insecta > Lepidoptera > Papilionidae > Parnassius > Parnassius apollo. Next base: position 3,467,834 of record CAJQZP010000295.1, read on the forward strand.
CGTTCAACGTCTTTGTGGTTTAAGTTTCCGTTTATCGCCGGTGAATTTTTCCGAACTGATACGACTTAGCGAGTTTCAAAAAATGAGCTCACTCCTGTTTAAAAGGTACCAGCCTTTATTTCCACGCACCTGTAATTCCCCTGATGTTGCAGTAGTTCATAGGTGGCGGTCGACACTTACCATCAGGTGAGCTTCATACTCGTTTGTCCTCTCTTCTATAAAAGAAAAACACTATGATCATGCTTTTATTACGTACTGTAATAATAAATATCTCAAACAGTTCTCTTCCAACAGAATTTTTATAAACAATAATCACAGCTCACCTTGTTTAAATGAATTATTTAATATATTTTTATTCGAGTAACACTAAGACAAATCCTATCAATACACACAATTACACTAACTAAAAATACACATATCATACATCATATCATCATCACAATTATAAACAATTTTAATAATTACTGATATGATAACAGTAAATCTACTAATGAAATGGGAAATAAACTAAATTTCAGAATCAAACGAAATTCACGAATATTTCAAAAATCGTTGTATTCTTCACAGCTCACAATGGTTGATATATAAACAGGACTAACTGAAAACTTCATTCATATTAATTTCACGGAACAAATAACTGCAAATATTTTGAAAATGCTTCTGCAAACATCCATACAGTACTTTGAAATGGAATCGGATGAAATTGCACGAACATTTTCGAAACTAGCTAATTAAATGCCAGTTTAGTTGCGAGGATTCCTATTTATTTTGCTTGACACATGTTACGTAGGTTTTCGCAAAATAAATAATTGGATAATGTTACTCGGAACAGTTTGTGGATGTATGAAAATTGAAAATACGAAGTTGGTGAAAATTTATTTGCAATCTTACTTATTGTAAAAGTAACACGGAATGGTTAGACTGTGACACTTTTTTCAAATTAGATTTGTTTTTGCTGTATCGTAATATAGTAAAAAGTTTTACTTTCATAAGTTTACATTGCCATTTATATAATATAGTTTGAGGTATAACCATCTTAATTTGCGAGAGCATGTTATTAGTGCTAAGAAAGACCTGTATCTCTATCACAAGACCCTCGTCCCTCAATGTCACTATATGATTTCTTGTAAGATTTATGAAAATTTAATTTCTTATAAGATTCTATGTTTTTCCAAAATACTTTTGATTACAAATCTAGAAAATTAACAAATTTATTTTCTATATTGTAAATACATTCAAAAATGATATCAAGTTTTTGTGACACCAATCTACATTACGTATTACAGGTTAAGAATAAGATAATAGAAAGATTTATAGTGTCAGTCTATAGATACCCATGCATAACCATCCAAAGCAGACACCTCTAACTATACTAATATAACTGCAGCATGACTCTACCACGAAATTTTTAATTATTTGTGATTTGTATTTTGTAATAACTTTTAATTTCAAAATTATTAAACACAATTTAATCAATTTAAAATCGTTTGTTTCCTTAGATAGCACATCCTGTATCGCAGGTTCGCGAGCCATTTCATCACTGTCCCTCGGGTAGCATTATCGTGTGCGGCTCGATCCGCCATTTTTTGCCGTAAATCTAATTTATTTGTATTAGTTAATGACTTGTGCACGTCTACTGGACGATAGCGGTGTAACTCTTTCGGGCGTCCTTTAAGTTGGACTTGGAATTCTTGATACTATTGTGTTGTAAGAAACAACCCAACACATTTTTTCCTTTTCTTTCGAACAATCATTATTAACCATGGCCATCTTTAAAAAACAGATAATATGTATCTACTGAAAATCTATCCGAGTAATATACTGATATATCTACGTCCGCGATCTTTCCGAAAAAGTTCAAATGTAGTACTTTCGAATTACAGATTTATCTTTGTAATTACAATTTTAACGAAAAAAACAAACGCTAAACGAATTCATTTTTAAATTTTAATCTAAGTTTCGAAACGCTAAGTCGCAGACTTTTAATAGTGTAAAGTTATTGCCGAAACCAAAAATTGTAGAATATACACTTAAATACGTTTTATACATATATTATAATTAAAATAACAATTAAGCTATTTATTCGTTGATAGGACTCCTTTTCTAGGTCTTTCTGGGTATCAACCTCTTACCTATTTCTGCCAACAAACAGCAGTGCATGCACTGCCGTGTTCTATACTGAAGGAGCAGAGCGAATTACTAACATTCTATCTTAGTGAACCAACATTCCCAAAGCAAAAAAAGTGACCAAACCGCGCGAAATAAATAAAAAAAAAAACGCAGAAAAAAAAAGAAAGACACACAAACATGCAATGGCGGGTTGGTGTGGCTTACTACATGAAATTTTACCTAAAATACGCAATAAAAATGATTTTTTTAAGCTGCAGTTAATTGTTTTTATATTAAAAAGTATATTTTTTTTTTAAATCTTTATAGCGTCCCCTTTGAAAAAAAAAGATAGATGAATAGAAGTAAACATAATGATGAAATAAAACATATTTTTATAACTATTTTTATTGTACTAATAAATCAAACAATATAAAATATGTAAAAAAATATAATTAATATGAAATTATAATTAATATAAAATTATTAATATAAAATAGGTAATAAAATATATTTAATAGTTAATTCATAAATAAACTGAAATAAGAATAATTAATTATTTTGTATGAAAGTTAAAACGTAGTTTTTATTATAATTTCCAAAATATTTAAAATTAGAGGTAACTAATTAACTTACTCCATTAATTATATAGTCTCCAATTAATGTAGGATAATCAATTATTAGATAATTCGATATTTTATTTAATTATTTGAGGTTTTTTACGTTTATATGAAAACAAGAATTAAAAATTATGTGTTGAAAGTGATTTCGCTTGATTTATTACGTTTTTGTGACCTTGAATAGCATTCTTTCACTACGCATTTACCCATTTTTTGTCGTCGCTCAACTCTGTCGGCGTCACATTGAACACTGAACTGACGTTAGCTAGGCATATGGCTGTGGACATATGTGCAGTTGCAACGCTTTGGCGCGGCTATTACTGATCTAATGTAACATATAAATCAATGTGAACCAAGATGCTTTACAGCCGAGCCTGAGGTTATTAGGTATAATTAGAATTCATCGTTATGTTGCAGTATTGCAAAAGTATTAAAATTGTTAAACCCTCGTACAATTCACGTTGACGGCCGAAGCGTGTTGTGGACCAATTATTTTAAGTTTTGTTCCGTGTCCGGACATTTCGCGGTTAGCCCGATGTCCATTAAACAAATACCATGGAGCGTTTGCACCCGTTCTGAGTTTTAAAAGCTATTAAACTGATCGAGGATTTATTTACTGTGGAATCTCAGGAAAAGAAGTTTTATGTGTCGTTAAAAACTGGTCATTACCGACATTTTTTTCATTGGAGCGCATTATATTCATTACCTTCATGAAGTTTACCTGCATGATTCCGAATTAATAAATAATCACGGATATAGTTATATAAAATTGTGTATAATAGTTTTGTAACGAAATAGTTAATTCATCGTCATTCATTCCCAAGTCGAGTAGATTTGCTGCAATTTTTACACTTAATGTTGATTCAAACACATCGTAATGAGCTAGGCATTACTTACCTAAGCAGTCATGATAGATTTACTAGTGTTGGAAACTATGAACCTATCTTCTTCTGTTATTGGTTCTTCGATCTAAATTAATACATAATACTAAAGGGCAAATTCCTAGATGATATTTCATCCTCTCATCCTCCTTACAGCTTCATTACATAAACATAATTTTAATAAATTTGCAGGGCTAGATTGCACTTGTTAATATTTTAAACACCAACAGTCTTTGGAAGTAAACTTCGTTATTGAATTCGACCAGGAGGACTTCACCATGATCATTTTCATTATTCCAAATAACCACTTAAATAACTCGATCTGAATGTCTTTTTCTAAATGTTATTAAAATACCATTATTGCACCAGGTAACTTAACTACTACTCTTTATGCTTAATTTCTAAAGCATCTTTATTTTAAGAGCTATTTTAAATCTGACATCAATTTAGCAAAATCAACTTTTCTTTGTATCCTTTTATTAACTTATTAAGTGGAAGTACAAAAATAAAATTGCAACATGCTTTTAAAAAATTATAACAATGATTTTGAAAACCCTTCAGGCGACATGTGGCCACTTAAGTGGTGGTGACAATACTGCAAATAGAGTTACGCTTAAAGAATCAAATTCATTTGAAATTTTTATATATTACATCCTGAACTTAAAATCGACCTTAAATACCAGACGCACATATTAAATAATAAACTTTATGGCGTAGACATACAGTTGAAATTAATTTTAAACGTAGTGAAAACCGTGATTACTCCAGTTAAGTCAATTGAAATGAAACCATATTCAAATATCAAAAGGGTAGCTGTGGGTTTAAACGTATGTAATTATTCGATCGTGTTTGGGGCGACTTTGTAATAAGCGATGCGTGGTAGGTTTAATGAATTTTGGTGAGCGAGAGAGGACAATCGGGATCATAAGTGACTGAACGTTATAATTGTCTTCTATTTAGTTTATAAATTCTTTAATGGACATTGCATTTTTATTTTTAGTATATCTTTTTTATATTCCTTTGTACATCTTTTTATATTCATCCGATTACGATGAAATTTCGGTGAGTTGCTTAGCGTGCGTTCTAAAAATTTTTGGCAAAAACAGGCATTGCAACACTTGCCTGACACTGCAAGTTGTTATATAAATATGATATCAAAATGTTATTATTTTAAAAGTATCCAAATACTTACAGATATAATATAAATATGATACTATAACACCAAAGAATAATATTGTAAGTAAATTTTCTTCGTTTGAACGTTTATGAATCTTTAAATTATTACAATTTATTGTATTTTATAATTTGATAATGCATAGACATTATAATGAATAATAATTTAACTTAAAAAATTAACTTAAAATAGATTTACTTCTAAGCTATTAACTTACTTTGTTAATTACGTATTAACATCAACAAAACTATCGTACTCAACCCCAGTAACTAATAGAAATAAAGCTGGAATACTTTTACAAAAGTATTGAAAAAAAGTTATTATAACTCCAAACATATTCTCACGTAACAATCAAACAAGCGCATCATTATAATGTAAATTTGACGTCTATCAAAACTACGACACACTCCCGCCAACATAAACAAAAACAGATAACACGAGTATAACACAACAAAATATAAAAGATAAAAAATAACAACAAGAATGTGTCACTCAAATCAAATGGAATAAAGCGCGTTTACAATGTCCGAGCTAGTGCGAAGTGTGCGAGTAAATTGTATAAAAACAATTGCACGGACCGTCTACTGTTTTACGATGGCTTTGACGAAATCAGAATCGAATCAAACGTACGTAAATGGAAGATGTAGAAGTGCGAACAGCGACGTGAATGGAGTCATTAACGTTTAAATTTTGCTAATATAATGGCGTGACGTGACAATCGAACTAATAGGCGACCTGATAGCCTGCTACTATAGTCCATGGACACCTGCAGCGAGCTTCCAATAAATTAACGAAGAGATGGAATCTCCTCACAACCTGTAATTATACTATCTCTCAATTCCCTCTCGAATAGAATGAAGCAGTTTGTTTACCGCTATTTGGCGGCATAAATAGATAAGAGGGATGATTACCTACCCAGAAGGACCACATAAGTATTTTGGTTTAATATTGTTAAAAAAATCAAATTAAGCATTAAAGCAGAGACCAATTAACAGTTGTGTATTTTCTCCATTTTTAAGAAAATGTTAATTAAAATTCACACGGAGTCGACTCTACAACTTTTCTTGTGATAGGCCGCTGCGTCAATTTTCCGGTGCCCATCATACCCTCGCCCGCGTGGCGGACACGTGGCTTGTTCCATCGCTTGTATGCCCTTGCACCCTTTGTTCCTACACGCTTCATGCTGGGGCGTCTCTACTGGTAAGTCTGGTTTGTTTTAAAATTTTATAGATAGTATATTATATTTATTATATTACCAATTTTGATTGAACATATGCGATAATTATAAGTGTAATGATAATTTCTGTTAAGTAAAAGAATAATTTGAGATTTAATAAATTATAGTCGTGGAATCTTCAGAGTTTAAGTGGTAGCAGCCACGCTGCAGCTATATTATGGTTGTAGCATGAATAGGAGGCTCGACCGACGAAGGTATCCACGTTTTACAATACTTCTTTTATCTGACGGTAAGAAATTTTTGGTCCGAGATGAAGAGTATGAGTCTTTTTTTTATTTTATAGGATAGAGTGACAAGCTAGCACACACTCCACAAGCTACCTGATGGTAAGTGGTTTCTGCGGCCCGTAGACATCTTCATCTATCCTCGATTACAAATCAAAATGCAAATGCCTCGTTTCTAGTAAAAAGCAGTAAAAATACGGAACACAGCAGCATTAAGCTACTATTTTACGTTGGTATTCTGTGAGAGCGTGGTCCTTCCCTGGTCGAGCCGACCCATTCGTGCTATAACTATACTACTAATATAACTGTAGCATGGGTCTACCACGTATAAAAAAGCATCGTCTTGAAAAGCATATTCATTTCATAAATTCACGCAAATACTAAACATTGATTAAATTTAAAACTTATGATGGAAAACTAAACTTCTGATCAGATCAAACATTAATATTTATAAGAACGGGTTAACTATGTAGTTTTCATTTTAATTTTTCCTTTTAAATCATTAAAAAGAAGGCTTTACTCCCGCATTAAGGAGGAGGTTTATATACATAAATTTTACAAGGACATATCCAGTTTCATAACAATTATTTACATGTCATACAAACTTTTTTTCCGTGCGGGATTCAAACCCGCGACCTTGCAGCTCCAAGCCGTTTGGAGTTTTGGTTTGGAGTTCAATTTTCTGATGTCACAATAGTTTGTGACATCAGAAAATTGAACTCCGTCATCCCTCCTTATTACTAAACACAAAAAATTCGAAAAATGTCCTGAGATAGCCTAAGTGACTAAATAGATAGTTAGTCACTCAGGACATCCTCCTTTATATACATAATAGCGAGCCACCCCTTCGCACGGGTGATTTCTAGATCTGACAGCGCCATGTCCCACCAGTTGTAAATATAAACAATCCAGGGACCCACACAAACACACACACAAAAATCTTTAAATCAGTGGGTGCGTTTGGCAGAAAAAAGCGCTAGCAAGCGCGTGTAAGCAAAATGGCGAAACTAAACAGTTTTCGGCCAGGACACGTTTGCTAACTTCAGTAGCGCTGCCACCATACGCCATTTTGCTTATTTAATTTGTTTGTTTTGAATTAGAGTTTATAAGTTGTTTTGTGCAATATTAGTTTTAAGTAACATAATGACATGAATAAAAATATACATGTTATTAAAATTCATGATTGGTAAATTTTTAATATGAATACTTTACAAACATAAGTATATTTAAATTAGGTTAGGTTCCCCGGTTAAAACTAACTTCGTGTCCTAGAGGAAAATAGCTACTTACGATTTGACAGCGCTTACCGCTTACGATCGCCATTTTGCTTACAAGCGCTTGGTAGCGCTTTTTTCTGCCAAACGCACCCAGTGGAGTCAATTTCGAGTTTTAGCGAGACTAAAGGACAGTAATTGATTTTTTATATAGATATATGCTTTGTGGCATTCCTTGGGGGAGGTCTATGGCCAGCAGTGGACTGGTGAAGGGTTTTATGTATTATAGCATTGATATATATAGTGATGATGATGATAGATATTCTTAATTGATCCTTATTCAGTATACGACCAAAAGGCAATACTAACATAATTCTTTGATAATCAACCTTACGACAGTCATAATATCCTTAGAACAAAGATGTTTTATAGGTACTTATAAAACATCTTTGCCGTAGAATATGCATTTCTTACATTTGAATAAAATTATTTTTTAACGTTTTTATTTTGTTCATTTCGACTTATTTTATATAGCCTATAAAAATGTTTGACGTCCTGATGCTACCAACCTATTAAGCTATCTTCTGCCTGTAATTATTGATTTTGATGCGATTTACACAGAATTAGCTCACTGTATCTTACTAGCCGACTTCAAATAGGGGAGGGGAGAGGTTCTCAATTCGAATGTATGTTTTTATTGCATGTAAGAGGCGGTCCCATAATGAACTAGCCTGATATAGTTCAACGCGACATGTCGCCACATGTTGTGTTGCATTAAATAGTACGTTTATCGTGCACTTAATATAAGAAACATGCATCGACATGAAATGCTTAGTCTTAGTTTAACAGGCATTTGAATAACGAGAGTCGCGTATTTTTTCAAAATGTCGAAAACTGAGTATCGAAGTGTCATAAAGTTTCTGTTTAAAGAAGGTTTATCCCCTGCCCAAATAAAAGAACGATTGGATGGCGTGTATAAGGAGTCTGCCCCCCTCCTATAGCACAGTGAAAAATTGGGTGAAAGAGTTTCGCCTCGGGAGAGAAACCGCCGAAGACTTTGGCCACGACGGTCGACCTGTGGAAGTGCTCACTCCCGAAACGATTGCTCTTATCGAAGAGGAGGTTCTGAGTGACCGCCGTTTGAAGATTAGAGAAATTGCAGCAAGGCTTGGGCTCTCTAAGAGTACCATTCATCGCGCGATCCATGAACATCTTCACATGAAAAAAGTGAGTGCAAGATGGGTACCGAAACTTCTTTCAGCGGTACAGAGACAGGAAAGAGTGCGCTGCGCTTCGGATTTTGGATCTTTGTGGCGAAAATCCAAAGACTGTGATCGAGCGGCTAGTGACTGGTGATGAAACTATGATCTTGTATTATGATCCACAAAGCAAGCACGAGTCAATGGAATGGCGTTATAAGGGTGAAAAGCCCCCTAGAAAGGCAAAGGTGCAACAATCGACTAAAAAACTGATGTGCACAATATTTTGGGATTTTCAAGGCATTTTGATGGTGGATTTTAAGTAACGTAATACAGTCGTGAACGGCGAATATTATGCTTCTTTAATATATAAATTACGAGACAAGATAAAGGAAAAACGAAGAGGCAAGCTGTCTAAAGGTGTCCTGTTGCTCCATGACAACGCCCCTGTTCATACCGCTGGTGTTTCGAAGGATGCAGTTCGTCAATGCGGGTTCACAGAAGTTCAACATCCACCTTACAGTCCAGACATGGCCCCGTCCGACTATTATTTATTTCCAAATTTAAAGCGGGACTTAAGAGGAAGAAAATTTTCAAGCGATGAAGAGTTGCAGGCGGCCGTCTTCAGTAATTTTGAGGATAAAAAATGTGATTATTTTTATAAAGGTTTAGAGATGTTGATTCACAGATGTCAGAAGTGTGTTATAGTATTCATGGTGATTATATTGAAAAATAAAATTGGTTTCGTTTCATTTCCTTCATTGGTTCATAGTTAGGCCAATTCATTATGGGACCGTATGTTACGCGATGTCTTTGTTAATAATTGAGAACTTGAGAAACGATTTAAATGTTTTTCCATTCCTAAGATGAAGTGTTAACGTAACTCTTTTGAATATTTCTAGATGTTACTTCAAGTTGGTGATTTTTCTTATTCATATTGTGACGGCCCAATATTATTATTAATAATTAAATTCAATATAAAGGGGCGTCCAAAATAGTCTTAAAAGATATATATTAAGCAATTAAGTTAAATTAATAAACATAAAGTTAATATATTTCAGACATTATCCCAATAACATAGTAAATTAAAGGCAAAATTATTGTTTTTCGTAATAAATAAATTTATTTAAAAACTTGAAAAAAAATATTTAAAATAAGATAAATAATAGAAATACAAGTCAAAAAAATATTATAAAAATTAAGTTAAATAACGTTTATAAGATAATTAGAAAATTTGTTAAAAATTGTTGAAGTCATGGGAGGTGTTCGTGTATAAAAGAAAAAGTTGTGGAAGGAGTTCACGTATAGATGAAATTTCCTAAGTTGTTGAAGGAGTTCATGTATTAAAGAAAATTTTCCTAAGTTATGGAAGGTGTTCACGTATTGTATGGAGGAAGCTGTCGAGGGTACATACCTGCAGTTGTACATATATATGGGGTGGTCGGGAGCCCGACTGCCTGAAGTACTGTAGCACAATGACTAGTCCTATATTAGGGACTTATGATATTAAACTCAATGATACAAAAGCAATACTAAAGAAGGTCTCCATGATGAATTTGCATTACAATAGTAGGGTCGTGGGTTCGAACCCTATATATTAATGACTTATGAAAGTAAGGTCTATGATCCAAAAGCAATACTATAGAAGGTCTCTATGATTAATATGCATTACAATAGTAGGGTCGTGGGTTCGAATCCTATATATGAATGTCTTATGAAAGTAAGGTCTATGATTCAAAAGCAATACTATAGAAGGTCTCAATCATTAATATGCATTACAATAGTAGGGTCGTGGGTTCGAATCCTATATATACATGACTTATGAAAGTAAGGTCTATGATACAAAAGCAATATTATAGGAGGTCTCCTTGATGCATAAGCATTGTATGGGGTGGTCGGGTGACTGACTGCTCCTAGTACTGTTGCAAAATGACTAGTCCTTATTAGGGACTTGAAAAGGAATATTATGGTCGCGTGTATGCTGCTTCACGAGCAATTGGTCCGAGGTAAACTTGGACTCGCTAACCGATGTGTCCTAGACATATCATCTTAGTGCCGGTGGTAAGCGGGTTTGTTGTAGCAATACGGCTTTCCCGTGGACATCGCACACCCATACCGTTTGTGGGCGACGTCGTAGCGCATAGCGATGTGTCGTCTATCCTTCGGATTGGGATGATGAGTGTGTTTGGTAGCACTTTTAAGTGTAGCAGGCATACTCAACTTCATGTCTTAGTGCATTAGCGCTATGATACGTGGAGTTTTGTTCATTGGCGTCTTAGTAGCGTGCTACTATGATACGTTGGTGATATTTTTTATATAACAACAATACCAACTTTGTTACCAAAGTCGATAGGGATCATGTGGGTGTGTTGTGAGGGGGCGCCACCCGTATGATAGTTGCATTGATGCTTACTGCTACTTGCGGTATTGCGTCTTATGATGGAGCTGCGGGTGTGCTGCGCCTGATTCGACGCATTCCTGTGGTTCTGGTCGATGGAGGTATACAATTAACATCTTAGTGCTGGTGGTAAGCGGGTTTGTTGTAGCAATACGGCTTTCCCGTGGACATCGCACACCCATACCGTTTGTGGGCGACGTCGTTGCGCATAGCGATGTGTCGTCTATCTTTCGGATTGGGATGATGAGTGTGTTTGGTAGCACTTTTAAGTGTAACAGGCATACTCAACTTCATGTCTTAGTGCATTAGCGCTATGATACGTGGAGTTTTGTTCATTGGCGTCTTAGTAGCGTGCTACTATGATACGTTGGTGATATTTTTTATATAACAACAATAAAAACTTTGTTACTAAAGTCGATAAGAGTCATGTGGGTGTGTTGTGAGGGGGGCGCCACCCGTATGATAGTTGCTTTGATGCTTACTGCTACTTGCGGTATTGCGTCTTGTGATGGATCTGCGGGTGTGCTGCGCCTGATTCGACGCTCTCTTGTGGTTCTGGTCGATGGAGGTATGTGGGTGGTGATGTCTGCTGGGATGTATGGGGGACCTTGGGATGGTGTAAGCCCGACGATAGTCGTATTGATGTTTGTTGCGTTCTGCAGCATTGCGTCTCTGCGATGGTTGTTTGGTGGGACGCTATTCTCAATGGCGCTCTCTGCGTCTTGGTTTGACTCACACCTAAGTAGCTTTGCCCAAGTCGGGTCCCTTCATTGCGGGGCTGCAGACTGTCTGCCCTCCACGATGTTTTATATAACAACGTAATATTATATCTCTCTAACTTTCCCACCTTTCAATGATTGAAGGCAACTTGTTGGTGGGTGAGACAAACATGATCGAAAATGCATTTACTCAACGTCAGTGACACAAACCCTTTCTGATGGCGAATTATTACTCTTATCTTATAACTGCCTTTTGGCTATATCTGCCGTTGTATTGGTTGGTGGAGCATATGTGTCGACCTCATGCGGGTGGTAGCTGGCGGGAGGATCTGAGGAGACTCTCAAGGCTGCGGGCGAAAGCCGCACAACGTGGGACCCCATTCCCTTGAGGTGAGCGGTAGACTCATGACACGCTCTGCGGCTAGTAGCCGTGCTGATCATGCAATTGGTGGTGATGCCATACACTTACATCACGTCTGCAGGAGCGGCGGTCTGGCAGGTGGTGGCACTCACGGAGGGTTTACGGCCAGTGTGCCTATTTGCCTAAACCGTGTGACGTACATTCACTGTGGCTGGATTCGTTTGTATTCTGTATGGCGTTTACACGCATTGACATGCGCGACTTCGGTCGATGTTTGTGCTTACGCACTAACAAGGGGCCAAGCCTCTTTTACTGGTTCGCCAGTTATTTTGCTGTGGACTACGGTCCAGTTCCCGAATTAGCGTTCCCTACGGGGGGAGTGCATCAAAATGGTTGGCACTCACCGTGCACGGCGTGTGTGGGGCCGTGTACCTCCCCTGCATTATTTTAAATAAATGTAGGAGAGCGAAGCCCTTGTATCGGGTATTTTGTATAAATATATTTTGAGCCCTTTCCGAGCGGGAAGGGATAATTAATAATAAATTAATAATGTAAACCTGATACAAGTGGAATAAGGACGTTTTATGTCTTAACCTTTCTCGTGCCCTGTCTTCGTGAACGGGGTTCACTTAGCTTATAAGGCACTACCAACAGCTTTCAATTGCTCTAGCGAATATTCATTCTTCCAAAAGACACCTAAAATAACTAAGTTACTAAACAAACACAACGTAAATAAGGGTCCTAACTAAGACGATCACGCCAAAATATTAAAACCGGCCTATTAATAAACCTTTTGAAAGATCATTTAGAAAGATCAAAACATATTTTATTTATCCTGGTCACATACATACATATAATTTTTAATATAAAGGGGAATATAATACATTTAGTATTTTATATATTTATTACTATGAGAGGGGGGGGAGATCGTTACAATATCAAAAGGGGCAAAAATTATATTTTTAATAAAAATTAAAATTGGACTTCAACAAGTGGTAAAAATAAAAATGTTGTGTATTTGACTTCAATACAAATAGAATGAGAACATCATCAATGTAGTCGATGTCCATTAATAAAAATTACATAAACACTCACGCCTGTCACTCAAAGGGGTAGGCAGAGACTACAGACTTCCATCTGGCATGATCCTGACACACCTCTCTCGCCTTCTCCGCATCCGTATACCCACGCTTACGCTCGTCGGTTAAGGCTAATCCTAATTTGGCCCTAATTTTTTTCAGCGTTGTAGAGCCGATTGTTATGTTTGTGTCGTAGATGACTGATTTCGATAAACGGTACCATGGTTTGCTTTGTTACATTATACACATAGTTCATCAATAAAATCACGACAATGATTGGGTCTTGTATGTAATTATTTCTTGGGACCAATATTTCTAAATTTTTACAAATTGGAAGGAGGTTGCATAACACGAAGGTAAGCATGGCATTCGATATATTTTACTTAAAACATTTGTAGATTAACTCAGGGACCCTTTTAGTCCTTGCTACTTTATAATATCTAAACATATTTTAAATCTACACGAATCGCAAACCCAATGATTGTTCTCAAATAAAAAGCCCTTTGTAAACTATGCACATTGTCCACATTCTATTTAGATGGCATTACAAATGTAGATAAACATGTACGAAAGGTTTCCTTCCGCAAGTTTTGTCACGTATCGCCTCCAGCCACATCCCACAGCAACAATCTTCCCATAAGTAATAGAATAACAATAAGCAAGTCAACATGTGAATAAAAATATCTTTTTTTCAATACAGGCGCCGACTTGTACGGGTTCCGTAGTTAAAACACAAATATTTGAGAATTAAATAGCCTTTTTATTGTGTACTTTGACTATCATAAAGGTAATAGGTGTGCATTGTGAAAATCAAGAGATCGCGGTACTTGTGCTGTATTATTTAAAAATTATAAAAAATACAAATCAAACTCTTCATTAATAAGCAACCATGGAAATACGAAGAAGATATTTTATAAATAATTATGCAAGTAAGTTTTATAAATTGATGTCTGAGTTCCAACTCATGATATTAGAAAGTAGATAAAGTCTTAATCTATAATAATACCTTGAGTTCTGACATGAATGACAATGGCAATGGGAGGGCTATGTAGGTCTCGTACCGGTGTAGGCGAAGTGTAAAGCGGCCCCCTACAAGGTGAAGTAATGACCTGGTAAGACATGCAAGAAGTCAATAGATGCAGGTGGCTCAGGACCGTGCTATGTGGCATTCCTTGGGGGATTCCTATGTTCAGCAGTGAACTTGTGAAGGGCTGTAATGATGATGATGATGATATGAATGGCATGACTTAATCATACTTTTTGAAATTCGAACAAGGGCTCATGGGCTAGAACGTACAATTTAGTTTACTTGCTTTGACCACTGATCTCTCGTCTGCTTGGGAATAGTTGTTAATTTATGGTTTTTTTATTTACAAAAATCAGGGAACCCTATTATTTTGTTAATGTTTTATTCATTGCCCCCGCTTAAATTGATATTGTAAAGAACTTTTTTGTTTAAAAACGCCCGCGGCGCTCGCGTGGCGACGTGTTTAACAAAATATAAGAGTCAATGTTTGAAAATTATTGCGATTGAGTGACCCTAAACGAATTTAGTCATGGGAATTAGTTGCAATTGGTTTTTTTAACTTTTTAAGAGGGAGTAGCAATTATTGTAAATTGTTTGTCACTTCTACAAGTATCGTTAAATGCTGTGATTGTTGACAGCTACAATATTTTGTGATTTGTGGGATATTCTTAAAATATATTTTTCTCTCTAAATCACAGACATACGCCTTACCAGGATTGTGCCTGCTGGCATCCATCAAAAGGTACCAATAACATAAGAGAACCAATCACCTTCTCGTTTGTATCGTAAGAATCAATCAAGAAAAATACCAGGACTTTTCTATGGCTACTGGTATAGTCAACTTGAATACCAGATGATATGCAATCGCCAATGCACCTGGTTATCTTGGCGTTTCGGCAACCAAGGAGCTTATACCGTACTGCACACTGACTGAATTGAACTACATAGCATAGCTTATCCTATACAATTCTAGACTTCTGTTCAAAAAAGTGAACTCTATTCCCTCACTCTCACAGTCCGATGGGGCGGCAATCTGACACTAACGGAGAGAGATCAGGCGCAATACCTGTGACTTTGATATGACATGCTTTCCGAGGCACGGGGGTGAAATACCGCTAGCTTCTTGACCCCAGACGACTACGAAGAATTTAAATTTAACATAAAATTCTATTAACTAAATTTTGCCCGACCCGGGATTCGTATTTGGGTTTCGTATTCGCACTAATTGATCGTAATGTCATTCCATGCGCAAAAAGGGTTGGCTTTGCAGCAATGGTTGTCTTTTCCCTTGCTGCAGTTATTTTTCAAATAAGATTTCATGTAGCTAAAATTGATATACAACCATACCTTCTTCTCTGAAATTCCTTGCCTAATGATATCAGAAAAACGCCTAACAAATACTTCTTTAAAAAGATGGTACGCGAGCATTTACTGAAGAATCACTAGAATTACAATATTGTTAAATAGTCGTATTTATATGTAACATAACATAAACACTCACGCCTGTCACCCAGAGGGGTAGGCAGAGACTACAGACTTCCATTTGGCACGATCCTGACACACCTCTCTCGCCTCCTTCACATCCATACACCTACGCATACATGCTCGACGGTTAAGGGTACTCCTAATTTGGCCCGTTTTCAATAAATCGCCAATTTGGTCGATAAATTTTCGCCTAGGACGTCCCTTTCCGACTCTGCCATTCACTTCTGCAACATAAATTTTCTTTGTCACTCTTTCCTCATTCATTCTTTCCACATGACCAAACCACCGAAGCATTCCTTTCTTAATCCTGGTCACAACATCATCTTGCAAACCACACTCTTCTCTTATTACACAATTTCTTACCCTGTCGTTCAGATTCAGCCCTAACATACTCCTTAAGGACCGCATTTCTACTGCGTTGATTCTACTCTCATGCTTCTTCTGCCACACCCAACTTTCACTACCATACGTTAAAGTAGGGACCAACACAGCATTGTGAATTGCCATACGTGCCTTTTTTGACACATTTTGACTCTTCACAATAGAGTGCAGGGCCCCATTTACTCTATTTCCCGCATTCACTCGTCGCTCTATATCCTTATCATATCTCCCATCCCTGCTAAATACGCAGCCCAAATATACAAACTCATCCACTTGCTCGATCAACTCCCCTTCTATTCTTATTTCACAAATCGTTTTACTTTCTTCTCTTTCAAAAACCATAACCTTCGTCTTACTTGCGTTCACTTTCATACCCCTTTCTTTTAATGATCTGTTCATTAATGTAACCATCATTTGCAACTCGGCCGCCGACGACGCAAGGATAACTTGATCATCGGCGTACAAAAGGCATTTGACGGTTAACTCACCCATTCTTAATCCGCATTCTTCAACTTTCAAATTTTGCAAACAACTGTCCATAAATAGGTTGAACAGCCACGGGGAAGCCACACAGCCCTGTCTGACACCTTTATGGATGTCAAACCAGTCCGAGTAGACCCCGTTGATTCTAACACAAGCACTAGAGTCCCTATAAAGAGACTCCAATGCCTGTATCAAGCCAGCGCTCAACCCAAATGAGTTCAGTGTTTGCCATAGCACATCCCTATCCACTCTGTCATAGGCCTTTTCCAAGTCCATGAACGCACAAAAAACCTTTTGGTTTTTGGCCAAAAACTTCTCCGCGATCATGCGCATGGAAAAGACTTGATCTGTACATCCCATTCCCTTTCTGAATCCCGCTTGCACATCCCAAATTTTTCCATCAGTTTCTTTCATGACCCTTTCAATCAGTACCTTAGCATACAGTTTTCCCACAATGCTAAGAAGGCTGATGCCACGGTAGTTTTTACAGTCCTGCTGCGACCCTTTTCCTTTATATACTGGGACTATCACAGCTTTGCACCAGTCTACCGGTACCCGCTTCAGTTCCCAGCATAAATTAAACAAGGTGTGCAGCAGGCCTGCCATGACTTCCTCTCCAGCCCTTAGCATTTCGAGTGAAACTCTATCATATCCGGCAGCCTTACCTGCTTTCATGCTTTTCATTGCTTTCATTATTTCATCTATACTTATCTCGCTACCTCTTTCCTCTTCTTTCGGAGTTTCTACTTCACTTATTACACACGTTGTCTCCTCACTCATAAACACGCTTTCAAAATATTCCTTCCATCTCTTTAAACTCAAAACTTCATCTTTCAGAATATAGCCATTCTCGTCTCTTATAACATTCATCATAGGCTGTTTTGAATGTCCCCTGGCAGTTCTTACAAGTTTCCAGAACATTTTAATATTTGCCTGGAAGTTATCCGATATTCTTCTATCATTCTTATCCGTTCTTTCTTGCTTTTTTCTTTCAACTACTTCTTTTACTCTCTTATTAAGATGTTTAAAGACTGCCTTTTTTCTTTCAATATCATCATTCGTACCGCTAGAATTACCAGCCTTTGTTGCTAGTAAATCTAGCCATGCTCTCTTCTTTGCTTCAACTTCCATACGTATCTCATCATCCCACCATAACGTATTATTTTTCCTTTCATTCTTCCTCTTACTAACACCACATACTTCGGTAGCTGCATCCACTAAACCTTTCTTTACATTTTGCCATACATTCTCCAAGTCTAACTCCTTCATACATAATTCATCCAAACCACTTATATTTTCTTTCAGTCTACATTTGAACTTGTTTCTCTCACCTTCATCTTGTAACCTTTCTGTTCTAATACGCTGTAACGCAGTGGTAGATACAGATGATCGATGGCGCCAACGCCTGAATAGACCATTAATTCGGCATAAAACCAAATAATGATCCGTTCCTACGTTAGAACCCCGGTAAACCCTTGTATCTACCACTGCGCCCCTCAATCTTTCATCCACAATTATGAAATCTATCATGCTTCTATCGTCACCTCTTTCCCAAGTATACATGTGAATCCTCTTGTGGCGAAAGCAAGTGTTCGTCACAAAAAGATTCTTTTCCATACATACGGTGAGGAGACTTTCACCATTCTCATTTATACTTTCATCACCAAACGTTCCCAATACCCTTTCATAACCAAGCCTCCTCACCCCAACCCTTCCATTAAAATCTCCTAGCATAATAATATTTTCATTTCCCTTACACTTCATTAACACCATCCTTACCATTTCCCAAAACTGCTCTCGGATATAAGTGGGCTTAGACATGTCTGGGGCGTAGACCCCTAACACAAACAACTTCTTTAAGCCCACTTTCATTCGTATCCATAGCAGTCTTGGGCTTACACATTCATACTCTTTCACACATTGGCCCATTCTTTCTGAAAGGATGATACCTACCCCCCTGGCATGCCCGCTCGATCTCGTCTACACCAGACCAGTATGCGGTATACATGCCATGTGTAGTGACATCCTTCCCCTTCCTTTTCGTCTCATTTACACATAACACATCTATTCCTCTATTATACATCATATCGCACACTTCATCCATTTTATCATTCATTGCCCCACATACATTCAACGTAGCCAGACGGGCCTCTGCAATCCACTTTTCGCCTCTCCGGGAGACAGAACGTGACGGGTGGCGAACCTCGTCGCCGGTTTTCCTCCCGGAGATTCTTCGCACCCCTGCCCCATTAAAGGGGCGCCGGGAACTCGGGGCCATTTCTTTTATATAGTTCCTCATGTGCGAAAATATTGGGTGGTATGTTTTACGCCGCTACCACGGCGTGGAGCCGAGTCTGTGGTATCGGCTTGTCGCTCATTTAGCACCACCCGGGGGACACGTGTAGGGTGGGCCTAGGAATAGGTGGTCATAGCCTACGGACGCGAGCGACTTATCCCCCTATTTATATGTATGTATTAAATTTGTATTTATGTATATTTATATCCATATACGTGTATGTATGAGCCGTGGTAGCTCAGATGGTTAACGTTCGCTGTAAATATAACAGAACGCGAGTAACCCGGGTTCGATCCCTGCCGGCACCAATGAAATTGTTAATAGCAATTTTAAGTGCTGATTTACCATGTGCTCGGCGGTGAAGGAAAACATCGTGATATAACCTGCTTGTCTGAGGAATAAAAAAAAAATATTTCGAAGACATGTGAAGTTAGCCAACACGCACTGCGACAGCGCGGCGGACAATTCCTAGCCCTTTCTCAGAAATGAGGGGAGGCCTGTGCCCAGCAAAGGGAAGTATATAGGCTGTAACTTTAACTTTTACGTGTATGTATGATATGAATATGTGTTAATATATGTAAATGTACGAAATATATATATATATATATATATATATTATACAAACTCTCATCCCTCCATGGGTTGGCTGGTAGAGAATGCTTTTAGGTATTAAGTCCGCCCTTTGTATCCTTTTTTTCTCTAAGGGGACGCAATATAGTTTTTAAAATAAAAAATACCAGTTACCAAAAATAACAAATGGTCACCAAGTTGGAATATCTGACATATTATTTGTTATATCACTATGGATAAGTAGCTGTAATATCAGAGTTATTTGCTGAAATGTACGTTTCCCACACTTTTCGTTTTTATTTTGTTAATACAGTTTAATAATAATAAAAGACATACAAATATCAGAATTATTGTCATTTATTTATGTCGCTGCCAAATAGCATAATAAGCCTTTCAATTAACAGTCTAGCCGTCTCGTTTAATGTAATTCCTAAGGTAACCATGCCACAGAATGTCACAGATAAGTGCCTAATTATGCGCTATTTGCTATAGTATATAAATGCACGCGGCTTTAGAGTGGCGCAAGTGCCATCCCAGCCACCTTATCCTACGGTCGCTGATATTGCAAGATAGGTTCAATGTTGTATTAGGTGCATCGGCTGAATATTAAACCGTTGGTTGAGAATCGCCGTTTATAGATAAAAAGGCTAGACTGTTAACTGAAAGGCTAATTAAGCTAGTTGGCTGCGACATATACATAAGTTTCCCGTATGGGGGCGGTGTAGGAGTATCCACTACCCCATATGATCCCGTGGGTGTCGTAACTGGTGACAAAGGGAAACAAATCAAGAGATGGGTAGCGGCGTCTTCCTACTAACGACTTAAAATAAATATTTGCCGTTTCCAACCCTCTTGCCAATCTTGGCAACTATGGCAAATATCCCCCATATGAGGCAATCTATGGAGGACGTCTGTGTTCAGCAGTGGACTTTAATACGCTGAACGGTAGCGGTACTCGAACCAATTTACGAGGCAACTATCTATGACTAACGATAGGCATGCAATTACGATAGACTAGTAAACATAGTTTTGGCCATGAGATTCAAAAGTATATCACGTAGTAATTCATTGATACTATTACGGAACGACGTTGTGGAGTCGTGCAAGTTATATTAGTAGTATACTCGTAATTGTAGCACGAATGAGTCGTCTCGACCGGTGACGGACCAAGCTCTCACAGAATACCAGCGTGAAATAGTAGCGTTGCTGTTTCGTATGGTGAGTGTAGAGAACCGGAGACCCTTTTTACTGGAAACGAGGTATTTCATCTTAGTCCCCACGGGTGACAACGCATCTGCATTTTGATTTGTAATCAAGGATAGATGTAAATGTCTATGGGCCACAGCAACCACTTACCATCAGGTGGACTGTGTGCTCGTTTGTCACCCTATCCTACAAAAAAACGACGTGTTCATTTTCCTGTTTCTGGTAAAACGTTAACGTAGGAACGTTAACGTTTTACCAGAAACAGGAAAATGAATATCAACATTGGAATATATTTTGTAGAGGACAAAATTTTCTATAAAAATCGAAAAAATTCCGTCGCAATAAATATATGTTTAAAATTACTACATTTGTGAATATTTTAAGTTAATAATTCACACTAAGCAAATCGGAAATCAGAAAGTGCCCAACCCTCTAATGAAAGTGGTCGGTCGATCGAGCCCCTGGACATCAAAACAAACATAGGTCACGTGACCATTCACAAAATATTCGACAAATTGCCGATGAAGTACGAAATATGTCAATTATAATTAATAGGGAGAGATTATTGGTATCGTATTGTCCAGATTCAAGTCTAGTGTACGATAATGAAGTTGTGTGCAGTGTGTTTCTATTGTCATGCTTACAAGAGTCTCAGTGAATATGAGTTAATACGGTATTGTTATTTTATAATTCATAAATATTTTATTGCAATTATGGTTTTTACTTCCAAGAAAGCATGTATGCAGCAAGATACTTCGAAACTAAACTTTTATTACGAGGAATTTATTAAACATAGTAAAAATAACAATATCAATGTCCCCCAGGCCGAATTGAGTATTTAGTATAAACAAGATGTTTGTACTGTCATCTAGGTCGTGTGAACTTCATACTCCATTGCAAAGTCGACTACGGGACGGGTACAGCGACTACGAGATATCCTGTCAACACAAAGAGCAATACAACTGGTCAATTGATTTTTTTCTTTATTAAGCATTATATATGTGAGAACTAAAAGCCTTCCCATTATTTATTCATAACCAATGATCTTATAGGCACCTTTTTACTTATAATATCATTGTTTATAACTCTATTTTTAAAAAGTGTAGGCTCTTTTCTTGAAAGTCCCTAAGTCGTATCGGTCTGAAAATCTCGAGTTGTAGTCGATTCCACAAGGAAGTTGTGCGAGGAAGAAAACTTCTTTTAAATCGCACAGTGTTGGACCGCCAGTCATCCAGATGGTATGGATAGTATCGCGAGCTTTGTCGCGATACCATCCATACCACCTGTATGTATATAGTAACCACTTACCACCAGGTGGAATGGAAGCTCGTTTGTAACTTCATTTTTATGTAAAAATTATCTACAAGTGTAATCAGTTATCTCTTATTATTATTTTATTATCTTTAATGATTAATTACGCTCAGTTAGATAAGTTATTAAAAATACTTACGAACATTATTAAAATAATTATATCACTTCGACAAATTTGTCGATTTATCACATAGTTGAACAGTCGTTGTCACCAAACACTCAACCCTTAAACAGTCAAGTCAATGTAGTGGGTCCTCAAAGACAATATTTGTTGAGGACACGCCCTTACCTCTTGAAGCGTCATAAAGGTTCAAACACGTGTCTAATTGTTCGTGGGAAATAGTTTGAAATGTGATAATTTGTGAATACTTCAGTTTGACGTGTGCAATCATCGGATGATCTTGAATGGTGAACGGTAGAAATATATTTATCTTGAAATTTATTTCCTGTTTTTAAATCATGTCTTGTCGAACGGTATCTATTAGACAACAACTGAAATATCGACCCTTGAATATTGTCTTTAAAAATTACAACGTCACATAATAATTTATTTTTCAAGATTTACATATTTGTATATAATTTATGTAATAAGTTATATTCTAAAAATATGAAAACAGCCATTAATGTTTCATATTTTTAGAATATAATTTAGTCAGAACTACAGACTGCACAGTGATGTCATATTTACAGCTCTATCTGTATACATATTATTGTAGGTATATATATGTATATATACTACAGACATTATTGTAGGAACTCACACGGTTTTATGACCTCGGATATAATGCCAAGAAAATTCAATAACGGTAGAAAATATATACTTACATGTATGTTTTAATTTTTATTTATACTTTTTGTATTTGCAAACAAAAGTGAAGTGGAATTTTCTACCAAACTTTATCCAATAGTGATAACTTCATTAATTTTCGTAGATTGCTTGGAAACAGATTTCTTACAGGTTTTTTCAATTGATAACACATATATGATTGTTTAAATAAAACTAAGTCGTATCGCATATATTAACTTATTTTAAAATCCCAACGAATAAAATCAATCTAAGCATACAACTGTAAGACTTCAAGATATATAATATGTATCTTGAAGTCTTGCAGTTATATGCTTGGCTCATTCTGCGTAGATCAAACTAACAGTTAATAATTTTAAAGTGAAGGTAACCGTGGTTAACTATGACATTGGGACGTCAAACACCTCAATCCTGCCGTGATCACAGAGTACCTTTACCCGTGATCGTGGGTGCTGTACCAAGTGGTGTGCGTTCAAGTACTCGAAACGTCGGGAATTTAAAATAAGTTAATATACGGGATAAAATCCGCGTTCGAAAATAGTGTTCGCGTAAGCAAAACAAATCATTATATGCTTGGGTTATAGGTTACTGATTCTGCAATCAAAATCGATTCTCTGGGCAAACCTTCAGTCAATGCGTCTTGTTTGTCCGTCTGTGTCGTATCATTGATTAAACACAAACCAACGCACACCTTATTAGCAACTCCTCGTTCCCCACGCAAACGGAAGCCCTCGGGCCGTGACGTTGATCTCAGAGATACTAATCCGGGCTGATGCATTTATGCAAATATGGCAGTGGATACATATAAATCTAGAAGGGTCTAACCACTACTATAATTTGTGATTCAATTGAGGTATAAGCATGTACAAGTTTCTTTTTTGGTTTTTTTTTAGAATAGACCAAATTGTTTGAAGGCCATACATATACTTGTTCCGTGCAGGAGTCGAACCCGCGGTCCTAAGCGCTGTAACTCATTTGCTAAGCCACTGCACCACGGAGCCGTCAAACAATAAATGTCAGAAATATGATAAAATAAGTAAACATTTAAATGTTATTAAATCCGTAAATAATAATAAAGTTACAGCCTTTATATATTCTTTTAGGAGATCTTTATATTTTTAAGGAGATTTTTTAGTGATTAAGGAGGAAATATGAATAAATACCATGTTTATTTTTTATCCCTCTATGACCTCTTTATTATCTAAGTTAATTGTAAATAATGATTTCTTTATATTTACGCGAACACTACACATTGATTAAAACTACTTTTACGGATTTTATCGCGTTTAATATTACTTTTATTTTTATTTTTAATACCTGACGTCAGTCATCTCAGTCCCCCGTGACCATGGGTGCTGGAAAGCACCCGAAACGTCGTGAATTAAAAATAGAAATAATTAAAAGTAATATTAAATGCGATAAAATCCGAAAAAGTAGTTTTAATTAATTGTAAATATTCATAAATAATAATATTGATAACATAACATAAGCTTAACATAACATGTCACCACTCACGCCTGTCACCCAGAGGAGTAGGCAGAGACGGCAGCCTTCCATTTGGCACGATCCTGACAAACCTCTTTCGCCTCCTCCACATCCTATACCTACCTACGCATTGATGCTGATAATTTTATAAATAATAGAATAATTGTTTATGTAATAATAATAATATAAATATTATCTAATATTTGCAGTGCCCTTGCAGGATTCTTGTTTTGAACAATTTTTTTAATACTTAAGATATAGAATATAGAATATAGCGACAGTAGCCTAATGGCAGGGCGCGGACCGCGAACTCAAACACAAGCAATTTAAGCTTACGACGAGTTAACGGGAATATTAGTAATGTTTATAGCAGTGTTAATATTCTTTAAAAAAAAGATTAAATGTAAATTAGGTACAACAAGAATGGCAAATAAATAGAACTGAATTGAATTATACGTCCCACTGCTGGGCACAGCTCTCTTCTCATTTATGAGAGGGATTTAGAGCAAGGAAGTGTGCAGCTGCCCCAATGCATGTTGGTGGACATTGTATGTTTGCAAAAAAATTCGGTTTTATCAATTACTTAGAATTTAATGAACTGAACCGTATCTAGTGTTCTAACTTGTTTATCTTCGTTAATTACGGAACATAGGATGGGAACAATTTCAACGCGGAGCTATCTCTAATAGTGAGGGCTTATCTTAGGACCTTGAGATGTACTGCGAAAATAGTTTTGATTGGGTCTGTAGTAAATAAAGACTAATGTTTATTACTACTCCTAATGATTGGATTTCTAATTCCAATTACTCTATTATGTTAGTGCATTATACGACTTTTAAGTGATAAATCAATAGTTATTGTTATTCAATAATGTATCAAATTCCTCCTTCCACGACTATACGACAACATTGCACACGCAGTATTGTTGAGAATATAAAAAGTACTTTTATAGTACTATAGTTTTCCTTATAGGATAAGGAAGACAAGCGAGCACCTGATTGTAAGAGGTTGTTGTTCATCGGTATGTTTTTACTAGTATGTGAGCTATGGCCCCTTAGATTCATACAATATCTTGCGTACCGAGGATCATCTAGTTCTGGAGATGAGCAATTATTGAAGAATTTTCCCAATGGTCCCACCACGTTTTCCGCACAGAACTGGTCGTCTCTATTTATGAATTCGAATTTAAACTAACCGTCACCTGTCCCAGTAATAACACATATATACTGACCAGTTACTCATAATTGGCCCTAAACTTGGCAGTACCATTTGCTTTTTGCGTTGACTGGAAAACATCAGATTTATACAATTAAAAGTCAATTTTCTTTTGTTCGATTGCTACTTCAGGTTCCATATTATAATCGAATTATGGGCATTTCACTTCTAAAGAACCAATTACCGTCTAGATTTGCACTCAAATAATAAAAAAATTGTGTTATGAGTAACCTACCGTCATGTACGTTAACATTTATAGCCTTTTCTAATCCTCGGGACGCTTCACTCTCGTTTTTCTTACTTTTGTTATAGATGGCACACAGCTTAAATCGCAGCCTCTCAATACTTAACAAGGTGAGAACTGTTGGTATTTTCCAGCCACCCGCAAACTCTGGCAAACCATGAAGATGTTAACTCCTAGTTTTCAAGAGTGAGTTTGGACTCTATAAAACAGTGCTCCTTTAAATAAAGTTTTTCTGTTCTGGGAATATTTCAACTGTAATATAAGATCGAGTACTACTGACATAAGCATGGGTACTGGTATCCCTATCGGCAATCAAATGTGAGTAAATGAGTGCGTGACTTTTCACCAGTTGACCAATTTTTTTTAAATGACGTGTAATCTGGTGGCTTAATTCCTTTGTTTTCTGATCAGGAACTTGTGACAGAATATTAATTTCACAGTGTAGGACTTCTTTACTGTGCTGGTCACCAATTATCGCAGCATCAGAGGAAGGATCGTAGCTTGTGCCGTATGAACGTTTACTAATCCTTCTGCAATTACAGCTATCATTGGTATTCCTTGGGACGACATATTTCAACATACAATGCTCCGCCGTTTATTACCACCATTGTCAAACTTAATTACGCATTGCTTTATACATCTGCAGAGGTACTGTGAGATACCTTCATAGGCAAGAACAATATGGAAGCTTGATATATCCACCAACAGTGGATGTAATTCCTGCGATAATTTCCTGATATGCCCATTTTGTTATTGCATTAGAGCACTGCTTCGAACTTTAAATTCTCATCACACATTTTTCAACGAAGTTTATCGTTTTCATGAAGGCCAGCAATTTTTTCTTTATTAATACTGCTGCTCAAAAAATCATTCGTTAACTTACATTCTTTATCTGCACATTTTAGCCACTGAAGATAAAAAAGACAAACCTAAAGCAAAAAAAAAAAACAAAACCTCATTATATTTAGCTTTTTCCGATCTTATTTACTTACCGTTGGGATTTATTTATAATATATTGATATGGACCACTGATTGAACTACTTGAAGGAGTTGAAATGGGCCACACTGAAACCTGTGACTTCTGTTGTCACATTGGGCAACGTCTATATTGTATTCTTTTTAATAATAACGTTGGAAATATAACAACTATGTACAATATGACGGTGTATCTATGTAGCGAAATAAATGTTTTATTTCTTTCTTTCAAATATAAGATAAAATTAGCAAACTTTTAGCTAAAGTCTACACATTTTTTGTGTACCTTTATTTGCTAAAAATAGATTGGTTTTATTTCCCATAACGTCTGAATCATAATTTGTTATCACACCTTTAAATAAATATTGTAGCCATCAAAAATAATAATAAAATATTTTACTCAATAAAGGACAAAGACTTGTCGATAAAACTACAATAGTGCACTATCCTCGTTGCCAGTATATTCTAATTCTATGATCCTCGTATGCATGGCAAACGTCGTAGAGCGTCGAGCGACATAACCTCTTGAAAGCCTAGCGGCTGTCTAATTTGAATCGATACGAACGCGGAGTTTTATTACTTTTAAAATATTCATAGAAAAATAATAAAGCTATTTTGTTTTTAATTTTGAAGAGTAATGGTTAAAATAGATGTTCTTCTAACATATTAAGCTATTATTATATTAAATAACATAAATTAGTGAAAAGACTTATGAAAATTTGAAAAGTGAAAATTTTTAGGAAAAGCATTTTCTTAAATAAATCATATGGTTTAAATTTTTAATTTTCTTATGTATATCACCTAAATTAAAAAAAATTACTAGTACCTAATTATTTTTCTTGGGGTTTATCAAATTGACTGTTTTTTATTAAAAATGATATGCCCTCCTTAAACGTACTTTAATGCTATAGAGTGACTTCAAACAGAAGAAATCACTTTAAATACATTTAAATTTGATTAATTTTAAACAGCTGCTATGAAATGTTAATATTTATTCAAAAGTCTTTTTTTTATTAAATTAATAGCAATAGTTTTATTTTTGTACAGCTTTGGGGTACATTTTGGCCATATCATTTGTCAGCGATTTCAGGTCAGCGAAGCTTAAAATAGCTTTGAAATTGACGCTAAAATTTAAATGAAGAAAACCTCCGTTTAGTTTTCTTGACAGCATCCGCAAATCCTGTATTGATATAAAAAAATCTCTTATAACTATTAAGACTGTAAAATTTCTTAAAGTTATGAGTAATTAACATTTGTGTAAGATATGCGGTTGATGAACATTAACAGGTTTGAAGAGTACTATTTTGATCTAATCAGCACTTCTTAGGCGTACATTACATGCTCATGCATTCGTCAATCACTGCATTACACGGTAGGTTATTCGTCAATCACAACCGTGATGGTTGTAAAACTGACATCCTGCATTAGCATGTAGTGTACGCCTTAGAAATCAACTATTCATTTTAATATATTTTATTGTATTTTATTCATTCAGCGTATGCATCTCACCTCACTTTTACGACCCTAACGATTTTGTGCCACAACAACACAACAATCTCAATTTAAATCGATCTATTTTTTTAAATAATGTCTTGATTTACTTAACGTTTTCAGTTCAACATTTTTATGTAATCACAAAAGAACGCGATGGAACATGACATTTTCGTTATTTATAAATTCAACCCTTCCCCTGCACCGGTAATTGCAAGCGGGAGTTGTAAAAATTTACAACTTTGCTTCCGCAAGCGAAACGTCTGCCACTATTGTGATGCTGATACAGATGCAGCATTAAATTCTGACAAACCTTCCAGCGACTCTCAAACTTCATTTAATTATATATGGCAAGTTTATTAGTATACATAAAAAACATTAAAATTAAGCTTTTGTAAAGTTATAGCGTTTGAGAAATTTTTAGAAATATTTTATATTTTAAGAAAACTACTAGATTTTTTATTTAACCCAAATTGACTTAAGTAGTAGCCCTAAAATTAAAACTGTTGTATTCTCTTTTTTTAAGATAAGAAAGTGGTTAAAATACAGTTTAAATTAATAAAAAATATCTTATTATTAACTAAATTACTTCTTTAATAGTTTTATTTAGATGACAAACGAGCACAGATATGATGGTAAGTGGGTGCAATGACCAATAGGAATCTATCTTCGATTAAAAATCAAAGTGCAGAATGAGTTGTCACCATTGAGGAATATGATGAAATACCTCGTTTCAGGTGAAAAGGGTCTCTGGTTCTCTACACTCATAATCCGAAACACAGCAGCATTAAGCTGCTATTTTCCGTGCGAGCGTGGTCCTCCCCTGGGTGAGCTTAATTCGTGCTACGGCCATATTATAGTTTGCAGCGTGACTGTTTCTACTACGCATAAAGTTATGTGTTACTTAACGATATACTCTAAAACATTTAGACGAAAGTAACTATTGCTTCTTGTAAGAAATACTAAACATTTAAATTGTAACTTTCACTTTTTTTCACTTTTCACTTTTCGTAATCATCGTTTTACTTCGGGATTAAATTTTTATTAAAGTCAGATAATTAACGTAATAAAATTACCTGAATTAGTTTAATTCAAAAAAATTATATTGTCATTTTTTAAGTTTTTATAAGTTTAAGTTGTAATATTTATTTCTTCATTAGAAACAATTTTGAACATCGCCGGTTTGCAGAAAGACAGTTTAAGCTCATACTCGTCGTCGTCGATAAATGCGGCTAATGCGGTTTTTAACGAACCCAGGAACAACACCGGAGTTTTATAGTTTTTAGTGCGATATTAAACGCTCCAATTCGGAATAATGGGTTAAATGTTCCATGCTTTATTTGACTTTTACTATTAAAACTTTGAAACACTCTAAAAAAACTATAAATGGGGTATTAATACGGATTGCTGAATTCTTCCTCTCAATCAGTAAGCAAAAATTCCTTGATGGTCGTTTGTTATCTGTACTAGCTCAAGGGTTATGTATACATAATAAACCATGAATAACCATTTTTAAAATTTTTGTCTGTGTATCTGTCCAGACTAATCTTATAAATGCCTGCTTGGATTGTATGCAACTTCAGGAGCAGAAAGAAAATACTGCCAGTAGTAATCTGGGCTTTATTTTATCTCAAAAAAATGTAAGTTTTCTTTGTAAGATAGAAATAGAAACTTTCTTATTCAATGTAGTTTATAAATAATACTTATTGACAGTCATCAAACAACAACAACCATAAAGTCAAGCATAAGAGTGCTTAATTAATCAATGGTTCGGAAAATACCTCTGTCCTTGAAAGAAGCAGCAAGAAACCCAGTAGGACATATTTTTTTAAAGAACAAATTCAAATTCAAATCTTTTATTGCGAATATATGTTGATACAGATGGTATTGTCACAGTCTATCAGTTAGAGAACAAACACTTAGTACAGCTATATTCCGCCATTTGGCATGCAATATTCATCACATTTTTTTTTATATTAAATTATTTAAACATGATTTAGTTATCAATTTACTTTCTCTTATAACTTAAAGTTCAAAATCAAAATTAATAGCGATATGTCAATTTAGATAATATTATATAAGTCAAGTCGATTTAGTTATACTGAGTCATGTCAATTATTGAATTTCATATTTATCTTCGAGATATTCTTTCACACTGTAGTATACCCTATTGACACGAGAAATTGCTTCAATAGTATTTTAAAATTATCTATCTATCTCAAAATGTAATAGACAGTAAAATAAACAGGTAAATGTAATAAACAGTTTACAATAATTAAAGTTATACAATAATTAATAACAGTAATAAATTAGAAATAGCATGGTAGCGATCACCTCATTACCTTAGGTTATTATCATCCATAAATTCCTTAGATAATAAAACCGAATTTATTTTATAAACATCGATTTTTTGATGATTTCTTATACTTTATGAGATATTAAATGTTTAAAAACAATGCTTATTTGACTTGTAATTTTATACAAAAAAGTCCTTACACTTCGTCATCTGTTCTATCTCTTAAAGATTTGATGCGATATCGATTTTAACCTTTTATACTTCAATGCTATTTTACAAAAAAAAAACTATAAGTGTTAAAGGATAAATAATTTGATAAGACTAAAACACTTATAAGTAGTTATAATAGTTTTTTTTTTACAATTTTCCTATATCTCACATATTTTTCGAGAGAATAGCGAACAGACAGAGTTCAAAGGGGTTTTAAAAATTGTCCAGAGATCACTGTTATAAATCTACAATACTGGAAGCGGACGAAGCCACTGGTCATTTAAGAAATCAAAATCCAGTCAAAATATTTTAAATGTTGTTTTATTGAAATGAAACTACCGATATTTCCCTGGGTCTCTCCGAATCAGGTCATTAATACTACGAAGCAGTAACACAAGCAACAATAGTAATCTCTAAGATTTGAAAAAAATAAATAAGTAAAATAATATCTTATTATTTAGGAACGAGCCAATATAATATAAATAATAGAACAAGAAAATATGAGCTGTGGTAGCTCAGATGGTTAACGCTCGCTGTAGATATAACAGAATGCGATTAACACGGGTTCGATCCCCGCTGGCATACCAATGAAATTGTTAATTGCAATTTTAAGTGCTGATTTACCACGTGCTAGGTGGTGACGGGAAACATCGTGAAGAAACCTGCATGTCTGAGGAATAAGAAAATAAATATTTCGAAGACATGTGAAGTTCGCCAACAATTGGGGCAGCGCGGCGGACATTTCCTTGCCCTAAAACTCTCTCAGAAATGAGGGGAGGCCTGTGCCCATCAGTGGGACTGTAACTTTATGTTGGAATGAGAAACAGAAATTAAATCATATCTCAATATGTGTAAAAATGAAGGATTTCCGCGTTTGAAATATTTCTTATGTATAATTTTCCTCTCTCCTCAGGACATGATTTCTTGAAATCGTTTTTTTTTTCTTAACGCTCTAATTTATACAAATTAAGAAAAAAGTTTTTTATTACGGTGTGATCGTTTTTCATATGTATTTTAGCATGGTCTCTACCCAAAATATCAGTGGGATTAATTTGAGTGACGCAAAATTCTTCATTGCATACCCATCCGGAGCTAGCCAACAATTCAAATCTACCTACATCGTCTGAAATATATGAAAACTATTATGGAAGTAAAGAAGTGTACGAATAGATTTTTTTTGTTTACTATAGATTGACCGAAAGCCCCATGGATCAGAAATCTAAAGTGGTAACAGCTCCACCATAGTGATTGTGACATAGTATGGTCCTTAAGGCTTAGTAACGCTAGAGAAATAATATTTCTACAAATAGTAAATGCTCAGAAAAAAAAACTACGCATACACGAAATACTCAAAAAATTCCTAAACGGATTTTTAAAATACCTTAAATCGAGATAAAAAATTATTATTTAATCGCCGGAAAAAACTTAGACTTTTGAGATCTCGTTTATTTCAGCGATAATCTCAAATACGTTTTTATTGATAGTATGGAAGATATGTTTTTGAATTATATTCCTAATGGGAAAAAATTTACTTAGGTCCTCTATTTACTGATAATAAGCAAACGTTTCAAATAAAGTTACTTTTTGTGCTCAGAATGTCGCACGATTACACTAGGCGGTACAAATATGCATGCTGCGAAGATGAAACTACTAAATAAAGCACTAAAAGCCTTTTAACATTGGAAACCCTCGCCATAAAACGTAAAATGATTCTTCCTCACGATCATCAGCCTATGAACCTTAATTAATTAAGACTTTTGGACCTCTGCCGGAGTAGGGATAATTTGCCCTAATTGTCACTCTTAGCTGACGGATGAACATTCACAGTACCAACCGTCTTGATGCTGTTGCTCCTCACCAGTCTGGGTCATTTTACATCTGACGTAAACGATAGTTATTCCGTCATCTATCGTAAGGCATAAGATTTTTTTCCTTTTTATAAGCCAGTGGTAGCTCAGATGGTTAACGCTCGCTGTAAATATAACAGAACGCGAGTAACCCGGGTTCGATCCCCGCCGGCACCAATGAAATTGTTAATTTCAATTTTAAGTGCTGATTTATCACGTGCTCGGCGGTGAAGATAAACATCGTGAGGAAACCTGCATGTCTGAGCAATAAGAAAAAAATATTTCGAAGACATGTAAAGTTCGCCAACACGCATTGAGGCAGCGGACACTTCCTTGCCCTAAAACCCTCTCGGAAATGAAGGGAGGCCTGTGCCCAGCAGTGGGACGTATAAAAAGTTACAGCCTAACTTTTATAAGCCAGTGCTTAACCATAATCCCACCTGGTGGTAAGTTGTGATGAGGCCTTAGATGGTAAATCGCATTGTCTTAGCGTAACAAAAGCCTATTCACTCTTGCCTTAAAGACGTGATTCCAGATTGTATTCGGACGGAAAGATAGACGCATGCAAATTATTCCACTGCTATTGTTGTACTTTTTTTGGTATTTTTCTGGTATTCCCGTAGATGCATCCTACGATACTCACGGAAGGACATGGTATGATTCTTTTACGTTGTCACCACACCGCAAAGAACCGTAAAATTAATTTAATATGTTCAAATAGATTCTTTTATTAAAATTAATAAGGAAACTGACCGCTAAGTTACTTAGCTCGTCACCTTAGAGTCTTCTTCACCTGAGGATGCCTCGCTTAGAGGCGAAGCACGTGTCGCATTATCGACAGTGTTGTTATTTTTTATATAGAATAACGGTGACAAACGAGCACACAGACCAAATATAATACAAATGCGTTGTCACCTCTGAGGACTACGATGTAATGCCTCGTTTCCAGTAAAAAAGGGTCTCCGGATCTCTACACTCACCATAGGAAACACAGCAGCAAAAAAAAGCAGCAATTTTACGCTGATATTCTGTGAGAGCGTGGTCCTTCCTCCTTAGAGCTGACTCATACGTGCCTCAACCACAATATAGCTGCAGCGTGGCTATACCACTTATAACAAGGTCTTTCCTACTGAAATGGTTTTGGGGGTAGTGGTGCTGGGAGTAGTGGTGCTGGGATTAGTGGTGACGGGGATAGTGCTCGTAATTGAGGGTGGGCAAGAGGTGCTGTTTAAACTATGTAGTTAAGTCACATCCTTTTATTTCATTAAGCGGATGTGGGCAAAGTAGTTTTTACTAACTTTAATATTATGTACTTCCGCAAAGTTTCTATTCTATTAAGATTAGTTTATACTTTAAAACTACATTATATTATTAAGGAGTAGTTCTGTTAATTTAACAAAAAGTTTTATTTTAAAATTTAATAAAAATCGTTTTAAAAATAAAAGTATCACCTCACGCTCCTCTAACCTCGTGCACCATTCCTAAGCTAACCTAACCGTGCACTAAGCCTGCAACTCATTGTCACTCTAACCTTAATTTATCAAGGCAACAGACATGGTAAAAAGAGGTACATAGTAAACAAACACAAATACAAAGTAAATTAGAAAACAATCTAACTACTGAATGATTAGTCCTGAGTTCTAAGAATACTTTTTTATATGTTAGAAAGTTCTTACACGGGTTCGAATCTCAGTCAAAGCCAATACTTGTTTCCAAGACTATTATTAGTAATAGTAATATTATTAGTAGAGTATTTTGAACAAAAAACTTATTCTACATGAGTTAGTATATTGTGGATGTGTTAAGACACCGATGCGCTTTGTAGATACTACAAATATTCCCTTAAATTAAATACTATGCTTTAAATGCTTGCACTAGCAGTGATACACGATATTAGCCAAATGACAGATTGATGAACCTTTTGAATTTCCATTTGGACGTTGTCGCTTAACATACAGATGTTTTTCAGATGATTATAATTCTAATATCATTATCAAATCCTCAGTATGAAAGTGGTTTTTTTCGAACTAGATATAATTTTACTTTAATAGCACACACGGATGGAATGCATGATGAATATTATTGACATCACAGGACAGTTATTAAATTTAGTTTTACGTAGAGGCTGTAACTCTAACTGAGTTACAGCCTATATACATCCCACTCCTGGGCACAGGTCTTTGCTCATTTCTTAGAGGGTTTTAAGGCAAGGAATTGTCCGCCGCGCTGGCCCAATGCGCACTTTCACAATTCAGCACTTAAAATTGCAATTAAGTCAATCCATCTGCGCTACCACGGCTCATATATTTTACCTATCAATATTATATATATATATATATATATATATATATATATATATATATATATATATGTGTGTATTAGGAATAAATATACTATTAAACATATTAGTATATGGTAGCTGTAATCAAATAAACATCCTGAAAATCACATTCTAACTTGAGCGCATCTAACTAGGGACACTAAAACCCTTTTCTATACTTTCGGAAGTCAATTGACGATATCGTAAAACTTTACGAGTGACTTCCTTCATATGAATGTCAAGAAGATGGCGCTGACATATTGCTGTAAATGATGTCTTTCGAATTTTATTTTGGAAAAGGATAAGAAAATAAATTTGACAAAGAATGTTATAATGAAACTATTTATCACTAGCACTTCTTTATTTTACAACTAGCTCTTGCCTGCGGCTTTGCTTGTATAGACTTCGTTTTATCAACTTCACAAATGTTCCACGTTTAAGTTTGTGTTTTTGGGTTTTTGATTACTTCTCGTTTTCTATCCACATGCCCTGATTTTTTTTTGTTTTAATAGATTTTGTTAAATTTCATTATTTTAGTTTCGTAGTACCCTTTACTATGTTTTAGTATTACCGACAAAGTTTTCCTTTTTGTTTCTAGACCAATGTTGTGTCCATCTACAATAAATACTTCATCATCATCATCATCATCATTACAGTCCTTCACAAGTCCACTGCTGAACATTGCCTCCCCCAAGGAATGCCACAAAGCACGGTCCTGAGTCGTCACTCCATCTAGTGTGGGCGACCACACACTACGCCTACCGGTACGAGGCTGCCACTCGAGAACCTTTTTTCCCATTGGTTGTCTTTATGGACTGCCCATTGCCACTTCAGCTTACTAGATACTTATATGTATATAATATTTATATACTTACTAACTAATATTTACAATTATTATGAATGTTATTAATGTATCTTGCCAGTAAATAAATAACAAGCTAAAATTATTTATACCGTGATGGGTTTGAAAAAATTTCAACACAAAGCTTAAAAATAATAATTTTATACCACTGTTGTCCATAATTTTTTTTAAATAGTCCTCCACCGTCTATAAAAGTCGAGAACATATAATTAGGTGTGATAAACAGTAACTTATCAGATTTGCATTGTTTCAGTTTTACTTTAATAAATATTTATTTAATTTTCTTAAATAATGTGTGAGTTCGTGGCCTTTGTTCAAATTACTACAAAATGTTCACTGGCACTATTTGATTCACATCATTGGACACCATAAAAGTAATGGCTCTCATTTTTTCAGGACCGCGCTCTCACAGAATACCAGCGTAAAATAGCAGGTTAATGCTGCTGTGTATCGGATCGTAAGTGTAGAGATCCGAATACCGTTCTTACTGAAAACAAGGCATTCCATCTTAGTTGTCAAGTGACGTACCGATAGGCGTAGTGTAGGGCGACCCCCCACTAGATGGAGTGACGACCTGGTAAGACATGCAGGAAGTCGATGGATGCAGGTGGCTCAGGACCGTGATTTGTGGCATTACTTGGGGGAGGCCTATGTTCAGCAGTGGACTTGTGAAGGGCTGTAATGATGATGATGATGATGTCAAGTGACACCGCATCTGCATTTTGATTCTTAATCAAGGTTACCATCAGGTGAACTGTGTGCTCGATTGCTTTTCTTATTCGAAAAAATAAAATAGATGGCGTACCATCTAGTTTATGCCAGACTTTTTTCTATTTCTAATTTTACTTGTCCTAAAAATACATAAAACCTAAAATACAATTTAAAATGGCACGTGCATTACATTAGGAAAATTTAATCAATAAAATAAGATAATAACTTTTCAATCCTGGCAACATGCATTAAAAACATGACAGACCTCAGCTCGGGATTCCATAAGGGATAAAACTACAATATAGAAAACACAGGCAATTTTATTCGCTATTCCCTTGTAACAAAAATGATTACTGAATCAAACAGATGCATATATAAAATGGTTTTGAGTGTAAAGTGGGTGGCGATACAATAAATTTTAAATCCATTAGTTGTTGTAAGCAAGTACACATGTTCCGGGTCGTACTCTCACTCCATTTAACATTACGAGGTTTAAATTTGGTGAAATGTTACCTCTCAGATTTTGGAAGCTAACTGCCTAACTTAATAATTGATTTGAGAGAATGCAAATAAACTACACAATATTGTCAGGCGCTATATTTTCTTTGCTTTTGATTTTGATACATATTAAATATTACAAATTTATAGATCAGGTAAGAACACTATGTGTTCTTTTTTAATGCTATAGGACTTTTATTTCATTCAAAATTTAATTTGACAGGTACTAAAATCAACGACTAATTTTAGTTCGAGAATTTAATAAAAAGCTTTAAGAATAATGGAAATAAATATTTTTTAACTAGTAATGTAAAGAAAAATGTCAATAACTTAAAAATAGCTATATCTACGTGGTAAAAAACAGGCTGGACCTATATTATGATTGTATTACGAATGGGTCTGCTCGACCTAGTACCACACTCTCACAGAATAACAATAGAAATAGCAGCTTTATACTGCCTTGTTTGGCATGGTGAGTGTAGAGAACCGGAGACCCTTTTTACTGGAAACGAGGCATTTCATCTTAGTTTCCAGGGGTGAAAATGCGTTTTTGATTTTTGGTTCTTAACGGAGGATAGATGTACATATCTTTGGATGATGTGTCACTTACCATCAAGTGGACTACGTACTCGTTTGTTACCTATTTAAAAATACCTATTTAAAACTAACTAAACTAAAAAAGCTAACAATACATAAAAATAATGCTCTTTATTTTGGCGCACGTTTGGCTAGCAAAGCTGTGAGTCATTCCATCTTAGTTTATTTGTAATTATCGTAGTTTATTTGTAATCTTGTTAATTTGAAATGTCAGAAAACTCCAACGAGCTGCAGTAACTACCTAACTTAAACTTACATTGAAAGAATCTAGGATTACTATCGCCGCTTTTTAGGTTTTCGCTGTCAAACTAGAAACCCTATAATGTCATTATATCTTCTCAATATCATAACTTTTTAGAGTTTTTGGATTATAAGAAAAATTAGGATGTATCTCATATTGTATCATTGGTCATGGGATTATTTTTTCTATAGTTTTACAATCTCCATTATTACATAATAATCCAATATATGATTTTTTTATATTAACGCGAACTACACAATGTATATTGCGTTTAATTTTATTATTTACTAAGTAAAATTAAACGCGATACAATCCTTAACATAATTTTACCGTTACGGTCTATCAAAGTACACACACACACACATAGGCATCCCGCATAGATTGTCTCATAGGATATTTTCCATAGTTGCCCCGATTGGCAAGCGGGTTGGCAACTGAATTTTTTTGTAGGAAGACTGTTTGCCTCTGACGCCTCTTACGACACTAACGGGATGATATGAGGTAGTAGATACTCTTACACCGCCACTAAACAATAAAAATAGCTTAATTTAATTATAATACAACTAAATCGTACACAAATTTAAAAAAAATAAACCTTCTTTCGCCATTTCACTCACAGTAAAAAGTATCGATAATCCTTATAAATTAATGTAATGATTACATTGATTAAAACTACGTTTACGGATTTTATCGCGTTTATTTAATAATTATTTATTTAATCCGTAAAAGTAGTTTTAATCAATGTGTAGTGTTCGCGTAAATATAAGAAATCATTATGATAACATTTGTTTTGTTAAACATAAACATACTTTGTATTGAGTGTAAGTATAAGTAGTCGAAACCACTCGTCTGTTGTAATCTAACAAACACATTTAACGGTTCCGCACTCAATAATTTCGTTATTCCCTCCGGTCACTCCACTTCAAGTAATATTCTACGTCAGAATTATATTTACGAGAAAAGAAACTTTTTTACCGCCACCCCTTAGCGTAATCGTTGGAGCATTGAAAACATTAATGTCACGGACACCCCTGATAACCCCTTACAGCACTCCAATAATACCATCGAAATCACATTTGTCTTCTTTTGCCGATTGTCACATTATAAAATTACATTTTTTTGCACTGGTAATATTTTTATTGTGATCGATAGTTTGCTTGATATTTTGTTTTCAGTATTTGTCTGCGGTAAGACGAATATGGTCGGGTTAACATTAAAGTAATGATGAAGCATTACTAAGATATTTAGAAAACCCCTCCCTATTAATTCTATTATATTAGTTTTTATTGAATTTTTTTATTAATAGAGAATGCATTACACAATTAGACATACATTCTATTGTAAATGGTAAAATATTAATATTTTTTACGTGGTAGAGTCATGTTGCAGCTATATTAGTATGTAGTATAGATGTATCACGAATGGGTCGGCTCGACCGAGGTAGGACCACGCTCTCACTGAATATCAGCGTAAAATAGCAGCTAAACGCTGCTGTCTTTCATATGGTGAGTGTAGAGAACCGGAGACCCGTTTTACTCGAAAAGAGCCATTCCATCTTAGTCCACTTGCGTGGCCACAGCAACCACTTACCATCAGGTGGACTGTGTGCTCGTTTGTCACCCTTATCCTATAAAGAAAATTAACTGTTTTACGCTGTATGAGAAGTATGAGTATTACTTTTGCCTATTGAAGAACCAGAGTTATTTAAATAAAAAAGAAGTTATTTAAAGTTATTTTATTACAGCTAGTACCTACAAGCAAACACACAGATGTACTACACAAAATCTGCCACGTTGTGTTGGCACCAACTTCCTAAAACTGAGCTAAGAGCTTTAAAAATCTCATCACAATACTTCTTTCCTTCTCTTATTAATATACTGAAAAGGCAGCATTGATTTTAGTTTGCAGGTAATAAAATAAATACACACTAAACAACTACAAAATGTTCCTAGACCAACTTCTAATCGGACTATAGTATATGGTACATAATTATGTTTTATAACGTTAAGGCCTGCCCTACAATAATAAGGATTTTTTTAATAGTATTGGGACAAACTAGCATGCTGCTCACCTGATGGTAAGTGACTACCCTAGAAGCCCTTGAACAACTGCAACACCAGGGGAATTGCATGTGCGTTACCGGCCTTTTAGAAAGTAATAAGCTATTTTCTGAAGTCGTATCGGTCCGGAAAATTGCCAATAAAAATTTAATTATTAAAATAATCTGAATTTAAAAACACTGTACGTTTTATTAGCTTTAAAAACTAGTTCTTTTTTGTTATAGCTTTTAATTGTGCTCTAAAATTTGTAACTGGTAACATAATCCTAAGTCAAAGTCAAATTTAAAATTTTTATTTCTTATTTTATTGTGCACGCCATTGTTGTATAATTCCGCTGATGTCAATAGTCATAAATAAGCGAACATCGGTTTATATGAAAAAGGAGCGGATAGCTATTGACCCCTTGTTAGAGGCAGCAGAACGAATTTTATCACGTTAATACTGAAGTCTAAAGGAAAATGTACTTAAAAGTACATTGTCCGTGAATATTAGGGTCATTTAGTCCCGGACACACCTAATTATATTATCGAGTTAGAATTTCTAGTAGAATTGACAATTTAAAAATTTTAGTGCATTACATTCTGTATGTTAGTAAGACATATTATTTTTAAATTTTGTATAAAATCTACTAACATTTTTTTAAAACGTTATCCCCGCACTAGGATTTTCTCCTGTTTCGTGGAGGCAGTTTACAAACATAAATTGCACGGGAACAAATATCCAGACCCGGAACAATTATTTGAAGGCCATACAAATACTTGTTCCGTGCGGGATTCGAACCCGCGACCCCTTCACCGCAGCCACTCATAGCTAAGCCACTGCGCCACGGAGCCGTCTCAATCAATTTAAGAAAATCAAGTCAATTTTATTGCTATGGTGACAATTTCATAATCTAATCGAGGTCTTAAGACTATGAATTCTCATAAACATATGCTAATGCGTAAACTAAGCTATCACATGATTACCTATATGGTAAGTTATAATTAATTTTAAAAATATTATTAAAATGTAATTAATTAAGGCACATGAGGGTAATATGATCAACTTAAGTTTTGCCGCCGCCTATTAAACCAAATCTAAGAGGAGGATAGATACAAAAACACAAAGTCGTATACTATAACCCATATATTTATAAAAAAAAATAACAAACAAGCTTTGGCGATAGTTAGATTAGTTAGACACACCGAAATTTCAACTTCAAAAAACTAACTACATTACACAATATAAAATCGACTAAAATATTTACTATAATGTCAACTGTCAAAATGGCGTCGATAAAGCAGCGCCTTTTTGACACTTCATTATTTGATTGACTGATGAAAGCTATCGTTTCATAGAGCCTTCTATGCAAACAAGGCTGTAGTTTTTAAGTTATAAGAAAGTGACCATAATACACTCACGTACTTTATTATAGGTTTCTTCTCTACTAAAACAGCAGTAGTAGCGCACGTGCAGGCCATTACAGATGATTCAGATCATTTACAAATACGTGTCTAAAATTGCGGTGTCTAACATAATATGTAACCAAAATTTATGAAACTCAAAATCTTTTAAAAGCAGGAAAAATTAAACATTAAATCTCAGAACTTAAAAGAGTGACAATTTGTTCATTATTTTGGTTGTTATTTTTATAATTATGATTGATAGTATACGCACTAAACACACGCTGTAAGTTTTGTAGTATGCGAACAATCCGAGTTCGAAGCCCACCGGCGCCAATATAATTGCTGATTGTGATCTTAAGTTATTGGCTTGTCGATTAAACAATACATCGTGAAGTAACTTGCATGTACTAGACATTAAGACATCGAATAAAATAGCGAAGTCTTAAGTGAAATCAAATATTACTGGAGCAGCGTCGTGGACTGTTTGTTCCAAAACCCTCTCAGAAATCAGAAAATCTAAGAAAAGCTGAACTCAAATAGACATATACTACGAGTATTTCTAGGCTCTATTCTGCGGAGAGTCAATTTCGTACCTAAGACTCTATCACGAATTAGCCCATATCTATACTCTCCAAGGAATGCACTTTAACGTCTTTGTAAAAATTTCACATAAATAGTCTTCTTAAATCCCACTGGCAATAGTTATTTGGAAGATTTGTCACTCACCACGCAAAAGAGGCGGTTGTTTTACCTTTTGTCAAGATTTTCTTTCTGTTTACTCTTATAATACCTTACAACAACTGTACACGTAAACAGTCTACTGTGAAATTCCTTAGGTTTTTTTGATATAGAATAAAGGTGACAAACGAACACACAGTTCACCTGATGGTAAGTGGATGCTGTGGTCCACAGACATCTACATTTATCCTCGATCATTCACCATACGCAAGACGGCAGTATGAAGCTGCTATTTTACGCTGGTAATCAACCAACCACTATTATTTTGTATAGCAATACAATAAGTGTTGCCGTTTTTGATGCTCCCCATCCCAATGTGCTAATTTTTATGTGGCACATACGAAATAACAAATGTTGCAAAAGTTGGGTACGGTCCATCTGTCTTACGGAACGATTAAGCCAAACTCAGCGTTCTTCCAGCATAACGACAAGTCTGTAAGAAGAAGAAGACATTACACGATTATTTTTTTATATTTACGGGAACTACACATTAAATAAAATTAATTTCATTTATTTCATCGTGTTTGATTTAAGTTTAAATTAAACGCGATAAAGTAATTAGTTTAATTTAAAAATATATTATACGAATTGGTCAAAGCGCCTTGTATTCGAATCTATCATAAAATTTTCCATGTTTTTTCCATATTCTATTCTTACGATACCCACAGATAGAATTCCTTACGCCGCCATTTTGTAGATAAATATCTGAGCGAACAAATAAAATGTTTTTGATTATAATCTTAGATAATTTGTATCTATACTTATAAATAGAATAAAATGCCTACGTCTTGTAACACCGAAATAATGTTCTTTTGTTGAGCTGAGGGTTATTTGCGTGGCAATAAAAGATAAGTAAATATTTTTGTCTGTCTATCCGTGTGGACTAATCGTTGATTGTCGTCTTCACGACTGTCTTTACGCATATGGAGGTATCGGGCCTCGGGGTAAGCCCCCATTACCCGTGCTGTCCTCGCGTTCCACTACTATGGACCGGTCCTGGTAGCCTTCTAATGGCATATGTAGGTGTCAAACGGTTGTCGCTATCGGTAATTTTTTCGTAGTCGGTTATGACTACGAAAAAAGGAGGTTATCTAATAAAGTCGGGATTGGCCTTTCAGCGGCATTGAGGGTTGTTACTCGACTCTCTAATCGATATAGAGAGGAGTTCTCTTGGATAGGGTCGCCCGTCCGGAGGGCGAGTATGCAGCGGCGCAAAGTTGTTGAGGTGTATATGCGGCCCGTTGTCTGCACAGTCGAACAGTCCGCGCGCCAACCGGGCCACAAATGGACTAATCGTTGAAATGGCTGAAACGATTGTAATGAAATACGACCATATAGAGAGCAATGTAGAATATAGTTTAAGTCACTTCTGGATTTAGGCTATATTTTATCTGTAAAACTTGTAGTATTTTTAGAGAAAACGAAAAATTGATAAAATAAATGGTCTTTGATAACTATCCTTAATCTAACGTCACATTATTAGACCCCAACCAGGCAAAACCAAAGTGGGTTGCTAGTAATAGATAAAATAATGACATGAC
This sequence comes from Parnassius apollo, assembly GCA_907164705.1. Classification (NCBI taxonomy): domain Eukaryota; kingdom Metazoa; phylum Arthropoda; class Insecta; order Lepidoptera; family Papilionidae; genus Parnassius; species Parnassius apollo. The sequence continues at coordinate 3,511,326 of CAJQZP010000295.1, forward strand.
TTTACCTTTTATCTATTAAAAACCGATTATGTATCCACTAATATAACATCTTCATTAAATTAAGTTTAAAAACCACTACGTGAGGGGAATATGGTCATTCGGTTAATATGGTCACTTTCTAACTCTAAAACTACAGTCTTGTGTACATAGATGGCTTTGTGATACACTACCTCTTCACTAGTCAATCGAATAATAAAGGGTCAAAAGGGCGTTGCTTTACGACGCAATTTTGACAGCTGATAGGTACTATAGTAAATATTTTAGTCTATTTTGGTATAGTTGATTTTTTGAAGTGTTCATAATTATTGCCTAGGCTTGTTTGCTATTTTTTCTAATTATATTAGTTATAGTGTACGACTTAGTATTTTTGTCTCTGCCCTCCTCCTAGTTTTGGTTTTATGGGGCGGCAAAGCTTAAACTAACCGCATTACCCTCACGTACCTTAGTAGTTAAAAAGTTCATAATTTGACAAACGAGGTATATTCCAAGTTAATTTTAAATCGCGTGTACGATAAGCAACCCTTTAAAATAGGGAGAAGGGGTTAAACTAATTAAAACTAATAAATTAATAGTGATATAATCTTCAAATCATCTTCCCCAATTAGACGACATTTACATGACGTTCTAATACGATGTGGGTTTTACTTTTTTAATCACGTTTGATGATACTTTATAATTAGTGACACATTAATTGATGTCGCAGCTATTAAACTATCGTGTGTTATTCCAAACAAGCATCCCACCCTTTTAAAATGGAGATTACGATACTCAATGCACAGATACCCATTTTATACGTTGTAGAGCCACGCTGCAGCTATATTATTGTTGTAGACACGAATGGGTCGGCTCGACCGGAAAATCTCTCATAGAATATTAGCCTAAATGCTGCTGTGTTTTGGATGGTGAGTGTAGAAAACCGGAGATCCTAGTTTCCGGAAATGAGGCATTCCGTCTTAGTTCTCAATATCTATGGCCTATTGGTCACAGCATCCCACTTACAGTCAGGTGGACTGTGGCTCGCATGTCACCTTTATTATATATAAAACCTGGTTTTTACCTGATGGTTCCTGATAATGAAACCCAGGAGTAGTCATTGTTTGTGTAACATATGAATTAAGTTTACGTATAGCTTATAATAACGAAGAGCCGTGGTAGCTCAGATAGTTAACGCTCGCTGTAAATATAAAAGAGCGCGAGTAACCCTGGTTCGATCCTGGCCGGCACCAATGAAATTGTGAGTTGCAATTTTAAGTGCTGATTTACCACGTGCTCTGCGGTAAAGGAAAACATCGTGAGGACATGCAGGTTGCATGTGTGAGGAATAGGAAAAAAATATTTCGAAGACATGTCAAGTTGGCCAACACGCATTGGGGCAGCGCGGCGGCCACTACCTTGCCCTAAAACCCTCTTAGAAATGAGGGGAGGCCTGTGCCCAGCCGTGGGATGTAGATAGGCTGTAAGTAACTTTACTTTTTATAGCATATAATGTCAATGACGCAAAACCGATTCCTTATCCTTGAAATTTTATTTGGATCGGATACAGACTTTGATCTGTTTGTGAATATTTGGTTCTCAAGTAGTAGCTTCGTAGCTAATACAGTTTAGGATAGTCACACAGATAGAGTAGCAAACTGATGAAACATGCATTGACATGTTATAACATGCAGGTGCGTCAGCACTGTGATTTGTGAAAATATTTGGAGATAATAAGTAATACGTGAATTAAGCATAGGATTCCATTAAAACGTTGATTTATTTGTCATATACCTGGCGCAGTTTACAAGATCGTATCGACTACTGCATTATCAGACGGGTATCGCAGCTGTTACCTGCTTCTTTACTGTCTGCAATTCTATCATTTAAGAAATTTATGTGATATCTCAGAGGCTGCGAGATGGGATGATATTGGGTAATGGATTCTTGCCTTAAATTAATATTTACATTAATCTTATATCGAAGTTAGTATATCGAAGCGCTGAAGGGTTTGTACACTAGGGCTAGGAAGGCTGTCCAAGTACAGAACCATAGTATGAAATCTATCCAACTACAGAACCATCGTATGAAATCTATCCAACTACAGAGAGGTGTAAGACACGTTATATATCCCCGAAACTCTTCACCGCTGCATTGGAACGTTCTAAAGCTAAAAGGATACGGTGTTAACGAGTACATTACTCACCTTTCTACTACTACTCCAGTCCTTATGTCAGAATCGCTGGAGGACCTAAGCGCTATGCTCAATGACCTCAATAGTGCCTCCCAACGGATAGGTCTGATATGATATATGAACATGGACAAAACAAAGATCATGTGTAACGTCCATGTCACATCAATGCCTGTAGTTTTTGGAAGCACTAAGCTTGAAATTGTTGACCAGTATGTTTATCTGGGACAAATAGTACGACTAGGTAAGTAGGAAGTCCAACTTCAGGCGGGAGGTCAATCAACGGATTAAACTCGGCTGTGCAGCGAGCGAGAAATTACGATACATCTTCTCGTCAGCTATACCTCAAAACCTGAAAACGAGACTGTACAACCAGTGCGTGTTGCCAGTGATGACTTATGGAACTGAGACGTGGTCCTTCATTGCTGGCCGTACGAGGACGCTCAAGGTCGCTCAGCGAGCTATGGAGAGGGCTATGCTCAGGGTTTTTCTGCGTGGTAAACTAATTAGAAATGAGGATATCCGCAGTAGAACCAGAGTGGCCGATATAACCCAACGGATCAAAAAGCTGAAGTAGCAATGGGCCGGCCATATAGTTTGAAGAACCGACAACCGATGAGGAAAAAAGGTTCTCGAGTGGCAGCCTCGTACCAGTAGGCGAAGTGTAGGGCGACCCCCCACTAGATGGAGTGAAGACCTGGTAAGACATGCAGAAAGTCGATGGATGCAGGAGGCTTAGCACCAAGCATTGCAGCATTTCTTGTGGGAGGCCTATGCTCAGCAGTGGACTTGTGAAGGGCTGTAATGTTGATAATGATATTTTTAACGATATACTGAAATTATGAACATTTTGGAATTGTTACGACAAAAATCTACTGTAGTATTAAATAATCATTCAAAAAGTCATGGAAATAATGTTAAATAATTACATGGGATGGTTCAGCAGCAAAAAAAGGTACTTCAAAATGAATACAACATACACTCACTCTATTAAATCCATTAGACATCATAAAGATGACGTCATCTGTGTAATGCGAGTGTCAATAGCAGTCAATCGATCGATTGACAAATGTCAAATCTTTTCAAAATGTAAACTTAATGGTCTGTCAAAACATATACTTCGTTAATGACTGTCAATCGGAAGTTTTATTGAGGCGGACTGTACTTGATAAATTGTGTGATGAAAAGTTTTTGCAAATTCACATGGTGAATGGCTATTAAATAATGCTTGTGGGGTAATCTTTAAGTTAATAATAACGTCACAATAACGTGATAATAGTTCTTTTAAAATACAGAGAAAATACATTAGCTACCAATACATCATTAGTAAATAATACGACGTCACGGTGCATAATGTCCTCCAGACCTCCAGAATGACCATGGTGATATAGCTTGATGAGAAGAGCTTATCCTAGAGAAACTTGAGGTTTCAGAGTAACCTCAACATGGGCTAAACCTACAGGCAGTGCTAACTAAATAAACTTCAGCGTTTATATTCTAAGTTTTCATCACAAGTTCAACATTTCAAGTTCATCCAAAATGAAATTACTTTACATTGAAGTGCTCAGGCTTGGATTTAATTTTTATATTATAAGATCTTAAGAGAATGGCATCACCCTTGTCTGTCTATCTGTCTGTCCGTTCGTCAAGAGCCTTTTACTCAGAAAATGCCATTTTATCCCAAGAGAATAGAGTTATTAAATTGAAATTTTTAATATTTTTTTTAATTTCAAGCTTCTAAATCAGCTTCATTACAATTGCAGCCCATAAAAGACACTTGCCAAAGTTGCCACGTTTGGCAGGCGGGTAAAATAAATGTTTTTTTTTATTTTTATTTTGTGTATCAGAAATTTTGCTTATGCTGTCAGGAAGATGTTGCTGTCCATCTCCTGTTTCAGTTTTCCTCTGTCACCGGTTAAGACACCCACTGAATGATATGGGGTAGTGGATATTCCAAGTCGATGGTTTCAAAAATTACAGCTATTTTTGTCATAAATATTTTCTTACGCACAAACTCACTCACAAATATCTATAAAGTATTTCTCATTTAACCTTAAAATTTAACAAGAAACAAACTCTCATTTCTCATTGCACGTTAATTTATGGCTATATAAATTAACGTGCAATGGTATAAAAAATATTAAACTTACATTTCGCTATTGGAGCATCGATGTATGTAAGAACCATTTCCACCATTTAAAACGGTCCGTCAATTCGACTTACCGTTTCGTAAGAGCGATGTACGGTGCTTACATTATTTTCCTATTATTCCCGGAATGGATGATCTACCTTGATACCAATTAAATCCACAGAATACACGAGCCCTACTCGTCCTAGTGCGATTTCTTTATTATACCACTAACCTCTAGAATCACGCCTGGTAGGATTCGGTGTGCTACTGCGAGTATTCGTTATAAAGGTAGAAGGTGATCCTGAACATTATGTGATATCTCAGCACAGCAGTGCAGACCTCCCAAACCATCGCCAAAAATAGCCAGGGCTAAACTTTAACACTAGGCTGTTGAACACCTAAGCCACACCACGACTAATGGTGTTATAAAACACACGACGATGGTTAAAAAAATTAAACGCGACAAAATGCATACAATTATGCTTATTTAATTATTTTTAATTACATTTATTTTAAGTTCTCTTACAATCCTTAACCAGTAGAGGAAATTTTATTCAATTAAATAGACAATATTTACAACCACAATAAAAATCCTCAGGTAATATTGAGGTGGAAAACTGGGACATAAAAATTTAAGGAGTTTGGACTCACTCAAAAGTATGAGCTATACCGATCGTAAAAGTGGGTAAATAATACAAAATACAATAAGTGGCAATATTGGAGAGGGGAAATGCCGCGAATGTTGAGCTAGGGACACACTGCTAAATTCAGGCACTACGGATACTAACAATACAGAAAAACTGTATTTAATGTTTTATATTTTAGACTTTTTGGAAAATGCTTGTATGCGTAAATATATGGAGGTGAAAACAACAAAAAAGATCTCTACTAACACCTCTGGGTAACAGTTAGGAGAGTTTATTTATTTAATTAACGACAAAAACATTACCTAAGTTTTCACATATTAGTACATTTTATTTTATTTATACCGGATTATCTTATCAAGTCTCAATATTAAGATGACGTTGTGATCGGGATTAAGAAAGGAATGCTTGGGGTTTACTCATATAGGAAGAAGGAACGTGGGAAGATTGACAAAGCAAACTTATGTTGCAGAAGTGAACCGCAGAATCGGAAAGGGACGACCTAGGCGAAGGTTTATCGACCAAATTGGCGATATATTGAAAATGGGCTAAATTAAGAGTACCCTTAACCGACGAGTTTGTATGCGTACGTATATGTGGAGGAGGCAAGAGAGGTGTGTCAGGATCCTTCCAAATGGAAGTCCGTAGTCCTGTCTACCCCTCTGGGTGACAGGCATCAGTGTTTATGTTAATTTTCTCTTATCATACAGATCAAAATACAGTAGGATGCTGCTTGTCGGCAGAAGTTGATATTAAAAGTTGTATTTATCCAGGCTGAATCATAAAAACAAAAAGAAGTAATAGTAATCAAAAAATTTAATTACTTAATTTAAATGGTTAACTTTTTACGTGGTAGAGCAATTCTGCAGCTATATTATAATTGTAGCGTAAATGGATCAGCTTGGCCGGGGCAGGACCACGCTCTCCCAGAATACCAGCGTAAAATAGCAGCGTAATGCTGCTTTGTTTCGTATGGTGAATACTGGAGAACCTTTTTACTAGAATCGAGGCATTCCATCTTAGTTCTCAAGGTTGATAACGCATTTGAATTTGATTCTGATTCCGAATTGAGGATGAATGTGTATGGGCCACAGCATCCACTTACCACTCAATGCCATAAAAAAATGATTTCGACACTAGTTTAAAAGAAAATTAAAAAAGGGTTGTTACTATTGTAAACCTATTCCAATAAAAATTACATTTTACTTTGACTCTTTAACATTCATAATTACTTCTATTATTTACATTAAGTATTGCATGACCTATTCAGCAATATAATTACGTAACATTAAATAAAAATAATAACTAAAATTATGATATTTACAATTAATGCTAATTATACACAATATAAAAAAAGAAACTATAATATTTAAAAACTAACACTAAAATTTAAATTGTCAAAAAGTCCTGCTTCCCGTGGTATAGTGCCAAGAACGCTGGCTGCGTTTCCTCGCTGAATACGCCCTCTTATCACCAGCATCGATGACCAGCCGTGGATACAGTTCCTTTAGGGACTTCACTGCACGTGGACCCCACGGACCGGTAGTGTCTGCAGCAAATGGCACAAATATGTAGTAATTTCCCAAAGACTCATATTTGCGCCATTTACTAAATTCTGCCTCTGATGCCGCCCCGGCTCTAAAAGAGGTACCCTTGAGATGAGAGGCCGCCAAAGTTTCGACGCAAGTAGCATCCCACACTAGGGCTTTACCTCTCTCCCAGGGGACCAAAGTCATACCGTCGGGTCTCTTGCCATCGTCTCTAAATATCCCGCAAGGCTCTAAAACCGAGGGGATATTTATGGAGACAAGTGCCCTACTATTTTTAATAAACAAGGCTTTGTCAAGATAAGCGCTAGAATCATTGATGTGGTAATTTGTCAGTGTGTCGTTAACCTAAGGCCTCGTTGACACTACTCTGGGCGTCATAAGGACGCATTCACACCGCGGCTAGTCGCGCTCGTAAACATTTACGACTGTCGAGGGATTAAGCCCGATGTGTACCCGGATAGTCGGTTTTATTAAAAAAAACTCTACGAGTGTATCTGCAATAAAATGGTCCAACAATAGAAATAAAAATGTCTAGTTTGCTTATATTGTCATTCGGTAGCTTAATTAAAAACATATACCTTTAGCTTTCGTACGCTGAGCCGTGAGATTCTGAATTTCTGTCGAAGCCTCAATACCCAATTACAAGTAGAACACCGTGTAGTAGTGGTATAAGAATTTTATTTATTTATTTATTTATTTAAAACTTCATATACACAAGTGGTATATAGGCGGACTTAATGCCTAAGGCATTCTCTCCCAGTCTACCTTGGGATGATGCAGAGATAGAATGAAGTAGGTGTAATAAAAAGTTAATATGCGAATACTAAAATAAAATAACAAAAAAAAATTGTAATACATGGAAATAAAATACACAAGATATAAATGGTACATCGCAAAAAATAGATAAAATTACATTAATATTCATACACATATATGTATATAAAATATATAATATACATAATTACAATAAGAACAATAAGAATATACATATATACACATATAAACATACATATATACATATATATACACATATATATATACATATACATACATACACACACATACATACATACATATATACACATATACATACACATACACATGTACAACCAGTGCGTGTTGCCAGTGATGACTTACGGATCAGAGACGTGGTCCTTCACTGCTGGCCGTATGAGGACGCTGGTTCTGCCAATGATGAGGATGATGATTCTGCCAATTTATTAAGTAAGTGTTCCCGAACCTTCATCTTGAACGCGTACCGATTGCTAGCCGTCCTGATTTCGAGAGGGAGTGCGTTCCATTCATTTCAGGTCAGTTCCAGGAATTTTATATGTGGTAGTGTCACGCTGCAGCTGTATTATAATTGCAACACGAATAGGTCGGCTGGACCGGGGAAGACCTCGCTCTCTCCAGCCAACACCAGCGTAAAATAGCAGCTTAATGCTGTATGTCTGGCGATTGTAGAGAACCGGAGACCCATTTTACTGAAAACGAGGCATTCCATTTTATGACTGATGCATCTGCATTTTGATTTGCTACAGTATCCATTTACCATCAGGTGGACTGTATGCCTTTTTGTCACTCTTATTTTATAAAAGAAAGGAATATCCACTACCCCATATCGTTCCGTAGATGTTGTGTGTGTGAAGGGGAAACAAACTGGGAGGTGGGTAGCAGGATCTTCCTAATAACAATTAAAAATTAAAGATTTTGGTTGTAAGTCCGCTAGCCAAGCGTGACTATGGATTATACTACAACTATGGCAATATCACCCCTATGAGACAATCTATGGGGCAGACCTATGTTTAGCAATGATCTTTTGATAGGAGCTAACAGAGTAACACTAATCGTTTATTAACATTGATGCTATGTCTTTAGTTTATCTACATTCGATTCCTTACACTTTTTTCAATAATAATGTTTTCCTGGTCGGTTTTGACCATTACAAATAGCATCTAGAGTATCCCGTTGAGTGCTGCTTAGCAGACAGCAGGATGCTTTCTGTCGGTCAAAAGAAACTTTCCTTAAGTAAATTAAAAGATACTTTTTACGATGTAAAAAATTTAAAATTCGTTATCAAACTTATTTTTTATACATAATACACATAAACACTCACGCCTGTCAACCAGACGGGTAGGCAGAGACTACAAAATGCCATTTGGCACGATCCTGACACACTCTCGCCTCCTCCACATGCTCGTCGGTTAAGGGTGTGGCCGTAGGAGGAAAAGGGGAGATCTCCCGCCGGGCAAGGTGTTCTGCCCGGGGAGCGGCCAACACTCCGTGTGATAGTTCGGAGATGTTCTATATATGCTGTTTATGATTAGGAATGTTGATAGCGTGATTTAGGCTTCGGCATGTTTCGATTGCGGCGCGACTACAGCGCCGCCACATCACCCCCTGCTCAGACCAGAGGTCGATAGTGCAGTCCGATTGCCGGTGTGTCCTTAATGCCGGTGGGGAATGCATGCTGTGTGCGTAAGGGCAAGTGACACCGGTGCGAATGATATGCCGATGTGTAATGAATGCCATACTACGCACTGGCAAGTGATGCCGGTGAGAACGATGTGACGGAGCAAGTGCCAGAAGTCTGCCTTATAAATCTGCGGTGAGTCGAGACGAAGACAAGTTGGACTGGCTTGCAGGAACTGAAAACTGCAGAAGACGATTCTCAGTTGTGAATGGTAGGGGTTCGTAATGATAGGGATAATGACGAAGGCTTGAAAGTTGTAATTTCCGAAGGTTGTTTGTCGTTGCGTGTTCAGATCACGTCGGGTGGTCGCCACTGTAGCCGTAGAAGGAAAAGGGGAAATCTCCCGCTGGGCAAGGTGTTCTGCCCGGGGAGGAGCGGCCAACACTCCGTGTGATAGTTCGGAGATGTTCTATATATGCTGTTTATGATTCGGAATGTTGATAGCGTGATTTAGGCTTCGGTATGTTTCCCTTGCGGCGCGACGACAGCGCCGCCACAAGGGTATTCTTAATTTGGCCCATTTTCAGTAAGTCGCCAATTTGGTCGATAGACTTTCGCCTAGGGCGTCCACATAACTATAGTTTATTAAATAAAGAATAGATATTAAACGTAAAAACACAAGGTAAAGCTTCGCGATATCCATTCTATGACACGTTTATTCCAACGTTTCATGGAGTGTAGACCATCACCGCCACATCCACTGAAACGTAACATAGAGTACCTAATGACAAGCCTAGCTAAATGCAGCAACGATCTTCGAAGCTCGAGCTAAGTGGCACGCCTTGGGAGAGATTTAAGTCCAGGCTAGGACTACCGCAACTGAACTGAAACTGAAGTGAAGCTCCGTTTACGTGTGTTGACGACGTACGAGAATCCAGTATCCCTTTCGATCCTGGCTGACTTAAAAGACGTCCATTGGATATGCCAAATGGATCTTATGTTTTCTTAAATTTACGCGAATCTACAGATTGAACGTGGATTTTTATAGATCTCAGCGGGGTTTTAAGCCCGCATGAGACCCGCGTGAAAGAACATATCGCTGACGTGAAGCACCGACGCTCCGGGAAGTCTGCAGTCTGTGAACCTGTTCAAGATCGTCTCCATCATTACATCAGATTTGATAAACCACAAATCCTCACAAATAAATACCGATTCCTACCAAGGATGATACGCGAGGCCATTGAATTAAAAAACATCCTAATTTCAATAGAGATGATGGATGGGTGCTGCCATCTGCTTGGGATCCTATAGTTAATAAAATTAAATCCCAACCAAGCATACCACAACAAGACTTCAAGATTCTGTAGGCTTGTTCTGCGTAGATAGGACTAATCAATATACAAAAACTGAAAGTAGCCGGGCTAAATATGACTTAGGGACGTCCGACATCTCAGCCCCCCCCCCCCCCCGTGACCATGGGTGTTGTAAAGTACCCGAAAAGTCGGGAATATAAAATAAGTTAAAATAAGTTATTTAAACGCGATAAAATCCGTATAAATAGTTTAATTCAATGGATCCTATGCTTTCCGATAGATGGCGGTCTCGCTAACGCCATGCTAAAAATACCCAGATCTGTGACGGAGTATCAAATACAAAACGTCTGATAATGCGATCGTCAGTATTTGTGCCCAGCGTGACGATTAAGGTGCAACGGGAATGCAAGGCGCGTCTTGCAACTTCACCTGCGCAACGGTCCCACTGAGCCCGATACGCGGAGGTTACGGGCCAAGAAAAAACATGCACTCGGAAGCACCAGCCAACCAAGTTTTAGCTGCAGATAACGGCAGCGCCTCGCAATACTGACTCTCCTCTCCATCCGCGGCACCACCACTTCCGCATCAGTAATCTATATATACAAGTATGACCATTTCTAGAATCTACCTGTATATATTTCCTTATGCTACCTGTCACACGATAATAACTATGGCGATTTACATAACATAAATATCTCAATATTATTACGTGGCATATAAATATAAATATTTCATTGACATATAATATTTCAAGAAAAGACCTTACTTCTTTCTGGGCCGGCAACGCACCTGCAATTCCCCTGGTGTTGCAATTGATCTTGGGCGGCGGTAGTCACTTAACATCAGGTGAGCCGCATGCTCTTTTGCCCCCTCTTCTATGAAAAAATATATATTAATTTTTATCCCTTTCTCAATATTTCATGTTATTACATGAGAGAGAACAAAACAAGACTACCGATAACTGACCAGTGGTCAATAATTGGATTTCGAAGCGGTCACCGTGCTGTATCCGTTTAAAGGATAACGAAGTTATCGAGTTCTGTGAGAAATAGAATCCTACATGTTTCTCATAACAAGACTTAGTCGGTATTGCAAATCTTTTGATAACTTTTACAGGATACGGTTAGCTTAGATTGTTATAGTACTTCTACCCTTTTACTTGTAACGAGGTATTATCTTAATCCTCAGAAATAACAACGCATCTGCATTTAGATTCTTAATCGAGGTTAAGTGAAGGTGCCTATGGATCAGAGTCCGGTATTACCACAGATAACCCCCTTAGGGGGTAATCTGTGGGCATTACTATCTGTGGAATTTTTGTTTGTAACCTTACTTCTAAAAAAGGCCTGTATTAAATTGTTGTATGTGTGTGTAACTTTAAAAATAACGTTATATTGTGTGAGTATGTACGTATATTGAAATAAGTTTATATGCAAGGTTTATAAAGTAATTACATATTACTATTGCTATCAACAGACGTAACGAAGCTTTCAATCTTCGCTCTGAACGATGAGAACGCGTCTTCATTCACCATAAATAGATGTATATATAAATAATATGAGCTTTTACGAATATTTTGCTACTGTCAGATTTGTGGTATGATTTATTAAGACACCAGTAGCCATTTCTTTTTAGCCCTGAGGGATTACAATGCATCAGAATTTTTGTTTATATATCTATAGGCCTAATAAAATAAAATAGAATAATTTTTATTCAATATAGATTACAAGTAATATTATTATTGAAAGTCTCTTTTTTAACTTTTATCACTGGTTCAAAAAACTTCAGTACTGGGAAGAACCAGCTCGAAACCTAGTGGGACTTTGTTTTTAGAAAAATTATATAATACATCATAGGTTGTACAAAGTACTTACAAAATGTATGCTACTTTAAAATACATATTAATTTAAGAAACAGCTTTGTTGCGACTACCTCATCCTTTTATAATCACATGTACTGTGAGGTTTTTGATATTTGTCATCATTTTTAAAATATCGAAATAAATACAATCAAGTGATAGAAATTATGATCGGACACATCCCACTTCGCATTATTGGTAATGCTACAATCGAATGATTCATAAAACGTAAAGGGCTCTAACCCTTTCAAAATAAACTGACCATTGGACAGTTTAAGAGTAATCCGGTCAATTCGAAATTGTATACACGTCTGTTTAACAGACGTGGGAAATGTGGTTAAATAATGGAAAGATATACGTAGTCACAGATTAATATTATATACAATAAAAAAAGAATACGTTTATTCTTCTTAATAAAAACTATGGTAAATCGCACTATGTTAGCGCTTCAAAAACCTTTTTACTGTTGCATTGAAAACGCTGAGATTGTATTCGGACGTAAATTCAGAAATCCTTTTTTTTGTGCCCGAAGCAAATATGGGCAACCCTCCGGAAAGCGGGGGAGGGAGGCGGTGAATGCTCATAGCATACCACTCTGCCGGCTGCGTGGTTATGTGGAGACTTTTACCCAATAAACACTGCCTTTATGGATTGGCTTACCGATCTGACGAGAGATCTCTAAGCCGTATATGAACGCGACCCTCCTTGGCAGAAAGGAGGGCGCACAGAAATCCTCTGTCAACAGTGGATATAAGATACATTTGGTACGCAAATTATGTGAATCACTAATATTGCGATAAGGCCGCCAAAATGTATTGTTTGTATATTTTTATTTTGCATATTAATAATAATAATAAAAGTATTTTCATTCTTACTCATTAATTATGTAAAATATGCGAGTATATCTATAAATATACACACATAAATGAAATTGAAGTGTCTGTTTGTAATGACAAAATAAAAGTATTTAATAAATAAAAAAAATAATTTTTATTATTACAATATTTATTATTTGTCTGTGTATTTGTTGTCTGTTTTTGCGGCTAATTTCTGAAACGGCTAGACCGATTTTGACGGGACTTTCTACATATGTAATAGGAAGAAGCTAATAAGCTAATTTTATTTTAGATACGGTACGACCTAGGAACCTTCAAGAAAGGAGCCAATTACCCTGGTGTTGCAGATATTCATGGGCGGCGGTAGTTACTTGACATCAGTTGAACCGTATGCTAGTTTGACCCCTCTCCTATAAAAAAATTAAAAATAATTAGGATTCCGATTCCCTTCAAAAAAATTATATCCAATAGAAATCAAATGTAATAAATTCCACGCGGACGAAGTCGCAAGGAACGGCTAGTATTGAATATAATCATGAAAGGTATAAAACCTTTCCTGGCTCCAATTTGTGTGAATTTTATAATAGAATATTATTAGACTGCGCATTTGCTTAATCTATATACGAAAAACACTGTTAATGCAGGGCGAACGAATAAAATTAATGTCCTTCAGGAAATCACTCTGCGCCTCCAATACTCATCACAAAAGAAACACTCCCGCACATCCCAAAATGGCGAGTGTTTATTTCATTGCGAACAGAATGTCTCCTAAATAATTCTCAGATAACAGCAGCGAGGATATCGCCAACAATAACGCTTGCGAACTACGATAAAACCAGAAGGTGGAAGCTTTAACTTGGAAGTGCAACGTTAGAACATTACGGATGTGATTCGTGGTATATTATTGAATTTATAAAATAATGCATTAATTTTTACTGGGTCATCTAAATCTATATTATGATGAGTACTAGATGAGTATTAGATTCAAGTACTTTTTTCTCAATTTGTTACAGCATATTTTTTATGTCTTCTTAAATTGCATACCTACCAATAATTAAATATGTGAGCTATAATATTAATTATTAAATTATAGTATGTATTCGTCAAGTAAAAAAAAGTACGAAACTATTGTAGGCTACCTTTAGTGACAATATTTTGATATTACAATAAATCGTAAAAAAATGTCTCGTCAGATCGTCTTTTATTCAGTTCAGCGGTGGCGTGAAATAATCCAAAAGAGGCATCTCATAACCTCGGATAGAAAGTTTTTCTACTGTAGGTAAGTTCCATGTCCATTTTCCCAGAGCCCAGATTCGACCGAGAGTTCAATCGAGGGATTTAATTCAAATGGGCAGCATTCGGGAGATTACGACATATCTTCTCGTCAGGCATACCTCAAAACCTCAAAACTAAATTGTACAAATAGGTGCGTGTTGCCAGTGATGACCTATGGTTCTGAGACATGGTCCTTCACTGCTGGTCGCATGAGGAAGCTCAAAGTTACTTAGCGCGCTATGAAGAGGACTATGCTCGAGGTTTCTCCACGTGATAGACTTTAAAATGAGGATATAATTAGTAGAACCAGAGTAACCAATATAGCCCAACGGATTAGTAAGCTGAAGTGGAAATGGGCCAGCCATATAGCTCGAAGAACCGACAACCGGTGGGGAAGAAAGGTTCTCGAATAGCAGCCTCGTACTGGCAGGCGAAGCATAGGGAGTCCCCACACTAGATTGAGTGACGACCTGGTAAGACATGCAAGAAGTCAATGCTTGTAGGTGGCTCGGGATCGTGCTTTGTGGCGTTCCTTGGGAGAGGCCTATGCCAGCAGTGGACTTGTGAAAGGCTGTAGAGAATGATGACGATGATGATAATTATATGGAACTTGAGACGCTTATAATAAAAGCTGAACTTCGCAATAATAAAACTTCATGTCTCTTCACTAATAAACGTAAATAAGGTATTATTATTATATAATTTACAATTTAATCAAAATAATATGGTTATTTAATTGTCGTCTATAAAGAAAACTTCAACAAGACACACAAATCAAAAATGTATTGTGCTCGTACAATACACTACTGAGGCACATCCTTATAGTTCCCATTTATGTTCATCCTAAAAGGAAAATCTTCATCGAAATTCTAAGAAAATATTGGATAGAGATTAGGCCATATAGTTTTATTGGGTTTTCCACAATATTTATTTAACGTTCTTTCACATGATTGCGACGGAAACTCCGAAGGAACTTATCAGGCACTTGAAAATAAATCTTTCTGTTTGTTAACACACTTTTTTCGGCAATTTGAGGGGAATGAGCAAATAATCGAAGACATTTTTGGGGCTTTCAAGAAAACTATTGTATTAGTTTTTCACTCTTTTGTTATGTTTGACAAACAGTTAATGGAGAAATGATTTCAAATACTTTAATTGAGTACTCTCAAAATCAGGTGTGAATGTAATAGTGGTCCGATTATCTGCATACTACGACGTGAATTCCGGTTAAAAATCTTAGCAGGGTTCCAACAGAGACGGGGCCCTTCATATCTGGCCTTATAAGAAAGCTTAAAGTCCCTATCGAACCATGAAGAGGCTAATCCCCGGGGCTTATCATAATCACAGTTCGTAATAATGATATCCGCGTTAGAAATCGACTTACCACAACGATCAGTAAGCTGAAGTGGCAATAGGCTGGTCATAAAACCCACCAGTCGACGACCGATGGGGAAGAAAAGTTCTAGTGTGGCAGCCTTGTCATCATACACTACGTAACGGTACGCTGTACGATACAGCATATTTTTAGTATGATGGCCTCTCTCTAGATGGAGTAACGACCATATTAGACATGCAGGAGCTGATGGATGAAGGTAGGTCAAGACCGTACTCCTAAAAGGAAAGAAGAAAAAGGAGGGCAGAAAGTAACTCCTTTCACCCACTTTTTTACACCAGGCAGTTTCGATTAGATGACAGCATGAGTTGAACAGCTAGTAATTGCATTTGGCAACTTTATTGCACCTCATCCTTTTTTTTTTCTAGTCATTATTTTTTCTATAATCATTATTATTGTAGTCTCTATTTTACCATGTTTAATTTAACAACTTTTTAGACATAAAACCTACTTTATTGTGAATTAATATTACAAAAAATAGGAGTTGTATATTAACAGTAATAAATACAAATTGGAATATAATTCACATACATTTTCATAAAGGATTATAATATAAGAATAATCTCAATCATCAAGATTATCATTAAAGTCCATCATAAGTCCATTAAATAATCCCTATTTCTCAAGGAATATCTCAAAGTACTGTACTAAACCACCTACATCCATCGATTGTCTACATCTCAGGTCACGTCACCCCATTTTAGGAGGCCGCTCTGTACGATGCTACCACTCGAGAACATTTCTTCTCCATCGGTTGTCGATTACAATAATAATATAATAATGACTTTTTTATGTTGTCGGGCTACGACTTAACCATATTTGGAGCATGCTCCGCAAAATGCAAATGTGTAGTTTTAAAAGAACTGGAGAGACCGCTCTTACTGGTTAAGGTATTTCGTTTAAGTTCAAAGGAATGACAACGAATATGAATTTTGGTTCTTGTTCTATGACAGGGATAGTGAAACAAACACGCGACACAATATTTTGGGCACGCCACCGATCACAAATTTCACTATGAAGTAATATATAAGAGACTAATATATTAAGGCCGCGGGTCCTGAGTCCTATGAAACCGTGAGAACCGCATAGGCAGCAGCGTTAACATCCTCGAAACCAGAGAGATCCCAGTTACATCATGGACTACTATTATTAATGACATATAGTTCGTTTCGTCATCATCCTTATTATAGCCCTTCACAAGTTCAGCCTCCCATAAGGAATGCATAGTTCGTTAATAATAGTCAATTTCGTTGACACAACTGTATTTAAAAGTTCATTTGTGTTATAATTAGGATTTTCCAACCCCAATATAAGTTATTTGTTATCTAATCTGCAACAACAGAAGTCACACTAATGTTACTATAATTTGAATTGCGCGTATAACTGATTTACCATTATTTTCCCAATATTCACGACGTCAAAAAGTTTTTGCACGTCTGAGGTTTTTACACAATGAGGTAATCATTAAACATTTCTTTTGAAAAAATGGCACGTCGATACATAAAGGTTCGCCACCCTTACTCTATGAGATATTAAGGTGTCACTGTTCATTTACCAGAAGCATTAATTTACCAAAAGATGGACTGCGTGCTCCTTCAACGCACCTACTAGTATAAAAAATATAAAAGAAATTAAAGATGTTAAGAATCAATTAGCTATGATCAGCGTCAAAAAAATAAAATGATGTGTCTTACCTAGTTTGGAGAGCACCTCCCGCCTTTCGTTAATTGCGACACCATCCCCGTCACCACTCATCCCGGCACCACTACACTAGGAAAGACACACCACGTCGATAATACGATACGTATTTCGCCTATAAATGCGACATCTTCAGGTGAAGTAGACTCTGCAGTCGTTAACCGCTAAGTAAAAAAATAGACACGCAGATAGCTGAAGCTCTCATATTACTTTACCGGAATTAGCTAATTCACCCAATTATTAAAAATTACCATTGCCTGAGTAGACTAATATAAGGTTAGCTAAATAAATCCTATAACAATACAACACGACCAACATCAACCCCAAACGGAAGCCTGACCGCGGTCGGAGCAAACTTGCGTCGACGTCGTAAAATTTTACGATTACGCACTTACGCACGTGTAATGTTGCGTTCGTCCCTCAGATCGTTGACAGTGATGGCTCATCATATTTACGACATCGGACACTTTATATTCGCTTTTCAAACGATTGCTGGAGTTTTCCGTATTTTCTATTAACTATATATACCTAGATTAAAACTACTTTTATTTATATTAATGTTAATACCCGACGTTTCGGGTGCTTTCCAGCACCCATGGTCACGGGGGACCGATGGTTAATCAATGTATAGTGTTCGCGTAAATATAAGAAATCATTATATACCTATATAAAAATTACGTATCACATATTTTGTCCTTGATGAACTCCTAAGATACTGAACTGATTTCAATGAAATTTTGCAAACTGTATGTAATTTAGTTCAACTTTAGAAATAGGGAATAATATTTAGTTTTTAACCCGATAAGTGACCTTCAATATTTTTTATTGCGAATTGAAGGATTTTTAGGACAAATGGTCGTCGGAGACGGCAGTACGTCTGCCTGGCGAGCTAGTTAGCTATATAATATAGTAATATACTATATTATATAGCTAACTAGCTAATGCGATTTAAAGAAGCGATTTAAATCAGGTGTAAGATTTTATTAACTTTAATATTAATATCGGTGTAAGTGTCGGACCCTCCTCTACACTAGATAGAAATACCAGTGGCTCAGGACCGTGCTTTGTGGCCGTTCCTTGGTGGAGGCCTATTTACATCAGTGGACTGGTGAACGGATCTAATGATGATAATAATGATCAAAATACATCAAGTAGATTAAATTTTTTTACAAGAACACAAGGACAAACGCGGAAAGACGAATTTTAACTATTTAGTAATTTTTAAACTTATCAAAAGATAAAACTTAATTAAATAAGCTTCTGACTGACAAGCGCTGAGTAAACCTCTAACTGGATAGAACGATGACCTGTTGAAGTGTTGATTTACCATCAGTTAGAGTGGTGTTAGTTTAGGAACTCGCTCGCTGCAAATTTCACATTACGCGAGCAACGTGAGCAACGTGAGTTCGGATCTAACTGCTACTTATCATGTGCCTGAAGGTAAAAAAAAACATGTCTGAGATATAAAAAAAATATTTCGAATACATAAGACATCCGCAAAATATTGTTAAGATATAGATAATATATTTATTTTTTGATAATTTAAAGCTGCAATAGGAGTCAATCAATGAAATATAGCATTATTATAAAAGTTGGCATAACAGTACTCTTTAAATTATTAGTGGCGATATATACAGCAAGAACATTTGCAATAATATTTAAATTTAATATTAAATACAACACACTGCTAGGAAACCTCATAATATTGTCTCAAACATCAATTTTTTCTTATATTCTCACTTTTTAAATCATTTTAAACAATCATGGATATAAAATTATATTGAATCGAAACGAAATCGAATTTATCGTAAAACTAGCTCCCATCAACCCCTGAACGGCGATTCGACGGTAGGCAATGCTGTAAATGCACCGCTCATTTATTGCTAATAAATATCAGAAGATGTCGGCGAAATTAAACCATGAGCGTGTCCGCAATGAATAACATATTTTTATGTATATTTTGTTGCCAACGTTAACAACTCCTTAGATTTTATACCTATTATCGAAAACTATTCGATAAACTTATAGGACCACGCTCTCACAAAATACCAGCGTAAAATAGCAGCTTAATGCTTTTAATGTGTTTCGTAGGGTGAGTGTAGAGAATCGGTGAGGCTTTGTACTGGAAACTTAGCATTTTCCAGTACAAAGGCGCACAGTTCTCACGGGTGCATCTGCATTCTGATTCTTAATCGAGGATAAATATATATGTCTATGCGCCACAGCATCCACACCATCAGGTGGTCTGTGTGCTCGTTAGTAACCCCTATCCTTATAACAAAAATATTATTATGAACTGTGCGCAAACGTTTACCTTAATTAATACAGATTTATACAGAATATAAGTATTACACGAAACATAAAATCAAATCCGACTTATTTCGTAAACAAAAGCACCATATGGCATAATGTTTCCAGATAACGTTAGTAAATTAACTGTTTTGTTTGACACCGCAGTTGCATAAGCGTTAAGTTCGAATCATTACTCATATTGCTGGCTGACATTAATAACAGTCCATAAATTATATATAGGAACAAAGATCGAACAAATCATATAAAAATCAAAATTTGAGATTGAAATTTGATCTTAATGTTATTTACAAATTCGCTTGTCTAAACAAAATCATAATACATAAACTTTTTCTTTCTCGTACAACCTCTCTGTGGAATCGTTCACCACCGACGATTTTTCCGGACCAATACAACTTAGGGATTTTCAAGAATAGAGAACGCAATGCACCTGCAACTTCCCTGGTGTTGCAGTAGTTCATAGGCGGCAGTAGACACTTACCATCAGGTGAATCGCATGCTCGTTTGCCCCCTTTTCTATAAAAAAATTATAAAGATGTTATAATGAACACGGAAGTTCCGTGTTCTTTGTTGCTCCTTATTAATAATTAGGAGCATTACCTTCCTTTTAATCTGGTGTTTTTCCTTTTAAAAATTATAAACTACTCCAAGGACTGATTTTTCAATAATTAAATAAAAGTTATTGATAGTATAAAATAGAAGATAAACAAATTAAAAACTACAGTTAGATGAATCAAACAGTTCAATTGTTTCACTTTTGTATACAGTTAAGTTATAACTTATAATTTAGTTGATAGATGAGGTTTATCTGTTGATTTAAAAATCAGCCGCAAGCTGTACGTATTGTACGTATATTAATGTTATAGTATTAATGTAGTATAGTTATCGTAGTTCACAATGCGTGAGCAATCCGGTTTCACATGTGTTCGAAATATTTTTATTCCTAAGCTATGCAGGTTTTCTCACGATGTTTTCCTTTACTGCCAAGCAAATGGTAAATCAACACTTTAAACTGCAAGTAACAATTTTATTGTTGCGGATATCGAAACCGGATTGCTCACGTACCTACTCTAGATTGTCAGTCAGAGCAGCCTAAAAACTCGTCGCCGACGAATAATCTCAGAACTACGTATTTCACAGCTACATTGTCACATAATCAAATTACACATCCGTACGCTGTGTATAGGCTTAACCCATTAGACGGTGCAATGGCGTTCAATTCGCCACGCGGGAACGGAAAATTGGATTATTGTGCCGTTCTTTGACTGCTATGGCCTCTCTATGGTTATTGTGTTATGTTTATTTTGGGTAGTTAATCTTAACGATGTGTCTACATTTATGGGCCTGAAATACCAGTGTACAGGACGTGGTCTAAGCCTAAGCCTAAGCTTGAGTGGAGAGCGGTAGACGGAGCGTCTTAACGGTGTCGGAACTCGGGATATTATGATAGAAGAGCGTGTTTTTGATACGCACACTGAACGCCCCGCTCTGCAAAACGCTCTCTACTGAGGGTTTTACTTAACTGAACGTGGTGACATAGCGGCGCTTTTAACATCCGTATTGGGGGACGCTGCTCAGGACGAGCTATGATAGAAGAGCGTGTGTTTCCGAAAGATTCGCCCCACCGGAGGCTCCCTACTGAATCCTTACTCTAATGTACAGGCCTCAGTTTGGATTTTTATGTTAATGAGTCTTGGCGTAATATCAAAGTCAGTTTATACTTGACTGTCTATTTATTGCTGTTGTCTACTTAATCATTTTCATTTTACACTTAAGTGTTTAAAATTTAGTACCTAGGCGACTGCATTTCGCTAGCCGTCTTTCGAGTAAACATTTATCAGATAAGATATCATAAGACATTTCTCAGATCTCTAGATAATAAACTTGTAAATCGAAACATTGTAAACAATTCAAAATATCATCGAAATTGTCACTGCCGTTTCCAAGTTTCCAATAAGAAGATTACAAAAATACATACCCAAGAATTGTTCTAAGATAAATTTATATCTTAAAATATATTTGCAGAATGATTTCTTATATTTACGCGAACACTATACATGATTAAAACTATTTTTACGGATTTTATGGCGTTTATTTTTACTTTTTATTTACTTTTATTTTTAATTCCCGACGTTTCGGGCGCCTTTCCAGCACCCATGGTCACGGGGGACTGAGATGACTGACGTCCCGATGTCATTGTTAAACCCGGAGTACCTTCAGCTTTTTTAATTATTGTTTATGGTCCGATCTATGCAAAATGAACTGAGTATGTCCTGAGGTCTTGCAGTGGTATGCTTGGGTTTAGTTTTAATTTTATTGATTATATAATCCCAAGCAGGTGGTAGTAACCAGCCTCCTTCTCTATTGAAATTAGGATGTTTTTTAATTTCAATAGCCTCACGTATCATCCTTGGTAAGAATCGGTGTTCTTTCGCGAGGATTTGTGGTCTATCAAATCTGATGTAATGGTTGGGTCCGTCTAGGATATGATCACAAACTGCAGACTTCCCGGAACGTTAATGCTTCACATCAGCTATATGTTCTTTTACGCGGATCCTAATTGATCTGTTTGTTTGTCCTATATAAGAGAGACCACATTCACAATCAAGCTTGTACACTCCTGCATCTTGTAGAGGAATATGACACTTGACGGATGGTAGGAACTGACTAATCTTCTTCGGCGGCTTGTAGAATGTTCTAATAGAAGCTCGCTTCAAGATATAGCCAATCTTGTCTGTGACACCTCTGACATATGGTAGTACAGCAGGCACACGCTCGACTGTGGCCGGCTTCACTCGGTCACTGTGACGTAGGCGCGGGACCCGAAGCTTGTTGTCGTGCAGAACTTGCTTGACGTGCTGAAGCTCGGCGGCCAGGTGTTTGCTGTCACAGATCCCTCGTGCTCTCTGTAACAAAGATTTGCCCACGGTATCTAACTGTGAAGGATGGTGGTGAGATTCACCGTTTAAATAAAAAGTAAAAATAAACGCGATAAAATCCGTAAAAGTAGTTTTAATCAAATATATTTGCAGAATAAAACCGATTCCAAACAAATCTGCTATGAAAATATTGTGTAATAGTATTCTATGGGAATAATACACAAAAAAGGCATTTGAACAATTATTAAAATCTAAATCTGCTAATAAATGACGAAGTGAGGTAATAAACATAAAAAATAATAAAATATACAACCGAATTGAGGACCTCCTTTTATTGAAAGTGGTCATAAGTATACAGTAAAGCTCCTTTTCGGATTAGTAGTGCGCCTAGATCCTTCATATTCACATCTATGGTCAACTAGTTAATCCACCCAATTTAGTGTTCACCTTTGAAGAGTACTACGAAATATATAGCACAATTTCAAGCAGATAAGGTATCTATTTTGGACCTTAGGGCTTATAACGTACCTGTAACAGTCCTTGTTTCGATTTCGCAGTAGGTTTCAATAGACAAGAATCGTCTTCATCATCATTACATCCCCTCACAAGTCCACTACTAAACATAGGTTTCCCTCAAAAAATGCTATCCAACGTGGTAATGAGCCACCTGCAAGAATTAGTCGACATTTTCTAGGCAAACGTTTTAACTATCTAATATCATAAAATGAGTTAAAATCTTCGTTAAACGTTGGCCTTTTTAATAACACGCTTTTATTAGCTTGATAGGTATTTATGAATGCATGAATATGTGTATCAATGTCTATGTATGTATTAATCTAAAAAAAAATATTATTTTGTTCAGTTTTTTTTAAAGAACTGAATACAATACAATAATTTCATGGTCATGACATATTATTCTCACTATGATCATCAACGCATGTTAGTATTTTGAAATCTTATTTTTATGATTAAAAAATTAGCAAACAATAATTATTCCTACATTTATGTTTAAATGAAAAATGGTCTTACTGCCTCGAAAACATAATTAAAAATAAATATTTATTTTATTTTACAATAAAAACTAAGTCATCACGACCCGTGAGTAACTGAAACAGCATCCTCCTTATAATAGCTCAAAAATATGAAAACTTCGCTTGCCACCCACCTGCCAAACGTGGCAACTATGGCAAAACCAATATGAAGCAATCTATGGGAGGGAATATTTTCAACAGTTGACTTTAATAAGCTGTGATTAATGACATTCAAAATAAATGTAAATTAAAAATAAAATCAGATTGCAATATTAATCGATGTTATAATAAACATACGCTTCCTAAAGAAAGTGCATTATAAATAAATTAAATAGGCAACATATATAAATTAATAACACAATAGACAAAACCAACAACCATTGGAAGGGGAGGGAAATTGTTATAATTACCATTTCCCTTCTAAGATTGGAAGCTCGATAATAATTTCACACAATTACCACTATTCCATTATCTCGGGCATCAGGAGCCGGGTGAATGTGACATTTTGTGTCAAATATGTAATTAATAATATTGTCTCGACGTACGATATAAATCTTTGAATAGTTTTTTTTTTTTATTATCGTATCACAAGTGTATTTTAACAGGACATGGACGCAATAAATTAATCGATGTAAACCTTTTTTATATAGGACGGGGCACTGGAGGGAGAGGTTTTACGCGGTAAGTGACCACTACTGCCCATGAATGCCCATGCAACACCAAAGAAACTGCAGGTGACTTGCCGAGCAAAACTTTTTTTAATGCTGTTAAAATCAAACACTCATAGAAATCAAAATAGGTGTAGCGCGGCGGATTCTTGATTTTGAAATAATCTAAATAGGATTTCTAAGACAGTCCAAGTAAAGTTATATATAAGTGATAACAAAATGCTTTTACCTAATTAATTGTAAAATAATTAATTAAATTTACTCCATACCCTCTCAAAAATAAGTAAAGACGCCTATGCCCAAAAGTAGAACTTACTGGAAACAAAAAACGTAACACAAACTTTTTTATTCAGTATATTATAAATAATACTAAGTGAAAGTCACTCTTTTGCTTATTTACCACTAATTCGGAAAAAAACTTCTGCCCTGGGAAGAACCAGGAAGAAACCCTGCGAGACTCCTTCTTAAAATGATAACAGCTTGCAATCATCTATGTTAAACAATTAATCAACACAAAACAAATCAGAAATAGCTTGGTAGCGATCACTTCATACCCAGGGGTTATTATCATCCATAAAATCATTAATATTATAACAATCCCTTTGAACAAAAATTTGACTTGCTCAAAGTCCAAAAACTTTATTAAACTAAGTTTAATAAAGTTTTTGGACTTTGAGCAAGTCAAATTTTGTATACTCGTAATTTCTGGGATTTTGTTGTAAAACCGTATGCATCGCCCCAAGAATGAATTACTGACTTGATGGAGTCGAGTAACTGGTACTACTAGCTTGTCTGTCCCTATTATTTACAGCATGAATGTCACTTATTTTTGTATAACTACTTTCATTTTTGTGTACGTACTACATTTTCATAAATGTATTGAGAGACCAAAGTAAATATGTTAATTTCCATAAAATTTTGTTTAAGCGACTCTTTAGGTTTAAAAAAAAAGATGCTGTTATGGCCTTCTGTAAAACAAATATAATTTCTGTGTCAGTGTCAGTCGCGTATCCCCATAGCGAAATATTATATCACATTATGCTATGGAAATAGCTAAACTAGTCTAGCTGTTTCAACACTAGTAAGACTTCTAATCTTTTTTACAGCACATGCTGCAGAACTAAGTCTGCTTGTTAGTTTTGATATACCTATTCCATTGGAGATTCGCGTCTATTGTAATTGAAAGAAAAATGGTGGTGAAAGACTCCTTAAGCTCCTTGCCATTTTAAATTAAAATCAAATTGCAGATACGTTATCATCCCTGAGGGCTATGAACGTGTAAACTTGGTGGAGCCACGCTACAGCTATATTATGGTTGTAGCACGGATGGGTCGGCTTGAGCGGGGAAGGACTACGCTCTCACAGAATACCAGCGTAAAATAGCAGCTAATTACTGCTGTGTTTCGTATGGTGAGTGTAGAAAACCGGAGACCCTATTTACAGGAGAAAGAGGCATCCCATCTTAATCTTCAAGGATGACAACGCATCTGCATTTTGATTCTTAATATACGATAGATGTAGCCACAGCAACCATTTACCATGAGGTGGATTCGTTTGTCATCCTTATACAAAAAGTGTTACAGAAATTCTATGACGTAACTATTTCAAGAACGTGGTAAATGACAATAACTATTAGGTAAGGTATGTGGATAAACTTTGAAGAAATTAGTATATTCCTCTTGCATTCATATATAACAAAAAGTAGCTACTGTCTCACTATCACGGTCTGACTAATTATATTGAAGAATAACAATTATACATAAAACATTAATATAATACAAAGTTACGACCGGCCCGCAAGTACATCTGGCCTCCTTAATCCGTATTTACGTAATTTTTTGCCAGTTAATGAAATTGTCAGACGTTCACAACTTGCGGTAACGCAATTAAGTGATATAATACGAAGCAGTGATTAATGTCACCATGCTGCATCTATATTACGTTTGTAGTACGAATGGGTGGGCTCAACTGGGTAAAGACCACACTCTCACAAAATAGCAGCGAAAATAGCAGCTTAATGCTGCTAAGTCTCGTATAGTGAATGTAAAGAATCAGAGGCGCTTTTTGCTGGAAATAAGGCATCCATCCATCATTCTATCTCCTCAGGGGTACAACGCATCTGTGCGGTCAAAAAAAAGATCGTCATCACAGTCAATCGTAAGTCTTCTGATAAATATAGAACCCCCCTCCCCATTAGTACCCAATTCATGGAGGCCAAAAGGCTAAAAAAAGAAGCGTTTGAAGATCAGCTTTTCTGACCCCATTTCAGCCGCGGAAGGTATCGAAAGCGGCGTCTCGCAATACAGTCACTTCTCTTCCCCCGCGGCCATTCGATAGGGTGAGTGACGCATTGTCATACAAACACTCTTTTTCTTCCTCAGTACTCCTCCTCGGCTGCAGCTGTAGGGGGTGAGGATGCATATCTCGCCGCAGCCCACCGACACATAACCGATGCCTAGCCCACTCGAAGTGACCACCTCAGACCAGCCATTTTGGTTTCTCTTCGTTCACCATGGATGTCTAAGTCACAGCTACTAATCCCCTCGGAACGTCAAGGCGGGAATTTGTTCTGGGGGGTGCTGCCATCAACTCCTACATTACTATGTCGTAACTCATTGAAGTGTTGTCCTAAATTGAGTCTCTTGTCACTACGAGGCTATCACATGAGGATCTATCATTCCTATAATTTTTCAGTGCTTCTAGCCATATGACCGATTCTTTAAAACATCAGATTTATTAAGCTAATATTATATAACATAGAAAACTCGGAACACTTACAATTCGACCACAAAGCCAAGAACACTTACAAAGGACAACCCGAAATCCCCCCATACAAAAAAACACCCAAAAAAAACAACAAATAAAGGCAGTGGCGGTGTAGGAATATCCACTACCCTATACTCGTATCACTCCGGGTATCGTAAGCGGCGAAGGACTGAAACATACTCTACCTAATAACTACTACAACTAAAAAAATCTGCAGTTACCGATCCACCTACCAAGCATGGCAACTATGTCAAATAATAGCAGTGAACTTTTGATGGAATTTAACAGTAAAGGTGACAGTTAATAGAGATCTCCAGAATTCTATTAGTCGTAGCGATATTCTTTATTACACTAAAACCCGTCCGAAATCATAAAAATATGCTAGTTTTAATTAAGTTATAAATGTCGCCAATCCCTAATTGAATTATTCTACTAACCATCTTCATTACCGAGTACAAAAAAGTCGTAAACCCTTTCTTGGCATTAATGTTTCTCCAGAGGTTCTAAAACAAAGAACTCGCAACGTTTTTACGAGCATCGACTGGTTTATAGTCATTAGTATCTAATTGTAATTGTGCGATTACAATTATTATAATCGTGAGCGCTATATCATTTAAAACATTTGTGATTTCTGTAGAGTTTATTAACATGGGTTCTGGTGTTCTACTTAACAAAGGATAATTACTTTACGTACTTTAAATGATGTTACTCATTCGTATTGTCTCCTTGTGAAAACAAAGCTTTATTTGTATCCATTTCTTAATTACATTAAAAATTCATTTTTCTCAGCTTGATATTATAAATAACGTCTTGACTAATAGTTAATTGAAATTTTACGCTCCGTGGAAATTACACTTACCTCATATATTTTATTGGTGTGGTATGTTACGATTTTTTGTAGTTTAAGAATAGGATAGATCTTTATAGAATCTTAAAGATAGACTAATTGCGTAGCATTATTTTATTTCATTGAAAGTATAGTAATTATAATATTTTCACTAATACTATAATTAAAAAATGGTAAGTACTTTATATTTTATGTCGTAAAACCAAGCTGCAACATTATTATGGTTTTAGTACGAAACGGTCGGCTCGATCGCGGAAGGACCCCGCTCTCACAAAATATCAGCCTAAAATAGCAGCTTAGTGCTGCTATTTTGGCTGATATATTCTAGTATATATTAAGTAGGTATTTTTTCGTAGAAAACGGGTGACAAACAGTCCACCTGGTGGATGCTGTGGCCCTACTACATTCATCCTCAATGAAGAATTAAAATGGAAATGCGTTGTAACCCTTGACGACTGAGGTGAAATATCTCGTATCTAGTAAGAAAGGTCTACGGTTCTCTATACTCACCATGCGAAACACAGCAGCATTAAGCTGCTATTTTACGCTGATATTCTGTGAGAGTGGAGTTCTTCCTCAGTCAAGCCGACAAAGCGTTGTAGCCATCCGTGCTACAATCATAATATAGACGCAGCGTGGCTCCAGCACGTTTAAACGTTTTTAGTTCTCAGGGTCATAACGCATCTGTATTTTGATTTTAATTCAGCTCTTTTTTTTGTAAATTCGTAGTAAAGTAAAATTAAAACGCAACATACTACTGAATTGATTAAAGCAATTTGTCATACTCTTAGTACTGGTCTCTTTTCATCAATGTCAATACAGTTTTCGCACGAGTTTCGATTCTCCACACATTTCAATTGTCATTCTAAGTTGACGCAACGCGATGGCGCTCTTTTAGACGTACCAACCATAACGAATCCTGACATGCATTTAAAAGTGCCACTTTAAAATAAACCCTTTGAATCTGGTTGAATGCATACGCCGTGGGAACCCTAAATGTCGTTGTCTTACCAATTCTTTTTAATGTGACGATTGATATTAATTACGACTATTAAGCTAAATTTGAATTTACAACCGCAGATGCGCTGAAATCCATAGACAAATAGAGATATTTTGCTGTTTAACGATCAGCGCTTAAATTTTTTACGATCAGTACACACAACATAGCAAGAGTCATCCGGATCATTACTAAGACCCCGTTTATTCCTATTGTATATAGCCGTCATTATGCAAATTATCATCGTATATTAACAAATCAACCGTTACAAATTAATGTTTACTATCATTAGCATATTATTTAAAGGAAACGCGTGTCATCTCTACCAGTAAACGTCATGCAAGCTATTCAGTTTTTACTGCGTCGTTAAATTTTTTCCAAAAAGTTCCTCGACTAAATTTTATTTTACGACACCGATCAATCAATATTTGTAATATGCTTATGCAAATTTTTGCATCTTTTAATTAATTCATTTTGGGATCAACCATTTCAACTGTGAGCCGTTCGATCATAAATTGTTCCTTTATGACATATTTCAGTCTCATACCCTTACCAGGGTTGACACCCGGCGTTTGCGACAATATCTTCCGCGCGAATTCATTCCTTGGTGATTTTAAAAAGCAATATTTTAATGGTATGTCAAATTAACGTCTATCCTTTTGTGCGTCATCTATTGACGGTATGTCGATAGGGTTTCTAAAAGTGAAATCTGTCGATGTTTTGCCAACGGACCCCTTTTTAAATTTCACGCTAGACCTTATATTACAAATTGAATCAATGCAATGCAATAATATTCTATTGTAATTGTTAGTTATATACACATTGCAAGTATGTGAGTGTGTGTGTGTTTTACTTTAACGATAAACTCTTTAGTACATGCTACATAAAACTACACAGACTTTTTATTTAGCTACTAAATCATTTTGGTAATCCTTTTTTTTTAAATAAAACTCGTCATTATGTCCACGAGGTAGAAAAGCGTAAGCATTTCTCTGTGATAATAGGAGTCTATGAAGCTTCAATGCAAAAACAGGTTTACCCAACGATGTTTTTCTTTAGGGCTGGGTAACTAAAAACGAAAATAAATCGCTTAATGAGTACCTAAAAGTGCAATTAACAACTTCATTGGTACCGCCAGAGAATGAACTTAGGTTGTTCAAGTACAATGTAATTTAGGCCAAGCATCCTGCTGCTGGGCTTCCACAAATTACTTTAAAAACTATTTTTAACTACTATGATTTGTAAATAGTAACGCTAATAATATTACTTGACCGTTACAGCCTATTAAATTCACTGCTGAACATAGTCCTGCCCCCTAGGTTGCATCATAGGGAGGAGGGAGGGGTATTACGATACTTAGCAAGCGGGTTGGCAACCGCAGTTTTTTATTTTTTATTTTTAGACGTTATTAGGAGGACGCTTCTGCCCATCTTCTGATTTGTTACCCTCTACCGCCTTTTATGACACCCACGGGACGATATGGGGTAGTGGATATTCACATACTGCCACTACACGGTGATACTGATACCGAATACTATTTTTATTTTTTATTTTATAGAAGAGAGGACAAACGAGCGTGCGACTCACCTGATGTTAAGTGACTACCGCCGCCCACGAACAACCGCAACACTAGAGGAATTGCAGGTGCGGTTGCCGGCCATTTAGAAAGGAGTAAGCTCTTTTTTTTGAAGGTCTCTAGGTCGTATCGGACGGAAAAACCGCCGGTGGTAAACTATTCCACAGGGAGGTCGTACGCTGAAGAAAACTGGTGTGGATGGTATCGGGAGATTTGCCACGTAGTGCGTTCATGAAATTTGGCAACTGGGATTAATCCGAACAATTCCTCAAAGCACTCCCCGTGGTATATGCGAAAGAAAATGCAAAGAGATACTACATCTCTTCGCAGCGCCAGTGAATCCAGCCGATCGTAAAGCACTCGGTCGTCGACGATTCGAGCCACTCTGCGATGGATGCGGTCAAGTGGAAGGAGCTGGCACTGGGGATCCCCAGCCCGGAAATGGGTACAGTATTTCATGTGCAGCCTAACCTGCGCCTTATAAAGTTGCAGCCGGTGTACCGGCATGAAATTATGTTACTATACTACTGTATAAATAACTAATACTCTCATAAACCACTCCAAATAAGCTTAAAATGCTTTTGTTAACGTCGGCAGTCAAATGACAGATTCGAAATCATGGCCAGTCCAATAAAGAAGTTGATATTATTGGTCTGAGACCACGGATTTACGAGTTTGCCGTACGCATATTTAAACTTTACGATATTGTTACTTTTCAATTTTAATTCAAAATGTTTCCAAATTTTGAAAATTAATATTGCTACTATTTAATTTAAGCTAGATGGAATAATAACTTACCTTAAAGTATCCCCAAATTTTTGTGATTTTTTTTAATTTAAAAATATTACCTCCACACTAGGATCCTATATCTTGGGGGCAGTTTACACAAACATATTTCTTAAGGACTAACATCCAGACCCGTAACAATATGTGATTCAAACTAGCGGTTCTTAGTGCTGCAATTCATAGCTAAGCCACTGCGCCACGAAGCCGTCGATATGGATATATTGTTACAACAACACAGAAGTATTTTGGTTTCATTTTCCTGTTTACTTTTCATACGAGCGCAAGAAACATCATATTTTTACAACAAATTGCTTTCATAGATGAAGTGTTTCTTATTACAGCAATCTACTTGAGAATGAATAAAGTCGAGCATTTGTTCTGAAATATGCTTTGTTTTCAATTGAATCAATGGCATGTAGTTCATTTTCATTTCATTCTTCATTTATCATTTTTCTCCTCTACAACTTTTCTAAACTACTGGACGGCTTTAGATGAAATTTTGTGTGTGTGATTGAGTTGATTCGAGAATGGTTTAGATTCACAATTGAATAGGTAGCGCTGTTGTTAAGATCCAAAATTCACACATTCGAAGCCAATTTCTATTTTTTTAAATATAAAATGTATTTAATATCTTAGCGACTACTTAAAGTTTAAAAGTTAAAGATAAAGTTAAAACCTTTATACGTCCCACTACTGGGCATAGGCCCCTACTCATTTCTGAGAGGGTTTTAGGGCAAGAAATTGTCCGCCGTGGTGCCCCAATGCATATTGGTGAACTTCACGTCTTTGAATTTTTTTTTCTTATTTCTCAGACATCCAGGTTTCCTCACGAAATTTTCTTCACCGCAGAGCTCGTGGTCAGTCGGCACTTAAAATTGCAGTTAACAATTTCGTTGGAGCCGGGGGATCGAATCCGGTTTGCACGCGTATTATGAAATTTACAGCGAGCGCTAACCGTCTGAGCTACCACGGCTCTTAAAGTTTAATTTCATTCAAATGTGTTGACAAATTAATAATGATAAATTAACTTAAAATGACGTACAGTTAGAACAGACGTAAACAAAACCTATCGTGCAATCGAAAGATGATAAAAACAAAAAAGCGCTCAAGAGCCTCTCAATCAATAGACTTACATGTTCTAAGATGTATTGCATTATGCACTCCACGTCTCTCAGGTCCCGATGGAGTCGAGGGCCCCTGAGTATGCGGGCGAGCTATACATTGACTCAAGTAAGTTATTGTTTAACATCGAAATTTGCGTTCTTAGATAAGATATTAAAATATACATGATTTATACTTGTGTTCAGTTTTACTTTAATTTTTAGGTGGAATATACGATAAAAAATGTATTTGAATTGATTTATTTTATTTTACGAAAGATAATCTATCGTATACAAACAAAGAAGATTGATTACTTATAGACCTATAGCCTCCTCTCGTAATAAATGGGTAAGTTGAAAGCTTACAAGTATAAAAATATATTTTTTATATCATAGACATTTAAGCAAACGCAACTTCATAAAAAATACAGTAAAGAAATTAACCCCTACTTATAAACAAATAAAAAAACTGAATAACGAGGTTCTACAATAGTGCTATCTCCACTGCAACGAACTGCAGTTTGAAAATACATAATATTACATATATAATATACCTAACTAAGTAAAGTTATTCTAACTTTATGTTAATAGACGCGAAACTTACGCGTAAAACTTAGTTTCATTTATATTTATAGTGTTCGCTTAAACATAACAAATAATTAGCTTTTTACAATCATTGAGTTATAAACATTATAACTCAATGTTTACAATTTCTATCGGACCTTGCATTCATGACCATCTTCTTAAAATAAAAAGTACTCGCCCTTTCGTTAAATATGTTGATCGGGTAAATATTGCAATACATTGAATATTTTAAGAATCCAGGAGGCGCGAGAGGTGTGGCAGAAGACCAGAAGGGTGCCAAACGGACGTCCGCAGTCTCTGCTTATCCCTCTGGGTGACAGACATGAGTATTTTGATTAGAATAAGGGTAACAAACGGGCACACAGTCCACATTATCGTAAGTGGATGCTGTGGCCCATAGACATCTACATTTATCCTCAATTTAGGATCAAAGCGCAGATGTGTTGTCACCCCTGAGAACTAAGATGGAATTCCTCATTCCAGTAAAAAGGGTCTCCTGATCTCTACATTCACCATACGAAACACAGCAGTATTATGCTGCTATTTTACGCTGACATTCAAAATTTGTATTATGTTGTATGTTTATTTTAAACATAGCATCAGTTTGAATTCGATGCGGCTCTGTATTACAGATGTCTTTGTACGAATTATATTACATATACTCCTTCAACTGCCACATTGTTTTCGTAAGCGCTATTGCTGATCTTGTGGGTTCGAATATATCGTCGGACTATTATCAGTTATTAGCTTTTTCTATCAAACAATTCTCAAGAGCCGCGAGGAGCTAGAATGCTAGTGGTGTTTAAACCCAGTGCCTCAAAAAGGACATAAAGCCGTTGGCCCTGCGCCAGATCTCTCCCTGGTCGTCTAATTACCACTTATTAGGCTATGAAAGTGAGGAAATGGAGAGTGCAACTGTGCTTGCGCAAGATAGTCGTGCTCTTTACTATTATCCAGCCCTGCATAAATGGCCAGTTTTCGTTAAAACAGGTCGCCGTGACTGAAATCCAGACTGGAAGACATTATTATATTCGGAGGAATATAGTAATGTATATGGAGATAAATTCCTCATTTTTGGTCAGAAATAAAAAATATCAACCTACATACGTCCTAATATTATGAACACTGTTGCGTGCAGGGTAGATTTCATTTTAGATATGTTTTTAGTTTCTATGTTCGCCTGTTTTTGTTTATTTTTTATAGAGTAAGAGTGACTAATGGCCACATAGTCCACCTGATGGTAGATGTTTGCCGTAACCCATATTTGTCTCTCATCTATCGTCGATTAAGAATCGAAATGCGTTGTCACCACTGAGGACTAAAATGAAATGCCTCGCGTTTTCAGAAAAAAAGGCTCAAGGGATTTACACTCATCATTCGAAGGATTTAGTTGCTTTTAACGTTTCTGTGATTACGTGTTTCTTTCCCAAACGAAACCTTCCATTCGTCCTACAACCGTCATGTAGCCCCATCGCGGCTGTTACTTAAATGTTGAGCAGTAGACTGAAAGAGTTAATGAATATTTTAGCTTACCAAATACAAAAGACTAGTAAGTGATCACACTTCATATATATTCACACTATTAAAGCTATTCATCAACAGTAAGACTTTAAGGAATCAGTCGATTCTAAAAGCTTTTTTAGGTCAGCAGATGAAGAATTTGGGTATGTTGCTGCTTGAAAATAATGGTATGCTACCACAAACATCTTGTAGTGTAATTGCCAAATTATACCTGTCTTGAGCCTTATTTCACTTGGCCTTGTGTGGTGTATTTACAACCTTATTATGAATGGAGTATACTAAAAAAAATAAGTTAAAAAAAACCTTACAGTTCCGATTGCAACAAACAATAAAACTTTTTCTTTACAAAGTGTAAACACGTATGAAAAGTTAGATATACCCGTCCTAAATCACACACGGCCCGGGCCACTCGTGCCAAGTGCCCTACAAGGTATGGGACTGACGTTTCGAATTTGCATACAATTTCGATGGCCGCCATGAATCAAATCATGTAGACGAAGACGCATGGGGGAAAGCGTAAGAGGTTAAGAGGGTTTTTTTTGTTAATATAGTGGTACATTGAAGTTAAGCAGTTTTTGTAAAGGATATAACAGTTTTATTATATGTATTTATGCTATAAAACTCGACAAGAACTTTAGTGTTTTGTTCCACCTTTCTTACCAACCAATACCGACTACATAGTTGTCAGTTAAGTAGATACGATGTAAGGTAATCCCCCACCGTATATCCTTCCATAAAGTTTCAGCCTATATACATTCCAATGCTAGGCACAGGCCTCCTCTCACTACTGAGAGGGGTTTTTAGGGTACCTAATCCTAAGGATTACTACATGAGCCCTGCATCCATCGACTTACTACCTTAGATTAATCACTCTAAATAATCTAAACTTACTGCATATCATTACCTCTGATGCTCTGAGTAATTGTTTGGACTAATTCCAGCCGCACGATATCACCATGGCACTTAGCGACAAAGCTCGCGATACCAGCCATACCATCTGGATAACTGGCGGTCCACCACTACTTTAAACTTACTACGATTTAAAATAGGTTTGCTTCCTCACACAACTGCCTTGTGGAATATACTACCACCAGAGATTTTTCCGGACCGATACGACTTAGGGACCTTCAAAAAAAGAGCCTACTCCTTTTTAAAAGGCCGTTTTTCAGTTGTTCATGGGCCACGGTAATCACTTACCATCAGGAGAGCCGTGCGCTCGTTTGCCCCCCTCTCCTATAAAAAAAACCTTATCGTCATTGCCTTATCTAAATACATCTAGGGGCACGGCACTGATTTTATTGTATTG
The DNA here is from genome assembly GCA_907164705.1 of Parnassius apollo. NCBI lineage: Eukaryota > Metazoa > Arthropoda > Insecta > Lepidoptera > Papilionidae > Parnassius > Parnassius apollo. The sequence continues at coordinate 3,546,973 of CAJQZP010000295.1, forward strand.
TCTTAATGTAGTTACGTAATTCTTTAATGTTTTTACAATTTGCATGATCGCAAATTGTAAAAACAACGCATCTAATTATGTCTACTAACCTATAATATCTACGTCAATAATATCTTAATCAATATTTATACCCTCAGAACAATAACTTTATACCAAACATTTTTAGAATCTAGTTTCAAATTTAAATTTTAGTCACGACAAATTACTCATTTCCATAAAACCTCTTCTGTCTATATTATTCACAAAACAATCCCGTCAAGATCTGTTTCGACCTTTTGAACTACTGTAATACGTTTACACAAGAAAAATTGTAAACTTGGTTAATATAGCATACATTGCCGTTTTTGAATTACACTATGTTATTGTATTATGTTATATAAGCAGCAATGTAATGCTATTTAACTGGAAATAATAATGGTATGCAATTAACGTGGTAAGAGCCCTCTTTGCGCAGTCTTTTCGGTGTTGGTTTGGAAATCAACGTTTTCGAGTATCGGGGCGTCAAAGCGTCAAAACCAATCTCACTTTGGACGACACTTGTGACCCTTTCGTCGCTTTAGATTTAGTCCTTTAGATTGCGTTGTATGCAGTATTGGTCAATTGTATACACGACTTTCAAATATGTTGAATGTTTTATTGTTTTGTACATATTTTATTGTAAAATTAAATAAAGTGAAAATGTTTGCCTATCAGATCACATCACCAACCTTTTATTTCCACACATTGGTCTTTCGAGAATTGTATAATTAGGTTTAAAAGCATTTCTTGGAATATTTTTACTTACCATTCTGAGCAAGCGGGTGGGTAAGGGCAAAGCGACATTACCTTGGCATTAATAATGCTATACCTTATCCACGAACCAGGGTTTCGTCACCACTTACAACAAGGTAGGATTATAGTGAAGCACTGGCTTATAATTTAAAATTGTACGTGGTCATATATGATAGAGCCACGCTGCAACTATATTATGATTGTAGCACGAATAGATCGGTTCGACTGGGATAAGACCACGATCTCACAGAATACTAGAGTAAAATAGCAGCTTAATGTTACTGTGTTTTATATAGTAAGTGTAGAGAACCGTAAACCCTTTTTTAACTGGAAACGAAGCATTCCATCTTAGTCCTCAGGGGTGACAACATTTTGAATTTTAATCGAGGGTATATGTAGATGTCTTTGGACCACAGCATCCACTTACCATCAGGTGGGCTGTGTGCTCGTTTGTCACCCTTATTATATAAAAATGAGGGAAGGCCTTTGACTAATAATGGGGTGCATATAGGTTGTTATTTTACTTTTACGATTACTGGACTGTAATAATAAAAAGAAGAAAAAAACTGTGAAATACAGGTTCAACCTTTTTGAAAGGATTTTTGGGCTCAATATTTGTCACTAGTAGCGAACAATATATCTTTTATTTTACCAATATCTCAAAATAAGGCATAGAAAAAGTAATTTTTGCTGTATTTTTTATTAAAATGCGAGTACCCACACGATGTGCTCCTTTATTATTGAGCATCTGATAAATTATAAACGAATAAACGGACGCGGGTTAGCGACCGCAGTTGTTAATTCTCTTTTCTATTAGTTATTAGAAATATGGTTATTAGAAAGACGCTTCCTACAAACTCTTAGGTTGGTTTTCTGTCTTTATGGAGGATATTGGGTATTTGAGATCTCCACATACGAAACACAGCAACATTACGCTGCTATTTTAAGCTGGTATTCTGTGAGAGCGTGGTGCTGTCCCGGTCGAACCGACCCGTTCTTGCTACAAATGCAGCTTGGATCTACGTTAAAAATGACTTCTACAATTAATGACAAAAAACACGGTTCCGTGCTACATCAATCAGCTTCCTAAATGTCTAACCATCATCGGTCGTCCCTCTATCCAGTGAGGGCATCCTCCGCTCCGCTTACGAGCCTGCTGCTATAGACGCTTTCTTGTACATCGGTTGTTGGTTCACCCAGATATTACGATTGACCCTTTTTTTATAGAATAAGGGTGACAAACGAGCACACAGTCCACCTGATGGTAAGTGGACGCTGTGACCCATAGACATCTACATTTATCCTCGATTAAGAATCAAAAAGCAGATGCGTTGTCATCCCTGAGGACTAAGGTGGAATGCCTCGTTTCCAGTAAAAAGGGTCTCCATATTTCTACACTAACCACACGAAACACGGCAGTATTAAGCTGCTATTTTACTCTTACATTACCACTTCAGCTTACTGATCCGTTGGGCTATATCCATTATTTTGTTTTCAATATAGAATTAATAATAATCTTATGACAATGTTGATTTTATTATTATAATTTTTGACATTGGTGGCCCGATAAATAGGTCAATGTAGATTAAAGGGAAATCCAACAGGTGTAACTAAAGCACGTCCTATAATAAAACAAAACGCATTAGATAACAAACTTTTAATTACGTTTCATTAAAACAATCCGAAATATAATCAGCTTGTTACCTACGGACTCAGATGTCTTCTGTATTTCTCACTCAATTAATCAACGCTGCTTTACAATAATCCGAAACTAATTAAAACACGTATGCCCCGCTCGAACAACCCAAAGTCCTGTGGGAGCATATCCCTATCAAAATAATTACTCGGTGGAAGACGGGCGGGGATTATATTTAACCCTTTTCTCTGGCGTCAATTAATTTGACGGAACTTATAATGCTTAGACCACTGGATACTCTGAGTTGCTAGTGGTAATTAGTAATAATGTGATCCAAAAAGCACTACAAAACATTTGCATTAAAAATCTCAAGTTAAGTGGTAGTAGCTTTTACTTTTTTTTCTTAAAAAAAACGTACAAAAATTTCACAAGGACAAGTATTCAGACCCGGAACAATTATTTGCAGGCCATACAAATACTAGTTCCGAGCTGGATTCGAACCCGCGGCCCCTAGTAACAAGTTATTCCTACAGTGGCTTACCAATGCCACGGAGCCGTCTAAAGCTTGCTTCTCATGCTGCATAGGTTTCCGGTCTGGGACCCTCTTACCTTTTCGTGCCTCCCAGAAGTAATGCATATATTGCTGTGTCCACATATGTTATAATTGTAAATGATTGCTGTTTGTGGGGGTGTTGTGTTATTCTGCCTAAGTTTACAATACACTTAATAAGCTTTAATGTTGTCTTTTAGCAGGACACTCGTGGAATTTCTTTCGCTGTTTCTTTTTTGTCAGTGGAACCTAATTTTATCACGTTTTCATTAACTCGCTTTCGTGTACGTTAGGGATTTAGGAGTTGATTTTAAACTTACTTTTTACGGCGTAGCGCCATGCTGCAGCTATATTAGTAGTAAAGTTGTAGAAAGTGTGGATCTGGTCGACCGGAGAAGGACCACGCTCGCAAGAATATAACGCTGTTGTGTTTCGTATGGTGAGTGTAGAGTACCGGAAACACTTTTTACAAGAAACGAGACATTCCATCTTAGTCCTCACGGATGAGAACACATCTGCATTTTGATTCGTAATCGAGGATAGATTAGATACTACGGGCTACAGTAACTACTTACATTTAGGTAGACTGTGTGCTCGTTTGTCACTCCTTGTACTATAAAAAAATTACTAACTTCCTGATAAGCTATACTTGAAATTTCGAATATAGCTCAAAATCAGATAGCATTAAATAGATATAAAAATAAGAATGGTAATTTTTTTTTCTTTTAGTATAAATATTTAAAACGTAAGGTAAAAATTTTCGCACGTTTTATAAACGAAGTTTTTACTTATTACAAAAAAAAGTAAAGAGTTTATGATTGATATAATAGACAAGAGGGTAACATTAAGATTCGAAAATCAAAAGTTTGTGTATTTGCACAAAATTTTGTCACTATTTAGATACTTTAACTAATAAGACACAAACTAATCAATAAATTAGTATTAATGAAAGTATGCTAAATATAGGATTACAATTTGCTTAAAATCGAGAACTCCCTATAACAGTTGTGCGTCAATTAGGCTAACTAATACTGATGCTACCAAATCCTCTTTAAGCCACTGTTAATTAATTTTCGATAATTAATTTGAACTTTGTGCTAAGTCGTATTTAAAATTTGATGGAGCGAACGAACTTATCATTAAATATAATTAAATACGAGTTTATAATATATATATACGTCGTTATGTATAATGGCATTGGCGCTGTTTTTATAGAATAAGGTTGACAAACGAGCACACAGTAGGTACTGATAGTAAGTGGATGGTGTAGCCCATGCATCGATATTTATCCTCAATTAAGAATCAAAATACAGATGCGTTATCACCCCTGAGGACTAAGATGGAATGCCTCGATTTCAATAAAAAGAGTCTCCGGTCCTCTACACTCACCGTACGAAACGCAGTAGCGTTAACATGTCTTTTTACGGTGGTATTCTGTGAGAGGCACGTGAGAAATTAGCCCTTCAAATTGCAATTAACAATTTCACTGATCACGGCAGAGAACGATTACGGTTTGTCACATACTGTTTTAACTTTAATGAAATTAAGAAATGATTTATTTCTTAACGCATTTGTCAAAACTTTAATAAACGTGGTTATCCATTGTCTAAATATACGGAACTTGTTCAAAGTGAAACGGATTCCATAATATAATATAAACTAACGTGAGATACACGAAGTTTATTCTCTAAATATTCTCCAGAGACAAGTCTAGCTCGAGGCGAAATGGAAGGTGATATGGTGCCTACCATTTGCACAATTATTTTATACTATAATCTTAATATTAAAAATAAATATTTTAATGAAATTAGGCTTGTGCTCGTAGCTTTTAATATTTTTATGAACGTTGTGATGATGACATAATTAGGTATTAAGTTTAATGAATCACATTACTTAACATCACCATTATCGTTACAGCATTTTAAATTCCACTACTGAACATAGGCCTCCCCCATAGATAGTCCAATAGGGGGGATATTTGCCAAAGTTGCCACGCTTGGCAAGCGGGATGATAACCGCTGTTTTTTTAGTTGTTATTACGAAGACGCTACTTATAACCTTATAACTTTAATCGAAACAAAAGGTTATATTCGATTTTACTCCGAAGTATGCGATAAATACAGAGTTGTTAAAGCCGTGCTATAATAACACTATATAGCTTAACGTAGACTTACTTAGTGACGTAACTTTTAAGTAATTGAAATCGTCATAATATAAAATTCATTGAAAAATGGCACAAAATACATACACATTTCTAAATTTTATAGGTTAAATAAACTGGTAATAAAGAAGTACTGATCGATTACAATCATCAATTTGAAAGACACTACTATGTCAGGATTACATTTTTTCACAGATTGAAGGCACATGAGTAGATAAACGGAAATCTACTCTTGTGCTGAAGGTACTTGTATCATTAAAAAATAATGATTATGTAATATTATGGGTATTATATCAGGTTCGAGATTATCTAAGAATAGACTTAAATATAATTATAGTGTGTAGTTGGGCAATATCTTTCTAATTATTTCTTCATTCATTTTTCAATCTATAACTAACCACTTATCTCAGTATATAAAAATTAATTGATGTCCGTTAGTCAAATATAAAAAAAAACTCTAAAATGGCTGGTTCGATTTTGATGAAAATTTTGTGTGTTTGAGTGGGTGGCTTAAATTCACAATCGGACCCGGTGCATGCAAAGCCGGGGCGTATCACTAGGACTATAAAAATAGGGCTATCATGTACTCAGATAAATAATTAAAATCAAATGGAATGAAAACTTCTTGACGTAAGAAATTTCAATTTTGTTCTTCAAACGTGCAATATGTTTTGTAATCTACAAACTCAGAACACTAACTTGCTTTAGTTATTGTACTGAGTCTACAATCGTTTCAAAATGAGATTCTTCTGCGCAGAGAAGAAACGGCGAAATTATCTACGCAGGTATCTTTTTTTTATAAGATATTCTTTTTCAAAGTTGAAAAGGAATAGACCCATAGGTAATCAAATCATGTTTTTCATAAAATTACACAACAATGTTACTGTAGAAAATTTTTCATTAGTCTTTTAATTGTGGCAAGTCAAAGTCAGTATTATAAACAAAAGAATAATGATATCTGGGCTATACTATTTGGTCCAGCATCTTACGAAATATAAATGTATTCACAGTTCGGCATATATAATTTAATTTCCTCTTGTATTTAATTTTTTGGTATTATTCTTCTACTGTGTCTTTAATTTTGAACTTGTGTGTTTTTGTACCTAAGGCAGCGTATGAGAATCCACTATTCTCGTATATACTACATCAGCTCTTGGGTGTGTAAGTGGTGACAATACGGAAACTGAAACTGGAGAACGGTGGTAACTATGGCAAGTATCTCTCCCATGAGGCAACCTACGAGGTGGAATGTTCAGCGGTGACCTTACACGGCCTGATGAAGAAAAAGAAAAAGAAACGAATAAGTAGCGCCCCATTCGATGACAGATAATGTAGTTTTCATAAACCTTATTATTTTTAAAATGAAATTAATTGCATGAATTTTATAGCCTAAAATTTTATTTTAAGCTTTATTTTAAGCTCTGAATTCCCGAAGATTCGCTATATTATGGTTGAATGAGTCGGCTCGACAGGGTGAAGACCATGCTCTCTAAGAATACCAGCGTAAAATAGCAGCTTAATACTGCTGTGTTTCGTATGGTGAGTGTAGAGATCCGGAGATCCTTTTTACTATCTGTATTTTGATTCTTAGTCGAGGATATAGCATTCACATACCATTAGTTGGACTGTGTGCTCGTTTGTCACCCTTATTCTATAAAAAAAATGATTTACAGCTCGCATGATTATGGAGAGGACGGGGGAGACTGAGGTCGTAGCTAATGAATCTATCTTTTACTTTTAAATATTAATCTTTAGTCAGATCTATGCCGAACGAACTTACAGTATCTAGAAGTAGTAACCCTCATCGGTTTGCGCATTTAGCACCTTTGCAGTGCTTTGTCGTTGTTTAAAAACTATTTCCAAATCATAGTCTGCAAAAAATTGATAGAAGTTGTTGTTGGTTAAGGACCGTGCTTTGTGGCATTCCTTGGGAGGGGCCTATATTCTGCAATGGACATGCAAACGGCTAATATTTTTGAAAAATAGTTCTAGGCCTTCACGAAACGAAAAAAAGAAAATTAATGATATGATGGTGATATTGATGATCGATTTTTTAATTTCAAAAATGACATCGTCAACTCTAGCGAGTTTACAAGTAACCGACGTTAGCAAATGGTAGGGGCGACAAATGCAACGCTATTATCATACGTCCCGGAGCGAGCAGCAACAAAACGTTTGTCTTTTTAGCACATTTGTTTAAGCGATAGTTGTATTTCTTCGTCGCGCACATTTCCCTGTGAAAGCAAGAAAAAGAAGAGACCGATATTAAGAAATTGGTCGTTTCTGCGTCACGCCCGGGGAAAAATCTTTGTTATGTGCACTAGGGGAAATTCACTCTTTATTTAAACACTGAAAATGCTTATACTTTGGCAGCTTGCTTCTATGTCACATAATATATTCTAAAGACTGTACGTTTTTGTTTGTTTGTGTAAAAAATATTATTACTTTAAATAAATGTTTCCCCGCACTATGGACTTCTCCTGTATTGTGGAGTCGTTTGACAGACATAAATTGCAATATACGTTTATGCAAACCGGAGACAATCTGTAGGCCATACAAGTACCTATACAATAATAGTTACCATTTTGATATATGTAACTGCCTGCCTGTCCTGAAACTTTACAAACAGGTAGAAAGCAACGCCGAAAGTGATCTAAGCTATATTTCATTCGATAATCATGATTTCTATTACCTACATGAAGCTCAAGTTTATAAAAGATATATAAGTACTTTCCAATTATTTATGTATTCAGTTTTTTTTAATGATTTTTTGATCTTCAATCTAAGTTTTTCATAAAACAATAAATATAAATGTAATGGTAGATATATTCGATGTTTACGCATGGAAAGCACAAAGTAAATTAACGGTTTTGTTAAAGAAAATGCTTGTCTAACCAAAGGTTATAAACAAAATTAATGACTAACAGTCTAATTCTTCCTTTATATTAAAATTATTTTATAATTCCGGAATGAATTACCAGGGTACTAGATAACACTATAATTACGGAAAATTCTCATAAACGCTGAAGCAATTAACGAACGCAATTCTACCGCTCAGTAGGGCGACCACGGCCATTCAATCAACATCGGGACATAATCATAAAGCGTCCGGCACGCGGACTCGTAAATACGCGTCCGGGTGCGTCCGCCCGGACATTTATTGCCCTGGATATGAGATCGCGTTGAAACGTTATGACGCAGATCGCAAATCGCATGGGGCGCCTGCGATTGATACGGGATTGAATATTTTTGGTAATGCAATTGTATTTAAAAAGTTATATTTTATTATATCAAGTTTATTCTTCTATGTATAAAGAGCAATCATTAGTTCGTAGCAGTTCAATACTCGGCTCTTTTTAATGCATAATCCTTAGAAAAAGTATTAGCGTATAAGCGAAAACTATGACCAATGTTGGTCTAATGAAATAAAAATAATTTCACAAAAAATATGATTCCCACCAGACTGATGTATAGCCTAGTGCTTATTTCTACCTGGATTTCGGCTGTGTAAGTATTATTACTGTTGTTGCGTCTCAAACTATGGTATAAAAACTTAGAGAGAACAAAATAGATTATAATGATTTCTTAAATTTACGCGAACACTACACATTGAATAAAACTAAATTTACGGATTTTATCGCGTTTATTTCACTACTTTTACTTATTTTAAATTTGCTATAGTGTTCGCGTAAATTTAAGAAATCATTATGTGAACCAGTATGAACTGGTGATAGCAAATAAAATTCGCCGATTAGAAGATCTTAAAACCAAGGGCGCAAGATATATAACATCTTTAAATTTCTTGAAGAGATGCAGAGACCATAATCTCATTCTTACGTGTGTCAAAACATCAACAAAAAAAGGACATTCGAGGAAGCGCAAAGATCTTAAATCAGGCAAGTAAAAAGTTGTTACGAACGGTGATTCAGCAGAAACGGTTCGATTTACATTTCATAAACAACACCACAGACAATTTTTTCAGTGAACTAAAGACAGTTTTAACGACATTTGATTGTAATAATAGCATCGAAACTTTAAACAAACGAGAAACTTCAAAATACATTGAATGCAAACATAACAAATCGAAAAATACCAAAAATTAACGATCAAATCAAATGCCAACCATCTAAGTCAACGTCAGAACGAAACACAACCGTTGACCACAGACGCAAACAATAAACAACCACGGTCTAATCTGTAATCTGTCAAAACATACTCTGGACGAACCAACAATAAAGGTATTAGCGAAGGGAATGAACTTCGCATTAACACCACAAGAAATCCCGTACGAAGAAATTATCTGCAGTGTTGAGGATTGTCTGTTTAAAAATAATATTGGTAAGGAAGATTTGGAGGCTTTACGCCAAGTTATTTCGTCCTTGTTACGTCGTAGTGCAGTGCCGAAACCAAACCTTCCTAAAGACGAATTTACAGCGTTGATTAACTTACGGAACAGACCGAGCTAACGATTCTCCGCACGGATAAAGGAAATGCTACGGTAATAATGGACACGTCAGAGTATAATTTTAAAATACTACAGCTTTTATCGGACGAAAGTACATACAAAAAGGTCAAAACAGACCCCACAACTAACACGCTTAAAGCAACTAGCGATTTAATAAAGAAATACTCCGAAAAATTTAATCTCGACGTGAATTCGCTAATACTATCATGTACCAAACCACCGAGGTTGTATGGGTTACCGAAGATACACAAACCAAACGCTCCACTATGTCCTATAGTGAGCCAGATCGATTCACCAACTTATAAGCTGGCACAACAGTTGGCAAATACTGTCACCACTGAGAGGACATACCAGAGCACACACAAAGGATTCATACCATTTTGTTAGTGAGATAAAAGACCTACATCTCGCTGACAATGAAACTATGGTCAGTTTTGATGATCAGTCACTATTCACATGCCTACCTATTGAAGATTGCATATCAATTGTAACTAGGAAGCTAGAAGATAATAACATGCCTGCTGAATATGCAGTATTACTCAAACACTGCCTCACATCTGGCTATCTATTGTGGAAGGAAGAGTTCTACAAGCAAGAAGATGGTGTGGCGATGGGCTCACCTGTATCTCCCATAGTCGCCGACATATTCATGGAGGACTTCGAGGAGAAAGCCCTTCCTACTGCTCCTGTAAATCCAAGATTCTACAAGCGGTACGTAGACGACTCTTTCACAATTTTACCATCTGACAAAGTAACTGCATTTTTAAACCACCTTAACTCTATAAACTCTAAAATACAATTCACAATGGAATTAGAGGCAAATAATTCTTTAGCTTTCCTAGATGTATTAGTCATTCGAAATCCTAATAACACAATTGGTCCCACTGTGTGTAGGAAAAAGGCCTATACCAACCGATATTTAAATGGTGAATCTCACCATCATCCTTCACAGTTAGCTACCGTGGGAAAATCTTTGTTTCAGAGAGCACGAGGGATCTGTGACAGAAAACATCTGGCCGCCAAGCTTCAGCACGTCAAGCAAGTATTGTAAGACAACATATTTCGGGTCCCGCGCCTACGTCACAGTGACCGAGTGAAGCCGGCCACAGTCGAGCGTGTACCTGCTGTACTATGTCAGAGGAGTCACAGACAAGGTTGGCTACATCTTGAAGCGAGCTTCCATTAAGGGGAAATATAACCTCAAATGGCTTAGCAAGATTCTCCGTTATGCCGAAAATATTGCAGCATTAATTTTGAAATAAATATATGGTAAAGTTGAGGATTAATGTTAAGGACTATGTTAGACGAAAACACGATTCCGTAAAATTTTCTCGATAGAAAAAAAATCCAAAATTACCTCCAAAATAAACAATAAACCGCTGTTATTCATAAAATACTTTAAATAATATCATGAAACATTGCATACTAACTGAACTAACTATAAAGCAGTGCTTATGTTATTTACTTTTTTTTTAAATACCACTATTTTCACTGTAAAAAGAAATTACCTAAACTATCGGCTTCTTGAAGCTTGATTCCTGTCGCCCGGTCAGTTTCGCTTCGGCCTTTGAAGGGGGAAGTTGTGTCGCCTACGATCAGAATACACATTACGCAACAGGACGACGTAAAATTAAAATGGGAAATAACCATAATAAAAATAATAAGCGGCTGGCTTGACGTTAAGAAACAGGCATAAATATGATAAACCTAATGAAATAAGTATCTAACGACCTATCTACTTACAGTGTTAGTGATTACAAACATGTCGGTACATAGCATACGACGCGCGGGGAAGTGGGTGCCAAATTAGAATTTGAGCTGACTTACTATATGCTCTTAAAACATACTACAAGCCGCCGAAGAAGATTAGTCAATTTTTACCATCCGTCAAGTGTAATATCTCTATACAGATGCAGGAGTGTACAAGTTAGATTGTGAATGTGGTCTCTCTTACATAGGTCAAACAAAAAGATCCATAAAAACCCGCGTGAAAGAACACATAGCTGACGTGAAGCACCGACGCTCCGGGAAGTCTGCAGTCTGCGAACATGTTCAAGATCTTTCCCACCATTACATTCGATTTGATAAACCACAAACCTTGCAAAAGAACACCGATTCCTACCAAGGATGATACGCGAGGCTATTGAAATTAAAAAAACATCCAAATTTCAATAGAGAAGATAGATGGGTGCTGCCACCTGCTTGGGATCTATAATTAACATAATTAAACTCAAACCTAAGCATACCACTGCAAGATTTCATGATACTATAAGCTTGTTTTGCGTAAATCGGACCAAAAATTAATATTCAAAAACTGAAGGAAGCTGGACTAACTATGACATTGGGACGTCAAAAATCTCAGTGTCCCCCCCCCCCGTGACCATGGGTGCTGTAAAGCACCGGAAACGTCGGGAATTAAAAATAAGTAAAAGTAGTGAAATAAACGCGATAAAATCAGTAAATTTATTTTTATTCAAAATAGATTATTTTACTATTCAACACAGCTGTGCCCCGCAGACGTTTCAATGCTTTTCGTGCCAAACCTTTGCGCGAGCTGCATGAAAACTTACCAAAGTTTCATCGTAGTCAGTTGAATGATATAGGAATGCATAGAAAACGAACATACTAACAAACATGTATAAAATGTAACCAAACTTCGCAGTCAAGCACACAACAACATAACAAAGTTTCATTATAATTGTATGAGTGGTATAGAAAAGAATATGCGACAAACAAATAAACATTCATTTTTATATTATATTAGCAAAGTGCAGCAAATTCTGTCCTTGTTATCTTTTTTTTTCTTTTAAAAAAACGTTACCGTAAATTGCACAAGGACAAACATCCAGACCCGGAACAATTATTTGTAGGCCATACAAATATACTTGTCCCGTGCGGGATTCGAACCCGCGATCCCCAGCACAGCCACTCATTTCTAAGCCACTGCGCCACGGACAGTAGAAGAAATATGTAGAAGTTGAGGTACTACAGCGCCATCTAGTAGTGAGTTGTAACTGGAAGTCCATTTTAGTAAGTTTAGATATAGATAAGTAATTTTATATTTTAGATAGATTTATTGATGGGGTTAGGTACCATTAAAATCTAAAGGCAACCACAAACTATATTTTAATAAAAGTTAAGACTAACAAGAAAGGAAATTCTATAAACCATGCTTTTATTATATTTTTATAAGATTTTATGACGGTAAGACAGTGGGATTTAAAATCTAAGGCTACATCATCACTTACTAAAAAGTGGTATTCTTGTATGGCACTGGCTTATAATAAATTTTAAAAAAAATACCGTTACGCATCACCGTTATCGGTCCCAACTATAACAATATTACGAGCAACAATAAACGAGTTCTTTCGATAGAGACATCCGCAAATAAATTTCAGCAGGGATAATGACGTCACGGAAGCCGCTACCGAAATATTTTTACGAATGCGCAGTGCACGCCGTAAAAGGTTTACGAGCTACGATTCGAACGGACCTGGGTGTATTAATGAGACGCTTAATAAATGTATTATACTATTATTTACTGTGTATATTTACGCGACCTGTATTATATATATATATATATATATATATATATATATATATATATATATATATTATACTCGTATGTGTATACGTATATAGGTAAATGTGGTAGAAATTTCTACTTTCATCCTATTTCATAAAAAAATGTGTGTTGTTTAAGTTTTTTTTTAACATTTTGATAGTCGCCTCTAACGATATTCACGGACTAAATGGGTGATGCTAATGTATTCATTGGTCGAGCCGACCCATTCGTACTGCAGCCTTAACTCTACATAATTAGTAAAACAATGAACAGATCAATTAGATAAAATATTTCTAATCGGTATATTTCTAATTAAACATTTTTACGTTCAACTATTGAAGTCAAGGCTCTTCTCACTTTTGGTTTTAATTTTTGTTGGTAAGTGGATGTTGTGGCCCATAGACATCTATATCTATCGTCGAGTAAGAATCAAAATACAGAAACGTTGTCACCCCTGTAATGTCGGTGGAAATGTAAGCAATAGATTGAGATGTATGATATAATATTATATAAGATTTCATCGATTTTCGTTATGGTTACCGCTAGTGATATCAGTAGGTACTGGATTTTTATCGCTCAATTGCAAAGTATAGCCATTCAAGAGACGTTTGATATTATAGCCTTATATATAAAAAAATATATATATATATATATATATATATATATATTGTTATTAATGGAGTTTACTTCTTTTATATATAACGCACGCTATGATAAATACATACGTAGTAAAGTCAAGCGTTAACACTAAGTGAAGCCGTTACGGTTTACTCGCGCGCTTATTACTACCCATATAACAAAATATTGATTAATGTAATATAAGTCATATATTTTAATGTAATATAATTTGCGTAATATATTTTCATAAATTATTAAAATAATATAAATAAATATGTGGGTTCATTTATATCCTTTGCATATTGCAATTATTTTGAGACAAACGTTTTTCAGAGTAAACTCCAGTCACGCGTCGGAGCTAACACGCATATTTTAATGATATAATATATAGAATAGTTAAATCTGTAATGGGTACATAGGTCGTCGGGAATTTATAATAAGTTAAAACGCGATAAAATAGTGTTTTGCGTGAAATGTAAATTTTCCTCTGTTAGCTTCCAATACTAATTATAAATTGCATTTAGACAGCAATCAAATAATCATACAATCAAACTTCTATAAATAATGATAATTAAAAATTCAACTTATCTTATTACTATGCAAGAGAGCGTAGCCTGTTCAATACTTTTAAAACTTGCTCTAACTGGTTCCGTGGTGTAGTGGTTATCACATCCGCTTTACACGCGGAAGGCCGCCAGTTCGATCCTGGCCGGAATCAACTCTTTTTTAACATTGTATTTTAGTACAATAAATAAAACATGCACACTTTAAATGTACTCCATTAACAAAAGGTTAAATTTGTTTTTTTTTTTAAACCAACATGTTTTTAATTAAATAAAAATAATAATTAAAATTACAATATTTACAATTAATATTAATTATATACAATATAAAAAAGAAACTATAATGTAGAAAAACTAACACTAAAAATTTAAATTGTCAAAAAGTCCTGCTCCCCGTGGTAAAGTTTTGTGTTCTTGGCATCGCTGGCTGCGTTTCCTCGCTGAAAAGCTATATTAGCTCGCCTAGCCTTTGAGGAAAGAATCAGACCTCTTATCACCAGCAGCAACGACCAGCCGTGGATACAGTTCCTTTAGGACTTCACTGCACGTGGAACCCCACGGACCGGTAGTCTCTGCAGCAAATGGCACAAATATGTAGTCATTTCTCAAAGACTCAGGCATTTGTCTGCCTCAGATGCCGCCCCGGCTCTAAAAAAGTTACCCTTAAGATGAGAGGCCTCCAAAATGTTAACGCAAGTAGCATTCCACACTAGGGCTTTACCTCTCTTGCAAGGGACCAAGTCGTACCGTCGGGTCTCTTGCCATCGTCTCTAAATATCCCGCAAGGCTCTAAAACCGAGGGGATATTTAATCAATTAAATCGACATAAAGAAGTTGTTATTTTTTTATGTATTAAAACACTGGCAGCCTTTCAAAAATCCAAAATTTTCGTGTAATACAATGTTTATATGAAATTTTATTTGGCCATTCAACTATACTTTAATAGGTTACTTCTGTGTCATTTATTTCTATTTTATTAATATATTTTTTAATTTTTAAATATAATATTAAGAAAAGAATTATTTTATTTCAGCTGTTGTATTAGAATATTCCTCTCATTACATTATATACAGCCTTATCACGTGTAAAGTAAATTCCACAGCTGTTCATGATCCTATGTCATCCCGTGGGAGCTGTGTAAGGCAAAAGAGGGAAACTAAGACAGGAGGCATCTTCCCGATAACCACTAAAAATAATGAAAATGCTGCAGTTAATTAACTGAATCAGGCGTTAATTTCCAGAAATGCATTTGCATTAAAGTTGTTAGAAATTAATTTGCCATAACCGTGCAATAAAATAAAAATATGTGTCTTATCTAGTTTGAACAGCACCTCCCACCCTCACTCAATTGCCTTAGCGGTCAGCCACCGCGGAGTATACTTCACGTGAGGATGATCCGTGTAGAGGCGAAACACTTGCCGTCTTATCGACGGTCTTGTGTCTTTCGTAGTTTAGTGGTGTCGGGACTAGTGGTGACGGATATAGTATTTTTCTATAGCATTTGTGACAAACGAGCACACAGTCCACCTGATGCTAATTAAATGCTGTGGCCCATAGACATCCACATTTATCCTCGATTAAGAACCACAATACAAATGCGTCTTCACCCCTGAGGACTAAGATGGAATGCCTCGATTCTAGTAAAAAGGTCTCCGGTTCTCTACACTCACCATACGAAACACAGCAGCATTATGCTGCTATTTTACGCTGGTATTCTGTGAGAGCGTGGTCCTGCCCCGGTTTAGCCGACCCATTTGTGCCACAACTATAATATAGCTGCAGCGTGGCTCTACCACGTACAAAAGAAATGAGTGTTGATAATAATAAGATAGTGTAAGCAATTGAGAGAAGACGGGAGGTGCTTTTCAATCTAGGTAAGACTAGTAATATATTTTATCCTTGATATTGGCAAATTAATTTTTAAAACCTGTACTACGGTTGCTAAATCGCCTGTCAAGCGTGGCAACACTGGCTAGGTTCAGTAGCACTAAGTTTATGAAATAATTAATGAATTCAATAAACAGTAATTAATATTGGCACGCTATAATTACCTTCCCATATTATACCGATTTGCATTTCGTTATGACACAGCCCGCTTGAGACCCTGTCCATTATTATAAATTCGGACGTCATCTATTCAAGATTGCCCAAATTAAAGTCAGTATAGATAGAATCTAATTAGAGAACAAGCAAACAAATGGAGTCCGGCAATTTCAATTCCTTGCTTAATTAAGTGTAATTCAAAGTGATGGCAGTATTCAAATTCGGTCGCAAATCAAAGTGCCCGTATCTTCACGCTATGGGAAACTGGAGCAGTTAGTGAATAGAGATGATTATTATTTGGGGTCATTTAGATAGGACAAAGGCCAGCCGGACGCAGTACACCCCTTTATTGCTCCAGCTTCGGAGTGAATGGAGTCGGAGGTGGTGTTTAATTTTGGTGTTAAATTCAAAAATATCTTATTATTTATGTATAATGCGTGAGAGATCGGGTTAAGTGACTTTACCTAATATACGAACATGTTTTTTTTTTCATATATGAAGGTGCCATATGGAATATGAACTCAGGACGCACAGCCTAGTAGTCATTCAGTGCGCAAACCACTGGTACGGCTTCTACTATTATATATACAATCGAGCTAATCTCGTATTATTATCAGCTCCATATTAAATCCATTCAACTTTGATAATTTTACCACGTAATGCATGGTCCTATCGCTAGATGACGCTACATGTTTACACGACGAAAGTAGAAATGGAAAGAATATTGTTCTAAATTTTTAATTTCATACTCTTCTAAACTGTGAATGACATTAAAGTTATAACAAAAACATCAAGAAACCAGTTTAATCTTTTTATATTTATATTGTATTTTACATGCAAAATGACTGACCCACTCATCACAAGAACTTCAAAACCAAACCCAACTTGAAATTTGGTATGTATACTCTTCTCTCGACGTAGACATTAAGAAAGTATTTTGGAAAATTCAATCAAAGGGTTTACAGCTTGTACATATATATTATATACTATGGATATGGACAAAAATTATAACCGAAATACTTATCAGTAGGATAAGCAATACAAAGCTCAAGTCCGATAAAAAGTAATATGTTATTACATTATCGAATTCATAAGAATATTGATACAAATAGTTTTAATAATGGCATAACTATAAATAGCATTGTAGTTTTAGGTAGGTATATTGTGTAAGAATAATACTAAAAAAACTAAATTTATAGACACTTCAGTTTACCTACACATAATCAAAGTAAAAATACGAAATGAAATTACTACATTGTTAAAAATATGTCTGCTATAGTTAAATGCAAATAATGCTATTAAAAAGGAATATCGATCGCTATCTCTATTGCATTCTCTGTTGTAAATTCCTGAAACTTATTCGTCCGCCACCGTCCAATGGAGTGAACAGTTTTTTCCTATTTTGCAATTGATAGCCGCCAGTGTGGAGCAATTAAGGGGACGCAACACGCGCGGGTTCCGCATATTTTAAATATTCCTTTTATTATGTAGATTAACGTATTGACTTAGCATGCGTTATTTAACCGGACTATTCACGTTTGTGCTTTACAATTCTCTTTTCAATTCTTCTCGAATTAAAGAGCAGTTTTAAGTGTATATTGTTGTGGAACAAAATTGATCACGATTTTATCTTTAAATATAAGATCTTTTAATGGGGATCATTTTAGACTCATTTTACTCGTAATTGCACATACCTTTTCCTGAGATATAATAAACTTTACATATTATAACATTTTATATAAATATTAATTTAAAAACAACTTTTTGGACAGTTATAAATCGTTTCTTTATAACAGAATTTATGACCATATCTGAGAGTCTGTCTGGGTATACACTCGTATATACTTACATATTTCTGCCGGTAAATACTGTGACCGCTCTATTGTTAATGATTGAAATAAGAGAATAAATCATTGCAGGCTACAATGGATTCCATCATAGCATGATGATGATGTACCTATATGGACCACAGCATTTACTTACCATCAGGAAGACTATATGCGCAATTATCTCCCTTATCCATAATCATAAGTAAGCAAGTGGATAACTATACCTTCCAACGATTGAATAAAACGGTGCTGTGTACACGTATAATCATAAATTCAGATTTCTTTATCGCTTAACAATTGCAATAAAATTCCTTCAAAGCTTAAAGGTCTTGTAAATTCTTCCGGTTTTCACCACCTGCCCATGCAAAATAAGAATCCACAAATAATATACTTTAAACCCTTCTCATAAAGTTTAAACTTCTACACTGTAAATATATCGTCGAAGAACCAACGCCACCAGGTGGTTTCACGCACGGTAAGACACAGAGGGTGCATAACGATACTATGACTCACGTACATCTTTAAGGTCAAAGTGACACGTGGTCATTTTTTGCATGTACATGACTTGAGCGCGCAAGTAATTAGAGATCGTTTAAATTTAAATTATAACCGTAAGCCGTGGCAAACCTATTTAAATCATGAACGGAATCTAATTCGTTAATATTACGTTATTTTACTGTAGGCGATTACGTGGCAGCGTTAGTTTAATAAGTAGAATTTATTAAATAAATTATATATTTTATCTACTTCAAAACTGAAAACAAAGTTAAGTAAGAATAGGTAATTCATTATCATTCTAAATGTAATTTTTCAAATACTAATAAATGAATAATACCTACTGCTTTGATCTATAAAATCACTCGGATCTCGGTCTGGATAATATGGTCGTTACTGCATCAAATGAAACCCAGCAGTTCGGATGCCAGCATCTGCGACATCAGATCGGTGGGCAGGGGAATTGTCGTAACGAAAAAGCACGCCAAAGCAATTTTCTTCGACATTTATTCCTTAGTTCTTCGCGTAGTTTTTTCAATAATTATGCATAATAATTGCCGGTTGTTGTCTCTTTTTACTTACTACATATACGCGTTTATAAACGGTTATACTACGAGATTATATTATAGAGATATATATTATATATATATATATATATATACGAGATTGCTAATTATGAGGTCGTGGATTCGAATTCCAGGCTGGACCAGATTCAGTTATTGGCTCTGTCAGTCAAGAACTCTTAGTAGCAGTCCAAAATCATGAAGTTGGCGGAGTTTCACCCCCGTGGCTTGGAAGCCACGTAACGCCGTTGGTCCTGCGCTTGAATTCTCTGCGGTCGTGTCGGATTACCGTCCTATCGGACTACAAGACTTGATGGAATATAGAGTGCACCTGTTCTTGCGCATACACTCAGACACTATAATCCAGTCCTGCGCAGATGGCTAGTATGAGACTGGCCATCGTAACCCAAATCCGGTCTTAAGTTTCTTAATAGGCTATACATATTTACTCTATAAAAGAACCGTATTTAAACTTAACCGTTTCGCTGTCCAGTGCACTACATATTATGGGTTATTACTATTGTGTCTGAAAACCGGACAGTGAAAGTGCTAAGCAACACAACTGCTAACTTATTGTTACAGTTAGTAGAGTACCATCTACTAAACCCGATACATAATGATGATTACGGATACGGATGATTTGCGGGGCTATTGAAATATAAAAAAAAAAACATCCTAATTTCAATAAAGAAAATGACTGAGTGCTACCATCTGCTTGAGATTCCATAATTAATGAAATTAAATCGGTACCAAAGCATACTACTGCAAGACTTCAAGATCTTGTAAGCTTTATTAACACTACTTTTACAGGTTTTATTATATTTCTATTTAATTAAAAATCAAATAAGTAAATGAAACGCGATAAAATCCATAAAAGTGTTCGCGTCAAAGAAATCGTTATTGTAAGCTTGTTCTGAGTGGACCGGACCAAAAATTAATAAATAAAAGTTGAAGGTAGTCTTTGTTAATTAAAAAAAGTTAAAATTAAACGCAATAAAATCCGTAAATTTAATTTTATTATATACACTCTATACAAACGCACAATTTGTGACATTTGGAGGACTATTAATTCGCAAATAGACAGACTATATATTTTATTGCAAAAAAAAATTATAAGAAAATGTAACAGAACTTACGCAACCGTTTAAAAAAAACGTTGACCGTTTTAAGAAAAAAAAAGTAAAGTCAACGGTGTGCTTTATGAACAACTTTACCGTATAGCAAACATCTGCTTAACCTTTACCACGTGCCGCTTGAACTGCTCCTAGTAACCACACCTTGCACCACCGGGTCGGCTGCAATATGAATGGATACAAGAAATGAGGGCGCAAAAACTAATTGTTGAAAGGAGTGATATGTCATGCATCGTGTTAAATATAGTAGACTGCGAAAAAAATTGCGATGCTACATTAATTAACATTTGACAAACTAGGTGAATCTAATCGATTTTCAGGAGTTACGAATTTAATATTTTTTTAATGGAATAGGTTAGTTTTATGCAATATAGATTAAAAAAGCTTATGTACTGATTATCACAGGTTCAAAAAAGTCTGTCCTTAAAAATTAGAAAGACACCACATTAATCGTAATAATACTGTCTTATTATTACGATTTCTGTGTAAGACACATAGCGGGAGTTTTTTTAACATTAATTTTATCAATGTAATTATATGTCGTACAAATAAATACACAAACATTTAGAAACAGCATGGTAACGATCACCTAAATCTCAGGGGTTATTGGCAATCGTGTACTCTTTAGTAATAAAAAAACCATATTAATCAATTTTTGTTTGATAATATTGAGTAACAATATCAGAAGTGAAAACAAAACTCCGTGGCGCAGTGGCTTAGCAATGAGTGGCTGCGCTGGGGGTCGCGGGTTCGAATACCACACGGAACAGTATTTGTATGGCCTATAAATAGTTGTTCCGGGTCTGGATGTTTTTCCTTGAGCAATTTATGTTTGTAAACTGCCGTTTAAAAAAAACAGATAAGCACACATTGATGGTAAGTAAATGCTGTGGTCCCTAGACACCTACATATATCCTTGAATAAGAATCAAAATGTAGATGCGTTCTAACCTGAGAGGAAAGATGTAATCCTTTGTTATCAGTAAAAAATCTTCCAAAGCCGTTATTACCAACAATTAAGCAAATATACTTTTGCAGTTCAAGCCGAACCACTTATGCTGCAGCCACCATTCTATTGAAGCGTGGCTCTGCCACATTAAAATATATTTTAATTTATCGATGATGATGAAATACAATGTATATTTAATGACGTCATAGTTTATAGTCAATCATTATATATATATATATATATATATATATATATATATATATATATATATATATATATATATATATATATAGATTTAATTACCTACTTTAACTTAAAATAGAAAATCAAATAATTAAAATTATTATAATTAATAAGACTCTCCTAAAGGTAGCAATTTTGAATTACATTTTTTTTAAATAGAATAAGGGTTACAAACGAGCTCACAGTCCACCTGATGTTAAGTGGATGATGTGGCCCATAAACATCTACATTTATCCTCCATTAGGAATCAAAATGCAGATGCGTTGCCATCCCTGAGGACTAAAATGGAATACTTCGTTTCCTGTAAAACGGTTCTCCGGTTCTCTACACTCGTCATACGAAAGACAGCTGCTATTTTTTTTATAAAAGAACATTAACAATTCTACAAACATTACTAATATTCCCCTCAACCACTCGTGGTAAGCTTAAATTGCTTGTGTTAAGAGTGGTTCACGCCAGTAGTCGAATGTCAGATTCGAACCCACCACCTTTTTGAGTCGCGGTCCGCGCCCTGCCATTAGGCTACTGTCGCTTTAACGCTGGTATTCTGTGAGAGCGTGGTCCTTCCCAGTCGAATCGACCCATCATTCGTGCTACAACCATGAAACGAAAAAAACACAAATACTGGATAAATTTATGAAGATTTGTTTTTATCTGTTCATTTTCGTTATAGAAACTTAACTTTAAAGAAACTGGCAGATGTGTATTTGCGGCATCACGCGTGCGTGACTTGGTCTAACTTTTCTTTTATTAATTAACATGACTCTTTACATAGATAAGTAATCATTATTTATGTTACTGTAAAAGCACAAACTACGGTAAATCCAAAGATTTTCGAATAAAACCTAGGATTTACCAAGTCTTAATGGTAAAAATTCGAGCTGTTCGTTGGTAATCTCCAATTTCGGACTTTTACTAGCATTAACTTAGTAAATCTTAAGTTTTTCTCAGACATGTAAAATGTTGAAAAAAAGTCATGTCTATAAGTGTTTGATGCATTATCGTGCTCGCGGAGTGTGCAGTGTCACCTTTCTCCGCTCGACACAATTGTTCGCTTAGTACGTACGTTTTTGCTGTCTAGAAGTATTTATGAGAAAAAATGAGAATGATACAATGATTTTATGGAGTACTGGACAAATTCCTAACAAGTAAGAAAGACAATAACTTTTATCTCGATAAAGCTAAATGCATAGTGCTTAGTGAAATTAAAGGTTGAAGTGGTCAGAGGGTTAAAACTAATCCAGACTATGAAGAAAAAAGCATATCATGCGAGAGCCAAAAGAACCTCGACCGAAGCGATGTTTGATTTTCTAACGAAAATGGGCATCTCAACTTCAGTGATCGTTAAGAGATATGATTGGAGTTATAAGTTCTAAAGAAGATTTGGAATTTGTTGCTATCGCAAATAAATCGGAAAAATATATTGGCGCCAAAAATGTAACTGAACATGACAAAGAAGATACTATTGTTGAAAAAGAGTCACAAAAGGTGAGGCCCAACAACGCTGTTAAGAATAAAATACAAGAAAAGATTATTACGGAGAAGATGTTTCTAATGTGACAAATGATAACAATGTCATTTGTAAATGCGATATTGAGTCAGTGCGAGAAATTTCGCCTGCCCGCTTGCCCTCAACGTGTTTAAATATTCGTGCCACCTTTTTTCGAAAAAAATATACACAAAATTGCTTTATCTCCCGTACTTTAAAATTATACAACAAAGAATTAGTAAATCTCGATCTCTTTAGTGGCTCCTTAAAATTTTTAAACGAACTATCTTTAAAAATTACTTAGATAAATACTTAATTCGTTCAAGAGTATAACATTCGGAAACCTCTATAATGTGTTGATTGTTAGTCCCTTAAAAATGTATGTTTATCAATTTTGATTAACTTACTTATTTTTAAGCTTTGCTGCGCTGTTGTTGTTAATATTGCTTATACACAACATAAATTTACTAATCAGTTTCAACTAACTTGGGTAAATATTTCAACAGGCTTAGTTGAAATAAGTGTTAATCTTAATGTATTTTTCGGCACTCGTCTGCCGATTATGTTATGTTATAACATAACATAATTAGCAGACGTCTGCCACTTATGTTATGTTATAACATATAATAATTAGCAGACAAGTGCAATATTACAAACAATATTGTACTTGATTTTTGATAACTGTGTCACAATAAATGAGAAAAAACAATTGCAGCAAGTTTTTGTAACTGTAGAGTACCTAGAGTAACTATAGAGTACTAAGAAATATTGAATTTGTGCTGACAATAGTCTGATAAGAAAAATTAATGAATACTAATCTTAGCCAACGTAGGTATTGTGTTTGTAAGTGGAAAACAAATATTTGTTTTTTTTTTACTATATTATACTTTAAAAACTTATAATAAAAATTAAAATTTAGTCGATAGCATGATTCGATGTTTAATAAATACTTTCTACTTATAATATTACGTATTTTTATGTCCAAAACCAACATTTAAATAGTCATTGGTAAAACCTAGCATGTATTAAAACTCTAATATTAAAAACCCAAAAAGTCGTCTCATCTCATCATCAATCCCAAAAATTTTAAAGAAAATAATACTTATTGTAAGATGATAATAGGTCCCAAGTTCGAATTCACATAAAAGCCACGTTTGAGCAAAAACACAAATTGTTGGTTTTTGGTTCTGGATAAATTGTGATGTCGATGGCACCGAATTAACTCTTATCATATAGTCGCATGTGAAAGAAAGGTTTTCAAGTGAAAACCTCGTACGGGTAAGCGAAGCGCAGGGCGACCCGCCGTTTAGAGATTTACAGGAATTGGATGTAGAAAGCTAAGAATCATGTTTTGTGGAATGCCTTGGGAGGTCTATGTTCAGCTGTAGACTTGTAAAGAACTGCAATGACGTTGATGACTTAAGCACATCGGACATGTGTAGGTTAGACCAAGTGAGTGCATTGGCGTTCAGACGTAACCTTATCATCATCATCATTATCGTCACATAGCCGCTTGAAGTTCCCTGACAGATACACGCCTTTCCAAGAACGCACTATGAATTGCTTTACTAGAGTTGGTGTAGGCATTGGAACGTTTATTGGTTCCAACTTTATTTTAAAAGTTCTAGTCCTACGCTGCTAATTACGGCCTACGCTATCACAGAATACCACCATGTCCATGCGCAAAATTGCAGCTTAATGGTACTGTGTTTTATATGGTGAGTCTAGAGTACTGAAGACCGCCATTTCCATATTAGTCCTCAGAAGTAACAACGCATCTGCATTTTGATTCTAAATCGAGGATGAATGTAGATGTCTATATGCTACAGCATCCTCTTAGCATCAGTTTGACTGTGTGGTCGTTTGTCACTCTTATTATATAATAAAAAAGTATACTATTAAATTTTACAAAGGGCAAAACTTTATGTTTGAAATCTATTTTGAATAATACTCAAATGCTTGATAACAATGCGTTGTTGTAAAACAAAAACACAAAATAACGCATATGCAAATCTTCCAGACCGCGTTTATAAAACATAGGTATCAAAAACCGTACAGCTTTCGCACAATCAGCTTTCCCGCGACAATCCCCATCAGGAGTCAGATTAGTCGCCCCAGTGCAATTCCAAATTAAATCCATCCCAGAAAATTGTGACAAACGCCATCCGTCATCCCGACCCCTCATTTGCATGAGAAAAACTGTTGAAGAACAACTATTTATCAAATGGCGAGATGACTTCCGGCGGCCATGACAGTAGGCGCGACGCGTTTCCGCCCGCCATCTTTAGTGCGCTCTGAACGCGACACATCCGGCTGCGGGTCTGAAATTTTATTATTAGTAAATAGAAGTGACATTTATGTAAAGCTAATGTTGTCATTTTTTCTTTCTTAAATAGAAATATATTTTATTATGTTACATCAAACCAATAAACTCTGAACACAATAATATACAGAGCCGGATTATAACATCTAAATAAATCTTTTATTTTTTAACTAACTGCTACAGATCATCTACTGTAACATATTCAGTTTCTCTCTGTCGCCTCTTAGGGCACCTGCGATAGTGGATTCTCTACTAAAGAGCGACGTTATGCGAGCACGTCTTTAATGCGACGAAAGCTAAAATTATCATAGTGTGTTTGATTTTCTTGGAAACAATCCAATTCAATAAACGATAACTTATTTTAAGAAGTGGTAACTGCTAAAGAATGTTAAAAATAAATTGAAACAGGCATGATAATAAAAAGTATAAAGTGTGGCAGTCGGGGAAAGAATCAGGAAATGGGTGCAGCGTTTTCCTTCTAACTATTGAAAAATAATAACTGCGATTTCTAACCCGCTTGCCATGCAACGGCAACTTTTATGCAAGGGGCAACTTTAGCAAATATCCCAGCTATGAGGTAATATTTTTATAACCCTTTGAATATGATACATCATCTTAGCCCTTAGGAGTGACAACGCATCTACATTTTGATTCTTAATCGAGGATAGATGTAGATGTTTATGGACACAGTATCCACTTACCATCAGGTGGACTGTGTGTTCTCTTATTCTTTAAAAAATTGACTCCATTACGTACGAAAAGTTTGCCACATCTAGTCCTTTTCTGATCCATGTTCCCTTGATTCTACCCTGATTGGGGAGCGATCTCTATTTAGATAATTTAGTAGTTCGCCCGCGATGAAATATACGGAATGTTGCCACCGGAGCTCCTCTGATTGCAGCGTGATGTCGTTATCTCGATGTCTGTCTTCTTGCTTACCTGTTATTTTCTGCCAGTAATAATTTCTATTTCGCACAGTTTATAGATTCTTATATCAGTTCAAAAATGTATTTTCCTTCTTTTTAGCCGCAGTAGCTCAGAGGCTAAGCGTTCGCCGTACGCTATATTTCAAGTACTCGAGCAACTCGGATTCAATCCTCAACAGCACAACTGTTAATTGCAATTTTAATACCACGTACTCTGTGATGAAGAGAGATATGGACAAGCCTGCAAAGTATTTTTTATTCACTATGAAATCAAAAAAAAAATTATTATGGAGATACGTGAAGTCTGCCAACACGGATTGGAGCCACGTCAATGGATGTAGGTTGCTCAGGTCCGTGCTTTGTGGCATTCTTTGAGACCTGTAGCAGTGGACTTGTGAAGGACTATAATGATGATGATGATGATAACTTATATTCGTCGGTAAGAAATTTGTTTCCATGCAGAAGTTTTCCTTGTATTCAAGGAAAACTTCTGGATGATTCCAAATTTAATGAAAAATCTTTCGTTATTAAGGTCCGAAAAATTCCATTTTCAACACTCACTGACTCACCTTGTCCTTTTCTTATATAGGGTTACGAAATAGATCATTAGGCTTGTACAAGAAATCTCTTAGGAATTGTTCGGATTAATCCCAGCCGCCAAATTTCGTGAACGCACTACACGGCAAACGTCCCGATACCATCCACACCATCTGGATGCTTGGCGGTCCACCACTGTACGTTTCAAAAGGAGTTTTCTTCCGCGTACAGCCTCTCTGTGGAATAATTTACCACCGGTGATTTTTCCGGACCGATACGACCTGGGGACCTTCAAGAAAAGAGCTTACTCCTTTCTAAAGGGCCGGCAACGCACCTGCAATTCCCCTGGTGTTGCGGTTGATCATGGGCGGCGGTAGTCACTTAACATCAGGTGAGCTCTTCTACTTAAAAAAAAAAAAAAAAACAAGGGAAAAAAATATGAAAACTACAAATTATAGGTATTCAATGTCGACTGGTGTTGACACTAACTAGTGAGATTAGTTTTAAGGGCTGATAATTTTTTCGTCATTTAATTCTCTTAATGGCTTTAATTAATAATAGATAACAGTAAAGTGTAAACGCAAGGAAAAACTCTGAAAGTCATCTTTAAGAACTTTGTACATTCCTATACTGGATGTTTATTTTTACCGGCTGGAAAAAATAGGGAGTAACAGGTAAACGGAATAGGAGCTTATGGCATTGATATTTTACTATTTTTTTTCTTTTATATTAACATACTATGAAATTGATCTATCAATAAATACTACTAATTTCAAATAAACTTTCGGTACTAAAAACATAAAAACATACATTTTGAACTCGGTAAATAAATCAATTAAAAACTATCGAAATTAAAATAATACGCACCCAATTAATAGTATTTATTGATAAATCACTTTTATAACATGTTAGTGTAAAACAATTTTTTTTTAAATATCAGTGTCATAGGCTATTATTCCGTTCACCTCTTACATCTTTTTTTCCAGACGGTAAAAAAAATCATCCAGTAGATTCATTGCATACTTACAATACTTTGTTTGCATTATCGAGTTATGATTTTTTTTTTATATGCTATTGTTTACACAATAAACATTTTATTTGTGTTTTGATTATTTAAACAGAGTTAAATTTAATATTCACTAACATATTATTTTGAGATAATATTGCCTTAAAATTTTTAGTTGGGTATTTATCTATATCTGCATCTATATCTAGGTATGGGGAGTAGAAAATAATAATGCTTTATTAAAGGAATGGAATAGTTTTATTGGTCCATATGATCATCGTATTCATAAAATATGTCGTCTAAAAACGGAGCCGGTGGCTCAACAGATCTAAATCGATCCCAAGCAAGATACCACAAAATGGTCATAACGTGAACCCAGCATCTCACAGTCGATTACCCAACAAACAATTGCAATAATAGCCAGTAATATCGGCTACTAAGTTACATGCAGCCCTATTAACTTAAATGTAGGCACAGTACAACTTACTGCTAACATGTCGAGACCCCACGGTACTTTCTTCCCCACAGAAATCTAAATAATATTGCCTTATTATTTTGATTTCTGTGTTCTTCCCCTTACTAAATGCTTGTCCGTTCTCTGTACCAATGGCAAGTTATACGTGGTGAAGCCATGCTCCAGCTGTATTATAGTATAGTTGTAGTACGAATGGGTCGGCTCGACCGGGGAAGGACCACGCTTTCACAGAATACCAGCGTAAAATGGCAGCTTAAGGCTGCTGTGTTTCTTACGGTGGGTGTAGAGAGCTGGAGACCCTTTTACTGGAAAAGAGGCATTCCATCTTAGTCCTCACGGCGGACAACGCATCTGCATTTTGATTTGCAAACGAGGACAGATGTGGATATCTATGGGCCACGGCAGCCACTTACCATCAGGTGAACTGTGTGCTCGCTTGTCACCCTTCTCGCATAAAAAAGTCATCCTCAATCTTATGCTAGCTCAATTTTTTTTATTTTCCGTTCCTACGAACATGCTTCCCATAATACGACCGAGCCTGTTTAATCTGATAGGAACCTAGAGCTACTGTCATCAGATTATATAATAACGGTTCCAAATGTGTACAATAGTGAATGTTCAGCATTTATATTGTTATTATAAAAATCCTTTTGTTTTTTTTTTTCTATAAGAACCACTAATTTCCTCCTGCATTATCATTTACACCCGACAAGTCTAAAAGCTTTTAAAGTCGTAAGCACTGTACTTTCATAAATATGCTTTCTTTCGCATTTTTATTGCCTTAATTAAATGAGTTAAAATTTTTTACGTATGTGTACCATCTAACCGATAACAGACTTCTCAATTAAAATGTTGTCTATTCTTTTTATTTACACCTATATTTCATATTTCTGTCCACGAACATCCCAAATACAAATTAATGTTATTATATAGGTTCCGCGTTACTTTATTCATTATTTGCTACGTTTATTTTTAAATATTCTGGCCTTATCTGTCGCCTTTACACCTAACGCTTGTGCATTTTTTTGGTTTCGGAAAAGGACCTTTCTACAAAGACACTCCTTATTTCCGTAACCACCTTCGTGTTTGGCCATCTAGTATTTTGTTTAAAAAGTAAAAAATAAGGTACAATAATAAAATGAAGATAAAAGGAATCGGAACGTTATGCAATAAGTACACATTAATTGAATGGTCAGCTTCGTTAATGACCATTTGAAAAATAACCGACTCAGTTGAGTTTTTTTTAATCAAATACAGTTAATATAGATAACAAGAAAAATATAACAAACATAAGATAACAGTAATAAAAATATATATATTTTTATTACATATTTTTTTTTTCAATCAAGTAATATTACTAATAAATCGTATTAATAAAAATGTGTACACAGCGATAAAAATGAATTTTCTTAACTATCCTTTTAATAGATGTTTTTAAAGAGATACAAATAGTGTCAACATATTATTATCGCTTAACCTCGTGCTACAATCTAGAGCACACCTTTCACTATTATATAATCAAAAGAACGTGTAGTGTTATTTCGCTACCACTCATGTGCCTTCGATAGCTCAGTTGGTAGAGCGGTGGACTGTAGACGGTTACTAATGGACATCCATAGGTCGCTGGTTCAAATCCGGCTCGAAGGAATCTTTTTGTGCATATTACATTGTCACTTAGTAGATATAGTATTATATTTAGAAAATTTTTACTTCTTACATTTATTTATTCTCTTTAATTGTACTTTAAGTAATTAACGTCTATTAGAAAATTTCTCGATAATTAATAATTATTAATTACCTACACTGTATATAAAAATAAATAATATCATCATTACAGCCCTTCACAAGTCCACTGCTGAACATAGGCCTCCCCCAAGTAATGCCACAAAGCACGGTCCTGAGCCACCTGCATCCATCGACTTCCTGCATGTCTTACCAGGTCGTCACTCCATCTAGTGGGGGTCGCCCTACACTACGCCTAACGGTACGTCACTTACCGTCCTTCACTGCTGGCCGTATGAGGACGCTCATGGTCGCTCAGCGAGCTATGGAGAGGGCTATGCTCGGAGTTTCTCTGCGTGATAGACTCAGAAATGAGGATATCCACAGTAAAACCAGAGTGACTGACATAGCCCAACGGATTAGTAAGCTGAAGTGGCAATGGGCCGGCTATATAGCTCGAAGAACCGATAACCGATGGGGAAGAAAGGTTCTCGAGTGGCAGCCTCGTACCTACACTGTATAAGATACCCATAAGGTAATATCAATTCTTACATTTTTCAGAATAAGTACAAGACATTTTCCCTTAATCTATAATAGTAGAAAAATCCATAAAAGGAGAAAGAAATCCAAAAAAATGTATCCAGCATTGTTCTAAATCTTAAAACTATAAATGTAATTACCACCAGTGTCAATGATGACCTGTAGAACCAAGACTGTTTACTATTCTTTGGTGTTCGACAAATACTATTCGATTATCTCTTTACAGGATGATACAACGCCCCTTACAGCTCGAGACGTCACGCGCTGGTTGTCCAGGCGATACACTTCTTGTAATGTCTCCTCGTGGCTGTGGGTACCCAGTGTTAGCACCTACACAGAAGCACCAAAACGAAGATATCAGCAGAACCAAAGATACACAACCTTTAACGTGAGGAAAGGCTCATAGACCCCTGCTGCTGGGCAACAGAATGGTTATGCCGAATTTCTATCGGTAAAAACCCCACGGTGATCACCAGTGTAAACAAAAAGTTCCGATATTTTTTTCTTTCTTAAGGCAATCAGGGCGCCTTGATCACTTTCCTTTACTAGAAGCGCATCCCAGAGGCAGTACTTGTGCCCACACCATCGCTGTGTATCGAGTAGAGACCACTTCTGACAGCGACTTCTATCCAAAGAGAAACGCAGAAAAAAAAAGGGGAGCTGCATAGTATTGTCGGCCGCCTAGACAAAAGACAGTACACTCACAGAATACCAGCGTTACACTGTGGTGTTTCGTATGGTGAGTATAGAGAACCAAAGTCCCTTTTTACTGGATACGAAGTATCTTAGTCCCCAGGGATGACAATACATTTTCATTCTTAATCGAGGATAGTGTAGATGTCTTTGGGCCACAACATCCACTTACCATCAGGTGGGTTGTGTGCTCGTTTGTCACCCGTCTTTTTACAAAAAAAAAAAAAAAAGATATTCTC
This sequence comes from Parnassius apollo, assembly GCA_907164705.1. Lineage (NCBI taxonomy): Eukaryota > Metazoa > Arthropoda > Insecta > Lepidoptera > Papilionidae > Parnassius > Parnassius apollo. The sequence goes on from CAJQZP010000295.1 coordinate 3,578,506, forward strand.
ATAGCAGCGCAGTGTGAGACGACCTGCCGCAAGATAGAGCAACGGCCTGGTAAGACGTGCAAGAAGTCGATAGAGGTAAGTGATTCAGGACGGTACTTGTTTCGATTTGGACTTTCGTTAGGCTCCAGTTATGTTGCTGTTAATTTTAAATAAATGAACATAGCACCGTGAAATGAATATGCCATCAAAACATAACTTGTAAAAAAAACAAGTCTCGCAACTCTTCAGTTCCTCTACCGTAAAAAGTTGTGAGATCCATGTAATACAAAGTCGGTTAATTTATTCAGTCCCTACTTAAGGATCCTTCTGTTTTAAGTTATTACGTAAGTAGCTAACCTAACTACATCTTATTGTGACCATATTAATGTTAAAAATCTTTTATGTTTTAAATGAACTTGGGTCATCGCATAAAAACACAGTGTATCTCACAACTAATACATATTATATTAAATTTTAGTTAGTTAGTAGTAGAGGTTTAGTGCTCCACGCTCTCACAGATTACCAGCGTAAAATAGGAGCGTGATGGTGCTGTATTTCGTTTAGTGAGTGTACAGATCCGGAGACACTTTTTTACTGGAATCGAGGCATTCCATCTTAGTGCTCAGGGGTGGCAATGCATTTGCATTTTGATTCTTAATTCAGTATAAATGTAGATGTCTATGGGCCACAGCATCCACTTACCATCAGGTGGACTGTGTGCTCATTTGTCACACAATGCTATAAAAAAAGTATTAACTGTCAATCGGTATCGCAGGCCAACCTACTTTAAATACCGCACTATCCTCACTATCCTACCGGCGTGTGATAATGCCCAAGCCTCGTGATGAAGCACAGACCTGCAAGCCTATTCGCTCACTTTGTTAATATCGATCTGATCTAATTGGATGATCACTTTGCCGTTAATTATAGGTAGATAACACTTTAATGCACGCCAAAACAAAAACAAAAAAAAAAAAATGTACAATGGGCGGTCTTATCGCTAAGAGCGATGTCTTCCAGACCTTTAGATGGACAAGAAGAATATATATATATATATATATATATATAAAAGCTTCGAATATATATTTTGAAACTATTACATATAACACAAATATGTCATACGTATAAACAAATAGTGTAGCTAGATAATGGTAGAATAGTTATATACATATTAATTTGATGGAATCAAAGTTGAAAATAATAATTATGTACATGTTTCTTAAAAACCGGTAGGGATTGAGCGCGTCTTGCTGATAGCGGCAAGTAATTCCATAATTACTGCAGCTTGTATTGTAAATAATCTGTCCAAAGCTTTGATAGTGTGAGCTGGCATTTTTAATATCAAATTTTCTGATGATCTTCAATGTCTCAAATGTGACTTTGCGATTTTTTAGGTAAATAGGATGGAAAGGATTAAAAATAGTATTATAAAGAAGCGAGAGAATATGAGCATTCCGGCGAAATCGAATTGGCAACCACTTGAGCCTGTGACAAAAATCTGACACATGATCATACTCATATTTACGCAAATCAAATAGGAATCTTATACAAAAATCTATTCTGAGAAGAACCTTAAATATTCCACTGGATTTTTTCCTGGGAAGAACCAGCAACGAACCCTGCGGAACTACCATTTTTAAAATCGATTTACAATTTTAATATATATATGTAGTAATTGTAATATTGTAGGATGATACACAATAACCATGTCTGAGTTTTTCAATCCTCGAACTTCGTGAACTTAAATCGAAATTGGCTTCGCCGGGACAAAACACTAATTCAATTATTTTCCCGATTTAATGAGTGAAATTCTTTCGTTAAAAAATACCCACAATCAAATTATCTTCCCAATTCAATTCTGTTACTGACAAAGAATTTATACGCACCTTAACCCTGCGCTAGGACAACCGCATTTTGTTATTCTCACGGATATTCCTACTTCAAAATTCAAAAAAAAATTACTATAGTAATAACAGCCACGTTGAATTCGCTAAACGTAATTTTCACCTAACACTTAGTGTCGAATAGAAATCGTTTCCGGTAATTAATAAATTATCAATATTATTTTTACAATAACGCTAACATAAACCAGGATTACACGATTTTTCCCGTATCATGGAGCTGTTTTACATACATTTATATTAAAAAACATCCAGACCAAAAACAGTTGATTACATATACTTGTTCGGGAATTAAGCCCGCTTCCCACAGCGCCGCAAGGAAATTATTAGCTATTATTCCTAAACGTTTGCTTGCTGTGCGCGGAACGCCTGTGAATTATAAGCATCTCCCACACACAAGCGGCTTGTGGTAGCGGCCGCGATGGCAGCCAGTTGCATTTGCTTGCAATTCAATTGAGTCTGCAAACACGTGCGGCCATATCGCGGCCTGCGAGCGGCTGGCCACGCCCATATGGCCTGCCGGTGGCCGCAGCTCGATCACTTGCAAATTTTTACAACAGGCCGCGTGTACCGCGTGAAAAATGGTGCTAAATATAGCCCACACTTTATATTCGGCAATATTATCCCATATTTTATTTTTATTATTGGGATTAAAAATAAAATATAGGATAATATTGTTGAATATAATAGCAGTAATAAGATTCCGTCAGTGTTAGCCATGTTGACTGACGTCCGATCGTAGCACAGACACCTCAGCGAATGGCGCTTCATGCCGCCACTGCGACCGCGGTGATGTGTTGTTGCAACGGCTAAAGCCGTGGCTTGCGTTAATCCGCCACTACAAGCCACTTGTGTGGAAGATACTTTAATTATATTAATATTCACAGGTTTATGTATGTAAATTTCGTTCGAAAACATGCAAGTTTTCAACGTGGTTATACCATGCTGCAGTTATATCAGTAGTACAGTTATAACACAAATGGGTTGGCTTGACTGGGGAACCACGCTCTCACAGAATACCAGCGTAAAAAAGTAACTTAATGCTGGTATGTTTCGTATGGTGAGTGTAGAGAACCGGAGACCCTTTTTACTGGAAACGAGGCATTCTATCTTAGTCCTCACGGGTAACAACACATCTGTATTTTTATTCATAATCGAGGATAGATGTAGATATGGGCCACAGTAACCACTTACCATCAGGTGGACTGTGTGCTTGTTTGTCACTCTATCCTATAAAAAAAGAAAGCTAATTCAAGATTTCGGCAGAGATATATTTTTAAATACAAATGGCCTTTTAAAAATAATCTTATAGTATGATAAATTCTTCAAATCCAGAATTATTTGCGGTAACGTGTAGCAACACTACTCTTAACCGCAAAAGTATTCCTGACTCTTAGAACCGTGTTGAATCAATTACGGGAAGGATTCAATTGTGTCTCGGATGTCTCCGTTACTGGGATAAATTAATTTAAGATGTAAAAAATTCAACATTCGAACAATAATTGTGATGGAGACTTTTATTTTACACGTTCATAAATCAACCTTTATACTTATTTTGACATCTCGCACATACTTAGTGCAGAATAAAATAATCAAATTGATAGAATCAGGCGTTACTTCGCGGAAATCTATTAAAATAAAGATATTAGTAGTTACTATGGAACCATCCGCTCAATTAAATAAAATAACGTGTCTTACCTAGTTTGAAGAGCACCTCTTGCCCTCCCTCAATTGCTTGCGCTAATCCCGTCACCAATAATCTTAGCACCACTACTCCCAGCACCACTACTCCCAACACCACTATTCTAGGAAAGACACACCATCGACGATAATACGACACGTGTTTCGCCTCTACACGAGGCATCTTCAGGTGATGTGGACTCTACGGCGGCTGACCGAAAACCTAAATATATTTAACCATTTGCAAATTCGCTGTTTTATAAATCGATTTTTTTAATAATATTACATTAGTAAGCATAGTCCATGTTGTCATCATCATCATCATCATCATCATCATTACAGCCCTTTACAAGTCCACTGCTGAACATAGGCCTCCCCCAAGGTATGCCACAAAGCACGGTCCTGAGCCACCTGCATCCATCGACTTCCTGCATGTCTTACCAGGTCGTCACTCCATCTAGTGGGGGGTCGCCCTACACTTCGTCTACCGGTACGAGGCTGCCACTCGAGAACCTTTCTTCCCCATCGGTTATCGGTTCTTCGAGCTATATGGCCGGCCCATTGCCACTTCAGCTTACTAATCCGTTAGGCTATGTCGGTCACTCTGGTTCTACTGCGGATATCCTCATTTCTAAGTTTATCACGCAGGGAAACCCCGAGCATAGCCCTCTCCATGGCTTGCTGAGCGACTTAGAGCGTCCTCATACGCCAGCAGAAGGACCACGTCTCAGTCCTATGTCATCACTGGCAACACGCACTTGTACACGGGCCGAGAAGATGCGTTGTAATTTCCCGAACGCTGCCCAGCCGCGTTGAATCCGTCGATAGACCTCTCGGTCGAAGTTGGACTTACCTAGCCGGACTATTTGTACTCAACCCAGGTAAACGTACTCGTCAACAACTTCGAGCTTAGTGCTCCCAACAACTAGCGGCATGGGTGTGACATGGACATTAAACATGATCTTTGTTTTGTCCATGTTCATCTTAAGACCTATCCGTTGGGAGGCACTATTGAGGTCATTGAGCATAGTGCTTAAGTCCTTCAGCGATGTTCATGACCGTGTTGTAACACATTATTATTTTACGTTTTATTTTTTAATTGTTATATTATTAAGTGTTGTAATTAGATGTAAATTCAACAGTAATCTACGCGCAAGTCAAACATGATAATGTCCTTCAAACGAATTACACTCGGCGCGGCCAGTCTCCACGGAGAAGCGCCATCTGCGCAGGGCATGATTGTCGTGCCCGAGTGTAACTATGTTACCTACTTGCATTTTACTATACTTACTAAAATGCAAGTACGGGTGATGTGACAATAATTTGACACGATCGACAGGAGAGATCAGGCGCAGGACTCACGGCTTAACGTGTTTTTCAAGACATTTTAGCCTTAAGGCTTTTTAACTCTAAAAATTCAGATTTTTACTTTTTTCATAAAATCGCCCTCGAGGTCAAATAAGTGAGATTTGATAATATATTTTTTAAAACATTATTATACATTTAATACTGCAGCTTTCTCTTGCACATTTTGTTTTAGAAAACGGACTGAACTGTACTCATAGGTAACTGATCTCAAAATTATTGGCGTCAATAAAACATGTGGATGAACCCATCCCTATTATTACAATGTTTAAAATAATGTTAAATTTATGCGAAGATAGGTCTCGTCAGACAAATTAAATTTTTGTGAAGATAGCTTTCAAGACACGAGGGTGAAAAAACACCGCTAACTTCTTGACTTCGCGCTGTAAATGAGAATTTCTTGACAGAAAAACCCAATAAACGATTTGATGACTGAATCAATAACCCGGAATTCGAACCAGGGAAAGTAATCGCGCCTAGAAATTGTTGTGCTGCTATGTTTCGTATGGTGAGTGTAGAGAACAGGAGACCCTATTTACTGGAAACGAGGCATTCCATCTTAGTCCCCACGGGTGACAACGCATCTGCATTTTGATTCATAATCGAGGATAAATGTAGGTGTTTATGGGCCGCAGCAACCATTTACCATCAGGCGGACTATGTGCTTGTTTGTCAAGCTATCCTATAAAAAAAATACAACCACCAGACCAACAAGGCAGTCGAATACATCGGTCAGACATGATAATAAATATAATATAAAGCGCCATCCATTTAATTTTATGTGCTAGTCTGTCTAGTAAATCGTAATCACTAGTCCCCAGTTTTAGACGGAGCTCGAATGTATAATTAAAGACTTTTAATTTAAGGGCTTACTTGGAAACCGGAACGTAGACGCATAACCGAGCACTTCAGCCCCCCCCCCCCTCCCCCATAATTTTCGGATATATAGGTACGGGAAATCGATTTTTTTTCGGGCACTTAAATGATGAACTTCAACTATAGAACAGTGTAGATTTACTCACTTTAAAAATTAGTAGAATTTTTATATATATTATATTATACGTGGTAGAGCCATGCGGCAGTTATATTAATAGTATAGTTGTAGCACGAGTGGGTCGGCTCGACCGGGGAATAACCGCGCTCTCACAGAATACCAGCGTAAAATAGCAGCTGCTGCTGTGTTTCGTATGGTAATTGTAGAGAACCGAAGACCTTTTTTACTGGAAACAAGGCATTCCATCTTAGTGCTCAGGAGTGACAACGCATCTGAATTTTGATTTTTAATCGAGGATTGATGTAGATGTTTATGAGCCATAGCACTACTACTTACTGCTAGGTGGACTGTGTACTCGTTTACCACCCTTATTGTGCATAAAAAGAGTTCTACCACTTTATACATATTTATGTAATTAGTACTTATTACATATAAATTATAAATAAATGAAGTGATTGATTGATTGCACATAAAAGTAAGTATTACATAAGTAATAAACGCGATAAAATCGGTAAAATTATAGCGTGTTTGTTTTTAAATGATAAAAATACGTATACAGTCTAAATTTGAATAAATCGTGTCGCGATCGTTTCGAAAGGAAAAAAAAACTCATATCTCACCAGCGAACTGTACCAATTATACTCAAACTAAGTTAACCCTTTCGATGCTTTGTAGAACTTTTTAATTGCTGCTAAATCGAAAAGGGATCGAATAAAAAGAGGCAGGGTTCATTGTTGGCGCTCGCTGTCATTAATCTACGTGGGAGGGGGGGGGGGTACAATTTCATGCCGTCACAGCTTTGTATAGGGCTCTCGTATTTTGTTGTATTTTTTAATTCCTTCATATTTCACGGGTGAAGTAAATGAAGAAGTAGCTGAAAGAGGTAGGGTTCTGAGAGTGGAAGTATGCATCATCATCATCATTACAGCACATCACAAACCCACCCCTTTATATAGCCCTCTACTAAGGAATGCTACGAAGCACGGTCCTGAGCCTGATCCAATCAATCTAAGGAGGGACGCCCTAGACCTCATTTGCCTGTACAAGGCTCCTAATCGAAAACCTTTCTTCCGCGGAGTGAATGTTTGGTGTTGTGTATAATTCATTTAAATTTTTAATATAATTATATACAGGTAAATATCTAAAGCTACAGCGGCGTAAGAAACCCATCCCCTTATTAATAAAAAATTTAAACTCTTTATTAGTTAAATAGTGTGTTGTCTCATTCTGACATATGCGCGAAACACTTGTTGTTAGAAAGTGACAAAACACTATTTATATAATCAAGTGTTTAAAAATGTTTATAAATAAGAGGGTAGATCTCCTAATTTCATATTTGTAATTGTAATCGGCGGAAGAAAGCTGCGTCAAAGGTGAGAGACATCTGTCACATACATAATACATAAACATGAACACCACGACCAGAGTAGGCAGACACTACACACTACCATTTGGCACGATCCTGACATACCTCTTTCGCCCCCCAATCCATATACCTACACTACTCTCTCTAGGTTGCTCTTAATTTGGTCCATTTTTAATATATCGCTAATTTGGTCAATAAACTTTCGCCTAGGACATCCCTTTCCGACTCTTCCGTTCACTTTGTGCTTTGTCACTTTTCCTCATTCATTCTTTCTACGTGACCAAACCAGCGAAACATTCCTTTCTTAATCCTTGTCACATCATCTTGCAAACCACACTCTTCTCTTATCACACAATTTCTCACCCTGTCACTCAGATTCACCCCTAACATACTTCTTATCGACCGCATTTCTACCGCGTTTATTCTACTCTTGTGCTTCTTCCGCTACACCCAACTTTCACTACCATACGTTAAATGTAGGTTACTGTGTTTGAAATCCGTAAAAACTATTATTGAATAATATTTTTAAAATATTTTATTTAAGTCATATCATGAAGAAGTGTATCATTATATAATAATTAACCCGTTGCTTATTTATCTTTAATATATAAAAGTTTCGTGTCACGATTTCTTTTCACGCTAATCTCGGAAACAGTACAAGGGATTTTATTACAATTTTGTATATGTATATGTATATATTGCTTGCTCCAACTTGAGAGATAGAATAGTTTTTAACACGATAAGTGACTCTCAAGATTTTTATTACGAATTTAAGGATTGGTTAGGACAAAGGATCGTCGGAAACTGCAGAAAAACGTCTGCCTGGGCAGCTAGTATATATTTAAAACTTATATAGACCGCTATTATGAAATAATAAACGTAATGAGATACAAATTTGTGTAGTGCTTCCTTATACATGAAGTCATTAACTGTTGACTAAGCTTTATCTTTTCACTAATATCAAATATCTGAAGCAATACAATATAAGTGCGAAATCCGGTAATTACCGACGACTTAACCCTTGCGTCTAATACACGAAATTCATCGCCTCCGCAATTGGTTCCCAAACTTACTAAATTATGAAATAATAAACAAAAAATGTTTTATTATTTTATAAATTTTAAATCATACTACCTGGCCAAGCAGACGTTGTTCTGGTTTTTCTGACGATCCTTCCTATAAAAAATCCTTAAATTCGCAATAAAAAATATTGAGAGTCAATTATCGGGACAAAAACTATCCTATCTCTCAAGTTGGACCAAACCGAAGTGTGCAAAATTTCATTGAAATCAATTCAGTAGTTTTTAGAGTTTATAGCGCACAAGCAATGGCACACGTAATTTTTATATATAAAGAAGATTTACAAAAATTTATTTTACTGCTAATCTCTCTAACATCGTAACGAGGTCTGTTTAACTGAAAAATAAAATATTTCGAAAACATGTGGAGGACGTCAACACGAACTGGTGTGGACTACCACCCCGCAAATTGCCTCCATAACTCTCTCAAGATTGTAATACCTACCTAAATAAACATCTCGATAATCAGAAAAGAAGTCCTACTACAAATTGTGCATGGTATATTTATATGTATGTGTAGTTTTTATAATTATTCACTTTTTATTTATGAAATTCGAAACTTTCTAAGTTCCATCATATTGCTTATTTTCAAATCATCATGGTATTTTATGTTTATGTAGATTGAATCTGTCATTAATAAAAAACATTTAAAATCGTATTTGTTTTCAGTTAGTCATGTATTTATCATTTTTTTTTTTTTTTACTAAATACAATTAAACTTTGCTCAAAAGTTTGAGAATCACAATTTTTAACCCTTCTATGACTAGCACTGATTCATCCCAACGTCAACGGGTGATGGATCAAGATATTAAGCCGAGAGCGTGGCGAATCTGACCGACCTTTCTATGCATATTTTATTTTATCATTGTGCGTTTACGGTCTTCTTGACTGATGGGCGTGACTCTCTTTTCATGCAAGACTGATTCTCGTACAATTAAATGAGTTTTTAATTACCTTTTCACGAGTTGGTACTGTATGGTTTCTCAGAGCTGATAGCACATATGTGAGTGACCTACGATTATCAAGTTATTAATAAGAAAACATTTATTGTAAGAATTAAGTTTTAAAAATTTATATTGTTTTCTTTTTAACCCAAAAAAGAATATACTGAAAATAGTGTAGGTTCAAATTCTTTATTTTATTTAATACATGTTGGTGTTGTGACAAATAACAATTTTAAATGTCATCTTATAACTAGTTGCCACTTGCCTATCATGTCGTAAAAGACGACTAATGGGATATAAGATTATGATCTTGTATGTAATGAACTAGTCAACTTTCACTTCTTTCGCAATTTTCCGTCTAAAACCATATTTTTGGCTATACGTGGTCCGAGTAGCCTGCTGGTGTTTGTAAACACCTACCCCTTTGGTGGGAATTTTACCCTACTTTATACTTCTGTCGTTCTCTATAACGTACACTCGTTTCTCTAAAACTTTCGCATTAAATTTAAAAATAAATTTGTTATATTATAAATATGATAAGGAAAAACAGGAAATAAAGTAAATGGGGATCTAGACTCTATTGTGGAAAGTCAGAATGTGTCAAAAAGCCACGAATGGCAATTCACAATGATGTGTTAGTACTGCTTTGACTTATGCTAGTGAAAGTTGTGTGTGGCAGAAGAAGCACGAGAGTAGAATAAACGCGGTAGAAATGCGGTCGTTAAGGATTATGTTAGGGCTAAATCTAAGTAACATGGTGAGAAATTGTGTGATAAGAGAAGAATGTGGTTTACAAGATGATGTTGTGACAAGGATTAAGAAATGAATGCTTCCTTGGTTTGGTCATATAGAAAGAATGAATGAGGAAAGAGTTATAAAGCAAATTTATGTTGCAGAAGTGAACGGCAAAGTCGGAAAGGGACGACCTAAGCGAAAGTTTGTAGACAAGGCAAAGAACATGCAATTCTCTGCCTACCTCTCTAGGTGACAGGCGTGTGTGTAAAAGTTTTTATGTTTGTATTGTTATATTATTTAAATACTTTTTTATAACATTGTGTGCAACTTGAAAAATATTTTATTTTTTATCTCATTGTGACGCCTGACAAAACAATAATAGCAATGAAACATAACAGTAACATAGCGGCTGATGATACCTATCTTTATATAAATTTAACATTATATTAAACATTATAATGATAGGGATTACACAAAATATTCGCACGAGATGGGTTCATCCACAAGTTTTATTGACCGTAATTGCCCGCATGGCCAATAATTTTGAGATCAGTTACCTATGAGTACAGTTCAGTGCGTTTTCTAAAACAAAATGCGATCTTAAAATTCAGTCTTTCATCAAGAAAGCTGCAGTATTAAATATAAAATAATGTTTTAAAAAATATTTTATCAATTCTAACTAATTTTACCTCGACGACGATTTTATGAAAAAAAAAAAATCTAAGTATCCGAATTTTTAAAGTTAAAAAGCCTTAACGTCAAAATTCGAATACCTAACATATGAATAATAATTTTGATTAATTTTATTGTGGGGAAAAAAGAAACAGTAAAATTATATCTTGACCTATTTAAACAAACACTACGCGCTAAATTAAACTATTGTTTATTTTTGCGGATTTTACCAAGTTTAATTTTAACTTGTTAGTTCTTTTGTATTAATATAGGTACTCATAGTAAAAATATAATATTATTTATTAATAGGTAAGATACTATAAAAAACAACAAAATCACCATAACAACGTAATCGCAATTTTGTCCGCAACTGTACCGGTATTTATTACCCCTTGCTTATTAAAAGCGTGAGCAGAGTGAATTAATATGCAGATGAGTCAAATTAGAGTGAAGTTGATTGATCAGAGGACGCAAGGAGCGGAGTAGAATGCACCCGCATCGTATTAAATCTGCTGGTTAGTTCAGTGTCCACTTGAAGTGTTTAGGAAAATTGCGCTGTTAATCGCGATCTTAGATAATTATGTTTTTTTTCTGCTCGTTTATATCTGTTTTTTATTAGAAGATGAGGCCACCAAACAATAGGCCATTTATCACGCCCCCACACCTGAGGAATTACTGAAGCTGGCCTTTCGGAAAAGTGTACTTTTCTTGAAGATCATTTAATCTTTTATCTTTTAGTCTTATCGGTCCGCAAGAGCCGCTGACGGCAGAATAATATTTAAGAATGTTTTTGTGCGTAAAATTTCACCATCGAAATGATGACGATGTAATTTCGAATTAAATTTGTATTTCTACTTAAATAGAGAAAATTCTTGTAAAAACCAATCTACAATATTTCTAGTTCGTTATTTTCCTATTTTTGGAAAAATAACCTATAGTGGGTCTTAAGAAAACTATTGTTAATGATGACGGTGATCTACTGGTAACAATATTTAAAAAGGTATTTTACAACCTGTCCTTTTAGCTTTGCTAAGGTTAAGACCATAGTAGAGAGCGTTTGGCGGAGTGTACAAAGTGGTGTTATGACAAATACGCTCTTGTGTTGCAGCATCCCGATTGCCCGCTGCCGGATTTGTAGAGAAACGCGTCGCTATCACTAAAACTATAGTCTAAGCCCTGAATGGAGAGTGTTCAGCGGGCCGTGTAGCGTTGCGGCGTGTTCAGCATGCAACTTTGAGCGGCCGCCACTCAGTACGCTGTACTTTACTGTTCTACAAAGATTTTGTAGCTTTGTATTTGTCACGCATCCTGACCACTCGGTCCCGCTGTAGATACACTCTCTACTGAAGACCTATCTAACACCAAAGTCTGTGCAATTTCTTAACCTTATTAATTAAGTGGCAGGAACATTGGCAATATTAAGATTTAAAATATAACGGTCTTAATCATAAAAATCGACTTCAATTTAAGAACTACTCAAAGTTGATTTTTCTTTTTTTACTAAATGACAATAGAAAGAGACAGATATTAAGATAATTATACTTTATATAAGAAAGTAATAACCAACGATTATATGTAGGTAATTGTTAACAATTTTACATATCTGTCATATAGACTAAGTACTCGTATGTGATACATATTTTTAAGTATAAAACACTTCAATGATAAGTTTATGGACCACAGCATCTGTTTACCATAAGGTGGACTGTGTGTTCCTCTGTCACACCCATTTTATAAAAAATATCGTTATCGAATAACATAAGATATTGTACCTAGGACATCTACATAAAGGTAAAGTTATAAATGATTTAACGTATTAAGATATTGAAAAAAAAACATTCGTTATTGTGAATTGAAAATAAAATTTGCATTGAATACGTCCGTGTTATTCAATCAATTTTACTTTCGTCAACACGCCGTGAATGATGGATTACATTTTAACTAATCTAAACAAATTTATTCGACACTAACGATACCGTATTCGACACGGATGTCAGAATTGTTAATGAATTAAAAATTATTCAAATAGAGCTTTGCGGATTTTTTTTTCGTATAGCTTAGGAGCTAAAGGGTAAGCGCTTGCCCTAAACTTCTCAATACGAAAGCAACTAAGACTCGATCCCCGCTGGCTCCAATGAAATTGTTAATTGCAATTTTAAGTGCTGAATTATCACATGCTCTGCGGTGACAACAATTTCGATGTACTATGTAAGGTCCGCTAGCATGTACTGGAGCAACCCAGCGGAATAATTGCAGAGTTCTCTTATCCGTCTGAAATATAGAAATCATTTATAGAAGTAAGTGTGACAAACACACAGTCCACCTGGTTTTAATCAATAATGTGGCTCATAGACCTACATTTACCGGTAAAAAAGGTCTCTGGTTTGCAGCACCCCAATGCGCTTATTCTTGACCTTTGTCTAGGCCGAGGGCAAAGATGAGGTCTATGATGGAACGAGTGGATCAGGTTACACGCACTCGGAAAAACAGACGTAGGCAGGGCATTCCACTCTTTAGCTGTGCGCATTATAAAATATACTTGGAATGTCAACCAAGTTTGGATGGTAACCTGCAGTACGTCTGGTGCTCCGATAGGAGAATGAAGATGACGGTATGAGCTTATGAAGCTTATAGGTACACTCTCCGAAGTACAATCTGTAGAAGACCGACAAACTAGCAACTTGGTGGCAGTGAGCTAAGCTGTAAAGCTTAGTTTCCACTAGGTTTTTTATATGCTGCAATTTCACGCAGGTATTTTATGCAAGATTTCTTCCGTCAAGCTGATCCATTTCTCCTGCAGCCATATTGTGCAGAGTGACTCTACCGCGTAAGAAAACGTATGATTGAATGCTGCTGTATTTCGAGAACCGGAGAGGAGGCATTCCATCTTAGTCCTCAGGAATGGCAACGTATTTGCATTTTGATTCTTAATTGAGGATAAATGTTGATGTCTATGTGTCACAGCATCCATTTACCATCAGGTTGACTGTGTGCTCATTGGTCACCCAATGCTATGCAAAAAATATCAAAAATCTGCTATTAAACATCCTTTTCAACAGATTAATATAACGCATGAATGCCTTACCCAGACGTCGTCTCTTACAGTAATTATAAAACAATATTGCCCTGTGGTGGTGCGTTGAGGAATCCACTACCCTGTATCATCGCGTGGATTTTTCAATAATCCAACTCAACATTTAAAAAAAAAACTACGTTTGCTAGCCTGCCTGATAAACGCTGCTTCTATGGCTTTGAGGCAATCTATGGGGGAGGTATATATTCAGCAGTAGTCTTTTAATATGTTTCAATGATGATATTTTTACATATTATTAACCAAATAGGGACTTATAATCTTACAGTCACCAAATGTCACAAGTTGAGACTGAGGTGGCTTCTTTGTTACGCAGAAAATAGCGCACAACGTCATCATCATATAAAAGTTGCATTTTAACACAAAAGTTTTTCTTTTTCTACTTTAAATATACACACAAAAAATGCCTCAGTGCTCTATTCGTTAATTTTTTACATGTTTTTGTTTCTTAATCCTGCTACTTTTAGGGACAAGTACCCGTAGTTTGGTTTTTATTTTTAATCTAATTAATATAAAATATATCTATTATTTCAAAACGAAATATTATGCTCTACACTTTTATGGCTGATTAATTCTCCCGCTATGAAATTTGTCAAATATTTCACTTCAAACCAAAGTGAAGGCGCTTAGATGGTAGAAAAAGATGTGGACGTCCTTGTGCTAAAAAATGATCAGTAACATTCAACTTTCTGTGCTCAATCTAAATAAGTACTTCTTTTAACAAGTATCGACTGTCGAACAAACATACTGCATAACTAATATCTAAGCACAATGGATATTAGGAATTCATGTTACACAGAACATAGATAAGATTCCACGTAATTAGGTTCAATTAACGATTAATGAGCTGGCGATACCACGCCGCTAATTAGTGTAAGATAACATCTCATTTGATCAACAACTTCAGGGCAATTGCGTGTACGTAATACATATTATACATAATTGAAAAAATAACAAGCTTACACATAAATATTTAAGTAATGCTTAAAGTTGCTTTTTCTCTCTTCACTAAATATCAATAGAAAGAGAGGGATATAGAAATAATTAATACTTAAATTATTTAAGCGATAAATAAACGATTATAAAAAATGTCGTTGCTTATCTAGTATTTTTGTCTAAATAAAACTCGATCGGCGTTAGAAAAAAACAATTTTTCTCAAGCACGACACCTATCTTCTTCTTAGATAGTAAAACATTTTCTAACCCGATAGACCTATAATAAAACTACGGAGCTATGATTCAGCTATATTATATTTGTAGAACTTGAGTCACAATGGGTCGATTCGAGCGTTAAATGACCAAGCTCTCACAGAATACCAGCGTAAAATAGCAGCTTAATATTACTGCGTTTCGTATGGTGAGTGTAGAGAACTGAAGACCATTTTTTACTGAAAACCATCTTAGCCCTCAGAGGTGACAAAGCATCTGCATTTTGATTCTTTATCAAGGATTGATATGAGTGTCTATGGGTCACAGTTTACTACTTACCATCAGGTGGACTGTGTGCTTGTCAGTCTTTAATGTGAAAAAGTGTATCAAATTAAAATGTTTTATGTAGGATATAATTCTAACATAGAAGACGAAGAGAAGTATTAGTATTTTACTCGTTTTTATTATTTTTTTATTAAGATATTTATACGTGACATTAAAAGGTTAGCTTCTAATCAAGCGTTAAGATACAAAGACTTTTTTATCTTGATTTAAATATAATAATACACGATTATCGTAATCGATTATTTAATAATACTACGAGCTGCCTCAACTTCACTCGGGTGATTTCTAGATTTCGACAACAGCGCCACATATTGGCCAACAGCGTCCAATTGAGAATCTAAATCATTATCGAATCAACTTATTCACACAAACAAAATTTCATCAAAATCGGTTCAGCAGTTTAGGAGGAGTTCAGTCGCATAAACATCGACAGAAAAATGTTATATATAAAGATAATTCCAGAATTCCCTATAACATTTTATAATATTTCCTCTGAAGAATTGAAAATAGTAGTGCCATAAGTTCACTGTTGCACATGCCATATGGATTGCCTTATAAATGGAAGGGATATTTGGTATAGTTGTTACCCCTCGTTCGCGAGTTAAGGAGACACCGCGAAAAATGCACCTCTTTTCATCGAATAGTATTGGACTATGACACCACTAACGAAAGTGGAATTTTGATATAGGCAAATTCATGTCTTTATCTAAATTTGCTTGTTCAAAAACACGATTGTATAATTTTGAATTGATCATAATTATTTGCGAAAATATAACTAAAAATCACTATAGTTAAAATTACGACGAAATCACTTAATCTATATCCTTGGAAATCACTCAAATATATTCAAATATATACATAATTTACTTGCTCATTATTTTGATTACTTAAATCAATAATTTAAAAAAAATTAAGATTCTGACAATTTCTAAGCGGTTTTAATCGTCGCGGGCGCTACGCAATTTTACACCTTAAGACAGCGGTTTTTTAAGTTTTCATGGAAATTATGTATTCACTCGGATCAGTGGGGTGATAACCCGTAGCCACTTTTTCGATGTGTCGTCTTAACAACTGCAATTTTTTAATTCTCTCCTGCTTCTTTTCTCTCTGTCGCCTCTTGCGATACCAACGAGATGATAATGGGTAGTGAATATGTTACTCCGCCACTACACGGTCAAATCTACTATATCCACTAAATAATGCATACATGGCAACATTAGCACGACTGGGTTGTTGTTGACAGGGTTAACAATGTAATAATTAAACAATGTTACACGTGATTAGGTAATGTGACGCTAACTGACAGCTTCTTACGCGCCAAAACATATTACAATGATCGAAATTAATTGGAAAATGTATAATATTGTAATCGCATACATGTAGTATGCGATTATATATAATAATAATAATAATAATAAATTTATTGACATATAGATTTAACAAATGTAAGCAAGAACAGTAAGCTAAACATCTAAACAATGTTCAAGGTGAGATATACAAATATTTTCCGTTGGACCCCAAACTAGGATAATCCTGTATCTTGGGGTCCGAGAGCGCAAGTTAACTAGAGAATCGTACACAGTCTAACAAAATAAAAGACATATTTTTTTATACTGAAATTATCATAGTGCATTGTAATTTCACTTGAAAGTGTGTGTGTGTGTGTGTGTGTGTGTGCGTGCGTGCGCGCGTGTGTGTGTGTGTGTGTATGTGTGCGTGCGAGCGCGCGCGTGTGTGTGTGTGCGTGTGTGTGCGCGTGTGTGTGTGTATTCTGCTAGTAACGTTTGACTATATCCTCAGTTTCCTCATATGTTAACGTCATTAGCCATTTTCTAACAAGTTGATAGACCTGTGAGGTCTTGAGGTTTCTGATGTTATGATATCGTGATATTTTATTATAAATGCGTGGATGAAGGAAACGTGGCAGGTGACAAGCAAAAAACGTTTTAATGTTAGGGACGGGGATTTTGTATACCCTTTTATTTAAAAGCTGTTGGTAGTTAGGCAGTTTTAAAACGTTTTTATGACATCTCTTTACTACTTTTAATATATACAACTGGCGAACAGATAGCACACGAGATAAGTTGAATACCTCTCTGGTAGGAAATCGCACTGGTTTTTTAAGCATGGTTTTGAGCAAAGCTCGTTGAGATCTCTCTATTCTTACATGTGAGTTTTTGCAGCACCTACCCATGCCGTAATATAGTATTGCACAATGGACTGGCACATTGCATGGTATAACATTTTGAGAATATTTATGTTAGCACTGTTGCGTATTAGTTTGAATACATACGTAAGTTTTCGAACTCGAGTAGCCAGATTTGTGATATGCGGACTGAACGATAGATTGTGGTCGACAACCACCCCTAAATATTTTATTGTTTCCACTGCATCTATCGATTGGCAATCGCACGTATGAGATAGGGCACCACAAAGAGAACTTGGTGTTCTGCATCTATGAACTTTTAAATTTACCAATGAAGGAAAATATATACACTTAGTTATATATATACTTAGTCAGGTCATAAGTTCTGTCAATAATTTTTAATAAAATTAATGATACACTTTTTGATAATTATATATAAAATACAAGTGAAATGAAAGGTAATTTAATTTAGAATACAATTTTATTTACATTATTCAAAATGCCCTCCCCTATTTTGAATACATGCCCTTAATCGACGCAGCCAATCATCAATCGCAGCACGCACCACACTCATATCTATTTCTGCCGCTGCCAAATATTCGGAGAGATTTCAAATTCTGATGAGGTTTATCTATTGAGCTAATATGTCTAGAGGTGACACTGCATTTAGTTACGCTGTCCCATTCAATTGCGGCGTTATCGCCGCACTTTACTCAGTCACTCGCTAGGCGTTAGTGAGTTGACACATTTTGGTTGATTATATAAAAAAACCTTGATAACATATGCCATGATGTGTTTTTAGATATTGCACAAATAATCTCCGACCCTGAGGTTCTGGGTTTGAATCCCGGGTCCGATCTCGGTTTGATAAAATACAGTAGACGAGAATCTGCGTTCTACTGTATTATAAAGTAAAAAATATGTATGTGCATTCATACTATCCGTAACAGTCAGGTTTCGCCCGAATCCTATTCCAATAATATATTAAATCGGATCGAAATCGGACCGAGAACGAACTGTGAATAGCAAATGAGGATCGGCCCTTAAGGTTATAAGACCATTTACTTGTCATATATCCGGTTGCCTGTATCTGACTTATATAGATGATTGATCTGCCATCGCCAGAAGGTCTAAGGGTTCTTCAATAAAATCAAGCGTTACTTTGCAGAAATCCATTTAATTAAATATTTTATAAATTAATTAGCTAAAACTTCAATTATTCAGCGGCCTTAGCTAATTAATCTCTAACATTTTAGGAAAGGTCTTCTGTGCATTTCCATTATTTGATTCTCACAACATGTGTGTAACGAAACGGGTAATTTACATATTACCTTTTACGCTGCCAATCCTCACGAAGTGCCATAATATGGCAATAGTTATTTAACCCTAATTACTAATGAGGGATAAAATTTGTCTATCCACTTCAACACATGATTAAAATATTCCATATGAAAAGTTAGTATTATTTAAAAATATTTTTCGACGATAAATATACTTCGATGTATCAAGTTGACGAGGCCGCGAGTATTGAAAGTGACAAGGTCTATGCTAGAAATAAAAATAGTTTAATAATATAATATTTACTACTATTTCATATTGTTACAATTAAAGCGATGCAACATTAAAACATAAAGTGACGTTACGGTGGCTCGCTGGTTTAGTAATGAGCAATAAGTTACACCGCTGTGGGCTCCGGGTCCGAAATCGAATCCCGCACGAAACAAGGACGTTTAAAAAAATTAAACGTACCTGATATATGTTATTCAATAACATAATTTTTGTAAATTAAAGAAACGTAAATTAATATATTATAAATAATAGATAAGTAGTAAGGCTTCTTATTTTGCCAGATGCAAGGCACCATGTACATCCATAATACACTTTTAATTATTATAATGTGTCATCGTACATTTGAAACGTAATATACAATAAAAATATAGTAATTTGAAATTAGAATTCTCTTTTAATTTATTCAGTGTTTTTTTTTTTTATTTGCCCAAGGGACTCAAAATACTTTTAGGTGCCTTCATACCTCCTTAATTAAAATGATAATGTTTCCAAAATAATGTAAAACAACCCGTCGATCTCTTCGCTTATTATTTTGACAGGACACTGGCAACTCTATTAGGTCTTTCTGATAAGGAACACGCCACAAACTAGAACAATATTTTAGTATGCTAATAAGTGCTTCAATTTATTTAATGAATTACAATGATAATGGATGTAGATAAAAAACGAAAATGACTCAATACCAACGAAGGTCGTAAGTTATGACCTATAATCTATGACTAATACGGTATTATGTTACGTATACGGTATTGGGTTAAGTTATACAGAAATAATCTAAGCTAAAGGAAAAAATGTAATAACTCTTTCCGTCTTTTATGTCCCAAAAATTACCACGAGGAAATGTTTCAATAAACTTTAAAAAAATTTTTATAGGAGAGTGGGAAAACTAGCATACGGCTCACCTTGTAGTAAGTGATTACCGGCGCCCATGAACTCTGCAACATCAGGGAATTATGGGTGCATTGCCGGCCTTCAAAAAGAGAGTAGGCTTTTTTCTTGAAGCTTCGGGAAAATCTCTGGTAGTAGTTGATTCCACACGGAAGTGAAGTTGTGCGAGGTGTTGTGCAAGAGATTCTTGTATTAATTCTCTTTGACAACTTTTACGTCACCGATCGGACTAGATGGTATACTACTATCTACCAGACATTGAATCTTACTCACCTGTCTTCTTAATTTCAAACGAAGCTGTCCGACCCACCTGTGTCATGCATTGCAGAAACATAATTATTTAATATACAGAATGGGTCCCACATATATGCAATAAATGAAACCATATACTTGTTATCGCCTTTGCTGACGATATACAAAAAATGAACGTAATCGGTCCAGTAATTAGGTCAAAAAGTAGAGTTTTAATTTTAAGCAAATTTGAATGCTATAGAATTGGGTCACTAAGTCAATGATTCAATGAACTTGAATCCTTGAACATTAAAAAGCGACGTTGCCACGCAGTGCAAACTATTGGTATTGCGACATATCGACAGCGGTGTCTTGTCGGCGTGCCACCCGCGTGCAACGTTGTCACTCTTCCAAGGGGTCAAGGTACGTTGTCTAAACAGAGTGTTCACTTTTACTGAATTCATTTTAATATTTATTTCGTTTGAAAATTTCACTTTTTTTATTTTACGGGTTTTAATTTAATATTTAATTTTTCTACACTTCTACGGACTAGTATTACTTGTGGTTTCAATTATTGCATATATGTGGGACCCATTCTGTATACAAAAAATGTTCTCAGAGATATACTTGGCATTAAGATACATCCTAGGCGACTAGCAGAATTGCCTAGCTGATACCCGCTCCCTTCGCTGGGCGCATAATATTTTATTGCGGAACTTAGATGTAAAATATCAAGAAAAATTTTTTTTGGAATTATCGTAAAATCCGTTCTTAGTGAGCGCTTATATTGCGAAATCAGTAACTATACTGAATTTCAAGTCTATCGGGTGTTTAGTTTAGACATAACGTGATGAGTTAGTCAGTTATACTGGATGATATTTTTACCGTCTGGATAACAAGAGGGCATAACAGGTAAACGGAATAGAAGTCTATAGCACTGATATTTGACATTTTTTTTGCTTTTACATTAACATACTATTAATTTGAAATAAACTTTCGGTACTAAAAAATAACAACAAAATTATTGAACTAAATTAATGAATCAATTAAAAACTACCGAAAATAAAATAATACGTACCCAATTAGTAGTTATGTTAATGTAAAATAATAAAAAAGTTAAATATGCCATAGGCTTCTACTTCGTTCACATGTTATCCCTATTTTTCCAGAGGGTAAAAGAGGTCATCCAGTATATATAATTAGGGGTCAAAAACAAGCACATATTCCATCATCCGACATATGTATAATTTAGCCCATAGACAGCTTCATCCATCCTAAATACAATAACAATAATTGCTTAATGGCTAACTATTTAAAATAAACAAATTAGTCTAGGAGTCCCCTGAATAGATAGCATCCTCTTACTTATGTCTACCGTCAAATAGCAGCGCCCGCACTTCTGTGTTCCCGGTCTAAAGAGTGAAGGGACCCATCCATCTTAGCCCTCAGAGGTGAAACCTCGCTGCTGTGTTTGAAGTTGGCTTAAGGGTGTTCGGCTGCCACTTTCCATCAGGTAGGCTGTAAGTTTCATTTTCAAATCAGTATTAAGAAAAAACGCTATAGTGATACAGCCTTCACAAAAGTTACAGCCTATTTACGGCGCAATCCTGGGCACAGGCCTCTCGCTCATTTCTGAGGAGGTTTTAGAGCAAAGAATTGTCCGCCGCGCTGCCACAATGCGTGTTGGCGAATTGCACATGTCTTTGAAATATTTTTTTTCTTATTCTATATAATATACTATTTTTATATAGAATAAAGGTAACAAAGACCATACAGTCTACCTGATGGTAAGTGGATGGTGTGGCCTATAGGCATTTACCCTCGATTAAGATTCAAAATGTAGATGCACTTTCACTCCTAATGACTAAGATATGTAGCCGTGGAAGTAAAAGGTGAGATCTCCCGCCAGCAGGCAAGGTGTTCTGCCTGGGGAGCGGCCGACACTCCAAGTGATAGTTCGGAGAAGTTCTATATATACTGTCTATGATTCGGAATTTTAATAGCGTGATTTAGGCTTCGGTGTGTTTCGGTGTGCTAGTGGCGCGACGACAGCGCCTCTACATCACCCCCCTGCTCAGACCGGAGGTCGATAGTGAAGTCTCGTTGTCGACGAATGTGCAAGTGCCAGGAGATTGCCTTGTAGTCTGCGGTGAGTCGAGAAGAAGGCAAGTAATCTGCGAGAGTGCCATGAAGGAGAGGCGAGCAGTAAGGCTCAGAGCCGTGCCGAACACTGTATGGCGCAGAGAGTAGCTTGAAGGAACAGGAAGCATTAATATTCCAGTGCTGCGATGAACCTTGTGAAGCTAGATGGCTTGCAGGATATGAAGACTGCAGACGATATCTGTTCGGGAGCGAATGGGTGGGGTATTCTATGACGTTGATGAAGCTTGAAGTTTGAGAAGGTTGTTCGGTTGCGTGTTCAAGATCACGTCGGATGGTCACCACTGTAGCCGTGGAAGGAAAAGGGGAGATCTCCCGCCAGGAAAGGTGTTCTGCCTGGGGAGCGGCCGACACTCCGAGTGATATTTCGGAGAAGTTCTATATATACTGTCTATGATTCGGAATGTTAATAGCGCGATTTAGGCTTCGGTGTGTTTCGGTGTGCTAGTGGCGCGACGACAGCGCCGCTACAGATAGAACGCTTCCTTTGCAAAAAGAAGGGTACCCCGTTTCTTCGTTTTTCTACAATCACCTAACATCACACAATTGTTACTGTTACAGCCTATTTAAGTCTACTGCTGAACATCCCTAAGACTCCCCTTTAGAAAGTCTCGTAATTAGGAACAACTGGTCCGCTTCACAATTTAGTTTTTGCTGCGCTTGGCAAAGACCAACCACAGTTTTTTTTAAAGGTACGTAAGGGTAATATGATCACCTCAAGCTCTTCCAGCCTATAGAACCAAAACTAGGAGAAGGACAGAGACAAAACCATAAAGTCGTATACCTATAAATATATTAAGAAAAAAATGGCAAAAAAGCTTTAGCAATAATTAGGAAAACTTCAAAAAATTAACTTAGAAAAACTAACTGCACTACACATTACTAAAATCGACTAAAATATTTACTATAATGTCAACTGTCAAAATGGCGTCCATAACGCAGCGTCCTTTTGACCCTTTATTATTTGGTTGACTGATGAAGAGCTATTGTATTACATAGCCATCCATGCAATCAAGGCTGTAGTTTTTAGGTTATAAGAAGGTGACCATATTAAGCGGATGACCATATTACTCTCACGTACTTTAGTATTTTATTAGAAAGTCGCCATTTCCCATCTCCTGGTTTTTTCTGTCGGCTCTTATGACACCCACGATGCGAAATGGGTAGAGGATATTTATTACACAACCAATACACGGTCAATCACTGATGTGATTGACCCACACACAGCATCAAAACGTGACGATGTGTTACAATTTGGACTTTCAAATCAAACCTATTACACCAACATTCAAACGGAAGGTTAAAAGAATGAAGTCAAATTGAATAACGAATCGCTTAGACCCTCAACTAACGAAATTAAACTGTTTATCATATAACTAATAGGAAATAATCACGACGTAATTCCGTTACCATCGTATTCGACAGCGGTACGCTCGTCCGATATTGGGGCTGACAATTTTCGAATTGGAATCCTTAATATATTCACCCCCTGATAAGGCGGGTGTCGAATTGGTACTACGATGTAGGAAGAATTAATATGAATAACACATTCATTTTACTACCACGTGTTTATAACTCGCTTTCGTGTATGTCTGTTTGAATCAAACTTTGTTGATTTTAAACTAATTATATAGTACATGTATAATTATAGTACATAATACATAGTACGTGAGGGTAATATGGTCATCAAGTTAATATGGTCACTTTCTTATAAATCAAAAACTACAGCCTTGTTTGCATAGATGGCTCTGTGATACGATAGCTCTTTATCGGTCAATTACATAATAAAGGGTCACAAGTTCGAAAGCTTGTTTGCTATTTTTTTCTTAATGTATTAGTTATAGTATACGACTTTGTGTTTTTGTCTCTGTTCTCCTCCTAGTTTTCGTTTTAAGGGGCGGCAAAGCTTAAGGTCATTACCCTCACGTACCCTAATAATAAATTGATTTTAAACTAACTTACCAATGCGTTAGTGATTTGATATTTTGCACATAGCTTAGAATTGAATGATAATGTAAAATATGAAAGAATGAAGAATAAACGTGGTACATTTCATCCTTTAATATTTAACACACCTTCTTTATATTTTTATCTTTGCATCACCCAATGGTTGACTGGTAGGGATTACCTCAGGCATTAAATCCTCCTATACGTCATGTTGTATGTAGTTTAAATAAATACATAAATAAAATATTGAAACGTAGCTCTATTACGTAGGCGTCCTATAAAAACGTTAAAAGTATTAAAAAAACCATTTTCCATTTTCAAAGTACCATATCAAATTTGTTTATGAAATCGGCGGTCCCTTTATATTTTGTGTCCACACATGCGATTGTTACCAGCGATGTGTTTTAGATAAAAATGATACCTCGAATTTCATCGGGATAAGAAAAACGATACCAATTAAGTAGCGATAAATAAGATATGACAACACAGGCAATTCTATTTTTTTATTTATGGAATAATTTACTGGTTTTTAATATAGTGAGCCGCATGCTCGTTTGCCCCCCTCTTCTATAAAAAAAAATATCTACAATCTTAAAAAAACAACAACTGTGTAGCTTTGTGATCGAAGTTTTTTACATGGGGAAATGTCTAAACATATCCGCCTTACGAAACCAGGGACGGGCTATGTCGGAGTCGCACCGACTAAAACCCCATGATGTTCCACCTTCACCGCACATTGGGAGAGCCACGGGAACACTTTCGCACACATCCGCGACCCCACCAACGCCAATCGCCTTATGGGGGGGCCATTTGTGAGAGATCTGCTCTCCTTTCTCAGGTAAGGCGCACCAGAAGTGATCGAAGTACCTAGGTGCTATACGCCGTGTTCGATTCCTAACTGAAGTCTACTTCTTCTTCATCAGAGTCCACTGCTGATCATGGTAGGACTTCCACAGTAAAAGATGGACTTGCCTTAATTGTCATACTTGGCAGGTTTATTGGCAATTGCAGTATCAGATATCTCGTACCTTCGACGAGCACCCGTCGCCGTCTATGTATTACACGTCTATTGGTTGATTTTCGTCTATTGATATTTTACGTGGTAGAGCCATTCTGCAGCTATATTGTGGTTACAGCACGAATGGGTCGACTCGACCGGGGTAGAACCACACTCTCACAGAATACCAGCGTAAAATAGCAGCTTAATGCTTCTGTGTTTCGTATGGTGAATGTAGAGCACTGAAGACCCTTTTTACTGGAAACGAGGCATTCCATCTCAGTCCTCAAGGCTGGCAACGCATCTGCATTTTGATTCTTAATTGAAGATAAATGTAGATGTCTATGGGCCACAGCATCCACTAACCATCAGATGGACCGTATGCTCGTTTGTCACCTTTATTATATAAAAAAAAACCACAAGATCTTTCCAGCATTGGCCATAGTCACTTCTTATGATATCTACGGGACAGAGTAGTGTAACAGATTCAGCCGGAGTCTTTGTTTGACTAAAAGTACAGTTTGTGGATCTCTGTATCTAATGGAAGCAACAAAATTTTTGACCATTTTTCAAAGCATCTCTTATGACACTCACGAAACAAATTTTATGCGTCGTAGAGCCACGCTGAAGTTATATTAGTAGTTTAGTTGCAGCACGAATGGGTCGGCTCGACCGGGGAAGGACCACGCTCTCACAGAATACCAGCGTAAAATAGTAGCTTAATGCTGATGTGTTTCGTATGGTGAGTGTAGAGATCCGGAGAGCCTTTTTACTGGAAACGAGGCGTTCCATTTTAGTCCTCACGGGTGACAACGCACGTGTTGTATTCCGATTGTATATGTGTATACAGATTGTGGATATACCTCTGTTCGTCGGAATATACACATTTGGGGCGTAAATCTAAATGTGTTGTCAACATCACCAGCTATCATTGTTCCAGACCAATTCCGAAAATCGAACATGAGAAGATGAGCAAGCGGTAGTGCCTCCATGCTAACACGTGTATTTGTGGCACTATTTTGACATCGTAACATCAACCTTGTATAGCTAGATCCCTGTAATCCAAATAATATAGTATCCTCGTTCTTATCATGATTGTAGTCCATTGTAAATTCTGTATAATATATTATGCCTTCCCCAAATAGTAATAAATTTCTCGATGAAAAAAGTATAATCACAGACTATATACATCGAAACCAAGTTGTTCGCGTACTGTGAAATTTATGGTGAGCGCTTAGATTTTATGCTATACCACGCACCTCCTTATTGCATCTAAACTATTAGAGTCAATGAACATTTTGTTGGAGGTTGAGATTGAGAGATATTTGATACAGCGGTCATCAATGCGCCAGTCATGGCATTTGTAGCAAATTCTCTCTATGAGAGAGGCATCATCATCATCAACATTACAGCCCTTCACAAGTCCACTGCTGAACATAGGCCTCCCCCAAGTAATGCCACAAAGCACGGTCCTGAGCCACTTGCATCCATCGACTTCCTGCATGTCTTACCAGGTCGTCACTCCATCTAGTGGGGGGTCGCCCTACACTACGCCTACCGGTACGAGGCTGCCACTCGAGAACCTTTCTTCCCCATCGGTTATCGGTTCTTCGAGCTATATGGCCGGCCCATTGCCACTTCAGCTTACTAATCCGATGGGCTATGTCGGTCACTCTGGTTTTACTGCGGATATCCTCGTTTCTGAGTCTATCACGCAGAGAAACTCCGAGCATAGCCCTCTCCATAGCTCGCTGAGCGACCTTGAGCGTCCTCATACGGCCAGCAGTGAAGGACCACGTCTCAGATCCGTAAGTCATCACTGGTAACACGCACTGGTTGTACAATCTAGTTTTCAGAGATTGAGGTATACCTGACGAGAAGATGTATCGTAATTTCCCGAACGCTGCCCAGCCGAGTTGAATCCGTCGTGAGAGAGGCACGACCAGTACTATTACGTTTCGATAAATTAAAATAAGAACAAATAGATGGTTATATTGATCCTTACGTAATTAATATGCCTGAAATTCAGCAATCACTAGTAGTGGTAATTGTGTTAGTGGTTTAAATTAAACAATTTCATTGAGAATCTTTAACCTTGTGAATTATTTTTCTACGTTGCGTTGTAGAGCCATAATATAACTGCAGCACGAACGGGTCGGTTTGACCGGGGAAGGACCACGCTTTCACAGAATAACAGCGTTAAATAACTGTTTAATGCTGTTGTACTTCATATGGTGAGTATAGAGAACCGGAGGTCCTTTTTACTGGAAACAAAGCATTCCATTTAGCCTTCAGGTGTGACAATGCATTTACATTTTGATTTTTCTCGAGGATAGATGTAGTTGTCAACGTATGCAGCATCATCAAGTGCATCATCAGGTGGACTGTGTGCTCGTTTGTCACCCATATTTCTTTAATAAATACCCAACGATAAACATTGTGGGTAAAAAAGTTATTCTTCATTCGGCGCATCCTTGGAAAAAATTCTGCTAGTTATCAGATTGTTGATGAGGAACCTCAACATCGACCATTTAATAGACAACTGATTGAATATTTTGAAAGAAGCTGCCCTTTCCTTTCACGTTCCTCCCGAAATGAATTAAGACGCGTGTAGATAAATATACGTGAATATTTATGTAACCCATAGCTTTAATTGTCAAAGATTACCCTCGTAGCGGGATATATATTAACATTCAGTCAACTGGCCGAGTATAAAGGGGTGAATACATTTCATACGACAAACCGTCGCGTCGGAGCCAGCAACGCGTGAACAATCCTATAATTAATACTCCGCATTATATCTCAAATGTAACCCTATTTATTTATACGAATATATCATTTTATATCGCTTCGCTAAATCCAGAACGTTGGGTATTTCGCCAAGGAACAAAAGTTTAAGACATGAAACAATGTCATTTATTTTACTAGATTATACATACAACATATACAAAATACATCAACAGTCCTCCAGTGACTGCCTCGTTGGTCTAGCGGTTGTAGTAGTACGACTGCTGATCATGAGGTCCTGGGTTCAAATCCCGGGTCGGTTCAAAAATCAATTATTTAGTTTTTCTGTCAAGAAATTCTCACTACCTGCCCGGAGTAAGGAAGTTGGCGGTGTCTCACCCCCGTGCCTCGGAAAGCACGTAAAGCCGTTGGTTCTGTGCCTGATCTCTCTCCGGTCGTGTCGGTTTACCGTCCCATCGGATTTTGAGAGTGAGGGAATAGAGAGTGCACCTGTACTTGCGCATACACTTGGGCACTATAATCCATTCCTGCGCCGTTGCCTAGCCTCCGTTGAGGCAGGCTACCGTGGCCGAAATTCGGTCTGGAGGACTTTAATCAAGCAGTATGTAATTAATAAAATTAAGTTTGATTATTAATAATTAATTAAATTAAATTAAGTAACCCAGGGGATAAACGCTCGCTGTATGTTTCACAGTAGGTGAGCAACCCGGGTTCGATCCCCGCCGGCACCAACGAAATTGTTAATTGCAATTTTAAGTGCTGATTTATCACGTGATCGGCGGTGAAGTAAAATATCGTGAGGAAACCTGCATGTCTGAGAAATCATACACGCCAAAGCGCATTGCGTCAGCGCAGTGGACATTCCTATGCCCTAAAACCCTCTCAGAAATAAATTTAACCTAACTTTAATTTTAACTTTTAACTGATAAAATAAAAATAAAGTAGCGGTACGTATGATAGCGGTGGTAAATTGAGAGCTAAGGGCTCGCTGTGAATTGCACAAAATGCAATTTTTTAACGTGGTAGAGCCACACTGCAGTCCATTCAATTCTAAAAATCAAATCTACCCACATTATTTAGTTCAGTTCAGACTAGTTCATTGTGTGAAGTTCGAAACGTGTGCGATATTTAGTTGTGACTTTATAAATTTATTAACAAAGTAATCGGACATAATTTCCGCGAATGGAGCAAATCGAGTAGCGTGCCGTCATTAAATACCTCCATAAGAAGGGGCTATCATCAAAAGCCATCCATGATGACATGGTCAGTACATTAGGCGATTGTGCTCTGTCATATTCATCCGTCAAAAAATGGATAGCAGAATTTAAGCGTGGTAGAGAGAGTGTGAAAGATGAACCCCGCTCTGGAAGGCCTTCGACGTCAACTACTGATGAAAATATTAAAAAAGTACTTGATTTAATAATGGGAGACCGCAGATTAAAAATTAGAGAGATAGCCAAGATTATAGGCATCTCTTATGAACGAACTCAAAACATCATTGTCAACGAGTTGGGTTTCCACAAGGTGTCTGCGAGGTGGGTTCCGCGACTGCTTTCAGTTGAACAAAAAAGGACGCGATTGACTATTTCACGCGACTGTTTGGAGTTATTTGAAGCCGATGCAGATGATTTTTTGAATCGTTTTGTTACTATGGACGAAACATGGGTTCATTACTGTACACCGGAAACAAAACAACAATCAAAACAGTGGAGAAGACCTGGTTCACCACCCCCTAAAAAGGCTATGCAATAAGGTGATCTTCAGACACTCGAAGATTAATGATTATCTGAAAGGGGTAACAAAACTCTGATTACTACTGCACCTTACTACGTCGTTTAAAAAATAAAAAAAATAGAATGCTAAAGAAAAGTCTTTTCATAATAATCTCAGTACAGTCAATGGCTGAAATTCACAACTGTGGCTTTGAACTGTTACCGCATCCGCCGTATTCACCTGATCTGGCACATCAACCTTCTGTTCCCACCTAAAAAAGCACTTCGGAGGTCAAATATTTTCGACAAACGACGAGGTCAAAGCAGCTGTAGACGCATATTTTGACTCTAAGGAAGAATCATTTTTTTTCAACGGTCTAAATGCTTGGAAGGGGAGGTGGCAAAAGTGTATTGAACTTAATGGTGATTATGTAGAAAAATAAAAATATAACTGATTTAGTATGTGTTTATTTTCTTGGTTAGGCCGAGTACTTTTCAATCCACCCTCGTATTATGGTTGTAGCACGAATCGGTAGACTCGACCGGGGAAGAACCACCTTCTTACAAAATACCAGCGTGAAATAGCAGAATAATACGGCAGTGTTTCGTATGGTGAGTGTAGAGAACCGGAGACCAGAAACGAGACATTCCATCTTAGTCCTAACGGGTGACAACGCATCTGGATTTCGATTGTAGATGCCTAAGAATTGCAGCGTGGACTTACCATTAGGTGAGCTGTATGCTCACATGTTACCCTTAATCTATAAAATAAAAAATACGCAAGCACTCCAACTTCGATACCTATCAGCTCCATAGAAGTTTTTAATCGTAAGTTTGGATTCTGATTTACAGCGTGCCAGCTGTTGAAGGAAAACATAATAAGAACAACATCGTAGATAACAGGTTGCATGTCTAAAAAATGAAAATACTTTGGAGATTGAAGTCCGTCAACGCAGTGGAGCAGCGACTTATTGCTTCATCAATCATAACTCTCTTAAAACTGAGAAGAGGCATGTGTGTAGAAGTGACCCGGTAATTGTAAATCTTTTTGTGTAGTATCCATCTTTTTAGTCCGTTGCTGAGTTTTTATGAAAGAGCCAAAAGTATTAAGAGTTGCCCCTCAACACGCAAGCCAAGCGGACTGATGAATATAGAGCCAAAATCCTCGCACTGGTAATGCAACTTCCAACACGTACTTCCATTCAAATTTTTAATTATGTTTTAATATGAAAGATTATTCTTTAGTTGGTCATATAAATCTCTATATATAAAAATCTATTGCTATTCGTTATTGTTGCTTAAATTCGAATCTGGCTCGACTGATTATGATGAATTTTTTTGTGTGTGTTTGAGTGTGTCCTTGGATGCTTTAGATTTACAATTTGATCCGGTAGGTGGAGCTGTTTTTGAGATCCCAGAAATCACCTTTTCGCTCGTTTATAATAAAACACATATTATAAAAAATTAAATAATAAAGTTATGAAGACTCTAAATAAAGAAAAATAGCAATATCACGAACGTACTAAATAGGGAGTTAAACTGTTGAGTAAGCTTTAACCCAAAAAATATAAAATATTTCATCTATCAATCAATTAATTAAAGTCGATTAACAGATGTCTCCGTAGTGCAGTGGCTTAGCGTTTGGTCCGCGGATTCGAATCCTGCACGGAGCAAATGTTTGTGCGGCCTACGAATTGATTGTTCCGGGTCTGGATATGTATTCTAGCGCAATTTATATATGTAAGCCACCGCCATAGTAATAATAATAATAATAATAGCCATTTAATTCCCAATGTTCATACAGCAGTCGATATTAGTTAAATATGTTACAATATTATTGTTACGGTAACGGAATACCAGCATTAAATAGCAACTTCCAACTTCTGTGTTTCGTTTCGTGAGTATAAAGAACCGGAGACCCCGTCCACAGGAAAAGGGGGATTCCATCTTAGTCCTCAAACGTGATAACGTATCTGCATTCTCATTCGAGGATAAATGTAGATATATATGAGATCATGCATCCACTTACCAGATCAGATAGATCATGTGCTCGTTTGTCACCGTTATTCTATAAAAATCCACCCATATCTCCTAAACCTGCGGTCAGATTTTGTCAATGACACATCATTTGACTTGTCACAATATCGCTTATCGTTACAATTATAAAATAAATATGGCGTAGATAACTGCCAGAAACTTGCAACCAATGCAAATGTATCTTGGTATCATACCTATAGTACGTAGTACGCAGTAATATTATTTATTCTGTGACTAGAGGTGATCTGCCGTCCTCATCGGGGCGCAGTTATTTTTGTATCAATATATATATATATATATAAAATAAAAAAAAAAAAAAAAAATAAAACACACCTCCGTCCCCATAAGTGACCCACAATTTTGTTTTTCAATTTAAGGATTTTAGTAGGACATGACAAAGTTTCATCTAAAAGGCAGAACAACGTCTTCCGGTAAGCTAGCTATATATATATATATATATATATATAAATATTGTAATATTTGGCTTAATTATGACCAGCTCTATAAGAATATCTGATTCTTATTTGAATATCTCACGCGGTCTTCCGACACACACAGAAGCGATAAGCAAGTAGATAGTGCTCTCAACTCACTCGTACTCGCAACGATATCGACCTTACTTATACTATTTTGATAAGCACCACAATCATTCCAAATATTATACTGGCTGATTTTTTACCGTCTGGAAAAAATTGGGTGTAACAGGTGAACGGAATAGAAACCTAAAATATTATGGAATTGATCAATAAATACTACTAATAATTGAGTGCGTATTATTTTAATGTCGATAATTTTTAATTGATTTATTTATTTAGTTCAAAATTTTTGTTTTTATTTTTTAATACCGAAAGTCTATTTTAAATTAGTAGCATTTATTTATAAATCAATTTCATAATATGTTAATTTAAAAGCAAAAAAATGTAAAATATCAGTGCTTGTGTACAGTGGCTTTTGTTCCGTTCACCGGTTACACCCCAATTTTTTCTACACGGTAAAACAATCATTTAGTATAATTTATAAATATGAAATACAATTATACCCTCTATAAGTTTAAGTAATCCTGCAGGCGGGTTGTTTTTTTTTTTCAAATAATTTGCTTATTTACGAAAAATACCGGATACAGGAGCTCATCTCATTGTAATTATTGAGATGGGTCCTCAATAGATAGAAGATCACTGGAAAAAAAATCTAAATATTGGAACCATCGGGCGAAGTAAACATCATATCAAAATTTATACTTTTCATTTTTTTTTAAATCAAGGTATTTAATTAATTATTGAAAGTATATAACCTACATTATTTTATATCTAAAATACAAAACATTATTTAACAATAAAAAAACAATTTATGGTCTCAATGAACACATCATGCGTCAAACACTGTCTAGAAGGCAAGTAAAAATTCTGTATATTTCGGTAGCATATTTATGATTTGTGCGCACCAATAAAAAGAGATAAGTATCCGTTCGGTCAAACGCCTTATAAACTTACCCCAGAAGATTTTATAAAAAGGGCCACATCAATACACGTCACGTTGACGACGTATTGTAAAACCACCATAACAAAGGACGCAATCATAAGGATCCGGATTATCGACCTTATTTCAATGCGATTCAATTCTCGATATCGCTTAAAATTTGACAGAAAACTCTATAGAAAAGACGCCCCTCGTAGTGCATGCGGAGCCAAGTATCATTTTAGATCAAACACGTGATAATGGCTATAAGAACACCCCTATTATTTGATACAATAAAAGTGAAGTGCCGACATATTCTACATTCTACTGTAATTTGACTGCAAGCATTTATATCACTAAAACAACCTTTAAACAAAACGGCAAACCAAGCTTTATGATGATAATATTGAGAATGAAAATAGAGTGGCAATTGGAAGAGACTTTGATAGATTTTTGGTTGACGAATCCAAAACGCATGCTGCTATCTCGGAGTGTAAAGGTTGGTAGGCTAGCAGATACGGGACTAATGGTGATTGAGAAAAATATTGCTCCCGTACCGGTCCAAATGATTCGTGGTTATGTCTTCATGAATATTGAAGATCAGGATGTGATATTTTTATTTGATTATACTTTTAGTATACCACAATGCAGAACGTTAATGGAAGCCATAAATACTGATCATATTGTTGCCGGATATCTGTTTTATTTTTGCAAATAAAATTTCCTGTTTTAGTGGATTACTTATATTCATTCCATGGTATTCGGTTTTAATATTCCTTTTGTAATAATAAAAAGTAATGTTATCTTTTATACTTACATTTTTTCCTCCTATACACTTTATGTAACATTTTATTTTTATTATTTTATTTTGTGCCATAAAGTATATATAATTTCCATTATTTTAATACGTTTCCAGAATAGTATTTTCTCGTGTATTATGGAGGTGGCCGACCGTGGGCACGCTGGTGCGACGACATTGTAAAGGTGGCAGGAACAACGTGGACGAGGCTAGCGGCAGACAGAACATCATCGAAACGGATGGAGGAGGCCTTCACCCGAGAATGGGTATCCCATAATTAATTAAAATTAATATAATAAATTATGATAATATTTTATGTGTATAGCCAAATTCAATTGATTATTATTAACTTAAATTTTATTATTTTTAATTATATATTCTGTGACTAAATCAAAATAAGTTGACAATTACTTAAATATTATTGATTATTTACCCAATACGTACATACACACGTACATATTATATATCTACATTTATCCTCGAATGAGAATGCAGATACGTTATCACTTTTGAGGACTAAGATGGAATCCCCCTTTTCCAGTGGAGAGGGTCTCCGGTTCTCTATACTCACGAAACGAAACACAGAAGTTAGAAGTTGCTATTTAATGCTGGTATTCTGTCAAAGTAGTGGTCCCACAGAAATCTAAATAATAAGGCACTTAGATTTCTGTGAGTGGTCCTCCGGTCGAGCCGACCCATTTTTTTTTTGCGCCCGAAGCAAATATGGGCAACCCTCCGGAAAGCGGGGGAGGGAGGTTTGGAATGCTCATAGCATACCACGCAGCCGGCTGCGTGGTTATGTGGTAACTTTTACCCACTAAACTCAACCTTTTAGGAACTGGCTTAACGATCTGACTATAGATCTCTAAGCCGTATACGAACGCGACCCTCCTTGGCAGAAAGGAGGGCGCAATTCGACCCATTCGTGCTACAACCATAATATAGCTGTAGCGTGTAGGTACACGTTACTTCTTTTGGGCTTCGCTGCAATCTTGTGAAAAAGCCTACAAGTACTTATACAATAAACTTGTAGCTAACCTGAAAAATTGTAAAACTTTTATGCTTTCAAATCGTAATAAAAATCTAGTGTCGGACATTATCTACAGCTTCCGTCTCCATAAACGAAAGTTTCCTCACATCGCTACACACGTGAAGACAATAAACCAAGCAAACGGAGCGTAGGATAACATCCAACCATTTGGACGTTACAAACTTGGCTTCAGATCTGAAACATAACCATTTCCTATTCTCATACAAGCGTCATCCATCGAACTGGTACGCGAACTGACGCGCAATCAAAACACAATACGTTATAAATGGCTCACATTACTTCGGACCCAATTTATTTTTGCTCATCACTACTACTATAGTTATACGATTGTAATCTTTATGTCATACCAATAAGGAGTTTCTGTTGTTAGGTTAAAATTAAAAATATCTTTGTGAATTGTCATCCTTGGCTCCTCAACTTTGCCCCATAACCATCCCGCTGCGATAGGTAAAGAGAGGCAATGGCTGTCGATAAATTTTGTTGCTTTATTTATTTCTGTTGCAGTCGCCGCCATCTTAGGTTATTGCTCTGAATTTCGAAACTTATATGATTGACAGAAATGCTTTCATATTTTCACGATCATAAACATCAGTCAGATAGATGGAATCCAACAAATGTTATGGATTCAAAAATGGCGGTATTTTTCAACATCGTAATTTACGAATGAAATAGTTTATTACAATTATTCTTGTCTCTCTTTTTTCTTACACAACATATTTTAGATTTAATTTGATTAATATGATGATACATAACTATGTTAGGACCTTATAGGTGGCAATGAACTGAAGTTATTTCATAATACTTACATATACTAATTTCATTTTTCAAACCAAAATGACTCATATTCACAAAATGTTGGTTTGGTGCCAAAAACGAAATTTAAAAGTCAGGAACAAATAGCGCTGTGACCAGTTACCTATTAGTAGATTTTAAGTTTACCCTATAAAAATTTTGGAGTGCATTCGTCCTAAGGTCATCGCGCCACCTATCGTAAATTACAGAACAACGTCTGCCGGACCAGTTAGTCCGGTCTACGGTCTAATCTAAGTCTCTGACGACAGATCGAAAAAGTGAGTCCAGGCTATCGCTGTACTGATTCGAGTTAATACATAATTTCTATAAAAACTTGAAAAAACGTCGACATAAGGTCTAAAATTGCGTAGCGCCCGCGACGAATAAAACCGTTAAAATATTTTTTATAAAATTATTGATTTAACTAATCAAAATAATGAGCAATTAAATTATGAATAATGATGTTATGAATATATTTGAGTGATTCCCAAGCATATAGATTAAGTGAT
The DNA here is from genome assembly GCA_907164705.1 of Parnassius apollo. Lineage (NCBI taxonomy): Eukaryota > Metazoa > Arthropoda > Insecta > Lepidoptera > Papilionidae > Parnassius > Parnassius apollo. Next base: position 3,614,847 of record CAJQZP010000295.1, read on the forward strand.
TTCGTAGTAATTTCTACTATAGTGATTTTTAGAGGTATTTTCGCAAATATTTATGATCGAGTCAAAATTATACAATCGTGTTTTTGAACAATCAAATTCAACATAAAGACATGAATTTATCTACATTATTCGATGAAAGGCGGTGCATTTTTTCGCGGTGTCGCCTCTCGCCACCAGGGTGACGCCACTTGAGGTGAAATATTTGACAAATTTCATAGCAAAAAACAAACGTTAACGGAAACGTTAGGAAAATGTAAAGGTTAATGTTTCTTTTTGAAATATTTGTTAAATATTATTTTTAGGCGTGATAGCTAAGAGTTAAGCGCTCGCCGTAAATTTCACTATATTCGAGCAACCCGGGTTCGAGCCCTGCCGCCGCTAATAAAATTGTTAATTGCACTTTTAAGTGCCGATTTACTACTTGCTCGTCAGTGAAGGAAAACTTTGTGAGCAAACCTACATGTGTGAGCAATAAGATAATTTTTTTTTATTATTATTATAATATATTTAAAATATAATTATTATAACCCTCTCAGGAAAGAAAGAAGGCCTGTGCCCAGCATTGGGACGTATATTGAAAATTGAAAAGTTGTTTATTTCTTTAAAAATGTTGTTACATAGATATGGGAGTAAGTGAGACATCCTTTAAGTATATAACTTTCTAACACTTAGTAAATTTCTTCGGTAGGGAACCTATATGGTTTATTGTACCTTACCTTTATTAATGATCGTTGACCACGTTCCAGTTGCAGGAGTTGCGTTTTCGGAGTTCCAACCCAAACTTGCATGTAATATATCACAATCGATTGGGCTAGTGCAGCATATGTGTATTTGATTTAAAAGTTTACGAGTTGCGACATGCCTGAGTGTTTTAAAGATCCAAATAAGTTTTCGTAACCTGTTAATACTTGCTCCTATATTATGTGAATGGCAAGTAATATATATATAGGCTGTAACTTTAACTTTAAATTTTTTTTTAGATGGGAAATGCATAAGCCGCACTCTAGATATTCCTAACAGTAGAAAAATTAAAAAAGGAGTTAAAAATGCGCAAAAACCGTATAATTACAAGTTTTAAGGCAGTCCACCTCAGTCCTCAGAGGTGGTAACGCGTCTGGTGCCTTCTTGTTTGAATTTGGCTACGGTGTCCATGAACTCTAATAGCCACTTACCATCAGGTGCACTGCGAATTTGTTGACACTTCAGTTTTATAAAAAGGTACATATATACAATGAAAAAGATCCAATATCTAAGTACAGAGAAAGCAATTGCCTTTTCATTTAATAATAGATGAACGTTAAATAGCGAACGGCATTTATTTATGACGGGCTTGTTTAAATTATTCGTCTATGAGTAAACTTACGCACGCGACGCGTAATGGCGGATGTCATACAAAATTCAAGCGTCATCTATTATATGATTGGGTTGGCAGTATTGACGGATTTCCTTTGTTGTCGCTTGTTTATAAATACCATTATATTACTGCTATTTATAAATGTTTACCCATCGTTCGATTAACATTTATACAACATTATTAAATTGTAAATTAATTAATGAGGTTTTGGAAAATTATATTTCCTTTTTAGGTTAATTTTCAGTGGCGATGGATCAGAGAGTCGGTGCTTGCGAGAGCAAACAGAATTCAATTCCCGCCGACACCAATAAAGTTTTCTTAGTTTTTAAATTTATGTAGCATGTATCTACATGATTTGGGTCCTAGTACCGGAACTGTGGCGATGTTTGATGTAATAATAGAAGTGACAGTATATCACTGTGTGCACTACAGTCCATGGAGATCTGCAACTATAACTTCAAACAAAAGTGGCTGCAAATACTAGTATTTTGTACGTGGTAGAGCCACGCTGCAACATATTACGGTTGTGGCACAATTGGGTCACATCGACGGGGGTAGCACCACGCTCTCAGAATAACAGCGTGAAATAGCATCTTAAGAGGATAACTTGAAAATAAATCGTAGTTTTGGGGGCGTGGCTTATTCCTCTGTCGGTGAAGCTCACAAACGACTGAGGGAGTGTCAAAATGAAAGTGATGCGATGACTTTATAATACGCAAACTATGAGATAGCTATACCGAGCACGCGGTCGGAAAAAACTAAGTAAGCGCCAAACAACATTTTAATTTTTTTTTAACAAAACTACGTTATGGATTAAAAAAATGGATTATGAGAACTTAGATATGATTATTTACTATGCCTTAAAAATAATTCCCTGAACTTATTCGTAACATTATTGTGGTGTCATGGAAAAATGTAACTAATTAGAGCCTACTCTGCAATTTTTTTTCTATAGAGAAAATGTTATGATATCGTGTTTATCTTTTATGCAATCCAAGGTCATATAGTAAAAAACCATGTACCACAATTTTCGTTTGTAATCTATAAAACTTTAAAAAATATGTGAAGTAGAAAAACCACCAAATTTTCGAGGTATCAGCTGATGCTGTGTTTTGGTGAGTGTAGAGAACCGGAAACCCTTTTTACTGGAAACGAGGCATTCTATTTCGGTTCTCAAGGGTGGGAACGCATGTGCATTCTAATTCTTAATCTAGGATAGATGTGGATGTCTATGGGCCACAGCAAACACTTACCATCAGGTGTACTGTGTGCTCGTTTGTCACCCTAACCTATAAAAAAATGAAAGTTTGGTGAGGTGTAGCGACAGTTGCCTAGTAGCAGGGCGCGGATCATGAACTCAAAAGGGCTCGAATTCGCCAACGGACTGTCCAATGGAATGTCGAGAACTCCTCCAAACACAAGCATTTCAGGCTTACCAAGAGTGGTTAAAAAAACATTAGTTATATTTTTAGCATTGTTAGTATTTTTTAAAAAAAGTTGATTTGTCCGCGCTTCCGAAGTATCCGACAAAAAGGAAGCGTTGCAAACCAAGCCGACTACGCGCATAATCTCGTGATGTCACTGTCACTTTGACTTAAAGTGATGGAGACAGCACGAGACTTATCGCGTATTAAAATTGTGTAGCGTTTAAGTGTTTGAGCATAAGTTTCTTTTCCCGCGACACTAATAGTGGTAAAATAAAGAAAATGCCACCCACAATATTTTTCTTAAAACAACACACAATTTTCCCCAAATCCCGCACGCGTTTCTTTGTGTCGCCACGTGGCACAAAATTGCCGGCCACCAATTTCGGAGACCAATTGTGGTTTCGGCCGATTATGTCGCCGCGCTGAGTAATTGGTTTGTTTTGGACGATTACACTGATTTGAGCTTCGTTTCACTTCATTCCGGTTTATTTAAATACAAATCGGGACGCCTTAGAGTCGTTCTCTAAGAATGGCACTCTGTGGGTCCTTTAAAAAATTCAACTGCTAAATATTTTCGTTAATTTTACCAAATTGACAATAAATATAACTTGTATTGTATTTTTATGTATTTGTTTTTAATGTTTATTCTTGTATGTTTTATTTGGTCTAAAATGGTAGGTAGTATGAGCAGCATGAGCCCTTCTCATTCAATGGAGAGGATAAAGAGTGGGAGTAGTCTGTAGGTGTTGGATTTATGTCTTCGAAACCTATATTTTCCTTCGCTACAGTAAACAAAAACAGCTAAACAGAAACTTTTTATTCTATATATATATATATATATATATATATATATATATATATACATATAGAAAGTCATATATATATAATATACCCTATTATATATATATAAAAATCTGTATATGTATATATACACGTACATATATATTTAAATAACAGCTTACAATCATGTATATTACAATTAAAAACACGAAACAAATTAGAAATAGCTTGGTAGCCATCACCCTCCCAGGGGTTATTATCATTCATAAATTCCTTAATATTATAATATTACTATAATATTACATAATACCCTATTTATACAAACTTAGTTTAATAATGTTTTTGAACTTTGTGCAGGTCAAATTTTGTATATGGTAAAGTTGTAGTGACCCCGACTTTTTAAAATTTGTATATATATTTCCCACTACTGGGCTCAGGCTTCGTTTCATTTCTGAGAAGATTTTAGGAGGGCAAGGAAATTTCGAGTGCGTGTTGGCGGATTTCAGATGTTTTTGAATTTTTTTTAATTTCTCAGACACACAAGTTTCCTCACCGTCCATCGTCATTCCTTCACCGTCGAGGCAGCACTTAAAATTGCAATTAACTACTCATGTGCCAGCGGATAGAACCCGGGTTGCTCACGTTCTATGATATTTACATCGAGCGCTTAGACCCTACATAACAAGGCTCTGGGAAAGAGAAAAAACTGTGATCAACTATTTCATTAGTGCCTGAAGGAAATCGAACCACCAAAAACTTTGTGGAATGAACTCCAGTTTTTCACCTTTATTCAGCTATTACCGAGTAGATTCTGCTGCCAATCTTTTGGTTTAATTTTCCTGTGTCGCCTCTTAAGATAATCACGGTATGATATGGGGATATTCCAACACCTCCTGGCAGCCTCGTTCTTCAAGCGCAGTATTGGGTGACGCTCCACTAGATAGAGTGACGACTTGATTAAACACGCAGTGGATGCTGGTGGTCAGGGACTTTGTAGGAATCTGGGGGGAGGGGGATTCAAGAGAGGTCTAGCTGTGGACTTGAGATGGGCTGTGTAGCTAGGATTGCCAGATGGTCGGGATTCGTCTGGATTCTCCCGACAAAACTCAAAATCTCCAGACAAATAGCTCCTCGGAAAGTTAAACGTGTGATCTTTGATTTAATAAAAGCTAAGTTATTATAGTAATTATACTGAACTTTGAAGTAAATTGTTTGAAAATTAAATATTTTCTGAATAGGTACTATTTACTAAAGGATCCAAATTGGTGGACTCTAGTAAAGTCTCAATACCAAATACATGTGGCAACCTAAAAATGGAGAGAATTCAAATTAGTTTTGTTTAAATTACTTTTTGTAGCCTCTTAATTAAAAAAATAAACTTGTTATTTTTACTATTTATTTCTCACGACAACAACTCTAAAATCCCGACTTTTTAAAATTTGTCCAGATATTTTGGCCTTTCGATCTGGCAAACCTAGCGTTAGCGTAGTGAGAGAGACTAGTTTTACTACCTATGTCCTTTGTTTAATTTTTTATCATCAGAACGCATACTTTAATTAGGTATTAAGTTAACATCTAACATAATAAATAAATAAAATGATAGAGGTTTGCAGTTGTGCGCGTAACACGGAAAACAATACTGGATAGATTTCAAGTTCATATGTTTAATTTCTTAGTCATTTCGTCCTTATCTAAAAAAAATGTGATACTTTCATTTAATATAAAGTTATTAAAGTTGTAAGAACGCGGAAGAAGTCGCAGGTATCAGCTAAGGAACAATAAAATTATACTTAAAATTTTAGTTTTAAAGCGGCGGCGAAATCACTTTTTGTGTTGCTCTAGTGATTGTGTTCTTATTAGCTTCAAAATTACATTGTGCTAAATATTCAATCATGCGTACCAACTTTACGAAATTAACTAATATTTTCGGCCAATTTTCACAGCGTTCCGATAGCCGTGATCGTCTAGTGGTTAGGACCCTACGTTGTGGCCGTAGTAACCCAGGTTCGAATCCTGGTCACGGCAGTGTGCGAACACTGTTACGGCGGAACCGCTTTTTTTAAGCAGTTAATTTTTTATTTTGTTATAAATTTTCATGATGTTTTGCATTTAGTTTTAAAACGTAACGTTAATGTCAACTATATATCCCAATGTTATAATCTTTTAATGTTTTGTATTTTTAATGTTTTTTTAAAATAAAGTTGAAATTATTAGGCATGTTTTACGAAGTTTTTTTCACGAGTTTTAGTTTACGAAGTTTAATTCAGAATTTATTTTTATTATTTTTTTAAAAGATTTTCCTTTATATTCATATTATTAATATTAGTGAAACTAACAAAAGATGTCTTATTAAGTTTAATTCTTAGTTAATAATAAATCCAACAACAACGTTTCAAATGCTGTGCGGCATCCGTAAGTCCAAAGATAACCTCAAACTGAGAGTGAAGACTGAGGTGAGAGGAGATCAACGCCATAATGTCATAGTTTTTTCGCGCTACTTTCTTCTAGCTCTTTATCCAATCTACACCGAATGAGCTTACAACATCTTGCTTCAGGTGTACCTACAGGGGTTCTGTTACAGCCATTGAGTTATATGTACTACGTACTAAATTTATAGAGGTTTTTTTTTTATAGAGAAACCAAACAAAAATGTGCTCTCTCTCTCTCTCTCTCTGTATCCGTACATGCGCGGGAAACAGTAGAGTCGCGCATGCGCAGTTGATATCTAAACGCGCGAAAATAGTCATAATAAATAATTATTTAGATTGTTTTGTTAATCGAATACTTTTTTAATTTTCGTTTATTTTGCATATATGCTAATTTAATATAAAAAATTATTATTAGCGCCGCCCCGCACTGCATGAATATCGAAGCCACAATAACAGGTGTACAGATTGCAGTACAGTTCAGTTGAACATAGTGAGTTTTCGAAATGCCATATCTAGCGCGTAGGTAGTACATATATATCGATGGTTACAGCATATTAAAGTCCACATAGGTCTCTCCATAGATTGCCTCACCTCTATGATATATGCCATACTTACCACGCTTGGTAAGCCGGTTGGTACTTGGATTCGGAATTAATTTAATTTAAAACGGAATCAGTTCAGATCGTAGCACTAACTTTACTCTTTATTAATACTTTCTATTTTTTTTTTCATTTCAATAGTTTCACGAATCATACGCGGTAAGTATCGGTTTTCCTTTGCAAGAAATTGTGTTTTATTAAATCTGATGCAGGGGCGATACTGAACACGCAGCAACTGCAGACTTCCTCTTTGTACAGATATTCTATTGTGTTTGTCCCAAGGCTGGGCTCATACCAGCTTTACTTAGTTAGAGAATTATGGTGCGATTAATTCGCTGATCTGCTCTAGTGCATGATGCCAGACCTTAGATATCCTCAAAATTTTTAATAAAATCCCTAAACATATACTTAGTTTTCCTCACGACGACTCCTTTCGCCATCGAGCACGGGGTAATTCATCACTTAAAATTGAACTTAACCCATTCATTGATGTCTTCGAGGATAAAATTCAGGTGGTTTGCGTGGGTACTTTTAAAATTTAAGGCGTGGGCTTATGGGTTACCATCAAATTACTATATAGTACGTCGTACGACGGGTAATATGGTCATCCGGTTAATATAGTCACTTTCTTATAACTCAAAAATATACAGCCTTGTTTGCATAGATGACTTTGTGATACGATAGCTCTTCATTAGTCAATCAAATAATAAAGGGTCAAAAGGCCGCTGCTTTATCGACGCCATTTTGTCAAGTTGACATTCTATTAAATATTTTAGTCGATTTTAGTATGGAGAAGTGTAATTAGTTATTTTAAGTAGAGTTTCGAAGTGTTCCTAATTATTGCCAAAGCTTGTTTGCAATTTTTTCTTAATATATTAGTTATAGTATACGACTTCTCCTAGTTTTGGTTTTATAGGGCGGCAAAGCTTAAGGTGACTATAATATTACCCTCACGTACTTTACCTACTACTTAAATTTTCAATAAAATTTAGAAGCCAACTTACAAAGAAATAAATAATTTCTACATAGTATCTTCTAATTTCAGTGCCAAGACAGCACCTATATAAAATAATAATAGCCCTGACTTCAGACTAGTAGTAATAGTATTTTTTAGCTTTTACCTTTTTATGGAAAGTTTAATTTTTGGCACTTTTTAGTGTACTAAGGAATAACATAACCTACATTGAATACCTCATCTATTTTTTCACCCTTAGGGATAGACTTTTATCTCGAAACCCATATAGAACAAACGTTGAAGACATATTTTAGGATAGAATTTTGTCTCTAAACTATTTATATTATTGCAATGAAATGAAATGAATGATTATTATTCAATATATATTATTTTATGATACTAATTGAAAGTCATTTTTTATTTAACACTGGTTTGAAAAAAAAACCTCAGTCCTGGGAAGAACCAGCAAGAAATCCAGCAGGACTTTTATTAAACATATTTCAATTTACAATAAATTTATTTTATACGATTGTTGAATTAATTATGTTACTCATTTTACCCCCCGAAAGAATGATTTATTTAATAAAAAAAGCATCAAAATCAGTTTACAGTTAACGAAGATAACGCGTTACATACATACAAAATAGATATAAAACAGACAGTCTAATAGAAAATCTTCACTTTTTCAAACGCTTTTTGAACTCTACCTTTTTAAGCTAAAGCTAGGTATAATAAAAAACTACAATTAAAATTATATAGTCCTACCCGTCGTGGTATCGTTATAGTTTATAGTTTTTTTTAATAACTTCCCTGTCCGAGAAAAGACACATAGAAATGTTCATATATGACACGAAACAATAAAACGATTAATATTGTATTATATATTTCAATGTTACGTAAATCAATAAATAAATGAAATATAAGAAGGTTTTTTAAAATCTTCTATATCACATAAGTAAAGAAATTCTTACTCTGTGCCTATATTATAGGATCAGCGGTTAATCATCCACCTCCATATTCACGCGCTTATAACCGAATACTGCATAGTCTTTATATCCAGAATCAAGCAATACCGTACACAAAGCGACACAATCAATTAAGCTTAACACCCTGCACTCTAGACTCACTCACCCTCCAACCATCCTATTGTTTAACTTAATGGCAGACATTGCTAGCTTGAATCCTTTATGACTTGTTATAACTTGATGACTGTTTATGCGAGCATCACTTTATGTGCAGATAGGCGTGGTGCTTTGCTTGTTATTGTTGCTGTTATTCTACGAAAATGAATAAACAAGGAATTGTGACGTTTAGTGGTATCGTAAGAAAATCCATCTGTAGGAAATGGCGGAATATCTTATGGCTTTCGATAGATGGCGTTATAATCTCGTTATATCACAATTACAATACCCGTCTAACATTGGTCTACGGGACGATAAAGAAGAAGGAGAATAAAAGAGGAATGTTGAATGAATGCATTGATGGGGCACAGGTTTTAATTAAACACGGAACAAGTGGTTGCGAGGCCTTGTTTGTGTTTGGGTTATGTTTATCTTTGTACAGTTTATTTAAACACCTTCACAATACAATTGAATACTCTACTGTATGGAATAATATTAAAAAAAGAGAATATCTCTCTCTCTCTCTCTTTCCCTCTCTTCCTTTAGCTCTTATTAGGTTCATAACAGCTCATGAAACTCTTAGCAAACCTAATACAAGAAGAAATTAATACGATATTTTCTTCTCACAGTTGCTTTTTTGTTTTCTACTGCGCCGGGCGATGAACCAATTTCGAGCGCAAGCTCCACAAGAGTATAGGTATAAACTCTTTGTTATCTGAAATGTGTTACTACTTTTCTCCTGTTTCATTTTCCTTTTGTCCCCTTTTATGGTATGATATCCACGGAATTATAGAGTAATGTGCTTATTTTCCTACTCCGCCAATTAAAAGCTATTGATGACAAAGTACAGTCAAACCTGGGTAAGTGAGAACTGGATAAGTGAGAAAACTCTATAAGTGAGAGTAATAGCCAGGACCCGTCATTTTAAGCTCCCGCAACCTTATATTAGCGAGAAACAGAAACCTCTGTAGGAGAGAGTCGTTTTCTCCTCATGGACCTCCGTAAGTGAGACTGCTACTTATCTATACCTCTATAAGCGGCAGTCGCTTATTTATTTATATTATTTAGGAGGAACTGTAGCTACAATAAAATACATACATACATACATAAAAGATACACACATACAGTAACAAATGACAAAACAAATTACAAATGTAACATCTGCTATTTTATTACTCATTCTTAACTTTCGTGGAACTTCTTACCATTGTTTTTGTATTGTTTTCTCGTCAATATTGTACCTACCTATTCTATTTCGTGGAACTAAATAACGTTGTTATTTTATCGCATTCTTTTTGAATGAACTGTTGTGCCTGTGTACCGTCGGACTTACTCAGTTTATAGTTTATAGTAAAAAGAAAAACATTCAAAATACAAAAACAGAAACCCAAATGAAATTAAAGCATTTTTTTAAGTGTAAATAACTTCTAAATAAAATAAAATTACATAGTGCATGCATTTTTGTTTTGTTTTCGTAAGCATCTTGATATCTTGATGATCCTACCCTTAGAAAGTACTTATATGTGGAAATCTAATGAACGTAACATATACACACTATTAAAATATATATGTACATAATATAAGTTGTGCATATTATTCACCTAATTTTATCATATTACATATTTACTACATTCGTACTTGATGTGACTTGTTATTGCTGCGTACCTCTATAAGAGAGAAACGCTACCCATGTACCTGCATTAGCGAGAAACTCGAGTTAGTGAGAAACCTCTGACCATAAATAAGCGAGAATGAGATTGTGCTCCCTTGAACTCTCGCTTATCCAGGTTTGACTGTATATGTAAAAAATATCGCATGTCGACAAACCAATGTACTTGCGCGTTAGTATTGCCTTAATAAAGAAGACATTACGTCCTCGATTTGAGTGTCCAAGGCCTTAAGCGACAAATAAGGCCACGTGTCGGCCGAATTCGGTTTGATATTTTATCACTGTTTGTCACTCATCAAGGACAACGGATTAGATACACTCAACGACCAATTAATAACAATTGTAAGGCAATTCAAATTAAGTACGACAAGAAACCATTTGTTCTAATCATAATCTTGAAAATCGTGAAATGAAAAATTGAGTTAATTAATGATATTAATGACAGGCGACGTGTGCAGCGAGGCGGAAACCGAGGGCAGCAAGCAGTCCTCGAGTGTGGGGCTTTGATTCTAGCTAGCTGTTGACTTGGCATTGCGTTAAAAAAGAAGAAATTCAATTAAATCCACGTCTTTTTTATTAATGTTTTAGCTAAACAAACTTTACTTAATTTACTTTAAGTATACACAACATAATGTAAGTTCTATAGTTTTCTAATATTTACATTATTTATTTATATAAAATGTTATACATTGTCGTACGAGTCGTAGTACCTATTACATTTAGAAAAAAAACTTATATTCATTTTTATAGATATGTGAAAATAAAGTATTTCAAAATACTAGTTGATTTTGTTCTGTGAATATTAAAAAGATGAATTTAGAAAATAAATATTACTTATAACAGGGGTTCCCAAACTTTTTCAGTTCACGCACTAACAGGTTTAGTATTTAAACTCGAAAATTGGAATATAGTTTCGGAATACCCAAATTTAGTCACTAGCCTAAGAAGAACACACAGTCAGTCACCGCGTTTAATGTTGTCGGAAAAGCCGACATAAATTACAATAAATTGCTAGGGTTGTCAGAACGGGAAGTAATAAAGAATAATAAAATAAAATCGGGAGAAATGAAAAGTGTTAAAGAAGTTCCCGAGCTACTAACAGCTGCTCGGGAGCGATTCACCCGCGTCTCGCTCCGCAGCGCACCGCGCTATTGCCTCGTCTAAACACATTCGATAACCGACTGTTAGTAGTAGTGAGACTGTAGTTTAGGAAAATGGTAAACAGGAATGGTTCACAGCGGCGCCTCTCTACTCTTAGCACCTCAGGCGCACGGCGCAAATTTTGAGAACCCCTGACTTATACTAAATTAAACGCGAAAAAACACTATGAACAAGTAACACTATTCGCACGGCGCAAATTTTGAGAACCCCTGACTTATACTAAATTAAACGCGCAAAAACACTATGAACAAGTAACACTACTCGCACGGCGCAAATTTTGAGAACCCCTGACATATAGTAAAATAAACGCGCAAAAACACTATGAACAAGTAACACTACTCGCACGGCGCAAATATTGAGAACCCCTGACTTATACTAAATTAAACGCGCAAAAACACTATGAACAAGTAACACTACTGTCAACCTTGATAGCTTAAAAACATAGCTAAGATATGTTTCTTAAGCTTTTATCGACGTTACTTTTTCATGGTAGGTAATATCCAAATACACCAGGAGTTATAAATTATAATATTGCTATACACAAACTGTAAATTCCCGTTAATTACAGATACTCGTTTAACCAAACAATTTCACATTTAAAATTACAATCAAGCCGCAATCGCAACTCCACATCACAATGGACATGAGCTAAATTGCCTAATATCCCTTTACGTATAATCAAGCAAACGGTCCTGAATATAAGTTCAAGTTTCAATAGCTACCAAAAACCAGAAACACCACCCAAAGGACCTCTTTGCATGAAGAGTGTCGGGCATAAAATCTTACGATGTTATTTAACAAAACATTTTTGCTATCATTATAATATTAATCGCGCCAATTTAACCCTTATGCTAATGATCTTAAATAGGCTTACCCGTAGCTGAGTTGATAATTTAAATTTTGCAGTAGGTTAGTAAAATCATTATCATTGGGTTTGCTTGCGACTATGTAAGCTAAACATCGTAGGAACATTAGACGAGAATTCCGTCACTTCAATTTACATTGCACCTTCTATAGGGTGGAATAGTTCGTCGGTGTCATGTCGAAGTGCAATGGATTCACAGAAATGTTGACATCACGCTGTTTGTTAAGTTTCTAGGGTCGTATAATCAATTCGCAGGGAGTAATTTCCCGTTTAAATTAAACGCAGGACAATGGTCAGAGGTCTGAACCGCGTTTAACGGTCTTGATCCTAAGTTATGTGAGGATTAGCCGTATCTTAATATCTGCCAGCATTAACAAGGGTTAGGAGTAGCTGGATAACTATGGAGTGTATGTGGCTGCCATTGAGTTGATTGTGCCTTTTCTAGAATGTTCTAGTTTCAAGTTAGAAGTTGATGATGCTACAATCGAACTATTTTAAAGTAAACGCTATATTTTTAGTTTGTATGATAACGATGATGTATTATAGCCGATTTAACGCCTTTCGAAAGTATTAAACTAAAATGTTTTTTTCTGTACGTAATAATACATTTTTCAATGCATTTTTTTCTTATACTGGGTATATATTCGCCCATTACGCAAATGTACTCATAATAACTGCCGTCCAATAATTAAATTACTGCTGGAATAGTCTAAAACCTAAGGAGAAGCGCCAATTTGCAACCCCGCCATAACACACTAAAATTAAAAATAATTTTTCCTCATTCTAGATTTACTTACTTTCTGACTGCTCTATTGGTCTAATGATCGTAAGTGCGACTGCATGTGCAGGTGGTACCGGGTTCGAATCTTGTCGAAATTCAAATAGTTAATCGTTTAAAACTCAATTTTGAACTCTTATCGTTTTATTTCAAAATCATTTAAGTTTGAAACGGGAAATCTTTTGATTACTAAGTATATTTCATACGTAGCGTCACAATGTCACAATCTTCGGGAACAAATTATTAATGAAGTTATAATTTACGAACAATTCCATAAAATTCTTAAATTATAATTTAACTGTGACTGCAGCACTATCTAACATCAGCGAAAATGCCAAATAAGTAGTCAGTGACCGACACGAGGATTACTTGAATGTAAATTGACTTAAGTAATAATTTACTCAAAGAAGATAGACATGATAGTACAATAATGATAGACAAAATACATAGTTCAATAATTTATTAAGAGAGGATAGACAAGAATAACAATTTAATAGCGTAGGTGTATATTACACGACATCAACATAATATTAAGTGCATAATATTACATATAAATACTTCCAAAGCACAGTTTGCAAAATTTCATTTCATCTAATTCACCTTTTTCACCGACGTAGGATTATATAATATTGTAGCCATAGAATGTAAAGGTAAAGAGAACCGTCTCTGTATTAAAAAGTGTCTGTAGAAAAACGCTAAATAAGAGTAGCACCACTGTAGCTAAAAGGTAAATTAATAAAACCTTTTATAACTTTTTACTGCACAGACATTCTCTATAATTCTTTTTTATAATAATTATTTTATTCCTTTTAAAATGTTTGTTTTCAAAATCTCAACGTGTTTAATGGCTACTTTTTCTGGGTTAAATTTACTAAATTATTTTATACAACATGAGTATTTGAGGTTTTAAACACTGCAGTTCCATCATCTACTCTAGTCACCACAAATATTAAATTCCTCACCTTAGCACACCACTCCGTCAACAACTGCTAAATTCATTTCGTACACTCTAGCTACTCCAGCGCTGTTGTGATGAGTTTTTTAACTGTTATTTACCGTTATTTACAAATGGACACCGTTTCAACTATTCTCCTATGTGAGATAGTTTTCCTTACCTTTACACTCCATCATTTTAGCCTATGATTGTAGAAAACCATAGACTATACTGGCTGAATATATACTGGCGCTGGGAAACAAAATAAACGGTCAAATTCATGCCATGCAACCTATTGCTATTAATTTATGTCAGGCGCAACTTATAAATGACAATAAAATAAAGTATGGAAGCTTCGATCAATGGTATATAATTGATCGAAGTATGGAAGGCAGAAAATATGTAGAAATGAAAGTTATAATATAATTGATGAAAATATTTATTTATTGTTGTGTTGTGTTGTAATAAGAGAAGAGTGTGGTTTGCAAGATGGTGTTGTGACCAGGATTAAGAAAGGAATGCTTCGGTGGTTTGGTCATGTGGAAAGGATGAATGAGGAAAGAGTGACAAAGAAAATTTATGTTGCAGAAGTGAATGGCAGAGTCGGAAAGGGACGTCCTAGGCGAAAATTTATACACCAAATTAGCGATTTATTGAAAACGGGCCAAATTAGGAGTACCCTTAACCGACGAGCATGTATGCGTAGGTGTATGGATGTGAAGGAGGCGAGAGAGGTATGTCAGGATCGTGCCAAATGGAAGTCTGTAGTCTCTGCCTACCCCTCTGGGTGACAGGCGTGAGTGTTTATGTATGTATTTATTTATTCAGTCATTATTTTTCACTAAACATTATTTTAAATCAAAGATTAACATGAGCAACGAGAATGTAGAGTTATATTACGTAAGGTGTTCATGAGTCACACCATCCATTTATCATAATATGGACTAAGTGGTTGTTTGACAACATTTTACTTTTGATTTTTATTTAAATGCCTAATAAATAACAATATTATAAAAAAACATACAATAAAATATTTTATTTTATCAACATATTTTCAAATGAATATTAAACAAATTATACAAACATAATATATTGGTGTTAAAATAGCAAATATAAGTACCTGTTATTTTTATAGAATGGTAGTGGTACCCAACGAACATACAGTCACAGTCCACCTGATGGTAAATGAGGGCTGTGGCCTATAGACCTACATCTATCCTCGATTAAAAAAATGTAAATGCGTAACCAATTGTAGATGCGTTGTCATCCATGAGAATTAAGATGGTCTCCAGTTCCCTAAGCTCACCATGCAAAACACACCAGCATTTACGCTGGTATTCGGTGAGAGCGTGGCCATTACACGGTCGTTCCGAACAATTAGTGCCGAAACCATATTATAACTGCCGCGTGGCTCTACCACTGCTGCAGTCACGTGGCAGAGCCACGCTGCAGCTATATTATGGTTGTAGCACGAATGGGTCGGCTCGACCGGGGAAGGATCACGCTCTCACAGAATACCAGCGTAAAATGGCAGCTTGATACTGCTGTGTTTCGTGTGGTGAGTGTAGAGATCCGGAGACCCTTTTTTAATAAAAACGAGGCATTCCATCTTAGTCCTCACGGGCGACAACGCATCTGCGTTTTGATTCTTAATTGAGGATAAAAGTAGATGTCTATAAGCCACAGTATCCACTTACCATCAGGTGGACTGTCACCCTTAATCCATAAAACAAAGTGAATTTTATGTAGCGTGACCGCGTACAGGCTCAGGTTGAAGCCCGTGACTAGTTTTGGTAGCCTTCTTAAATGTTAATAAATAAATGAATTTATTTTTGTACGTACGTGTATTTTAACAAAATACATTATCGGAAACACAAGTTATGAATTATTATATATTTCGTAATCAGACTACCGTGTAATGCGGTGTAAGAATATCCAGTACGTACTCATTCAGTGGATGTCGTAAGAGGCGATAGTGGGAAACAAATCAGATGGGCAACAACGTCTTCCTGATAACGACTAAAAATAAAATGCCATGATAACATAACTTGTAAAAAAGCAACTAAGCTCTTCTACCGTAAAAAGTTGTGTCGGTTAATTTATTCAGTCCCTACTTAAGCGTCTTTTTGTTTTAAGTTATTACGAAATTAGCTAACCTAACAACATTTTATAGTGACCATAACAATGTTGAAAATCTTTAATGTTGTGTAAATATATAGATTGACTTGGCCATCGCATGAAAACACAATGTATCTCGTATCTCACAAGTAATACATATTATATTAGATTGCTTAGTGTCTGCTTAGTACTGTCAGGTTTCTAGTTTTATCCACTACGAAGTTATAAGGTATCGAAAATGTCCTGAATTGCTTCCAGAAAAGTATGGTACGCTCGTGCCGCTTTTTTGCTCGACTTGGCGGGGGCACTGCCGTGCCCCGAGATTAAAAGCTGCAGTTGCAAACCCGCTTGCCAAGCTCTATGAGCTATCTATGGGTAAGACCTATGTGCAGTAATGAACCTTAATAGGTTGTAACGGTATGACTACTAGGTACACTAAAATTCTTTAAGTAACTTGCTATTTTAATTAAAGCGGTTATTTTGAAAAGGGTACGTTCGGTCAAAAGTGAGTTCAGTATAAAGAAGTGTTTGTTTATATGCTAGTTTCCACCAAAAATGCCACTAAGTAGTCCGCTGATTCTTTGCGTGATCATATCAATTTTAATTTATTTTGAATAGGCACTATCCGAGTCATCTTTTTCATACAAATGTATACAGATTGTTCTGCCCTTTACATGAAACTTTGTCATGTCCCACTAAAAGTCCTTCAATTAGCAAAAAAAAATGTGGGTCACTCATGGGCAAAATACTATCCTATCTCTCAAGTTGGACTAAACTGCACATGGTGTGCAAATTTGATTAAAATCGGTTAAGTAATTTAGGAGTCCATATCGGACAAACAACGTGACACGTAATTTATATATTATATTAAGATATGCAAAACCTCCCACTGAATACTGAAAACTGATACTAATATGTTTTACTCACAATGTTGCGCGGCTAAGTTGACATCTGGCACTAGCGCCATCTAGTGTCGGGTAACAGAGCGTAGAGAGAGCTTTCCAGAAAATGACATCACTAATCTTTCAACCGACAGCGCCATCTAGTATCGAATTGAAGAACTAAGCTTTCTGGAAGCCCCAAACTCGAACTTTCTGCGCTTGGTCGGTTGGCGCGCGTATTTACTCAAATATTCTGGAAGATTCTGGATGTTTTCGTGGAAGAACCCTATATAAAGGCGCTGCAATACGCGATCGGGGAAGTATTGAATTGGGCGAGACAAGCGAAGCTTCGGAGCGAAATAAAGTGAATCAGTGTGGTTAATTATTAGTGTTTCAAGTTTTAATTGGTGTTAGGCAATTAAAGTGTGAATTTTGGTAATTCAATCGGCAGTTTTTGTTGTCACGAACCTCAAGCTCGTAACAATATTATGAAGGCCATGCCATTAAGGGTCCAAACGAAATTTTCTCATTTTAACACTATTGTATAGAACTTATGTGCCATCCGGAGTTGATGAGTACTTAGTATATGTTCTCCGACGGGTGTGCTGGCCAAAAAAATAATACAGTGGGTTTCTTTAAGCTTTGATCCGGACTAAAACACATCAATACTTTCCAACCAGAGGCCATTTCTTCTTGCCCTGCAACCAAGACTTTGGTAGAAAGATATGACAAGACCTTCCAGAAGAGTATGAAGATATCATTGTTTCAATTGCATATAATGGCAAAATATACGTATTTCAAGTAAATACTCAGATGGTGACAGATTTTAAAAGCTGGTGTACTGTTTTATAAAAAACTGCCTTACCATACAGTTGTTCAGAAAAAAGTTCCTATAAAGCAAAAAAATTACTTTAATGTGTCTTTCTTTTTTATGATTTTTTTTATGATTGCTCAAACCTAGGAATTGTAAAAATAAGTGAATCCATTGATGGATTGGTTACATATTATGATCTCAAACTAGCCCTTGGGCGAAAAAATGTATCGCTGCCAACAGATAAAGCTTACAGGAATAAAGTGCCTGTAAATAATTAAAAAAATATTGGCTTTAAGAAAGTCATTATGCAAATTCCCTCAAAATTCATGAGATTCTTTAATGAAATCATTAATTGGCCTACCAAGTCATCAAAAACTATAGATAAGGATACTGAATGATTGTAATAACAGTTTTAAATGATTTGTATTTAATATTTGTCATAAATAAACTAAATTCATGATCAAAACTTGCTCATGTTATTTAATTTAAATACATAAGTTTTGAAAAAGACATAAGTCACATAATAACAACCTGTATTTACATTACCGTGTAATAATATTACTCATTATTTTAAGAAAACAGTGACTTAAATAGGTTAAACACCTACCTTAAAAAATAAATAAATATTTTAAGATACCATACAAAAAATTTTAAGGACACAGTTTTTTGTGTATCCTGAAAATTTATATTCAGTGCATTTTTGCCTTTTTCAAAATAAGCGATTGAATATCTTCCCCTGGGTGTCGTAAGAGGCGACAGAGGGAGACAGGCAGGAGATGGGCCGCAGCATCTTCCTGATAACAACAATGATATAATAAAAAAACTGCGGTTGCTAATCCGCTCGCCAAGCGTGGCGACTATGGTAAATATACCCCCATGAATAACGACGCAAAAAAACGGCCCCCAGTTCCCGGCGGCCCCGCTATTCCTGGCTACGGTGGCGACCATGGTAACGGCGGAGCAGGGGGTGCTAAGAATCTCCGGTGGAGGTTCAGTTGCCGCCTACGACGACTCGACCTGCCAACATATAACGCACGCACCCTGAGGACTGACGAGAAGATACTGGAGCTGGAAGAAGAGGTAGACAAGTTGCGCTGGCATATTATTGGATTATCCGAGGTCCGAAGAGAGGGGGAGGACGCGGTAACCCTCGAGTCCGGCAACTTGTTCTACCACCGGGAGGGCGACCATCTGTCCCAAGGAGGTGTCGGATTTATCGTTCACAAGTCTCTCGTCAACAACGTTGTAAAGATTGGGAGTGCGTCGACGAGGGTCGCGTACCTGATACTCAGAATCACCAAACGGTATTCGCTGAAGGTCATACAGGCTTACGCACCAACCCCGGCACATCCCGATGAGGAAATGTATGAGGATATTTCCAGATCCATGCATTCCTCCAAAACCCACTACACGGTGTTGATGGGAGACTTCAACGCAAAACTAGGCACAAGAGAATGCGGTGAGCTGAAGGTAGGGAAATTTGGAGTAGGGCAACGGAACCGAAGGGGCCAGAGCTGGCCGACTGTATGGAGAAAGAGGGACTCTTTATGATGAACTCTTTCTTCCAGAAGCGACCCCACAGGAAGTGGACCTGGTCGAGCCCCGACGGTTCGACAAAAAATGAGATTGACTTCATTATGACGACCAGACGCCAACTGTTCAGTGATGTCTCAGTGATTGCAAGTTGGCACACTGAACCTAAACGTTAAGTTGGAGATGTCTCGTCTAATGAAGACAACGCTCCGTCCCCCTCGTGCTCTAATCCAGAATCCCGAAACCTTTCAACTCGAGTTACAAAACCGCTTTCAGTGCCTAGAGGATTGCAATTCAGTGGACGATATGAATGACAAGCTCGTGGAAACTGTCCATGCGGTCGGGGCTAAGTTCTACAAGACCCGCCGCAGAAGAAAACAAAAACTCTCCGATCACACTCTTAATCTCGTGGCTGTTAGACGGGAGATGAGGCTGCAATCGTCAACAGACTTGACAGCATACAGGCAACTGAACAGACAGATCTCCAAATGCATGCGGCGAGACTTACGCAACTTTAATACTGCTCGTATTAAAGAAGCGATCGAGTGGAACCAGGGCTGCAAAGTGTTTGCCAGAGATCTGTCTGCCAGAAAGAGCCAACTGTCAAAGCTGAAGACTGAGTGTGGCAACATCGTTTCCGGGACACCTGAGATTCTGAGTGAGATTGAGAGGTTGTATGGGCAGCTGTACACATCATCGTCGGATCCACACGCAAGTGTGAGTAACGATCCAAGAGCAAGTATTATCCGACACCATTCCGATGATATCCCGGACGTCAGTCTGAGCGAGATTAGAATGGCTCTCCACCACCTTAAAAACGGCAAGGCCCCGGACGAGGATGGAATTACAGCGGGGCTTCTGAAAGCGGGTGGAACACCGGTGCTTGAAGTCCTTCAGAAGCTCTTCAATTCCGTCCTCCATGGTGGCACTACTCCGGAGGCGTGGAGCAGAAGCGCGGTGGTCTTGTTCTTTAAGAAAGGCGACAACGCTCTCTTGAAGAACTACAGACCGATTTCCCTTCTGAGCCGCGTCTACGTGCTGTTTTCGAGAGTCATTACGAATCGTCTCGCACGCAGACTCGACGACTTTCAGCCTCCCGAACAAGCCAGTTTCCGAAAAGGCTTCAGTACCATAGACTACATACGTACCCTGCGGCAGATTGTACAGAAGACCGAAGAGTACAATCTGCCACTTTGCCTGGAATATGTGGACTATGAGAAAGCCTTTGATTCCGTCAAATTTTGGGCGGTGCTAAAGTCCCTTCAGCGGTGCTAAGTTGACTGTCGGTATATCGAAGTGCGAAAGTGTTTGTACAGTAGGGCTACGATGGCTATCCGAGTACAGAAACGGAGTTGGAAACCTATCCAACTGCAGAGAGGTGTAAGATAGGGTGATGTTATATCCCCGAAACTCTTCACAGCTGCGTTGGAAGACGTTTTCAAGCTACTGGACTGGAAAGGATACGGTATTAACATCAATGGCGAGTACATCACTCACCTACGATTTGCCGACGATATAGTTCTTATGGCAGAATCGCTGGAGGACCTTAGCACTATGCTCAATGACCTCAATGGTGTCTCCCAACGAATAGGTCTTAAGATGAACATGGACAAAACAAAGATCATGTTTAATGTCGATGTCGCACCTATGCCGGTAGTTGTTGGGAGCACTATGCTCGAAGTTGTTGACGAGTACGTTTGCCTGGGACAAATAGTCCGACTAGGTAAATCCAACTTCGACCGAGAGGTCAATCGACGGATTCAACTCGGCTGGGCAGCGTTCGGGAAATTACGACACATCTTCTCGTCAGGTATACCTCAATCTCTGAAAACTAAAGTGTATAACCAGTGCGTGTTTCCAGTGATGACTTACGGGTATGAGACGTGGTCCTTCGCTCAAGGTCGCTCAGCGAGCTATGGAGAGGGCTATGCTCGGAGTTTCTCTGCGTGATAGACTCAGAGATGAGGATATCCGCAGTAAAACCAGAGTGACTGACATAGCCCAACGGATTAGTAAGCTGAAGTGACAATGGGCCGACCATATAGCTCGAAGAACCGATAACCGGTGGGGAAGAAAGGTTCTGGAGTGGCAGCCTCGTACCGGTAGGCGTAGTGTAGGGCGACCCCCCCACTAGATGGAGTGACGACCTGGTAAGACATGCAGGAAGTCGATGGATGCAGGTTGCTCAGGCTCATTACTTGGGGGAGGCCTATGTTCAGCAGTGGACTTGTGAAGGGTTGTAATGATGATGACGATTCCGAAATATATATATATATATATATATATATATATATATATATATATATATATATATATATATATATATATACGGAATCGAATCTCTTGGAAATCGGATTTTATATATATACTAATCGGGAATCTCGGAAACGGCTCCAACGATATTCATGAAATTTAGTGTCCAGGGAATTATTATGTAAATAAATATAATATATAAATTTAAATTACAGTCACACTAAATCTGTACAATCAAAACAAACTGAAATGGACCGTAACTTAAGGCAATAAGACTTTTAAGGGGAAATATAACCTCAAATGGCTTAGCAAGATCCTCCGTTATGCCGAAAGTATTGCAGCATTAATTTTGAAATAAATATATGGTAAAGTTGAGGATTAATGTTAAGGTTTATGTTAGACGAAAACACGATTCCGTAAAATTTTCTCGATAGAAAAAAAATCCAAAGTTACCTCCAAACTGAACAATAAACCGCTATTATTCATAAAATACTTTAAATAAGATCATGAAACTTTGCATACTAACTGAACTAACCATAAAGCAGTGCTTATGTTATTTACTTTTTTTAAATATCATTATTTTCACTGTAAAAAGAAATTACCTAAACTATCGGCGCGTAAGCTTGGTTCCTGTCGCTCCGTTAGTATTGCTCCGGCTTTTGAAGAAGTTGTGTTGCTTACGATCAGAAAACACATTACGCAACAGGAAGACGTAAAATTAAAATGGGAAATAACCGTTATAAAAATAAGAAGCGACTGGGTTGGCGTTAAGAAACAGGCATAAATATGATAAACCTAATGAAATAAGTATCTAACGACCTATCTACTTAGAGTATTAGTGATTACAAACATGTCGGTACATAGCCTACGACGCGCGGGGGAAGTGGGGGCGAAATTAGAATTTGAGCTGACTTACTCTTACCTCTTAAGCTTGTGTTTTTGATTAGTTCTCGTTTTCTATCCACATGCCCTGATTTTTTTAATAGGTTTTGTTAAATTTCATTATTTTATTTTCGTAATACCCTTTACTGTGTTTTAGTATTACCGAAAAAGTTTTCCTTTTTATTTCTGGATCAATGTTGTGTCCATCTAGAATAAATAGTGCAGTTTTATTTGTATTATTACTAATTCTGTCATTCAATAAAAATACAGAAAAATGAACTTTATTTCAAGCACGTTAGTCTTTGCGTTCATGGATTTGTACTGTGACCACAACATTCTTCCGGAATTAGTATAACTAATTTGATAAATAATCAGTGCATAAAAATGTTTAACTAAAAATTCAGTGTATGTATTATGATTATAACATAATATACTAATTGAGGTGTCTGAGGGTGTGCGTTAATTACGTTACATATTGTGTGTATATATTATATAACCTATGATTATTTTAAATAAATAAAAAAGTATAAAATGTATTACACGAATATTATACTCTGATTTAATATCTATAGTGCTTGTAGGGAAATATTTCTGGGCTCAAAACGACAAGGGTGCTTTGCATTCTATTCAGTGGAATACTGCTGTTATTAATGAGTGTTATTCATAACGTATTGTGTTCATTATTTTGCGTTTGTCATCGTTTTGAGAGCAGAATGATTTAATGCGACTTGAGATAGTGTCCAGGAGTTAATAGACAGTGTAACTAGTTTCTTTTGGCTCTTCCTCTTGATGAATTAGGGACATATTTTGTAGGGCATGCTCTTTTTAGGGTGGTTGTAAAGATAAGAGAAATTCATATAATATTTTACGTTAACAAACACTGTCCTTTATTATTCATCTGATTCATTATTATATTTGTGGGAAAAACTTTATTTAGTACTATTAAATAAACTTTGTCTATTTTGCATTGTTTTTGTATTATAAAAACTAGCTTTTTACCCTTCGCTCGCGTGGGCTTCCGTTGAGGAACATCATTAATACTGCTCCATACCAAAATCAACAAAGTTGGACCTTGTAAAGTTGCTTGTTTTTAGTCATGTGATATCTTTTGAATTCTTAGAGATGTAGATTTTTTTAGAATTGCATTAATATCATACGTCTAGCAACCCCTGTCACTTTTTATATCGGTCATTACTTCCGAGGTATCTTAAATAAGGGTAAATTATCTTTGATTCAAATTTAATTTATTTACTTTTTACTCTTTACATTTATTCATAAATTAAGGTAATTTAATTTTGACCAAATAATGTCGAATTTCTTTGTCTTCTATTAACGTACGGCACAGTGTTTATTTGCGATATTTATTTTATATCATTGGCCTATTGAATATTAATTGGTATTATAAAATATTTGTTTATATTTTTTACTAATCCATCAAATAGAGATTAAAACTTACATCGGATAACTTATTACCAAAGGAAGTTAGTGAAATTATTGCAATGCCGATAAAAATCCAATAAGTATAGTTACTAAAGAGTTTCTCTTTTAAATCATAGTTTTCTATACACAGTATCCAGTATAACAGTTTAGTTAGTTAGTTTGCTAAACGTGGCAATTACGGTAAAGCATCCCGATAATGGCTGGATATTTTAAGTTTTCGATCCTGCAAGCATAAGTATTTAGTAGCATTGTATTTAATGTATTTTAGTTAGCAGTTATTATTAGTTTATTTAGCAGTAAATAGGTGGCGCTAATATTAGATTAAAACTATGAAATCAATACTCTCAAGTTATGTAAATCTGACCAGATCGTAGAATTGATCATATTATCATGAAGTATTGCACCACTTCAAATATTGCAATCATTTCATGATAGTCCATTATCACTGACCATCTCTCCATAGTATAAATATCAAAGTCGCTTCCCATCGTCTGTACGCTTAGATCTTTTTTAGAATTTTGATAAAGTTTTCATCAATAGACAGAATGATTCAAGAGAAAAGTTTATATATACAACACATCTATAAATATAAAAGCAATTTCTGTCAGATAGTCTCGCTAAAATTCACCAATTTTGATGAAATTTTTTGTGTGTATTTGAGTGGGTCCATGAAAAATTTTTTTGTCGAAATATCATACGAAAGCACCATCTAGTAACATTAACGACAGTAGCTTGATATGCGGGTAGGGTGATCCTTGGGCTACCTCAAAGCCGCGAACATTTATATATATTATTATTTAAATGTTCGCGATGAGGAACAGAGTTATGTGGATTCTGTTAAAAATTCCGTTTCTGTTAATAAAATGGGCAGTCAGCGCCGCTGGCGGTGAATAGTGGAACTATTTTACGATCTAATTAGAATATTGTGAAAAATCAATGTTGGATTTAGTCGTTAATTTCTTCAAACAATGTTTATTCATCAATTTGGTCAAGCCTTATCATGATATGGTCAACAGACAGTGTTAAATTTCACGAAATGCCGCAATTTCATGTAATGATCGAATATTTATGATAAAATCAATTCTACGATTTGGCTCCGAAGTATACAAATGTCAGTTTTGCAATAATCGCAGGCAAAACAATGTTAATCAGTTCATTATATATTAGTAATTAAACTAAAAACCATCTGAATTTTCATAGATTTCACTATTATCTAATATAAATTATTAATATTAAAATGAAAGAATGAAAAACTTAAAATAAATCTTAGAAGTTTCAAATCATTTAATAAATATAATTATTTAAACATATAAATGTAAGTTATTTATGTTATTTAATTTATTAGTAAGTAACTGGTAAAGTGATAACTGAAGGCTAAATATACTACTTCTTACATTTTATGACAGATGGCGCTGTTTCGGAAACGTACAATGTATATCGTTGGCGTAGTTTCAAATTATTATATAACAGTTAAAACAAATTTTAAACTTTAATTATAAATATTGTATTCGTTTAAAAAAACACTACGTTATCCTGCTCATAACTAACAGAATATAACTAATAGAAAATAAACTTCTAAAGAAAGGAAAATATTTAGATCACCTTTTTAAAGTTCCGTAATCGCATAAAAAGTAGCCTATAAGTAGCACCGGGTGACTAACTGCCTGCATACAAAATTTCATGGAGATCTGTCGAGTAGTTTTTGCGTGAATCTCTAATACACAGACAGACAGACAGAAAGACAGACAGACAAAAATTCTAAAAACCAGTAATTTGGCTTCAGTATCCTTTATTTAGTCCCATGGACTTGTTTTTTCCAGGAAATATTAGAAATACAGACACGACTTTTCTACAGATTTATTATATGTATAGAAGATAAAAGATTACTAAGATGCTTTCCATACCAATAGATGCTCATGGCTCAGTTACTAAGCATTTGACTAAGGGGCCACAGTTTTGAATCCTGAATATAACTGGTATGCTTTTATGGCCTGAAACTTCTTTTTTCATCGTTCACTCTATTTTGGATTTAGATGTTTGCCCATGTGAAATTTATGTATGTAAACGATTAAAGAAAAAAATTCAAGAGCCAGGATCATGTTTATGTTGATAAAAACGGCTAGGTTAGGGAGTTGCCCGGTTGTACAGCATAATGAGGCCAAATTTTAAGGGATTGTGTCATCCATATTCTTAAAAGATATCGTGGTGGATATAAAAAGCTTAAGACCTAGAAGTGGTTAGGATACCTTTGCAAAATTGGGGACATGATACATGGGCCAGAGATACGTCCAGATAAATCGTATAATTGGTACAGTAAATTTTTTTAATATATTTTGGTTTTCTGCTTTCGATGTATTGTCGTGTCCCTCTCTCTCTCTCCGGTACTGTGCATTTTAATATTCACCGAATACGAATATTCGGCCGAAAGTTCGGTAAAACTTTTATCGTACCGAAAATTCGGCCGAACCGAACGTTTTGACCATTTTTGTGAGAAATAAAGTAGGTATTTCGTTGTGTTATTCTTAGTGAAAATTGACAATTATATGATAAAAATGAGTGGCAGGAGATCTATTACTTGGACTTATTTTTAGAGAAACTGACGACTAAATTGAATTGTACTAATGTAATGTAATGTTTCTGTGTTTGATTCTAAAAATATTTTATCATCTTTCTGTTTGCTATACTTAATTGGAAATAAATCTACAGTACCTAAAAAACATGACGCTATACAAGTACTCGTAGAGTTAACCCATAAGTAAACATACTTTCAACAGAAAAATCATTAAAGACATAGCATTACTTAATTCGTTCGGTCCAATACAGTGGACACTTTGAGCACCACTTTAACGAATGTCAGTCAAATATTCGAGCGTCGAATTCGAATATTCGGTAAAGCTGCCGAAAATGTAGTTACATAAGTGCAGAAAGATTTGAACAAGTTCTGTGTTAGTAATAATTTACGGCATTTTAGTATAATTCCGAGTGGTTAAAATTGACCAATCGAGTGTCATTATCAAAAATATAACTTGGTAAAATGCCAGTGCTGCTCTTTTGCTGATTATTGGATTTGAAATATATATTGTACACAAATATAATAATTTATTGGTAAACTTTTTTTCTTTTACTTTTGTTCCACTGATTATAAGCACTTATAATAATAACAATTATGGTAAAAATAGATAATATTTCCTATTTTAAATTTTTTACATTTTCAAATTTATTCTTTCCCATATTTTTTTTCATTTCACGATCAGTTTCTTTATTTCTTATAGTTATCCATTTCTCTTAGTTCTATATTTGTTTATCAGTTCTTTAGGAGCCAAAGTAGCTTTGGGGTAAGACGATCGAATTTTGCGAAAAATATAAACATGACTATAGTACCAATAAAATGGCTACTGATTCCAATTTTCTAAGTGTTAATGCTTTTGCAACACTGTACACAAAAATTAAAAAGGCATATTATGAAGAAATAAAAAACAATTATAAAATAATTACTAAAAAACAGTAAAAATAGGCAACATCACGCGGTGTTCCCAGGCGGTCACCCATCCAAGTACTGACAGTGCTCAACGTTGCTTAACTTTGGTGATCGGACGAGAACCGGTGTATTCAACGTGGTATGGACGTTGGCAGTATAAGATCAGTAATAAGGGAACATAACATAATTATAATTTTTATTTCAGTTGTTTATTGGACATAGCATGGGGTATTTTCTCTACCACCTAAATTCAAAGAATTTTAACCTTTTTCTTATCCCATGAATATTTCTATTGTGTCTATTTCGTAGACAGGAGAAACTGTTCTTCTTTTCCTGTATCCTCTAATATGTGAGAAGAGGCTCATTTCTTACGTCAAAGTCAAAGAAATTTTTTACATCCATGAGTAAACATAGAATGGTCCAAGAATTTTCGTTACAATATCAATATCATGATACCCTGTTGGGCGTAGCAATATAAAATGCAACATGAATATAATTTCAAATAAACATAATATTTAAAATATTTAACATTTACTTAACGTTAATTTAACAATTAACTTTTTTCGTCCCTCGTTAATTATTAAATGAAAGATACGATGAAAGATATTTTATACCTGGTAAAACCATGCTGCAGTTATATTAGTAGTATAGTTGTAGCATGAATGTGTCGGCTCGACCGGGGACCGCGCTCTCACAGAATACCAGCGTAATAAAAATAATTATTAATTATTTAATTTAAATTATTAATAATAAATAAATAGTAGCTTAATGCTGTTGTGTTTGGTGTGGTGAGTGTAGAGTACCGGAAACCCTTTTTACTGGAAAAGAGGTATTCCGTCTTAGTCCTCAGGGGTAACAACGCGTCTGCATTTTGATTCCTAATAGAAGATAGATGTAGATAGATATATGTCTATGGGCTACAGTAAACACTCAGTATCATGTGGACTGTGAGCTCATTTGTTACCCATACTATATAAAAAGTGTGTGGTTAACCTCTAGATGGAATGACGAGTGACGACCTGGTAAAACATGCAGGAAGTCTATGGATGATCGTGGCACAAGACTTGTAACATTCTTTGGGTATTCCTATGTTCAACAGTGGACTTGAGAATGGCTGTAATGATGATGAATAGAGTCCCGCTTAATCTTAATTTTTTTTCATTCCATTGAAAACACACGCTGTTAACGGTGCAAGTGTATCTATAGCTCCCACTTTCCTATTAGAGGCCATGTAATATTCCTTGCCTCAATATATTCCGTGGATATTTTACGAGACTAGAGGTAAGTCAGTCAAATCATGTACAGTAAAATGGGACTATTTGGTATGTTTTTTACTAAAAGACAGTCTTGTACACAAAAACTACTAAGGTTAAGACTTAGTCATTTTTTACGACTATACTCATCAATACTTTCCAGAGAAATGTGGCAGTATTTATGTATTGAAGAGATATTTTTTTTAAAAGTCCTATTGCAAGTATCGTCCGTTTGAGGCTCTTTAAAATTGGCATCATTTAACTACGTTTCTCACCTCTATTTGGAGCTGTGTCAATTTGAACAGGCTTTGCGATATTTGGACCAACAAAAGGGCCTTTTATATGTTTTTAATTTTATTTAAAAAAGCCAAATATATATATTAATATAGTGTCGTAATATTTATTATGAAATAAAAGTGAAGCGCCACTTAGGGGCTATTTGGAATCTAAAGTAATTGACATCTAACAATTATAATACTTACGTGAATTAATGGCATTATTCGGAAAAATTAAGGATAAGCTTAAAATAAACTTGAGCAGTGAGATCTTAATAAAAATATTAAATAATACATTCTGGAGTGACACCTTCGATAGACTACAATTACGACCCTTGTAATTTTGGTTCTTTCAGTAAAATTATTAAACGGTTTGCGATATGAAATTGCTGATTACTATGTCTCAAAAGAAAATTGTGTGCCCAATCAGTCCCTGGTAAGATTTTTTTAAGCCAAGCTAATATTCGAATATCCACACAGTCGAAGGGAAATCCCCGTTCACTTAAAATTTATGTGTTTTGTGTAAATTTATTTTTCTTTTCGGAAGTAAATAATGTTGGATGTCCAGATTTATCTTGCGTGCAATTAATGTTTCTATATTTTCTATATTAACATAGCGTGCTCTTTGGAATACCTATCATAAATATCGGCAGCATAGGTTAACTTAAGTTTTCCAGACTATACAACCTCTGTCGCTTTTCGCAAATTTTCTTTCAAATAACTATATACGGTGCAAAAGATTTACCATTTCTGGAATAAGTGTAATTTTTTATGGTAAGTAGGTACGCACCGTATTTTCGGGACTGTATAAAATAAAAAAGAAATTAATAGCTTGTCCTTAAATTTAGAAATGATAGACATTTGGGGTTAGTTGAGACAGCGATCTTAATCTTAGTAAAACTAAAACACACAAAGTAGGGATTATTTGGAAAAAGATTCCAAATAGCCTCAAACTTGTGTCAAAACCTCATTCTACAAAATACAAAAAATATGGCGTCTAAAACAGTTTAAAGTACCTAAGTACAATGGGAAACACCAATAAAATCCCAAGAAAACATATGTTTATGAGCGAACTCGTTTTTTACTTGCCTTTAAAATGTTAGTATACCAAGTGAAACTAAAGTACGTACAAATTAACTTTTATTAACATCTTAACAAGATTTTTTCAAAAATTATCTAACCATTTGCTTACTCTTTGTTTACGCCAAAGATGTTTTATAGGTAAAACATCTTTGGTTTACGTCTAAATTTCGCTGGTGGCCACTAACATTAGTTGTAGTTTTGCCAAATTGTAAAAAAATATTCTACTGTTACTAGAAGAAAAAATATATTTAAAAGTTCTGAATAGCTTCTGGAGTCTCAAAAAGCTCCAATTTATAATACCTATTTGTTATATCGATATTAATGCATCGATATTATTACGATCTTCTGCCCTCAGCACTGCATTCGAAACTTACAACTTTATTGGATGTGTGTCATCACACACATTTCTACATAAAAATTCGAACAAGTTTTTCTATTAGTTCAATTTCGACGGAGTATTATAATATATGTTACCGTTTTGTTTCTTCAGACGTGATAATCATTATTCGAAGATATTTTCCTACATTGTTTAGCACGTCGTAAATCAGTACTAATAATTTTTAATTATGTAGTTTTGAAATAAATAAGATATTCTAAAAATAAATAGATTTTGAGGGTATGTCGCTACGCTCTATACATTTTTTAGCTTAATTATAGTTACGAAATGTTTCATTGTATTTTAAATTAAACAACAGATTATAAACACCCCAAGTTAATGGCGTACTGACAAATAGAGATGCGGCTGATAACTTTCGATAATCCCGAGCGACGCGAGCGCTGACAAATGGTGTTAATAAGAAACCTGTCGCGGTGGGATTAGCGCGTGTTAATTGCGGTGGCCGTTGTAGGTTGTCGCTACAGAGTTGCGTTTTTTGGTGACGTTAAGTTTTGTCGATAAATGTAATAAAATACTAGAATTAATTTATTAGTCTGATTTAAATAATATATCTGTAGATGCAAGACATTATAATATATTATTACAGAAAATGATTATTATGATTAAAGGTCAGCATATAACAGTTAACTGGGAGGATTACTTATTTTTATATATTTACAATATTTTTAATAATCATAGGTCGGAAACTGCTCAGGTGATAAAGAGAAAATAACTAAAATAGCTGGTAGTACTTACCTACGTGATTCCGAAAAACATAATAATTCACATTTATTTGCGATGATGTTGATAATATTTTGTTTAGACTAACAGTGCTTTAGATTAACATAAGCTGTATTAAAAGATTCCGTAAATAAGAAATTTACTTGATAACATTTAAGAAGTCTATTAAAATAACATTAGAGCGATGCTATAAGCATTCATGCCACATAAAATCAACCGGAACAGAAATAGTCTAGTTGCACATCAAGTCCCCTAAAGTTGAGAGATTGCTCCTTATGTTCACTAATTTAATTCTAAATTATAAGTTAATTTTAAGAATATTATAAGAATACATGGTACAAGCACTGTTTCTATCTGGGCAGAACCAGTCAAATTATTGAAAATATGCGCTGAAATTTCAACTAAATTGCAATGCAATCTTTAACTATCAACCCACAAACCTAGAACCATCACAGAGTCTAACAAACAAACTTACCAACATTATCTGCTAATAATATTAAATAAAATTTTGTTTTCTAATAAAGTAAAAAAAAAAGAAAACAACAAGTAACAAGAAAAGTCCTAATGCATAGAAAAAGTTTATTTTAAAGGAAAAAGTGTGTAAAGTGTATTTGTGCTATTATCCTTCAATAAAGTTAATTGAATTATAATATACTAAGGTTAATTTTTCGATAGTCTAGTATCAAACCTGCTAGAAGAAATCCCTAAATGAAATTGAAAATGAAATTGTGGAATATACTTAATTAGTTATTTTCATATATAAACGTAATATTTTATTATTTAAAATTTATCGATAGTTCCAAACGCTAAAATGGAAGAGTCCCATCCCTATTCCCTAATTTAAACTTTGAAATTTACTTCGCGGTTTCGTAAGCGGATTGTGCACAAAATTAAAATGGTGGCGGATTGTGTAATTAAAATATGTCATAATACTTAGGGGAGTGCAAATTGAAAGTGTAAATCAGAATTATGCAGTAGATTTCTTTTCAGAAGCTTATGTGTTATAATGACGTAAATAATTAAAGAGGATTACCTACCTACGTGTAAAGTATTTCATAAGACAGTTTGTGATCCTTACGTACGTGTAGGAAAAGGATCACAAACTGTCTTATGAAATATCCTTATTTATTTCCAATTATTTCACGGGCCGTTAATTTAATTATTTCTTTACTTTAAATGCCTGGTTATAAGCATAGTGTAAGAATACAAAGAGATAGGGATAATCTGTATTCGACTCATATTTCTAATATTTCTTTGAATCCTCAATCATTTTTTAAACTATCATTTTACTTTTTTACCAAAAGTTTCGGATTTTTGTCAAAATAGCAGCTTAATGCTGCTGTGTTTGATATACTGATGTGTGTTATTGTAACCGGTGACCCGTTTTATTGGAAACCAGGCATTCCATCTTAGTCCTCAAGGCTGACAACGCATCTGCATTTTGATTACTAATCGCGGTTAAATGTAGACGTCTATGGGCCACAGCACCCACTTACTATCATGTGGACTGGGTGCTTGTTTGTCACCCTTATCCTATAAAAAAAATAACGCGAAACGCGACTTCAGTTCACAGTACCACTGAAATTGCTATTAATTTGCTAATATAACACTCATAGCATAACCCCGCAGCCGGCTGCATGGTATGCTATGAGCATTCTCCACCTCCCTCCCCCGTTACCGGAGGGTTGCCCTTATTTGCTTCGGGCGCAAAAAAACGTGCATGACAAAGAAATAGTAAATAATAACAAAAACAAAATATTTAAACAATCAGTAAAAAAGCCAACATCACGTGGTGTTCCCAGGCGGTCACCCATCCAAGTACTGACCACGCCCGACGTTGCTTAACTTCGGTGATCGAACGAGAACCGGTGTATTCAACGTGGTATGGACGTTGGCGATTACTCGCGTGTAATTATGGACCACATAGTATTATTTTCAGTGGTTCCCTTTCAAGGAATTATATCGTTGCTTTCAATTCATCCCGTGGGTTTCTAAGAGACTGGTTAAGGCTAGTAAGTTTTCCTTGCACCGAAAGACGGCAGTATATAATATTACCTATATAATAATTGTATAGGTAATATTATATATAATAATTATTATGCTACCTACTAAATGTACAATGTAACGTTGGGAAGGATTATTTGCTATTCACTGTTTCTTTTCACCTGATTTTAAGTAGACTGTTAAACGCTTGTTATAAAGCGAGAATTGGGGCATCCCTGAAGACAGCACTGATATGCAAGTAAAACGCTTTTAACAACTCTGTTCTTGATTAGATGAGGCCAGTGATCAGTGAGAAAATGGTCGAGCAGGTCACTCGTGTATTCTGAATACCTCACCACAGATTAAAAAATGTTACCTTCCTTAACTGCGGTTATAGTTTTTAAATTATAGTATTAAATTTTGATCGTTTTAGTTAGATTGACGTAATCAAACGTTAAAGACATTGAGGCAAATAGACGGCAAGACCATGCCCATCTCTGCGCATGTGCACACTGGCCAAGTGCCCAGGGCCCCGCGATCCGTGGGGCAACCGAATTCCTACTCCCATTTCTATCGCCTATTGTTAATAACGCTGTGAAAGACATAAGGGCCCCACATATCCTAAAGAACACAGGACTCCTAGCGGGTCTAAGACGGCTCTGCTAAGACTTAGTTGTTTGCAACACAAGCACGTACCCCGTACTGCTTGTACAGATTTAGTTCGAATATTGTATGAGCGAAGGAGATGGTAAAATATCAGAACTATCGAGTGTTTGTACTAATATCTATGTAGTATTATTCTACTCGATTATACTAACATCATCCAATTTTAATAATCAAGTAGTAATTAAAGACCTGCGGACTAACTGCTTATAACCCTCTTAAAAATGATGGTATGCCAGTGCCTAGAACATATTACTTCAATGCGTTAACCCTTAATTAAGGGTCTCTAGTGACCCCAAATAAATAGTTGAAAGTTGTTGTTAGTGTTAGAAATAAATAAAACAAAGTATGTATTATCAAAACTATTAAAATTATTTATTATAAATTTATATAATAAATAAAATTATTTATTATACAATTAGTAAAAACCCACCCCCCCTTCTCTTTTCATCTCCTTAAAATGAATAAAAATAAAGACAAAAATAGGTAAAGTAAATATGCACTTTAAAAATACACAAATACTAATAAAACAAATAGCAATACATGAAAAAAAGTAAAAACACAAAAATTAAAACGTATCTTCGCCAAAAAGTGCTACGTAAGTGGTCGCATGGGGTCAGCACCCAAGATTGTAGCGACATGTGCATGCGCGTTGATATTCTGGCTGCGACTAATTTGCATACCTCCCAGGAAGTTACGAAGCTAGAAAGAGCGCGAGTGCGCTCCAAGCATTGAGACACATTATTTTTTCAATTTGAAATCGTCTTGAGCCCACGCGCCTAGTTAAGGGTTAAACGTCAAAATGAAGCCCATCACGATTGCCACCGGATTTACCACTTGGTTTTTATGTTGCTAGTTGCGAAATTCGGGCACGGCCATTACCAGTCCTATAAGTATAATATACTAACATAATATCTCAATGTTACCAGTACTACCACCATATAGTATAGGAGTAAAAATATCCTCTACCCCATATTGTCACATAGGTTTTAGAGACGACTTAGGGAAACCAAACTGGAGATTAACAGTAGCGTCTTTCTACTAACAACTAAACTGCTTTTGCCAATCTGTCTGCAATCTGTATGACAACCGTGCCAAATATCCAACAGTGGACTCTTGATAGGCTGTAATGGTACCGGTAAGAAGAAAAACTACTTGTTTACAACTTTAGCTCGTAAGTAGCTTTAGTTAACCCTATCTAAGGAGAACTTGTTCCCTAAAACATTATTCCTTCCGTTATCTAAAACTGATACCTATCATTTGGGTGATAAGGTTCAAATATTAAGAAAATAAACACAATATTAGTGACAAATGGCGATCATTGCGGACTCGAGTTATGATTTAGATGCATTTGATACAATAAATGTCTGCTGTTCGAATCAGAACGGGTATAATTTGTATTGGTCAGTGATATACTAAGCTATTAGTTTGATAGAGTTTTAGGTTATGAGCTACATGTTTTATGATATGAGCTATAATGTGGACTTTCTGTCTAGTAAATTAACAGAAGATAATTGTAATTTGGGAGCGTAAGAGCATTTGTCTCCTCATTTAATACCGTGGATATTGTGTGAGGGAGGAAGATGGAAAATATAAGAACGATCGGACCAGATCGGCGGTGTGGAACACCGTCTCATAGTTACGATACTTCCATAGACTATACTTAATTATATTATACATCTATTACTAAGACCGGTATTCTGCGGGTAGGGTAAAAGAAATCGACGGTAAAGATTCATGTTCGGCGGTAGACACTTACGGGCTTGTAAGGAAAAAGAAGCAACGAAATACTTTTAATAAGAGTAAAAAACGAGCATACAGTCCGTGTGATGGTAAGTAGACAGGATAGAGACATCTACATCTATCCTCAATTATAATTCAAAGTGCGGATGCGTTGTCACACCTGATGACTAAGATGGAATTCCTAGTTTGCAGTAAAATGGGTCTCTGGTTCTCTGAACTTATTATACGGAACACAGCGGTATTGATTAGCTATTTTATGCTGGTTTTATGTGAAAGAGTGGTCCTTCCCCGGTCGAGTCAAACCATTAGTGCTATAACAATAATATTATAGTTGCAGTGTGGCTCTACCTCGTATATACCCGCTTAAATTACATTATATCATGACTATATATTACGCCAACATTTGGTCAATAGACTTCCGTCCACGGAGTCCCATAGTTTAATTTACACCTTTAAAAAAGGAGGAGTAGGTAACTAAATTCCACTGTGTTTTTTATGTGTGCTAGCTACCTCAGAACTTTTTGCTGGGTGAATTAATTTTGATGATTGATGAAAGCTAGTGCTTCTCGTGTGATGCCATATAAATTTGATCAAGATTCAAGATCTGACCAGTTGTTTTTGAGTTATTCTTATTAATGCATTTTTAAGTGACTTCGAGTACATTGATGATGTTCTCATTTTATTTATATTGAAATGGGTTATGCAAAATTTTTAATTTTACCACTTGTGTTTTATTTAGATTCACTCTTAAGTTACTTCGTAATGACTTGATATTTGCATTAATTCTCTGTTCTTCTTTTCGTGATGTCCGTACAAGAACGTAAAGGATGAACCAGAATTGTGAATGTATTATATGATATACATGTCACTTTACACATAGAATGAAGAGCCCATTCACGACGTGTCCTGCGTTGGTTCTTCGTTACCTATACATCCGCGTCATGTGTACCGTCCCTGTTAAACACACAGTAACAAAATCTAAGTACACAAACTCATCACACATCTTCTACTTCCTTCTCTTTCAAAAACCATTACTTTCTTTTTACAACTTCACTTTCATTCGCCTTACCTTTAAATGTTCATCGTAGCCACTACCACCATAATCTTATGTAACTCGCCCACCGGTGACACAAATATGACATAATTCTCGAATACAAGAGGTAAAATTTAGGTACGTCCTTTAACGATGGTGAAAACCCCATAGAAATCCATCAAATACATATTTCCAAAGTCAATATATACTTAATGGATTGAATATTGACTTTTACAAAGGGAATACATAAACGGTCACAGATAAGCAAGTTGAATTTATTTTATTTTATTATGTGATAAGATATATTAGCTGAACATAATTTTACAAACATGAACCGAATTTATTTTATTTTATTATGTGATAAGATATATTAGCAGAACATAATTTGCTTTTAAAATCCCAAAACATCGCCGATTATACAAACATGAACCAGCCCTCTCGCACTTTACTAGTAATGTCTTTACTTAGTCGAACATTGGACATCCTTAACACTATATACGTAGTGCACTTATGGCGGGATATGGTGAACCTATTTTTCAATCAATGTTGTTCAAATCTTACGAAATAAATCAGACACATTTTTTAAAGTATATTATAGTTTGATTTACTTATACGATTTCGTAATGCACTCAATATATTTTTTTTTTAAATGACTTAATGTCGTCGATTCTACAAACAATTATGACAAGCCCTCGAGCACAGCTTCGAGCCTAGACTAGTGATGTCTTTGCAAAATATTAAAAAAAATAACCCACACACTAGGACTTTCTCCTGGATCGTGGAGACAGTTAATAAACATAAATTGCACAAGGACAAACATCCAAAACAGGAACAGTTATTTGTAGGCCATTAAAATACTTGTTCCGTGATTCGAACCCCCGGAACTTAGCGTTGCAACTCAACTCTAAGCCACTGCGCCATGGAACCGTCAAATATTGGTTACGTATTTATTGTATATCGGTTATATTAGCTCTAGTAACTGTACCTTTATAGTAATAGTAAACTTTGTTAGGCACAATGTTACTATAACCACAAACAAAAAAATGAAATGATATGAACTCGAACTTGATTTCGAACAATTGTTGTTTTAATTCCACAAAACCAACTCACACGCATTTTTAATCAGTTATTCCATTTACATAAGCCTTTATAATTTTAGTTGATGATGTAGCTCCCAGTGTCGAATCATATAAAACTGATTGAAAAGGGTTCGGACGACACAAAAACAAACTCTCTTTAGATACACTAGCGACCCCTGTCAGCGAAACAAAACTCTTTAAGAATGAAAAATGAAATCAAGTGGACAGTGCTTATATGAGCCCGACTACTGAGCTTTAGAACTTGGGTATATTTTTATGAGAGCAGTAATAATAATAATAATAATAATTTATTGACACACACAAAAGAAATATTACACAAATCATAATTTTACAATTTGTTTAACTTTTAACTTTTTGTACAAAATACGAAATGTGCAAACAGCTCCTGTACTAGGATAGCATGTGTTACAGGAGTCAATGCTCTTCTTTTTCTCTTGTCTATATAGTGAACTTACACTACATCTTTAAATGTCGTATGGGAGGGCCATATTGTCTCGCTTGATTAGTAAACGATTACTGTAACAAAATCCTTGCACTTTTGATGCTACATCCGTATTTATCTTCAGCCTTATACGAGAGAGCTATGCCACCATCTATAGTCCACTAGGTCTTCCGACATCCACGGAAAAATGTGGCCATGAATTCATAAATTACATAATTTATTATAAAGA
Organism: Parnassius apollo; assembly: GCA_907164705.1. Classification (NCBI taxonomy): domain Eukaryota; kingdom Metazoa; phylum Arthropoda; class Insecta; order Lepidoptera; family Papilionidae; genus Parnassius; species Parnassius apollo. Next base: position 3,653,239 of record CAJQZP010000295.1, read on the forward strand.
TTTTTTTATAGGATAGGGTGACAAACGAGCACACGGTTCACCTGATGGTAAGTGTTACTGTGGCCCATATACATCTACATTTCTATTCTCGATTACGAATTAAAATGCAGATGTGTTGTTACCCGTGAGGACTAAGATGGAATGCCTCATTTCCAGTAAAAGGGCCCGTACCATAACACACATCAAAGCTACTTTTTACTCTCGTTCTTTCCCCGGTCGAGCCGACTCATTCGTGCTATAACTATACTACTAGTATAACTGCAGCATGGCTCTGCCACGTATAAAAAATATATATTATTAAGGTAACTACGATTAGCATCATCTAGTACATGTCACTAATGCTAATTCTAACCTATGACAGAACGACCATCTCAAGACAAAGACACATATGATATGAGCTTAATATTGACCAACTACGAAAAGGGCCAACTCCCTAAATACCAGCAGACTGTGCGCATGTTGACGACAATGACAAATCGTAAACTATTTTCATCTTTGCCTTAAGTCCACAGTTACAGTGACAATATTTCGAAAGCTTGACCATCCATTTATCAGGGGCACTTAGGCGAATTTACATAAAATCACGCATGATTAATGTCCGTACGTGATACGAGCTGTGCGATACAGCGGGCCTGAATGAAGATTTACCGGGTGTTTATTTGCAGTGCGTTTGATTAATTATTTTTATTTGTAACTAGGACATCGCTGAAGTATGATAAAAAATTGTTTATTTTATAGACGACGTGAAATATAATCTATATATTATTAGCTTTATTAAGACTTTAGTTCTCATTAGTTATTACCCGCCCTCTTATATAGCCAGAAATTAAATTTTCACAATAATTTTATTAAATGTACTTACATTTCTACTACAACCAAGACGTAATCGGCTTTTATTACGTTTATTATTGATTCTTTTATTCCAAATTGTATTAGAAATCGCCCAGTCGTTCGAGCGCAGTGAACACACACATATACAAACAAACAGACTTTCACATTGATAATGTTAGCTAGATGTTTAGAATTAACATTTAAATATTTAAAAGCTAAAATTATATAAGTAATAGAACTCTTTTTGGACCTTACATTGAATCTGGGTCTGGTCTGGTCTGGGTATTGCTCTCTTAACTATTTCTGTTCTGAAGGGCTTCCACAGCAGTGTTCCGGTGTGGAAGTGTACACCTCTGTACCCAGATGTATAAGTCTGTTAGACGTTTCATCTTAGCCATGATTGACACACTCCATGCGCTGACTGTAGCCGCGCAAGGCACCTAACTTTTAGGTATTTTTTTAATCAATTTTATTTAAAAAATGTTGTATAATAGAAAAACAAAAGGTACATCCAATGTATATCTCACAGTTGGTCACATAATTCATCAATTTTGGAGTTCCATGGTGTGTTGGCGAGCTTCAAACGTCCTCAAAATATTTCATTCCACAGACATGCAGGTTTCCTCATATTTTTAATTCACCGCTAAGCACGTGGTAAATTAATAATTAAAATTGCTATAAAAATTTCATTAATGCTAGCGGGAATCGGACCGTAGTTGAACATACTGTGATTCTTTACGAGTGAGCTACCACGGTACTGTAATTAAATTGTTTAATATTCTTCTATATGATCAAATTAGCATCATTATAATTAGACGTAGTTACAGAAAAATGATTAGTTATGTATTCAAAAATACAACAAAGTCTCAGTCAATAAAGAGATAGAGAATCATTATCACTAAACGCTGATACGTGATTTTTTTTAATTAAAAATGAAACATTACCCCCACACTAAGAAACTTCATCTGGAAGACTTCAAAAGTCAATACTTATAAAGTAACCTTTTGTGGGTTAGATCCTAATTGCGTAACAACGTGCGATTGTTAATGTACGTTCGAAACATTTCACGGAACCCTAAAAATAAAAACTAGCAAACAAATCATTTCTTTATTTCTATATATTTCCACGTCCGTATCTCAAAGCTTAAATGAATAATGGCGCGTCTTCATAATACCTGCAGGGTTTTTACACGGCGCTCATCCATTATTTAGGAGTAGGTATAAAATGTTAGATTTACAGCTTCCGTTTGACAACGCTGTATGGATATTTGTCATTTACTTTTCCGCGCTTATTGTAAAACAGAATAATTTAAGTATATCTTTAATAGTACAGAACTGTTGTGAAATTATGTAACTCTGGTGAGAATCGTGTTTTTTTTTTGTGTCAATTTCGTTGATGGGTGACAAACGGGCACACAAAGTCCACCTAATAGTCAGTGGATTCTGTGACCTATGAACATTTAAATCTATCCACCATTAAGATTCAAAATGCAGATACGTTTTCAGAAAAAGGGTCACAGGTTCTTTCTCTACATTCATCATACAAAACACAGCAGCATTAAGCTACTATTTTACGCTGGTATTCTGTGAGAGCGAGGCCCTTCCCCGGTCGAGTCGACGATTCCTACTACAACCATAAATTTTACAGCTGCGAGCGTGGCTCTTCCCGTGTCAGATAACCATAATAGTTTTCACGATTGCACGTTTGGTTTCGTTGTTTAGGGACTGTGAGAACGGCATGGACGTATAAGAAATACGTACATAATATTGCACTGAGAGTGTGTGACCCTAGTGCGTAAACACCGATCCTACAATTTCGTTGTCAACAATGCCGTACACGAGTTTTTAACGTGGAAGAGCTACACCTGTAACTGTACTAAGATGGCGGCTAGAATGGATTGGCTCGACTGGGGAAGTAGTAGTAGTAAGTAGTGATAATTGTAATTTATTTTAGACTTTTTTCCTCCATTTCAAATTTAAAAAAGGACTACGCTCTCGCAGATTAACGGTTTAAAATTACAATACAAAAATCATATTCATTCTGTAATGCCAAACTTCTTAGAAAAGTAGTCTCTCAATATAAGTTTTAATGGTTTAAAGTGATGTGGGTGTGCGCGGTCGAATTCGACCGCTTAGGGGTTGAAGGGTTAATATTGCTGTGCTTCGTATGGTGAGTATAGAGAAACTTCTTATTTTCTGGTAATGACGGATGGGATGGGTGAAAATTATTTACGCTTTGATTTTTAATCGAGGGTGGATGTAGATGTCTATCAGGTAGACCGCGTGCTCGTTTGCCACCCCTATAAGCGAGCTATACGGATATAGATACTTTAAGGTTTGTTAAATACCAGTAAACACAATTTTTTACTTATTTTAAAGACACAGACCGCCGACAAAAAACAGTGACTTTTTTTTTAAAGAAGATAAATTTTGCTGTTATGGCAAATTATTCTTGAAAATGGCAGCTAGGACCTTTCGGGCTGATGATTAAGAATAAAAAGTGAACTGAAAGTCTTAATTAACACTAAGAAATTAATAATAAGAATTAGTTAATGTAGAGCTTGGTGTAAGGGAAGGTCAATTAAACATTATACATATACAATATAACTTTACATTACCTTTGAGTTAAAAAAATAAACTTTTAAGAGGTAAAAAAACACGATTTCAAAACTTAAAATTATTAAATAGTTTCAATGAACGTAAATAAATTTATGTACATGGTCTAAATTAGCTGGTAATTTACCATAAATATTATTCTAAAATTGTATAATACCTATAAATCATGGCGTTGGCGTAATATTTATTATAGGCGAAGTGGAAATAGTTTTCTAGTAGCTTCAAATAAGTCAAATCGAAAATCGCAACATGTCTTTTCAAAAAATGTGGAACGCTTCACGATTTTGCGTGTCATCCTTGCGCAGGGGCCATGCTAATCTTCTCTGTATCGTTCCAATTTTAGTATATGTACTGCCGAAGCAAGTACGATAGGATTTTAAAGTCAATTGTATATATCCTTATTATAATAAAAATGTTTATACCGCGATTATGGATTTCATACTTTGTGCGTAAATGTACAGTAGCGCCATCTTGTAGTATGAAAGTGAAAGATTACTAGCGCCCTCTATGAATATTTTTCTAATAGCTAGCCTATAGCTGTACCAAATAATACAATTTAAATTAACAAAAATACGGGTATAAGTGCAGGGGGAAGGTAGACCATTAAACATGTTTTTTTTTCATAGAGACGAAATAAATAAGAAAAAAATATCTAAAAGTAAAATCAAAAAAAAAAATAAAATTGCTAAAAGTAAAGGCTGAGTTTAGAATCCAGAATCTACAAGTTTCACTACAAGTTATTCGTCACATTGATGTTTGTTATGTTGAGGTTAGGTTGGTCTAAAATTTGTTATAAATAGGTAAAAAAATAGTTTTATTCACAACCTCTACTACTAATAAACTTTAAAAGGTTTTGGGTTGACAAAATTCGTTAACTAGAGGTATATTTACACTTTCTTGATAGTTGTAAATTCGTTATAAAGAGGTTGTTCGCAAGAAATGTGTTGTACCTACAAGTGCTACATTATATTATCATCGACTCTCCCCTACTTTTAAGCAAAGTGAATCTTGCGTGTCACCGGTTAGGTGCACGAAATAAACCTCTTTTTGCATTACGTAAAGTTAAGGCGAAGTATGGTTCAAATAATTTTGTATATCGGACATGTAAAACTTTTAACTTAAAATGTTGTGAACTAGATATATTTCAACTTAAATATAATAGTTATAAGAAAATATTATAAAACTCAATTAATAATTGGTAGCTTCACTACAGGTTGTACGTATTTTATCACTTTTAACTGCTCAGTACTTAATGTTTAATTATAAATACCATTTAGTTATTTTTTTAATTTTTATACATATTTTGGTTGGAAGCTTTTAATATGTATTAGATATCTGTGAAAACTTCATTAGTTTTAGGATTACTTTTATATGTTTTTATAATGTATTTTTATGGTACTGTATGTTTTCCTTAAAGAGCAAATTAAAAAAATGTTCTCAATGTAAAGGTATGTTTTATATTGAATCCTATGGACAATTCAAGGGAATCACGAAAAATTTGTTAAATTGAGGAAGTCGTTATATTGAGGTACGTTACATTAAGGTTCCACTGTATAATACAATATTTAATTTTGGCTGTTTTTTAAAAAAAGTGTACATTTAATATAAATTGCACACGAACAAGCACCAAACCTGGAACAATAATTAGTAGAGCATTAAAATTTGCCTTGTGCAGGAATAAAACCCACGACCCGCTGCGCATCAGACAAACACTGTTTTAGCAAGCTATCAGCTTTATTAATAATTATCTTGTGATGGGATGTAATTGTGATGATCATAAACTTTAGGTTTAATTAAATTAAATAAAAGTTTTTTATTTACTTTAATTAAACGACGTTATATCCCCGAAACTCTTCACCGCTTCATTGGAAGACGTTTTCAAGCTACTGGACTGGAAAGGATACGGTATTAACATCAATGGCGAGTACATCACTCACCTTCGATTTGCCGACGATATAGTCCATATGGCAGAATCGCTGGAGGCACCTAAGCACTATGCTCAATGACCTCAATGGTGTATCCCAACGGATAGATCTTAAGATAATGACAAAACAAGATCATATTTAATGTCAATGTCACATCTATGCCAGTTGTTGGGAGCACTACGCCCGAAGTTGTTGACGAGTAATTTTACCTGGGACAAAAATAGTCCAACTAGGTATGTCCAACTTCGACCGAGAGGTCAATCGACGGATTTAACTCGGCTGGGCAGCGTTCGGGAAATTACGACACATCTTCTCGTATACCTCAATCTCTGAAAACTAGATTGTACGACCAGTGCGTGTTGCCAGTGATGACATATGGAACTGAGACGTGGTCCTTCACTGCTGGCCATATGAGGACGCTCCAGGTCGCTCAGCGAGCTATGGAGAGGGCTATGCTCGGAGTTTATCTGCGTGATAGACTCAGAAACGAGAATATCCGCAGTAAAACCAGAGTGACCGACATAGCCCATCGGATTAGTAAGCTGAAGTGGCAATGGGCCGGCCATATAGCTCGAAGAACCGATAACCGATGGGGAAGAAAGGTTCTCGAGTGGCAGCCTCGTACCGGTAGGCGTAATGTAGGGTGACCCCCCACTAGATGGAGTGACGACCTGGTAAGACATGCAGGAAGTCGATGGATGCAGGTGGCTCGGGACCGTGCTTTGTGGCATTACTTGGGGGAGGCCTATGTTCAGCAGTGGACTTGTGAAGGGCTGTAATGATGATGATGATGATGAAATAAAAGTTTTTTGCGGGACGACGTGAGCGCTAAGATATACTCTACGTTCCTAGGCAGAAATTATATTTCTTATTGGGCCTAAGAAAATGCTATTAATTAAAGGAAAAATAAATAAATTCATGAAATAATATTTTTCCAATATTACATCCGTTCGTTTCTCTCAAGGCTTAAAGCTTCTAAGTCAACACCCTCAAAAGATGTGGCTATTTATGTCACTCATTTTTTATACGTGGTAGAGCCATGTTGCAGCCATTTTATGGTTGTAGCACGAATGGGTCGGCTCTACTGGGGAAGGACAACGCTCTCTCAGAATACCGGCGTAAAATAGCAACTTAACGCTGCTGTGTTTCGAATGGTGAGTGTAGAGAACCGGTGACCCTATTTACTAGATACGAGGCATTCCATCTTGGTCCTCACGGGTGGCAGCGCGTTTTTATTTTGATAGTCGGGGATGAATGTAAATGCCTATGGGCCACAGCAACCACTTACCATCGGGTGGACTGTGTGCTCGTTTGTCATCCTTCTCCAATAAAAAAAAACTTGCATACACACCACACCTTTAGAGTAATTACTCTAAAGGTGTGGCTTTAGAGTAATTACTGTTGACCTAGAATCATGAATTTTGGCCAAAAAGAAAAAAATACCGAAAATCTTTAATTTCTCATTAAATGTATTTTTTACGATTACAAACTACATTTTACATTTAGAGCTTACTGTCATGTAAACCAAGTTTTTTTCTCATGCAAAGGCATTTTTAAAGCAATAACTTTGTGTGTTTTGTCCTTCAATCCAATTTTTCTCTTTTTTTTTTACTCTTTATAAGCCAGTACTTAACCATAAATCCCACCTGATTCTCTTCGTTAGAGAAACGTTGGGTGCTTACCTTATCTATGACACCTGAAGTTGATGAACTATCAGATTAATTAAATTTATACAAAACCTTCAGTCCGTGATACCTACTCGTATTTGTCCGGACAGAAATCAGTATCTGCTCTTTTCCATTTAAAATTAATGTCAAAACTACATTTACTAGTTCAGTTGTTTTTTCACAATACTCCAGCAAATACAGTATCAAACGAATACATAAACAAAATGGGAACTAAATAAAAACATAAGTCCGTCGTCCGAAAACTCAGAACACAGATTATATTCGTACTCTTTGCTCTGCCGTCTCGTCTCACGTATTCAAATTTGACAATGACAAATCTCCGGTCATTTCCGGCTGCGGTTCGGATGTTCATATCATTTATATTCATTCGAGATTCCCGCTTTTGTTGCGGAGATAAGTCAGCAAAAAGATGCTCTATGTTTGGGGTGGAAATTAAAAAAAACGGTTGACACTTACTGATGAGGCTGTACTTTGTTTTGATCGATGTAATTTTTACGCTTGAACTAAATGTATAAGGCCAATGTCTACCATGTAAGCCATATAGAGACGCTTTGCAGCTGTATTTTAGTTGCTGCACAAATTGGTCGGCTCAATTGCGTAAGGACCGCGCTTCAGAATATAGAATAAAATCCTAATAATATTTGACTTAAGAAAAACCTAAAAAAACACACATCAATCCTAAGCCGATTATCTTATTTGTCTGGTGATCCTGATCAGGATACTAAGATAAAGTTATTAAATTATTGTATTATTTCCGTTCCTTCATACAAGTGCAAACTTTCAAGTTAATCAGCCATCTACATGTCGGTGTAAATTACATTAAAAGATTCTGTTACTTAGATATACGCGATACGCGATATAATATATTGAAAGGAGCGTAGTGAGTGACCGAGATATCTGGATAATCTTTTTTTTGATAACGAGACTTTCGATCTTAGTGGTGCCAACACTACTGCATTTTGATTCTTATTCGATAATAGTAGTAATTTTCTATGCGCTACGGATTTCACTTAACCTTGGCTCCTTTAAGCCGTGGTAGCTCAGATGGTTAGCGCTCGCTGTAAATTTTACAATACGCGAGCAAACCGGGTTTGATCCCCGCCGGCACCAATGAAATTGTTAATTGCAATTTTAAGTGCTGATTTACCACGTGCTCGGCGGTGAAGGAATATATTGTGAGGAAACCTGCATGTCTGAGAAATAAAAAAAAAGTATTTCGAAGACATGTGAAGTTCGCCAACACGCATTGGGGCAGCGCGGCGGACACTTCCTTGCCCTAAAACCCTCTCAGAAATGAGAGGAGGCCTGTGCAGCGGTGGGACGTATATAGGCTGTAAAGTTACTCTACTTTTACTTTACGGCTTTCACTTACTTTCAGGTGGACTGTGTGTCCGTGTGTCAGTCACCCTTGTGTAAATAATTTTATTAAAGAGTACCTATCGAGACATATTACATAAATTGTCTAATCCTTATTATGTAATGCCTTACTAATGTCTATACTGGATGACCTTTTTAAAGTCTGGAAAAAATATGGTGTAACATGTGAACGGAGTAGAAGCCTAGCACTGATATTTTACAAAAAATAAAAACAAAATTTTTGAATTAAACAAATAAATTAAAACCGACTACCACCATAGATTTTTCCGGACCGGTACGACTTCACATGTTTTTTTCCTATATTTTTTCCAGAAGGTAAAAAAGGTCATCCAGCATAATAGTATAAGAGCCATGGTAGCTCAGAAGATGTGTCCCTGTAAATACGCAAGCAATATGGGTTCGAATACCGTCATCAATGAAATGTTCATAAAATTTTTGATGCATTTTTGATGCTGATTTAATAAATAATGTCCTCCAGACTGTACTTCGGTCACGGCGGCTAGTCTCAACGGAGAGTAGCCATCTGCGCAAGACGGGATTAAAGTGCACGGGTGTGAACGCAAGCAGAGGTACACTCTCCATTATCTTATCCTCATAGTCCGATGGGACGGTAATCCTTCACGACCGAAAAAAATCAAGTGCAGGATGAACGGATCTCCAACTTCCTGACTCCGGCTACTACAGAGATTTTTTTGTCAGAAAATTCTTTTTTGCTCGAACCTGGGACCTCATGACCAGCAGCCACGTTTAAGACCACTAGACCAACAAGGCAGTCGAGATGCTGTAATACCGTGTGCTCGCCAGAGAAGGTAAACATCGTGAGGAAATCTCCATGTCTCAGAAATGGCATGTGAAGTTTGCCAACATGCAATGAAGCATCGCAGTTGCCATTTCCTTGCCTTATACTCTCTCGGAGATGAGATATAGCCTTTGCTTCAGCAGTTGGATGTATTTAAGATTTTACTTTAATCCATAGTACTTACATAGGTGATTGAGCTTTGCTCAACCTCAGAAAAATAATACTAATCATGAAATCTACGAATAATAATTCGGAAACTAAAACATTACCTAGGTGAAATTTTTACATGGTAGAACAATGCTGCAGGTATATTATGGTTGTAGCACAAATGAGTAACTGTACAAATGTAAACTGCCAGCTCATGAGGTACCTTGAGGATCACCAGCTGATTAGTGACCGCCAATACGGTTTTCGCCGTGGTAGGTCAGCTGGTGATCTTCTGGTCTACCTAACTCACAGATGGGCGAAGGCAGTAGAGTCCAAGGGGGGAGGCATTGGCCGTTAGTTTGGACATTGCGAAGGCCTTCGATCGGGTTTGGCACAAAGCGCTTCTTTCGAAGCTCCCTTCCTATGGGCTTCCCGAGAAATTGTGCGATTGGATCACCAGTTTTCTTGCAGATCGGAGCATCAAGGTCGTTGTAGACGGTGCAAGCTCCGATTGCAAGTTTATTAATGCTGGTGTTCCACAGGGCTGCGTGCTATCGCCAACGCTGTTTCTTCTGCATATCAATGATATGTTGCAAACCCGTAGCATTCATTGCTATGCAGATGACAGCACTGGTGATGCTCTTTACACCGGCCGAGCCAATATTTCTCGGGAAAACGTCTCTGAGTGCCGGGACAAACTTGTGTCTGAAGTCGAGTCTCTGCTGGGCAGAGTCTCGGATTGGGGGCGACTAAATCTAGTCCAGTTTAACCCCCAGAAGACACAAGTTTGCGCGTTAACCGCTAAAAAGAACCCCTTTGTCGTATCCCCTCAGTTTCAAGGCACTCCCCTTGTTGTCTCAGCCAGTATCGGAATCCTCGGCGTCGACATATCGAGTGACGTGCAGTTTCGTGGTCACTTGGAAGGGAAGGCCAAATTGGCCTCTAAAAAGCTTGGCGTGCTCAGCAGAGCGGGACAGTATTTCATGCCGGCACACCGCCTGCAACTTTACAAGGCGCAGGTTCGGCCGCACATGGAATACTGTTCCCATCTCTGGGCTGGGGCTCCCCTAGTACCAGCTTCTTCCACTTGACCGCATCCAGCGCAGAGCGGCTCGAATCGTCGACGACCGAGTGCTTTCCGATCGGCTCGATTCACTGGCGCTGCGAAGAGATGTTGCATCTCTTTGCGTATTTTATCGCATCTATCACGGGGAGTGCTCTGAGGAATTGTTCGGATTAATCCCAGCCGCCAAATTTCGTGAACGCACTACACGGCAAACGTCCCGATACCATCCACACCATCTGGATGCTTGGCGGTCCACCACTGTACGTTTCAAAAGGAGTTTTCTTCCGCGTACAACCTCTCTGTGGAATAATTTACCACCGGTGATTTTTCCGGACCGATACGACCTGGGGACCTTCAAGAAAAGAGCTTACTCCTTTCTAAAGGGCCGGCAACGCACCTGCAATTCCCCTGGTGTTGCGGTTGATCATGGGCGGCGGTAGTCACTTAACATCAGGTGAGCCACATGCTCGTTTGCCCCCTCTTCTATAAAAAAAAAAGAGTCGACTTGACTGTGAAAGGACCACGCTCTCACAGAATAACAGTGTAAAATAGCAACTTAATGCTGCTGTGTTTCGTATGGTGAGTGTAGAGAACCGGAGACCCCTTTTTACTGGAAACGAGGCATTCCATCTTAGTTCGCAGGGTTGGCAACGTATTGCATCATCTGCATTTGATCTTTTATTGAGGATATATGTAGATGTCACAGTAACCATTTACCATCAGGTAGACTGTGTATTCGTTTGTCAACCTTATTCTTTAAAAAATGCAATATTTCACTCAAATTGAAAATTTTATCTAAAAATTCTCGCACTGTGAGAATTGCTGACTTAAGGTATAGGTTAAGTGAGTGTCACAATTGTGTATAATAAATGTATAATGTAAGAGTACGCCATTATAAATAGGCAAAGGTTAACATTCTATTAGAGCCGTGGTAGCTCAGTGGTTAACGCTCGCTGTAAATATAACAGAACGCGAGTAACCCGGGTTCGATCCCCGCCGGCACCAATGAAATTGTTAATTGCAATTTTAAGTGCTGATTTACCACGTGCTCGGCGGTGAAGGAAAACATCGTGAGGAAACCTGCATGTCTGAGGAATAAGAAAAAAAAATATTTCGAAGACATGTGAAGTTCGTCAACACGCATTTGGGCAGCGCGGCGGACACTTCCTTGCCCTAAACCCTCTTAGAAATGAGGGGAGGCCTGAGCCCAGCAGTGGGACGTATATAGGCTGTAACTAACTAACTAACATTCTATTTATACCATTATCGTTGCTACCTATCAAAAGTAAATTTCTTTATATCTTCCCTAACTGGAGCAATATTTGCCACAGTTGCCAGTTTTTTTTTTGTATTATTCATAAGTTGTTATCAGAAATATGCTTCTGCCGATCTCCTGTTTCACTTTCCTTTAGTTGCCTTTAGTTACGACCGACACCTACAGGATGACATGGAGTAGTAGATATCCTTACGACGCCATTACACGATGAAGTCTGAATACATTAATACGATCTGGTATTTACCATACGAGCCCCACGGGATACAATGACATAATGAACAGCACTATACGGCAAAATTATGAATTACGCTAGGTAAATTATTTTTTGACGTCTTCTTACGATTTAACATAAATAAAATCATGGGAAAATACGAGGAAAATTTGGAGTTTCTCACAAACGCCTGCATTAACGTGTTAAGCGACCCGTTATAAAATCACCCCCCGAGACTCAAACGTCCGTATGTAAATGGTATCGTAAATTTATTGTTATAACTTCTTCAGCTAAGTGATTTTCGAGATTTCCTTATAAATACGCTTCGAGTGTTTTATTTCTTACAAATCTTCACGGAAATAACAAGGCTCTCCATTTTCTTATAATTGAGGTGATACGGCTCCTTTTTGCCTAAGAGTCTATGATCTATGAAAAAAAAAAGAAAGAAAGAACGAAGGAAACATTCGTTTAACCAACGCACACCATTGAGGAACATAGAAATTCATACAAATTACAAACTTTTTATCAAGCAGTTGAGAACTGTCAAATAGGATCCCGCCTCAGTGATAATCTATGGTTACCACAGCGTTGATTTTCAATCGGTACCTTGATTGACCCATGAACAATCGGACGTTGACGACCAAAATGCATTTAAGCTAATAAAAAAACAATATAACGAAAAATTATAATACACCCAGAAAACATTTACTCGTAGTTTTACGTCTAGGATGTACGATCAAAGACTTCAATTTTTAAAATATTATATTATGCATAAGTATAAAGTTATTTTATTATATTTAACAGAAACAGAAACCTTTTTATTCAATATAGGTTATAAATAATACAAATTGAAAATCACTTTTTTTAATTTACCAAAAAGGTGTATGCTATTTGAGTACACTATGATCAATACCAAGTAATACCTAAACAAATTGATTACAATTATATCTACATTCCCTGATTTATGTTTAATAATAATAAGTAACCAGTGGTAAAATTAAACATTTTGTACAACCGACTTCAATACAAATAAAATGAGAATATCATTATTGTAGTCGAAGTCAATTAAATATGCATTATTAAGGGTTACTCAAAACAACTGGTCAGAACTTGATCAATTTTATATGGGACCCCATGAAAAACACCAGATTTCAAATAAAAAAAGAAACATCAAAAACGGTTCACGTAGAAATAAGTTCTGAGGTAACACATATAAAAAAAACAGTCGAATTGAGAACCTCCTCCTTTTTTGAAGTCGGTTGATACGGAATAAGACTGTGTTAGTCTAAACATAATAAATTCTCTTTTATAAAAATAAAAAAAAAACTTTGTGGTTTTTCCGTCTCCGGTCGGTCCAACTCTCGGTTATTTCTACTGCCGAGCAACATTGCATAGATTGTAGTGTTTAATCTGTAGAGCAAGATAAAAAAATACTAATATAATTAAACTAGGCTAGACTTATCAGGGTGAATCTGGTTCTCTAATAAGCATTGTGACAACCGAAAATTTCCACTAATGACGGGTATGGGCTCGATCATACTTTATATCACTGCAATTAAATATACATTTTTAGGTTTGCTTATTATTGGACGGTGGATTATATTTCTGGAATCGCCATTTTCTTTATAGAATAAAAGTGACAAACGAGCTTATAGTTAAGTAGTACTTATGGTAAGTAGACACTGTGGCCCATAGAAATCAACATCTATCCGTAGTTAAGAACCAAAATGCAGATGCGTTGTCAATCCTGAGCTAAGCTGGTATAATGCCTCATTTCCAGTAAAAAGGCCCGCCGGATCTATATATTCACCATACAAAACACAGTAGCATTAAACTAACATTTTGCGTCGGTATTTTATTTTAGTGTAGTCTTATGCCGGTCAAGTCCATTTGTTCTACAGCTGCGGCGTGGCTCTACCACGTATATTAATAGGAGAGCTTTTTACTCTATAATAACAGTACATCTTAATGTGATATTAGTTATATAAAATCATGATGCCCTAGTGAAGACTTCGTATAATATTCGCATTTGTGTCAAAGCCATTTAAAAATAAAGAATTAATAAAAAAATGTCATGTTGTCAATTTATTTATACAGATTCAGAAAACCATTACCAAGTCAATTCCTTCGAGGGATACGTTGGAAACAGAAAATGGAGTTTCTGAAACAAATAGCGTATAAAACGTTTGTGGTCCCATCAAAAAGGTTTGCACAATAAATTAGAGGTAATATACATGTTAATGGCATAAGAAGAATCTACATCCACCCTAATGCGACACTGTTTGTGAGTCCTGGTATCGAAAATTTTTGGATACGGTATTATGGTGTAGATTTCAACTTTCGAAAAATTCTTTGTAAAAGCCAATTGGGAATAAAATTGTTTGACTTTGATCTTGAACTTCATACATAAAAAAGAGGGGTAGAGATCTTCTCACACTTCTGAGACGACAATGAAGTTATTTGTCACGCGTACCGCTCCAGTACGTGCTGCTGAACTTCACATCATGTCCTCGGAATATTTTATTCCTTAGAAATGCAGATTCCTTCTTAAGGTTTTCCTTAACTGCCGAGAACTTGGTATTATAAATATCGTTAAATGAACCGTGCAATCATGAGCTCTTCGATATCATTAAATACCATTATTTTCAATTTCATTTATACTGCTAGATGTTACTCATATTGGCCGTAATTATTATGATTGGTAGGTGGTTAGACCATCGAAGTATATAGCGTAACGCACCTTTGACCTTGCTGCCTGTCTTCAGTTTTTTTTTAAATATAGAAGCTTAATAAGCCGTTCATGCAGCAGAAATACGACTTTGTGATCGAACATCGTAGCGGAAAATCTCATGGCAACGCAGATGCATTGTCAAGAAGACCTTGTCCTGAAAATTACAAACATTGTACTAGGCAAGAAGGTAAAAAAGTGGTATCTGTGAGGATGCTCTGGACAGACCACCTCGGCAACGAGTGGCAGGATAGCCTACACCATGCAGAGCACAAAGATTCGAACATCAAGCCAATATGGAATGGATGAAGGTCAGTGCTCCCAATCCAAAGTGGAGCGAAGTCTCAGCGATGACTTCGACCATAAAAAGCTATTGAGCCCAATGGGACAGCTTGCTGATTCAGGACGGAGTCCTGTGTATGTAAATGACAAAATGGTCGGGGTGACCACTGTCATTTGTCTTTACTAGATAGCAGCATTCCTTAAGTGACACGCTCTTGGCTATTTCTACCGTCAAACAGCAGGCAGTGCCACATATATAGCTAGAATAGTCACAAGCTGTGAGAAATTACAGCTTATTTCTCTAAGACTGCAGGCGTCACTTACCATCAGGTAGATTCTAAGTTCGTTTGTCATTTCAACTTAACATGTGTAAGTGAATGCTGTCGAATCGATGCTTCGATTGATATCGACATACTAGTATTATCGATTAAGAATAGAGTTGTTACCCTTGAAGAATAAAATGGAATGCCTCGTTACAGTATAATGGGTCAACATCAAGGTAATGGAATATCACACTTCGATTACGATACCCTTCCAGCCTATGCAAAGTCAACAGCTGTTATTAGTAAGTTTTTGCTGACCATCTCCAGGTTTGTTTGCATCTGCCGCTGCTTACGACACCCACTGGACGATATAGTCAGATATAGATTCTGGGTTAGTGGATATTCTTACAAAGCTGCTACGCGGTCACGATTATAATATACCCGCATAATATTTATGGGACGTAGTAGGGTGATCCTTGCTCATCACCATGTTAACATGCATTGAAATAGTATTCCAACACCACATCCATTCTATTACAAAATCACTGAATTCTCGCCGCGAAACAGATCGCTCGCTAACGTGTGAGGCGACCACTGGCGTGTGACTAAAAGCATTGTAAATTTTACACAATTGCCGCAGCTATGTTTGACTCGAGACATCGCATCGAGATGTAGTGCTCCCTGATGTAGCATTTTAATCATTTTATTGCCATACTGTCTTGGATATTTTAGTTTATTTAACTGAATAAATTTTTACAATTCCAATTCAAACATGTTTATAAAAATTGGACTCTCTAAAACTGGCTCTCGAATACCGTTGTCGTTTCACTGGTAACACGTACTGATTGTCTGCCTCTTTGGACTAATGGTTGTAGTAGTGCGACTGCTGATCATGAGGTCTTGAGTTCGAATCCCGGTACGGCCCAAAAAATTAATTATTGAGTTTTTCCGTCAAGAAATTCTCAGTCGTTGCCGTAGTCAGGAAGTTGGCGGTGTCTCACCCCCGTGCCTCGGAAAGCACGTAAAACCGTTGGTCCTGCGCCTGATATCTCTCCGGTCGTGTCGGTTTACCGTCTTATGAGAAGATTATGAGTGAGGATTAGAAGAATATATAATAGAATAAAAGAATAGGAATAGAGAGTGCACCTGTGTTTGCGCGCATACACATGGGCACTATAATCCTGTCCTGCGCCGATGGCTAGTCTCCGTTGAGGTAGGCCGCCGTGATCGAAATTCGGTCCGGAGGACATTAACACTCTTGTTATTATGTTTCGGAGGATACGAGACAAGAAGCTGTGTTGAGAACATCCGATTGACCTCAAAATTGTACTTACTCTATTAAGCATACTCGTCGTTAACTCAAAGCGTAGTGCTCCAAAAAACTAACGGCATAGCCGTGACAAAGTGAATTGAAGTGATGTAGTTGAAGTGTAGTTGAAGTGCAAAATAAAAATTATAACGGGCATGACAAAAGGCTTCAAATATAGAAATTCACTGATGCGTTATAATTTGTGAGTAATGCAATTAGTAAATGCTTGACTGGTTACAAGTATAAACAGGTAAAAAGATCTAATCTACCCGGATGGTATTCTATACGAAAAAGAGGTCAATCGCAATAGACGGTCCGGAAAAATTACCGTAGGTACCACCACCGGCCATTTTTCTGGACCGATACAACTTAGGTACCTTCAAGAAACGGGCTTACTCCTTTTTAAAACAACGCACCTGCAATTCCCCTGGTGTTGCAGTTGTTCATTGGCGACGGTCGAAATTTACCAACAGGTGAGCCGCATGCTCGTTTGACCACTCTTCTGTAAAAAAATCGACAGACATAGACACTTTTCATTTTAGCTGAGATGAACAGCGCAGGATTGCCTTGGTACCAAATTAAAAGCAGAGCCTATTATAGAAGAAATTTTTTTAAGAATATTAAAAGTAAATGATTGCTTATATACTACGAAATTATTATTTTTTTTTGTATAGGATAGGGTGACAAACGAACGCACAGTCCACCTGATGGTAAATGGTTGCTGTGGCCCGTAAACATCTACATCTATCCCCAAATAAGAATCAAATCCAGATGCGTTTGCCACCCGTGAGGACTAAGATGGAATGCCTCGTTTTCAGCAAAAAGGGTATCCGGTTTTCTACACTCTTCATACGAAACAGCAGCATTAAACTGCTACTTTACGCTGGTATTCTGTGAGAACGTGGTCCTTCAGCGGTTGAGCCGACCCATTCGTACTACAACTATACTTCTAATATAGCTGCGGCATGGTTTTACCACGTAGAAATAGTAACTTACTAACTGGTATCATTAATTTTATGTACGATGAATTCACTACATGGACATGTCCACTGTTTCTCCATGCATGTCTGTCGCCGCAATACACTACACAGTCTCAGTTTGTTCTAGACCGGCTACGTGATTAGTTGTGCGTGTATAATAATATGACAACGAAACGACGAAAAAATGCAATAGTAGCTAGTTTGGTTGGATCAATACTGTCCGATCATCCGACGATAAGAAAAAGAAAATAATAGTATAAAAATGGAAATAAGTTTAGCCATATTAATTTACATAAAGAATTAGAAATTGATGAATCAGGAGACTTGCGTATGGATATAGAGTCGTAAAAACTCTTCCCAGAATATTTTATTACTTTAAAACTCATTGCAAATTCAAATCTCGAAAGTTGGTTAAATATTAATTAAAGGCCGTCTACACCGGTTGCTATCGCGCCTGTAAACAGACAGCCCGTAGTTAACATTCACGTTCGGGCAAATCTGTGCCCGCTCACACAAAATGAGATTGTGCGGACATTTAACAGGCAAATCTGCAGGCCGACTGCGACAGTCCTACTAAACTACACTATTAAACTTTGCACAGACCCATAGTAGCGAACTCCGGCGGCATGTCTGCAGACTGCACGTGGGAAAGTCCGTCTAGTGAATTTCCCGCTTTGGTATTCATGTGGGTAGGAACGTCACTTTTATCTATTCCTGGCGCCAAATACGAGTAGGTGAGCCTACCCTTAAATATAGAGCGGTCCAATATAATTAGAAACTGTGAAGCATTCGATCTTCTTCAAGATGATAAAGCATTTGTAGCCTCCTTTGTTTGAAGAGTTACATTAACCACTTACCATCCGGTGGACTTTAAGTTATTTATTCATTTAAATTTAAAAAATAAAAATAAGTAAGAGGTCTAATATACCATGCAACCACGACTTTTCAGACTAAAAACTTAAGTTCTTGAACCTTTAAAATAAAATTCTGTAACGTAAACGTAAAACGGGAACAATATCATTAGATAGTAAAGCGAGTATTATAAAAGTGAGTTAGAGCGTAGACCATTTTGATATAAAACGTTTTATAGTTAAACCCCACTTTAGTGCGGACGCCAATCAAAAGTTAACGCTAATGGTACACGCCGTTACGTCAAAGTTTAAGATGAAATAGAATAGGAAATGACGATTAAGTTAGTTGTGGAAATTATGACTTGCGTTGTTAATTTTACTGATAAAGTTGCAACGTTTATATCTTTAGAGTTTTACGCGTAATCACTTCAGTAAGGATACGATAACGTAGGTATACGAATAAGCTGCGCAGCTGTACATCGTATATTCATGTTTTTTATCATTATAGTCATCACCATTTTGAAATATGACATGCAACAAGTTAAAGGTGCCACCTTTAGCTTGTTGCATGTCATGCCAGTCCCACGGAGCAACACAGTCGCCCTCAATACATGGCCCGGCTTCTTAAAGAACTCTTAGTTGAACATCATCTGATTAATACCATCGGTCTACGTTCACTATAGTACGTGAGGGTAATATAGTCATTCGGTTAATATGTTCACTTTCTTATAACTCAAAAACTATAGCCTTGTTTGCATAAATGGCTTTGAGATACGATATCTCCTCATCGATTAAGCACATAATAAAGGGTCAAAAAGACGCTGCTTTATCGACGTCATTTTGACAGTTGACATTATAGTCAACACTTTAGTCGATTCTAGTATGGTGTAAAGTAGATACTTTTTTAAATAGATTTTTCGAAGTGTTCCTTATTATTATTGCCAAAGCTTGTTTGTCTTTATTTTTAACGTTACCTCCACACTAGGATTTTCTACTGTATCGTGGGGGCAGTTTACAAACATAAATTTCACAAGGACATGCGTCCAGACGCGGAACAATTAGGTATTTGTAGGCCATACAAAATACTTGTTCCGCGCGGGATTCGAACCCGTGGCCCTTAGCGCAGTAACTCATTGCTGAGCCACTGCGCCACAGAGCCGTCAATATTATTTGTTATAGTATACGACCTTGTGTTTTTGTCTTTATCTTCCTCCTAGTTTTAGTTTTATAGTGCGGCAAAGTTTAAGGTGACCGTATTACCCTCACGTACCTTACTATATTTAATCACTGAATTAATATGTACTACGTACTAGAACAGACACCGCGAACCAAATCTGTACGGCTGTACGGGTGTGTACTGGTCGCATGGAGGAGGCACAGAGTATCTCTTTATGGCACAGACTAAGTAATTTTGCACCATAAGCGGTCAAAACAATTATGTTATTTCACCTGACAGTATTCGGGGCTTTGGATTACTCGTAGAGTGCAAAGTGCACGAAACATTGACTACATTAGAGATGACTTAGGTTAGACGTTATTATACTACTTGACGTTAAAGTTCAGTGTCCATGCATCCATCAACTATAATCTATAAAAATCCACTGCTGAACAGAAGCCCCAGCCTCTCCATAGATCTCCATAGATTGCCTCGTAGAAGGGAGTTGCTACAACTTGCAGACGAGATGGCTACCGCAGTTTTTTGTAATTATGACCTGCTGCAGCTCATCTCCTGTTTTATTTTCCCCCCGTCACCTCTTATGACACCCGCGGAATGATTTGGAATGGTGGAAATTCTTACAGCGCCACTATACTCTTTATGCTTTATGGTTTTTTTTGCACTATTCCGGATTTGAATTGATGAAATCCGAATTGTAAATGAAAAAAAAAAATAGATTCGAGATGAATTGCGTTTTACATGCAATTATTTGGTAACTGAGATAATCAGTTTTCTGAATCATTGTTCTTCTTATTTTTTATGGAATAATGGTGATAAACGTACACAGTTCACCATTTATCCTCGAATAAGAATCAAAATTTTTTTTTGCGTGTTGCCAGTGATGACATATGGAACTGAGACGTGGTCCTTCACTGCTGGCCATATCAGGACACTCAAAATCGCTCAGCGAGCTATGGAGAGGGCTATGCTCGGGGTTTCTCTGCGTGATAAACTTAGAAATAAGGATATCCGCAGTAGAACCAGATTGACCGACATAGCCCAACGGATTAGTAAGCTGAATTGGCAAAGGGGCCGGCCATATAGCTCGAAGAATCAACAACCGTTGGGAATAAAGGTTCTCGAGTGGCAGCCTCGTACCAGTAGGCGTAGTGTAGGGCGACCCCTCACTAGATGGAGTGACGACCTGGTAAGACATGCAGGAAGTCGATGGATGCAGGTGGCTCAGGACCGTGCTTTGTGGCATACTTTGGGGGAGGCCTATGTTCAGCAGTGGACTTGTGAAGGGCTGTAATGATGAAATTGATGATGATGAAGAATCAAAACACAGACGCTTTGTCATCCCTGAGTACTTAAGGTGGAATGCCTCGTTTCCAGTAAAAAAGGGCCTCCGAATCTCTACCCTCATAATACGAAACACGTTAGTATTAAGCGCTATTTTACACTGGTATTCTGTGAGAGCGTGGTCCTTCCCAGGTCGAAACGATCCATTCGTGCTACAATCATAATATGCTGCAGCTTGGCTCTTCCGCGTATAATCATCATCATTATCATTAGTCCTTAAAAGTCTACTATTAGACCGTTGGACCTTTGGTGTTGTAGGGAGGATTTTCTTTAATCGTCATGCTCGGCTGGCGTTGACGTTCCGCACCTTCGAAGTTGCGGTCCGCGGCCGGTACGTCTGGCATATATGAAATGGTTGTACCGCCACATATCGGAAGCCATAAGACTTCTGGCATACCCCATTTCCACGAACTTTCTGTAAGAGATTATGAAATATTTTGTATAGTTAATAAATGAAAAAAATAACATAATGATTTCTCATATTTACGTGAATATTACACATTAAATGGGACTGATTTTAGGGATTTTATTGCGTTTAATTTTAACTTTTTAACTCCTAGCGTTACCGACGCACCTGGAAGTCTGCAGTCTGTGAACAATGAACGTGTTCAAGATCATCCCCGGCATTGCATCAGATTCGACAACCCATAAATCTTTGCAACAGAACACCGATTCCTACCAAGGATGAATCGCGAGGCTATCAAAATTAAATAAAAATAAATGAATAGAGAATTGAATAGAATCATTTGCATTCATTATAGATTACAGGAGTATAATAAATACTCCTAGAAATAAGAATAGAACGTCGTTTTTAACTTTTACCCTTGGTTTGGCAAACTAGCAAGAAACCTACTCTCTTTTAACTCTTTTTTAAATGAAATCAATTTACAATATATTATTTTATACAACTGGTATGAGGACATTAGAAATAGCATGGTAGCGATCACCTTATTCCCAGAGGTTATTATCAAACATGTACTCTTTAGTAGTAAACTTTGAAAAAGTAAATTTTTTTTGATATAATCTATCATATTTGCCGTTTGACTTGCATATTTTTTGCGACTTTGTTGTAAAAGCGTATACATTGCCCCATGAAGGAATTACTGACTCTTTGGAGTCGAGTAACTGGTATAACTAATTAAGAAAATGGCTGGGTGCTACTATTTGCTTGGGATCCTATATTTTTTTGAAAATTAATATTTAATAAAAATTAAGAAAATTAAATTTAAACCAAAGTATTCCACTGCAAGACTGTAAGATACTGTAAGCTTGTTCCGCGTAGATCGGACCAAAAATTAATATTCAATAACTAAAGCCGGCCTAACTATGACATCGGGACGTTATACCTAAGTCTACCCCCCACCACCACCCCCTAGTAAACAAAACTTCGGGAATTAAAAAAAATGTTTTATATAACGAACAAATAACAGTGATGAGATTTTATGTGATAAATCCAATATCGAAAAAGGTTGACAACGAAACATAAATTCTGGAATATTAAAATGTACGTGCGATTAAAATAAATGCAGACCAAAGCGAGCTACGCTTTGTGCACCATCGATTTTAATCACGCTAAGTGAGAATGTATTTATCACCTAACACGGCCGAATCGAATAATGGCCGGCGCAGGGAATAAACATGTAAATTTGTGGAAGCATTTAACCGAAAATTTTGATTTCAAGCGGTAAGTCCCGTCGGCTATATTAGATTACGACACGGGTTAACCCGTGTTAATCGATCTCGATTTATTTACGGGATTAGTTAGTAAATTTTAGATAAATTTTCTACAAAAGTTGCGCAAACATCACTTTTATGTTAAAGAGGTGGCAAACAAGCATGAAGCTCACCTGATACGAGGAATTGCAGGTGCGTTGCCAGGCTTTTATTTTTAAAAGGCTTACGACTTTTGTAGTAAGTTCGTTTCTTGAAGATCTGTAAGGCTGTCAATAATTTCACAAAGAAGGTAAAGAAGAAAACTGTTATACATGTGCGGTTTTATGCCACAACAAGACCACTGCGATTATACAATTAAGCCATCAGCGTTTGTGCTCTTAAAATTACAGTCCCACTGCTAGCTAAAGGCCTCCTCTTATTTCTGAAAGGGGTTTAAGGCAAGGAAGTGTACGTCGCGCTTCCCAATGCGTGTTGGTGAACTTCTTATTTCAGCGATTTTTTTTATTTGTATGATATGCAGGTTTCCTCACGATGTTTTCCTTCACTACTAAGCACCTGGCAAATCAGCACTTAAAATTGAATAAAACCCTGAGCTACCACAGCTAACCTGAGTTATAAATAATACTTATTATATAAATTTTTAATTAGCGACTGGTGCGGAAAATACTCTTGTCCTGAGAAAAACCAACAAAAAAAAAACAGCGGGACTTTAAAAAAAACGAACAGGTTACTATCAATAAAGTTACAAACAAATGAACAACACAGAACAAATTAGAAATATCACCTAATTATTAGGGTTTATTATCATCCAAAAATTCCATAATATTAAAATCATAATTCCCTTACGGGGCGTCACATGTATACCTACTAAAATTGTACCATCTTAAATTTGTAATGTGACATGCAATAAACAATTTGAATTTGAATTTGCTTTTTATCCATTCTTTGTTTAATAAAATTCTAAAGCTAGGCGGAAGTCAGCTTTTGTATATTTTCTGGGATTTTCAACTGACTTCAGAAAATAAGGAGGTACTCAATTCGACTGCATGATTTTTTATGTAACACATCAGAAATTTTTTCTGGGTGAACCGATTTTTATAATTTTTTTAATTGAATGCTAGTGCTTCTCATGTATTTCTATAAAAATTTGATCAAGATCTGACCAGTAGTTTTTGCGTTACCCTTAATAATGTGTTTTTAATTGACTTCGACTAAATTGATGATGTTCTCTTAACCAAAACCAAAACATTAAATAGAAACATGCGAGCACTAACCCCTTAGTTACCCGCTCAAAAAATAAAAAAATAGCGGCATTATCCCAAAACGATAAAGCAATATACAAACGACGCTCCGGGAAGTCTGCAGTCTGTGTATACGTATAGGATCGCCCCCGTCACTACATTAGATTTAATAGACCACAAATCCTCGCTAAAGAACACCGATTCCTTCCAAGGATGATTCGTAAATTAATGACAGGGAAAATCATCATCATCATTACAGCCCACTGCTGAACATAGGCCTCCCCCAGGGAATGCCACAAAGCAGCGGTCCTGAGCCACCTACATCCATCGACTTCCTGCATGTCTTACCAGATCGTCACTCCATCTAGTGGGGGATTGCCCTACACTTCACCTACCGCGCACGAGGCTGCCACACGAGAACTTTTCCCTATCGGTTGACGGTTTTTCGAGTTATATGGCCGGCCCATTGCCACTTCAGCTTAGTAATCCGTTGAGCTATGTCGGTTAACCTGGTTCTATTGCAGATATCTTCATTTCTAAGTTTATTACACGAATAAGTTCTAAGCATAGCCCCTTCATAGCTCGCTTAGTGACCTTCAGCGTCCTCATACGGCCAACAGTGGCAGCACGTCTCAGTTCCATAAGTAATCACAGACAACACGCACCGGTTGTACAGTTTCGTTTTCGGGTTTTGAGGAATAGCTGACGACAAGATGTGTCGTAATTTCCCGAACGCTGCTCAGCCGAGTTAAATACGTCGATTGACCTCTCGGTCGAAGTTGGACTTACCTAGTCGGACTATTTGTCCTAGATAAACTCTACTCGGCTTAGATCTCTAATGGACGTTACACGTGATCTATGTTTTATCCACGTTCATCTTAAGACCTATCCGTTTGAAGGCACTATTGAGGTCCTTGAGCGTAGTGCTTAGGTCCTCCGGCGATTCTGGCATAAGGACTCGGCTAATCGTTGGTGAGTGATGTACCCGCCATTGATGTTAATAGGTACCTATCCTCTCTAATCTAATAGCTTGAAAAGAGTTTCGGGGATATAACGTCACCCTGTCTTACACCTCTCTGCAGTTGGATAGGTTTTGTATTCTGCTTCTGTACTCGGATAGCCATCGTAGCCCTACTGTACAACCACTTCAGCACTTGGATATACTGACATTCAACTTGGTAACGCTGAACGTGGAATGCGGACTATAGCACCGCCCAAATTTCGACGGAATCGAAGGCTTTCTCATAGTCCACATACGCCAGACCAAGTGGCATCTTGTACTCTTTGATTTTCTGTACGGATTCCCGAAGGGAAAATAAATTGAATTAAAAATTTTATTTATTTTTTCAAAGAACTTAATGAGAAGTATTTTTTTTATACTTTCTTTAATCTAATTATTTTTTATTATTCTGTATACATATTATTTTCTTAATTTTTAGAAGCTAATTTAGAATTTGGTGGGACTGTTGTTTTTTCTAAGGAAAAACAATAAAAGTAAATAAAAAAATATTTTTGAAATATTGATTCAAACTGTCTTTAAATCGAAACACCACACGATTATCTTAAAATCTTGTTTTACCTCGCAAACTAATTCCTTATGACGGAAATTTTACATTTGGACTTATTATGATTAACAACAATCGGCCATAAACTTAAGGATACTTGTGACATAATATTACTGTATTTTACATCTATCTATATACTTTAAATGAAGCATTGCGATACTTTAATACACAAAAAAATCACAAAACATCATATATATCAATTAACTAATACTCATACATCATATCAAACTTATATTATACTTATATATATATATATATTATTTACTTCAAAAATGCCGAATTTCATTCAATATTTAAAGAAAACATCGCCTTCAAACGCTTAAGTGTCAGAAACCAAAATTATTATACGGGTAGTGTTCCGTTTCTTGTGTGCAATACACTAAAAACAATACGCGTCCGCTACAATAATTACTCTTCATACATAAAATGCTTCCCTATCTCTTCATCGGCAACAGAAGCCTGTAGCTATATTATTGCCTAAGGATATAATCAGCTAGGTACTTTGTGGCTCTAACACCACCTTTTCAGCTCATTGACGCGTGACCGTCACAGATGTCAGCGCTAATTGCGTATTGTGTGCGTGTGTGCGGATGACGTCCGCGCTAGGCATTCCAATTAGATTGCTTGCGATCAACGCTAATCTATTTAATTAATAGAGTTTTTTTATAGAATAAGGTTGACAAACGAGCACACAGTCCACCTGATGGTAAGTGGATGCTGTGGCCTATAGACGTCTTCATTTAACTTCGATTAAAATTCAAAATGCAGATGCGTCGTCACCCAGGACTAAAAAGGATCTCCGGTTCACACTCACCATGTGAGACAGCAGTATAAATCTGCTATTTTACGCTGATATTCAAGTGAGAGCGTAATCCTACCAAAGTAGAGCTGACCCATTCGTGCTACAACCATAATATATATAGCTCAAAAGGAGGCAGTTAGGCTCCCAAACGTGAACCAAAAACAATACAAACATACCCTACTTTCTTTTGCAAAAGCAACGCCGTACATATGATTAATGCTTCGAACTGATTCTGCAGCACTGCTGCCACGGTAGAACTCGTACTCCTAAATATACCGATTTTCATGTTTTCCATTGTGCGGTAAAAAGCGACGATAAAGAAAAAAAATAACGAGGAAAAAACAAAAGAATGACTGTTTTCAAAACTCAAATGTACCAGCTAAATGAATTTATAAATTTGAATTTGGAATTCTTAACCAAAGAGGAGATATTTCAGATCAAAGTGGTCAGTACGACAAAACGCTAATTTCATATGTAAGGACCCATTAATTAGAATTTTGTCACATAGGGTGTATATTAGCCATAGCTGCCAAACTTCACAACTTACTTACCGTTTTTTACTTAACACAAGCAACCGTAAAAATCGACGAAGATGTTAGTATTAATATAGTTATGTGTATTTCACATTATTAAATACATTAAATATTTGAGACGTTTGGAATGAGATTACCACCGTGGAGATCATGGTGAGTTGGTGAGTCCTCCTTACTTCGGGAGAGGCCTATTTCCAGACGACCGTTAAGACCTCATAAATGAAGACTTTACCATTGAATCATCAATCACAGCATTATTACAGATAATTAACATTCCGCATGCTAAGAACAATTATTTTAATGATATGTCAACGTCACCCTAAATTAATCTAATTATATCTCAATCCATAGACAACTCAAGTACTGATAGGTGAAAATTATTACCGGTGCTATTTACATGCTTGAATAGTACATGTTGTTGTGTATGTACACAACGTTTAGATATAATGTATTGCAATAATAATATGTACGTTTGACAGTGTAATGAGGCAGCCGGACGTCAATAGCGAGACACGTGTGTCGTTATTGTTAATGAGAAAACTGATGCTGATGGCATAAATGTTTAAATTAATAGAAATAAGCATTAATAATAATAGTCGTAGTAGTTCAGGGCTCATAAATTCCAGAGAAACGCAAGTTTATCCCCGTCAGCAAAAAAAAAAACACTTGTATGGAGTTTTCACGTGGTAGAAGTGAAACCTTTAGAAATCTAAACTTCAAGAGAATGATACGTGTGCAGAGTATCAAGAGTGGGATAATTGTAGGGTTTATGTAATTAAAATATTAATCAATTTATAATAAAAACTTTTCTCTCGCAGGCTAAATCCTATATATATTTATATGTTTGTATTTTTTAGTTGTCGCTTTTTAGCGAGTTTCAATTCACAATGATTCCAAAGAAGATTTCGTTTTAAAAAATAATTGAATTTGATTTTCTTAGCGATTTCTTGGGAAGATCTTTGATGTCTGGAAGAAAATATTGCGAGTTAAATTACATGCCTTAATTTTTTTAATAGTATAGGGGTCACAAACGAGCACAAAGTCCACCTGATGATAAGTGGATGCTGTGGCGCATGGACATCTACATGTATCCACTATTAAGAGTCAAAATGGAGATTCGTTGTCAAGCATGAGGACTAAGATGGAATGCCTCGTTTCCAGTAAAAAGGGTCTCCAGTTCTCTACACTAAACATATGAAACACAGTCGTATTGAGCTGATATTTTACGCTGATATTGGTATGGTCCTTCCCCGGTCGAGCCTACCCATTCGTGCTACAGTAATATAGCTGCAGCGTGGCTCTACCACGTATAAATTAATTATATTTACATTTCAAGGATTTGTGAGCTCTCAAGTATATTACAACTACATAGCTAACCAAAGGCCTCTTCCAATTTCTGATAGGATTTTCAGTGGAAGGTGAAAAATGAGTCCACGTCCACGCTGCCCTAATGCGTGTTATAGTAATATACGTATGTAAAGTACATGGTTTGTAACTATAGTTTACTTGAAATAAAGAGAAGAATTTATTTTTTATATTTTGTATCTAAGTATTAATAATTTGCAATTTCAAGTTTGAAAATGTATTTTGTTTTATTAAGATACGTTAGGGTAATGTGGTCACCTTAAGTTTTGCCGCGCTATAAAACCAAAACTAAGAGGACGACATAGACAATGAAAACAAAGCCATATACTATAACTAATATATTAATAAAACAATAACAAGCAAGCGTTAGCAATAATTAGGAACAATTCGAAAAATCAACTTAAAGAAAACTCACTACACTACACAATACTAAAACCGACTAAAATACTAACTATAACTTCTACTGTGAAAATGGCGTCGATAAAGCAGCGCCCTTTTGACCCTTCGTTATTTGAATGACTGATGAAGAGCTATATTATCACACAACCATCTATGCAAACAAGGCTATAGTTTTTGAGTTATAAGAAAGTGACCATATTAACCGGATGACCATATTACCCTCACGTACTATAATTGTAATCTTAAGAACTAATTGACCATGTGGTCGTTGGTGAAGGAAAACATCAAGAGGAAACTTGTATGTCTGCCAACACGCACTATAGCAGCGCGATGGACAAATTTTTCCATAACCCTCTAAAAATAAAGAGCCGTGGTAGCTCAGATGGTTAGCGCTCGCTGTAAATTTCACAGTACGCGAGCAAACCGGGTTCGATCCCCGCCGGCACCAATGAAATTATTAATTGCAATTTTAAGTGCTGATTTACCACGTGCTCGGCGGTGAAGGAAAACATCGTGAGGAAACCTGCATGTCAGAGAAATAAGAAACAAAATATATTTCGAAGACATGTAAAGTTCGCCAACAAGCATTGGGGCAGCACGGCGGACAATTCCTTGCCCTAAAACCCTCTCAGAAATGAGCGGAGGCCTGAGCCCAGCAGTGGGACGTATATAGGCTGTAACTTTACTTTTTTTACTTTACCTCTAAAAATGAGAAGAGATTCAATATACCCGTCTGACGTATTTAAGCTGTAACTTTACTCTGCTTGTTTGTATAGGTACATCAGATATACGACTATCACGTTGGTCTAACGGTAGTAAGCACGAATGCTGATAATGTGGTGCCGGGATCGAATCCTGGGTCGGGGCAAAAATTTGTCATTGGGTTTTTCGGTTTAAAAATTCTCAGGTTTCTCTCCCATGGTCTCGGATTGCCGACTATGATATATGAGACTGAGGAAATAAAGAGTGACTAAAGTTCGTTTAGTAGGATATTATATATCAACTGTTTTTGTCTATTCCACTTTCACTCTACTGCAGACTGCGTCAGTGTGCTTGCATTATCAGTGCTTCGCTTAACAGGGTTGCCGTGCAATCATCATTACAGTCTTTCACAAGTCCATTTCTAAACATAGGCCTACCGCAAGGAAAGCCACAAATCACGGTCCTGAGCCATCTGCATTTCCTTAATCTATCAATTTTCTGCATATCTTACCAGGTTGTCACTCCACCTAGTGGGGGCCTGCCTTATATTTTGCTTAGCGGTAGGTTGCCACTCGAGAACTTTTCTCCCCCATCGGTTGTCGGATCTTCGAGTTATATGCCCGGCCCATGGCCACTTCGTTGGGCTATGTCGGTTACTCTGGTTCTACTGGGGATATCCTCATTTCTAAGTCTATCCTGGAGAGAAGCCCTGAATGCAGCCCTCTTAATTGCTCGCTGAGCAACTTTGAGCTTCCTCACACAACCATCAGTGCAGGACCATGTCGCAGATCTATATGTATTCTTAGGTACCAAAGAGTAGACGTGTTGTTCGTTAGAAGACTGTAAATCGACTGACTTTGAAATTTCTCTCCTACTGCTGCTGCTACGTTCATAACTAAGTGAATATAACATTTCTTCTTAAACCAATTTTGTATTGTTTTATAGAAGAGGGTAAACGAGCACCCAGTCTATTTGAAGATAGGTGGATGCTTTCGCCCATAGACACTTATATCCACCCTCGATTAAGAATCAAAACGTAGATGTGCTTCCACCCTTGAGGACTAAGATAGAATTCTTCATTACCGGTCAAAACGGTCTCCGATTCTTTACTTTCACCATACGAAACACAGCTACATCAAGTTGCCGTTTTACGCTTGTATTATGTAAGAATTTGAGCCTTTTTAGGTCGAGCCACCCAATTAACGCTACTACAATACATAGCTGCAGCGTGGCTCTCGTTAGATTAAATTAAAAATGACAGAGTTTAATGCTTAATTGCATTAACGAAATCTAAAATCGAAAAAGAATCGTTAAGTTATAAAAAGGAATAGTGGTAGCTGTACCTCACGTTTTCTTAAAGAATGTTATGATAATATACATTTATATTTAATGCAGTATAACAAATGCTTGTAAATCTGAACTATGTGTAAGTGTAACAGCAACATCGTGTAAAAATCCGGCGCAAACACAATTTTCTGTACCATAATTAATCCGCAGCAAATCCTCTATAAAAGTAGATTAACAGTGGTCCACTCGGACAAATTGTGTATTAATATTTTATGTGGCAGTTCACACCGTCGGCCCATAGTGGACTGGGCCCATAAAACTGTCATCGCGGGAAGACAAAGTGCTGAGCGCTTCTTATGGGTGATTTAGCTGGGGATTATAGGATATTGAGGCTTGCGAATGTACTAAAGCAGTCTGTTGTAATCTTGAATTTACTTAATTAAATATGAATAACAAACTGAATATTCAAGTTGCATTTAGTACTGCATTAGAAATATTTAGTGATTAAATAAACTCATAATCTGATATTTGTAAAATAATTAGCTTTTACCCAGAGCTTCGCTCAGATGGTTTTCAGTTTACCAACACCATTAGTTTTCCTGCAAACATTTTCAAAATGGAACCTTAACTTACGTTTTTACCTCGATGTGTATCCGTCCATCTAACACGAATATATTTATTTAGGTGATTAAAATTTAGCTCAGTTATAAATTTAAGGGATTCGGATTATTTTTGGGCAGTAAAAATGAGAAGCTAAAAATATAATAGTGTGAGATGTCACTTCAGTCATCTTTTAGTTGAAATAAAGATGTCGAACAAGCACATAGTCCATTTGAAGGTTAGTGGATGCTATGGCCCATAGACATCTACATCTATTCTCGATTCAGAAGAATCAAAATGCACATGTGTTGTCACCTCTGAATACTGAGATAGGATGCCTCATTTCCAGTAAAAGGGTCTCCGAATCAAACACACACATAATATGAAACGCCAGCAGTACTAAGCTGCTATTTTACCCTGGTATTCTATGAGAGCGTGGTCATTCTTTGGTCTAGGGTCTAGGCGATTCATTCATCCTACAACCATAATGCAGCCGTAGTGTGGCTCTACCACTTTTAGTTTTTGCCGCATTTGTGAGCATTACACAGTACACAACAACCTGACGTTTCAGAAGTCTCTATTAGCTAGATCACTTTTAAAAGAAAAGCAAAAGATTCCACTTATGTATATAGGGTTAAGGTAGAATTTGCTCGCCGCGTTACTCCAATGCGTGTTGTAGACTTCACGTCGATTAAATATTTTGTTATTACTCAAACATGTAGGTTCTTTACGATATTTTACTTCATTACCGAGCACGTGGTAACTCAAGAGTTTAAATTGCTTTTTAACAATTTTATTAGTTCTGACGGGTTGCTCGCCGTGATATTTACGGCGAGCACATAGCCATTAAGCTTCCATGGCTTTCGATAGTTAACATTGTAAAAAAATTCACTAAGTATATCTCATTTAGTGTTTAAATATTTAAAAAAAAACATAAAGTTATTATGTATTGTGATGACATAGGAAAACATTTGAGCATGATGTTAAATAACAATTTAAAAGGACAACTGATTTAATGATTTTTTATATTTACGCGAACATTGCACATGATTAAAACTACTTTTACGGATTTTATCGCGTTTATTTTTACTTTTTATTTTTAATTCCCGACGTTTCGGGCGCTTTCCAGCACCCATGGTCACGGGGGACTGAGATGACTGACGTCCCGATGTCATTGTTAAACCCGGAGTACCTTCAGCTTTTTTAATTATTGTTTATGGTCCGATCTATGCAAAATGAACTGACTATGTCCTGAGGTCTTGCAGTGGTATGCTTGGGTTTAGTTTTAATTTTATTGATTATAGGATCCCAAGCAGGTGGTAGTACCCAGCCTCCTTCTCTATTGAAATTAGGATGTTTTTTAATTTCAATAGCCTCACGTATCATCCTTGGTAGGAATCGGTGTTCTTTCGCGAGGATTTGTGGTCTATCAAATCTGATGTAATGGTTGGGGCCATCTAGGATATGATCACAAACTGCAGACTTCCCGGAACGTTGATGCTTCACATCAGGACAACTGATTAGTAATTATTGTATGCCTGGAGCATCCTCTAGTCATATAATGAATAAAGTTTTAACTAGTAAGTCCTAATAGCACATTAATAATTCTTGTTGAGAGAAGAGGTAATGTAAACAAAAATCTATTATTAAATTATATTGATTACCTCAATACCTTAAATGTACACAAAATAATCTTGTTTACATTGCCTTACATACAGGGTTGGCCACAGGAGAATAAAATAAGATATGATTTAAATTTATTAATTAATTATTTATCATGTAACAATAATTTAAATTTGACATTTAATTGCAACAATTATACCAATAGAATTAATTTAATAGACATTAATAATTTAATAAGAAAAAAAAAAAAAAAAATATTATAATAAAATAATAATAAATTATATTTGGATAGGTAATACCTATCTGTAGAAATTACCTATCCAAATATATTTTAAGACAGATAGCAAATGGGCTATCTTATTATTTATATATTGACTCAGCCAAGAATTTGGCTACCCAGACATCTGCTCCTATTAAGCAGCATAATGATTTGACACGTAGTTTGGAATCCATTCCAAGTAATTTATATTAGAAAATGAGACAATAGAGGTAATCTCTAACAGTTATAATAATTTAAATAATTTAGAATATAGCTTACAAATCCTGAATAGTTGCAATTGTATAACTCCACAAAATGATAACAAAAATTGTTTACACCTGGTTCATCAAAATATACGTCAAGGCATGATAGGCAAAGAACTAGAAATTGAATTGTTCTTAAATAGCAACAATATTCATATTATACGTATTACTGAACATTGGTTAAAAGCTCATAATTTAATGTTTAACTTCAGTAATCACCAAGTGGTCAGTTCTTTCAATAGAGAAACTGCTTTAAGAGGTGGCTCCTTAATTTTAGCTAGTAAATTATTATCATGTAAAGAACGTAAAGATATTGTGGAGCCTCTCTGTTGAGCGAACTGTAGAAATAGCATGTGTTGAGTTTGAGCACCTCAATGTTGTAAGCATTTACAGACCCCCATGTTCTTTATATGATACTTTCGAAAAGATTATGGAGGAAGTTTTCGCTAAGCTTAATAAACAGATAAATCTGTTGTAATATGTGGAGACTTTAATATCAATCTCCTAGAAGCTTCCTTCACCAATATTAAATTTAGATCATTGTTTTAATCTCATGGTCTCTTTAATTTATTTTTGGAGCCAACACGTATTGCTGAATCTAGTGCAACATGTATAGATAACATTTTTAGAAATGTTAAGCCGTTCAATAAATGTATAATTCAAAAATTGAGCTCTGATCACTGTGGACAATTAGTTTCATTACCTTATGTTCACAAAAAGCAAATAGATAAAAAAGTAGTGTTTGTTCTAGTAAATGCACATCGCTTGGAGAAGTTTAGAAGTAACATAGTAAAGAAACTTCCATTACTTTCATACCAAAAATTCCACATTCCATTCCGCTCAGGAGATCACACACTATTCAGCAGGAATATTCAGCAGGAGAATATCATCAGCATAATTATCCAATTGGATACAAATTTAGGCCACTTTCAAAATCGGAGCTTTTCAAATACATTAAACGTGTTAATACATATCGGTAATATATTTGTTAAATTACAGTGCAATAAGCAGTGCCCGGCATGTGCTGCTTTGCCTTTTTTTGACAGAAACCTTCGCCGGCGCGGGCAAAAGAACTTACCAGTTTTATCGCAATCGGATGAATAGTATAGGTAGCAAGCATACAAACAATGAAAAAATCATTAATTTTTGTATATAGATAGTACGAATTGCAAGATTTATTTATGAAGAAATTTATAATTTTTATTGGCGCATAAATAACTCTACTGAAACTTTTAGTAGATTGGAAGGATTTTCCGAAAGAGCTACGCAGTATGCTACACATTGTGCTACGCAGTGTGCTACGCAATGTGCTACACATTGTGCTACGCATTGTGCTGCGCAAGCAGATAGGTAATAATAGTAGTGGGTAGAAGAAACGCTTCGCACCTAAATAATCTTATGCTTGCTTATCGAAAAATATTTTTTTACTCCAACGGGTCGTTCTACAGTGCCATAAATGCATAAAAACAATTTGCACCAAACATCAGTTCAGTAACTTACAGTGGCTTAAAATAATTTTATTATTGGCTATCGTAAAAAGTTTTGTACTGCAATTCGTACATTGCTGTACTGATCGGAGTGAAAAACGAAACGTTTCATGAATATAGCAATATACGCTGTAGCGCGTAGATTCTCACAGTTATCCCAGAATAAAAAACAAATGCTTTGTCACCATTGAAGAATAAAATTTGTAATCAAGGATAGGTGCAGATGTCTATGGGCCGCAGCAACCACTTACCATCAGGTGAACTGTGTGCTTCTTTGTCTACCTATCCTTTAAAAAAATGCAATGCCACATTACCATTAAAAAAGTGCTTTCTTCACATACAGCACTTACTTACTAAACATAGCAGCAATGTGCCGTTAATACATGCTGTTATTTTTGTGTTACGGCCATAATACACTAGTTTTCATTGTAACAGCAGCCTATGAAAATCCACTGCTTAAGTTAGGTCTTCCTAGATTGCTTGATATGGGGTATATTTGCCGGTCTTGGCAGGTGATTTGCAGCTGCAGGTTTTATTTTCAAGTTGTTATCAAAAAAATGCAACTTCTCTTCTCGTTTGTTGATATAGCGGTGATGTAAGAATATGCACTACGCCGTAGCATCCCAGGAGTTTCGTAAGAGGCGACAAAAGGTACAAGTAAACTATCTTAGTAATCTATACACTGCAGCGAGACTCTACTACGTAAAAAATAATGATCCAAATGGTATTAACATTTTAAATTTAATGATTCTATTTTTATATGAACTAATTGCGAGTAGCGATTTGTAGTGGATTTTGTAGGAATCTTATCCTATACCTTTAAACGAGCAATTCTTTCTTCTTCAATATATATATATATATATATATATATATATATATTCGGAATTTTGGAAACAGCTCCAACGATTTTCATAAAATTTTGTGTGCAGGGAGTTTCGGGGGCAATAAATCGATCTAGCTAGGATTTATTTTTAGGAAATGTCTTTTTGTCCGCGTTTTTAGGCAATTAAAACTGCTACAATATCGTTAGAATAAGAACGTAAATTTTGACAGTTTATTAATGATTACAAATAGCTTAATTGGTATATTGGGCGGTCACAAAATCGTAATACCGTGGTTCGAGCCCAGACCGACCGACTTTTTTAATTTTTTTTTTCAAGTTCCTTTCTTTTTTGAGAAAATCTATTTTTTCGAGCCCTTTTTTTTAGTATTTTTAAAAACACGAAAATTTAAATTAAACTAATTGCACTCATGATTTTTTATTCAAATAACCAGTTCAGTTTTTTCTATTATGTCGCTAAGGTCAAAAAATATTATTCGTATTTCATCAGTATGTAATTTGTATCTAAATATAATTTCCAAAACACAAGAATAAAAAAAACCGAGCGAAAAATACCGAGCAAAGCTAGGTCAACCGGGTACTTTGTATATAAAGAGTGTTAAACGAACACACAGTCCACCTGATGGCAAGTGAATAGTGTGTTCCTTAGACATCTACATCTATTCGTTTCATAATATCGCGTTTAATTCAAAATGCAGTGGCGTTGTCATCCCTTAGGACCAAAGTGACATATCTCAATTTCAGTAGATCCCCCGGCAGATCCGACCCATATGCTAGAACCACATAAAAGTATAGCATGACTCTACTACGTAAAACAATCACAGTATCTTATATTCTACAATGGACGTGTGATAGGCGACAGTGATGATGAAGATTTTTGAACTACGTTTATAAATAATACATAGGTAAGTATTACATATTTAGTCACATATAACTGCATTCACGTTCACTCAACATACCGATGCGTTAGACGTGACACTGTCCACGTCGTCGCCTCGAGCAACGAATCTAATTAAATGCCCATCTGCCTCTATACTGTATTATTGTATACTGTAAGTAAGAGAACAAAGACAGGTACTGTAGGAAACGCCTGTATGCGGGTTATTAATAATGAAGTTTATACAAACATGCAACGACTTTAAGGCAATAATTTTAAGAAAATGATTAAAAAAGTCTTATATGTGAAATAAACGCCGGCATAATCTTCTCATTTACTAGCTGTAAAATACCCAGACTACACTCAAGTGTGTTGACTACAGTCAACCCGCCCCCAAAAATGGCGATTATGGCTGATTCACTCAACTGTGGGAGAGACCCATTTCCGCAGAGGAGTGTTAGACTCTTACCTATAAAGAATAAAGTAAAAAACATACTGCCGGTCATATGTATATCATGTCAGCCGGCATTTTCAAGACGGTGTTGGTGGGTTTTCTTATCACATCTTATAGACAAGAGTAGAGGGGCTTTCATTAAGCTAATTAAATTTTTAGCTACATCACCACTTACCATCAGTGATGATAGCTTTCCGATGGTAGTAAAAAAGTATTTAAACTAAAAAGAACCTGTCTTTTTGTGCTTCCGTTTTTAAAACCATCAAAGGTTTCCATTACATTGGTTCAAACGCTTTGAATTACGTTTGCTTTTGTATTATAGCATATATGTATATTTCACAAAGCAAAGGCTGTGTTCAAATACAATGAATTTCAATACGCAGATCAAACGGTTCTACGTAATCAAACGCACCTAACCTAACCTATCAGATGTCACCATCGCATACATAGAAACCGCATTCTATTCCTATTCCCTCTATAATATACCAGTTTATTCCCCTTACATCTGGCTCAAACTGGTTCATAACCAACATAAATTGACACGAGCGGCGGATAAGCGCGCCGGACTTTATCGTCGGCAATAAATGAAACGATAGAGCTCGTGATATCCTGGCCAGATAATTGTAGCCGCTAGCAAAATGGACAACGCTCGCCACTGAAATTCTGAAAGGCTACACAGGCCGTCTTTGTTTCGTACAGACGGATAGCTAAAACAGCGTTATTATAGACGTATATGGAAAGGATTAGCAGGTTTGTTTGACGCGGACAACCAAGGAATTTTGTCTTTGTTTGCTCGGACGTGATTTGATTAAAGTCTTGATTGCACTGCCGTATTATATTTTAGACGTCTTTGTATTTCTATATTTTAATAACTTCAAGTTAATTTAGTTGTTCACGTTCGTTATTATTGCAGAACACCGTCTGCATTATTTTATTATAGCAGCTTTCTCTCTATTAAACCTATGTAACAGTTTACTATAATATAAGATCGGGGAAAAAGTTTCTTCGTATTTTATATACAAATTCAAGATATTTTTTTCACAGTTTAATTACATTTAATTATAATATATATAGGTGCCACCATTTTTGATAACTTGTTGCCATCTTATAGGTAGTGACATAATCCCGTTGTTGTAGAAATCTTCAGATTTTTGATTAAGAAAATGCAACAAGTATTTTTGACAGTCCTCTCTTGATGTTAACCTAACACTACCAAAAAAATTCTGAAGAGACCGAAATAGGTGAAAATCTGAAAGTGCAAGGTATCTCAATTTTTGCTAATTGCCAAATATGTTTATGTTCTGGCGTTATGATGGTGAAAGACCACACACATTTTCTTCCTGCTGCAGACTGCTGAAAACGCTTGTACCATATTTGTGCTATTTTTACTGACACTGCATTAGGTCCATAAACGTCACAATTTTTTTCGCGGCTTGTGTCGTAGTTTTCCCTTTTTTGTAATAAAACTTCATAATGTATCGAATTTCTTCGTTAGATTCACTTGTTTTGGCGGACAGAAAAACAACTGGAAAATGGCGAGAAAGTGTTTTTACTCTATTTTTTCTTAATGTTTTATAAGTACTGGTATAAAAACCAGCCAGATACAAACAGTACAACCTAAGAGATTTTTCTTCAATTTTATACAAACAATGTACCAAGAAACTTTTCCCCCGACCTATTATATAAATTATAATATTATAAAATATACCCGAATATTTAAAATTGTTTTTTTTTTAGAATAAGGATGATAACAGCAAACAGTCCACCTGATGGTAAGTATGTGCTGTGGCCTATAAATATCTCCATTTTTCTTTATTAACAAAAAAGCAGATGCGTTGTCATGGAGGCTAAGGTGAAATGTCTCCTTATCAGTAAAGAGCATCTCTGGTTGTCTACACTCACAATACCAAGTAGAATAGCATTTTTCTGATGTTACACTCTGGTATTCTGCGAGAGCGTGGTTCAACTCCGGTCGAGCAAAATCACTCGTGCTGCACCCATAATATAGCTATAACGAGAAACTTGAAATGCCATCTGTAACGATACTGAACTAGTTATGATAATTTTTATAAGGCAACGGTCTACTTAGGCTAACTTTGCTATTGCTATATTTTCATTATTATATCTTTTTTTAAATGAAACTAGTTTTTGCTTGTTTTATACTCCCGACGTTTCCAGTACTTTACAGTACCTGTGGTCACGGAGGGAATCGCGACAAAATCCGTAAAAACTACTTTCATTTAAATATGTAATGTTATGGTATTATAAAAAGTCATTATCATTTTTTTCTTCGAAGATGGTTATAGGCGTCGTTAAGCTGCAGTATTACCTTTCAATAGACAGCTTGTTTGCCGTACCAGGCTTCAGGAGACCTGCAAAATAATGAAGATTTTCTTTTTGTTTTTTGATTTTTTTGAAAATTTTTCTCTCTTATTTCCTTTATCATATCCTATACCTTTAAACCAGCAATTCTTATATATATAATTGGAATCTCGGAAACGGCTCCAACGATTTTCATAAAATTTAGTGTCCAGAGAGTTTCGGGGGCAATAAAGCGATCTAGCTAGGATTTATTTTTAGAAAATGTCTCTTTGTCCGTGTTTTCAGGCAATAAAAAAACTGCTACAATATAAGACGGTAAATTTTGACAGATTACTAACGGTCGTAATAGCTCAGATGGGATGTTGTTCGGGCGTGATATCGGAGTTCCGTGGTTCGCGTCCCGTCTTGAGTTAGTCTTTTTTTTTTCAAGTCAAGTCAAGTCAAAAGAAGGGATCTTTTGTGAGAAAATCTATTATTTCGAGCCCTTTTTTTTATTATTTTTTAAAAATACGAAAATTTTAATCAATCTAATTGCACTCATGATTTTTTGTTCAAATAACCAGTTCAGTTTTTTCTATTATGTCAATAAGATTCATGTAATTTGTATATAAATGTAACTTAAAAAAACCGAGCAAAGCTCGGTCATCCGGGTACTATTCGTGTTAAATGAAGCTAATTTCATTTTAACACGTTTAATTTTAAGTTGTATTAAATTCTAATGTTTGGAGTGCTTTCCAGCACCCACGTCACACTTAAATCTAAAGGTGGCGTAATCCGTAAAATTCTAATATTCGTGCAAATTTAAAAAATTATAGTCTAATTATGTTTATAGAAAATGCGCGACTAACACGCAGGTATAGTTTACATGGTTGCAGCATGGATCAATGCGTCGCCGAAAACTTTTACACCAGTAGAGACAAAGACACCAGTCTTTGTCTTGCATCTTTTAAAGAAAGTAGAGTTTTGTTTTCCCGAGTTTTATCTATTAAATTAAAAGAAGAACTAAATCAAACAAACTTCACAGATATATAAATTCAACAAAACAATTAAACCTTAGTGTTAGTGAAACTCGATAATCCGCGCTGCGTACACGAGGAATCTCAGCTTCATTTGCATCTGGAAGCAGTTACCGTGGCCATTATTGAAATTTTATGTGAGTTTGATTATTATTCAGTAGACCGCTATTAGAGGAGTGGACAAGGGATTTAGTGTTCGCATAGTGTAGAATCAGATTTTGTTAGAATTCAATATTTATTGAGAGCTATCGTATTGCAGTTCATGGTGCCAATGAAATTGTTAATTGCATTTTAAATGTCGATTTGCAACTCGCTCATCGGCTTGGGTTAATATCCTAAGCAAATTCCGCATGTTTGTAAAATTTAAAATATTTTTGTCTTTCTGATAACAACTTAAATTAATAAATAGAACTGCAGTTGCTATCTTGCCAGCCAAGCGTGGCAACAATGCCAATTATAACACTTTTCTATGCAGAACCCTTCGTCCAGCAGCAGACTTTAATAGATTGTAGTAAATGAATGAACGATATGATAATTATTAAATCGATCTTAAATATTATGAAATTAAATATCGCCGTGTAGAGGTGACGTACGAGATTCCATACCCACTGTGAGCAGCGTAACAGTTGTCCAGGTGAAAGAGCTATAAGATCGAATGTCTATGTCTAATCTACCAGAAATTAGATTTAATAATGAGGTGTAGTATCAAAGGTGTGAGACGTCTAAGACAGTATTTGATTTGCCAAACCTTTTACCTGTAGGGAGAGACAAATTCTCGTTCTAAGGTCGGGAACCACTTTTGTCAATATTATAAGTCCAATAAATCTTTCCTTCTTAAATCAGAAACTCTAGGTTTTATTATAGCGAATAGTAATATCAAAAGTACTTTTTACCTCAAAAGTGGTCTGGTTAATTACTTCACCAGGTGGGGGTGGCGTTTACTCCTATAATGTTGGAGGTTTTAAATGGGAGAAGTGCGGGTTACACTATATACTGTACCGGATTTTATTAAGTTCATTCCTATAGCATAGCTGATGATTATAATGTTTATCCATCTTTCTATATATTTTCGTATACAAGATGCATATATAAACTTGATTGTTAATATAGTCCGTTTTTATGCAAGGTAAACAGAAAATCAATTAAAACCTGCGTAACAGAAGATATAGCTTGCGCGATATTTGGTCTCAAACCTTTTTTTATAGATAAATGAGCACACAGTCCACCCGATGATATGTGGATGCTGTGACCCATAGAATTCTATATTTATCTTCAATTAAGATCGTTTCCGGTAAAAAGGCTCTCCGGTACCCTACACTCACCATACAAACACAGCAGCACTAAGCTGCTGTTTTACGTTGGTAATTTGTAAGAGAATGGTACTAAACCGGTCGAGCCGACTCATTCTTGCTACAACCATAATATAGCTATAGCATAGTTTTAACACGTAGCAGTAACAGTTGCAAGGTGGCGCATTCTTGGAAAGATGTCCAGCTGTGAATTTAGAACAGCTGTTGATGTGATATGTATAGTAAGAGGTCATTTAGTAGAGCGGAAGCTATGCTCAAATTTCATCAGTTACGCGGATGCTGTGAAAATAATTTCTTTATCATAATATAGCAACGAAAACTACCGCAAATGTTAAGCAACAAAATGACGTGTGTCGTAAGAGGCGACAGAGGGAAACAAAGAAGGAGATGGGCAGCAGCGTTTTCTAATTAAAAAAAAACTGCGGTTGCCAACCCGCTTAGCAAGCGTGGCAACTATGGTAAATATCCCCCTATGAGGTTATCTATGGGGGAGGCCTTTTGGAGGGACTTTAATTGGCGGTAACGGTGACAATAGTTGTAAGAATTCGTAAATTCGTTTCGTATTATTTTCCTCCCCTGAATTAAATTGAATCCATATTAACGTACCCTATCTTGAGTGAGTAGTCATCGATGAGTTATGTAATGGAAACCTGGTAATTGCTCTCAAAGTGCTAACATACATAATTTATGCGGCGTGAATTATGTAGCGCACAGACATACACACAGCTTCCGATTGTGCATACTGCACGCTCCGATGCCGCCGCGTATTAATTGCGAGTGTAATTTCATTGCTAGTGGCTTAATAACATCACATTTGTTTTAACAGATATCACGCATATCCATGCGTTATAGTGTTTAAGTTAATTAAAGTTTAAAGCCGAACAAATATATGTTTATATCAATAAGCTGCCAACCCGCCTGCCAAGCGTAGCAACTATGGCAAATATCCTCTTTATATATGGTGAGGTCGATGTTCAGCAGTGGACTTTAACAGACTGTCATACATCATTATGCTACAACAATGTTTCAATAAAATTTTACACAAAAGAAATTCAAATATATATTATGTAGTTAATTATCATTATCATTCTGTTTTTTATTCCACATTTATTCCACACTACAAATATGTCAAATTCTTTCCACTCCACGTGTTGACTGGTAGAAAATGCTCAAGGCAATAAGTCCGCCCTTTGTATCCTTTTGTTATAAGGAGTTCAATAAAGAATAAATTAAATACATATTACGAAAAATAACATAACCTAAATCTATGTACTATTTGTTAAATAAGCAAGAGGATAATAAAATTAATTGAAAAGACCTAAAATATGACTAAGCCGTATCACCAGTTACTTTGACCTTTTATTTTCACTTTTGAATTGTAACAAAAATGTGACACGTTACCAAAATTACTTTGAGACACATCAGCTTATATATTGTTATATGATTTCTAATATTGTATAAGATATAATTCCTAAAAAAATTGCAGTGGGTGTAATATATTCCTAATAACTATATATTGTTATAATTAATATGATGCGAATATGCGATTGGAATTGGAGCCATGGTAGCTCATAGGCTAAAATATACCGCGATAGAATCCGTAAAAACTAGTTTTATTTAAATGTGTAGTGTTTGCGTAAATATAAGGAATCATTATACATTATACCTACAACTTCAAATATAAGAAGGCTACAAATTTTGTCACCATAATGATGTGTGAATGAATTTGACATTGTCATCATAATGCTTAGGGCATTACGTAC
Organism: Parnassius apollo; assembly: GCA_907164705.1. Lineage (NCBI taxonomy): Eukaryota > Metazoa > Arthropoda > Insecta > Lepidoptera > Papilionidae > Parnassius > Parnassius apollo. The sequence continues at coordinate 3,696,488 of CAJQZP010000295.1, forward strand.
GAACAACAAATGTAATTGACAGCAAATTTTCATTCCTCCAGGCTCAGGTTTTTCCTCACTCCCTCACTGATCTTTACTGAATTTTAATGAGCCGTAACCGTGTAATGTTACAATTTAATTGGCAGGATTAAATTGACTGACGCTTGTTTTTTTACGAAACCTTCCACTTGACAGTTCGGAAATCCAACAGATAAGAAAAACGTAATTGCGACCGTTTTTTAACGATCTAATCTGATTTTTCTTCAGCGCCATTGCGGAAGCAATCCGGACGCTGTTGCCGAAGTTAGCGATTTTAAACTTTAAAATGACAGAGGTAATGTTGAAAATTGTGGTACTATTGCTGCTTAAAGGATTTCTAGAGAAATTTCTACGTACGTGGACATCTATCAGGATGGACAAGCGTTTTGTAGAATAGGAAATCGGACGTTGGTCGGAGCGCTTTATATGTGTAAGATTTACGTGGAAATAATAGCGTAGAAGCCATTCCGAGGTGGAACCAATCGAGGTTTTGATTCGATTTATAAAAGCAATTCCGGTTTATTTTATATGTACAAGAGATGTTAATAATAGGTTTTGAATTTATAGTAATATAAGTCAACATTATCTCTACTTATACGATTGCGTGGCGACGCAAAAGTATCCTTTATACTACGAGATAGTTGGTAATATACGTATATGTATTAGTCTAATTTTCCTTGCTCTGGTGTAAGAAGCGATTGGTTAGCTGGCTATGAGTGAATGGATGGTAATTATATGCTTAAATATATCTTCCATCCATTCTTTACAACCCATAAAAGTCTGCTGCTAAATATAGGCCTCACCTCTAGATTGCCTCATACAGGGGATTTTGCAATAGCTGCAACGCTTGGCAGGTTTGGAAACCGCAAATTTTTATTATTTTAAGTTCCTATCAGAGAGGTGCTGCTGTCGATCTTCTGTTTCAATTCCCCTCTGTCGCTTCTTACGACACCCTCGGGATGATATGGGGTAGTGGATACTATCATCACTACACGGTTATAGCTACGGTCCATAACATATCATTACAGCCTACCAAAAGCTTACTGAACATTGGCTTCTATAGATTGCCTCGTAGGGCATATTTGCCATAGTTACAACGCTTGGCAACAACAGTTTTTTTTATTCAGTTGTTATTAAGAAGATACTGCTGTTCATCTTCTGGTCCAGCTTTCCTTTATCGCTTCGAGCGGCACCACATAAAAATGAGGTGAAATATTTGACAGATTTCATAGCGAGGGCATTCATTTTATGTGATATATTATGGCGGCTGTACACGCTGTTCTCGTCACCTCGCGTGCCTCTCGTCACGTAGAGGCTCGACACGAGAACACACCATGTACACACTTGTTGTATCATTTGAAATCCGTATACCAGCTGATATGGACATAGATATAACTGTTGCTGCGTTTTGCCTTAGTGCTGTTAGTTATTATAATTTTTTACACTTTTACCATAAAAAGAAAATTAATAAGCCACGGCGAAGAAGAGGATGGTGTAACGTTTCTATTTACCGTTACAGCACCGTGTACGGTGAACAGAATAGCGTACGCTCTCGTTTTCATCGCGAGACTCACAAGACCCTTTCACGTTACGTTACGTATACGTTCACGATGTGTGATTAATTATTAGTGTTAAGTTGCAATTGGTGTTCGGTAATTAGTGTTAACTTTGGTAATTCAATCGGCAGTTTTTATTGTTACGTACCCTAAGCTCTACATATATATATACTATACATATATATATATTGTGTACGTTAGCATACTTCATAAATGGTTATACAAACCACTCTAAAACTTTGTCCATTACCATCCGTTAAGCATTGAACACACGAAACGACGGACGGACGATCATTAATCTTCCCAGATGTATGTAAATCTCGGCCCGATACATCGTCGGTCAAATGCGGTGTATGTTGCAGTGATGGGGACTCCCATCCATTATTTTGTGTCCGGTGAGGGTCATCGTTCATTTGTGAAATAAGTTTGCTTGTGTTTTACATTTTTACAATGGTTCTACGGGAAAATCGTGCACTGAATTATAGGAGATCGTTTTAAACCGGAACTTTTTACGAATTAAGTAGAACTTTTGTACGAGCTGACTGTAAAATGTTTTTGTGTCTTGTAAATTGAACATAAATAAGTCAGAAAAAATAGTAAATATATATACAGTATGATATTGAATTTTTTTTCTAAAACTCAATTGTAAAAGATACAACCGCGAGAGCGTAGTCAGGTGTTTTTTTTTTGATTTTACGTTACTCCCACACTAGGATTTTCTCCTTCTCCTGTATTGTGAAGGTAGTTTACAAACATAAAGTTCACAAGGACAAACATCCAGGGGCCGGATCAATTATTTGTAGATATACAAATATGTACATGTTCCGTGCGTCCACTGCTAAGCCGTAGTGCTACGGAACCGTTGATTTGACCGGAAATGTTTGATGTCTTCTTGTTTAATCGTGTTTGGCACTGATATAACTTAACAAATACTTATAAATAGAAGATGTTTTATAAACTAGAAGTTCTAATGTCAATAGTTCATTGACATTAGAACATTCAATTTCAAATTCAACATTCATCCGGTAGTTTTTATGTAAGCGCAGAAAAATATGACTAAATTATTTATTATTACTTTATACGTGGTACAGCCACGCTGCAGCTATAATATGGTTGTAGCACGAATGTGTCGGCTCGACCGACACATATTCTGTATAAAACAATACACTTACTGTTGCGTCTGTTGGTCTATCGGTATGTTAGCACTATAACAAATGACCCAAGTTATTAAATTTCTACTTATCTTTTAGATCATCCTCATTTTTTCACAAGGATCATTCTTTCATGACATTTTTTATAATCAAAACATTCGGAAAACTTTTAACCGAGATGTTTAATTTTAGATTTTGGGTTTTTAGAAATAAATAAATAGTATAGTACTTATTTTTTATCATTTACTATCAGAGATAAAATATATAATTTGATACGTGGTAGTGGTACTCTGCAGCTATATTATGTTTGTAGCACGAATGGTCCGGCTCGATCACTGAAGGAACGCACGCAAGTGTTTTGAATCTTTTCTACTTTTCTACTCTAGTAATTCTGTGGTTTTTAATAAACAAAAAAATCGAACTAAAAGTTAATTACCAAACTAGTATCTCACTCATTTCCGTTTTCACCTAACCGCACTATTACGAATAGTACTTGAAATTATAGTGTAGCTGTCATCATCATCATCATTATCATCATCGTTACAGCTCCTCACGAGTACATTGCCTAACACAGCCCTCCCCAAGCAACAAAAAAGCGTTCCTAAGCCGCCTGCATCCAACTATCTACCGCATACCTGACCAGGTTAATATCAGCGTAGCTGTCATTTAAGATAAATAAAGATTTAAAAGCAGTAAAACATATATATGTACTAATTATATAACGTGTTATCTGTTGATATGTTATATGACTAGTATGTGGCCGTGGTAGGAAAAGGGGAGATCTCCCGCCGAGCAAGGTGTTCTGCCCGGGGAGCGGCCGACACTCCGTGTGATAATTCGGAGATGTTCTATATATACTGTTTATGATTCGGAATGTTGATAGCGCGATTTAGGCTTCGGTGTGTTTTCGCTTGTGGCGGCGACGGCAGCGCCGCTACATCACCCCCCTGCTCAGACCGAAGGTCGTTAGTGCAGCCTTGTTGCCGACGAATGTGCAAGTGCCAGTGGATTGCCTTGTAGTCTGCGGTGAGTCGAGAAGAAGGCAAGTAATCTGCGAGAGTGCCGTGAAGCAGAGGCGAACAGTAAGGCTCAGAGCCGTGCCGAACACTGTATGGCGCAGAGAGTAGCTTGAAGGAACAGGAAGCATTATTATTCCAGTGCTGCGATGAACCTTGTGAAGCTAGATGGCTTGCAGGATATGAAGACTGCAGACGATATCTGTTCGGGAGCGAATGGGTGGGGGGTATTCTATGACGATGATGAAGCTTGAAGTTTCCGAAGGTTGTTGGTTGCGTGTTCAGATCACGTCGGGGTCACCACTGTGGCCATGGTAGGAAAAGGGGAGATCTCCCGCCGGGCAAGGTGTTCTGCCCGGGGAGCGGCCGACACTCCGTGTGATAATTCGGAGATGTTCTATATATACTGTTTATGATTCGGAATGTTGATAGCGCGATTTAGGCTTCGGTGTGTTTTCGCTTGTGGCGGCGACGGCAGCGCCGCTACAAGTACATATATATAATATATATTAGTACATGTATATATAGGTAGGTATATATATTTTTTTAAATTATTGTCTGTCTGTCCCGGCTTATCTCCGGAATCGATTGTGACGGAACTTTACGAACGGATAGAAATCAATGCAAGCAGGGATCTAGGTTATATTTTATCCGAAAAAATAATCGTTTAAAAAAAACTGAAAATTCATAAAATACATGGTTTTTGTTTGTCTTAAGTCAAATAATGCCAACTTAATACAATTTGAGAGGCGTGGTAGCTCAGACGGTTAGCGCTCGCTGTAAATCTCACAGTACGCGAGCAACCCGGGTTCGATTCCGCAGCGCGGCGGACACTTCCTTGCCCTAAAACCCACACATAAAAGAGAGGAAGCCTGTACAAAGCAGGGGGGCGTATAAAGGCTGTAACTTTTAATAAATCTTACCCAGGCAAAGCCAGGGGGGGGTCGCAAGTTAATAATAATTCATAAATTTCCAAGTGACAGCAATAGCAAATATGAATTATAAATACAAATATTGTTTAAATGTACAATAATATCTGAATGGACCACATATCCCCCATCATTACTCCGCGTAACATATCCACACGCCTGGGGCTACGCGAGGGGACCCCAGTCGATTGTACTGGAGGCGCAAGGGTCACTGTACGACACGATGCGACTGTCGTCAGGATATTGAACTAATATTGCAGTTGGATAATCCAATTAGAGGACCGTTGGTATGGACGGTATGAATCGACAGGCGCCTTTGATGTAAGCCGATTGAAGATTCTGTTTCTAGACAATAGACGAATTTGTCTGTAGGATAAATCAAGCGTAAATTATGTATATATAAATTACTATACATAAATACATGGTTACTTGATGGACTTACGATCAGTACAACCTACTGAAATGTTGCGACGATTTACTATTTCTAATCATCGATCTATCGATTTATAATCATTCCTCAACATTAGATAGATGCTGGTCTTGTCTTAAGCAGGCATTACATGGCTAAAATATTTTGAAATAATAAAAAGGAAAGTATTCGATTATTATTTCCACTATTTGTGGAAATAATAATCGAATGTATATTTTAACATCGAAAACTTTAAATTTTTGAATATTAGAATATAATAAAAATACTTTTTTTTAATAGAATAAAGCCGAAAAACGAGCATACAAAAAAAGGTGTAAAAAGGGTCTACAGTTCTCTACACTCACCATACGAAACACAGCAGCATTAAGCTACTATTTTACGCTGGTATTCTGTGAGAGCGTGGTCCTTCCTCGGTCGAGCCGACCCATTCGTGCTAAAACTGTACTACTTATATAACATGGCTCTACATTAAGAATCAAAATACAGATGCGGTGTCACTCCTAAGGACTAAGATGAAATACCTCCGTCACTAGAGTAAAAAGTGTCTCTAATTCTCTTCACTAACCATACTTTAAGCTGGTATGATGCGAGAGCGAGGTCATTCTTTGGTCAATCAGATCCAATCGTGTTACAAACATAATATAACTGCAGCATTACTACCATATATAAACAAAATCACTGATTATTTTATATGTACGCTATGTATGAGAAAATCTCACGGTGCCTATGAGCAAATAATTATGCAATTCAACTTTAAAACTGACAAACTGCGCAAATCCACTCATGTATGAATACGCGTGTCGAAATCATCGCAATAGAAAAAATTCTCATAACTGCTGTTCAATTTAGGGCTTAAATGACTTTAAAATAAAAGTGGATGTGATTTAAAATGGCGTAAGTTTAAATAAAATTGAAATATAAACTATAGGGCGTGAGAATGATAAGTCAACGGTTGAGTTAGAGATGTTTAATGGTTTTTATAACACTCAATTGATCACGCATGATAGCACAGTCGTAGGGAAACCTTCATAAATTATGCTTTAAACATGGGAAATATGGATGTACACGTGTTAGTTGTTTAAATGCAGTCTAAGGATGTGTTGTCGTATTATTTAAGTGTGAAATCACTTGGGCCATTTATTTTTAATTAGTAGAAAGAAAAGAATAAATAAAACAGTCACATTTTTATTCATCGTCATATTTGTTGAGATTGCAATATTACGTTATTTGTACAACACATATAAAATAATATATCGAATTTAAAACATACTATTCTTTATACATTTTTCTTGTTTGTGTGCAGGAATTTCAGTTCATGCATCCACTCTATGTCGGTTTATAATATCTATAACTTACACTCAGATGTATTTTATACAAAAGATCGCACTTTTTTGGTATTTCACACTTTGGTACTTTTACGTACCAAAATCCATTTTGAAACATTTATATAATCAATAATACAAGAATGGCAATCCGCTGGCAGTCAAGTTCCTACCAAAAACCCCTTATAGTATATAATGACCACGAATGTATTGAAGTCTGACGACTTAATAGATATCGTAATAACCTCCTCCAGACTTAATTTTGGTCACGGCGGCCAGCCATCGGCGCAAGACAGATGATAGTGCCCATGTGGTGATGGTTAGCGCTCGCTGTAAATTTCACAGTACGCAGGCAACTCGGGTTCGATTCCCACTGCCACCAATGAAATTGATAATCGCAATTTTAAGTGCTGATTTACCACGTGCTCGGCGGTAAAGAAAAACATCGTGAGGAAACCTGCATGTCTGAGAAATAAGAAAAAAATATTTCGAAGACATGTGAAGTTCGCCAACACGCATTGGGGCAACGCGGCAGACACTTTCTTGCCCTAAAGCCCTATCAGAAATGAGCGTGAGGCCTATGCCCAGCTGTGGGACGTTGTCGGCTGTAACTTTAACTTTTTTACTATTATTTGTTATATGATATTTTAAAACAACAATACAAGATTGTTGTTTTGAAACAATTTTTCAAAAGGTTTTGGTAACGATGGGGGTGGACCGGGTGGACTGAAGTATCAGACGTCTCGATGTTATAGTTGGCCCGGCAACCTTCATTTCTTGAATAATAATTTTTAGCGCGGAACGAGCTGACAATATCTTGAAGTCTTGCAGTGAAATGCTTGGATTTAGATTTAATTTTCTTAAATATAGAACCCCAAGCAGAAAGTAGCACCCAACCATTTTCTTAGTTAATTATAATAATGTCCTCCAGACCGAATTTCGGCCACGGCGGCCTGCCTCAACGGAGATTAGCCATCGGCGCAGGACAGGATTATAGTGCCCAAGTATATTCACAAGCACAGGTGCACTCTCTATTCCCTCACTCTCATAATCCGATGGGACGGTAAACTGACACAACCACAGAGAGATCAGGCGTAGGACCACGGCTTTACGTGCTTTCCGAGGTCAGCGGGTGAGACACCGCCAACTTCCTGACTCCGGGCAGCTACTGAGAATTTCTTGACGGTAAAAATGAAATAATTAATTTTTGGCCAGACCTAGGATTTGAACTCAGGACCTCATAATTAGCAGTCGCACTACTACAACCACTATACCAACGAGGCAGTAGACGTCATAGTAACAAGACCGGTATCAGCGTCGATGTAATATCGACGGATATATCAGTATCAGTGATATAATCAGCGATCGTCGACAACGAGGATAAAAAGCATGTTATCTACCACACAAGACGTGTGTAGTAATTTCTGAATAGTACTTCCACTCTAAGTGTATTTACGATTGATTTTCCTATATTTAAATCGTTTACAAGCCGATGATTTTGAGAGTGATAGTCATAATAACTGGTGAATGTATATAGGCAGTAGGCACGGTCGTGAGCCACCCACATCCATTGACTTCCTGCAAGTCTCCAGGTCGTTACTCTACCTAGTGGGGGCAGTCTTACACTTCGCATACTGATACGAGGTTGCTATTCGAGAACCATTCTTCCCCATCGGTTATCGGTTTTTTGAGCTATATGGCCGCTATTACTCTGGTTTAGTGCAGATAACATTTTATTTTTCTATTCATTTCTAAGTCTATATCGGCGAGAAGCCCCGAGTATAGCCTACTCCCTCGCTCACTGAGTGATCTTGAGCTTCCTTATACGACCAGTAATGAAGAACCACGTAGAAGAATCATTGTCATCACAGCCAACACGCACTGGTTTTGTCATGTAATATTAGGTACCAAAAAGGAGACGTGATGGTGTAAATAATAAATTATGTCGTATTAATTAATTTTGTTATTTCCAATGACATCTTTCGATTACAAAAAATTGTATATCTGCGGATATTTTATGTGTTTAATGCTTATGAATGAAAAGTGCCCATTGCGGCGTCTCTGTGTAGTCGGCCTCGAGCACTACAACTTATTATTGTTTCATGGGAATCGGTGTAGGATACCTATATATCTATATACCTATCATTCATCCAGAGAATAAACAAACATATATTCATTTTTGTTTATAAGATTCTCCTATTTCTAAAACAGCAATTGTCAAAAGTCGTACTATTTTACAACACAAAAGAAAATCGCTTTCACCTAAAACAGAAGCGTAAACAATCAATTACAGAGCAACCGAAAACAACTTCTAAAAGTCGTCAAAGCCGATAAAATTCGGTCTATTAGACCGAGCGGTCAGTGTCGACCATCGATCAAAGTCTCAACTAATTCGCCCGAGCACACGATAAAGTCGGGGTACGTGAGACCCGGCGAATTGGATGTTTTTCCTCCACTTTAGTGTTATTTAGGATTGGACAAATAGTTTTCTAGGGAACGTGAGAGGGTTTAAGATAATACCGGCTAATGAAATTTCGGTTGCGCGTCGAGAGTTTACAAATTTGCTTTTGTATTATGGATGAGTTTGTTTTGTAGCGCTTAATAAGTTTTTAATGTTGAATTAAAAAATTATAATTTGTTTTTATTAACTTCATAGTTAGTCGAAGTACTGGAGACCTCGCCTCTGTAACTAACAATCCACTCCACTTGATGTCATGTGAATGCAATGTTCAATAGACACCTACATCTATCTTCGATTAAGAAACAAAATGTAGACGCGTTGTCCTCAGGACCACGATAGAATTGCAAGTTACCATTAAAAAGGGTCTCCGGTTATTTACACTCAGCATACGAAATACAGCATGGCACACAGCTATTTTAAGCTGATTTTGTGTGAAAGCGTCAGAGCGCAGACCATCCTAAGACGAGTCGACCTATTTGTGCTGCAACCAGAGCGTGGCGTGCAGCGTGACTCTACCACGTTATAAAAACGCAACAAGCGATGGGAGAGCAGCAGGCGGAGCGTTTATCATGCATGTCAAATATACTTGGTAGATTCGTTTATACGTGGTAGAGCCATGCTGTAGTTAAATAAGTAGTATAGTTGTAGCACGAATGAGTCGGCTCGACCGGGGAAGGACCACGCTCTCACAGAATACCAGCGTAAAATAGTAGCTTAATGACGCTGTGTTTCGTATGATGAGTGTAGAGAACCGGCGACTTTTTTACTGGAAATGAGGAAATCCATCTTAGTCCTCACGGGTGACAACGCATCTGCATTTTGATTTGTAATCGAGGATAGATGTAGATGTCTATGGGCCGCAGCAACCACTTACCATCAGGTGGACTGTGTGCTCGTTTGTCACCCTATCATATAAAAAATACTTCTGTAGAAAAGTGTTCTGCTGAAAAGTAACCACCGTAGAGACGTTTGGCGGAGCGTGCAGCGTGGAATCAACAAATAAACGATTTATTTATATTGAAGACTTCATTTTCCTTAACTATTTATTAATCCAAATAATTACGCTATGTTTTAAATTAACATATTATATTCTAAATACAGAATTCTGTATAATGTTATAATAATTCTATATACTATATAAGAGAAATATATATTTTTATAACAACATATTAGAAAAAAAACGCGAAATATTAGTGTTCTATGTACAAATTCAATTAAATAAACTTTTGACTTGACAACTTTTGAATGACACGCACGCAGCCCGCGTTGATTCGGTTTCTTAATCAGTATTAAGATGTATGCAAGTGCGCAAATTATAACGATTAGTTGTCGGCTGATAAATCAGTTTGATGGGTTTCACCTCTCCCTTCAAACTAAACTTAATATTAACTTAACTTTGTCAACTATCGGCCAACTGTTTAGTCGGCCTACTTAGTCGATAACATCACTTCGCTCAGAATTTTGAAAATTTTTCTTGGAATAAATACAAAGGTACATTTATTATTACCGTATGGCGTACTTAATATATAGAGCTTGAAACGCTATTTTAAAATGTTATCCTCACTGAAATCTTCGTAATATGATGATAGGTTAATATTAAAATTCGAAAATAATTATCAAAGAAAATAAGAACTAAAATCGATTGCTTCGTCTTACCCAAATCAGAGAAGTAAACACTAATTTGCATCATTAATTTTCATTGGAATCGCTATATCAGCTCTAATTCCGAACTTCGCCGAACGTAACGACTCGTCTGACTTATCTCGAATGCAAATACGAATTCGACGGATTGCGTCGTATCGTTTCGCAATTAGTGTAAATGTTTCGCGCGTCGCCGTCCGAACAAAGCTCGCTTGATCCGCGTGTTGGCTTTGGGACAGGAAAATCCGTCGAATTTTCGTACGAACATAAAATTTCTAGATGTACCTATTATATTTTTCTTAATAAAACGTATATTCACACCCCCGTGAGTGTGGTAAGAGGTCACAGGGGAACAGCGTCTTCCTAATAGTTTAAAAAAATAAAAATACTGCAGTATCCACCCTGCCTATCAAACGTGGCACAACTATGGCTAATATCTTCCCTATGAGTTAATATGGGGGAAATGGGGAGTTGACAAAGTATGTAACGGTAGCGGTAAATAAGTATAGACTAGGTTACTTACTTAAAGTTGGTATGTCCAACACAATGATGAAAATTGTATTAAAGTATGCATGAAAATTTAAATATTCAAGAATTTGTGAAAATTTAGTTAAAAATATTTTTTTTAACTAAATTTTCTTAATATATAGGCATTCTCGATACGACTTAAAAATCGCCGGTGGTAAAAGATTCTACAGAGGAGTCGTACGAGGAAGAAAACTCTTAGTAAAATGTACGGTGGTGGACCGCCAAGCATCCAGATGGTGTGGAAGGTATCGTGAGTTTTATCGCGATGTGCGTTCTTGAAATTCGTGGCTGGAACTAATCCAAACAATTCGTTGGAGTAATCCTCATGGTAAATGCAAAGGGATGCAACATTTCTTTGCAGCGCCAGTGAATCGAGCCGATTGAAGAGGACTTCTGCGCTGGATGCGGTCAAGTGAAAGGAGCTGGCATTGGAGAGTCGCGGTCCAGAGGTGGGAACAATTTTCAATGTGAGGTCGCACCTGCGACTTGTAAAATTGCAGGCGGTGTACCGGCATGAAATACTGTCCCGCTCTTTTAAGCACGTCAAGATTTTAAAGGCCAATTTAGCCTTCTCTTGCAAGTGACCACAAAACTGCACATCATTTGATATGGCGACGCCGAGGATTCCGATACTGGCTGAAGCAACAAGGCGAGTGCCTTGAAATTGAGGAGATACGACAAAGGGGTTCTTTTCAGCGGTAAATGCACAAACTTGTGTCTTCTGTAGATTGAACTCGAATAGATTTAGTCGCCTACAATCCGAGATTTTTTTCAACAAAGTTTCGACTACAGACACTATTTTATTGTTTGTTCTGGGCAATGTTATTCCGAGAAATATTAGCTTTTTAATTCTTAATCGAGTTTAAATTTAGATATCTAAGGGGTACGGAATCCGCTACCATCCGGTGGACTGTGTACTCGTTTTTCACCATTAATCTATAAGTAAAACAGTAGCCACCAAACCAAGAGTATTATCCGCCTCCGATTGGCACCACAGAAGAAGGAACAAAAAGTTTCATACCCTAAAGTAGCACATATTTTATTACGAATATCTTCATTATAATTTTACCGCGAACCTTAAGCTATTTCATATGGCAATAATAACTAACTTAAATATTAAAGTTTCAAAGCAGAAGTTTTTACCTTAAATTAAAGTTAAAGTTTAAGTCACAGCCTATAAACGTCTCACTGCTGGGCACAAACCTCCTCATTTCTGAGAGGGTTTTAGGGCAAGGAAGTGTCCGCCGCGCTACCCCAATGCCTGTTGGCGAATTTCACATGTCTTCGAAATATTTTCTTTTTATTTCTCAGACATGCGGGTTTTCTCACTATGTTTTCCTTCACCGCCAAGCACGTGATAAATCATCAATTAAATTGCAAATTAACAATTTCACTGGTGCCGGCGGGAATTGAATCCGGGCTGCCTGCGTAATGTTGACTTTCAATGAGCGCCAACCATTTGAGCTACTATGGCTCATTTAGGTCTGGTTTCGATGATGTTGGTGCCGCTAGCCTATACGGCTCTTACAGCTTCGTAGGACTCGACTGGCTCCTTTAATTTACCTTTAATTGATTAAGTAACTACACGATAAAGTAGTAATCTTCATGATGCTAACTAGATTAGATAACAAACGGTAATTCTTATAAAATATACTGTTAAATCAAAATTGAGGCATTTTTTATCTAGGCAGACCATGTTGTAGCTATATTATGGTTGCAGCAAGAATGAGTAGGCTCGATCGGGGAAGGACAAAAACCAGCGTAAAATAGTAGCTTACTGTTGTGTGTTGTATTAAGTATGATGAATGTAGAAAACTTTAGATCCTTTTTACTGGTAACAAGGCATTTTATCATATACTTGAGGGGTGATGACGTATTATAATTTTGATTACGTTTCTGTACTACTATTAATATAATACTTTAGAAATTATGAATTACAATAATAAATACAGTTACATTATATCTTGTTTTTTGTAATACAACCAGTTTAAAACATATTTCTTACCGTGTGTTGGTAAATAAATATAAATGGACATATTATACCTTACTTAATTTTGATTCTTGATAGAGGATAGACAACGTTTGTAACTCTTAATCTATAAAATAAAATGCTATATAAAAAGTTTTTTAAGCGATATAATTTTTCAGCATGTAATTTGTGAAGTCTCATATAGTTGTAGTCAATACGTATTTGTTATGAATTTATTTTGAGGCGAGGGACAAACCGTTGCATTCATAGATACTTAGAAATAGAATACGGTTATCTACGTAAGGCAGTAAGGAATGACCCACTGGTTGGGATAATACATCTCCTAATACCGCAACCACATGGCATTATCCTCAGGCATTAGCAGGCGATCCTAATACTGTCATCACACTATCAGACTATCAAAGTCCAATGTTGATCATACGTCTCCAATGTAGATTGCCTTATTTTTGGCAAACAGATTGGCAACCGCAGCTTTTTAATATTTTGAGTAGCTACCAGGGTACCAGGAAGATGATGCAGCTCATTTCTTGTTTCATTTTCTATTTTTCGCCTCTTATGACAGCCACGTGATGATATGGGCAGCGGATTCACTTAAGCCCCTTATATATTTATGTTTTAATTAAAAAATATATGATTAAATATAAGAAGTCTCTTCTAGTATTGTATACTTATGTTTAGCATCTGTTGTCTCAACCCTTTTGGAATATTTACAATATTTTAAGCTATTTTGCGCCTTGTACAATTTATGAAAGAGCATAATTTACTTCCGTTCCGTATATTGCATTTCCAAACGAGCTTTTAGAATTAACTCAAGTTACGGTTGTTTGGAAAACGGACAGGACAGCTTTAAGTTTTTATTTCATTTTGCTTATCTGCGTATGATTTGTTCGTTATGAATTTAGTTAGGAGAGAATGCATTTGACCGCAAAATGATACATAGTTATCTTATGTTTCTATTCAATTTACTTTTTAACAGAATATTTCGTTTCTCTTGTTAAGAAATTTGCAAACTGTATTTTAGTTCACAAGGGAAATTTTCTGAATTATTTAACGGATCTAAATGTTTTGAAAACTTATTGGCTAGAGAAAATTTCTAACCAAACACTAATTCATACAGTGTAAATTCTGTTTCTAAGTTTACTGTCGCGTTGTATGCAAAAATAACAAAAAGAAATTCACTTACCCTATAACTCAGGGTGGCTATCGGTTTGAATACGCAAAGACGCATTAAAATTTTTATGTGTCACCTCTAGGGCTCCAATTGACTCATGATGATATGCTGTGTTAATTTGTCTAATATTTAGTAGTTTATAAAACCCCCTAAAATATTTCCGATAGAAATCCATTCCTTCTGTTTGTTGTTATTTCTCTCGGCACACCGTATCTGAGAATAAAATTATTAACAAATGTTCTCGCTGCTTTCTAAGATTTTTCAGAATTTAAAGGATATGCTTATACCCACATATTTTATTTAACTAGTTTACGACTAAGATTTTTTATTTATTAAACTAGAAATGATATTACACTACTAATATTCTCTTTTACTAGGTAAACTTGTAATGCATCTGTGAGGAGTGATTAACGACTGTTAAGTCGAATAGATATTAATATTAACAGATATCATCATCATCATCATCACAGCCCTTCACAAGTCCACTGCTGAACATAGGCCTCCCCCAAGTAATGCCACAAAGCACGGTCCTGAGCCACTTGCATCCATCGACTTCCTGCATATCTTACCAGGTCGTCACTCCATCTAGTGGGGGGTCGCCCTACACTAAGCCTACCGGTACGAAGCTGCCACTCGAGAACCTTTCTTCCCCATCGGTTATCGGTTCTTCGAGCTATATGGCCGGCCCATTGCCACTTCAGCTTACTAATCCGTTGGGCTATGTCGGTCACTCTGGTTTTACTGCGGATATCCTCATTTCTGAGTCTATCACGCAGAGAAACTCCGAGCATAGCCCTCTCCATAGCTCGCTGAGTGACCTTGAGCGTCCTCATACGGCCAGCAGTGTAGGACCACGTCTCTGATCCGTAAGTCATCACTGGCAACACGCACTGGTAACAGATATGATATTGGAATATTACTTATTATTAACCGACTTCAAAAATGTGGAGGTATTCAATTCGATGGTATGTTTTTTTATGTGTGTATAATATACTTTTATATGTACACAACATTATTTTTTTCTGAGTGAACCGATTTTAAAAATTCTTTTTTTTTTATTTGAAAGCTGATGCTTCTCGTGTTGTCTCATATAAATTTTATCAAGATCTGACTTAGTTTTTGAGTTATCCTTAATAATGCGTGGGTATTTAATTGACTTCGAATACATTGATGACTTTCTCATTTTATTGAAGTCGATTGCACAAAATTTTTAATTTTACCACTTGTATCAATGAACAATCCATAAGGCTCTATACTAAGATTCTTTTGTTGGTGTACCTGCTGCAGGGTTTGCTAAATTCCATTGACAATTGACACCACATGGGATAGATGTTTTATCTACAAATTTTATTTTATTTTTTAGTTTAGTTTAGTTGGTTTTTAGTAGTATACGTAGAGAATATGGTGGGTGCTGCATCAACTGAAATGACGGCGCCTGTAACATAAGATCGATGAGCAAAATGGGGGGGGGGGGATGATGAAAAATCACTCCAACAAGTAATTTTACTCGACGTTTATTCTTTAGTTCTTAGCATGGTTTTTTGATTAATGATGCTTAATTATCTCCGGTTAGTTTATCTCAAATATCTTTTTTACATGACTTCTGTGTAGGATTTCTAAGTATAAATCGAGTAATCAAGTTGTATATTACGTAGGTATAACTAGTGTAAGCTGTACTAGGTCTATGATAAAATAAAAGCCAAGCAGAGTTGCTCCTCGAACATAAAAAAGAGTAATGACAAAAGTAAGGAAAAAAGAAAAAAAAAAAAAAAAAAATTGTATTGTATATGTACTTTGATATAAAATCCCTAAATAAAAAATAAAAAAAATATTTGTAAAAGTTTTTTTGTCGCCTTTTTCCGTTTTGTTATTGCGAACTGATTTAGATTTTGACGTTCATAAGAGCTTTAAAAAATCCTAAATTGAATAAAATAATTTATTCTTTGACTTAGATAATGAGACGTGGCATTGACTCTCAAGGCCGTGCTGCAGAGCATGAATTCCTTCGGCGTGTCAGGGCGTGTATACTTAGGCGTGTATACCTATTTTAGTAGTAGATTTGTACATTCGGGACTTGGATTTTATAGTAGCGATGATGATGAATAGACTTACGTGGTTGAGCCACCCTGCAGCTATTCACAGCTGTAACACGAATGGGTCGGCTCGATCGGAATAGGACATCGCTCCCACGGAATACCAGCGTGAAACAATAGACCAAGTGTAGAGAACTGGAGCCTCTTTTTTACTGGAAACGAGATACCCATTTTTATCCTCAGGAATGACAACGCTTAAAATGTCTTTAGATTCTTATTCGATAATAGATGTCGATGCGGATCATAGCATATAATTACCAGGCGAACGTTGTGCTCGTATGTCACAATTGTTCTACAAAGAAATAGTATTTTTATTATGTTAATCATTTTACATATCAAATGGTTTAACAATAGTCACGGGGCGGCTGAGATATATGTATTTTATTTTATTTATTTATTTAAAAACTTAAACGTAATACCTTAAGCTAAAGGGGTACATAGGGCGGACTTAATGCCATGTGGCATTCTCTGCCAGTCAACCCTGGGTGCCAAGGACAATTGTTGGCAGTTGCGACCATTATACGTAAATAATTACATTAAAATATATACATACATTAAAATATACATATATGCAAAGTACATACATACACATTACATTTAAGTATATATACACATATAGTATAAATGTATTCGCCTACATAATAATAATACTCTTACTTTTACTAACACTTGGAAATCTAAATTGGAGACAATAAATAATTTCAATGTAGATTTTCCAATATCAAACAAAAAAATGACGGATCACAGACACGTGTCCCCTCCGACAAATCTAAAGACGCATGGAAATGAATCATCGCTCGATGATGAATCGCAATACTTTATCGATTTCGTTTTAATTTTAATATTATTGTTTGGGGATTGCATAATGTAAAATATTGAATAATTCGTATTTTGAATAATGTTTTATTGTATTTTACCTTACTACGCATCATCATTGGCAATTATTTACGAAATACTATCTGGAAACCGGCGCGTTTTTACATGACATAAACACTCACGCCTGTCACCCAGAGGGATAGGCAGAGACTACAGACTTCCATTTGACACGATCTTGACACTAACACCGACACACTCCGTATACCTACGCATACATGCTCGTCGGTTAAGGGTACTCTTAATTTGGCCCATTTCCTATACATCTTGTTTATAGGATAGGGTGACAAACGAGCACACAGTCTACCTGACGGTAAGTGGTTGCTGTGGCCCATAGACATCTACGTCTCTCATCGATTAGAAATCAAAATGCAGATGCGTTGTCACCCGTGAGGACTAAGATGGAATGCCTCATTTCCAGTAAAAATGCTCTCCGATTCTCTACACTCACCATACGAAACACAGCAGTATTAAGCTACTATTTCACGCTGGCATTCTGTGAGAGCGCGGTCCTTCCCCGGTCGAGCCGACCCATTCGTGCTACAACTACACTACTAATATAACTGCAGCATGGCTCTAAAATGTAAATATATATCACCAATTTGGTCGATACATTTTTGCCTAGGACGACCTTTCCGACTCTGCCGTGCCGTGGCGTAATAAGCTTATTTCCAAAATTACTGATAATGACTCTTTACAGTGTAACAATTTATTAATAACACGATCACAGTTCCACCTACGGAGTCTAGATTACATGATTTTCTTTTTTGGCACTTAACTAACATATTTTGATCTATAAAAACAGAATTTGTTTATAACCCGACTACAACGCAACTTATCGAATCCCAGCATAGCTATGAACTATCGTCTAGAAAAAACAAAGATAACTGTGTGAATATAACCTCTAATATCAATTGAGTCATTGTAATGGGAAATAAAGTATTAATTCACTTTACTATCGTTCAAGTTGTTCAGAAGTTAGACGATCACTAAACAGACCACCGATGGCATATATAATGATTACATTTTAATTCGTATATGTTCCATTTACCATCCACCCAACGTGAGGAAACCTGCATGTCTAAGGAATAAGAGAAAAAAAAAATTATTTCGAAGACATGCGAAGTTCGCCAACACGCATTGGGGCAGCGCGGCGGACACTTCCTTGCCCTAAAAAGCCCTCTCAGAAGTGAGGGGAGGCCTGTACCCAGTATTGGGACGTATATAGGCTGTAACTTTATTTTTTACTTTACTTTTAAATTCCACTTATGAAGCAGCTGCGTCAACTTCCAATGGAATCCTCCATGATGACCGAATTAATGACGGTATGACATATAAAGGCTAACAGAAGCAGAACTACTAAATTATAAGCACGTCACTTAAAGCAACTAACGGCCAAGTAAACTGAAACACCTTCAACCGCAAGATTAGCAAGATATCCTATTCATCACAGCAGAACCCTCGTTTTAGAACAATACAACAACTATTTGAAACTGTCAAACATTGAAAACGTCTCAACTGGCAATACGTATGTAAATAGCCGAGTCCCTCTGTATATCAACGTTTATTGTCATGGCAAGAAGCCTAAGTCGAAAGCATAAGACGTTGGTGACACACGGTTTCGAAAACTAGAAAACTTTCTTGTGAAGAAATGTCTTTTGTGTAGGTTTGCAAAAAATAATTATAGTGATGATACTAAATAATAACTAAAATAGTAATACTTAAAGGCCTAAGCCTATAATAATAAATAATAACCCTTAATTATTTTAGTAACATATACTACATGATAATTTAATACTACCCGAATCACCATAAAAAAATTGAAGCGACCCTAAAGGAACTATCATTATTATCATGAAAATTACAAGTGTTTTATGACATATTATACAGTCGTCTGATAATAATAGAATAAATACGTCGAAGAGAGAACATTTCACTATATAAATAACATAAAGACATTATGACAGTGATGCAGAAACAAAGAATACTAGGTGTCCACGTTACTAAAAAATAAATAGAAAATATAATCCATAATATTTTTGCATTATTGCATACCTCGAACGCGAAGCGGATAGGTTGAGCTTTATTGTCGACTTTACAAGGTCATGCTACCCAATCTCATTAAATCTGTTTTATTTTCTTAAATATGCTCATGACGTGTTTATGTTGATATTGATAAAATATTCCGCGATCCACAACCCGATATCGTCCCGTGGGTGTCGTAAGAGGCGACAGAGGGAAAGTCAAACCGGAAATGGGTAGCAACAGCATCTTACTAATAACAACTTAAAGTAAAAAAGAAAAAATTGCGGTTGCTATAACCCGCATGTCAAGCGTGGCAACTATAGGCAAAATCGTCTATGAAGCAATCTAGGCCTAATTTCAGAAGTGGACTATTGTTACAGGATGTGATGAATGGATTGATAATCAAATATTGACCTTAAATAGTATTAAGTTATAAAAGAACAATTGTTATAACAAGTTTTGAATTATTTAAACAAGACCTCGAAAAAAAAAACAAACTAATAATGACTCCGTTATCAATCAGATAACGAAGTCTTTCTCTATATCAAGCAACTTTGTCTACAAGAAGTAAGTAATTTCAACTACTTCCACACATAAATCCAAGAATAAGAAACACAACCGTAATGATTTCTTATATTTACGCAAATACTAAACATTAATTAAAACTACTTTTACGGATTTTATCGCGTTTCATTTATTTGATTTTTAATTCCCGACGTTTCGGATGCTTTCCAACACTCACGGTTGTGGGGGAGTGAGGTGAATGACGTCCTGATGTCAGTTTTAACCCGGAGTATCTTCAGATTTTTAATTATTATTTATGGTCCGATCTACGCAGAGTCTACGAAAAAAGAAGATCTAGACACAGTAGGTTCATTTTGCGTACAGCGAACCATAAGTAACAATTAAAAAGCTGAAGATACTCCGGGTTAACACTGACACCAGGACGTCAGTTACCTGTTCCTCGTAACCATGGGTGTTGGTAGGCACCCGAAACGTCGGCAATTAAAAATAAAATAATTTAAACGCGATAAAACTCGTAAAAGTAGTTTTACTCAAAAAACACAACTGTTAAAGAGCTATTCTCCTCAAGCATTACGTCCGTATGTACTACGGGTATCCAACCGTGTCTAAGTGCTTCGGATCTCGATTGCAAATGCTTACTAAATTCAAAACAGGCCGTTTGTGCGTCAACGAGTGTCAGACCGATTTATTGGAGCGAGTTTAAACTGAACTCGCCCATTCTACGATACACTTCAGCGAGGCGTGAAGCAATTACGCAATATCTTTAAAATAGAAAACGAGTCACAAGGCGTTCCCTTATTGATATATAAAAGCATCAGATCGTTAAATAATGGAATCTTTGATTAAAACTACTTTTACGGATTTTATCGCGTTTATTTTACTTTGAATTATTTTTATTTTTAATTCCCGACGTTTCGGGCGCTTTCCAGCACCCATGGTCACGGAGGACTGAGGTGATTGACGTCCCGATGTCATTGTTAAACCCATAGTACCTTCAGCTTTTTTAATTATTGTTTATGGTGTTAATTGTGTGACTGTGTATAGAAAAAAAGACCCATATAGATAGGTATTTAAAAAGGTGATTCTCACCACCATCCTTCACAGTTAGCTATCGTGGGTAAATCTTTGTTTCAGTGAGCACGTGGGATCTGTGACAGCAAACACCTGGCCGCCGAGCTTCAGCACGTCAAGCAAGTTTTGCATGACAAGCTTCGGGTCCCGCGCCTACGGGACAGTGAATGATTGAAGAACCTGGTGTACTGCCATAATTTAGAGGAGTCACTGACAAGAACATCTCAAGAACGTCTATGTTCCGTGTGAATTTATGTCTGTAAACTGCCCCTACGATACAGGAAAAAATCCTAGTGTGGAGTATCTTTAAAAAATATATCTTAAAGCGCGCCTCCATCAAAACATACTTCAAACCGCCGAAGAAGATTGGTCACTTTTTACCATCAGTCAAGTGTAACGTCCCTCTGCAAGATGAAGGAGTGTACAAGCTTGATTGTGAATGTGGTCTCTCCTACATGGGACAAACTAAATGATCAATTAAAACCCGCGTTAAAGAACATATAGCTGATGTGTAGAATCGACGCTCCGGGAAGTATGCAGTCCGTGAACACGTACAGGATCGCCCCCGTCACTACATCAGATTTGATAGACCACAAATCCTCGCTAAAGAACACCGATTCCTTCCAAGGATAATTCGCGAGGCTATTGAAATCAAAAAAACATCCTAATTTCAATAAAGAAGATGGCTGGGTGCTACCATCTGCTTGGGATCCTATAATTAATAAAATTAAACCCCAACCCAAGCATACAACTGCGAGACTTCAAGATACTATAACTTCACACTGCATAGATCGGAATAAAAATTAATTATTTTAATCTATGGTTACCGGGGTTGACTATGACATCTAGACGTTGAACATCTCAGTCTCCCCCGTGACCATGGCTGCTTTAAAGTGCTCGAAATGTCGGGTATATAAAGAAGTTAATATACACGATAAAACCGGTAAAAACTAGTATTATTTAAAAACGAGGCTTTAATGAATGATTGACAAAAGAAAATCCATCTAACACTAATTAGCACAGAAAATATTACGAGAATGCCACATGTGCTCACAGTTCTGATTGCCTAGCGGGTAAGTATGGACCTTTAAAATGACGCTAGTCAACTTGTGCATTTATGCCTAATTTAATGGACGGATGGATTTATTTAGGCTAAAAATCTGTGTTCTACGATAATATAATAGCTATGATAATCGTATTCCCAAGGAGACAGTTTTCACATTTCTAAATTAAAAATTTCAATGTTCTCATAGGATTTTATTACCTACACTAATTAGACATCACAGACAAAATTAATATTGGAAATGTATTCTTGTCCTACGAAACAATTACAGACCAACCTCCGAATCACTTTGATCATGTAATGTTTCCAGCGCTACCAAGAACGGGCGACTCAAAGAACCGCCATCAATTCCCACAAACGTCTCCTTTCCATTGTGACAAATACAGGAACGTTGGTAACAAACTGTGCCATTAGTCAAATTAATTATTTACCATCTTGTAGACTGAAAGCATTTGTCCCTTTGACCATATCGCTATGCTAGAGTTTGAATTATTATCAATCTGGTTAAGAGGCAAGTTGTCGATAGCTTTCGGGAGGTATTATTCATGAAGGTGGAAGTTTGCGTAGTAATTGTTTATTTTAGTGAAGCGTGCTATATTGTTGTTGTGTTTGAAGTTAGTGTAGTACACTTAATTAAAGTATTTAAACTGATTTAAAATTAAATTACAATACAAGAATAAATAAAAATAATAATATAGTCGTCGTTAGACAAACAGGTTAGTTAGAACACAAACGACGTTATAGACGTTATTTACTAGCGAATAATTACTGTCATAATCCAATTATTTTTACTAAATTACAGGGCCGTCTTATAAATAAAATAAATAAACATTGCCAGTAGGCGGTAGTAGACTTATAAGCTCAAATAAGTTAGGCTCAGTAAAATAAATATTATTTAATACTTTGTTTGTTATTTTATCAAAAAAAAAATATGATAATTAAAAATATTTCTTAATTACTAATTTAAACTGGCTAATACTTGGGAAACCGCGAGATGTACTCTAATATGAACAGCTGTGCTGTACTGTACTCATTTGTACATCTTCATTTGTTGGGCGCTGGCAGAATAACAGCGTTGTAGGCAACTGCAACATTTATTGTTCATCGATACAACGACTAATTATTCTGTTCTTCCTGGCATTGACGAGATTGAAAACTAAATCAAGAGCTATGTTTTTTTTGTATCATTAAATTAATAATGAAGACCATTAAAGTAATGCTGCTCGAGAGAGAGAAGGAGAAAGAGAGAGAGAGAGAGAGAGAGCTCATATACGAGGCACTAGCGAGAAGACCACATATTTAAAAAAACAGTTAGCACGAGATGGAGTCAGTCATCCAACACTAAATGGTCCCTAGATAATAATACAAGAGGGTAACTTATCCACATACATACACAACTAATCAGGTACAAAATCGAAATTAAAGTTATATTATTATAAGCCTCTTAGCTCTGACTCTTCTCGTAAGTATAATAACCGCATATCTATGAAACAAAGTACTGAGCAAAAAGAAATTGAATTCAAAACTATAACTAACAGTAAACCTATCATGGTGCTTTGACCCATATGTTTTTCATTGCAGGAAACATAATATAGGCTCGCTTAGGTTACAATTTATTACTCTTACGTCCGAAGATTTATCGAGTTTAACAATACAATCGGGTAAGGTCTTGAATAGAATAGCACAGACGTAATAAGAAACACAATAGATCTTCATCCGAAATAAGACCTTACAATACTCAAGCTTACTCGGATTTATACTCGTATAAGCTGCGTGTTGATAGAATGTGGGTGATAAAAATGCTGGGAAACGAGATTGTTGCTCTCGTACCTGTGTACACAAAGTCAGAAACAATGGGTGCGTTTGGCAGAAAAAAGCGCTAGCAAGCGCTTGTAAGCAAAATGGCGATCGTAAGCGGTAAGCGCTGTAATCGTAAGTAGCTATTTTCCTCCAGGACACGATGTTAGTTTTAACCGGGGAACCTAACCTTATTTAAATATATGTTTGTAAAGTATTCATATTAAAAACTTACCAATCATGATTTTTTAATAACATGTATATGTCTATTCATGTCAATATATTACTTAAAACTAATATTGCACAAAACAACTTATAAACTCTGCTTCAAAACAAACAAATTAAATAAGCAAAATGGCGGATTGTGCCAGCGATACTGAAGTAGCAATCGTGTCCTGGCCGAAAACTATTTTAGCGCTTTTTTCTGCCAAACGCACCCATTGTTAATAATTGCTTAAATTACTATACGTAAATATAACTTTAGTGAGTATGAATGACATGTAGATGTTTTTGGGCCAGAGCATCCACTTACCAACAGGTGGACTGTGTCCCCCTATTTCTTCCTTATTTTATTGCAGGTGTCTAGGAGTTTCATAATCTATGTACCACCTTGTGGACTGCTCCCCGTATGCCACCTATACTGTTCTTGCTTGATAAAAAAGCTTGATAAAACCGAGCAATTACTCAACATAAATAAAATTGTTATCTGCAATTTTAAATGCTTATCCACCACTCCTAATCTCTGATAGTAGAGAAGATCGTGAGAAAGTCAGCATATCCGGGGAACTTCAAAATATGTTTCGAGGACATGTGAAGCTCGCTAAAAGGTATTGTCGGAGCACTGCAAAGTTTTCCTTTCTCCAAAAACTCTTTCAAAGTTGAGAGAAAATCTATGTCCAACAGTGGGACATAACTACTAGGCTGTTACAATACTTTATTTAATGTATGCGATAATATATGCCGTTATATACAACTTTTACTCGACTTCAAAAAAAGAGGAGGTTAGCAATTCGTTTGTATGTCCGTTACGCGATATCTTCGTCAACTGTAAATCGATTTGGATGATTCTTTTTTTTTAAATTCTGACACTTTTTGTGAATATTTAGGGGTGTTCCTACATAATTTGGAGAAAAAATTCTACACCAAGTTAGGGATATATTTTTTTACGAAACAGTTAAGACGACATTGAGATTGTGATATTCCTTACTTAACTCAAAAGTGGTTAAATATTAACTTTTTATGAAAAATGAAATCTTCTATAAAATATTTCAAACAAGTAAAATGAATTAATTAATTTTAAATTCTCTGGTCGGGATTTTAATTTTTCTTAACACCGACTTCAGAATGTGCAATCATTTTACTTTTTTCAGTTGTTTCAAGTCGTATTTTTTTTTTTGATTTTTTAATACCATTGATAAACAATCAAACGATTATTTTTATGTTGAGTGGTCGGTCGGGTCAGAATTCTTAAAAGTCATACTTCTGTCGATTTATGATACAAAAATGTTAGTTTAGTGACGTAAGTTAAAATAAGTTTGGAGTAAATTGTCTATTTACTAAAAACATAAAGTATATTAAAAACAACAAAACGCGATATCCCTAAGTTTCTTGTTTGTATACCGAGAAACGTGTACAAAATATGCACACAATATACAAGCATGAAAGTATTATAATATTATATTTATATTTAATTAATATTTTTATTTGGTCGATTTAACTATAAAATATTTTAACATTTTGTAGTGAAATCGACAAACGACATAATGCATTCAAGCCCTATTATCTGAAGCAATTTGATATCAAGAGCAATCGTAATCTCTCTGTCTGTCGAGAACAATACGCCGGAATGCATTAACTTGGAGTCAACAACAAAACCGCGGTCTCATTTAGAGGGCAGGTCTACCCGCCCTTTGATACCCCTTAGCTCTATTATAAAACCACATAATATAATATTTCTATAAATGCGGCCATTAATATATACTCTTTAACATTACAAGTAAATTAGCATTAAAACTGGAAAATATTTTATAAGAAAAGGTTATCTTAATACTGTCATTATATTTTCATGTTCAAACTACAACCATGTTAACAAATCCTCCTACGTGGTAGACCACTAAAATCCCTACCTCCAATCCTTCGCCAACGGTAATCGGTTCTTTGAGCTGCAAGTCCGGCCATAGGCACTTCAACTTATTTATCCGTTTGGCAATTTTTTTAAATAAAACCTTACACCGACCCCCCCCCACACTAGGATTTTCTCCTGTATCGTGGGGGCAAGTTTACAAACATAAATTTCACAAGGACAAACCCAACTCGGAACAATTACTCGTAGACCATACAAATAATTGTTCCCTGCGGGATTCGAACCCGCGGCTCTCAGCGCAGCCACTGATTGCTAAGCCACTGCGCCAAAGAGCCGTCAAGCTATTCTTTATCTACTGCATATATCCTCATTTTCATTAATTTTAAAAACTTACATTATCTATACTTATTGTAAATCACTATTGGTAATTGCCAATCTAGGTGTCCTCGTTTTTTAATTCTAAGCTTTACTAAAAATATCTTCTTTTCTTAGTTAATTTCTTTATTAATTATAAAGCTGACGTTGGTCGGTCAGTAGTTCACCAAAGACTCGCTCGTCAGTCAGCAGGATCGTGTAAGTGATACATTTGATTGTGCTGACAAATTCGTATAGGTATTTAGTACAAAAACAAAGGATAAAACTTACGAATAAATCCAAACAGGTTAATAAGCAAAAATATCAAAGGGCGCGCTGTAAATTACTAAGAAACAATGGAAGTGTCCTTGTAAAGTGAAGCGACGTTTGAGCCTAACGGCAGGACGCGAACTGCGAACTCAAAAAGGTCGTGGGTTCGAATCCCCCATTCGACTACTGGCGTGAACCATTCGTGACACAAGCGATTTGAGCTTACCACGAGTGGTTAAAGGGAATATTAGTAATGTTAATTAGCATTGTTAATATTATTTTGTATAAAAAAAGCTTCCTTGTAAGCGCAATATAGAGCAAGGTGGGGGCTTGTCCTACATTACAGGCCAAATGAAGTGGCTACGATGACATAATAATATATTGAGAGTATTGATACCTGCAAGTCCTGCTTTGTGGGCAACCTACATAGGGACGCCATGTTTAGTAGTCTTATGTTGGGAGTTATGATTGAATTTCTAATTTGGACACATTATTAAGATATTAGTCTGAGATATCCTCTGTAAAATGCAATTTTCAAACGACAAATCTTTTACACGGAAACAAAATCTTATTCTTTATAATTAATAAATTTTCTATATAATAATATTATATTGATTTGACTGGGATTAATGAAACAAAATACATTTTTATGGTTGTAATGCCAAATTCGTTTTGTCAAATTTTAAATCTATGATTGAATCAACACGTGATAAATACAGGGAGCGGTTAAGGGACTCCTATTGTGTTATTTTTTGAAGGGATCAATAAAACCTAGATGTGAAACATTTTGACAAGTTTTATAAAATTTTACTTTACTTTTGGTCACTATTTTTGTGATATTGTTTTATATCTATTTTGGAAATAAAAATTATTTTAAGGTGGCATGCTAGTTGGGTGTAAGCTAGGCTACCCAGCGTTAGATTCCAATAAACTGGTAAATAGAGGAAAATAATCGCAGATATATATTTCCTTTATAAAATAACTAATGGCTTTATTTTATAGTTGAGGTACTGTACTTAAATTCTCAATGGCTAAAAGAGAAAGTTTACTTCCAATACTCCCTAGTTTATATTTATATTTATGTATAGTTATGTTACAGCTAAAGCTGGGCTATGGAGCGTAGAAGTAAGGAGTACCAACTCACATAGTAGAATAGTTGAAAAAGTGGCCATCTGTAAGCAGTAAATAACGGTTCAAAAACTCTCCACAACAGCGTTGGAGTAGCTACTGGGATGAAATGAACTTAGTAGTTGTCGACGGTTTGAAGTGTGCTGCTAAACTACTCAGTAGCTCTAAAATCTCAAAATGATTTTATTTAGTAAATATAACTTCGAAAAAGTCGTCTATCCCACTAATATTTTTCGGCACGTTCTTTAAAATTTAGCCCACAGCTATAGTGGCGCCACCCTTATTTAACGGTTTTCTATGGACACTTTTTAACACAGTCTGTACTCCTTACTTCTACACTCCGTAGTTGGGCATTATGACAGACAACAGATAATATATTTCATTATATATTTATAACCTTACAACACATTAGAATAATCAACCATTGACAGTTATTAGATGATTTTGTTAGACGGCGCTTTTTCACAATATTCAATATTGTGAGAAAGCGCCATCTAACAAAAATAACAGTCAACTCACAACTATCTTTTGTGATTTGCGTAATGCGTATGCGCTAGCTAGTTTACGGTTTCTAGCCGGTCGGCCGAGACGCGGCGCCGCAATCGGAGTCAACCTACACACTACATTAATTGTGTCGCAAGGATTGCGTATGTTTTACACTAATTTAAACTGTAAGCCAACGACATAAGAGCTTATTTTACTAACACTAAATATAACGATAAAGAAATATTATATTTGCTTTGATTATATACCTGTCATATAATCAAAGATATTATTTATGGCTAACACTTGGTGTGGCCGATTGCTTTTGGGTAATACTAGGTAAAGTAAGTTCCGAATTGTAATTATAATGACAAACATTTCTATCAACTACCTATATTAATAATACGAAAGCACATATAAAGTAGTATTAGCGACCGTAGGTCGAGGTGCGGCTGGCGTAGTTCTGGACTGCCACAAGGATAAAAATTTAATTATTTACAATACAAAACTTTATTATTATTATTACAACAGTACAAAACTGTCAACTTTATTATAATATTAGTATAAAATTGTCAAAATCATATACCTACACCTTCGTTTAACCAATCGTAACGGTTGCACCCAGTTGCAGCCGACAAAACCTATATGTAACCGCACTTAAACTTTTAGCCGTAACTTGGTAAACTATTTACTAATCTGTGCCGTAACACATGTTTGTAGATGTCGATGACGAAAATTAAATTTTAATAACGGCGAATTCACATAACCTAAGGGCACTTCCAAATTTACTATAGCCGGGAATCAGTGTTTTACAAAGCAATATTGAGTGCGAATGTCAGGGCAAGTAATTGTAAAGATGTCGGCTTCGGTTTACGGAGGCCCTTTGCTCTTACTTGAGGGGTCGGCTTGGGGATAAGTGATACATCAGTGTCGGTTTATATCCGGTCGATTGTTGTTCCTTAAGTTCGAGCCGAGTGACATTTACAATAGAAATGGCCATTCGTATTTTAGATAAACTGAAATTATCTTATTACATACCATATTTATTAATAAGATTAAAAACATTTTTTTTGCTTTGACTCCTTACCCATATTAGACGAAATTATGAGACGATTCAAAAAATACGACTATATATTTATTTTTTGTATGCGTTACGCGATATATTAGTTACTAGTTTATAATTATTGTGAACCAACTTTAATGAAAATCTGTTCATGATAATTTATTTCACATAAAACTTATTGTGAATCGAGTAATCATATGACCATGATAACATGAGGTGACGATAACGCGAAACAGGGAATCTACAAAAAAAAACAATACATACATATACAATAAATAAATACAATACAATACAATACAATACAATACAATACAATACAATAATACAATACAATACATACAATACAATACAACAATAAACATACTCTGACACCAATAAAACAAAAGATAACAAATAATATAAATAATCTACTTTAGATGGGCAGTAGCATCTTCCTAATAACAACCAAAATATAAAACTGTGGTTGCCAACTCACCTGCCAAACCTGGCAAATATGGCAAATACCCTTCAATCTATAGGGAAGACCTATGCTTATTTAGTGGACTTTTGCTGTAACGGAGTAACATACATACAAAAAAAGAACATCCAGTCGAATTGAGAACCTTTTTTTTATAAAGACTGCAAAAAATGGGAGATCATCTCTTTTCTCAACAATTAGAACTGTTACGGACTGATGAACATGAAGAATCATATACTTATAAATTCTTGTCCGATAGTAATTCATAACCCTTACTTAGGAGAGAGCTCGTGATTTTTTTTCACCAGTTAAGAGAAGTGTTGCCTCCAAGCCGCGAGGCCACTTTTAAGTGTCTTTGCTGTCATGGTTTACTACTACTAAGTGAGACAGTACTTACTTCGAGATATTTCGTTAGTAATTTGGTAATTCGTAACTTGATAATTATTCATTAATGATTTTCGTTAATATGAATCTTATGTGCAATTAATGTTTATGAAGCATGCTTTGGGAAAATCTTGTTTAAATATTAAACGGGGAAACCCACTCTTAGACCTAAAGTCATCCGTGCGGCGATGCAAGATCCGTGTAAGTACAGGGTAAAAAGTAACACATACAATTGATTCCATAAGATTAACCCTATTTTGAAATACTATTTGCATGCAAATTATAGGAAACTAAGAAAAAACAATTTAACATCTATGTTTTTATTCATTATACATAACGCTTTGCTATAATTAATTTTGTTAAAATCAGTTTCAGAATGAACAAATAGTTTAATTAAATTTATATAATAATTAAATAGTAGGTATACTTATATAAAAAATAAAATAAATAAATTATATAAGTAATTAAATAGTAGGTATATATAAATAAATTAT
The DNA here is from genome assembly GCA_907164705.1 of Parnassius apollo. Classification (NCBI taxonomy): domain Eukaryota; kingdom Metazoa; phylum Arthropoda; class Insecta; order Lepidoptera; family Papilionidae; genus Parnassius; species Parnassius apollo. The sequence goes on from CAJQZP010000295.1 coordinate 3,726,864, forward strand.
ATACATTCTAAGTACATAATTGTTCAAATTTTATGTGTACAGTTTAAGCAAGAAAATTCTTTAATAGAATACAAATTTTTCTCCCACAACTGAAGAGATACTTGATCAAAGCCATCTGTCTTAATTCAGATCCGACTAGTAGTGCGCCAGATGACACTTCAGAGTGATCGCTCTTATTGAATATTTATAAGTTTTCTGTCCGCGAGGGTGATAGGTATACAAATAGTATTAGACAAATTTGTTACAAATTCATAGGAATCTCATAAATTTACATTATGGTTGAAGCTCTCTATTTTCATTAGCCTGTAACATTTAATCACTTGTATTGAAGGTGCATTTTTCTTATATATACAATATATAAAAATTAAGTTCGTCTGGCTAAAACTGAAACAGGCTGAAACTCGAACAGCTCTAACAATATTCATGAAATTTTTAGTGTGCATTTGAGTGGGTCCCTAGATGGCTTAGATTCACTGTTGGCTCCGGTAGGTGGCGCTGTTTTCAAGATCCAGGAATCACCCATGTGATACCAGTGTGGGTCGCTAGTTTAAAAAAAAATAATAAAAAACATAACAGTCTTTTTGATGGCTTACAGCTACAGACTACTGCAGTACGTTGCCAGGACATTGACAACTTCAAGCAAATGCTACGGATGCATTGTCACTTCTGAGGATTAAGATGGAATGCCTAACAGGAATGCAAGCACTGTGCTTTTTAGCAGCAGATAAAGGTAAGAGGGTGGTTCCTATTTAGACAAACTCCTAGCTAGAAAGGAGTCCTTCCAGCGATCTAGAGGACGCTTGCCATCCAGAAATATTTCATATTAGTATATTAAAGCATTCCATTCTAATTAAAATTTATATACGTGAGAGTAACATTAGGAGGAGAGGTCACTTAAGCTTTGCCGCCCTATTAAATCAAAACCAGGAAGAGGACAAAGACAAAAACACAAAGTCTTATACTATAACTAATATATTATTAGAATAATAGCAAACAAGCTTTGGCAATATTAGGGACACTTCGAAAAATCAACTTAAAAAAAAGCTAACTATACACCATGCTAAAATCGACTAAACTATTTACTATATTGTACTGTCAAGATGGCGTCGATAAAGCGGCGCTCTTTTGACCCTTTATTATTTGATTTAGTTTTAAATAGCTATCGTATCACAAAGCCATCTATGCAAACAAGGCTTTAATTTTTGAGTTATAAGAAAGAGGCCATATTAACCGGATTACTCTCACGTACTATATTCCAAAAGGGGATTAAAAAAACATTTTATTATTTTGCTATTATTTTTCAGATAAAATTTCCTTTTAAATTTGAAAACAAAATGCGATTCAATTAAAGTATACAATATCGTATACGTAACACTATCCTTCCGGTTTCGAACAAAAAAACAACGGTGGTATACGACACGGCTTTTTAAACAAGCCACTCTGAATTTTTTATAATATAATTGCTAATTTGCCTCGTCTCCCTCGTATCCCGTTCCAGGATAAATTTCCCTTTTTTCCCCGAGCTTTGTTAAAATTTCTGGATTATCTCTCCTTTTACCTGATGAATTATTATTGTTGTTTTTCTCATTTCATTTCCTTCCGCATCTTCATTCGAATCTGCTTTAATTATTTCCCCTTCGGTAAACAAAGGCCCTACTGCTCGTAGCTTCCGTTTGTATTTTGTTTTATAATAAATATCAAAGCTATTGAGTTCCAATAGTATAACTATTCATATTTAACAGTATCTTATATATTTTTGTAATTTTTAATAATTTATTACAGTCTGTCAAAAGTCCAGAAGTAAACATTGGGTAGATTTTACGACAGTTGCCACTGTAAGCAAGCTTTTTATTCGTTTTTGTAGTTATAAGGAAGATGTCGCCGGACATCTCCTATTTAAATTTTCCTCTGTCGCTTCTTACGAAACCTACGGGATGAAATGGGGTAGGTACTAGATATCCCAAGCCGCCACTAAACAGCTAATTGAAATAAACATTCATTTAAAAGCAACAAACAATAGGTTCTCGCTTCTATATCATCAATTCGCACCTTTGAGTACCTATTAAACCAAATTCGCACCTCATTGGTCTTCAGAGAGATAGGAATATAATAAGGTAGGTACCAATATATAAAAGCGAAACTCGGAGAAGGATAGAGACAAAAAAACAAAGTCGTATGCTGTTACTAATATATTAAGAAAAAAATAGCAAACAAGTTTTGGCAATAATTAGGAACATTTCGAAAAATCTGTACTAAAATATTTACTATAGTATCAACTGTTAAAATGGCGTCGATAAAGTATACCCCATTTCATCATTTATTAATTGATTGACCGATGAAGAGCTATCGTATCACAAAGCCATCTATTCAAACAAGGCTGTAGTTTTTGAGTTATAAGAAAGTGACCATATTACCCTCACGTACTATAGAATACATTTTTTATCATTTACGATGGTCGAATCATGTGAAACCCACGGGAGAAGGACTAAGGAAAAGATGGCCACAGCCCTACGTCATTCTATCCACGACAGAGCTTTTTTTAATTAAAGTGTGTTGTGAAGTCATTTTTTTTTTCATTTTTATCGATGATCTAAATTCAAATCCTCACATTCATTACTTTAGAAGTCACAAAGTATGACGCATGCAAATTTATCTCTTGTCTCATTTACATACAGCGTGTTAGGACATGTCCCAGCACGTGCCGCGCAACGTGACACGGGGATTAAATTTATTTTCAATATACTTACTAGATTGGTCAGAGATTTTTCCGTTGCAGTGGATTCCAATTCACACTTTAATTATATTGAGTAAATAGTTAAGCCAGTACAAATATTGTAACGTTTCAATTTCCTTTGTCTGGTGTTTATTTAATTATTTAAAATAGCATGTCTTAGTTTATGTCTCTCTTTTCATTATATGACAATAGAAAGAGACAGCTCTACGGATGATTGATAATTACTAATTTAATTAAACGATATTCGTCGATTATAAATAAGGCCGTATATTATTATGATCTATATATATATATTTAAGAATCATTGCTAATTGTGTAATATTTAATTTATAATGTATATATCTTTATGTGGTAGCTAGATGGTTAACGCTCGCTGTCAATATAACAGAACGCGAGTAACCCGGGTTCGATCCCCGCCGGCACCAATGAAATTGTTAATTGCAATTTTAAGTGCTGATTTACCACGTGCTCGGCGGTGAAGGAAAACATCGTGAGGAAATCTGCATGTCTGAGGAATAAGCGAAAAAAATATTTCGAAGACATGCGAAATTCGCCAACACGCATCGGGGCAGCGCAGCGGACACTTCCTTGCCCTAAAACCCTCTCAGAAATGAGGGAAGGCCTGTGCCCAGCAGTGGGACGTATATAGGCTGTAACTTTACTTTAATTTTATATCTTAATAACCACATAAATCTTTGGTTCATTGTGGTTATTAAGGAGCCCAAAATAAATTAAAAACTGAACACTAAGTAAATTTAACGTTAAAAAATAAAAAGATTGGATTTGTCCGTACTAAATTAGAGTACAGTTTATTACTAAATAAAAATCAGTAGGAGTAGCAGCTGAACAAAGGTTGTTGCCAAGACCGTGAAAAAATGCATCTCCTTTCATCGAATAGTATAGGACTACCTATGACACCACTAACGAAAGTGTAATTGATTGGTAACATAATGATAATTTATTTTGGGTAATTTATTTTATATAATATAATTATTTTATATTTATATAGTATAAAATATTTCTATCTTTAATATTATATATTTTTAATATATATACTAAGTTGTCTTTTTTATTTGCTAAGAAAAATAAAATGGTGTCTGATAATATGTATACCAGTCATAAAATAAAAGATTGGGTGCGTTCGGCAGAAAAAAGCGCTAGCAAGCGCTTGTAAGCAAAATGGCGATCGTAAGCGGTAAGCGCTGTCAAATCGTAAGTAGCTATTTTCCTCCAGGACACGATGTTAGTTTTAACCGGGGAATCTAACCTAATTTAAATATATGTTTGTAAAGTATTCATATTAAAAACTTACCAATCATGAGTTTTTAATAGCATGTATATGTTTATTCATGTCATTTTATTACTTAAAACTAATATTGCACAAAACAACTTATAAACTCTACTTCAAAACAAACAAATTAAATAAGCAAAATGGCGGATTGTGTCAGCGCTACTGAAGTAGCAATCGTGTCCTGGCCGAAAACTATTTTAGCGCTTATAAGCGCTTGCTAGCGCTTTTTTCTGCCAAACGCACCCAATGGTGTGTGTTTATCTTAACAAATAATACCTAGCTTTAAAAACAACTCACTCCCTCTCAAAGGAATGGAAAAGGAATGGCAGTGACAGTGGGTACGGTACCCACTGTCACTGCCATTCCTTAGCCCAATATCAATTCACCCAATACCTTTACTTTTGCAAGTAGACCGATTACGTATTATAAAAGATTAATAACAATACCCATATAATAAATAGCATAGAATAAAAATATCTTCTTTCGTCTACCAAATTATGCCCGGGTCATTCTCTCTTAACGGGAGGGTCAAGCAAAAAACAGAGACGGTCTCAAGCAAGATGTCCGGTGCAGTTTGTCTTCATTGGCGACAGGTTTATTGCAGGGGTGCGGTAAATAATATCAACGCGAGAAAATACTTCATGCAACATTCATAGAAATCATCAGTAATACAGGCTGATTTTTTTTTCTTAATTGAATTTATGCCATTTTTTATCTATTGCGTTTTCTAAACGATTACAAAGTGGAAAATAGAAAACCTCATAAAAAGCATAATAATTTTTTCGTTTTATTAAAAATCTTTCTGTCACTCGCGCTTGAAATATATTTTTCTTCGTTTTTTTAAAAAGTAACAGGTGATGTATTTTTATTATCAATAATTAATTTTTATTTATCTAACTAATTTTTAGTAATAATAATAAAACATTTGTTCATTACCACTAATAAAATTACAGTGAGCAGTACACGCAGAAATAACCAAAATTACAAAGTGTAGTAATGAATGGGCTCTATCTCAGCATATATGTTGCAGTTGCCTACAACGCTGTTATTCTGCCAGCGCCCAACAAATGAAGAGTACAGTACGCGCGCATCCCTGCTTATATTACATTTAATCACAACTGTTCATATTAGAGTACATCTCGCGGTTTCCCAAGTATTAGCGAGTATTAACCAGTTCATTAGTAGTTAAAATATTTTTAATTGTCATAATTTTTTCCATAAAATTTATATTTTTAATAATTATTGCAATAATACAACTAATAGTAACAAACAGAGTATTAAATGATATTTATTTTACAGGTTCAAATGGAACATACTTCTGCGTTAGTCTAATACAGAAAGATCGATGATTCCAATTTTTTTTCTAGTGTGCGAAATATTCTGGACCTGGACACTGCCGGCCATTGCAACTGGTATAATATATATTTAGTATAAATAATTTTTTTGACTTTGTATATATATATTTTTACTTTTGAATATATATAAAAAAATAATAAACCTTTTTGATTTATTATCGTTTTTATCTATTGAAAAATCATACCCCTAATGTAATTCTCTCTCTAGACTCCACATCATGATCAATAGCTGGTATATCTTACACAATACAATTACATTGTTAATGCTACTATAAAATAAAAAAGTGCTAACTGAAACGGAAATTAAATCTTTCCGAATCCGCACCGGTTTACGCTCAAATAAAGTATAGTGGCCGATTGTTTCTTTTGATATTTTTGTATCAGGCACAGTTAGTGCGGAGACGGATATTATATACGATACGATTCAATAGGTGGCGCTAGTGGTATTTTAAAACTCAGTATGGTTATGCCGTATTAGATAAATGGTATATTGTCAGGTACGAGTACATCTTCACTTCATCCCGTAAAAGGTGTCGTAAGAGGAAACAAAATAGGTGTTTTTGTAAAGCCTGTTCACACTTGTCAGTGTGGGACGGTTTAATATTAATAAATTTCTATTATATATCTTTACAATTTCAATGCGTTTACTTTGTAAAATTGTCTTACCGAGAACGAGAACGAAGAGTTATTCCATTTAACGGAAACATTTTGTTGATCTTAATTTTATGAGTCGATTTAACAGTTGACCTGTTGAGTTGTTAAAGAAAATATAAATTCAATTAAAAAGCAATTTATTTAAATCAATACATTTACGTCACTCCTTGAAAACTAACGACCCGTATACTATATAGGGAGGAATGTAAGCTGTTATTTTACCTTCTTTTCTATTTTATTGGTTTGTTTCATATAAATAAAAATAACGTTTACTCTTGAATGTCGTCAGGTTTTTTTCAAAACATCTAAATAAAGAATATTTGTGCATAAATCTGAACGACAACGTAACAAACAAGCCTTATAAGCAACGCAAATCATGAAAAATTCGCTAAAATATGTGTGACGTTCTATTACAGAGTAATACTCACCACCCTGTGTGACTATGTAAGTGGATTCTCATAAATACCTCGAGGCAGGAATTATCACTGCTACTATTGGACTCTAACAAGAATTATGAGTGGGCAGCAGGCGCCGGACAGAATGTGGAGGAAGCCGGCATCAAATTGAGGTTCGAATGGACCATAGCGGTATAATCTCATTAATTTGTGTTTTTTTTTTTTGTAAAATAAACTGGCAAAACGCAACATTTCTATGAGAATACACACAATACATCAAGATTATGTATATTTATTTATTTGATTGTATGGATATTTATTTAAATGTTAGTATATGTATATACTTGCCTATATGTATAAGTGTTTAATTATAATATGGTTATATGTATATCTGTGTGCTTACATATGTTAATATTATCCCATTTAAGCGTAAATAATTTCCTAAGTCAGCCATGACAAACTTTTTAAATTAAGTATTGTTTTTAATCAAAGGTTTTGTTATTTTTTTTTCTTTTCATACTTCTGATTTGTGCTAAATTGTGGAAAGTGGATGACTATTATTGACCCTATGTAAGCATATTATGTAAGATTTTTCCACAGAATGAAGGCTGTTGTTATCCGTAATAAATAAAATAAAATAAGATTAATAATTAAAAAAAATCATTGCAATCCATTTTTAGTCCAATACTGACCATGAACATCTGCAGAGATTGTGTTTTTATTAATGTCTCGGATATAACAACAAAACAAAGTCGCTCTTCGTAAACAAATTATAAGAGGTATTCTGTAAGGATTTACTTTAGATGCACTTATTTAATATTGGAAAACGTCTAATTTACGGAAATCCACTATGTTAAAAATGTTTGCATACCGTGAAATATTTTAAAACAGTGAGTTCACGACTTATATTTTGCGTGACCAAATTTATTATTTCAATATATCATTCAAATATTCTGACAATTTCGGATCTTTTCAAATTACTGGCAACCACAGTGGAGGCGAACCTTTGTGGCGTTCCAGTGGAAAGCCTATGTTCAGCTGTGAGCCTGTGTGAGGCAGAACGATGTTTATATCGACGATAGATCTTTCTATCTCAATTGAAGTGTCCCATGTACCTAACTGCTTTCTAAATAATAGATTCTTAATCCATTCGAATGCAATATTTGTAGAAATTTCAAATTATTGTTTCTCTGCATGAACTGGATATACTTTAAATGGGCGTTTTAACTGCAATCTATGAACTCGTACAATGTCACCTACTACCTAGACTTCTTCTGGGTAGAAAGTAACATTGTATAAATTTTCTGCTGCTACGTGGCAGTGAATCTACTGCTTTGATCCATTGTATATGGTATGGATAGACTGATTAATTAAAGTATTTGAGCCTCTGTAATTTTCTTTGTTTAAGATTGGTCACAGTGATCCATAGGTTATAGTAATTGCTGACCATCAAGTGCACTGTTTTCACTTGTGACCTTGTGACGTAGACTTTTTTTTAGGATAGCGTAACAAACGAGCACACTGTCTACTTAATGGCAAGCGGTTGTTGTGGCCCATAGACATCGACATCTATCCTCAGATACGAATCAAAACGCAAATGCGTTGTCACCCATAAGGACTAAGATGGAGGATCACCATACGAGACACAGCAGCGTTAAGCTGCTATTTTACGCTCGTATTCTGTGAGGGCATGGTCCTTCCCTGGTCGAGCCGACCCATTCATGTTACAACTATACTACTGATATAGCTGCAGCATGGCTTTATCACCTACAAAACATTTCACATTTATTGACTTCTTAGTGGGAAGTTATTGTATAATGGGTCCAACTTTGCAAATTGGAAATTTTAACTTAAATCCACATTTCAAGGTCTTTAGAGTCGAATAGCATGGTTCTTAAGAGGATGTCCGTGTGTGCGCACATGTATATATGTATGCTCGAATTCAATTTTTGCCTCGTGTATCTCGAGAACAAAGATTGATATTGACGTGAGACCAGTTTCATTTCACGCATAGTTATGTAACTTACACTTCACTAAATTTTGAGCAAAATCGGTCAAGTCGTTTTTTATGCCGAATGAAAAATTGTATAAAATATTAAAACATGATATTTTTTTATTCTTTCCACTGGAAAGTTAGTAGTGTGGACCTTTCGGATCGCACCTAAACCGTTTTTTAATAATATGTAAAGAAAATGTACCTATGTATATGAGTTGAAAAACTTAAATATTACTAAACTAAATAGTATAAAATTTTTACGTATGACCACGGAATAGATAAAAGTACAAGAAGTATAACAAAAAAATGCACATTAATAGGAGAAAACAAATATACCTATGTATAAAACTTCAACTTCATATTGGTACAAATGGTAACGGAGCGCCTATATAGGTATATATCCAAATTGCGGCAACCACAGTGTTGGCGTTAATTGGACTTTTTAAGTACTTTTACATCAGCCAGATATACTTTGACATATACTATTGAATACTAGATCTCCCCCTGTTGCGATGCGATAATAAAAATGTACGAGTATTGTTCGGTAATCTCGGTAGTACTCGGTTAAAACTGTGAAAACAATACGCAGAATCAATCAGCAAGTGTACTCAATATATCAAACTACACAACTTTAAATTCAAAAATTTTGCATATAAAAGAAGTAACGCTATTGAATGTTGTTCAATAAGTAAGTTTTGATTATGACTGGCGGGTATCATTTTTTTAGCACTACAATTTTGATAATGCCAATTCAAAATATATCAGAGTGACAGTATTAAGACCGTATTTTTACTTAAATGCGTCCTTTTAAATATGAAAAAATAAGTTTAGATATAAATAATGCCAGCTCTCATCTTATAAGAAAACTATATTAAACTTTAAGAGATTTTTTTTAATTCACTGACAAAAAACCCAATAACCGATTATGGCCAAGGTAAAGTATGAATTTTTAAATATAGGGTATACATAAAAGTCAAAAATGCACATACATACCCGTGCATATACACACTCACACATAAAGATATATTATATTATATAGATTTTACCCCAGACTATTAATACCACGTTGTGTTGAAATAAAAGTGTTAATCAAAACAAATACGTAATTTGTTTAGACTGAAATAATCCTAGCATTCAATCAAAATAAGATGGTGCAATACATATAGTATCATGATAATGAAATTTCTGAACGAAATATTATTCACCCCAAGTTCCACTAATCCGTAGTTTCTCCCCGAAATGCGGTTAAATGCAACTATTTTTGGTAAATTGCAGTAAAAGGGAGATTTAATCAAATCAGTACGTACAACGATAGACAGATAATCGAATATTACGATCCACTTTAGTTTTTTGCAGCATCTCCCGTATATGACTCGGCGCTATTTTGAAAAATGGCATATTACTCGAATAAGGTTAAAAAATTGTACGATTTCTTAGTATTGGTCTTTTTGGATATTTCGCAATTGTTCAATATTTTTTTATAATATTAAGTGAAGCATTATGCAACGTTGTTTTATAGAATAAGGGTGACAAACGAGCACACAGTCCACCTGATGGTTGGTGGATGCTGTGGCCCATAGACATTTACATTTAACCTCGATTAAGAATCAAAACGCAGATGCGATGCCACCCCTGAGGACTGGTATGGAATGCCTCGTTTCCAGTAAAATAGGGTATTCGGTTGCCTACAATCACCATACCAAAGATAGAAGCATTAAACTACTATTTTACGCTGGTATTCTGTGAGAGTATGGTCCTCTCCGGTCGAGCCGACCCATTCGTGCTACAACTATACTACCAATATACTCGGTATTTGTAGCATGTAGCAAAAAATTGAACTAGCAAACGAGATTGAGGATGACTTTTTTATACGATAAAGGTGACAAACAAGCACACAGTTCACCTGATGGTAAGTGGTTGCTGTGGCCCATAGACTACATCTATACTCGTTTGCGAATCAAAATGCGGATGCGTTGTCACTCGTGAAGACGAAGATGGAATGCCTCTTTTCCAGTAAAAAGGGTCTCCAGTTCTCTACACTCATCATACGAATCATAGCAGTATTAAGATTCTATTTTACGCTGGTATTCTGTGAGAGCGTGGTCCTTCCCCGATGCTAAAACCATACGTGCTACAACCATAATATAGCGGCAGCGTGGCTCTACCACGTATCTCTCTCTTTCGTTTATGTCTGTTCGAGTCGAATTTGGTAATCGAATTTAAACTAACTTCATGATTAGCTAGAGACTTAAAAAATTGAACATAGCTTGGATAACATTGTAAAAATATAAAAAGTAAATGGTATCTTAAAAAAAATGTAATATATATACATGATTTTTCAATTTTTCATTATCTTCGTATGTTATCGTCAAATTTTTTAAAGTCTTGTTAATAGCTCGTTGGATCTATAAAAATAACAGAACTATAGACAATACCTAGGACAATTACAATAGTCGCAGAAGGTCTTTGCCAGAAATTATACTTAAACTTATGCAGCTGTGGAAGGAAAAGTGTTATATCGCATTATCTTATAAAGAATCATCATCATCATCATCATCATTAGCATCATCATCAACAACCCGTTAAAGTTCACGTTGTCCAAGTCGACATAGTCTTTTTCAAATTTTAGGCACGATTTACCTTAATCGCCACGCTTATCAGGTGATTTAGCGATCGGGGTAAAAGAAATCTAGCATCTGCGAGTACTGCTCCTAGTAAACTGGGTGGTCATACCGATAAATACCCAATAAGATCCGATAGATGCCATGAGATCTTATTGGGCATTTTCTATAGTTACCTCTTACGACACCCACGGGATGAAATGGGGGAATTATAAAAGTGTTCTGCGCCTTCGACCACGTCACCAACGAGGCCGTCTAACTATAATATATTATAGCGGAAACTGGTTTGTGTTGATATTTTAACGAAGTTCAATAGTAGGTTATAACGTCCTTCCAATTCTATTAAAGCAATAAAAGCTCTAGAAATATTTTAAATAAAACTTAATAGTTGATATTAAAATACATCCTATATACGTCCCATTGCTGGGCACAGGCCTCCTCTCATTTCTGAGAGGAGGTTCAAGGTTTTAAGGCAAGAAAGTGTCCGCCGCGCAGCCCCATTGCAGGTATCATCACAATGTTTTCCTTCACCGCCGAACACGTGATAAATCAGCACTTGAAAATTGCAATTAACAGTCACATTGGTGCCGGCGGGGATAGAACCCGGGTTGCTCGCGTACTGTAAAATTTACAGCGAGCGTTTAGCCCCTCAGCTACCATGATCCTTTTTTATTTTTTAAATAAATATTTAAAATATTTGTGATCTACATTATCACAGTTTAGAATTAAAACAAAACTTTTTTATTCCTATATTTTTAAATGTCATATATAAATTTATTACAAATTAATACTAATTGAAATTAAAAATTACAGTAGTAATGAATCATCAAGATATTTCATGCTGAAGTTCTATCTCTACAAAGCACTGCAATTAGGAATACATGTTTTAAATTTAAAAGACCTTTTATACACTGTTCATGTTTACGTGCGCATAAAATAAGCTATATAAATTCCGTTTCTTATTTCTTTGTCAATTTAGCTTACCAAACAAGCGTAGTAAAAAAAGACGCAAAATTCTATTTGCGACTCATAAATCATACATTACCTGGCAAGTATTACTGCGAGCGTAAGGGTTGCGACTGTGACAGGCAATTTGTCATGTGACCGCTCATCCGTGGATGCGGAGACGAGATTCGAGGATACCCTTTTGGGGAATTTTATTATTGTTACGCTTTGTGGTTTCCTTGTTACTCTATTGAAGGAAACTTGAAATGGTGTTCAAAGGTATAAAAATATATAAAAGGTGTTAATCTGTTACCTCTTTTTAAAGAGATGTATATATATTATATGAGAAAAAAAAAAGAAAATAACTTTATTCGATATTATAAGGTGTTGCTTATTTAAATTAAAAACTGCATTTCACTACGAAAAAAGAACTACATCATCATCATGGTTATAGCCCTTCACAGCTCTACTGCTGAACATACGAGTAGGTTTCCCCAAGGAATTTTACAATGAACAGTCCTGAGTAGTATGCAAGAGTCATAAGTATTCGAAAAATCTTTACCATAACAGGGGCAGTCAACATTCAGACTGTTAGTCTGTCGGTTTTAGTAAAGGACTGTTAATTGTGAGGGAAAACTTTTCAGATTTCCCAAACAATTCTCTGACTGATTGATTAAGGAAATTCCATTCAAAAAGACTGATGTTGGGAGGCAGCATGCTCTCCCCAAACCTTCCACTTAGTGCGCTGAGTATGAGTTAATTTTATAGAAAAACAAATGCCTATTTCTAGTGGAAATAAATCAACTTCATTTTTCTGTCGTCTGTACTCGTAAAAAGAGCTTGGAGAGTCTTCTTTATTCATTGAAGACTGCACATATTATGACAATAACGTAGCAAAAAATATACGATAAAAATAAAGGCGAAATAAATTTTACAGGGAAAATAATGGACATCCAATTAGACCGTCCAGAGCAATATTTCCTTAATTAATTAAACATTATTCTAAATCATTGAAACGTTACCCTTCTGTAATCCTTCCCTCGTCAGGGTAAAATAACACGCATGTGGGGTAAAAATGGGTCACGCGGTATAAGCTTTAATCTGTTTAATTAACATGGAAAAAAAGGTTCGATTTTCACCCAGCGGGCATACAGCTAATGGTGTGTTAATACGGGGGATGGAATTACTATAGAAATGTGCAAACACAATTCTTGCACACATAACTAAGTTATAACTTATTTAAATTACTACTATATGTACTAATGAAACAAGGTAACTTTACCTTGGCTCTTTAATTTTGGAGGATGACATTTTTACCTATGTTAACTGACTGACGGCTTCCAGTAATTCCCGTTTATATATTACTTTTGTATATGTCTTTTGTGTAACGTATTTATTGATATACATAGAATGAATGAATGAATGATGAAGGTTTGAATAAAACAGGAAACACGTATGTGTATGGCTTACATGATGTAATTGTTCAGAGTATAGATGTGAGTCTATGTGACGTAATGCGATACGAGATATATATTAATATATAATAATCCTAGTGTAGAAATGTTTAAAAAAATACTTATATCTACTTATTTATAGCTAAGGGGCACATGTCATAGGTTAGTAAGAGCATAATCTGTCAAGTTCTTTTGATTTTTCCTCAGCACTATTTCAAACGTTTGTTAGCATTACTAACGAGACGTAACCGACTCTTGAATTCGTAACGAGTTTACACTGACCTGCCACTGACAATGGTATATAAAGAGGAAACCATAAAAAATGAAGGACTTTAGTAGTGGTCGCAGTATTTTGCAGCAAAACATTTCTATTGAGAATCAACTGACCGTTTTCTGTTGAAACTAACGAGGGCTTAGTCGGCGATTAACGCGGGGTTTTATGAATAAAACGATAGAGATTTTGTTTGATCGAATAAACAAAATCAAAAGGTAATTCAATGTTGGAATCCTATAAATGTGTTAAATTATAAGCTAGATATGTTAATAATAAATTACAACCTTGTTTATCCACATAGGGAGTGATAAAATTTAAAATTTTCCGAAATTGTTTACAATTTTATATTCTTAATTATTTTTCAATGGCTATTTTTTATAGATAATTAAACTATTTTCACTTAACTTTATCATACAATAAGAATTTCTTAAATTAGATAGTATATATAAGTCGTTTTTTATTTCGTTTGGGTATATTCCTCTACGTACACGTGTACATATTTATTGGCTCAATAGTCATTACTTACACTAGGATTTTCTCCTGTATCGTGGAGGTAGTTTACATACATAAATTGCACAAGGACAAACATCACACAGACCCGGAACAATTACTTGTAGGCCATAGAAACTACACCTGTTCGGTGCGGGATTCGAACCCGCGGCCCTCAGCGCTGTAACTCTTTGCTAAGCCACTGCGCCACGGTGCCGTCAAAGCTCAGAGCGTCGAAGAGTCCGCTATGAGCTTACAGTCTGAAATAAAGATCCATAATATATTAGTATTATTAAATGAACTTGCCGGTTTTGGATTATTGCTCTCTTGTTTGACTTTAGTAACGTGTTAATTTCGAGTTATTGCTCTCTTGTTTGACTTTAGTAACGTGTTAATTTTTGGTTATTGCTCTCTTGTTTGACTTTAGTAACGTGTTAATTTTGGGTTATTGCTCTCTTGTTTGACTTTAGTAACGTGTTAATTTTGGGTTATTGCTCTCTTGTTTGACTTTAGTAACGTGTTAATTTTTGGTTATTGCTCTCTTGTTTGACTTTAGTAACGTGTTAATTTTGGGTTATTGCTCTCTTGTTTGACTTTAGTAACGTGTTAATTTTTGGTTATTGATGTCTTGTTTGACTTTAGTAACGTGTTAATTTTGGGTTATTGCTCTCTTGTTTGACTTTAGTAACGTGTTAATTTTTGGTTATTGCTCTCTTGTTTGACTTTAGTAACGTGTTAATTTTGGGTTATTGCTCTCTTGTTTGACTTTAGTAACGTGTTAATTTTTGGTTATTGCTCTCTTGTTTGACTTTAGTAACGTGTTAAATTTTGGTTATTGCTCTCTTGTTTGACTTTAGTAACGTGTTAATTTTTGGTTATTGCTCTCTTGTTCGACTTTAGTAACGTGTTAATTTTTGGTTATTGCTCTCTTGTTTGACTTTAGTAACGTGTTAATTTTGGGTTATTGCTCTCTTGTTTGACTTTAGTAACGTGTTAATTTTGGGTTATTGCTCTCTTGTTTGACTTTATTAACGTGTTAATTTTGCTTGTTACCGTGGGTTTGGGTTTCGTAAGAGGCGATAGAGGGAAACAAATCGGAAGATGAGCAGCAGCGTCTTCCTAATAACGAATAGAAACAAAAACTGCGTTTGTGAACCCGCTTGCCAATTGTGGCAGCTATGGCAAATATCCCCCTATGATGCAAACCATGTGGGAGGCCTATTTTCAGCAGTGGAGTTTATAAATAGGTAACGATAAATATTTTGTTATGCAATTTGTTATAATATTGTTATTATATTTTGTTATACGTGGTAGCTCAAATGGTTAACACTCGCTGTAAATATAACAGAACGCGAGTAACCCGGGTTCGATCCCCGCCGGCACCAATGAAATTGTAAATTGCAATTTTAAGTGCTGATTTACCACGTGCTCGGCGGTGAAGGAAACATCGTGAGGAAACCCGCATGTCTGAGGAATAAGAGAAAAAAATATTTCGAAGACATGTGAAGTTCGTCAATACGCATTACGGCTGCGCGGCGGACACTTCCTTGCCCTAAAACCCTCTCAGAAATGAGGGAAGGCCTGTGCCCAGCAGTAGGACGTATATAAGCTGTAACTTTACTTTTACTATTTACAATTTTTTATACAAGTTATCAACTTGCTGGGTGCAACAACGTACTGGAGCAGCGCGGCGGACTAATTTCTCCGTAACCTACTCAGAATTGAGACAACGACCATGCCCGGCAGTGGGCAACACAAAGGCTGTAATTTTGACTTACTTTTAAAGAAATATGATTTTATACGTTGTAAAGCCATGCTGCAGCTATATTAGTAGTATACTTGTAGCACGAATGGGTCGGCTCGACCGGGCAAGGACCACGCTCTCACAGAATACCAGCGTAAAATAGTAGCTTAATGGTGCTGTGTTTCGTATGGTGAGTGTAGAGAACCGGAGACCCTTTTTACTGGAAACGAGGCATTACATCTTAGTGCTCACGGGTGACAAGGCATCCGCATTTTGATTCGTAATCGAGGATAGATGTAGATGTCTATGAGCCGTAGCAACCACTTACCATCAGGTGGACTGTGTGCTTGTTTATCACCCTATCGTATAAAAAAATAATGAAAAATGAGCACTCGTTAAAGTAAATGCTATGACCCATAAACTTCGTTTTCTATTCACAATTGAGAATCAAAATGCAGATGCGTTGTTTTTTTGGTCTAACATGCGTCGTCGATTAAAAGGGGCCACTATGTGAAACGCAGCCGAAATCTGCTGCAATTTACTTTTAGTATTCTGTGCGATCTGTCCCTCCTTGGTCGAGCCGACCCATTCGTGTTATCTTATAATATATAAAACAAAATACAAAACAAATTATAAATTTTTTGTTTTGAACTTTGTTTAATTAGTTAGTTTTTTTGTTAGTTAATATGTATAATATGGTGAAGTGATATATTTATTTGGTGTGATATGTTTAAATATTTTAAATATATTATATATATATATATATATATATATATATATACTAGGTGTCTCAAAAGTAAGTTCACATTTGCTTATCTTATTACGCGAAAGCAACTATTCTGAGGGGCGCGGGGGGTATACAAAAAACGGTAATTCGGCGACTGTAGCGCGTAGAAAATTCTGCAGTATTCGACATATTCGTCACTTAAATGATGCGCCTAGCACTCGTCTCATTGCAAAATGGGTTGAGAAGTTTGAAGAGACTGGGTCAACTCTGGAGAAACCAAAATCTGGGCGACCAAGAACATCAAGAACAGCCGAAAACGTGGACAGTGTTACTCAGTCTATTCGAGATGATCCAAACCTCTCGATTCGGAAGCGTGCTGTTGCTTTAAATGTGCACAGATCTTCATTATGCCGCATTTTACACAAAGATTTAAAGCTGCACCCGTACAAAATTCAGTTAGTGCAAGAACTGAAGCCTCAAGATGCTGGTCAGAGGCTTGCCTTTGTAAATCAGATGATTGAGCGCTTTCCAACGTTCACCAACATCTTGTTTTCCGATGAAGCCCATTTTCACCTGAATGGGCATGTAAACAAGCAAAATTGTCGTTACTGGAGTGCAACCAACCCAAAACAAAAACATCAGAAACCGCTACATTCACCCAAAGTCACCGTATGGGCAGCGATGTCGGCGCGAGGAATTATCGGCCCTTACTTTTTTGAAGATGGAAGGGGACGCACACTCACAGTGAATTCAGAGCGTTATGTGGAGATGTTAGACGAGTTTTTCGTACCCCAACTGCAAAACTTTCCTGGTTACAACCAAAGAACATGGTTCCAGCAGGATGGAGCAACTTCACACACGTCCAACAGATCTCTGCCTCGAGTTCGAGAAATTTTTCCGAACAAATTAATCTCCTGGCGAGGTGACATAAATTGGCCTCCACGGAGTCCCGATTTAACGCCTATGGATTTTTTCCTGTGGGGTTATGTCAAATCAAAAGTTTACGCTAATAAACCGACTTCCCTGGCACAATTAAAAGAAAATATCCGTCATGAAATGGCAGCCATCACGGAGACTACCTGCCGAGCTGTCATAGGCAATTTTAGTGCCCGACTAAATGAATGCCGAGAGCGCAACGGTTTACATTTGGACAATGTTATTTTTAAAAAATAAATTCCCAAACAGTGTACTTCAATATAAAATAAACATTTTTTCAATAAAGCTAAGACTTTTCTTTTAAAAAAAAGATTTAAATGTGAACTTTCTTTTGAGACACCTTGTATATATATATAAATATTATCTGGTAATGTTTTCGTTTATTTCTGGTAAAAAAATGTATTTGTACAGAACGCCTTTAAACCGTTGTCATATCATGTTGTTATATAACAAAGTCAAATGACGATAATATTTTCTGTGATAAAATAATTTTTTTAATGTTTTTGTATTCAAGTCAGCGAAATACGTATATTTTTTACGTGGTAGGGCCACGCTGCAGTTATTTTAGTTGTAGCACGAATGAGTCGGTTCAACCAGGGTAGGAGCACGCTCTCACAGAATACCAGCGTAAAATAGCAGCTAAAGGCTTTGGTGTTTCGTATTGTGAGTGTAGAGAACTGGAGACCCTTTTTACTGGAAACAAGGCATTCCATCTTAGTCCTCAGTGGTGACGACACATCTGTATTTTGATTCTTAATCGAGGTTAAATGTAGATGTCTATAGGTCACAGCTTCCACTTACCATCAGGTGGATTATGTGCTCGTTTGTCACCCTTATTCTATAAAAAAATAAAAACACAGTGACAACTGCATCCTGCGCAATAACTGAATTTATAAATCGTAGATTGATTAACCAACACGTTAAAAAAGAGGAACAAGACTTTCTCGTATTAAATTGACATAAAATAAAATAAATTTCCTGGATTATGTGAGAATTTTTTTTAATAAAATAGAGTGACGTTCGAGCTATTTGTCCTCGGTATAGTAAGTAATGTAGCTCATAGATACATACAGATGAACTTCAGACAGGGTTTCAGATGCGAGGTTACCGCTGAGGGCTAAGATGAAATGGTTTACAAACACCAAAACATCACGGAATTTACTTTGAACTATTTTTCGTAATATATTCACATAAGTGTTGGGCGTTATCCACACTATATGGAGTGACAATCTGATGAAACTTGGACTCAAAACCATACTTTGTCGCAATGTAAAAGGGAATCCTACGTTCAGCAGTAGACTTGATATGGGCTGTGATAATTTTGATGATAATCACATATTATTATTGGGAATTATCTTTGTCTAAAATTATAAAGTTACGTGAATCGAAGTACCCAAACGATTCTTAAATAAAACATTAAACCTTGTGAACAGATGGGCTCCAATTATCTCCTTTCATTAGATCTTTAAGGACAATTACCTTGTAGATGGCAGTTTCGGGTGAAATGCACCTGAGACCCTAACAATTGGAGGTGTGACTGTGCTTTGAAAATAACGTCTGATTAAATTACAGTGTTGTTTCAGAATCACCTTGTATAAAGAATAACGTGTGTTTCTTTTAGTTGTGTTTATTTAAATTCCTATATAAGAAAAATAGATAACTTCTCTTTTTCCTTTCATCTTCTTAGTCAACCTCCAAAAGTGGAATAAATATATATTATAATATACTGATCCATAGAAATTAAAAATATGAATATAATTCGTTTCGTATGCGTTTTTATTATTAGATTTAAAATTTTGTAACAAATGAAATGTATTAAAGCTGATGATGTAAATAAAAATGTTCTATATTCTACAGTAACAAAAAAACCTTGGCCCAGCTAAACCCGCTGCCTACTTTTAGTTTTCTATTACTCACGGAGTTGACTGGTATAAATGCCATTTTTATACAATTAAGTGGAGTTTTTACGCAAATAAGTACAGATGAATGTTGCAATTAACATACCAACTATGAAAATTATTTTTATTTAAAAATATAACAATTTGATTTGATTTTTATTTTCAAATAAAACATATACGTATAATATCATAATTTGTATTAAGCTGTAACTAAATTTTACATGCATTGGAATTCATAAAGAAACATATGCACCGGTTTTATTTTTTATCGATAGCTAATCGATAATATTTGCTTTGCTTTGTGTATCGTTAATCGTTATTTTTAGATCGAATTAACATTGTTCCATCTCTAGACACGCTAAACTTTAAGCTATCACTCGCACCGTGCTATAATGGAAAGACTGTAATTACAAGTAAACTTACGAACCCTTTACATTTTTACGAGATAACTAGAAATATCGCGTTTCATTGAAGAATGGATCTGCCAGGGGATATTTTCGCACTATGAGTTTTTACGATTTCAAATATCGCTTAAAACTGTACAAATCGTTGATAGACTTCAAATGGCATTTAGAAATTAAAATCATTCTAAGCCAAACAACCGTGTACTGCTGGTATAACAAGTTTCAGCACGATCAACTTATTTTGTGAGAGGATAAAACAAGCAGTCGCAATTTGACGGCTGCAACGGAAAGAAAACAACACGAAGAATTGTTCCTGGTCTGGACATTTGACCTTGTGCAAATTATGTATATAGAAGAAAATCCTAGTGTGGAAGTAATTTTTTTTAAATTATCAAAAATAAGCACACGTTGTGAACGGCGGTGGCGATAGAAATGTTCACGAGACTCACGAGCACTGCGGTGATAGATCGTGTTAGGTGACGTACAACCTCACCGATGATTAGAAGCAGACCCGCGTAGAATGGAGTTGAATGGGTTATTAATTTGAAACAGACTCGTCTTAGTATGCTTATGACACTATTACTGTTTACTAATCAAAATGAAAAAAAAATAATAATGAAAAAATGTTGACGGCTCCATGGCGCAGTGGCGTAGCAATGAGTTGCAGCGCTGGGGGCCGCGCGTTCGAATCCCATACGCAACAAGTGTTTGTATGGACTACAAATAATTGTTCCAGGTATGAATGGTTGTCTTTGTGCAATTTATGTCTGTAAACTGCAATTTATGTTTGTAAAATAATCGAGAATTTGGTTTACAAATAAAAGAAAAAATAAACAGGGTTTTTTGTAGTCATTTTGGCCACCATGAGTTAAAATCTTTTTGACACAATGCGCAATATGCTTTATAATAATATTTTGAGACTGAGGTAATAATGAACAAATAATTATTTATAGTCCAATCGGAAAAACTGCATATTCGTCTATGTTATGTGCGTTTTTCTTTTTCGGCAAATCAGAACTAGTTGAACGATTAGTTATCATCGTTGCGGACTGAATTTTCTAAATGACTTATTTTAATGTTATTATGAAAAAAGTAATAAACCCTATAAACTCACAACATATGCACGTCAAAAAACCATTAAAAACACCATCATACAATTAAAAGTACACATTCATTCATAACAAATTATAACCTCAAACGCCCGGACAAAATCCTAGCATAAAGATACTGTCACTTTATTTATTGAAATAAACTGTACCTACAACCGCTTGAAGAAATTGACTAAAGTGGAAGAGCTAATACATAAGATTTTTGTATTTTACAAAATGTACTTATTTAAACTGCAGCATGTAAGTTAGCTCTTGTACTAATTGAAAATGATGGTCGAATTGACGACGTCGATGCATGTCGATGTGGTGGGCGGCAACTCATCAGTCATCAGTCTCTCAAAAAAAATATTTTTGAAAATTGTTCAGCATGGTCCCTCATATTAAAGTAAAATAGATGAAAACGTATTATTAGTGTGTATTGCAAAACGCTACGTTCGCGGTTTTATAATCGTGAAACCTTCAATCGTGTTACAATACTATGCAAAATCATTTAAAAATAAACTCTATGACATAGGTATTTGATATATCGCACGAGTTTACAAATAAGTAGATCCTTAAACCGATTATTTCAGGCCTCGTCACAAACGTCGTGGTGCGTTCACGCGAAACTTGTTGTGAACTTCTCAGTAACAGATTACTGATTTTTCGCTCTGCGACAAAAAATAACATTGTGCTTTGTTAATATCACTCGCTATAAGGTATAAGAACTTTGTTGTTATTTTGGTAATACTTACTTTATTTATTTATTAATTTACTCCCATACTTATGTAATGTACGTGTTTTATAAAGAAATAAACAATTTTTAATTTTTCATCTTCAACTTCATTTGATAATGTCCTCCAGACTGAATTTCGATCACTGTGGCCAGTCTCAACGGATCAACAACGGGTGCGTTCGGCAGAAAAAAGCGCTAGCAAGCGCTTGTAAGCAAAAAGGCGATCGTAAGCGGTAAGCGCTGTCAAATCGTAAGTAGCTATTTTCCTCCAGGACACGATGTTAGTTTTAACCGGGGAATCTAACCTAATTTAAATATATGTTTGTAAAGTATTCATATTAAAACTTACCAATCATGAGTTTTTAATAGCATTTTATATGTTTATTCATGTCATTATATTACATAAAACTAATATTGCACAAAACAACTTATGAACTCTACTTCAAAACAAACAAATTAAATAAGCAAAATGGCGGATTGTGTCAGCGCTACTGAAGTAGCAATCGTGTCCTGGCCGAAAACTATTTTAGCGCTTATAAGCGCTTGCTAGCGCTTTTTTCTGCCAAACGCACCCGCGGCTTTACGCGCTTTCTCGCTCCCAACTCCCGGCTGCTGCTGAGAATTTCTTAGCAGAAAAACCACTGACACGAAAACTAATTTTGCCCGACCCGGGATTTGAAGCTGGGACCGCATGATCACTAACCGCCTTTACGCCCATTACACCTACGAGGCAGTCATTCGAGGGAGTCAATTCATTTGATGATTATGTTACTAGTACTTGAAGATAATACTATAAAATAGCTGCTGTACCTTTACCAAAGTCAGCGTGCTAAACACCTTCGCTCTAGTGAGCTTATGAATGAAATTGTTGAAATGGCAAGCAGGTTATTTGTCTGGAACCGTCCTGGAATTCCACATGATCCAGGTATTCTCTTTATTAAGAGCCACGTGCAATGGAGATTACTAACCACTTTTAGATGGCCTGGCCACATCGAATGAAAGCACTCTTAGATGTGTGGTTGTCGTAACGTCAGTTCTGTATAACTTTTACAAATACTATGTCCATAATATAACGATCACACGACTCAGTGATATGTAATAATAAAAATAATATGCTTATTTTCTTCTCAAACAATACAGACATTATGTTGTAACTATCATCTTTCTTAAAACGCTATCGTCTTAGATAGCCTTAGAAATGCCTAAATTACAGAATACCAGGACCTCACCCCGAGAATACATAATCATTTAATACTAGCAGTACTAGTAAAAAATACATTAGATAGCTAGGATTACTCTAATACAGCTATTAATATATGCTTAATTAAAGTAGGTGAGTGTGCCGTACCTCTACATTATGTAACGTAATTAACGCACACCCTCAGACACCCCAATTAGTATATCACGTTATAATAATAATACATACACTAAATTTTTAGTTAAACATTTTACTCACTGATTATTTATCAAATTAGTTATACCAATTCCGGAAGAATGTTGTGGTCGCAGTACAAATCCACGACCGCAAAGACTTTAACAAGCTGGAAATAAAGTTCATTTTTCTTTATTTTTATTGAATGACAGAATTAGTAAATAATACAAATAAAACTGCACTCTTAAAAGTCTTATTGCCTTAAGTTACGGTCCATTTCAGTTTGTTTTGACTGTACAGATTTAGTGCGACTGTAATTTACGTAGTTTTAATTATTTTTGGGATAAAAAATTACCTGTATTAAAAATGATAGTAATCGATTCTATCAATTAATTATGACCTTAAATAATAATTATTAAATACACTACATTAAAATCCTATTGCTGTATTCTCTAAAGAATGCAATGATTCTGAGTTACTTGCTTCTATGAATTCCTGAGTGTTTTGGAGGTGATCACTGCATCGAGTAGGGGACCGCTTTACATACCGGGTGACGAGTCGAGTACCACTCATTCCTATCAAGTAATATGGTCGATTCACTACCACTTCAGCTTACTGATCCGTTGGGCTTTGTCACTCAGGTGACATTAAGATTATATTGGTAACGGATTCTATCGCACAAAGAAACACCAGGTAAACTGCTCCCCAAAGCTTTCTAACGACTTTAATAGTCAACAGTGCAAAAACAGTCAACGGCCAACTTTATACGTGGTAGAGTCACGCTGCAGCTATATTATGGTTGTAGCACGAATAGGTCTGCTAAACAGAGAAATGGCGACACTTTCACACAATACCAAAGTGAAACAGAAGCTTAATGCTGCTGTGCTTCTTATGGTAAGTGTAGAGAACCTAAAATCCTTTATACTGGAAAAGAGACATTCCATTTTACTCCAATTTTTTATTAACCGTCAGAATGTAAGTTTCTTAGAAATAGTTAAAAACTAAATAAAGATATTTACAGTATTTTGTAGTCAAATAAACATATTATTTTGTGTATACTTTTAAATAAAAAAATCAGATTTAAAATTTTAACATTTCTTTCATTGATCAATATCCGTATAATGAATATTAACATGTTATTTTACAGCAGTATGAAGAAAAAGATCCGTAATATTTTATTCAGACAAACCCATTTGAGATCAAAGAAAAAACAAAATAAGATGCCGCATTCACCGCATCATTTTCACCCCTATTTCCACGTAATAAAAAAACAAATGACAATTGCGAAACTTTGACAGTAAGGGCTCTTTCACACTAAATGAAGAGGAATTTTTAGTAGACTATAAACGCTATTTGTTGGTAAGTGCTTAGATATTTTGATGGAAAAATATGATGACATAAGTGATGAATGATGTTGTAACGCTGGTTGCAACCATCACTTATCTGAAAGGGTTTTAAGACCAGCGAACTTCATATACTTATAATTAAAAATATTTTTTCATTTTTCAAACATGCCTGTTTCTTTGAGATTTTTTCCTTCACTGCCAAACCAGAGGTAAATCATCCAATTTCATCAGTGCCAGTAAAAATTGCCCTCAAATTACTCGAGGAGTACCTATTCAATGAATTTCGAACTTTTACATAACCATAATATCGAAAAATCATGATCCAAATCTATAATGATTTCTTATATTTACGCGAACACTACACATTGAAATAATACTAGTTTTTACAGATTTTATCGCGTATATTTAACTTTTTAAATACCCGACGTTTCGAGAGCTTTACAGCACCCATGGTCACGGGGGGGACTGAGATGTTCTACGTCCAGATGTCATAGTTAACCGCGGTTACCATAGATTAAAATTTTATTAATCTATGGTATTTAGGGTGGGTTACATAGGACAAACTAAAAGATCAATTAAAACCCGCGTTAAAAATAACATATAGCTGATGTGAAGAATCAACGCTCTGGGAAGTCTGCAGTCTGTGAACACGTACAGGATCGCCCCCGGCACTACATCAGATTTGATAGACCACAAATCCTCGCTAAATAACACCGATTCCTTCCAAGGATGATTCGCGAGGCTATTGAAATAAAAAACATCCTAATTTTAATAGAAAAGATGGCTGGGTGCTACCATCTGCTTGGGATCCTATAATAAATAAAATTAAATCCCAACCCAAGCATACAACTGCAAGACTTCAAAATACCATAAGTTCGTACTGTGTAGATCGGAACAAGAGTTAAATTTTAATCTATGGTAACCGCGGTTAACTATGACATCTGGACGTTGAACATCTCAGTCCCCCTCCCCCCGTGACCATGGGGACCAACATCGGGTATTTAAAAAGTTAAAGACACACGATAAAATCCGTAAAAACTAGTATTATTTCGATCCAAATCTAATTATAAAATAGGTATCACAGGACGTCTATTATACCTGAAAACAACTTGTTTTTAAATATTTTCTTTAGTGGTACTTTAACTTGGATTAAAATCCTATGATGTTAATACAAAAATTGATATATTTGCAAGCCCTAAATAAGTGGCCTACCACTATAATTTATTTTGACACTGTACTTGGATTTTCGCTTTGACGGTTTATACTTGTAGCATGATTTAATACTTACATCATCATATTTTTCACTACTATACTATGATCCTATTATCACCCATTTTTTTATTTATTTATTTAACTTCATATACACATTAGATGTATATAGGCGGACTTAATGCCTGAGGCATTATCTACCAGTTTACCTTAGAGTAGTGCAGAGATAAAAGCATTTTCATTTTTCTAATTAAATAAACCGTAAATGTGATTTAGTTTTAGTGTGTGTATAGCCTAAAGTTGTGTTTTTAGTTCATTAAAGGTGCGTGCGAGCGGAAACAGTCGCCGCCGGATGCCTTTTCTCGGGCGGCTTGTCTTTGGCGGCGAGATCAATGGAGTGGCAGTAGGGCGACCATCCTGACAAAGACAGATGAAAATGTTAATGCATATATCCTTTACGAAGACTGGTAATGCCTGAAAAAGCACATGATTGCGATTTCTGTTAATGAAAGCAGATTTTATTTAGAAACAGAGTGATAAATTAATGGCTTCTGGTGTTGATAAAATAACTATCTGTCTTATTAAAAAAAATTGTACTAGAGTCGGTTCCAACAAAAGAAGTCCCGTGGAGAATATGCGAATTAAAATATAAAATTATGGAATTCGACAGCAAATGTCAATTATCTCTTCTTAAAACCCGAGAGTATCAATAAACCACGCTTCGTAATGAGACGGAATAGCATTTGGATGAGATTAAGTTAGAGATAATGAATAGTTTTTTTCTGGTAGATAAACAATTGTATTGGTTCTGTTTCGGATCGAACTCAGGATGTTCGCGTTATGTGGAATTAAGAGCGAACGCTTAGCCCCTAAGCTACTACGTCTCCATTGCTTATATGCCATAGCCGGTTATGGCTCTAATCTCAATTGTATTATTTATGTTATCTCTTCACGGTATTAAAAATCCAAATAATATATTCTACTACCACAAGGTTCTGCCCTTCTGTCATTTAAGGGAGGGTTTTTACCCTGCTGAGCAGTACAGAGACTTAAGATTATCATTATTCACCATCATCATGACAAAGTGAACAGCTGCACATAGACCTCCCATATGGATTGCGCGTATTTGTGTGTGTAGTGCGTGCGTGCGTGCGTGCGTTTATGCGTGCGTGCGTGTGTGCTTGCGTGCGTGTGTATGTGATGTATTTTTACCATAAACTTTTTTTTTAACTCACAGAGCTGAAAATGCTTGCTGCATAAAACAGATCCTGGAGATAATCCCGCAGCTTCTCTGTTTGAGTTAATTGTATTAAATAGGTTTTATATACTTTTTAAAAGAATACTAATAATGCTATTACTATTAATAATATTCCAGTGAACTACTCCAGGTGAACTTGACACGCTTGTGATAGGATTGGTTAATTGTGAAAGGGCTTTAGAAGAATATCCACTACATGGGGTAGTTGATATTCTTGTTCACCTCTCTCACAAGCGCTCCGTGGGTGCCGAAGGGGCATCAGAGTAAAACAAAGTAGTCAGCAGTGTCCTCTTAATAATAGATAAATAATAAACTGCGAGTGCCCGCTAAGCGTAATAACTACGCAAAATATCCAGCTGTGGACTTTGAAAGGTTATACTTACAATGATAATGATAGAAATGGTTAACGACAGTAGCCGGATTGCGGATTCATACCCACGACTTTTTAAGCTTGAAGTCCGTACCCCTTGGGCTACTATCGGTTGTAATATTTTATATCAATATATCCATCTTTTTTCCAATCCATCGTCAACATATTGCGTCTGATTCCCGCATAAACAATTATATATGAAATGAATGCTTCGCGTCCTTTGGGAATTTGCTTTTGTCGCGAAATGATCAACGGTGCGTCAAATCCTTAGATAGATTTCAAAGGTAGGATATTAATGAGATGGGAGTTAGCAAAGACAACAGTCAGTTGGCTTTCAAAAGTTTTTTGCAATCCTTTCGAATGAGTGAACAAAGTGTTAGTAGTATTTACAACCTTCCGAAATTGTTAAACTCTGAAATTTATTATTAATTTATTATTCATTTTATAATTAAGTAAAAAAGATTCATCTTTTATTCATAATTATACTTTAAACAACATTTTAAATAAAACTTTATGTATATGTGGGTATACGAGTATAAAAAGGATGACTTTATATGTTAAAGATTTTAATATAGTAAAATAAGCTTTTTCTGAAACACAACTAATATTTTACATTACATTCAAATATGTACAATATTAAAAAAAAAACATACAAATAAAAACCCTTTTCTTTATAAAATTGCTTAATATTAGTGAACCGTTGTCGTCGTAAGAAACGACTATGTGAAATTTCAGAAAGACTCGGCTACCCATATTCCACCCATAGATAAAGGGAAATGCTTGTTAACGACATACATATTACCTCCTGACGATGGCAACGTCGATGATGTAGACTTCTGGCAATGCGGGCGTTAATCTGGCATTCAAACTTAATGATTAATGCATACCAGCTCTGCCAGGAAAGGCCAATGCCAAAGGCATTTCATGAGTTTAAAGAGTACATTTAAAAAAAATTGAAGCCATAAACCGTGTAGTGGCAGTGTAAGAATATCTACTAACCCATATCATCCCGTTAGTGTCGTTAAAGGCGACGGAGGGAAAATGGGCAGCAGCATTTTCCTAATACCAATTTTAGATTATAAATCTGCAAATCTGCGTTTGCCAACCTGACTGCCAAGCATGGCAAGGGTAAGACAATGCTCAGCAATGCACTTTTATAGGATGTAATGGATGAAAGTTATTGGTATACGTTGAGCAAATTATTCTTATTTAATAATGGTTCTGAGATGTGGTCCTGTTGGTCGTATGAGAAAGCTCAAGGTCACTCAGCGAGCTACATATGGAGAGGGCTATTTTTTGAGTTTCTCTATGCTATAGACTTCGTAATGGGAATATTCGGAGCAGAACCATAGTAACCGATATACCGCAACGGCTGATCCGTTTCTAAGCTGAAGTGGCGATCGGCTATATAGATGGAAGAACCAACAATCGATGGGGAGGAAAAGTTCTTCAGTCCTAATGCAGTTTGTATGTGTTGATCAATCATTCCTTTTCTGTCTCGGAGTCCGTTTGAGTAACTACCCTCTTTCCTGTTGCCAAGTAACAAGTTAACAATAGTTTTACAGGAAAGGTGACTTTGTCGCTGGCTGTTTATTTGTGCAAGATCATGATAACCATAAAGTCCTATCGGAGGCTGTAGCTCATTTAAGACTTGTGTATTATACGTAGAAGTTACACCATGCAGCCTAGTCCAGTCCAGCATAAAAAGGCATCTTACGTTTTTTCAGAGACATGTGGATAATCAGAACAGATATATACCAGAAACAATACAATCTATTTTTATTATTGCACAAATTGATTTTTATTACCAATTATAGCTCTCGCCTCAAGTCATCACACTATAAGTTTACTGGAAGGGAATGCTGTTAGGCGTTAAAGCCGTCGGTCATTTATTCTTCGCGCGGGTGATATCTGGATTCTACAACAGCGCCACCCACCGGGTCCAACTATGCCTATAAACTTCGTGGGGGTGCAAGCAATATGTGGACAAAGTTTTACCGCAATCTGATGAACGGTATGGCAGCGAATAAAATACGAACAAACAAACATTAATTTTTATATTATACAAAAAAAAAACAAAATCAAATATTTTCTGTGTTCCAAATTTAAAATACCCAAAACGTAGAAGACAGATACGCTAACTAAGTAATTTTATATTGATAATGCGAGCATGTTCCAGTTCAGAAACTTCAGCGAAAAAGACCGCAGGAAACCCTTGTGGAAATAAGGTGTAAATTGAATAAGGTGTGCGTAAAGGAAATTGGGGTAACGCGGCGGCTAGCCAAGGGTTAATGGACAGGAGATGACAATTTGACCGCCTAAATATGTTTTCGTAATAAACGATATTAGGACAATATTTTTGCGTAATATTATTTCTTAGTGAGTTATTGGACTTTCAAGCTTTAGTTATATTTAGGCTGATTTTTCAATCATTAGATAAAAGTTATTCTTTCTGGGTAAAATATAACGCAAAGGAATTATAAATAAGTCCTCTGATAACTTTTTGAATATCAAAAGAAACTTACCAAGTGAAGTTCGATGACAATTATGTGAACGGCTTCATTCGAAGCAATTTATTGTTAACGTATCCTCCATGTACTAGGATTGCACGGATTTTTAAAAGTATTTTTTTTGTATGGTATCCCTACTAATGCTGGCAGCACTACCCCAGTTCGGGTCGAGTGCTCCCATTCGAGTCATTATGTTTAAAGCTATTCAAAATATTTCACATTTTTAATGATAGTGGCAACCTAGGGCAGTTTTTTTTGTTTTTATTATTTAAGTAACAGTTTACAAAAAATTTTGGGAGGGTATCTATAAATTGCTTCGAATGAAGCCGTTAACATAATTGTCATCGAACTTTACTTGATAAGTTCGTTTGATATTCAATTATGTTTCACGGCTTCATTCTTTGCGATTTATTGTTTAATGTATTGTAGGGTGTTTAGAGGATAAAATGTGAAATAATATAAGCAGGTAAGTTATCACACATTTATGCAATATATATTTAAATATTAGTATTGTTGCATGAATAAGTCAACTAGCGCCATCTAGTGAGAGCGAGGGGAGCTTTGCAGTAAATGACATCACAAATCTTTCGACCGACAGCGCCACCCGAAGAACTAAGTTTCTGGAAAATCTACACTCGAATACTCGTTGCCTGGCGCGCATTTACTTGAATGTTCGGGACGCTTCTTTGCTAATTATATAAATAGGCGCTGCAAGATGCGATCGGGGCAGAGTTGAACACGGCGACACAAGCGAAGCTTCGGAGCGGAATTAAGTAAATTAGTGTGTTTAATTATTAGTGTTTTTTGTTTTAATTTGTGTAAAGTAAATTAAAGTGTTAATTTAGGTAATTTTATCGGCAATTTTTATTGTCACGAACCTCAAGCTCGTAACAGTATGTTATATTACTTAATTACAGTATTAACAATCAATAATACAATTTTATTTCGATTAAAGGTTACAATCGGCACAAAATATGCTGCAGAGCGGACAGGATGAACAGGCCCGTCGGTTAGCAGATCAGCAGGCGGAACAGGCTCGCCGACAGGAGGAACAGGTCCGTCGGTTGGAAGAGCAGCTGCGGGGCGGACAGGCAGAACAGGTCCGCCGACAGGAGGAACAGATGCTTCTCATGAAGGACCTTCACGCTACCTTCGGGAAAGAGATAAGGGAGGTGAAGGATAAGGTTGCTCAACATAAAAACCGCCTGTCGGAAGCTGAAACCCGAATTGACCAAGTGAACAATCGGGTTGACAACGTAATGGCTGACATGAGGAAATCACTTGACGAACTCAAACTTGGGGAGGGAACTACAGCTCCCGTAGTAGCTACTACACCTTCGCTACGTGGGTTCAAGGTGCCACCATTCGACGGGACTTCTTCCTGGTCAGCCTACAAAATCCAGTTCGAGGCTGTTATGAAGGCGAACGGCTGGAATAAAAGTCAGGCCATGACTGCTCTGACACTAGGCCTGCGCGACCAGGCCTTAACAGTTCTGGAAACTCTCGGTGAGGAAGTGAGTTATGAGCAACTCCTTGAGGCATTGGAGGCGAGATATGGCGACGCTCACCTGGAACACGTCTTTTGTGCGCAGCTTAAAGATCGTGTGCAGCGCATCAACGAAAACCTGCAGCAGTGGGCTCTAGAAGTGGAGAAGCTGGTGCGAAAAGCATACCGGTCTGTACCTGCGCTCATTGAAGGGAACCTGGTGCAGACATTCATCGACGGCATCCGCGACCTGGAAGTCAGAGCTGCTGTGAGGCTCGGGCACCACGAGACGCTTAAGGACGCCTTGGCCCATGCACTGGAAGTGGAAGCCGTGCGGCAGGATCATCGTTCCCATCGCGTCAGGGAGGTTGCAGCAGCTACAGTTCGCGACCGCAACAAAGGATACAGCCCAAGGTGCTATGGCTGTGGGGAAAAGGGCCATCTTCGATCTAGCTGCCCTAAGCGAACCCTAGAAAGGGAAATTGAACGATCTCAGGAGGGTAGTGCGGCCAACAGCACCGCCCAGCAGCGGCAGGGAAACGAGTAAAAGCCAGAACTGCGGGGCGGGTGCTGTTAAAAGAGCCCCAAGGATCTCGATCTCACAAACCCATGATGGGAACAGCCTAATCATAAAGGGCGAGATCAACGGAATGCCGTGTAAGCTGACCATATACACTGGAGCCTCTCGTACGGTTGTTAGTTCCCAACTTATAAGTCAGTTCCTTGGGGACTCCGCATACAACCGAGAACGCATTAATTTGGTAACAGCCACCGGTCAGCGTATACCCGTCCGTGGAGAGAAGGAGATGGAGTTGAAGCTAGGCAACGTGATCTACCTGCATAATGTCATCGTGGCTGATATAATGGACGACTGCATCCTAGGCCTAGACTTTATGAGGAATAATTGTTGTGAGATCGACGTTATGCAAGGTGTTTTGAAATGTGGACAGGAGGAACTTTTTATGGAAGGTGCGTTGCCAGGGAACGTGTACAGCATCAAGAAGATTGTTCTTCCGCCGAGATCGGAAACGATTGTTCGGTTAGTCTTCCACGAAACGCTGGGCAAGCTCACCGTTGTGTACTTGTGGAAAGGGTAAACAATGACCTTCCATGGAAAGTAGCTCGAACCTTGGTCAGGACGACTGACATCTCAGGAGTACGTGTGCTGAACCTTTGCGACCGGGAACAGATTATAGAAAAAGGCACACTGGTTGGTACTTGTGAGGAAGTGGATTGGTTACGTCGGTGCCAATATATATCAAGTGGATATTGGGACCCCCAGCAAGGATTCAGAAACGAGAGTGTCCACACTTTTGGAAGACTGTCGCAGTGTTCTGTCCCCGAACGAATTGGTCAAGGCGAAGAAGTTGTTACTCGAGTACGCCGATGTATTCTCATCAAACGTTGCTAACATAGGAAAGACTGGTTTAGTTCAACACAAAATAAACACAGGTGAAGAGTTGCCTATCCGTCAGCGGCCAAGACGATTGCCGGTAGCACGTGAAAAGGAAGTGGAAACCATGATTAAGGGAATGGTGAAGGATGGTGTTATTGAACCTTCATCTAGTCCATGGTGTTCACCCGTGGTACTGGTAAAGAAGAAGGACGGTAGCTTGCGGTTTTGTGTTGACTACCGCCGTCTGAACGACGTTACTAAGAAGGATAGCTATCCCTTGCCAAGAATTGACGACACGCTGGACATGCTTACAGGAGTAAAGTGGTTTAGCACGCTGGACCTAAAAAGTGGCTACTGGCAAGTTGAAATTGACCCTAAGGACAAGGAGAAAACTGCGTTCTCGACGGGAAAAGGTCTGTGGCAATTTAAAGTAATGCCGTTTGGGTTGTGCAATGCTCCAGCAACGTTTGAAAGGCTGATGGAACTTGTACTTACCGGGCTAATTGGCGACGCCTGTCTGGTCTACTTGGATGACATCATCATCGTGGGCCGTACGTTTGAGGAACACCTTCAAAACTTGGAACGCGTGCTCATGAAGATTAAGAGTGCCAACCTCAAGTTGAGTCCGAAGAAATGTTCACTATTCAGACAGCAAGTCAACTTTTTGGGGTATGTAGTGTCGGAAGAAGGTATCCACACGGATCCAGAGAAAATCGCAGCTGTAAAGGATTGGCCGGTTCCGAAAGACAAGACGCAGGTTAGAGCATTTTTGGGTTTGTGCTCCTACTACCGACGTTTTGTGAAGAACTTTGCAGATATAGCCAAACCTCTGCATAAGCTAACCGAGGAGAAGCGACATTTCTGCTGGGATGAAAGTTGTAATATCGCATTCCAGGAGCTCAAGGACCGTCTGTGCAAAACACCTATTTTGGGATACCCTGATGCAAGCAAAGAATTTATAGTTGATACAGACGCAAGTGATATAGGACTTGACGGTGTGTTGTCTCAACGGAATGGTGACCAAGAGGTCGTGATAGCATACTTCAGCAAGTCGTTGTCAAAACCGGAAAGGAACTATTGTGTCACAAGACGCGAATTGCTATCTGTGGTAAAGTCGTTGCAGCATTTTAGCAAATATCTTCTGGGGCGCAAATTTCACTTACGAACTGACCATGCTGCACTAAAATGGCTATTGCAGTTTAAAAACCCAGAAGGACAAGTTGCGAGGTGGATTGAACTACTGCAGGAATACGACTTTGAGATCGAACATCGCAGCGGGAAATCTCATGGCAACGCAGATGCATTATCACGAAGACCTTGTCCTGAAGATTGCAAACATTGTACTAGGCAAGAGAGTAAGGAAGTGGTATCCGTGAGGATGCTCAGGGCAGACCACCTCAGCAACGAGTGGAGGGACAGCTTTCAACGTGCACAGCAGGAAGATCCGGACATCAAGCCGATCCTGGAATGGAAGAAGGCCAGTGCTCTCAAGCCTAAGTGGAGCGACGTCTCAGCAATTAGTTCAACCACTAAAAGCTATTGGGCCCAGTGGGACAGCTTGCTGCTTCAGGATGGAGTTCTGTGCCGTAAATGAGAAAATGTTCGGGGAGACAGCTGTCATTGACAAATGGTTGTCCCTAAAACTAAAGTACCGGATGTTCTACAGCTGTACCATAATGATTATTCAGGAGGCCATCTGGGAGTTAAACGAACTCTACTGAAGATCCGAGAACGGTTTTACTGGGTCCACTGTCGAAATGATGTCGAGGACTGGTGTCGCAAATGTACAAGTTGTGCGGCTGTAAAGGGACCTCAGACTCGTAGTAGAGGTGCATTGAAGTTGTACAATGTGGGTGCACCATGTGAGAGAATAGCCATTGACGTGGCGGGGCCGTTTCCGGAGAGTGAAAGCGGTAACAAGTATTTCATGGTTGTGATGGATTACTTCACTAAGTGGCCAGAAGTCTTCGCCATTACAAATCAAGAAACTTCAACAGTTGCAGATAAACTAGTTCATGAAGTCTTCTGTCGTTTTGGAGTACCTTTAGAGATTCACAGCGATCAAGGAAGGAATTTTGAGTCTCAAATATTCCAGGAAACTTGCCGAGTTATGGGTACTCATAAAACAAGAACGACTTCTTATCACCCGCAATCTGATGGAATGGTGGAACGATTTAATCAGACATTGGAGAGGTACCTAGCAAAAGTCGTAGACAATCGGCAACGAGATTGGGACAAGCACATACAACCGTTTTTGTTGTCGTATCGAAGTTCTGTTCACGAAAGTACAGCAGTGACACCAGCTTTCGCAAACTTTGGAAGAGAATTACGGCTGCCTGCGGACCTGATCACCGGGATACCACCTGATGCCCCACGCAGTATAACCGACCATGCAAATGACTTGCGGAACAAAATGAATGACATTTATGAGCACGTCAGACAATCGGGCCAGCAAA
Source organism: Parnassius apollo (assembly GCA_907164705.1). Lineage (NCBI taxonomy): Eukaryota > Metazoa > Arthropoda > Insecta > Lepidoptera > Papilionidae > Parnassius > Parnassius apollo. Next base: position 3,762,008 of record CAJQZP010000295.1, read on the forward strand.
TGTCTGAGAAAATGAAAACCCGGTACGACCGCAAAATGAACAATAAAGGGTTCAACGAAGGTTCATTAGTGTGGTTGCACAATCCAGTCCGCAGCAAAGGGAAATCTCCTAAGCTTCAAGCTAAATGGGACGGCCCGTACCGGATTGTAACCAGGATCAACGATGTGACCTACCGGATACAGAAAGGCGCAAGAGGGACTCCTAAGATCGTCCATGTGGATCACTTGGCGCGTTATTATGGGACCGATAATGCTCGGGACGAGCATGTCTTAGGAGGGGGCAGTGTTGCATGAATAAGTCAACTAGCGCCATCTAGTGAGAGCGAGGGGAGCTTTGCAGTAAATGATATCACAAATCTTTCGACCGACAGCGCCACCCGAAGAACTAAGTTTCTGGAAAATCTACACTCGAATACTCGTTGCCTGACGCGCATTTACTTCAATGTTCGGGACGCTTCTTTGCTAATTATATAAATAGGCGCTGCAAGATGCGATCGGGGCAGAGTTGAACTCGGTGACACAAGCGAAGCTTCGGAGCGGAATTAAGTGAATTAGTGTGTTTAATTATTAGTGTTTTTAGTTTTAATTTGTGTAAATTAAAGTGTTAATTTAGGTAATTTTATCGGCAATTTTTATTGTCACGAACCTCAAGCTCGTAACAGTATGTTATATTGCTTAATTACAGTATTAACAATCAATAATACAATTTTATTTCGATTACAGGTTACAATCGGCACAAAATATTGTTGTGGCATACAACAAATTGGAATCTGCTATTGTTTGCTTATTATAAAACTTTGCAAAGGCAGAAGAGGAATCGGACCAACCGACAGTTTTTCTTATTACCTCAATATTGACTCAGTGTTTATTAGCTGCGGATGTGGATGCACGACGAGTGCTATGTGCAATGAATATGGAAGTATCTATGCCACTGTTGTAAAGTGTATCTTTTTTATTCCGCGGCTGAGAGTCTGAGATGTTATTTATGAAGGTGGGCGTTTGAAACTAATAAACAAATATAAATTACTACGAAGCGATTGAGTTTTATTGATTGAGTTATATTTCTAAGCAAGTTGCGGGACATATAATAGGGCGAACATTAAAATAAGGTAACCTCAACACTGGTTGGGGAGAATTAGGACACTTTGAAAATTTAAAATAATGTTAGATAATTTTATAAGTGCTATAGTTTGAACACGATGTGCTGTTACTAAAGCCAAGAGTTTTACAGTCTTTTTGAAAAGAGTTTCCAAGTCGAGGTCGGAGTTAGGCCACTGTAGAGTTGAATTATTTTGAACTATGGTTGGTTCCCACGTCAAATTATACTTTGGACAAGTGGGCCTTAACCTATAAAATCCTTTCATGAACCGTTTAATTCTGTCGTCATGAACTAAATTACCTAGCAATAAGGATAATGCCAATTTCTAAGAGTTAATAGTGCCATATTTGGCACTGTGCCTTTATCAAAAACAATGGAAAGAAAATGAATTACTGTAGGAACAGAAACTATAGAGCAGAGTAATCATAACCATGTATTTTACAATATATTATCGAATTTTTAATACATTCATCGTATTGTTTATATATAGAATCAGATAAAGAAGACAATATAATATCTATTGATCTCAAGGACAAACATCTCTTAAATAAAGTTTTCCTGAAAGCCTCGCGGTTACTAAGCGAGACAATAACAAGTCTTTATTTGGGTTTAAATATATTGGCTTAGAACAAATTACTTTTTGGAATACTGGGAATCACGGTTGCGTAGGCCAATATGGTACTACTAGAATACCTTCTACTCTTTCATTAATAATTTTTTGTATGACCTTTGTTATTAGTGAAAAGTGTGGAAATGCGTAAAAGAACATATTTTTCCAAGGAACGGCAAAAGCGTCCGTGGCCTAGACATCAGGCTAATTTTTCCAATTCCATTTTTCAAAATTAAATTAATAGTGAACCACTTTAGAGCCAGAAAAGCTGCCTGTAACTAAGTCGTTACTATGCAAGGATTTCTCATAATCTTTCTAGTAGCCAAAACAGTTTTGCATGTTACAATAAGCACATAAATAATAATTCTAAACCATATTTATCACAGTTTTGTGGATGGAAACGATCAATATGGTTTATCCACCAAATTATGTCGGTCAGAAGACTTTTAGGAAGCTTTACGATTTGTTCAAAACTAGCGTTGTCGAGTAAGCACCGATATTTGAATTGTTCAAAACGTTTAGTGTATAGCCATGAATATTTAACCGCAGGGCATGCAGACATTAGAAGTCCTAAGAGTCGAGCAAATTCACGAAGTTTACATTTATGTAGTTTATGGAACTTGGAAATACCCACTTTCTTTTTAGTATAAAATGTGTGAATGATGTGTCTTTTCAGCTTTACGACATATCTTGCGTTCAATTTAGTAAAAATTACAAAAAAGATGTGTAAGACTGCGTACCAGTTAAAGCTAACCTAAATGATTTACCCAACCATGATGAGTTAGTAAAAGAAAAAAAGAAAATGCCATGGTTATAGCTGGCAAACGAAGTGTTTGGGGATAACAAGGTATCCCCATTGTTTATGTAAAAGATATGTTTTGAATTTATTTCAAAACTTGTAATTGGTGTTAAGATTTCTTGTTGGTGGTGGGATGTTATTCCAACACTTCGTTGCCATATATCGGAAACTGTCAGTAAATGCCGCTGTTTTATGGCTGTAATATAGGAGTGCTGATCTTATGGTCCTCAATTGTGTTCTAGAATTTTGCTTAGCAAACTTTATCTTTACATGCAAGTACTCTGGTTTTTTAAATTTAGTAACTAGCCCTACTAGCCCTCCGAAATGTAGCTCTCGTGAGTCCATATTCAGCATGGAAGCATTGTTCAGAAAGGGAGTAATGTGATTTCTGGGGGTACATCAAAACAGAATCAACAATATGCATTTTGCACGCGTTGTATTAGTCGCTTTGTTTGTTTTGCTGAAAATCCGAGGCCCATAAACAACATCCCCGTATTTGAGCCAAGAATTTTTGAATAAAAGGAGAAGGTTCTCAACTTGGCTAGTAGTTTTTGAGTTATCCTTAATAGTGCGTATTTAATTGACTTAGACTAGACTACAATGATTATTTTTTCGTTTTATTTATATTAAAGTCGGTTGTACAAAATTTTTTATGTTACCACTTGAATTTTAAAGTTAAGTAAGATAGTTCGTTACATGGAGAGATTACGAGCAAAGTTTTTTCTTTGTAATTTATATCTTTGCTATTTAGTAAAGCTTTTCAATCACATTTTAAACCATTAGTATTTTATACCCATATTTCATTACAATTTATTTACGTAATCACTATATAATTATTACTCAACGAAAAAATAGAGATTTCTTGAAGGTCAGCGACCTCACTGCGGCTCGGTGAATAAATAAATAACATTTCCACCTGAAATAAAAGGACAGTAAACGTCGGTGGTCCCCAAAAAGTAGTTAATCGCGTTTAGAGACCGCCTCCGAGCACGAATGGCTTCATTTACGATTTTTATTTCCGACTAGTGATGGGACTACGAACGCAAAATTGCAATTGTATGATGACGATGATATATTATACACATATTTCATTTTTAGTGTCTTGTTTCAAAAACATTTTTACATACATCATCATCATTACAGCACTTCACAAGTCATAGGTTCAGCAGTGGACTTGTGACATTGCGGTAAATGGCGTCACAGTATGGCCTTCCTTGAGTAGAATACCACAAAGCACTTTGTTGAGCCACCTGCATCCAATGACTTCCTGCATATCTTACCAGATCGTCACTCTATCTAGTAGGAGGACGTCCTACACTTCGTCTGCCGGTACGAGGCTGCCACTAGAGAACCGTTCTTCATTTTAAAAAATCATACTGATTTTTATATTTGCGCAGTACGGTGTCTTAGCCCATTAGTCGAGATAAGAACCAGCTCTCTTATCTTAAATGGTGACAACCAGTCCTGGAAACCATTGCCATTAAAGCCTACAAAGGCTGTAAAGTCCACTGCTTAAGGGGAAATATAATGTCAAATGGCTTAGCAAGATCCTTCGTTATGCCGAAAATATTGCAGCATTAATTTTGAAATAAATATATGGTAAAGTTGAGGATTAATGTTAGTGATTATGTTAGACGAAAACACGATTTCGTAAAATTTTCTCGATAGAAAAAAAATCCAAAGTTACCTCCAAAATAAACAATAAACCGCTGTTATTCATAAAATACTTTAAATAAGATCATGAAACTTTGCATACTAACTGAACTAACTATAAAGCAGTGCTTATGTTATTTACTTTTTTTAAAATACCATTATTTTCACTGTAAAAAGAAATTACCTAAACTATCGGCGTCTTGAGCTTGATTCCTTCCTGTCGTTCCGTTAGTATCGCTTAGGCTTTTGAAGAGAGAAGTTGTGTCGCTTACGATCAGAATATACATTACGCAACAGTACGACGTAAAATTAAAATGGGAAATAACCGTGATAAAAATAAGAAGCGGCTGGCTTGGCTTTAAGAAACAGGCATAAATATGATAAACCTAATGAAATAAGTGTCTAACGACCTTTCTACTTACAGTATTAGTGATTACAAATATTTCGGTACATAGCATACGACGCGCGGGGAAGTGGGGGCGAAATTAGAATTTGAGCTGACTTACTCTAACCTCTTAACGCGAGCCTCCCCTATATTTTAATTCAACTGTAATTAGAAGATGCTGCTACGCATTTCCTAATGGCTCTTTTGATACCCACTGGACGATATGGAGTAGTGGGTATTCTTACCCCATCACACGGGTAATCTTGGATACACTCCATAAAAACTTCTTCGCGCATGGAACATAAAGACCGATAATTTATACCTATAGCAAATTGAACAAGTTAAAAAAGTTAAAAGTTACAGCCTCTATACGTCCCACTGCTGTGCACAGGCCTCCCCTCGTTTCTAATAGGGTTTTAGGGCAAGGAAGTGTCCGCCGCGCTTCCCCAATGTGTGTTCGCGAACTTCACGTGTCTTAGAAATATTTTTATTGACTTATTTCTTAGAAATGCAGGTTTCTTCACCACCGAGCACGTGGTAAATCAGCACTTAAAATTGCATTTAATAATTTCATTGGTGCTGGTAAGGATCGAACACGGGTTGCTCGCATACTGTGAACTTTACAGCGATCGCTTAGGCTCTGAGCTACCACGGCTCTTAATATTAATCTAACACGAGTGCCCCCTTTGCACGGGTGATTTTCGGATCTCGAAAGCGACGTCACCTACCGGGCCCAATCGAGATTTTTAACCATACAGAGAGAGCCGTTTTCGAGTTTTTGTGAGACGAACATACAGCAATTGATTTATATATATATATATATATAATATATATATATTTATATAAATTATTTAACGTTTTATCAGATTGCGGTAACACATTCTTAACATAAATTGCTTGCACTTTCGCACAGGTTATAGGCATAGTACAATTAACTTACAGTAGATAGCGCGCTTATCGTATTGACGAATTTATTTGTAAGTAATATATCATTCAACTTCAATGAATGTATTATCATTCATAATAGAACAATATATCTCTTTCAAATTTAAAACGATATTTCCGCAAGCTAGTTAATAATGAAATACGGGTTTTTAAGTTTTGGATCGCGGACGTTTCCGTTTCTATCATTGTATCATATATCGACTAACCTTTATATCAGATATAGGATGTAGACAACAGTCTCTTATTAGTAGTAAGAAAGTAATTGTTTTTTGAATCTATTGAAATCAGCTATAAGCAATATCGATATCGATTAATTACTAACGTAAGCAAATTTAATCAAGCACGCACATCACTACGGATAATAAGCGCTATCGGTGTATTGAGATTAACTTGCTTTTATAGCATCAAGTTAGTGTACATTAAATTTAACGATTCCCCTCCATTGGGCCATTGCTCTAAATTGGCTCGGACAAAGATGCTGAAGCGCGATTTTAACTATTTACTTTATTTACGAAAACGTTCCGATGTCGTAAAAGCAACTGAAGCCATTTCGTATTGCGAAAACAAAGGTATTAGGGAAAATTTGATTGAAAATTGCATGTGTTTTGCTAAACAAAATAAAGAGTAAATTAGGTATATAAAGCATTAGAGGTGACTAGAGGAAATCCCCGATCGTGATTCTGGAAGAGTTTACACTATCTCATATCATCTCGTGGGTGTCATAAGAGGCGACGAAACAAAGTAGGAGATAGACAGCAGGGTCTTCCTATTTAATAAGTAAAAATAAAAAAAAAACTGGCAAGCGGGTTGACAAGCGGCAACTATGTTAAATATCGCCCCTATAAGGCAATCTACGGGGAAGCCTAGGTTCATCAGCAGACTTTTAATAGCAACGTTAACTGCAAAGGAAACCCTAGCAAGATATCATGGGTTTCGATAGATGGCGTTATAACCATCTCGTTTATACCGAAGTAACTAAAATCCAGAAACTAAAATCAATATATAAAAACAAACTAAAAATACAAAAACAAACTAACTATATAAAAACAAACTAAAATCCAGATTGGCGAGGAAGAGCGGCGACTGGTACTGCGGTAGTCTATTGTTAATAGTTATAGAGAAGTATTTATTTTACGCTGATATTTTGTGAGCTCGATCGGAAGGACCACATTCTCACGGAATACCAGCGTAAAATAGCAGCTTAATGCTGTGTTTCGTATGGTGAGTGTAGAGAACCGGAGACCCTTTTTACTGGAAACGAGGCCATCTTAGTCCTCACGGGTGACATCTGCATTTTGATTCGTAACCTCGGATAGATGTAAATGTAGTTTTTATTAAGAATTTCATTGGTACCGGTATGAGAAACTAGCTTGTATTGCTATGAAATTAAATTTAAGATTGTAAAGTAATCATTGTATATTTTATTATGTCATCGCTTTTTTAATTTTTTAAGTAAGGATGACTAACAAGAGTCTATTGATGATAATATGGTCATACACCAATCCCATCGATCCATTTGTGTTACAGTCATACGCTGCAATCCGGCTCCACCACGTATTAGCTTAAAAGCACCTTACACATGGTCCATCTCGTCAACTTTAAACAATCAATAATTTTGATGTACGTTAAGCCAGTCAAATATTTTCAAGGTATCAAGGTAGACTCTGTGAAGGCGCTTAACGGCCAAAATTAAACATTTCACTGTACCGCGAGTTATATATGAACATTTCGATTGTTTGACTATTGTGTCTTTTTGGAGACAGGGAAGTTGTTAAGCAAGGTAATTTTTAACACCATTTTTGACTTTTTTTAATTGGTGCCTTCAGAACCAGAAAATGCAGGCACATGTAAAGCCAGACACACGCTAAAAACAATTATCGATGTAATCAAAAGCACCCTTCGTGCTCACGGCGACTAATTAAACGGTTGAGCAGTTCACAATAATCAGAGGGCTGTGCGGTTGGTATAATGAAAAATCGTCCGGAAACTCACAAGAATCCGGAACTTCCATTAATGAGACTATATTTATTACTCACACATATATCATCGATGGGATCGTGTTCATTTACTTATATAAAACATAACATTTCCACCATGTTTCACGAGAAATGGTTATCGTTATAGAAAAAAATGTCGACTCACGTTATTCAATCAAGAGGTTTAGTTAACGATCGATGGACATTATTAATTGTATATCAGGTATGTGTATTCAATTAGTTTCAAAGTGGGTATACATTAATAATTGAATAGAATTATTTGAATTTTATACTGCTGTGCATTTATATACTATATATATATATATATATATATATATATATATATATATATATATATATATATATATATATATATATATATATATGCGCGCGTTTGTGTGTGTGTGTATGTGTGTGTGTGTGTGTGTGTGTGTGTGTGTGTGTGTGTGTGTGTGTGTGTGTGTGTGCGTGCGTGTGTGTAAAAAAATTTTAAAAATCTACGTGGTAGAGACATGTCGCATCTATATTGTGATTGTAGCCACAAGTGAGTTCTGCTATCAAGGAGTTCTATCTTAGTTCTCAAGGGTGACAACGCATCTATGGCTCACATCATCCACTTACCATCCCTCAGTGAAGTGGTGCTCGTATATCACCCTATTGTTTAAAAAAATCTTTTAATAATACTGCGGATTTGAATATTTTTATAGCATTTATTTTAAATCGTATTACGTATTCGATATCATAGAAACGGTTAAACTAATTTTAATTTATCTTCTACTTTATACGTTAAATCAAGGGAGGTCCTATATAAATTTTAAGACAAAATTTTACCCCCAAATGGTGGAAAAATAGGACATGAAGTTTTAATGTTTCTATTTGTTTGCTGGTAGTACGTGAGGGTAATATGGTCATCCGGTAATATGGTCACTTTCGTATAACTCAAAACTACAGCCTTGTTTGCATAGATGGCTCTGTGATACAATAGGTCTTCATCACTCAGTCAATTAATAAAGGTTCATAAGGGCGCTGCCTTATTGACGCCATTTTGACAGGTGACATTGTAATAAATATTTTAGTCGATTTTAGTATTGTATAGTAAGGTTAGTTTTTTTTTAAAGTTGAGTTTTCAAAGTGTTTCTAATTATTGCCAAAAGTTGTTTGCTACTATTTTCTTAATATATTAGTTATAGTATACGTCTTTCTGTTTTTGTCTCTTCCCTTCTGCTAGTTTTAGTTTTATAGGGCGGCAAAGCTTAAGGTATTACCCTCACGTACCTTATACTAACTGCTTACTATATACAACATTCTAGTAGTAACTTTGAACTTGTGATTTTACTTAGTACACTTAAAAACGTAAAATAATTACAGTTTAAAAAAGTGAAACTTCATAATAGCTTTTCACTCCACACTAGCGATCCGCTTTGCACGGGTGATTTTTGGATCTCGATAACAGCGCCACCTTTTGAATGAGATGTAGATTTTTTTATACAATAAGAGAGACAAACGAGCACTCAGTCCACCTGATGGTAAGTGGTTGCTGTGGCCCATAGAGATCTACATTCACGATTACGAATCAAAATGCAGATGCTTTGTTACCCGTGAGAACTAAGATGGAATGCCTCGTTTCCAGTAAATAGGGTATTCGGTTCTCTACACTCACCATACGAAAAACATCAGGATTAAGCTGCTATTTTACGCTGGTATTCTGTGAGAGCGTGGTCCTTCCCCGGTCGGGCCGACCCATTCGTGCTACAACTATTCTACTAATATGTCTGCGGCACGGCTCTACCACGTATAAATTTCTACATCGTATCTACAATAACTAAGACTGTAGCAATTTTTTTCTCATGATCAAATAAAGTCGCATAATAAATTTGTGCTTTAATAAAATTTCTATGAACTATCAACTCAAAATGAAACTGAACAATTCATAATACATAAATACGTATAAAAACAATACTATTATTTAAGCTGTTACTGTTCAATATTACAATTATTGGACAAATAATTTGGAATAAGTCGTGACACCAATTAAGCGTAGACAGCTACATCTCATTGTTTGCTGATGACTCAGGTGTTCCAAAAAATTACCTTCCATTGTGTTTGAGTAACGATACAGAAAAGCGGGTCGTAAAATTAGAAAAAGCGCCTGAAGGGGCACCGCCCTTATCCCACTCGAATAGTCAGTTTTATGACCCTATTATAAAATGGTCTTTATGAGAAATTTTATTGCAGAAAGACTTACGTAATTTCGTCACGGGACGAAAGCGAGAGATGAGATTGAGTTAAGGATCTATTAAAAGTTTACCAGCGGCCTGAGGTATTCAGGTCAGAATCTGTGTAAGATTACGTGGCGAAAGTCAATCAAGCTGCTTTTTAATGTCTTTAATTTTAAGCTGTATAATCCGTTCCGAACGATAAAATTTAAGTACTTGCGTAGTTTGGTAAAAATTTCTTTTTTGTAATTATACATCCAAAGTTTTTATTGTAATTAAATAATATTTGAATTGTCTTTAAATTATTGTTTATGTATGTGGATCATAGGGGTTTGGATCAAAAAATTTATTTATTATCGATACGTCTAAAATTAATAGATATTATGTTTTTATACAAGGTGCTTAGAAATGAAGTAGATTTTCCACAGCTTCTCACCCAATTTAAATTTCGCACTCCAATAAGAATTCCGCGCAAACCATTTACACTTCTTTACCCACCACGTCGTAGAACTGTTCTCTGTGCGCATTCGTCAGTCGCAAGGCTTTGTAAAGTCTAAATGTAGTGATGTCGTTGATTCCATATGTCAGTTTTATAAGAATTTATGTAAGTACTTCAAACATTGTGAAAGCACAGATCGTATGCAAATAAAATACACACACACACACACACACACACACACACACACACACACACACACACACACACACACACACACACACACACAACACACACACACACAAACACGCACGTGCGCGCGCAAGCACTCATAAAATATCAAATTATTTTAAAATAAGAATTCCTTAGATAAATAGTACTAAAATGTAAATTGTTAGCATGTTGTGATTACCTTTAAGTGATTGTACATTTAGAAAAAACACAACCGTAAGTTTTAATTAACGATGTAATAATTTATCAATCATTGGTAATCCTAACAAAGTAAAAAAAAGAAGGGCATGTTTTAAAGTCCGTCAACTAACACTAAGGATACGCGGCGGACTAACTGCACCATAGACTTGAATTGAGCTGTGCCCAGCGATGGGATGTATATATGTTGTAACTTCGACTTTAACGTTTTAAATGTAAATAAAAATTTGTTAAATTCTAAATATTATTGACTTCTAACTCCCTCAATATTATCGCGTTCTATTCCCCGTCTCCAGTCACAATAAAGTACGCCACCTTTGTACAAATACAAACCTACTGATAGTAAAATAGGCATTCCATCAAAACCGTCCCTTGTCTCATATAAACAATAGATATAAAACAAGCCAAGTGGAACACCCCTTTCGGATTTAGCGGACTCAGCACCCGTCATGCTTGTCACGCAGGTACAGGCTGTTCTAAATCCGTGTATGTAGGTACTTTTTCAAACTTTACTTTATAAATAATTTGGTTATAACAAGAAAACACATAATAACTATAATGGGTGACTGATATAAAAAAAATATTTTATGGCAATAATTTATTTTTGACACTCAATTACAATCTAGTTTTTAGAGATCCTTGAAGCTAATTAATTATAGTTTTTTTGTACACAGTGCTTTTGTAGTATTGACAATACTTAATATATGACAGTAAGACCAATAAACGGTACACAATTTATTTAACAATTAATTACTAAGCGTGCGAGTGTGCTTGCGTAAGTGTGCGTTACCCTTACCGTGAGTTTGCACTGACGCGATTTTCACAAAAAAATATGTTTTAAACACTGTTTTCTATCAATGTATCAAAAAGCGTTTACATAGTCAAAGAATATAAATAAATAAATAATAATAAAACATTTATTCATTACCACCAATAAAGTGAGCAGTACACAGTAATGAATGGGCTCTAGCTCAGCATAAATGTTGCAGTTGCCTACAACGCTGTTATTCTGCCAGCGCCCAACAAATGAAGAGTACAGTACGCGCGCATCCCTGCTTATAATACATTTAACAACTGTTCATATAAGAGTACATGTCGTGTTTTCCTAAGTATTAGCGAGTGTTTTTCTTTGCGAGTATTGCGAGTATTACGAGTATTAGCCAGTTCAAATTAATAATTAAGAAATATATAATATAATAATATAATATAAATTATCATAAATTTTTCCATAAAATTTATATTATTAATAATTATTGCAACAATACAACTAATAGTAACATAACAACAAAGTATTAAATAATATTTATTTTACTGAGCCTAACTTATTTGAGCTTATAAATCTACTACCGCCTACTGGCAATGTTTATTTATTTTATTTATAAAACGGCCCTGTGATTTAGTAAGAATAATACGGTTATGACAGTAATTGTTCGCTTAGTAAGTGACGTCTATAATTCTTTTTAAAACTGTTTCTTTAAAATAAAAAACTTGGATAAAAAAAAACCAAAGCGTGACATGTAGCAGAGGGGGGAAAAAAAACAAAATTTTTTGAGAGAAAAAAAAAAAATATTTTATAGTTAGATAGTCAACAAGAACATGTTGTAGTGAAATATGTTGGACATTTTATTGTAAATTACATATTTTAACTATATTATATCTTTATAGCTACAGAAACAAAATGTTTAAAAAGAAATTTGTAGAAATATTGTCATCTTGAAAGATAAGTTTATATATCTGTTGTGTATCAGTTTTTGTGAGTGAGAACGCGACCATCAACAAAACATGTTGTGTGATTTATTTTATGCGATTTGTTTCAAAACATTACGTGTTGGATGTTTCACATTGCAAACGTACTGTTACGGTTACTGCCTATTTAAGTCCACTACTGAACATAAGCCTCCCCATAGATTGTCTCATAGAGTGAATATTTGCCAAAATTGCCACGTTTTGCAAGCGACCGCAAACCGTAGGGCAGGGGAGCCATCTTTAATTTTTAATTTATTTTTATTATTTGTTGTTATAGCGGCAACAGAAATACACGTTTTATGTAAATTTCAACTGTAATTTACATAAGCTGAAGCTTAGTAATAGGGTCCCGTTGCTAACCCTTTGGATACGGAACCCAAAAACGATATTTGTGTCGATTTGTTCTTGTTTATTTTGCAACATGCTGTATACCAGCATTGCATATGCATTTATAGTGTAAGTTGAGTTGTTGTCCGATGCCAAATCAATCACAGCTTCCATCGGACACCTGATGCTGTCTGTCTGCCGGTCCCAAATAGTCACATAAATGTAACAAAGTTAATAACGATACAGTTTTACGTAAAAGTATTTTTTTAATTTATGACAAAGACCACATATAAAATCTTAAGGTTTTCCTATTTTTTCAGTAAACTATTACTTACTTTTATAAAACTGAAGTGAAAAACGAAATTACAGTTCATCTGATGGTTTGTACCTACCGGGGTCTGTACACCTTAAGAGTTTTTTTATAGAATAAGGGTGACAAACGAGCACACAGGCCACGTGACGGTAAGTGGATGCTGTGGCCCATATACATCTACATATAACCACGATAAAGAATGAAAATGCAGATGCGTTTTTACACCTGTGGACTAAGATGGAATGCTTTTCCAGTAATACGGGTCTCCGGATCTCTACACTCACCATACGAAAGACAGCAGCATTAAGCTGCTATTTTACGCTGGTATTCTGTGAGAACGTGGTCCTTCCCCGGTCGAGCCGACCCATTCATGCTACAACCATAATATAGCTGCAGCGTAGCTCTACCATGTACAAAGTTATCACTTCCGAGAACTATGATGGGATGCTTCACAGTTTGGTATTAATACCACAATAACTGGATTCTATAATTTTATGTGTTTGATTTCTAGTCTTGTCTTTTAAGCATATCTTACGTTATTATTCGAAATAAATTTATGTTCTTGCTAAGCTTTATTGCGTTCCGTGTCAGTTAAGTATAGTGCTAACACAATAGCGTGTGCAACCACAATTTGTTAGCCACTGGACGTTACAACGGTGAGCTATACCAAATAGGGTTTTAAATAAAAATCTATTGCTTTTAAAAACTATTCGAACAAAGGAGTTCTCATTGAAAAATAATAATAATAAATGTATATTTTTTATAATATAAGTCTGATTCACAAGCGATATTGCAATCCAAGCATTTTTAAAATTACTTAAATTGGTAAACGGTGGTTTTAGTAATGTTCATAGAGTTACTAGTATTTTACCACGTTTTTATTAATTACTTTCTTGTTTATTTGATAGAATAAGGATGACAAACGAGCACACAGTTCACCAAATGGTAAGTGCATGCTATGGCCCATAGACATCAACATTAATCCTCGATTAAGAATCAAAACGCAGATGCGTTGTCACCTCTGAGGACTAAGATGGAATGCTTCCTTTCCAGTAAAAAAGGGTCTCCGGATCTTTATACTCACCATACAAAATACAGCAGTATTAAGCTGCTATTTTACGCTCGTATTCTGTGAGGGTGTGGTTCTTCCCTGGTGGAGCCGACCCATTCGTGCTACAACCGTAATATAGCTGCGGCGTGGCTCTACCACGTATTGTTTGTGTGTCTGTCTTTGTTTGTTGATAATGCAAGAATATGATTAAAAACGTGGTAACTATTTTTAAAAAACCAATACATTTTTTTAATTCACTTGGTTAAATATTGTTGTCGAAGCTTACTTAGAATGGTTAACATGGTATTATTGTTTATACACTTAGGTACTAGTATTTAAAAAAAAAATAGATCTTGCAATCCACCCCTGAGATAATGTTGTTAAAGACACCTGCAGTGAAATCCAAAAATGACGGCTGATGTCGTGATGTCATCCCATAGGGTTAGTCAAGCTAGCTACCTAGATTCGTTTAAGTCAACAGAAAACTATACAATTAATGGGAATGTCATACGTATGTCAAATTAGTCACATAACTCTTGTGACTTAACTTTGAATAAAGATGTTAAAATGTTATATATAATCTCACCCAGTTCCCTCAGTTACACGCACTATTCTCGTCATCACTAATCCCAACACTACTACTTCCAACACCTGTGTGTGTGTGTGTATGTGTGTGTGTGTGTATGTGTGTCTTCCAGCTTTCCTAGTAAAGTAGTAAATGTAATGTATTTTTACAGAGTTATGCCGGATTCTATTAATTATCTTAACTTTGGTTTCATTTTATATAGTTTTCTTTTAGCGATGATAGTTCCACAAATTAAATTGGCTTACCTTACTTTAGTCAAAGGCGATGCTTCTTGGGCCGGATTGTCATATTTTTTAATTGAAAATACTAGCAACACAAATATTCCCATTAACTAATCCAGATAAGCTTGAAATTATTGTGTTAGGACTGGTTCACGACGGTAGTCGAAGGGCGGGTTTGAACCCGCCCTCCCCTCGAGTTTTCGATTTAGTGGTTTGACCTATTCCATTAGTTTCTCTGCGTGATAAACTCAGAAATGAGGACAACGCAGTAAAACCAGAGTGACCGATATAGCCCAACGAATTAGTAAGCTGAAGTGGCAATGGGCCGGCCATATAGCTCGAAGAACCGATAACCGATGGGGAAGAAAGGTTCTCGAGTGGCAGCCTCGTACCGGTAGGCGTAGTGTAGGGCGACCCCCCACTAGATGGAGTGACGACCTGGTAAGACATGCAGGAAGTCGATGGATGCAGGTGGCTCAGGACCGTACTTTGTGGCATTGCTTGGGGGAGGCCTATGTTCAGCAGTGGACTTGTGAAGGGCTGTAATGATGATGATGATGATTAGCTTACTATAGTATCTTCATATTGTCATATGAGACCAAGATTAACGTTTTTCTTTCACATTAAATATGTACATGTGTACTTAAATTGTATTTATAAATACAATTAACAAGTTTAAAAAGTTAAAAGTTACAAAGTACAAATAAATATTATTTAATTGTACATATCGTTCGTGTCGTTAGAGGCGAAGGAGGAAAATTGAAATGACAGAGGATGAGCAAAAACATCTCCCTAATATCAACTCAAAGTAATTAAAAAAAACTTTATTTAA
This sequence comes from Parnassius apollo, assembly GCA_907164705.1. Classification (NCBI taxonomy): domain Eukaryota; kingdom Metazoa; phylum Arthropoda; class Insecta; order Lepidoptera; family Papilionidae; genus Parnassius; species Parnassius apollo. The sequence goes on from CAJQZP010000295.1 coordinate 3,777,631, forward strand.
TCTATAAAGGAGGCCTATGAAACAATTTTATTAAATTAAATACAGATTATAATAATACTTATTGAAAGTCACTCTTAGGTTTAATTTACCACTGACTCAAAAAAAAACCTAAGTCCTGTGGAAGAAACAGCAAGAATTTCAGCGGGACTTTTTTTGATAGAATAACAGTTTAAAATCATATAATATGTTACATAATTAACAACACAAAACCTTACTCCCAGGGCTTATTACCATCCCCCCCGAACGGGTTCCCGCCTTGTCGTGGCGGGGGGGGGGGGAGAAGCCGTGGCTTGGTCACCCACGGCGAAACAAAGAGGAACCCATATGGCTGGTCCGAGGTGGAGGGCCGGCCCGAGGTGGCCACTCCGAGTGGGCTTGGGAAGCCCACTTCGGATGTGTGTTGGTGGACTGCGGTGAGAGGTGTGTCCTCCCCACCTACCGCTGCAGCCGAGGTGGAGTCGCGGAGGAAGAGGAGTGTTGGTATGGCGATGCGCCACTCGCCCTATCCTCCGCGACTCAAACGGGGCCGCACCGTTGATGCGGTGGTGATGGGGCTGCGGGGGGAGAGGATTGTCGGTATTGCGAGGCGCCGCTCTCCCTATCCTCCGCAGCCGAATCTTGGTTGGCGGCGGAGCCATAGACCAGATCCGCCGCTGGGGTCGGGAAGGCTAGTACTTCTAAGTGCTCGTTTTTCCTGGCCCCATGGCCTTTGCACATCGGACGCGGGGGGCGTCTGTTGCGCAGATGTAATTGGAGGCCGTGGAGGAAGGCGTGCCATGTGTTCTGGTGCGCCTTACTTAGAAAGGAGAACGGGGAGGAATATTCCTCTCCCGATGAGGTGCTGCCATGGGGCGGCAGTCGCTGGTGGGGCCGCGGATGTGTGCGAAAGCGTTCCCGTAGCCCTGCCAATATGCGACGAAGGTGGAACACCATGGGGTTTTAGTCGGTGCGAGTCCGACATAACCCGTCCTTGCCCCCGCGAGGCGGGTATGCGTAGGCATTTCCCCATGTAAAAAAAAAGGGCTTATTACCATCATCCTTAATTTTATTATAATACTTTTTTATTCAAACTTGTTTAATGAAGTTTTCAAACATTGAGTTAGAGAGCAAGATTGTAAGTATAATAATGTCCTCCATACCGAATTTCGGCCACGACGGACGGCCTCAACGGAGACTAGCCATCGGCGCAGGACAGGATTATAACGCCCAAGTGTCGCCCAACAGGTGCACTCTCTATTCCGTCACTCTCATAATCCGATGGGACGATAAACCGACACGACCGGAGAGAGATCAGGTGTAGGACCAACAGCTTTACATGCTTTCCGAGGCACGGGGGTGAGACACTGCCAACTTCATGACTCAGTAGCTGACTGAGAATTTTTTGACGAAAAAACTCAATAATTTATTTATTTCCGACCCGGGATTCGAACCCAGAACCTCAAAATCAGTAGTCTCATCACTACAACTACTAGACCAACGAGGCAGTCATTAGGCAGAGTTTAACAGTAGACTTTTTTGGCTGTTGTGAATATATGTATGTATCTGCTATACTAATAAAATCGATTTTCATCACATTTGAAACTGTAAATACAATCGACAAGAGTAATAATTATAAAAACTATATATTTAATAAAGAACTTGCTTGATCTAGGGTCACCACATCACTATTTAACTTACTTATTATGAGGAAGATGTTGCAATGGAAGTTAATTTTTACCGATGATCTTACGAACCTTAACCTTTGAATATAGCTTGTAAAATCAAAACGATTTCGTCATATTTATTACATAATTCACTATATTTGAATTCATTTATGTATTTTTTATACGTAGCTTGTAAAAACGACAAGTCACAGATTCTGAAATAAGGAGAAGGACTTAAGATACCGATATAGGTTTAATGTAAAAATGCTATTGAGTTGCTAACTTAAATGGGATGGGCAGATTACATATGCTATGGTGGAATCAATTTTTTGTTAGATTTGTGGCCACGCACGGGCCATGGATCTAAAGGTGTAAGAATATCCTCTGCCCCATATCGTCGTATGGGTGTCGTAAGAGGCGACAGACGGAAACCGAAACAGGTGATGAATGGAAGCATCTTCCTGATAACAACTCTGAATTTTAAAAAACTGTGATTGACAACTCGCTCGCCAAGCATGTCCCCCCATCGAGGCAATCTATGACACAGCCATCTTCATAGATCCTCAGCAGGATACTGATGATTTCTTAAGGCATATATTTTATAAAATCTGGGTAGGCACTACCGTAAATATTTTGTCCCCAAGCAGCAGTGCGGCCAATCACTCCTGTATTACGGTTAGAAGGGTAAGAGGGGTAGAGTAATTACGGATGATAAAGTATTTCACCGTAAACCTCAGGGATCCTCAGCGATAAAAAAGTCGCCTTTTTATTTCTCCAGCTTGTCCACAGCCTATAAAAGTCCACTGATGAACATAGGCCTCCTTTATGGAATACAGGGCAAGATCCAAGGAAAACGAAGTGTGGGTCGAAGAAGAGCGTCTTGGATGAAAAACCCACACCAATGGTTTGGAAAGAGCACCCCTTCCATATTCAGAGCCGCGGCATCAAAGATCCTAGTTGTCTTAACGATCGCCGACCTTCGTAAGAAGATGGCACTTTAAGAAGAAGAAATGGAATACCTCACATATCTCACATGTGAGGCCATTCTCACGCTTGGCAGACGGGTTAACAAATACACCTTTCTACTGATTAAGTTGTTACTAGGAAGATGCTGCTTCCCATCTCATGTTTTCCCTCTGTCGCCTCTCAGAATATCCCCGGGATGATACGGTGTAGTGGATATTTTAACGACGCTACTATACGGCACTAAATAAATAAATAATCAAAATTTACTTATGTATCTTTCGGTCGTTTATGAAAAAATATTCAAAAAAGTTTAGTACCAAATAAAAAAAATTGTTATAAATTGATTTTATTTCAAAAAAATTGACAAAGCATTTGAATTACTCTACTTTTATACATTACATCCTTAATTAATTTAAAAAAAAAATTACTCAGATATGTTTTAAGATATCACGATGAGGTTGATCACAGATTCTAGGTATTCTCTGCGGTCCACGTAGTTTGCTCATCAGCTCAAATACAGGCTTCAATTCATCTTGGGTCACACCCTAAAATAATAAATTTTAATTATTGATTGATTTCAAAAATTTCTTGTGATGTAAGATAATTCATCACCTCATTTCGTTCTGTGGATGTCCTTAGAGGCAACTACGGGTAATGTCAGAAAGACCGATGATTGTTACGAAAAAAGGGATTAGGTGATGATTATCTGTGATTGTCCGTTGATGTGGTTTAGCCATGCTGCAACTATATTGCTGGTATAGTTGTAGCACAAATGGGTCGGCTCGACCGGGGAAAGACAACGCTCTCACAGATTACCAGCGTAAATTAGCAGTTTAACGATGCTGTGTTTCGTATGGTGAGTGTAAAGAACCGCATACCATTTTTACTGGACACCATCTCCTCACTAAACGCATCTGCATTTTGATTCGTAATCGAGGATACATGTAGATGTCTATGGGCCACAGCAGCCACCCACCATCAGGTGGACTGTGTGCTCGTTTGTCACCCTTATTCTATAAAAAAGTTGTCCGCCCTTTGTATCATTTTTTTTCTAAGGGGACGCAAAGTTTTTAAGATAAAAATAAATAAACATTTACGATAACAGCAAGAAGGGACCCTTCTCGCGGTATTAATTTAATGGGTTGTGTTCATTGTTAATTTCATGTAGGTATGTTTATAATCATGGGATATAAGGCCTGAACGTGAAATTGTATTAAAAATAATAACAGTGGTCAGTGGTGTTGGCATTTATTTTATTTTAGTGCACAACAAAACCGACCACCATGGATAGGTAAGCGATCACCATCACCCATTTATGTCTTACAATTCTGAGGGCTTTGATTGAATGTACCAGTAACTCGGTCTCCGATTCTCGTCAATGTCATGTATTAACATTAACACGGATGGGGCGTATCCCTTTACACTATATATGTATTTCTCCTTATAATCCCGTGCTTAGGAGGTTCTAAGCAACTAAGTAACTAACGGCTATCAGACATCCCATCCGTATACTGAATGAGTAGCAGCCTGCGTCGGAGACCTGGCATCCTGTTGCATCAGTTGTAAGAGCTGAAAAAGCCTCCTGGATTACAGCACAAACATCAGCGAAAGAAGACTTTGGTCACTCAGTGAGATGGCCCAAACACGTCAAAGAAAAACGCTCGTCTTTTACGTGGCTTACACGAACCAAGTGCTAGATGGTTTACAAGCAACATATTACCTCACGTTGTCTGTAAATGACTACGGAAATCATTTTTCCCCAAAGCATTTGCAATAAAAACGGTCCATTTTTATCGTTTGTCTCTACCAAATGAAGCTGCATCATGTCGTCATGGGTGATGGCTTTGCCTGAAAAATTTGCAATTGTTTTTGTTATTATTACTTCATCTTACGTGATAGAGCCACGCTGCAGTTATATTAGTTGTAGCACCAATGTCGATTGACACGCTCTCGTAGAATACTTGCGTAAAATATCAGCGACCAGGATGTACACAACCGGAGACCCATTTTTACTACAAACGAGGAAATTCATCTTAGCCCTCACGGGTGCCGACGCATCTTCGGATCTGAGGATAAATGTAGATATCTATGGGTCACAGCTTCCACTTACCATTAGGTAGACTGTATGCTCGTTTGTCAACCCTTATTTTATAAAAAAATTAGTCGTATTAGTATACTATTTGTATGATATTAGTTGTATTATGTATGGAAAGCGCCAAAGCAGCCCAGGGTGCTTCCCAACTAACGTTAAAGGCTCATGTCGGACGTCACATTTTATCAGAATACTGTTAATGATGCCGTGTAATGGTGATGTAAGAGAACCTACTGCATCATATAATTCCCTGGATGTCATAAGAGGCAATCGAGGGAAATAAAATAGGAGATGGGCAGCAGCATTTTCTTGATCACAGCTAATAATAAAATACGAGTACGGCGGCTGCTCACCCGCCTCCCAAGCGTGGGAACTATGACAAATATCAATATGAGGTAATCTATGGTTTGGGGAAACCTGTTCAGTTGTGAACTTTTGATGGGCTGTAACTCAGGGTTGTAATATACGAATATATACATGATAATGAGTTATATTAGATCCCTCTAATGTATGGTTATTTTGCAACCACAGGCCAAATTTGCAGAGATGGTTCACAATAAATAATATAAGCAAACGGTGAAGAAAAAATAATTAAAAAAATCTCAAACATTCTGTCCTTTTAATCTTTTAAATTCAATACGCTTTCGTATGCTGAATCCAGGCTTCTTCTAATTTCTGAGAGGGTTTTATAGGGCAAGGAAGAGTTCACCGCGCTACCTCAATGCGTATTGGTAAACTTCACATCATTCTCTAAACCATTTCCCATTATCTGGGGTCGGCGCAGTAAATCTTGTTGTTCCATTCCTCTCTATCAGCCGTCATTTCCATACTTACTCCTTTCATTCTCATACTTCACACAATCGATCCATCTTTTATTCGGCCTTCCTCTGCCCGTGTGTCCCTCCACATTCATATTCAACACTCGTTTTGTGACATGACTTTCATCCCTCCGCATCACATGCCCAAACCATGCCAATCTGCTTCCTCTCACCTTTTCTACCACTGGCGCTACTTTCAGGCTTCCTCTTATATACTCATTCCTTATCTTATCCATCCTTGTCACACCACACATCCATCGTAACATTCTCATTTCATTCGCATGCAATCTATTTTCATCCTTCTTCTTGACGGCCCAGCATTCACTTCCATACATGACGACAGGTCGGATGATCGATTTGTAAATTTTCCCCTTCAGCCTTATTGGCATTCGGGGATCACACGTTGTGGCTCTGACCTATCGCCATTTCATCCACCCTGCGTTAATCCTATGCTGCACAGCTCTATCTATTTCGCCGTCGCCTTGAATGAGGGAACCGAGGTACTTGAAATCTGAGCAGGTAGGCAGTATAGCGCCATCCAACGACATGGGTACAGGACTGGAAAGACCGCCGAAATCACAGCACAGATATTCGGTTTTGGATCTGCTGATCTTCAAGCCAACACTTTCCAGCCTCTGTTGCCACCCCGTCAGTCTGCTCTGTACCTCGATGCCCTCTTCCCCGACAAGCACGATGTCATCGGCAAAGAGCATGCACCAGGGTGCCTCATCCTGCAGGTCCGACGTCAAAGCGTCCATAATCAGTAGGAAGAGGTAAGGGCTCAATGCCGACCCTTGGTGCAGCCCTACAGCCACATCGATACTGCCCGTAGTTCCCGCGGTAGATTGTACAAATCTACGAGGTGCTCTGTACATAGCACGGACTAACCTCACATACTTCCCAGGCATACCTTTCATCTTTAACGCCCACCACAAAACCTCACGGGGAACCCGATCGTACGCCTTTTCAAGGTCGACAAAAACCATGTGCAGATTTTTATGCACGCGCTTGTACTTTTCGCACAATTGGCGTAATGCGAAAATGGCATCTGTCGTACCTCGACCGGGCATGAATCCGAACTGGTTTTGTGTTATCTCACACTCTTCTCTCATTCTTCTCTCTATTATTCTTTCCCAGACTTTCATCGTATGTGACATGAGTTTTATTCCCCGGTAACTGCTGCAGTTTTGAACGTCTCCTTTGTTTTTAAAAATGGGGACCAGTATACTACTGCACCATTCCTCAGGTATTTGTTCTTCCTGCAACAATTTACCGAAGAATAAACTCAACCACTTCCATCCATCCGCACTCAGCAACTTCCACACTTCTACTGGTATTCCATCTGGGCCGACCGCCTTCCCATTCTTCATATTCTTAACAGCCATTTTTACTTCTTCCACACTAATTTCTCTCACTAAGCCCATATTCACTGGTGGATTTGCAAGCATACCATTCCATTCATTCTCCTCATTCATCAATTTCTCAAAATACTCCTTCCATCGCTTCCTATTGGTAAACTTCACATGTCTTCGAAATAATTTTTTTTCTTATTTCTCAGACGTGCAGGTTTCCTAAAGATATTTTTCTTCACCGTCCAGAACGTAGTGAATCAGCACTTAAAATTGCCAACAAAAATTTCATTGTTGTAGGCGAGGATCGCACTCACAACCTTTATCTGAATTTTGCAACACTTACTCAGATCACTTTTATCCGCATCCAAAGACATAACCTGCTGAAAGCATCCATTGACTCCTTCGATTGATCTAGACCAAACATCAAACGGACGTTCAGAATGATACCTCTGTCGTATGATAGTCCCCTTTATATCACTAATCTTATCTGTTTTCGATGCGTTTTCCGAGGTGTTGTTTACCAGCCATCTTAATCCAGCCTGTGAAAATAATATTGACGAGTGAATTTTTTATAGAATAAGGGTGACAAGCGCATTGTACACCTGATGGTAAAAGATTGCAGTGGCCCATAGAAATTTCAATCTGTCCTTGACTGAGAATCAAAATGCAGAATGTGTTGTCACCCCTGAGAACTGAGATGGTATCAAGACTGAGGATAATGATTGATCGCAAAACACATTCAGATACATATTATATTTGGAATAAAATGTATTGTTATACGCTAGTAATATATAAGACAATGATTGTTAATGTAATAATACATTAAATACACCTAAAACTCAACTTTATTTAACTCTATCTATAATTCTGGTAACATTCCTCAATACTGGGTCAAATCTACTTTCATAACTCTTCCGAAAAAACGAAACGCCAAAACGTGCTCAGATTACCGCACTACAAGGAGATTATCAATCTAACTACGTACAAGACTCATGCAATGCTATATTTGGCCTGTCATACTATACGGATTTGAATCTTGGACTATGAAAGAAGATCTCTGTAAGAAACTGAAAGCATTTGAAATGTGGATGTATCGCCGAATGCTCCGAATAAGTTGGACAGACAAAGTTACCAGCATTGAGGTCCTGAAGCAGATGAAAAGGAATAAACCCCTACTTGTTAAAACCATCGAACAGAGAAAAATTGCGTACCTAGGACACGTGCTAAGGCATGAACGTTACCAACTGCTGCAGACTATTGTGATGGGCAAAGTAGCGGGTAAAAGAGGTATTGGTAGTAGGAAAATGTCGTGGCTACATAACATCCGGAAATGAACTGGAATAAAGAAAGTTGAAGATCTGTTCAGGCTAGCCCTGAACAAAGAAGAATATAGAAGAATGACTGCCGACCTTCAGTAATGGAGAGGCACTTAAAGAAGAATAAGAAAACTCAACTGTCAATTACCGATAAACAATATTTTATATAATAATTTAAAAAAGTATTTCCAATTTTCCTTTTAATTTTTAAACTGTATATAATTATCATATCTATACAATATCATACTATGCCATAGATGTGCATTGCGCAGTGTATGACGTCGTTAAGGCCAGTAAAATTAAGCAGTATTTTAATAATTTTCTGTACAAAACGCTTTAACCAACTAAATAATGTTGCATTTCGACTATATACTAGACATTTAAAAAAATAGCATATTTTCACTAAAAATATATAACAAACCTTACCGTATCAGTTTCACTGAATTCCACTTTATAGCAAATAACTTTTTTCTGATTGTCGGGAAACAGCTTTTCGGGTATAATGGCTACTACATTCCACGGACCGATCACATCTTTAATCGTAAAATTGGCTTGAAAATCATTACATGTTTTGCTTTTATTTTTCGCCTCAGTGTTTGATAAAATAAACAGGTATAGCAGGGTGAAAAAGAGCACCATGTTTCCAGTTTGTAATCTTCCGAAGTCGCTTTAGACGCTGGACTCAAAGTGGACATTAGTGATAATGTTAGGGCATTAATCTTTCTGCACAAGACAAAAGAATATTTAGACATGGCACCAGTAGAAAAATATATGCCATCAAAAACATAACTTGTAAAAAAACCTAGTCTCGCAATGTTCTTCTACCGTAAAAAATTGTGAGACCCATGTCTCACAACTTTTTATAATCCTTAAATAACTTTGTAATCCTATATTATTTATATAGGATTACAAAGTTATTTATGCATTTAATGTATCTAGAAAACTGGACCGAAATTGCATAATATTTTAGTGTTTCCTTAGTTTATACACTAAACACTAATTGTGTTCTAAATTTAAAGCTCCTATGTGTGCTAGAAGTGCCTTAGGGTTTTTTGATCTGTCAGTCAGTCAGTGAGTGATTGACAAATTAAGTAACTTTGACTAGTTATGATTCTTAAAGTACTGGTTAAAATTGAATGAAATTAGAAATATATCGTATTTATATAATGCCTTCAAGGTTACTCAAATTCAGGCTTCTAGTTTTATCCACGAGGTTATATGGGGTGGAAAATAGCCTGAACTGCTTCGAGAAAAGGATGGTACGACCGTGCCGCTTTTTTGCTCGACTTGGCTGGGGCACTGCGGTGCCCCCAGATAATAAATAAGCAAATATCAATTACGGATATTTGTATTTTGTATATATTTGGAACCTTTAAAGCAGTTATTAATAGTAAAATATATTATTGATTTTTAAATAAAAAATATTTTTCTGGTTACACGTTGTGTGTATCGTGGCTGCAGCATGATGGGTGGGCTTGACAGAGGAAGAATCAAGCTTGCACAGAATACCAGCTCAAATAGCAGCATAATACTAAAGTGTTTCGTGAGAGTGTTCATTTCGTGGAGAGTGATGAGAATCGGATACCTTAACACCAATAAAGAAGCATTTCATCTTAGCCTTAAGGCGTGTAAAAGTCGCTGTATTTCCCATTTAATCTCGTTTAATGTATGCTTGTTTGATCCTCAAAGCTATACAAAAATCATGATAGCAATAAATAAGTCATTTTGTTTTTGTTGGGTTTCATTTTTTTTTTGTTCTAAGAACATGATAACGTGATAAACAATAATTTTTATAAAGTATTATAATTTATTTATTTATGTTGTATTTTAGTTGAATTTTGTTCCAATATAATATGATAAAACTATGTAAATTTATAATTAATGCCGAACAAATATATGTCTGTTTCTTTCTTTATTTTCATTTCGTAATGGCTGTCACAAGAGAAACTGAGAAAACTAGAAATACTTTATGATCACTGCTAAATGTTATGTGAGTTAAATTTGCAAAATGCCTTGAAAAACATATGGTGAATTCGATCCCGACAATAGGAAAACCCATGAGAGAAAATACTGTTATATAAAAAAACAGTCATTTTTCGGATATTCTAGCACCTTCTATGTGCGTCTGCGTAATAACGACTGCATTATTAGGTGTGACGGTAGGATGTAGTTTTGTAAATGGGTTAATATCCGACGTCTGCGAACTTGCAATGACCCAGTTAATGTATCAAACAATTGAAAGGCACCGGCGACTGTACCACAACCGGTCATTAACATGATATGCCTTTAAAGTAACTTTTGTATTTATCACCATTGCAAGTGCGTAACTCTGATGATAAGGTTTTCCGGATGGAATGACTCCGTAAATGTGTTCTAATCGTAATCTAAAATAGATATTAAAATAGAAAAGACATTGGTTTATAATCGATACAGGAACATTTAATTATCGTAACTAATAAAAATGTTATGTGAGTTAAAGCAAATGTGATTTTAATGCAATTTTAGGTAAGGACAAATGATGAATAAAATATATCCAGCCCCGGATCTAGGCGGGGGGGGGGGGCAAACCGGGGCACCGGCCCCGGGCGGCCGTTTCAGAGGACCCCAAAATTATAATTTAATATGGATTTAAAAAAACTTGCTCCATAATGTGTTTAGCATCCAACGCACGTTGTTCTATCAAACATTCACTTGATGTTAAAACGCTCAGTTGGTTTTTGAACACATCCCAAGGGTTCATTCCGAAATATGCTGCCAGTAGCAACAGCGCAGTGGATTGTTATCAACATTTAATGGCGGAAAATTTAAATTAAATGATCACGATCCTACTTTCAAATACATTCTAGAGCACGTAAAAAGGAGAGGTATCCTGTGTTCGACACACAGGATACCTCTCCTTTTTACGTGCTCTACGATACAAAATGAAATTATCAGTACAATAGCAAAGAAAGTTCGAAATACCAATATCAATGACATCAAGGAAGCCAACTATTTCACCATCATGTCTGACTGCGCTCCAAATGTATCTCACACGCAACAAGTGAGCCAGGTAATTTAATTAATAAAAATAACGGAATCCAGAAGTGAAATAAAGGAAAGCTTTATTGATTTTATTGAAGTTAATGTAATGACTGGGAAATAAATTACACAACGAATTCTAGAGAAACTAGAACCTGATGGCTTAGATGTGACAAAATGTCGTAGACAATCTTACGACAACGGATCTAATATTGCCGGCATATATAAAGGAGTTCAACAGAGTTTGCAATAAACGAGCATAAAGTTGTACCATTCGGAAACAAAGCGAGCACCAAAGTAGTAATGTTAAAAATTTAAAATAATGCAAAAGTGTACAAAAATAAACTTAAAAGGAAGTAGTCAAACCAGATGGACGGCTAAACACCGGGCTGTTCTTCTTTATTGAATAATTTACCGGAAATTGTCAAAGTCCTAAAAGAAATTGAAGAATCTTTTCTAGTCGCAGTATCCACGTATGAAACTGGTCATTCAATACATGCAGTCATGAACTTTAAACTTATCCTCAAATTAACAATTTGGGGTCATATTCTTAATTAATAGAGTGAACGTTGAACACAAAAAGAGGATATTATCATTTCACATTATGGTGCGATAATGCAAGGTCTTGTTTAGATCTCGTAAGGAAAGAGAGAAAAAACAATAGAAAATTTGTTCAAAGAAGCTGCACCTGTAATAGAAAAGTTAGAAATCGAGCAAGTCCTTAAAATCAGACGAATTTCTAAAAAGAAAAGGAAACACGATGAAATCTGCGAGGATGAATCAAGAACGTTAGATCCAAATGGTTTATTTTCCAAAGATATAAAATTTTAACAGAAATTAAAACAAGGGTAGAGAGCACAAAGAGTCTACTTGAAAATTTCGCCTTTCTTAGTGGCCAGGCGTTTTCAAATAGGTCGACTTAGGATCTACGAGAGAATGGAGTCAATCTAGCTGAAAAATATTCTAACGACTTAGATTCAGTTGATTTTTGCCAGGAACTTGCCGAAGCTTGCAACCGAAATTAAAAAAAAAATCAACTGCATTCGATATGTTACAACATGTGTGTAAACATCACTTTCTGGTAGCGGCTCCTAATGTTAGTATGGCTTTAAGAATATACGGAATATTACCTACGACATTTGCTTTGAGAATTATACTGAATATTACCTACGATATTTGCAAGCTGAGAGCGAAGCTTCAGCAAACTACAAATAATTAAAACCTATCTGCGTTCAACAATTAGTCAGAAACGTCTATCTGGCCTTGCGATCCTAGCTATTGAAAATAAAACTGACCTTGAGACAGAATTTGATGAGCTAATAGATTCTTTTGCAGAAAAGAAAGCACGCCGGGTAAATCTGTAGCAAGATTAGAGAGAAAAAGATGCTGAGAACTTAAGATCCTAAATGTCTTGATTGTTTTGAAAAGGTTATTAGCTAATTGGTAATATAGAGTTCAAATGTATTAACGGCTTCTTACTGTCCCAATCACAAAAAATGCCACCCATTATGTATTTGTAAGTTTTTTAACTAGTTATCTAAAACGCTCGAGAGAGGAGGCGCCACTATCAAGTTTTTGCCCAGGTTCAAAAAAATCGTAGATACGGGGCTGAATATATCGAAGATATGTGAAACCGCTAATAACCTCACAGAAATGAGAGGAGGCTAGTGCACAGTTTTGGGATATATATGAACTGTAACTTAACTTTTTATTTTTCTGGAATTTAACATCGTACAACGTAACTAAACGTGAAACGTTAAAACGAAGACAACCGTGTCTCCCACCAGAGTTAAATAACTAATATTTAGTTAATAGGTTTGATCCCCGTGTCCATCCCAGTTCGTCTTTTAGGCGTCTTCAAACGCGACTATAGGAAATGGGTGAAAGATCTCATCGCTTCCGATAGATGGCGGTATTATCATCTTGTCTTCGTTAAACGTAAAATACACAGATCGGTGACAGAGTGCGGCTTTAAAGGTGTTCATGTCTGGTATTTCGATCTTCAAACCGATTGACAAGCGTGACGATTACGACGTATCCTTCCTGCTGACTCTCCTGACTGCCACGTTGGTCTAATGGGTGTATTACTGCAACTGCTGATCATGAGGTCCTGGGGTCGAATCCCGGGTCGGGCCAAAAATCAATTATTGAGTTTTCCCCGGAGTCAGAAAGTCGGTGGTGTCTCAACTCCGTGCCTCGGAAAGCACGTAAGTACGTTGTTCCAGTGCCTGATCTCTCTCCGGTCGTGCCGGTTTAGCGTCCCATCGGATTATGAGAGTGAGGAAATAGAGAGTGCACCTATGCTTGCACAATATAATCTTGTCCCGCGCCTATAGCTAGTCTTCGTTGAGGCAGGCCGCCGTGACTGAAATTCGGTCTGGAAGACATTATCTTCCCTACAACGGGAAAACCGGGCTAATTATGGAGAAGAAGATTTAGTTCATACAGAGTAACGGCTCCGTGGCGAAGTATGGTAGAAATGATCTGCGGGTTCGAATCATGTCCGGATAAAATATTTGTATGGCCTACAAATAATTTTTCCGGGTCTGGAGGTTTATCCTTGTTCAATTTATGTCAGTAAACTGCCCTCACGATACAGGAGAAATCCCTAGTGTGTAGTAACTTGTAAAAAAATAAAGATTTTAAGAATATAAAGAGCGACAAACAAGATAACTGTCGTAACTCAAATAAGCTCGTGTGTCTTGTCACCTTCGACTAAAATAAAATGCTTCATAACCTGTAATTATACTGACTCTTACCAATTAGTTGTTGCCAACCTAGAAGGACTCCTTGGGAGAAGGAGCGCGTTTTACTAACACTATGCTACTACTTTTCCAGCTAAAGTTATGGTAACCTAACCTAACAAAAGCCTTTAAGAAGATTGTGAAGTGCCAATACGCGGGGCGAGTAGGTATTTTCAAAAATGCTGTCTGTTTCATATCGTTCGCTCCGTATCACCGTCATGCGATAGAGAGAGTAACAAATGTTGGAAATGATCACAGAAATAGTAATAATTTACGATTCATGTGGAAATAATTGCCTACATTTTCTTTTTAAAATATTGTTTCAATCGGTAACGTTTTCACTCCCCTAAACCTTTACAAAATGAGACAATTTTGGTCTCATTAGAATCAGTATACCTTAATTTAGGTCTGTATGTTATTCTTTTTTAGTAACTCAGTTTAGTATAATTTAAAAAAAACCGCTAGAAAAAGTTTTTAAGTCAAAAATATAGATATTTAGATGCTAATAAATTATATCGTACGCAATACTTCCTTAAATGAAAAACGTACGAATCTAGTTTTTTATTATATCTACAACATTTCCAAAAATTATGAAAATTAGACTATGTTTACGGTAGGAAATACGTTATCTCATTTTGTATAAAAATTTACAGCTTTACAATACTCTTAATCTAACCTTACAGATTTTTACTGTATTCATTCATTACGGCCCTCCACAAATCCACTGCTGAACATAGGCCTCCTCCAAGGAATGCCACAAAGCATCGACTTCCTGAATGTCTTACCAGGTAGTCACTCCATCCAGTGCGGGGTTACCCTACACTTTACCTAGCGTACGAGGCTTCCACTCGAGAACAGTTTTTCCCCATCGGTCGTCGGTTCTTCGGGTTATATGGCCAGCCAATTGCCACTTCAACTTACTAATCCGTTGGGCTATGTCGATCACCAAGGCCTCTCCCAAGGAATGCCACAAAGCATCGACTTCCTGAATGTCTTACCAGGTCGTCACTCCATCTAGTGGGGGGTCGCCCTACACTACGCCTACCGGTACGAGGCTGTCACTCGAGAACCTTTCTTACCCATCGGTTATCGGTTCTTCGAGCTATATGGCCGGCCCATTGCCACTTTAGCTTACTAATCCGTTGGGCTATGTCGATCACTCTGATTTTACTGCGGACTGAGTTTATCACGCAGAGAAACTAATGGAATGGGTCAAACCAATAAATCAAAAAATCGAGGGGGAGGGCGGGTTCAAACCCGCCCTTCGACTGCCGTCGTGAACCAGTCCTAACACAATAATTTCAAGCTTATCTGGATTAGTTAATGGGAATATTTGTATTGCTAGTATTTTCAATTAAAAAATATGACAATCCGGCCCAAGAAGCATCGCCTTTGACTAAAGTAAGGTAAGCCAATTTAATTTGTGGAACAATTATCGCTAAAAGAAAACTATATAAATTGAAACCAAAGTTAAGATAATTAATATAATCCGGCATAACTCTGTAAAAATACATTACATTAACTACTTTACTAGGAAAGCTGGAAGACACACATACACACACACACACACACACACACACACACACAGGTGTTGGAAGTAGTAGTGTTGGGATTAGTGATGACGAGAATAGTGCGTGTAACTGAGAGAACTGGGTGAGATTATATATAACATTTTGACATCTTTATTCAAAGTTAAGTCACAAGAGTTATGTGACTAATTTGAAATACGTATGACATTCCCATTAATTGTATAGTTTTCTGTTGACTTAAACGATTCTAGGTAGCTAGCTTGACTAACCCCATGGGATGACATCACGACTTCAGTCGTCATTTTTGGATTTCACTGCAGGTGTCTTAACAACATTATCTCAGGGGTGGATTGCAAGATCTATTTTTTTAAATACTAGTACCTAAGTGTATAAACAATAATACCATGTTCACCATTCTAAGTAAGCTTCGACAACAATATTTAACCAAGTGAATTAAAAAAATGTATTGGTTTTTTTAAAAATAGTAACCACGTTTTTAATCATATTCTTGCATTATCAACAAACAAAGACAGACACACAAACAATACGTGGTAGAGCCACGCCGCAACTATATTATGGTTGTAGGACGAATGGGTCGGTCGGTTATCTCATTTTGTATAAAAATTTACAGCTTTACAATACTCTTAATCTAACCTTACAGATTTTTACTGTATTCATTCATTACGGCCCTCCACAAATCCACTGCTGAACATAGGCCTCCCCCAAGGAATGCCACAAAGCATCGACTTCCTGAATGTCTTACCAGGTAGTCACTCCATCCAGTGCGGGGTTACCCTACACTTCACCTAGCGTACGAGGCTTCCACTCGAGAACAGTTTTTCCCCATCGGTTGTCGGTTCTTTGGGTTATATAGCCAGCCAATTGCCACTTCAACTTACTAATCCGTTGGGCTATGTCAGACACTCTGATTCTACTGCGGATATCCTCATTTCTAAGTATATGACGCAGAGAAACCCCGACCATAGCCCTCTCAAAAGCTCGTGAGCAACCTTTTACTGCATAATAAAGATAAATTCAATTTTTATATAAACTTTTTTTAGAAGAGGGGGCAAACGAGCATGCGGCATCTGGGCAAACGAGCATCTGATGTAAGTGACTACCGCCGCCCATGAACAACCGCAACACCAGGGGAATTGCAGGTGCGTTGCCGACCTTTTAGAAAGGAGTAAGCTCTTTTCTTGAAGGTCCCTAAGTCGTATCGGTCCGGAAAAATCGCTGGTGGTAAACAATTCCACAGAAAAGTTGTATAACTAAATTATAGTCAAAATTAAGTTCAATAAAATATGTGTGTCAAAACACCCGTAAACCTGAGATTAAAATTTATCATTTTACTTTCATATTATTTGTACATGCAAAATTAAATTAAGAACGTCTTTTGTTACAAAAAAAAAAAACTTTTATAAATTTTGTAACAAAAGACTAAATCTTGGTTTCTTAAACCACCATTCCTTTAAAATTATCTGTCTATAAATGAGCTCGAAGACATCTCCACCAATATCCGTCTTTCTTAAAGAAAATACGGTCATTGTTTAAAAAGTCGAAACCTACATACATTTACTTGAACAAAGGCAGTAAAAACAGTTTATGGACTTGTTATTGCCATCCCAGCGGACATGCGGGCTGCAACAAGTGATAAGTGTAAAGCGATTTATTTGCTTGCTTGCTGAGTGCTTTTTATATAATTTATATATTAAATATGATTTTTAGGCGCATGTAGAAAATACCTACGCGCTTTGCGGTTAAGGCATGCAAATATTGAAATATTTAATGCCACAACAATAATTTTCACCTTGAATGAGAGATAACTTCTTGATACATAGATTTCGGTTTGGATTGCAAATTAGTAATATTTATGTTACTACCATCGACTCTATTAAACAGAATTTGAAATTGAAATTAAGGTTGCTTAATAATATTTACCCGACTACATCAAAGCCAAAAAAAGGTACATAGAAAATAAAATACAATATTGTGCGTTAAATGTACAATATAAATTGCGTATCTTCTTCACAATTGTCCATCATCATCATCAACATTACAGCCCTTCACAAGTCCACTGCTTAACATAGGCCTCCCCCAAGAAATGCCACAAAGCGTGGTCCTGATCCTGAGCCACCTGCATTAATCGACTTCCGGCATATCTTACCAGGTCGTCACTTTATCTAGTGAGGGGACGCCCTTTACTTCGCCTACCGGTACTACCGAGGCTGCCACTCGAGAACCATTTTCCCCAACGGTTATCGGTTCTTCGAGCTATATTGCAGCTATGAGCTATACAGTTACCCAGTGTTT
The DNA here is from genome assembly GCA_907164705.1 of Parnassius apollo. Classification (NCBI taxonomy): domain Eukaryota; kingdom Metazoa; phylum Arthropoda; class Insecta; order Lepidoptera; family Papilionidae; genus Parnassius; species Parnassius apollo. Next base: position 3,795,422 of record CAJQZP010000295.1, read on the forward strand.
TTACTGTAATTAATACGAATTTATTTATAATATTTTCGGTATGAGAGTAACTAGGACTAATAATCTTCCGCTCACTAGATGTCGCTGAGTCATTTTATTTAGAAGTTAATTTTAAATAAAAGTTACACATATACACAAAACAATGCGGTTTACTCTCTAATTTTTTGAGAATTTTCCTGTACCTTTACATTTAACTTTTTTTAACTTTTCTAGGTACTTTTATGAATTATTGTGGTTTAGTTATTTATTTTTAATCTAATTAATATAAAATATAACTAATAGTACAAAAAACATTAACTCTTAAATTTTGCGAACATATTAACGTCCCCGCTATGAAATCTGTCAAATACTACCCACACCTCATTATGTATGCATGCCGCCCTGGTGGCAGAAAAAGTCTATTAATAAATAGATTTTATATCACAATTTTTATAAACATTTCTTGTTTTTCACTAATTTGAAATATTTAAATTCATGAATTTTTAAAAATCTAATCTATAAAATTTAGGCAACACGTACTGGGAGTATGATTTCGGAACGACACAAGTTGTTTCAATGTTAATGAAATTAAACTAATAAATAATGGTGACACGTAACAAAGATGAAATTATTCTCCCCATACCGTATACAGTTTTCTGTAGGCAAAGATATTTCAATAATCATGAGGATTGCTAAATCAAGCGAACAGGCCATTATTGTAAAAAGTTACAGCCTATATACGTCCCACTGCTGGGAACAGGCCTCCGCTCATTTCTGAGAGGGTTTTGTTTTTGTACTATAATATATTTTATTGTTTATTGTTATAACGCCGTCTACCGGAAATTACAAGGGATTTAAGTATTAATACTAACGTCGCTTATTAAAGTACCGAGAGTGAGACAAAGTAAATGATTTATTTAACTTAAATACAGCTAATTTATCAAAAATTGCTTTTGTTAAAAGTTACAACTGATTGCAATAGCTAATAAGATATTTTTTTAATTATATAATAGTCATATAATCATCATATCATTTAAATAACTATTTCACATAAAACTTCCTCCTTTTTAAAATCGTTTAGTGATAATCATTAATATTTATTCTATATATGAAACTTAAAATCTATATTTTATAGTTACAGCGAAAAATTATGACCAAATCTATTTTCATTTTGGACCACAACCAAACAATGGAGCGGTGGAAACAGATTTTAATGCATCCTATGAAAATCTTCATTCAGAGCATCCCTTTGAATTTTAATATAAATTCAGAATCGAGACTTTATTAGCGTTTCAGGAAAATGGTAATAAATGCGAAGAATATTATCCTTAACTACGAAATTATATGAACTTGTATATTTTAATAAAATTAACTTTATTGTAAAAATAATAAGGATGTATTTTATATTGATCATCATTATCCACTTAATAACTGATATTATCAATTGGTGTTTACAGCGGAGTAAATAAATAACAAACGGCTTCTGATTTTTGTTCGTATTGTTTCGACTGGGATTCGAACTGAGAGCATGTGAATCATTGGTCTTTTATTCTGTTACAAGACCAAGCGGTCACAGAATATATAGTTGTATGTACTAATTAACCTTTATATATTCATCATCACAGCCCATTGGAAGACGAATGCTAAATAAATATAACATATGTTTGTATAAACCTCTTTTTATAGAATGCGCGTGAAAAACAAGCACACAGTCTACCCGATGGTAAGTGGACGCCGTGGCTCATAAAATCTACATTTATTCTCGATTAAGAATCAAAATGCAGATGCGTTGTCACATCTTAGGACTAAGATGGAATGTCTAGTTTCCTGTAAAAAGGTCATCCAGATCTCTACACACACCATATGAAACACAGCAGCCTTAAGCTGCTATTACACGCTGGTATTCTGTGAGACTGTCGTCCAGCCCCGATCGAGCTACAAGTACACGTAATATAACTGCAGCGTGGCTCTACCACGTTTCAACCTTGTCCCGTTATCGTGATGATCGATACGTTTGGTGAGCAGAATGGCTTCGCTAGAAATAGTGTTTTACAACTGATTTAAACGGAAAAAGATTACACATCATTTAAATTCTGTATACCTAAAAGTAAATTGTCTTTGTTTACAAATAATGAATTGTGGCCGGAAGGTATATACTTCAGAAAATATATAATATTTAGAAAGGGTAGGAAAACACCTACAGATCGGGATACGAGGAAAAATAATAAAAATGATGGATCAGAAGTCAATTAGAGAGAATAATTATAAATTAAAGCTAACTAGCTTTAACTGTAAGTCACTAAAGCGATCAATAGATAGTGTGAGAAGTATTTGTGTGGCAGCGGACGTGGTTGCGCTGCAGGAAACTTGGTTGCTACCGCATGATTTGGCCTACCTAAGTACTGTTAATGACGAGTTTGTAGCCACAGGGACGTCAGCGGTAGATACGAGTGCAGGCATGTTACGCGGCCGTCCCTTCGGGGGGCGTCGCGCTGTTATGGCGTAAGAGTGCGTTTACGGCGGTATCTGTTGTGAAGTGCAATAATGCGAGGCTCTGTGCTATAAAGTGTAAATTGCGTGAATGTGATCTGTTGATATTCTCGGTATACATGCCTACTGACTGTACTGACAACTTGCCAGAATTCACAGACTGTTTGAGCGAGATTAATGCGGTTGTTGAGGACAGTGGTATTAGTATGGTAGTTGTATTAGGAGACTTTAATGCTCAACCAGGTGAATTATTTTTTTAATGAAATGCAGCAATTTTGTGTTGAACAAAAATGGTGTTGTGCGGACTTTGAACTTTTGCCAAACAATGGGGAGACGTATACTTACATTAGTGATGTTCACGGATGTACACGTTGGCTTGACCATTGTTTAGTAACTAGGATGGCTAGGGGTTACATTGAGAATATAACCGTAAATAACAGTGTCTCGTGGTCTGATCACTATCCTTTGGAAATTGTTTGTAACTTAAACCCCTTACATACTCAGTTGGTACCATCATCTCGAGTTTCTAATAATAAGATATTTTGGGGGCAGAGGGATAGTGACCAGACTAAGCTATTTACGAAAACTTGTGATGAGAAGCTAAGTAAAGTAGTTTTTCCTATGGAGCTTACGAAATGTTGTGGCAAAACCTGTTGTAAAGATGAACATAAACTAGTTATCGATAATATGTACTCTCATATTGTAAGCATATTGCAGTCAGGGGCAATAGTTAGTCATAAAATTGTAAGGGGAAATAAAAAAGGTTATATTACGGGGTGGAATAGGCATGTAAGGCCACTACACGGGAGAGCTCGTCTGTGTTTTCAGTCGTGGGTTATGGCTGGGAGGCCGAGTAGTGGAGTTACATACGACGATATGCGGGAGTCTCGTAGGCTTTTCAAAAATAAACTAAAATGGTGCCAGGACCATGAAGATCAATTAAAAATGGACATTTTAGCCTCTACACACGAGACTAAGCAGTTTAGTAGGTTCTGGCAACAAACAAATAGACTGAATGCACGGGCGGGCCTTCCTGTGGAAGTGGGAGGCATAACAGGGAGTCAAAACATTGCTAATATGTTTAAGACTCACTTCAGGGTGGAACCCCTAAGTATAGTAGGTCAAACAGTGGACGGTGCTCGGGACACCGTAGACCCTTGGGTAGACTCATTGAGCTTCTCTGTTTGTGAGGTAAATGACGCAATAAGGAGTATGAAGCGGGGGAGATCCCCGGGGCATGATGGCCTGAGTGTCGAACACTTGCGATATGCGGGAGTGCACCTTTCCAGAGTCCTTACCATGCTCTATAACCTCTGTGTCAGTCATGGTCACCTGCCGGATGCTATGATGATGACGGTGGTCGTGCCTATAGTGAAGAACAGGACGGGCAATGTAGCGGATAGGTCCAACTACAGGCCTATATCCCTAGCGACAATCGTGGCTAAAGTTCTGGACAGTCTGCTTGATACACATTTAAAGAAAGCTACTAAAATTAACGACGCTCAATTCGGCTTTCAGCCCGAATTGTCTACCGAGAGCGCAATAATGTGTCTCAAGCAGACTGTACGGTACTACACTGACAGGAAAACGCAAGTGTATGCGTGCTTCTTGGACCTGTCAAAAGCATTTGACCTTGTCTCGTATAAAGTACTATGGCATAAACTTAGGACGGAAACGAGCCTAAGGCCGGAACTGTTATCGTTGTTGCAGTACTGGTACGGTAACCAGTCAAATGTAGTAAAATGGGGAGACGCTATGAGTGACCCCTACAAGCTGAACTGTGGAGTAAGGCAGGGTGGGCTTACGTCACCGAGGCTGTTCAATCTTTTTGTCAACCAGCTGATAGAGGGGCTGAGCAGAGCTGGTGTCGGATGCTCAGTTGATGGTGTCTTTATAAACAACATCAGCTATGCGGATGACATGGTTCTGCTTAGTCCTTCGGTCAGTGGCCTCCGGAAGCTACTTAAAATATGTGAGGACTATGCTGAGAGAAATGGACTCAGATACAACGCCAAAAAGAGCGAGTTCCTTGTGTTCAGGGGAAAAAAACAAACCCACCAATTTTCAGCCAATCATACGATTGTGTGGTATTCCCCTGAAACAGGTGGCGGAGTTCAAATATCTCGGCCATATAGTTAACGAGCGCCTCGTGGACGACGGTGATATAGAGAGGGAGCGAAGGGCGCTGTCGGTCCGGGGCAATATGTTGGCCCGCAGATTTGCGCGTTGTAATGCAGAGGTAAAATTAACGCTGTTTAGAGCCTACTGCCAGACTTTTTACACGTGCAGTCTGTGGGCGGACTATACGCAGCGGACCTTCAGAGCTCTTCGTGTGCAGTACAACAATGTGCTGAGAGCGGTATTGGGGAAGCCACGTCACTGCAGTGCATCTGCAATGTTTGCGGAGGCTCGTGTAGACGACTTCTACGCGATCTTCCGGAAACGTGTTGCATCCATGATGGGCCGTTTAGTGAACAGCACCAATGCCCTTCTCAGCACTTTGGCGTGCAAACTCGACAGCCCACTCTGGAGGAGTTGGAATGGTGCACACACATATGCTAACAAGCGTGTGTGTATTTAATGTTAGTTAGTTAATCTTAGTAGTAGTTAGTAATTATATTTAATTTTAGTTAATTTTAATTTATTTTGATTTATTTTTAATTTATTTTCCTTTTATTGATTGATTTTTTCATTTTTTTTTCTTCGTTTTGTTTTGTTTTTTCTTTTCTACTAACCAAATATGGACCCTGGTCTGAAATAAAGATTTATTATTATTATTATTATAAACAAGATTTTTACACCACTATTTGTCGAAAGCCATGAGATCCTTCTGACATTTATTATATCTGCCTCTTACGATACATATAGGAAGAAATGGGGCGATGTAATAGCTTACGGCATTACCACATGTTACCTTAACGTTTGTAATCATAAGTCTTCCCTCTATAATATTTCTTACCTATTTATTTGGCAAAGCTGGTATGCTTTACTTAGCTTTAATTTATTTATTTTTGTACCTCGCTCATAGTTTTAAAGAGCAGAAAATAATGAATAAATGTCAGTAATTAATCTTACCCTTTCACGAGCTGTTAGCGCCGCTAAAATATAACCTCGAGGATCCGATGTTGAAGCCTCATTAAGCGTGAATATTCATAAAGAGTTCCGCGAAAGAGGTCGCCAGGATAACCCTTTTATTTTTATTTAATGTCCAAAGTTTTCGAACATATTTCACAAAGTGATAGAAAACTTAATGACATTTTAATCAAATAATAATTATCTTCGAGCAACCTTTTAAACATGGTTGAGTCTAGCTGCAGCTATATTATATAAATATTTATAGCACAAATAGGTCGGCTTTACCGAGGAAAGACCACGCTTTCACGAACGCCATCGCTTAATAGCAACTTAATGCTGCTGTGTTTCAAATGATGAGTGTTGTGAACCGGAACCCTATTCACTGGAAACGAGGATTCTATCTTAGGGATGACAACGTATCTGCATTTTGGTTCTTAATCTAAACTAAAAAAGAGCTAACTCTTTTCTAAAAGGCAGGACAGGCAAAGCACCTGCAATTCCCTTGGTGTTGCAGTTGTTAATGGGCGGCGGTAGTCTCTTAACATCAGGTGAGACGGATGCTCGTTTGCCCTCTCTCCTATAAAAATAAATAAATGTATGTAGATGTTTTTAAGTGGTAGAGCCATGCTGCAGTTATATTAGTAGTATAGTTGTAGCACGAATGGGTCGGCTCGACCGGGGAAGGACCACGCTCTCACAGAATACCAGCGTGAAATAGTAGCTTAATGCTGCTGTGTTTCGTATGGTGAGTGTAGAGAACCGGAGACCCTTTTTACTGGAAACGAGACATTCCATCTTAGTCCTCACGGGTGACAACGCATCTGCATTTTGATTCGTAATCGAGGATAGATGTAGATGTCTATGGGCCACAGCCACCACTTACCATCAGGTGGACTGTGTGCTCGTTTGTCACCCTATCCTATAAAAAAATGTCTATGGGTCACAGTATCCACTTACCATCAGGTGGACTGCAGGCTCGTTCGTCACCCATATCCTGTAGAGAAAATAACTGCTATTTTAGCAATTACTAAAGTACCATTTTCAGTAAAATTATTAAAACTTACCAATTACATAACATGTTCATGATGTTCACTCTGATAACTTTCTTTCGCTGTCTCAACTTCTCAATACGCAAACGTACGATTAACTCGTGGTAGATTTATCATATATTATATATCAAAAATATGGATTAATTATTATTTGATTAAAAAAATTTGAAATTTGAGAAAAAGTGAAAAAAACTGCTTTGACTCATTCATAACTTTTATATTGTTGAAAGTATAACGGCCTCGTGCGCATTAGCCCCGGATTCAAATCCTGTTCGGCGTTTGTATGGACTGCAATTATTTTTTCTGGCTCTCCATGTTTGTTTTTATGTAATTTATGTTCGTAAAACATTTTAAGGCGACACCGCGGAAAAATGCACCTCCTTTCATTGAATAGTATAGGACTATGACACCACTAACGAAAGTGGAATATCGATATAGGTAAATTCATGTCTATCTTGAATTTGGTTGTTCAAAAACACGATTGTATGATTTTGACTCGATCATAATTATTTGCGAAAACACCCCTAAAAATCACTATAGTTGAAAATTACAACGAAATTAGTCAATCTATATGTTTGGGAATCACTCAAATATAAATAAAAATATAACATCAATATTCATAATTTACTTGCTCATTATTTTGATTACTTAAATCAAAAATTTAAAAAAATATATTTTAAGATACTGACAATTTCTAAGTGGTTTTATTCGTTGCGGGCGCTACGCAATTTTAAACCTTATGACGGCGTTTTTTTTCAAGTTTTTATAGAAATTATGTATTCACTCGGATCAGTACGGCGATAGCCTGGAGCCACTTTTTCGATGTGGCGTCTTAAGACATTCTAGTAGGGAAAAAGTTTTTTATTATTATTAAATAGATGTAAATACTTAAATGAAGTGATCGATTATGGTGGCACAAATCTCGGTATACTGAATTAGAAGTGGACGCTTAGGTAATCAAAAAACCAGTACATACAAAATACAATCCTCGGAAACTACAAATTTTTTATAGGATATGGAGACAAACCTGTACACAGTCCACCTGATGGTAAGTGGTTGCTGTGGCACATAGACATCTACATCTATCCTCGATTACAAATCTAAATGCATATGCGTTGTCACCCGTGAGGACTAAGATGGCAATGCCCGTTTCCAGTAAAATTTGACTTCGGTTCTCTACACTCACCATACAAAACACAGCAGCAAGGAGCCTACTATTTTTCAACGCTCCCACAGAACTACGACCTTCCCCGGTCGAGCCGATCCATTCTTGCTACAACTATACTACTAATATAACTGCAGCATGGCTCTACCACGTACCATAAGATTTGAAATTAATGAAAAATACATCATGGAAACTACATGCAAGAGTGCGATGATTATAATGTAATACATTTTGCTCTATTTCCTTTGTTATATAAAAGCAACCACTTAAGCATTTTGAGGTGAATGTTTAACATATTACCAAATATACTATTAGATAGGAACATAAACTGACGTGATGGCGTCTGTCTGTCAAAGTTAACGACGATATGTAGAGCGTTCTCGATCGACGCAATCAGGAAGCCGATGCCGTTTATTGAAATCTCAGCCGTTGTAGTACAGAGAAATGTAGATGCAGAAGGACCATAAATGAATTTAAAAATATAAAGTAAATATTTAATAAGTATGGAAGTACGGAGTAAATTTGACTGAAGATATATTTAAATTGCAGTACGCGTCCACCTCGAATTAGAAAAAAACGTACAAGCATACTCTCTAACAAATACAGAACAACGATAACAAACAGGCCGGCGCCTCCCCCGGGGCCCCCCCCCAAATTCAGGCGAACGGACGGACTGTTAAATTGCCAATGTTTCGACTAATACAACACTGCTATAGGTAATTATATCAATCATATCTTACATTAAGCTTTTATTCATAGTAATTAATAAAATTATACAAATTAAAATAAAGATATAATTTAAAAAAATTAAGCGGATATATCCTAAAAGTTTAACTTAAGAAAATAATACTTGCCAAATTGTCACCGTTTATTGGTAGCGTGCCTAGATGACTGGCTTTTACATATGTGTGCATTATTCAATTTTTTGTATACACATTACACTAAAAGGTATCGAAATTCTAAATTTTCCACCTCAAATACGACAAAGTTCAAGTGTTAAAGAAACGAAAAGGTTCTGTTCCATATTCCACGTGGTTTTTTTTTTGAGGTTCGTTCACCAATTTTTCGGCGGAACTGATTTTAATGATTCCTCTATCATAAAATGGGTTATACAAGGATGGCAAGGTAAAGTAAAATTTTTATGTAACTATTTAGACTACTTTCTAGTTTCTTCCTTGAATTTTCACACAATAGAACTTCTCCTTTCTCTTAAAAAAAGAAAAACCGTCTTTAAAACCAATATATGATATACCAATATATATATATATATATATATATATATATATATATATATATATATCATTACAGCCCTTTCACAAGTCCACTGCTGAACATAGGCCTCCCACACACACATATATATATATATATGTGTGTGTGTGTATGTATGTATATATAATGTGGTTAAAGTTAAAACTGGTTAAAATTAGTGTGTAATTGTAGCCTCTGAAAATTTATTACACTATCCTCTAAGATGATTGTCACAGATAGGTGGGAGAGGGCGCCAGTTCGTAAAGTTTTACGAGCAGCATCCGACACGATCAAGCTCTCTGTAATACAATCCATAATCTCCACTACTAGTAGGGGATCCACTAGCAATATATGTACTGTGGTGATTTCACCGCCTATGAAACTATTGAATCTTGATTGAATTCTTCCGTAGCGTCAGCTGTTTGTGAGGTTGCAGTGAATATTTAAAAATTAAAACGTCTAAGAGCCAGTACGATCTACCATTTACAGTTATATCTCCACTTACCATGTCTCATAGTAGTCAAATACTGACTTTTATTACCATATTTTGTCACTAATTAAAAATAGTTTTCCATATTTATTATTTTCAATGTTTAAAAATTCAATTCTGATTCACTACGTGCTCGGTGGTGAAGGAAAATATCGTGAGGAAACCTGCATGTCTGAGGAATAAGAAAAAAATAATATTTCGAAGACATGTGTGAAGTTTGCCAATACGCGTTGGGGCAGCGCGGCAGACACTTCCTTGCCCTAAAACCCTCTAAAAATGAGGGGAGGACTGTGCCCAGCAATGGGACGTATATAGGCTGTAACTTTAACTGTTAATAGTGTAGTTGTAGCACGAATGGATCGGCTCTACCGGGGAAGGACCATGTCCATCTCATAGTACACCGGCGTAAAATAGCAGCTTAATGCTGCTTTGTTTCGTATGGTGAGTGCAAAAAAGCGAAGACGGTTTTTACTGGAAACGAGGCTTTCCATATTAATGCATTTTGATTCTTAATTGAGAAGGTATAGATATAGGTGTAGCTTCCACTCATCATAAGGTGGACTGTCTAGTTAGTGAGTATCTGTTACAGCTATTGTATGGTTGTAACAAGAATGGATCGGCTCGACCGGGGACGGACCACGCTCTCACAGAATATCAATCAGCTCATCAATTTTCCTTTCTGAATGTAGGCATGTTCCAATGCAGGCAGAACCTGAATGTCAGGCGAAATAGCAGCAGTACCGCCTCATTTTTATAGTTGAGCTTATTTAGGAACATTAATTTCAATTTAATTAGAGAGAAACAGCCTAGGAGGTGAGCAGCAGCATCTTCCCAATGAGAACTATAACATCGATTGCCAACCTGCTTGCCAAATTAAAGCAACCTATAGAGGAAACTGGGGTGTAGGGCGACCCCCCACTAGATGGAGTGACGACTTGGTAAGACATGTAGGAAGTCGATGGATGGAGGTGGCTCAGGACCGTGTTTTGTGGCATACCTTGGGGGAGGCCTAAGTTAAACAGTGGACTTGTGAAGGGCTGTAATGATGATGATGATCATGATAGAGGAAACTTATGTTCAGCAGTGTTTCAACACTTTTATAGTGTAACAGTGTTTCTCTAAATTAAACCTCTAATTTAACCTAGCCATATTTTTATTACCTAGTTTATAATATTGTTGTGGTTACGTTATAAATATCCATGGTCCCTTTATCATTTTTCAACTCATTTGAGTCCACTTCTGTTCATTAAAATGCAAATGTGTTGTCACCCCTGAGGACTAAACTGGAATGCCTCGATTCCAGCAAAAAGGGTCTCCGGTTCTCTACATTCACCATGCTAAACACAGTAGTATTAAGATGCTGTTTCACGCTGTTATTCTGTGAGAGCGTCGTCCTTTCCCGGTCGAGCGAACCAATCCATGCTACAATCATCATATAACTGCAGCAGTGCACTACCACGTAAAAACTAATTAATTTTCTAGTATTAATCTACATTTAAGTCTCGTACATTATGCTTATGAGGCGCAGTCTACAGCGAGTAAAAAGTAACAAGTCTGACATTTTAATGCATTCAGATCACTTTAAGTCGACGTTATTGCACGGGCGTGTCCGCTGCGCCGCGGCCACACCTAAACAATACAAATCGCGTTTAAATTCCCTCGATGTAATGCAGCTCCGGTCGTCATAATAACCTGGGCATTAGGTGTACCGGAACGATGTATCCGCCATCGTATATAGTGAGAGATAATATTTCCCTCTAAAGTTATTAATATCTATTTTTGAACGTTTTCATGTTATGCGCGCAAAATAATATAATTTATATTATGAGCTTCCCCACAAATTTTCTCAATGGAAGGATTTTGCCGTAGTTGCCATGCTTGGCAGATGAGTTGGCCACAGAAGTTTTTTTATTATTTTGAGTTGTTATTAGGAAGGTGCTGCTGCCCGTTACCTGCTCCAGTTCGCCTCTGACACCTCTTACGACACCCACAGGATGATTTGGGATAGTGGTAGTTACATCGCCACTTCACGGTTCGAGGTATGCTCTTTTGAAATCATTTTTATTTTATTCTTAATTCTACTGTAAAACAACAGCGTATTGTCTTTTAAGTTCCGGCCTTAACGTTAAGTGAGATGGTGTAACCATAGGTCGTGAAGATTTTTTTAAATATTAGAGTACCTAACGACCTAACAGAGTATCTGTTGATAAGTGGTAGTAACCCACAAGTGGTGTAACAAAGTGCTACAGAAGCTGCTTAACAGGTATATGTAATGGCTTTATCTTCTGCTACAGTAGCGATAGAGAGCAACAATGCCTATCACGATGTAATACTCGCCAGCTTCGCAAGAAAACAATTACGAAAAACAAGATTTGATAACATGACTTTGACTAACTCACCCAGCCTATCGCTGCAGGAACGAATGGAGGTTTATACTTCTGCTCTAACATTTATTCATCTCTATTTACTATACTTTTAAATATGAAAATGTAATAACTATTTATACCCATAATTATCATGTTGGATATATTTATAATCCATTACTCGTGCCGTTAAGAAATAAATTTTAATTGAATATTTGCATGCCCAAATGTTTGAATGTACGGATCTTTTTATGCACTCTATCAACAAATTATTGTGAATACCTACATTCAATGCAAATAAATAAATATTCTTTTCTATTCTTTTCTATTTTATGTTGAATAATGTAACCCACATAAGGTCGACTGCGAAATATTCAGCGACACGAATGAGAAAAAACTTACCAACGTAATACCCCTGTTTATTTATATATACTTTTATATTTAAGTGCAACGAATGTAATTAATTTGGCTTTTAAGACATTAATTTCGGGGATTATAAAGTCAATGTAACGCGAATACATACATTTCGATCAGAAACCAGTACTTTTTTCAGTACTTACTTTGAAATCCGATTTTAACACTCGGCTGTAGACAGATAGACAGCTTAATAAGCGCACACGTTTATTTATAATAATAATAGTGTCCTCCAGACTGAATTTTGGTCACGATGGCCAGTATCAACGAAGGCCTTTTGCGGAGGACAGGATAGTACCCGAACAATATGCGCAATCATAGGTGTACTCTAAACCCTCACTCTCATAGTCTGATGAGACAGGTGTAAGATCAATATCGCTACTGAGAGTTTCTTGACAGAAAGACCGAGTAACTGATTTTGACCTAACCCGGTATTTGAACCCATCGTGATCAGCAACCGTTTACGACCATTAGACCATTAAGGTCTTGTATTCACATTTTCGTCTAGAGTACATTAAAAATATATTTTACCTTACAAAATGCGTCTAAAGTGTATAAACACACTGATGTGTAAAGAGACACGTTACTATAAGGGCGGCACTGAAAATTTCGGGAATCAAGGAAGTGACAACAACACAAAAATGTATTTATTGCTTTTCGAAGTATTCTCCGCGAAATTTGACACATTTTTCCATACGATGGAACCAATCATTGAAGCAACCAATCCATTTGGAAGTTGGGGTCTCCAAAATGACCGTTTTGTAGGCGTCCACAGCTTCTTCAGGTGATGAAAATCTCTGTCCACGCAATTTTTTCTTTATTGTAGGGAAAGTATAGAAATCATTAGGCATTTAGGCTGTACGGCGGATGGTCTAATAATTCTATGTTTTCTTGCTCTAAAAACTCTTTTTCTTTGTTTTTAGAGCAAGAAAACATAGAATTATTAAATTAATATTATTATTTAACTTTGTTCTGTGTAGTGCGGTTAAGAATATCCACTACCCCATATCTTCCCGTGGGTGTCGTAAAAGGCGACAGAGGGAAACAGGCAGGAGATGGGCAGCAGCATCTTCCTGATAACAGCAACTGTACAACAAAAAAAAACTGCGGTTGCCAACCCGCTCGCCAAGCGTGGCAACTATGGCAATATACCCCCCATGAACAATTACACAAATAGACGGCCCCCAGTCCCCGGCGGCCCCGCTATTCCTGGCAACGGTGGCGACCATGGTAACGGCGGGCTAGGGGGGTGCTAAGAATCTCCGGTGGAGGTTCGGTTGCCACCTACGACGACTCGACCTGGCAACATTTAACGCACGCACCCTGAGGACTGACGAGAAGATCCTGGAGCTGGAAGAAGAGATAGACAAGTTGCGCTGGAATATTATAGGATTATCCGAGGTCCGAAGAGAGGGGGAGGACACAGTGATTCTCGAATCCGGCAACTTGTTCTATTACCGGGAGGGCGACCATCTGTCCCAAGGAGGTGTCGGATTTATCGTCCACAAGTCTCTCGTCAACAACTTTGTAAAGATTGAGAGTGTGTCGACGAGAGTCGCGTACCTGATACTCAGAATCACCAAAAGGTATTCGCTGAAGGTCATACAGGTTTACGCACCTACCTCGGCACATCCCGAAAAGGAGGTGGAGGAAATGTATGAGGATATTTCCAAAGCCATGCATTCCTTCAAAACCCACTACACGGTGTTGATGGGAGACTTCAACGCAAAACTAGGTACCAGAGAAAACGGTGAGCTGAAGTTAGGGAAATTTGGAGTAGGGCAACGGAACCGAAGGGGCCAGCAGCTGGCCGACTTTATGGAGAAAGAGGGACTCTTTATGATGAACTCTTTCTTCCAGAAGCGGCCTAACAGGAAGTGGACCTGGTCGAGCCCCGACGGTTCGACAAAAAATGAGATTGACTTCATTATGACGACCAGACGCCAACTGTTCAGTGATGTCTCATTGATCGCAAGGGTGAAAACTGGCAGCGATCACCGAATGGTTAGAGGCACACTGAACCTAAACGTTAAGTTGGAGAGGTCTTGTCTAATGAAGTCAACGCTCCGTCCCCCTCGTGCTCTAATCCAGAATCCCGAAAACTTTCAGCTCGAGTTACGTAACCGCTTTCAGTGCCTACAAGATTGCAATGCAGTGGACGATATGAATGACAAGCTCGTGGAAACTGTCCATGCGGTCGGAGCTAAGTTCTGCAAGACCCGCCGCAGAAGAACATAAAAACTGTCCGATCACACTTTTAATCTCATGGCTATTAGACGGGAGATGCGGCTGCAATCGTCAACAGATTTGACAGCATACAGGCAACTGAACAGACAGATCTCCAAATGCATGCGGCGAGACTTACGCAACTTTAATACTGCTCGTATTAAAGAAGCGATCGAGCGGCACCAGGGCTCCAAAGTCTTTGCCAGAGATCTGTCTGCCAGTAAGAGCCAACTGTCAAAGCTGAAGACTGAGTGTGGCAGCATCGTTTCCGGGACACCTGAGATTTTGATTCTATGGGCAGCTGTACACATCATCGTTGGAGCCACACGCAAGTATGAGTAACGATCCAAGAATAAGTCTTATCCGACACTATTCTGATGATATCCCGGACGTCAGTCTAAGCGAGATTAGAATGGCTCTCCAGCACCTTAAAAACGGCAGGGTCCCAGGCGAGGATGGAATTACAGCGGAGGTTCTGAATGCGGGTGGAACACCGGTACTAGAAGTCCTTCAGAAGCTCTTCAATTCCGTCCTCCATGGTGGCACTACTCCAGAGGCGTGGAGCAGAAGTGTGGTGGTCTTGTTCTTTAAGAAAGGCGACAACGCTCTCTTGAAGAACTACAAACCGAGTTCCCTTCTCAGCCGCGTCTATGTGCTGTTTTCGTCTAGCACGCAGACTCGACGACTTCCAGCCTCCTGAACAAGCCGGTTTCCGAAAAGGCTTCAGTACCATAGACCACATACATACCCTGCGGCAGATTGTACAGAAGACCGAAGAGTACAATCTGCCACTTTGCCTGGCGTATGTGGACTATGAGAAAGCCTTTGATTCCGTCGAAATTTGGGCGGCGCTACAGTCCCTTCAGCGGTGCCAAGTTGACTGTCGGTATATCGAAGTACTGAAGTGTACAGTAGGGCTACAATGGCTATCCGAGTACAGAACCAGAGCTCGAACCCTATCCAACTGCAGAGAGGTGTAAGACAGGGTTACGTTATATCCCCGAAACTCTTCACCGCTGCATTGGAAGACGTTTTCAAGCTACTGCACTGGAAAGGATACGGTATTAACATCAATGGCGAGTACATCACTCACCTCCAATTTTCCGACGATATAGTCCTTATGGCAGAATCGCTGGAGGACTTAAGCACTATGCTCAATGACCTCAATAGTGCCTCCCAACGGAAAGGTCTTAAGATGAACATGGACAAAACAAAGATTATGTTTAATGTCCATGTCACACCTATGCCGGTAGTTGTTGGGAGCACTATGCTCGAAGTTGTTAACGAGTACGTTTACCTGGGACAAATAGTCCGACTAGGTAAGTCCAACTTCGACCGAGAGGTCAATCGACGGATTCAACTCGGCTGGGCAGCGTTCGGGAAATTACGACATATCTTCTCGTCAGGTATACCTCAATCTCTAAAAACTAGATTGTACAACCAGTGCGTGTTGCCAGTGATGACTTACGGATCTGAGACGTGGTCCTTCACTGCTGGCCGTATGAAGACGCTCAAGGTCGCTCAGCGAGCTATGGAGAGGGCTATGCTCGGAGTTTCTCTGCGTGATAGAAGAGGAATAGTCGTAACATGGCCATTTTGGAGACAAACGTGGCCACCATTTTTTTTTGCAACGCTGCGTGAACGAACAATTTTTGTTGGCTTTAACTAATTTACGAACACCCAAACTCGTGACTAGTTTTTTGTTTCGGGTTAGTACACGTATATCCAGGATTCGTCACCCGATACGATGTTGTATACAGCATTTGAGGATCCTGCGTTAAATCTTTCGAGAGTTCTGACGCACCAAGTAACGCGAGCCGCTTTTTGCTCTTCACAGAGCGAATGCGGTATCCATCGGGAAAACAACTTTTTTACACCTAATTTTTAATGCATGATTATTTATATTTGACTCATGTCAAATCTAAAGTTAAAATGCCAATGTCTAAAGTTGCCTGAATTTCGCGGTATCTCACATGTCGATCATCCTCAATCAGCTTACGCACAGCATCAACGTTTTCCTGGGTGACTGCAGTTTTTGGACGACCTTGACGGGGATCACTGAGCTTGACACGTCTACGTTGAAATTCAGCAAACCAGCGATAAATTATGGTCTGGATGGGGCTTCATCACCAAATGCAGAAATCATCCGGTCAACACACTGTTTTTGTGTTAAAACACTTCGAAAGTCATAATAAATCATCGCTCTTGAATTTTCTCGAGTCAATTCCATTTTGTCAACGACTAAACAAGTTTGACAAAACCTTGTGACAAAACCGAGAATCTTTTATTTTTAAATAAATAAATGGTATTCGATTTTTAAAACCAAGGAGTTTTCAATTAAAAAGATTTTAATATGACAGGAACAGTGGGAATATTCCATTCCCGCTACTTTTAGTGCAGCCTAGGTAATACTATTTCGGTTTTTTGAAAATAAAAATGAACACAAATCGCGGACTTATCGTTGATGTGGAGGTGCGCCGAGCTCGGCGTTTTGCAAATGGCGGCACAATATACGGTGCTTAAGGCGCTACCTCCAGCGAACGACCTTGAGCATTTGGTCTGTCGACGCTCGCTACAATATATCGCGTAAGAAATGGCCAAAAGACGCCACCTACTGCTACGAACGTAGTATTATTTTTTCAATGTCAATGAACTCTTCTATGGAAATAGACATGGCGTACAATGATAAATGTATTTTAATTTTCTTTATTCGGTATATTAGTTGCATTATATTAGAATTATGTATTCTAATATATTATCTAATTAATAAAAATGACTATTTTGATTATTTTTAACTATATACTATACTGCTAATATTGAATTAGCTTTTTATAGTGTAAATTATAATATTTGTCGAAATATTAATTATGGATTCGAACTTTACATGCTAATGGTGCTTCATTTTTGTTATTTTCATTTACTTACATATTGAAAATATACTTGAATAGTAGTTATTATTATTTTATTTAGCTACTGAATTTTAGGATATGTTTTACCTTGAGGTCAAATATAATTTTGAGGAGCAATAGTTATTACCTACTAATCTTTTATTTGCTATTCCTTATTTAGGAGCAATATTAGTAAATTGAGTTTGAGGGAGATTTACTGTTTATAATGCTACATTTATTATTTTAATATTTACCTACTGGGTAGGTGATTATTAAAATAATAAATATAGCATTAGTAACTAAATAGATATTTTTTTTTAATTTTTAAAATTAAAATTTTCGTATTTTAAAAAATTACTAAAAAAAGGGTTTGAAATAATAAATTTTCTCACAAAAGAAGGGAACTTGAAAAAAAGGAAAAAAAAGCGGGACCAAAGCCAAGACGCGAACCACGGAACTCCGATATCACGCCCGACCGACATACCACCTGAGCTATAACGACCGTTAACGATTAGTCGAAATTTACCTTCTTATATTGTAGCAGTTTTTTATTGCCTGAAAACATAGACAAAAGGACATTTTCTAAAAATAAATCCAAGCGTTCGTCGCTAAAATCGTTGGAGCCGTATAATTTTCTCATCTGGTTCGGTTATATAAATATTTAAATATATAAAAATTATAAATTAAAATGAAAAGATAAATATACATTAATATCAATAAAATAAAATAAATACAAAATAATATTATATTATTGTTGTTATTATTATTATTATAAGTTGTGGTTCGGTGAAGCTGCAACCTAATGGACCATGATCTGAAAAGTGGTTGTTGACGTCAATTATTATTATTCTTATTATTTTTTCATTACTACCTTTTTCAACCTCACAAGATATTTGTAACTGCAAAAAAAAAACTACGTATAAGTAAGTAAATCAGTAATATAGTGTTATGTATGATTCAGACTAAATAAAGGTTCCTAAAAATAGACGTAGATAAAGAAATTGCATAAAAAAATTACTCAAATAAAAATGCAATAAACTTGTTAATTTTATAGGTACTTAGTAAAATATTAAAATAATAAGTTTTTTAGGATATTTATGTAAAATATAAAGGTTATATTATGTTCTAACTACGTTCACGCTTGCGCATATAAAACCGCGGAATTTCCAAACCTTACCCTAAGTTTGCCTTGATTTTACCAACTCAAACTCGTTTTAGGAGATCAAAACATAGAGAGAAAGATAGGAGACTATTTTTTATTTAATATGGTTGGATCTTTATTTATTTGTATATTTTTTGTATTTATTTTATTTTTGTATTTATGTATATAGACAACTGATAAACATACTTATATATTTCTAAATACATAAATATTATAGATAAATCATCACACAAACATTTGTCCTGGGTGGGAATCGAACCCACGACCTACGGTATAGCAGTCAGGGTCACTAACCACTAGACCAACAGGCCTGACGATAAATAAAATAAAGTCTCTAGCTCGAGAGGAGAGGAGCCGTGGTAGCTCAGATGGTTAGCGCTTGCTAAAATTTTCACAGTGTGCGAGCAAACCGGGTTCGATCCCCGCCGGCACCAATAATATTGTAATTGCAATTTTAAGTGTTGATTTACCACGTGCTCAGTGGTGAAGGAAAACATTGTGAGGAAACCTGCATGTCTGAGAAATAAGAAAAATAATATTTCGAAGACATGCAAAGTTCGCCAACACGCAGTGGGGCAGCGCGGTGGATAATTCCTTTCCTAGGACCCTTTCAGAAAATAGAATAGAAATAAAAAATAATAAATCCAAACTTCATTTAAAACCAAACATATAAATTGTAAAATAGCTGCAGGTATCTATAACCAAGTAAAAGATATTCCTTTACTCCAACTTGTCCATGTTTCCCAAAACAATTTTTAATTAAGCTTTATATTATAATGCGGATTTTTTATATTTAAAATTTTAATAATAAAGCATTTCGTACGTCTCAGCCGAGGCACAAATATTTTTCGGCCGCAAATTTATAAGACCGATTTGTTATTCAAACATAAACATGGTTTTTTAATTAAATCTACCAATCATAAAACGACACGCATTTTTATTGAACACTTCCTATTCAATTCACAAAGTACCTATTATATTTGTTTATATAAAAAAGTATATTTAAGTACAATCATAAAACTAAATGGAAACACAAAGTAGGAAAATGCATTGAGTTATAAAACACATAAATCAATGGGCAAATGTAAAAATACTGGAAGCAGCAGCCCTATCGCATGTTTACGTACCGCACGGCTGTAACATTTATTTCTAAGATACGGCCGAGTTACAATATACCGTGACGTAAGCGCTTCGGTTGGTAGGTACTCAAATAATATTATGTTTGCGGCGAAATACAAAACGCGGCGACCAGCGACGCGGCTACCCCGTATGAACGCATACAGCGTAATGCCGCCCGCACTCTGCGCACGCCCCTTTATCATAGAAGTCACACAATTTTCGGAATTATTTCAATTAAAAGAGAAAAAACGAACTTAAAAATTTAAATAAAACGTGGAGAATATAGATTTTTTCATTATCTATCCATTAGTGTTATCCTCAAATGATTAGAGCGTTGCGTTTAGCAACAGATGCATGTAATCAAGAATTTTAGTCATTTTTTAAAAGTTGATTTTAAATGTATTTATAGCACATAAAAATAAATTAGAACGTGGAATGCGATGATAAGATATCGAACATTAATAATGTACTTTTAGATGTAGTTTATTTTTCATAACTAATGAGATAATAGAGTCTGAAAAACGCACTTTTGCCAGGTTTTGGTCAGGGTAGCGTCTTAACTGATAGGTACATTATGATGAGTTGTGTCGCGTTGCTTTCACGTCTTTAACGTTATTGCCCTTTGTTTAGTTTCGTTGATGAATATTGCTGTCAGTTTGCTTTACTTGATGTTGCCGTTTAGTGTAGTATAATAAATTTTTTTATAGAGTAAGGGTTCAGTTTATAGAATAAACTTTTGCAGATGCATTTTCACCCCTGAGGACTAAGACTAAGGATTTCTCAATCTCTACACTCACCCTACAAAATACAGCTGCATGAAACTACTACTTCATGCTGGAATTCTGTGAGAGCGTGATCCTTCCCCGGTTGAGCCTGTTGGCCATAATATAGCTAAAGCTTCGCTCTACTATGTAACATATATTTACATCAGAATTTGTTGCTCGACAAATTATCGGCAATGTTTCGCTTTGACTTTTCGGTATATTTCTAAACCGGACGGATTATGTGTGCGGGAATCGCCGTCATTGAAATGGGATAATACACACTGCAACGTGTGTGTTTTTGTAGATATCAAGAGTATACAACCAGTGTTTATTGTCAGATTACATATGGATCTGAAACTTGGTCCTTCACTGCTTGCCAGCTATGGAGAAGACTATGCTCGGAGTTTCTTTCCGTGATAAACATCGTATTGAGGATATCCGCAGTAGAACCTGAGTAAATGACATAACGTAAAGGATCAATAAAGTGAAGATCGATGGAGAAAGACCAGTTTTAAATGAAAAAGGTTTGGCTTAATTTCGGTAAAACGTACAAAAACATAGTGCAGTGATAATAAGCACACTATACAACAATAGTTAAGTCAAAAATTTACTTTTTTTTACTTCATTTATAGAATTGTAATGACACCGGTTTCAAGCCCTTTTGCCATTATTTACTTAAAAATATAAAAAAGGTAAACTATGAAAATTCATGATAAATTAATTTAATACATAGAACACGATAAAGCGTATGAAGATCTTAAATAATATCATGTTAGAATTTAGTTATGCAAATCGCCCTGAAGCATTTTTATTTCCCTCTCAATTAGCTGCAAATAGAACCAAAATAAATTCACCGCTAATCCTTTGGCTTGCTGTCTTAAGATTTCATTAAAAATGCAATCCCTAAAGTGTTTCTTCACCCTTTCTTCAAAAGGGGCAAGTCAGGTGTGAAATTGGGAAAGTGTCTGCATTTGCCAGGTTTAATTATTGAATTAATTCGCTCCCTTTTTGTCAGGAGACGAGAATTAGTGTTACCTTTGAAGGTGTTGTCGGTTCGTTGATCGTTTTTAAACTGGTTAATGATTCTTAGTAAAAGTTGTACCGGAAACCACTTTCAAATGGTTTTTAGAAGTATTTAAATCCATTTCGTTTTCTACTAGGGATCCCACCCCGCTTTGCCTTGTTAGTATCTATTAATGTAGCCTTATTTAGATTTAAGATAATGGAAGACCACAAAAAAAATTCTCCAAGTTTTTGAATAATATAAAGCCTAGATCACTCTTGGTGTTGCTCTTAATCTGTTGGAGAAGTTTCATCACGATCGACTCAGATATACCGAAGTTCAGCCTGAACAGATAGACAGGCATGCCAACAAAATTTTAGAAACGGTTATTAATGTTATGTAATGCTATATTTGTGTCATCCCTCGGGGGGGGGGGGTATATTGCAATAGTTGCCACGCTTAGCGATCGGGTTGGCAATCGCAGTTTTTTGTTGTAGAGGTGCTGTTATCAGGAACATGCTGCTGCCTATCTCCTGTCTGCTTCCCTCTGTTGCCTTTTACGGCACCGACGGGAAGATATGGGGTAGTGGATATTCTTAGTGGCGGCTAAAAATATCCATTGCCCCACCGGTGGGCGTAGTGTAGGACGACCCCCCCCCTCCCCTAGATGGAGTGATGACCTGATAAGACATGCAGGAAGTCGATGGATGCAAGTGGCTCAGGACCGTGCTTTGTGGCGTTCCTTGGGGGAGGTCTATGTTCAGCAGTGGACTTGTGAAGGGCTGTAATGTTGATGATGATGATGAATGTTATATTAAGCTAAGTTTAATATAAGATAGCTATTTAAATATTACTGGCAGATATTTTAAGTTAAAATTTGTTTAATTCATATCGAATTCACACACTAATCATTTGCCTAGTATAAAACGGTACTCTACATTACTTTTTATAAAAAGAAGAACAAGACTCCATAAATCGAGTTGTGAATATAAAGAATTAAATTATGCTCTCGAAGTAGACTGTTTGAAACAAAATGGCAGCTCTATTTGAATTTGGAACAGGACGTCTCCAATTAAGCACGCGTCGAGGATGACGAATGACGTTCTCCCGCGGGAACCGGCTCGTTCACGAGCGGGAGAACGTCTGACAAACTATGCGAAATGTTTCGGAGTTTTCGGCTTCTTAAATTGTTTCGGAGATAATTTGCAAGTTTATACTGATTTTATATGAAAGCGCATTAGAATCTCACAGGAACAGAGTAATTACGGTACGTTTATTAAATGATATTTTAATGAAATTAACCTTCTTAAAATGAGAAGAGGTCCAGCAGTGTAAAGTTTAACCTCTAACCAAAAGGTAGGTGGAAATAATATTTGACAGAATTAATTGCGGGGCATGGGGGGGGGGGGTAGTGGTAATTTATTCGAAAAGTATTGAGGTTAATGATTTTTTTCTAAAACATTAGTTAATATTTTATGTCTAAAGATTAGAAATTGATATACTAAACTATGGATATCCCTAAAAGAAGATTAAATTTTTTTTATTAATAATAATTTATTTCTCTTGAAAAATAAGCTCTCTCGTAAAATAGCAGCTTAATACTGCTGTGTTTCGTATGATGAGAGTAGAGAACCGGAGACCCTTTTTACTGGAGTCGAGGCATTTTATCTCAGTCCTCGGGGGTGACAACGCATATGCATTTTTATTCTTGAGGATAAATATGGATGTCTTTGGGCTACAGCATCCACTTACGATCAGGTGGACTGTGTGCTTGTTTATCACTCACTGCTGTAAAAAAAACTATGCCAAATCCTTCCTATGAGGCGAGTTTTAGGGAGGCCTATGTTTAGCAGTGGATTTTATAGGATGTTTTGGATAGGATTGGATGTATGTTATATATTATATGTAAGAGTCTTCTTACAATAAGCTGAGCATAACTGCCTAGATTTCGCGGTAACTTAAAATGTACGCAGCACTCCTTTTATTTCTTTTTTGATCTGCGAAATATGGCCAATAATTGTTTCGGTTAAGGATGTTTGCATAATACTGCATCCACGATACAGTGGAAAATTCTGCTGAAAATTCTGACGTTTAAAAAAAACTTAACAATAATATATCCACTACCCTCTATCGCCCCGTAAAAGTCGTAAGACACAACAGAGGGTTGTAACGTTCTTTTAAATTAAAGATAAGTCTGAATCAAATCCGGAAGAAATGAAGACAGATTAATAATGTGATTTTTTCGCACTTAAATATAAAGTTGAAGATTTTATACTCTTCAAAGTATTTAATTCCGCCGTAATAGGATAATGTGATTCTTACCATCAAAATATTGAGGAAAATTGTGAGCAGTAAAGGTCCGTATTCATTTTCTCTCGTGAAAACTACACAAAGAAAGTTTAAATCTCAGATATGAAATGCGCTCTGAGCACTATTCCGGTTTATTGCCAGCAAGGCATAATATAAAACACGCTCGGGGAATTGTTAATTTCGGTGTAATGCACATTTTTGATTGCGACTCATACAGAAAGACTGTCTCTAAATACATTAGTAAAAACTAAAGAAGTGGTTTAAAATTTTTCGTTTAGTTTACCTTTAATAATTTATTGCGACAGAAGATTGTGTATAATTGAATTGATCACACCAATTTTGTCTCTTGGAGAGAATAATTTGCTAGGCTTTTTTTTCCATTTCACGTTGTTTGTTTCCGTTTTCTACGTCCAATTAGATGACAAAGATAAACCGCTGGAAAGGCAAAGGTCAAAAAGATGTGTGAAATATTATCAGTATCAGTAACGAGTAAGTTTTCGTTCCCTAGAGTCCAAATAGGTAGCTGCACTTCAGCTACCTATTTGGACTTTAGCTACTATTATTTCCAGTTTGAATAACTATTCACTTTTATGATAGTAATTAATTACAAATCGTAGAGCAATCGTTCTCAGCAGCAATTTGGCATCTGTCTTCTTTACTTGTGTATCGTATCAGACGACTGTCAACATTATCATCAATCAACTTATAACCTAAGTTAAAAAAATACAAATTCGATACCACATTTTGCTACTTTTTTCTTATATATGTAGATCATAGCAACCATTTGATAAGATCATGTGAAATTTTATTTTATATTATTATAATTTAAGAGTAGCTACTGCAATTTAGCGAGACATCAAGTAAATGCGTGAAATTTTATGACTTTTCTATCAACACAAAAGATAAAAAAAATTACTTTACTATAACTGATTACGTCTAAGCATTTTGATGCAACATCAGAGAAACCTTGTTGATACTTATAATAAAAATAATAAATCTAATTTGGGATTATAAATTAATTATAATCCGAAAATAAAAATTAGGCTTCAAGAGATGAATGCACGGATTGCTCAAATACATAGACACGCTTTAAAAACAATTGGTCGGTGTGGTTCAGGTACGGTTTTCATTTTAAAAAAACTGTATTCGCAACTGATCCATACCGCTGAAGTCAAATGGGCTGCCAAGCCCAAGGGCTAAGTTTACCCATTCAGTTTTTTTATTTTTAGTCTTTGTTACGAAGACGCTGCCGTCCGTATCCTGATTTGTTCCCTCCGTCATCTATATAAACCCACAAGACGATCGGGGTAGTGGGTATTCTCACATCGCTTACAGGAAAATAAAATTATTATATTAACATATTAGGTAATATGGAAAAATTAAAAATTAACTGTTAAAATAAAAACTTTTAACGAGAAATACAAATTTTCTTCAAAGCAATCCCTAATGTGACTCATTCCTTAGTACAATCCTTTAAAGGCAGCTCGCGTTGACCGTAAACCCAACGGAGATACTGCTAGCATAAAATATTTTAATTATATTTTATTACCTCTAAAACCGTGTAAATGAAAAACTGGTTTTGTTACTTTATGAAAATCGTAAAAAAACTTGTCCCTGCCCGCTTCGCGGATCTAAATGCAGTGGAGGAAACTTTTAATGGGTTTGCATTGTTGGAATTTCATTTGTTTTTTTATTACTTTAGGTTCCCATTCAAGTTATTGTCTCATCATTTCATGAAGATTAAGGGAAATCGTGTTCTCAAGTCGTTTTTATGCCAATCTTACTAAACTTAAACTAATTACATGGTCACTTTCTTATAACTCACAAACTACAGCCTTGTTTGCATTGCAGGCTTTGTGATACAATAGCTTTTCATCAGTCAATCAAATAATAAAGGATCATAAGGGCCTTGTCGACGCCATTTTGACAGTTAAAATTATACATAGTTAATAATATTTTAGTCGATTTTAGTATATTGTAGTGGAGTTAGTTTTCTTATATGTTGATTTTTCAAAGTATTTCTAAGTATTTCCAAAGCTTGTTTGTTATTTTTTCTTAATATATTAGTTATAGTTTACGACTTTGTGCTTTATAGGGTGGCAAGGCTTAAGGTGACAGATAGTGAAGTGGTGCCAGATAAAATTTCGCCTCTTAAAAAATTGATGCTTGGTGAAAATAATGGCGTGTGATGACGGCGAAAAAGAATTCTTATTTTGTCCTATGGGTGCCATAAGAGGCCGCTAAGGGAAATCCTACAAAGATCATGGCTTGCGATAGAAGGCCGTAAAAATACCTTATTTACGCTAGATGTGAAGTATTTAGACCACCGATGTGGAGCTGCATCATAGATGCGAGTCTAATGCTGTAATAGTAACCCGCCTACAAAGTGTGGCGATTACGGAAAACTTCCCTTCAAGGAAGTAAGAAGTGAAGCACTAAAATAAGACGTTCATATTTTTTAGGGTTCCGTAGTTAACTAGGAACCCTTATAGTTTCGCCATGTCTGTCTGTCCGTCTGTCCGTCCTCGCTTAATCTCTGTGACCGTTAGCACTAGAAAGCTGAAATTTGGTACCAATATGTGTATCAATCACGCCGACAAAGTGGTAAAATAAAAATTGGAAAAAAAATGTTTTATTAGGGTAGTAAATGTTTTAGTAGGTATATGTAAAGTGGGAAGTGATTTTTTTTTAATTTCAACTCTAACATGTGATATATTGTTGGAAAGGTATTTAAAAATGAATAGGGGTTTACTAAAATCATTTTTTGATAATGTCAATAATTTCGGAAATAATCGCTCCAAAAGTAAAAAACAATGTCCCCCCTCTAACTTTTGAACCATAGGTTTAGAAATTATGAAAAAAATCTGAAAAGTAGAACTTTATAAGGACTTTTTAGGAAAATCATTTTGAACTTGAATGGAAACAACAGTACCCACTACCGGGAGCAGTTGCAGGAGCGCGGAGCGCTGCTGGAGCGCGAACATAATGGATACCCACCTTTAAACTCATAAGTGGGAACACTTATTGTGATGGACGGGAAACTACGGAACCCTACACTGAGCGTGGCCCGACACGCTCTTGGCCGCTTTTTTATTGATTAAGAATGATAAAGGAACACACAGTCCACCTAATGGTAATCGGTCGTTGTGGCCCATAGACATCTACATCATCTCATTCCTCGATTAAGTTTCAAAATGCTGATGCGTTGTTAGCTCTGTCTAAAATAGCTTTTTTTATAGGGTAGGGTGACAAACGAGCACACAGTCCACCTGATGGTAAGTGGTTGCTGTGGCCCATAGACATCTACAACTATCCTTGATTACAAATCTAAATGCATATGCGTTGTCACCCGTGAGGACTAAGATGGCAATGCCCGTTTCCAGTAAAAAAGACCTCCGGGTCTCTATATTCACCATAGGAAATACAGCAGCACTAAGCTGCTATTTTGTGCTGGTATTCTGTGAGGGCATGGCCTTTCCCTGTTCGAATCGATCCATTCGTGCTACAATCATTATAGCGTTGTTGTTGTCTTTATCACGTATAAAAATCGATCGATCGATAAATCTTAATCGATGAATCATCGATAAATTTTCTAGTAGCAAACAAATCGATCCATTAAGTTAGTTATTAATGTGCTGTACGTAAAGTCCACCGATGTGTATTGGGGCAGCACAGCGGACTCTTACCTGACCAATAACGTTCTCAGTAATGAAAAGGAATGCTTGAGACCGGCATAGTAACTTATATAGGCTGTAACTAATTTTTAAAAGAATTGCTAGAATTAAAAAAATTATTTAGAATATTTCAGAAAAGAAATAATCCAAAAAAAAGTAATATTCGAAATTACGAACTAATTTTCCCATGGAAACTTGGATAAGTAAACTGAAGCAGGGCATTGAGGGCAAAGAGTAGGTAATGATTCTCAAACATTTTTACCGAAGTTGATCTATAAAGAGGAAATAATAACTCCGTTCGTATACTGGAATAATACACAATATATACATTTTTTTTTTCAAAACAATACTATACCCTTTATTGTATACTAAGAAAACAAATAACATAACATGAAACAAACAAAGAGAAAATAAAAATAAGTGGTAAGTTAATTAATGGGTTGAGTGCACTATAAATAATATTATAATCTGAAATTAAAAGTAAATTAATAAACATTCCAGAATTTACTTAATTGACAGACTAGTGATCACAAAACTTAGAAGGAAAGATAACGTTTCTTAACTTACTTATTAAATTTATTAAAATAGTTATTATTCGAAGTCTTGTTATTCAAAAAATACCCGAATATAACGTCTAGCACGGACCTAACTTTTTTTAATTCCATCAGTATTTAAATATTTTATCGCTTACTAAAGAGAAGCCATCGTGGATTCAACAGACCGTGCTTTCGTGAAGCAACCTACTACTGCATGCTAGATAAATACTAGGTATCGAAAATGGTGATGGTGAACATATTTGGGTGGAAATAAAATTAATTTAGAAATAATTTTGAATTTCATAAGTAGAAATTATTACAAATTATTTTATGGCAAATTTCATTGTTCGTACTTTTCTAAGAGTAACACGTTTAATAATAATAATTTCTAGACTGAATTATGGTTAAAGTTGCCAGTCTCAGCGAAGATCAGCCATCTGCGAATAACAGAATTACAGGGCACGTGTATGTGCAAACACAAGTGCAATCTCTTATTCCAATAGAACGAAAATCCGACACTTCCGCAGAAATGTAGATCAGACGTTAAACCAACGACTGTACTTGCATTTTGAACCATGGGACTGACACATTGCCAACTTTATGGCTCCGGATTGCTACATAGAACTTCTTAACAGAAAAACCCAAATACTAACTTTATCTCGACCCGGGAATCGTACCCGGAACCACATGTACAGCTATCGCGCTAACGACTAGTGGTCATTCATTTTCCATCAACAAAAATTAACACACTAACTTCAATTCAAATTCATTTAGGATTTCTCTTTCCATATTTTATGCTGAAATATAATAAAAAATAATAATAATAACGTTGACATCAGCTCTATATGACTTCCTATCGTTTCTACGTCGACAACGATTTGCTCTGATGAGTCTAGATAAAACACAGACGGGATTGAACTACAGTTTTTCTTTTCTTATTTATTGAACTGACAGACCGACAAATGTGGGCAATCGTATAATTCGGGCTGTGGGTTCTTTTCAAGATAGGCGAAAGTTTGAGAAGCTAACTTCGAAAAAGTTAATTAACTGCTGTACGTTATGAATATATGTAGTATCGTTTAACTAATTAATTGATTCTTTAAAAATAATAATAATTATCATTTATTGACAGACAACAAAGGCCCGTAAAATGAAATATAATTACTTATAATCAACAAACATAAAAAAATTTAAGTAAACCGAAATACAAAAATAAATATAGATTAAATAAATGCCATCAAACAAATTAGAACTTACATCTTAACATACTAGACCAATATTTAAATATTTCACTACAATTTTGTGTTAAAATTAATATAATCGTGTTTCCAGATTTGAGAAGATTACTTCTAAATCTGGCCACACGATGTCTTATCAAAGCATCGAGCGTCAGTACGCTAGCCTCAGCAAACATTGTAGATGCACTACAGTACCTCGGAAAACGAAATAATATTCGGAACGAATCGTTATATTGAACCTTGAAAATTCGATAGTTTTCCTTTTTAAATTTAGTCTAGAGATGCGGTGTGTAAAGCGATTGGCAATAGATTTTAAATAGTAATATTTTAGCATCTCGCTCGCATTTATTAAATTTCCTGCCAATCATATTTGCACGTACAGCAAGGGACCGCCTTTCTCTGTCCATGTCCTGATAATCCCTCAGGTCACTTGATACGATATGTCCTAAATATCGAAAGCTCGTCACAAACTTCAAATTTTTGCCGTTCAGGTATTGGTAAACAAACATCTTTACTATGCGCTCCAAAGACCATTACCACAGACTTGTCTGCATTATAAACTAAATCGTGGCTTGCTGCGTATCTCTCACAAATAGAAATTAACTTCCTTAAGGCTCCGATTGAGGGGCTCAATAAAACCATATCGTCTGCGTAACTAAGGTTGTTTACACATTTCCCACCTACATGACCACCATGAGCCGATACCAGTTTCATTGAGCTCCTCAATTAGAGCGTTAACGTAAAGGTTAAACAGCAGAGAAGAAATCAGGCCACCCTGCCTTACCCCATTAGTCAGTACAAACTCGTCCGAAAGTGAGCCGTCCCAGTTCACTACATTAACCTGCGTATTATACCAATTAATAAGGATTCTAATTATGTCGGAAGGAACACCCACCAGTTTTAACTTCTCCCACAGGATGCTATAGTTTACCCTATGGAAGGCGCGACTCAAGTCCAAAAAACAAGCGTATATTTTTGTTCTTCGTGACACGTAATACGTTATTATTTGTTTTAAGGAAAAAATTGCCAACTCAGTAGAGCTACCTTTTTTAAAACCAAACTGAGCGTCACTTATAAAAATAAATTTCGATAAAATATCCAGAATAATAGACTCAAATAGTTTCGCACAGGTTGTAGCGATTGAGATAGGCCTATAATTGGAACTGATCGTATCGCTAACGGTTTTACTTTTGACAATAGGGCTAACCACGCATTTTATTAGGTCAGGAGGCAAAAATGAGTGTTTTAAACACGCGTTAATAAAAACCGAGAGAAACACCACAACCCGGGTCCACTGCGACGTAAATGTTCTATAGAAATGTGGTCATGACCACACGCTTTACCAAGGTGCATCTTTTTAAGGGCATTATACACCATACTCTCATCAATATGAGTATATGATAGAACAGGCATATCAAGTGTATCTATCGCAGACGGTCCACCACTAGAATAGCAGTCATTCAACAAAAAGTTCTGTTTAAAATTATTAGCTATCTGCTTTTTATCGCTAACATCATCCACGCAGACCGGAACTCCAACCCTTATGTTGCATAGTTTTGATGTATGTTGCCAAAATTTAGAATGGTTTTTGTCTATACATGCGTTACTTATCCGTTCCAATAAAATTTTATTTTCGTTTTTCTGGCACCACTTTAAGCGACCTTTAAATATAGACCTACTTTGCTTCATCATATCATAGAGAGAACCAGAGCTGGGAGCCCCCGCCCCGGTCCACCTTGATAAGTTTACTTTAGCATCCACATACGCCGATTTTACTACATCATTCCAGCCCGGCGTACCTTTACGTTTACGCGACGTCACTCCATACCCTACTTGACTTACGTGGCTTTTAATAGCGGATGTATGAAGACTTTCAATAAATTTCTTATAAATTCTAACGAGAAAACCTTTGTGTGAGTCGCAAATACAGCCATCGCAAGAAGAAGTTAAGCGCAGATAGTCCCAATTAAATTCTGATAAGAGATAACTACACCACCACTCATATGCTTTAATCTCATCCCCACTACTCTTACCCCAAGAAATAAGGTTCCTAGATTTAACGTGATTAACCACAATTCTCTCAACAGCAACTATGTTAACATTAAATTCGAATGCGAGAGGCCAGTGGTTCGACCAAAATACATCATTTATTACATATACTCTTGATAACGCCGACCACGCGACCCGAGTTAGGATGCAGTGATCAAGCCAGTTCTTTATGCCATGAGCATAACTAATGTATGTAAAAATATTTTCAAAATATTTAAAAAATTTAAGGTCTGCGCAAATCAAATCATTTTCTGAATAAAATTTTATTAATTCGTTGCTAAATAACGTGTTAATATTCGCATTATAGTCTCCTAATTCAATAACCACATTTACGAAATGATTTTCTAATAAACTTTTGATTATACATAAAATATTTGTAAATTCCGGTAAACTTTCAGGATTGTTTTGAGGCATATAAACAGAAAAATACATATGACAATTCCCACGAATATACGATTTTATAGCACAAATTCGCGAATCGTTACAATTTACTAAGTCAACATTATTAAATAACGCAGTTCTCCAAAAGAGAGCCACACCTCCATATGGTCTCCATTTTAATATTCCTGATGAAGAATCGACCGCAGAGGTGCCATGTGAAGGGAACTCGGTATGAATTGTTGACAAAAAAAGATAGCTCATGGGGAAGCAGCCAGGTCTCTTGAAGAGCCACCACATCAAACTCTTTACACAGTTCTCTAACGTGATCAACACTTCTCTTAATTGACTGACAATTAAAACTAACGAACTTCATGTCTTACGGAATTACTTTGCCAGAAATGTCTAAACACAATGCCCACAGGCCAGAAGTCCTCATTCATAAAAATATGTTTTCTGTCAAAATTTATCCTTACCTTAAAGGAAGCAAAGTTAGTCACTTTAAAAGGTTTCAATACGTTCAACACCTATCGCTTGTTCACCTTTACACTTAATATACTCCTCAAGCTTATCAGCAGTCGTTGAAACGTCTAAACGTGATACATATAAGCAAAGAGATCTTGGAGCAGCTCGGATAAGCGAATCTCCTAGTGGTTGCACGGCCCTACCCTGCCTATTCCTATTTTTCTTTTTATAAGATACGGGCACAAACCCTTCGTCCTTATTTGTTGTTGTCAGATTAACCTCTTTTTGGCTACGTAATGGTGCAGACGTATTTATGTCGATAGTTATCGTATCGTCAGTCTCGCCTAACACTGTTACCGTACTCGTACTTGTAGTTGCAGACGGACGTTCAATACGCATACGTAGGTTCTCTCGACACACTTCTCTTTGCTACAAAAGCCGAGGTCGAGCGCGGATGCGATTGCGATGCACTCTCAGCGCTCCTCCCTCTCTCCCCTCCAAAAGTGCGTAGTAACACTGGTGATCGGTCGTTTCTTATTTGAGTTTCAATAGAAACAAAGCTACTATTTTATCTTTACTACCTTCTTTTTCTAATTTATTATCACGAGTATGTTGTTGTTCTAAATCTTTACGTAGGTTCTCCAAATCTGATTGCGTAGCCAATACGTTTTTATTGTTCAATAATTCTTGTTTTAACAGAACTATGTCCTTTAAAAGACTGGCTACATCAACGTGATCAAATTTTAGGGGTGGGAGCCTATTGAGGTTCTTCGCCACAAACACTGGAATGCTAGAAGGCTCCGTTTCTTTAAGAATTTTTAAGATATCCTGAAGAAGCCTTTTGTTTTTCCCCTCCTTTTACGTGTCACTCGTCGAGTTATTGAAGAATCTAACAGAAGCGCCTTTGCACGATCAATTTCTTCCTCTGTAAAATTAGATTCACATATTTGTAGTAAACTGACTTCATCAATCACGTCGATTTTACACTGAACAAAACAAAGTAGCTCGTTTACCATTAAACGGCCACCACACAGATTTGACATTTTATATTAGCGAAGCGCATGAAAAATGCACACACGTCCGTACGCTAGCGATGCGCGATGATATCTATAAAAAATAAATGTCCCTAAAAATGCATTACGACATCTGGTTGAACTTTCATTTTCTGTTGTTCTCTGTTCTAAAAATCCCTCCTATAAATGAGAGTTATTTATCCTACTGTGTCATATACGAATATATTCTGATCACTTTTAAAATACAAAACATTTGAAAAATATCACATTTATCACTACAACCGGTTTGAACTTGATCGTTTTGTGGAATGATATCCAATATCCTATATCGTCTTAACTGTGAATATCTTCAGAGGTTATAGAGTATAAAAACTAAAATCATGGACCTAGAAAAAAGGGCGGACGCCGTCTCTTAAAACAATTACTGACGTACCCATAGTGAGTAAGTCGGTTCGCTAATACAAACAAGTCAGCACGCACACGTGCACACCATAGTAAGTCTACCGCCCGCCATTACACTCCAATCAGCGCTCGCGTAGTTACTCACACGTAGCTAAACGGCCGCCATTGCGGTGCATCAATTGTTTATTAGCGAGACGGCTTCCGCCCTTTTTTCTAGGTCCATGACTAAAATAAACAAAATCTGCGGTTGCCAACTCTCCTGCTAAACATGGAAGCTGTTGCAAACATGAGATAATCTATTCTATGAGATAATCTGTTGTGGAGGCCTATATTCAGCAGTGAACTTTTTATAAGCTATAAAGGTGATGATTGTAAAAGACTTGAAAATAGGCTCCCTTTTTGCCTAGGAGTCCGTCTGGATAGATAACTATCCTCTGACCTAATTCTGCCGGCAAGCAGCAGTGCCTGCTCTCCCGTATACAGATCTGATGGGAATATAGAGCCGGTATAACTACAGGCTGTAAAGCATTTCATCATAGTTATATAAGTGGTAGAGCCACGCTACATCTCTATTATGGTAGTAGCACAAATGGGTGGGCTCGATCAGGGTAGGACCACGCTCTCACAGAATACCAGCGTAAAATAACAGTTTAATACTGCTGTGTTTCGTATGGTGAGTGTAGAGATCCGGAGACCTTATTTTACTGGAAACGAGGCATTCCATTTTAGGTCCTCAGGGCTCAGAGGTGCCGACGAATCTGCATTTTGATTCTTAATTGAGGATAAATGTAGATGTCTATGGACCACAGCATCCACTTACCATCAGGTGGACCGTGTATTCGTTTGTCTTCCTTATTCTATAAAAAATAGTCCCCAGAGATGACAACGCTTTTGTACTATTCTTTTTTTTATAAAATAAGGGTGACAAACCAGCCCACATCTGATGGTAAGTGGATGCTGTGGCTTGTGTGTGTGTGTGTGTGTGTATATTTGAAAGTGGTTGCTGGTGTCTACGGTCTGCAATAGCTATTTACTATCAGATGGACTGCAAATTCAATCGATACATCAAATTCACAAAAAACCGAACAGTATCGTATCACAACTAATACATCCCCAAGTGAAAGACCCTTGAATTATGCATGTGAAAATGTCGAAACCACAAGACCTCTAAACACGATGACCATCCAAGCGGTCACTTAAATGTACCTTCACCCGCAAACCCTTTGCTGGTCAATATTTATGGGACTTCGAGTAAATTTTGCGTGCAAAGGGAACGGATACAGAATAAGTCAAGCGATATTTTACTTTGATGTATAACAAATAGAACTGAATTAACACTGACTTGGATGCTAAGTAACTACGCAGTCTTTTGAGGTGTAAATAAGATTTGATGTTCGAAGTTATACTTTATTATTAGCTGCATACATTATTGTTCTTACCGAGTGTGCAAACATAAAATTTATTCCGAACTTAATAAATTTAGTTTGTCATGTTATTATACTTACTCGAGAAGGATGTAAAACCATATTTTATTAGGTTAAACGATTCAACACTTCCCCAATGATAATTTTAATGCCATAGCTAAACTATCGGGACGAGGTTGGATTTAGTTTCGGATATTAAGAATTCATCCAATACAAACTAGAAACGTCCACTGCTGAACATAGGCCTCCTTCATAGATTGCACACATGGAGGAGATTTTGTCACTGGCAGGCGGGTCGGTAGCCGCAGTTTTTATTATTTTGAGTTACTATCAAGAAGATGATGCTCACCATCTTCCATTTTGTTACCATCTGTCAACTTTTCGTATCAAGAAGTTGGGGTTTAATTCTAAATTTCAGTTTTTTGAAGTTGGCATTTACTTATTTATAGTAAATCGTTTTGACCACAAATCATAGAATTGATTCTATGATCTGTGGTTTTGGCCCAAAGGGATACAATAATCCTAATGTCGTCTATATAGTTACATTAAAAACTTCACCCCTTTTTGCGTGGTAGTATTTTGCGTTTTCAGGGTAGTATTTTGTCTCCAAATTTATATAGAAAAACTACCTCTTGAGTTCAAGGTATCGAGAAAGGATGTTGGGTATTTAATACGCAATTTAAAAAAAATTACATATAAGTAATAAACCGGCCAAGAGCGTGTCGGGCCACGCTCAGTGTAGGATTTCGTAGTTTCCCGTCCGTCACAATAAGTGTTCCCACTTATGAGTTTAAAGGTGGGTATCCATTATGTTCGCGCTCCAGCAGCGCTCCACGCTCCTGCAACTGCTCTCGGTAGTGGGTAATGTTGTTTCCATCCAAGTTCAAAATGATTTTCCTAGAAAGTCCTTATAAAGTTCTACTTTTCAGATTTTTTCATATTTTCTGAACCTATGGTTCAAAAGTTAGAGGGGGGGGGACACATTGTTTTTTACTTTTGGAGCGATTATTTCCGAAATTATTGACATTATCAAAAAATGATTTTAGTAAATCCCTATTCGTTTTTAAATACCTTTCCAACAATATATCACACGTTAGGGTTGAAATTAAAAAAAAAATCACTTCCCACTTTACATATAGGGGGGCTACCCTAATAAAACATTTTTTCCAATTTTTATTTTACCACTTTGTCGGCGTGATTGATACACATATTGGTAATAAATTTCAGCTTTCTAGTGCTAACGGTCACAGAGATTAAGCGAGGACGGACAGACGGACAGACAGACATGGCGAAACTATAAGGGTTCCTAGTTGACTACGGAACCCTAAAAATCACAGTCCACCTGATGGTAAGTGCTTGCTGTGGCCTATAGACATCTTTATTTATCCTCGTTCGCGAATCAAAATGCAGATGCGTGAGGGCTATGATGGAATGCCTTCTTTCCAGTAAAAAGGGTCTTTGGTTCTCTGCACTCACCATACAAAACATCAGCATTAAGCTGCTATTTGACGCTGGTATTCTGTGAGAGCGTGGTCCTTCCCCGATCGAGCCGACCCATTCGTACTACAACTATACAAAAATTATAACAACAGCATGGCTCTACCACGTAAATTAAATGAAAAAATATAAATAGCCGAATAGGTAATTTATAGTTTAGTTTTAACTCGGTGTCATTGTGGTAGAAAATGGTAACACGGACCTTGAGGTGGGTCAATATGACCCGTATACGTAAAATGTGATATTTCCGTGTTTATCCAAATTTTCGGTAATTTATATTACTATATGATCTATTTGTACTCTGAACTTATAAATAAAAGAATAAAATTTATAGTTATCAAGTGTTTAGTTCTAGGTTTTTAAGCTTTTCCATAAACTCACAAAAACGTTAACAAAATTGAGATTGAGATGAGATAGAGTTTCATCACGTAACTAACGAATTACCAGTATTTTTGGTTGCAAATGACACTTAGAATATTTCCTACTAATAATTATTTGAAAATAAATATAAAAAAGTTAATTTGAATCGTCATGGTTTACACAATCACCGCAGAAAGAAGATATGCTGTGGACAAATATATTTGTTGCAACCTTGACAAGTATGTGTTGTTTTACGGTCTTTTTGTGCAGGGCACACTTTACATATTCTACTAGCAATAGTTATCTTTTCAGGAGGCTTTTATGATGAATCACCAACATTTTTTTAAATTGTTTTACGCATTTATCGTGGCAAACGACCTAAATTCTGGCGCTTTTTCAAGTGATCGCTCGCTAGAGCCAGACTCACGCTTTTCAAGAAATGTCGCTTTTCTTTAGGTTTATTATTATTTATTCGGTGTATTATAGCACCGTTAATCCCAGACATATTCAATACAGCATAAAATATGGTAATTGGTCATCTCTTGAAATTACGGTTTTATGTTGCGCAGAGATAATCGGCGACATCCACTCCAAATTCAGAAGGGGCACAATTAGCTTCTCGTGTCACACCTGGCAACTGTGTGATTATATATTCTGCCCTCGTCCTCACATTGTACCGAAAAGGTGTTCTAAACCAAACTGCTCCATCCTTACCAATATATTGTAGACGTACCTCACGCCGTGAAGATGTTTCTGGCTCTTGTTGCAGCTAAGACGCACTGGATTGCAACTCCATTCTAATTTCACTCAGCGGGACATTATCGTCATCACTTTTTGACATTTTTTGTTCCGTATCGATTGGCTGACCACATACATTCACGTGATCCTCTTCGTCCGCGTCATCGTTATCAGACAAGTTTTTGTCTAAGTCGGATTCCTCAGGAATTGACAAAATAATTTGAATATCTCGATTCATGTTACCTTAAAAGAGGAAATGAAATATTGGTTATGACAAAAATTTATATAAAACGCAAAAGTAACTCAATTTATTGCCGTCAAACAAAATTTATTAATAAAAAATCGAAACTTAAAAGAGGCGCGAATCTGTTACGTCAATTGTGAGGATGGGTCATATTTACCTTTTAGAGAATTTTGCACCTGTAGCTCCCAGCGCGGCTGTCCCCCGATTGATTTCTGTTTAAAAACGCGTAGAATATATCGTTGACGCCAGCTACTGAGAAGAACAGCAACGTTGTACGCGTAATTATAAAAATAAATATGCATTTTAAAACACACAGGGTCATTTTGACCCAACCTCAATGACGCCGGGTTAAAGACACCGAAAATAATATTGTCCATAGATGCCGACTATTACGCTGCAGGCATTCCTTTAAATTCGGACGAAGATTGGTAAAAACTCGTTGACACATTTACTAGCTATGCAAAACTTTCTTACTTTTATATATCACACCACTACTCAGATACCACAGGAAAAAGTTAAGAGGACTAAGATCGGGACTCTCCTGGGAAGCCAGTTAATAGCGCCTCTACGAATAATCACCAAATCCAGGAATGATTCGTTTACCGCTGCAATTGTTAAGTCAGAAGTGTGACAAGTGGCCACGTCTTGTTGGAACCATGTTTTTAAGTTGTACACTTGAAACTCTTGCATTTCTTGGACCAAAAAGCAACTTAGCATTTCTTAATAACGTTCACTGTGTCCGTGCCCGTCTTCGTGGACATACGAGCCGATGATGCCATTCTGACATTGCAGCCTAGACTACGGCATTTGTGACAATACTGTTTGTTTATATGTCTATTCCAATGAAAATTAGCTTCGTCGCTAAACACAATATTTTTAAAATGTATGAATCTCACTAGCATTTCATTTGCATAACTCAGCCGATTAGCGTAATCGGTGTCGTTCAGTTTATATACTTACTGGATTTAGTAAGTTTTTAGTTGTAAGTCTTTCTTCAAAATTGAGTGCAAGGATGATGTTTTGGTATTCAGTGCTTGACTTCGTTTGAGAATGGATAATGATGAACTTTGTTGAACAAATGTCCTTTCATCGACCAACTCTTCACATCCAACAAATCGGGGGCGGCCTGTGTTTTGAATTCGCATTGTTGATTCGGTATTTTCGAACATCAGAATCCATTTTCTAATGCTATCGTCACTTGATACTTTGCGGCAGTGACATCCTTTACTATACAAACGCTGAGCGATAACTACAAAATCATTGTTTGGGTCATAGGTACGTATGTAC
This sequence comes from Parnassius apollo, assembly GCA_907164705.1. Taxonomy (NCBI): domain Eukaryota; kingdom Metazoa; phylum Arthropoda; class Insecta; order Lepidoptera; family Papilionidae; genus Parnassius; species Parnassius apollo. Next base: position 3,834,472 of record CAJQZP010000295.1, read on the forward strand.
GCATAAATGGCGATGTATCCCTGAGTATGACTCCATTGCTACTGAATTTTCACGACCTAGTGCACGATACTATTCACAACCGCGCGACCGCTACCGCAATTTTACTATATCAACACAAAACAAAATCCCGCTACCGTTATGGATAACCCGTATAATAAAAAAGAACCATCAAAATTGGTTCCAACCATCACTGTTGGAGAATCTATTACCCCATTCAGTCCCATGGGGCTGAAAAAATACATACTTGTGTATATTTATCACGTTTATATAAGCAGCAGGGTCGAAAGTGAGACTTCTATGACGAGACCCATGTCATGTTCATGAAGAAAAAAGATAATAAAAAAGAATTTAAAAATAAATTTTAATATGATATATTCAAGTAATTGTGTAACACAAACTAGTTTTAAGCATTTCTCTTATAAATCGTTATAGGTTTTCACTTATTTTTTAAGTAACAGTAGCTTCATGGTAGGGTACTCAAAAGCTTGTTGTTTAAGTCCGCTTTTTGACTACCTACTATCGTAAATTACTTCTACTAACACAAGCATTCTAAGCTTACCAGGAGTGTTTAAAGGGAATATTAGTAATGTTAATATCATTGGTAGTATTTAATGTTAAATAAATAATGTTACGACAGCAAATTGCGTATTTTCACATTGCACGAGAATGTTCTCGACGGCAGGTATCAGTGGCCTTGGTCAAGGACTATTAATGCAACCAAGAAGCAACCTTATGTATACATGTATAAAAATTTGGTAAGAATTACTTTTCCCACGTTCACTCAATGAAATAAAATGATGTGTTTTACCTAGTTTAAAGAGCACCTCCCGCCTTCCCTCAATTGCGGGCACTATACCCGTCACCACTAATCTCAGCACTACTACACTAAGAAAGACACACCATCAATGGCAATATGTAACGTGGTTCGCTTCTAGACTAGGCATCCTCAGGTGATATGGACTCTACGGTGGCTGATCTATAAATGAGCGGCAAGCCAAAGCAGCTGCTATTTGTACAACTTGCTGGCGCAACACTATAAAACATGCGACCAATTTTACGCCCTTACGCTGATCACCGTGAGGGTGATGAACGACTATATTGTAAGGCTGTCTGTTATTAAGAGCAGGCCTAAAGATCTTTAATAGAGATGAGTTATAAATAGAAATATTTGTTTGTTCATTCAAAAGTGCAACCTCACTATTATTATTTTTCAATATCTCTAACCGTTCCAGTACACACAGTTGCAGCCTTTTATTACAAGTATGTAAGGCTTTGAAGGAGTGGTCGTTACCCAGTGTCCAGTACCCAGGAGATGTTTAGCATAATGGGCTTGACACAATTTTATTATAATGGATTTCCGCAATGTAACGCCTGATTCTATTAATTACATGTCCAAAGCCTTTTCTCTTTTGGATATTCTTCTCGAGTGTTCTAGTATTTTCCGATCGAAAGAGTGAAACGATCTGGATTGGTCTAACCTTCTGTAATTCTTTTATGGAGTAGAAAAACGTGTGATTGGAGAGCTAGTTATTTCGGGAACGCGGAAGTGAACTCTACTTCCGAAAGCGACTACGAGAACCTAACTATTCTAAGTCACTATCTAGTCTTTGATAATCTGCAACGTCATGAAAGAAGCTTAGCGATTTTGGATGACTTATTTATAAACTTGCTATGTATATGGAAAAAACACATCTCTTTTTTTTGCGCCTTCCTTTCACCCAAGGGGGGTCGCGTCCGTTTACGGCTTAAAGATCTCTCGCTAGATCATTAAGCCAATCTCAAAAGATGGTGTTTAGTGTGTGAAATTCTCCACAAAACCACGCAGCCGGATGCGTGGTATGCTATGAGCATTCACCACCTCCCTCCCCCGTTTACCGGAGGGTAGCCTTTATTTGATTCAGACGCAAAAAATCTCTTTTCCATGCTAATCGGCATTTTTACTCACCCCGCACGTAACAATAAAAATAAAAAACAATTACTAATGTGTATTTAATTCAACTATTTCGAAATAACTATTAGCAAATGGCATCATAAACATATTGTTTGATGTTCCATTATTGCATAGCTCGTAAATATTGGAAATAGGAACACCTGCTTTGAATAAACGATCGATTCCTCATACGTGACGCATAAAACCTAAATCCGTTTTCCGATAGCACTCACCTTCAGTATTGTACAGGCTAGTAGCTGAGCTATATTTTAAATAAGCTACTTCTCCATCCAGTCTTATTTTACGAAAACCATACCACGTGATCTAATGTTGCATGGTTTCTCAGTAGCCCAGTGGCTCAGCGATTTCGGCGCCACAAGTTTGAATCCCGCAAGGAACAAATGATTGTATTGCTTACAAATAATTATTCTAGATCTTAATGGTTATCCACGTACGATTTGCATATGTAAAATGCATCCACAATACACGCAATTATCCTACTCTGGGGCTTACGGTATTTTTAAATAAATAAAAATAAAACATTCGTAAAACGCAAAATTAGGTGCTATTTTAAATGAGTGTGCCACATGATGCAGTTATATAGAATTTTTCTTATGAAAAATAACACGATTTTTTATATTATATTATATTATATTTTCTTGTAAATATGGATCTTTCTGTCTGAAATAAAGGATTATTATTATTATTTGTTATGATCTTCGATGCGACTACGATTACGAGTATTACCTTTTCTATTGTATCTCGTGTATTTGATGAAATAAATATCGGGATCGGCGTCGGGGACCAGCATCGAAGTGTGAGACTTAGATCACCGATTCATTTTTTCATTTCATTTCAAAGAGCAGAGGTTCTTTGATATTAAATTTGTAATCTAGCAAGTTTTATATCCAGCAAGCAAAACTCGATAGAAAAAATTGTATGGTGATCTGTTGAACAGCATAGAAGTTGGTGTACCGTAACGCCATCTAGTGGTGAGTAACCATACTTCGGATAGCCTTTTTTTTTTTTTTGCGGGTGGAAAATCATCTAATGACCCCTTTCGCTCTGGGTGGAGCGTAAGGGAGTGTCAGACTTTTACTGACTAAAAACCATCCGTGTTCCTTCAGTGCTCTTACGTTCCGGAGCCGCGGTATCTCTTTCGACCAGCCCGCAGCCCCGGCAGGCGTTGGCCCTTACGGGCCCCTTCACGCTGCTGACAGCTCTTTGAGGCGCGCGTGGAACAAAACGCGCCGTCGACACGGCCTGTCGTCGTTAGACGGACGGACGGCGAGCTTCCCATGTGCTCGCCGTCCACAGGCCCGCGCCTACGGTGGCCGGGGGCCACGACGTAGCCCCCGACGCCCGGGGCGTCTCCCGCGGCGGCCGGGGAGGAAAGCTGCTGCTCTCTCCTTCTCCCGCTCCGCCACCTCCTTCGCTAGCATCACTGCTTCGCAGAAGGTGGTGACGGCATCCCATTCCGTCTCGCTCCGGACCATGGCTTCGACCAGGGCCGGACGCGAGAGGTCGCCGCCGCCTATCGCCGCTACGAGGACACGGCGGTACTTCGGATAGCCTAAAAATGGAAATCAGAAACAGATATATCAGCTTAAACATATATATATATATATATATATATATATATATATATATATATATATATATATATATATATATATATATAATATGTAACGTAATTAACGCACACCCTCAGACACCCCAATTAGTATATTATGTTATAATCATAATACATACACTGTTTTTTTTATGCACTGATTATTTATCAAATTAGTTGTACTAATTCCGGAAGAATGTTGTGGTCACAGTACAAATCCACGAACGCAAAGACTTTAACGTGCTTGAAATAAAGTTCATTTTTCTTTATTTTTATTGAATGACAGAATTAGTAATAATACAAATAAAACTGCACTCTTAAAAGTCTTATTGCCTTAGGTTAGGGTCCATTTCAGTTTGTTTTGACTGTACAGATTTAATGTGACTGTAATTTACGTAGTTTTAATTATTTTTGGGATAAAAAATTACCTATTATTTTATATAATATATTAAAAATGATAGGAATCGATTCAGTAAACGATTCTGAACAAACTACTTCCTCAAAGTGCGTTAATTATGTTACATGTTGTTATATATATATATATATATATATATATATATATATATATATATATATATATGTACATCTACATATATACATATATATGATGGATGATGATGGATGGATGACGGGTGACCGGCAAGCGCTCCGGAATTTGAGGCGTGCTTTTTTAGCGGTTAACGCGCAAACTTGTGTCTTCTGGGGGTTAAACTTGACTTGATTTAGTCGCCCCCGATCCGAGACTCTGCAAAGACTGACTTCAGACACAAGTTTGTCGCGGTACTCTGAGACGTTTTCCCGAGAAATATTGGCACGGCCGGTGCACAGAGCATCACCAATGGTGTCATCTGTACAGCAATGAATGTTACGGGTGTGCAACATATCATTGATATGCAGAAAAAACAGCGTTGGCGATAGCACGCAGCCTTGTGGAACACCAACATTAATAGGCTTGTAATCGGAGCTTGCACCGTCTACAAAGACCTTGATGCTCCGATCTGCAAGAAAGCTGGTGATTCAATCGCACAATTTCTCGGGAAGCCCATAGGAAGGGAGCATCGAAAGAAGCGCTTTGTGCCAAACCCGATCGAAGGCCTTCGCAATGCCCAAACTAACTGCCAATGTCTCCCCCTTGGACTCTACTGCCCATCTATGAGTTAGCTAGACCAGAAGATCACCGGCTGATCGACCACGGCGAAAACCGTATTGGCGGTCACTAATCAGCTGGTGATCCTCAAGGTATCTCATGAGCTGGCAGTTTACTATAGACTCCATTGTTTTGCAGAACAAGGAGGTGATGGCGATAGGCCGGTAGTTGAACGGGTCTGAGCGATCGCCTTTTTAGGGACCAGGTGGACGAAAGCCGTCTTCCATGATTTGGGACTACGCCTAGGGAGTAGGAGTACTGGAAAAGACGCGTTAAAACCGGTGATAGCTCTGGAGCACACGTCCTCAGCACAATTGGGGGGATTACGTCAGGCCCACTCGACTTGTGGATGTCCAGAGAGAGGAGTGCTTTGCGGACCGAGCGCTGTGTGAACTGCACTTCTGGCATGGAGCACTCACACCGCGGGATGGTCGGCGGCGTACTCCCCCCGTCATCGAGAGTCGAGTTGGACGCAAAGAACGAGGAGAGAGGGCCAGTGAGTCGTCCTCCCCGTGCAGAGATGGAAGAGATGGCTGACAGAAATTCCCCTGGACAGCCTTGGCGAAAGACCACGAAGAATGCACGGGTTCCAGAAGAAAGGCGAACTAGTTTCTCGCCAATTCTGCCTATGTGCTCTGACTTTGCCTTGGCAATGACTCTTTTGAAGGACCTTGAGGCGGAATTATACTTCTTTTTTAGAGCGCTGGTGTTTACATCCCGGGACGTTGATGCGTCAGCCCAGGCTTGGTAGCACTCCTGCTTATAGCATGATGCTATTTTACAGCTTCGTCTCCTCCAGAGACACGAACTCCCCCGAGTTCGTTACCCTGAGTCCAACGAGCATCTGTAAGCACTAGCCACTAAGGCCCCAGCAGTAGATCTAGTTTTTTACTGCAAAGGGTAGGGAGAAAAACGGATTATAAGTCGAACACTCGTTTTTACCACAAACCCACCGCTGCTGCAGCCATAGCCCTGCCAGAGTAGCGGTGGAAAGGGCGAGTAGCTTAACGCCATATTGGCTCCCCTCTCCAACCGACATCTATGTAAGTTGCTCTTTGCCAGCCATGAAGTAGTTAATGGTAGTATTAGTAGTGCTAACAGCACAACTATTTCTAGATTAAGAACCAATATGCGGATACATTTTCACCCCTGAGAACTAAGATATAATTCTTTTTTATAGAATATATTTTTTTCATATGTTGGGAGAAAAATAGTCTACAAGTAGATTTTTCATTATTTTATCCCGTTATAGGGTATTATTAGAGTTAACATGTGAGTTTCTTGCCGCTACTTTTCACAACTTTTTACTTTTAAAAATCACTTTTGAACAAAATATTTTGACTTGCACTTTGATAAAAAGTGATTTATAAAAATTACTTTTGAAGAAAATATTTTGACTTTCACTTTGACTAATTACCCACGATAGAAAATGTTTTACTTTGGTGTTTTACCAGAGCGTTGTCCCCTTTGGCTGATTAAATCTTACTGCAGTTGAATACAGCTGGATCATGACACCACGTGAAGAATTTTTATATTAAATGTAAATGAAGCTATAAGAAAAATCAGTATAAGCTCTAATAAAATTGGACTCACGGGTTCATAGCCAAAGCACGGCTTATTCACATATATAGCGTGTTTCTCGGAAAAGCTTCGTGGATTGGAGAATAAAAGAGAAATGTGCGGAAATGGTCATAAAGATTTTATAGCGAGATGAAAATTTATTTATGTAAAACTAGAAGTATTACAGCTGGAGCTACATAGGTTATGTGGAAATTATATCTAGTTTTTATGTCTAAACTTAGTAAAGGTTAGTTTAGTGGTCGCTAGGTTCTACAAATAAAGAAATCACACGAGCTGTAGTAGTTAGAGGGCAAAAGATCGTTTAAAAATTGACAGTAATAGAACAAACAGAGTTCATTTCCGGCCAACATCAATGAAATTGTTGGGTGCGATTTTGGTGGCAACGCTGCATCGGCGGTCAAGGATAGCATTGAGAACATAAAACTTAACAAATATTGAGGGAAATCACATGTTTGGTTGAAATGCTAACACTGATGAACTGGATCCTAAAAACAGTTTACTAGTTCAGGGCCAGGGAATAAATGAATCTATGTAAAAAGGTTGTGTTATAAAATAAATAAATAAATAAATGGTACATATACATTTTATCCTCATTATATGATACAATGCCGTTTAAAGGATTGTGAAGTGACGATAGGTGGTGCGGCTACGTAATTTCAAGAATGCGATTTGTTTTATAATGCTCGCTCTGCCTTCCGCCTCGTGCGATAGAGAGAGTTGCTAGTCATGGAGGCAATTGCCTACATTTCCTTTTTGAAATATTGTTTCGTGCGATAACGTTTTCACCCTTCTACGAGTAAACCAATTACGAAATAAGACTATTTTGGTCTCATTAGATTTAGTACTCCTTAAACTAGGTCCGTACGTTTTCTTTTATAGTAATTCAGTATGGTTTAATTAAAAAAAAACGCTCCAGGAAGTTTTTAAGTCAAAAATAAACACATCAAAAGAATCTAAATATCTTACCTATTTACGACTTTATAGTTTAAAACTTTTTAGTTTTCGTAAAAAGTTTATATAGAGATTAAAACCTATTTTATTCTATTTCCAAAATTTAAAAATATTAAAAAAAAATACAAGAGAAAGGCAAAATTGTCAATTATTCGTTACGTCATATATGGAAAATTAAAATTGATCAACTGATATTAATATTTTATATATGTAATAATTAGTGAAAAGGGATTAGATAATTTTTTTTTTTTCTTTTTTAATTAAACGTTCCGTATGTGCTTTAAAACTCATGTCACGTCATTTGAGTCGAAATGAAATATTACGAGCCGTGGGCATGTTACAAAATGGTGCTATTTAACGCGTCGTTGCTGAGCCTCTACACACCAGCCAAAACGTGATATCAAGGTTGTGGTCACGTTATCGCAGTACCGAGCATGGGGCTGAACGGCACACGGGTAGATATCGTGTTAATACACAGAGACAGGGTCGATTTCTCCAAATGACTGCCAGAAGACAACTAAATATCACAGCAATGCAACTAATACAAAGCTTCAGGAGGACCACCAGCTGCTGGCAAGCGACAAACCGTGCGAAGGAGGTTGTATGAAGTCGGTCTTCATGTTCGAAGAATGCTACGTGTTCCAGCATTGCGATGTAACAATAGCGGTCGGCAGCTTTCTTGGGTTCGGGAGCTGTTTATTACATCTGCCACATTTCCAAAAATTATGAAAATTAGACTATGTTTACGGTGGGAACGTCACTCTTTGTATGAAAATTTACAGCTTCGCAATCCTTTTAAAAACATTTAGCTAATATTACTAACGAAATTGAAGTTGTTAGAACTTAATTTGATAAAATTTTACCTTGTCATCACTAATGTCAGCTGGAAGTGGTGGTGCTCGTAGTGCGCGCATATAGGTGCTCTTCAAACGAAACAGAACACATAATTTTATTTTATATTATAGACAACCATTGGGGAAAAAATGTTCTCGAGTGGCAGCCTCGTACCGTTAGGTGTAGTGTAGGGTGACCCCCCACTAGATGGAGTGATGACCTGGTAAGATATGCAGGAAGTCGGTGGATGCCGGTGGCTTAGGGCCGTGCTTTGTATGCCACAAAGTTCCTTGAGGGAGGCCTATGTTCAGCAGTGTGAAGGGTTGTAATGATGATGATGATGATGGAGTGGCTATTGCAAGCTTTTGACACCTGTATAAGATGAATCTCACCTGTATAATATACAAGACTACAGATACGTTGTCACCTCTGAAGACTGTGATCGAATGCCTATATAATGATGAATAATGACGCGGAAATAAGCAACTTTTAACAACTTCAATATAATGAATATCCGTAAAGCAGCGCCTGATATTAACTAACGAAATTGTTTTCGTTTTTTTTTTTAAATAAGTGAGATATACGTGCACAAAGTTTACATGATGGATGATGAATAATATGACCTATTATGGACATGTATTAGCTATAAGTGAATCTAAATGCACAACAACATATGTGTGTTGTCACACTTTGGAGAACCAAGATGAAAAATGAAAAAAAATTAAAAAATGTTTATTTACAGCTAAGGTGGTACAGATCACAATATATAATATAAGACAATAAAATGCAAGCACAGTAGTCTTAATTCTCTAATATACAATTATTATAAACTATGATCTTATCACACCAACTAAGCTGGAGTGTATAAACAAGGGTGTATAGTTCTGTGGTCCTCACACTAGGCATGCCTGTGTCGTGAGGGCCTGATACGATTTTCTTATCACACGTGGCTTTCATTAATTGACACTGGGTCGACGTACGGTTATTACATTATGTAAGCTTTTTGTTTTTAAAATAAAATAAAATATAAAATGAAATAAATATTTATATTAAGTTAATATGTATAAAAACAAGTAATTACAGGTAAAATAATATTGTTAGTAAAGAAAATACTGTTATTCACAAATATTGCAGTAATTAATAAAACATATATGCATTAGAACTCCTATAGATACATATGCATATTACATACTGTATTCATATATTTTATTTACGTAAATATATGATAAAGATTACGGTTTAATTAGGTTTTCTGTACTATCGTAGCTCAGAGTTAGTAACCATTTTGTTATGGTTCTTTTAGCTTCCACCACTGATTTTTCTTTTATATCGCAATACTTGAAGACGGAGTTGTACACTTGAGTTCTCACGAATTGCCCAAAACGTTTAGAAAAAGCAGAGTTGATAGCGGGAGTTGGCAAGCGGAATACTCTTCGTTTCAACAATGTCTTATACTCTGGAGATGCCAGTGTACACTTATGAACAGTTAGGGAGGTCTTCAATATGAAAAGTTGTCTTACATTTAATAGTCCACTGTCCTTATATAAATCAAAAGTTGAATATCTATACGGCTTTTTTAACATTACTTTTATAACCGAACGTTGCGCTCTCTCAACTCTGATCAGGAAAGTTTTTGCTGCACTTCCCCAGCAAGTAATACAGTAAGTTATAAGCGACTGGCATAACGCAAAATACACAGATCTTAGAGTATTTAAGCCCGTTATGTCCCGCAGATGCTTTACAACACCAATAACCTTCCTGACTCGAGCCGAGAGAGCTATTATGTGATTTTCAAATGTCAGTTTATCATCAACGAGGACACCGAGATATTTAATTACATCGGATCTACTCAAGGTCTCACAGGCACACGATTTGCTTGTGCAAGAAGGCTCATGAATCTTTACCACTGTTTGTTGTACTGGAGCAGTGACTGCTGTCTTATGAAAGCATAAGTACACAGTCTTCTTGGTATTTAGGGTCAAGAGATTATTTTGTAGCCAAATAAAGACCTGTTTTAGACCTCTTTCAGCACTGTACAAAGCATCGTTCCACGTTGAGCCATGGAATACGATAGCAGTATCATCGACGTAACATATCGTTTCGGCGTTTTCCATGGGTAGGTCATGTATATCATTGATATAGACTGTGAATAACGTAGGACCAAGTATGCTGCCCTGCGGTACACCAAAAGGTACATTTTGTGGCAGACTCACAGCCCGACCAATCCTCACACACTGTTTCCGGTCCGTGAGATAGCTCTGAAACCAATCACCGGCAATACCTCTAACACCCATATAGTTTAATTTTTTTAAAAGTATTGGAATTGACACTGTGTCGAAGGCCTTGGCTAAGTCTAAGAAAACGCCAACACAGCTTTGTTTAGAGTCAAGTATTGATGATATCGTAGATGTTAAAAGGGATACAGCATCTTCAGTACATCGACCTTTTCTAAAACCGAATTGTCCTGGCGAGATCAACTGTCGAGATTCCAAATATCCGGTTAACCTTTTGTTTACAAGCTTCTCAAGTAGCTTTGAAAAAGCGCCTAATAGCGAGATAGGCCTATAATTTTCTATAGCTGTCTTTGAGCCACATCCCTTATAAATAGGACAAACAGATGCAAGTTTCCAATCATATGGAAAAACTCCGCTTTCTAGGCTTAGGTTGTAGATATAGGTGAGTGCCTGGATGATCGAATCTTTTATATGTTTTATTAAAGAGTTAGCTAAGCCATCCATACCAGGAGCCCTGTCATTCTGTAATCCCATAATCATAGCACTAACTTCTTTGGGATCAGTGGGAGTCATGAAAAATGATTCTGTGAGGTTACAATTGATTCGTATTTTACTGGCAAGATTTGTCTCAGTTTTATTAATTTTATTAAGTGTTTGATTCGCTTGGTTTACTCCTACCGTTGAGAAATAGTTATTACATAAGTCAAGTGGGGAACGTGTTATATCAGAGCATTTCATGTCTAATAATTCTGTGGAATCATTTTTACTGTTGGAAAAATTACAAAAATATTTAATTGACTTCCAGAGTTTTCGTGGGTTATTCTTATTTTCGATTAGTTTATTGCTTTCAAAATCTAATTTACACTTACGCAAGAGATCAATGAAAAAGTTCCGATATCTAGTATAGGTGACCTTAAGCGGAACGTTATCTGGTTCAAGCTTTGTGCGTTGGTGAAGTCGGTCCTTATGTTTCATGCATCTGATGAGCCCCGGTGTGATTCAGGGTTTTAAATTATATTCTCTTCTGGTTAGTCTTACTTCATGCGTATGCTTATTTAATGTATTCATTAATATATTTGTGAAAATGCTTGTCGCTTCATTCACCTCTTTTTTGTCGGTAACTACAGCCCAGTCAAAAGTTGAGAGGTCTTTTTTAATTCCTTCAAAATCTCTTTTGAGAACTGTTCGGCTCGGCCGCAGGGGTTTGATTTTATTTAAATTCAGACCCAACATAACCGGATAGTGATCTGTTATATCAGACTGACAGACAATGCCGACTGGTTTCCGGCTTAGTTCAGAATCTGAAAGATAGATATGGTCGAGACATGATTTTCCTCTGGTAGGCTCTGTAATAGCCGGTAGTAGACCATATTCCGCCATAACACATTGATATTCCAAAACCTGAGTGTTTGTAGTATCCGATAAATTGACATTCATATCGCCAGTAATTACAAGGGGGGAATCTGTTAGCTGCGGAATTTATATAGGAATCAAGTGATGCCAGAAAATCTCCTATATTTCTACAGGACAGAGAGCGATAGATAGCTAGTATAGAAATCATGTCTAGAATTTGTACCGCTAAACAACTAGAATTGTTAATGCATAGTTCGGAAACCGTTGCTCGCCATATGTCCCTAACGTAAATTACAACACCACTGTTTTGGTTTGAGTTATTTTCAGATTTATAGACGTTATATCCTTGCAGCTGGTGAATATTTATCATATCATTTAGCCAACACTCTGTTAAGATTATAACATCATAAACAATACCTGTTCGTCGCATCGCTACCAAGAAATTATCAAAATTCTTTTGAATACTCCTAATATTTAAATTTATTAATTTAAAGTTATGTTCTTGAGAAAATTTGGCTTTACACAGCTCTAGTTCACTAACATTATAGCAATTAATCTTTATCGAGTCTAATTCAGATTCAAAATTATCATCTATCTCTTTTAGTTCGATAAGTTATCCAAAAACAAGGTATACCATACATATGTTAATTCAATGGCACATTTAAATTTTGCTTCACTATTTTCCCAAAGCAGTGATAAGGTGTTTGAAAGTACTGATGAGTGATCTTTGAATTCTATTCCAAATATTGTTGTAATATAGGAGTGTAGAATTATTAAAGCATTTATACGCAGTATACAAATAGTATAATATAATATGATTATTATTAAGAAGTGTATTAAATAAATAGTTATAATAAATGTATGCATATATATATGAACATGTATATCAATATGTATGATACTGGAGACATGATTCATAAATTTTTTCGTGATAATGTGATTATACAGTATTAAAGTACAAAAGCTTACCCAAGATTTCAATGCCGTTAAACATGTACAACTTGGTATCTTTTCAATCATTACAGTAAGGCAGTTGAGTGCAATTGAATAAGGTCCTTTAAAAAAGATATCAGAAACAGAATAATTCAAAAAGACTGACATATATTTTGCACCACTCAAGAAAAATAGAGATACGATGTGTTTATAATAGTTTTTAGATATCCTCTTTAGTTGGCAGATGACGGTCCAGATCGTGTTTAGTTCTAATAAGTGTTGCAGCTTTCCCTTCTCGTTTCCTAATATATATTGCACCCTGGTTGCACCAGCAGAAAGCGTAATCATGGGTTTTGGCTCTCGCTCTGGTTTCGCGAAATAAAAGTCTATTTTCTTTCGTAAGTCTTTCATTACAAAAAACTTTAATCGGCGAGCCAATTATTCCCAGGTCTGCGCTGGTGAGGGTCTTTCTTGATTTGAAGGCTTTTAGTACCTGGTCGCGCTTGGATCGCCGGAGCAAACGCACTACGATGGGTCGGGGCATTCTACTGCCACCATCCGGAACATTAGGTGGTACAGCCAGGCGCCGAGGTCCAACGCGGGTAATCCAGTCCACGTCAACGTCTTCCAACTGTGCTCCAACTTTTTGAGCGGCCACCTTAACAATATGTTCTAGATTTTCATTATTACCTTCTGGTATACCGACGATCTCTATCTCGTTGCGGAGCCCCTGTTGTGCTTGTATATTGAGCTCATTCTGTAGATGGGCCACAGATGCGTGCAAGTTTATAATTTCCTGATCGCGTTTTTCTAGTTTTGTCAAGCGATTTTCATTGGCTGACATGCCCCGCACTAACTCGTCCATCCTTTCATGACAATGGCATAGAGAGTGCGTCACTTCATCCAACTTTGTTTTTAGTGTCGAAAATTCACTAGTTAAGCGAGCGATTACCGCTGTTAATTCTCTTATTTCTGTCTCAGGAGTCTGACAGCCAGAGACATCCTTTTTGCGCATCGTAACGTTTTGCGAATCCGGGTTGGAGCGTATTGGCGTTTGGGTGTTATCGCCGCCTTTTTTCTTGGAAGCACTACACTCGGGGCACTTCCAGCACTTTTTACCCTCCACTGTAACTGATGTTAAATTAATACAGTACGAGCAATATGTTTTTTCGCATTTTGGCGATGTACATGTAATGACACTTGCATTCTTAGTAACTTTCAGACAACCTGCGCACTTCATGGCCAATTAGGTAATAAATATATCGTCTCAGATATAGTAATACAAATTATGCTAAACTGCCCAATATGCACCGCACTAGTCTTTGAAAATATCGACTCTGCGATACGTTACGCACACTGCAGACGGTTTTCACGGTTACGTCGAACACTTAACCGCGCGTATGCTCTGCGCTGCTGGCTTTACCACTTACCCTACACTTGTGATTAATTTCTTGGTGGTAAAATTGTTGTTCACTTTTATTTCGAAAACAGCTATAATTTTGGAGTTTGTACTATACACTATTCACAGTCTTATTGTTTAGATACCACACAAATAGAATATTAAAAGATTTTTAAGATTCGTTTAACTTAACACTGATTATTGATATAAAAATACGGAGCGATTTTTAAAACAGAGTAACTTGTTCGACCGAGATGTCAAGGCTGTGACTATGGGATTCTTCTTTACCAGCATAATGTCTCCGGCTTCAGTTATTCATCATACGACAGCACATAAGCTTTTTACTGCTATTTACGTTGTGGTGTCGCTGTACGAGTGTGGTCCATCCCCGGTCGAGCCGACCCAGTGGTAGTTTGTACTGTAGCTACTTTACACAGTGTGGTTCTACCACATAATATGTTTTTTTAAATTTAGAATATAGGTTTGTGACCTATATTCTAAAGTGCGTAGTACAGCGTGCAGTAGTCCACCTAATGGTAAGTCGGATTCTGTATCCCATAGACAGCTAGACAATCTTAAACAATTACAAAATCAAACTGCAGATGCTTTGTCACCCGTGAGGACTATGAGTATAATGGAATGCCTCATTTCAAACAGACAGAAAGAGACAAGGGTCTCCTTAAAGAGTTACTATTTCACCCTGCTATTCTATGAGAGCGTGGTCCTTCCTTGATCGAGCCGACCCATTGGTGCTACAACCAAAATATAACTACAACGCGACGCTACTACGTATAAAATATGTAGTTATATAAAGAGAATATTAATATTAAAAAAATCAGCAAAATACCAGTTGCATTACGAAAACAATGCAGCCAATTTAATCTGAAGCAGCCTCTTGAATTAGTCGATGTCTTCGGGCTTTTTATTTCCTCAATCAAAAGTCCAAGTGACGTCGAGTGGGACGAAACGACCTAATGAATTCTCTACTCTTAGCGTTCTTACAGTTTAACTGCAGAAGGCCGTAAGTGTATTTTACCATTCATTTATAATAACGGAGATATACTTGTTTAGAAAGAATATTATTTTATTTGTTAGAAGACTTCAATAAAAAGATGTTTACACAAGTGGAATGTATATATATTTTTGTATTTAATATGTTACGCGATATCTGCATCAATTGTGTACTAATAATGAGGATAACTTTACAGGATGGTACCATAAATATTTGAAGAAAAATTAAACAGGGTGGCAAAAAAGGGAATGAAGTTTTTAATGTAACCATTTACATAAAATAACTTTTAACAAAAATTTAAACCTGATGATAATTTATATTTATGAGGTCGGTTCTACAACATAAGGTACAAATAAACCATCCTGAAGTCGATGGTTTATTTGTACCTTAGGTTTATTTGTACTATAAGGTACAAATAAACCATCGACTTCAGAATGTGAAATTATTTTGTTTAGTGTTGAAATAAATTTTCTTTATTATCAGTTTTAATAATGATTTTTTATATTTACGCCAACACCACAGATTTAATAAAACTAATTTTATGTATTTTATTGCGTTTAATTTGCTTAATTTTAATACCCGACGTTTCGGGGGCTTTCCAGCACCCATGATCATGGGGAACAGAGGTGATATTTTTAATTATTACATTTGGTCCGATCTACGCAGAATGAACTTACTGTGTCTCGAAGTCTTACAGTGGTATGCTTAGGTTTAGTAGTTTTTAATTTTATTAATTACAGAATCTCAAGTACAAATAGCCAACGTTAAACATCAAAGCTCCGGGAAGTCTGCAGTTTACAATCATATCCTAGACAGCCCTCGCCATTACATCAGATTTGATAAACCACAAATTCTCGTGAAAGAACATCGATTCCTGCCAACGATGATACGTGAGGCTATCGATATTAAAAACATCCCAATTTCACTAGAGAAGGAGACTGGGTACTATGACTTGGTTGGGATCCTGTAATTAATAAAATTAAAAGTAACCCCAAGCATACCACTGCAAAACTTCAGGACATATTAAGTTCATTCTACGTAGATCATACCAAATGTAATAATTAAAAAACTGAAGGTACTCCGGGTTAATTCTGACATCTAGACTTCAATCACTTTAGTCCCCCATGAACGTGGGTGCTGAAAATCATCCGAAACGTCGGGTATTAAAATTAAGCAAATTAAACGCGATAAAATCGGTAAAAATCAGTTTTATTCAAATATCAGTTTTGTTAACCATTGGAATCGAATACATATATATCGTGGAAGATCCGTTGCTTTTTATCTTTCTTCATCATCATCAGCCCGTAGCATCCTATGTGGACCACGGGACTCGCTCTTAGCGGGAAGAATTCGCCTTAATCATCAAGCTTGGCGGGTGAAGTCTTGCACTTTTGGCACTGCTAACCGTCTTCGGTCTGGGTATTTTACGCTTTGAGTAAAGAGATCGTTGTTCTGCAATCTATGAAAAGCAAAAACGTTATTCTTGCAATTCCCATAATCGTTCCTTACGATATATCATATGTTATCACCTGTGGTCTGTGTGAAGTGGGGTGATGAATCCTCATATGCCACCATCACATGGCACCAATCTTCTAAACTATGACAAAAGCAAGATATAATTGTCAATCCAGTCATCATTGTAAGCATACTGACGAGACGACAAATCAAAACAAAGAAAACTACATGTAAACTGTCACTCCTGAAAACGAAGATAGAATTGTTTCCAGCCTGCGAACGATGCTATTTTACAAGTATAACAAAAAACATCCCGGTGATGGCGAACCGATGTCAGTGAAGACAAATATAAAAAATGCCGGAACGATTACGAGACACCATAGGATTTGGCTTTCGATAAATGATATCCGATAGGAGATGGTAATTTAATATTATTATTAAATTACTTATTTGATAAAATAAGAGTAAAAAGGTAAGTTACAATCTACATATATAAGCAATTAGACTATTGCTCTAGTGCAAGACTTCACAAGTCCTCAAAACCGTGGAAACTCAGATTTAGCATCTGAGTCTCGAGAGCGCTCGTCGTAACTTTGACGGTACGGGAGCAAACCTGGTTCGATCCTTATCGGCACGGACGAATTGTTAATTTTTGCTTTTTTATTATCTAGGCCAGTAACGTTTAAAGGTGTTAAGCGTCTGGTAAATTCTCAGATCTTCAATGCTCCTGTCCATTACGATAAGTACTAATAGTCTTTCACTTTGAGACCTACGTCCATCACTGAACTTTAACGGGCTGATGATGAGGGATAATAATGAGGCTGATGAAGAAACAAAACATAAAAATGATACGTAGTACTATTATGTAACAATGAATAAAATTCTCTATTTTAAATATAGGAACTTATAATTCGCACTTACTTACTTTTGCGACGCACGCAGTGTCAAATTTAGGGGTGGCAACTATATTACAAGATGGGGGTCGAATTCCACAGATTATAGCGATGTTGCTCCTTATGAGACGTTTACTGGGTGACGACGAAGATTTAATTTAACTAGAAATGGAATTTTTAATCGCATTAACTCATGGAAGTTTTGTTATATGTAAAGCTAACTAATGCACTTTTTGTAAATTATAGTAAATAATTAACTTAGTTTTCCAATAAATAGGGTTCTGTAGCGAATTGTTTGTAAGAATTCAATTAATCACGTTTAAAAACTGTCGAAAGTATACAAAAATAATTGTTAAACTTTTTGTAACGAAAAGAAATATAGTGAAACTCTTCCAGTATATTATTTTTGTCCTTATTTCGTGGTATTAGCCGAGGCCTGCAGGGTGTTCACAATTTGCCTCAATAATGCGGCCGCTTGTCCGGAGCACTTATCGGGGCCTTAAGGAATTTATTATTTTGGGGATTCTTTCTTATTCCTTTAACTCGGAAGAAATGCCTCTCGAGGTCTTGATCGTGTCTGAGTACGCAACTTTTCTTTTCTCTTTTGATACAAAGTCGAAATACTTAAAAACCTAAATTGTGAAGAAAATAAACTCTTGAACAATAGAAAGTGGTCGGGTTCAAATTTTGATATCTCTGATATTTTTAATGGCACATTTTTGAAATAAAAAGTGCTTAATACCCTCATTAAAAGCGTTTACATAATGATTTCTATATTTACGCGAATTCCACAGAGTAAACATTGAATAAAACTACGTTTACGAATTTCATTACGTTTTATTCTACTTATTTTTAACTTATTTTTTTAAGCCCCTCGTGATCATGGGTGCTATAAAGTACCTGAAACATCGGGAATTAAAATTAAATAGAATTAAATGCGATAAGATCTGTAAAAGAAGTTTTATTCAATAAAAGTGTTTAAGTAAATAGAATGCATAAAAAATATTTTTAGTAATTTTTACATTCTTAAAAAAACATAAAAACAGCAGGCAATAACTTAATTTGTGAAATAATAAATAAAAAAAATCGATATCTTTGTAACTTTTTCAGTACACTTTTTCTACATTTTATCTATACATATAATAAAATAGTAACGAAAGAAAAACTGTACATTGAGTATTTTCGAAAAAAAAGTGTGGCTTTTGTTAGAAAAACGTAACTGATGACAAAAAGTGACTTTAGAATTTTTGTCTGTTTGTCTGTTTGTCTGTGTGTGTGGAACGGCTTCACGCCAAAACCACTGGATAGATTGAATTTAAATTCAGCAAAAATGTTTTTTGTAAACCAAGGAAGGCTTTAGGCTACATATTATCACGCCGTATGTTATAGGAGGTAAGCAGTATTGATTTTAAAAGGTTTTTCTTCGTAATTGAATGCACAAAATGATATGTTATTAGTTATTATTAAAATAAAAATTTAACTCTGGGAACATAATAATCACGCTATTTTTATAAAGGAGCGGGGCAGTAATAATATAAATTGCAAGGGAACAGCTATTTAACAATATGTCAACGAGGAATTTAGCGGTAAGGTCAGGCGACCGTTTACCGCATTAAATGGTGCAAGTTTAAATCCCATAATATTGTTTTGAAAAATCGTAATTTTTGTTTAATTTTTGCACTTTTTATGTGCATTAGGAAATCTGAGAACTTTACATGTCCTATCTAATTGTATGGGGAGTTTCACACCAATATTACTAAACAGATTGGTTGGTGGTACAACAAGTTACACTATCATGAAGTCAAGTCAAACTTTTGGTTCTAAGTTATATCTTATCAAGCACATTTGTTGCAGGTAATTGATTTAAGCATGTAATTCTTAGTTTTGTTTCTTGCTGCTGTTACCACATTTTTTTAATGCAAAATAATGTACTTGTCGATTAAATTGACGACAATTTAGTTTTAATTCATAATTTAATTAATTCATTTGGGTAAATAATATGTAGTTTCCGTTTACTAACTAGATGGCGTTGGCGTTGAGTTAGATCGCGCTATGGTTAGGTTTAGTTTAGGTTCCCAAAAAGTGATGTTATAGGTGCCGATGGGCCGCTCTCATCCTATAGAAACGGGGGTTACCTTTGTTGTCTGTGTTGGTTGATGCGTTTAATTTTCCTGCGAATAATTATTATTTTTCTACTTACTAGCAATTCTTACGTACTTATTTGATTACTTTTCATTGTTTTGAATATCGTTAGTATTGGATTAAGAAGGATTTTTAGCTATGCCTTTTAGAAAAAGATCAAATCTGTCTCGAAACTCAAGGGTTTCTAAGATGCGCAGGTTAGTTAGTAGTAGCAGTAGTTTCCCTCGAACCCACGCAGAGCGTGAACAACGGCTAGGTGCTAACCGTGAGCGTAATGAACTAAGTTTGTCCGCAGAAACTAGCACGCAGCGCCAATTACGACTAGAATTTAAAAGAGTCCGCACTACTGCTTCTCGATCTCAGGAAAGTGTGGAACACTGAGAAATGCTTTTAGCTATCGACCGGGATCGTCATTCTTTGTCTCGCGCATCCGAAACGGTTACACAGAGGGATCAGAGGTTGAGTTTTCAGAATATCCACTTTGAGACTGCTCGATCACTTGAGAGCAGTCAGGAGCGTGAGATACGACATGCGCGTGACCGAGAACGTGGGCAAAGCCAAGGGTACAGCTATAGTTTATAAAGAATTTTTTTAAAGTGATTTGCAATATTATTGTTAATTCAGTGTACCCTTGGGATCCGGTGCATTCCGCACCGGATCGGTGAAATATACGGGATGAAAAGTTTTTTGTTGTATAGGTGTTAAGTCTAGGTAACATATAGGCTATAATTTATTTTGGAAAATGGAAAAAAAAAAAAAAACACCTGATGCAGAACCGCAACAGATCAGCTAAAGTATAAGAGATATAAAAATGGTGTCATAGCAAAAAATATTCCACGTGAAGAGTTTGTTCTGCTGTGAGAATAAATTTGAAGATCTGGAACACCTGTTGTGGAACTCCAAAGCCCAGCAACATTATAACATATATAGGAATGACGTCTTAGCAAAAGTTGTTTAATCTGATGGGCATTTCGTGTTGACTTACAAAAATGAAAGATTTGGTACGTCTCGAATCGTCTCGCGCATCCCGTTGTTTTTCCATCCCCGGGCTGTTAGAATTCGAAATCAGACGTTTTAGATCTTCGATTTTGACGACCCCATTGTCGCTGGCATAAGCAACATCATCCGCGTACGAAGTCGCGGGCAGCAGCTAGTTACAAATACCACTTGCGTAACCTCCTCGTTTTGCCAATTCGGATGGAATGTTGTGACGCGGATTTTGAGCTCGCGGTATTTTGGTAAGTCCTGGGGAATATTCACCCCCCCCCATTTTAATCCCCGACCGACTCATATAACTTATTGGTAACATGGGAGCGATGTATATACTCGTATATGGTGTTATCTGTCTTTTTTTCTTTTGGCTGAAAAAATGCATTGCCAAATATTTTAACAAAAAGATTGTGAGTAGTAAATCTTATAATTATTCCTGCCCTTTATTTTCTTTATCTTTACATTATTAATTGAGAATCCGTATTTATAATTTCCCTCACTTAAAAACATCATTGACTCGGAAATTCATTATTTTCGTGTCACCCGTTTAAAGTATCGACACGAAATAAAGTCATTACTTTCAACAACTTTTATTATACAAATTGGCCTATCTAATGAGGCATTACATTGAGTTGGATTTGTGAAAACACTGAATACAACCTTAATAACAAAATATTAAAGTCTACATTAAAGTAAAAATAAAAGCTCTAACATTGATTGAGTTTAAATTATAGGTGTAGATTGACTTTTACTTATTACTGGGCGGCAATTTATAAGTCATTACGTCATTATACGCTGTATGTGTTTTTGATAATAGTCTGTTCTGAATTATGCTTACAATTAATTTATCCATCCATACCAAGCTAGCAAAATTAAAGGGATAGCACATAAACTGCATTCAAATTGAAAAGGATTTTTTCAATTATATTTTGATTATTTAAAACAAATTTATAAGTAAGTGATTTGTTCATACAAAATTTGCGTGTTGCCAGTGATGACTTACGGATCTGAGACGTGGTCCTTCACTGCTGGCCGAATGAGGACGCTGAAGATCGCTCAGTGAGCTATGGAGAGAGCTATGCTCGGGGTTTCTCTACATGATAAACTTCGAAGTGAAGATATCCGCAGTAGAACTAGAGTAACCGACATAGCCCAACGGATTAGTAAGCTGAAGTGGCAATGGGCCAGCCATATAGCTCGAAGAACCGATAACAGAGCCTCGTACCGGTAGGCGTAGTGTAGGGCAAGTCCCCACTAAATGGAGTGAAGACCTGGTAAGACATGCAGGAAGTCAATCGATGCAGGTGGCTCAGGACCGTGCCAGTTACTTGGGGGAGGCCTATGTTCAGCAGTGAACTTGTGAAGGGCTGTAATGATGATGATTGTACAAACAAACAAAGAAAGTAAACACGGAGCACTGCGTACAAGCAACAACCAACTTAAAATTATGCTTAACTTATCACAAGAAGACACACTCGCATGCACGTATTAAATGTACCAATCTAATATAATTTGCAAGGATTATCATGGTTTCTGGTACATATACACACATCAACAGAATCTAGGGATACTTTGATCCTAAATTATTTACGACTTTATATTTTAAAATCGTTATAGTTTCTATAAAAACAAATAACGAAATCACATAAGCTGCAGTAGCTTAGGGGTAAAGGATGGTCTAAAAATTGACAGTAATAGAACAAACAGAGTTTCTTTTTCCGCCAACATCAATGAAATTGTTGGTTGCAGTTTTGGCGGCGACGTTGGCGGTCGAGGGTAGCATTGAGAACATTAAAATTAACAAATATTGAGGGCAATAACTTGTTTGTTTGAAATGCTAACAATAATGAACTGGTTCCTAAAACACAGTTTACTAGCTCTGGGCCAGAGCATAAATGAATTTATGTAAAAAGGTCGTGTTATAAAATAAATAAATAAATGGTACATATACATTTTATCCTCATCATTTGATTCAATGCTGTATATGAGGGTTAATATGTGACGATACGCGGTGCGAGTAAGTATTTTCAAAAATGCTATCTGTTTCATACCGCTTGCTCTGCCTCCCACCTCGTGTGATAGAGAGGGTTGCTAGTCTTAGAGGCAATTGCCTACATTGCCTTTTTGAAATATTGTTTCGGGTTATAACGTTTTTACCCCCCTAAACCTTTACGAAATAAGACAACTTTGGTCTCATTTGATTCAGTACACCTTTAATTTTTTCTTTTGTAGTAGTTCAGAAAGGTTTAATTAAAAAAAATAAAAACGCTCCACGAAGTTTTTAAGTCAAAAATAAACAGATTAACAGAATCTATGGATACCTTAATCCTAAATTATTTACGACTTTATAGTTTAAAATCTTTTAATTTTCCATAAAATGTTTATATAAGTACAAGTTGAAACCTCTTTTATTTTATTTTAAAATTTTTAAACGTAAATAAAAAGAAATAAAAAACAAATATGGCCGCAAAATTATCAGTAATTCGTTACGTCAAGGAAAATTAAAATTGTTCTACTGATATTAATTAATGAAAAGGGATTAGATTGTTTTTCTTTTTTAAATTAACGTGCCGTGTGAGCTTTATGAATGTCATGTCACGTCGTCATTTGAGTCGAGATGAAATGTTACGAGCTGTGGGCATGTTAGATAATGGTGCTTTTCAACGCGCCGTTGCTGAGGCCCTACGAACCAGTCTAAACGTGATATCAAGGCTGTAGTCACGTTGTTGCAGTACTGGGCATGTGGCTAAACGGCATACGGGTAGATATTGTGTTACTACCCACAGACAGGATCCATTTCTACAAATGACCGCCAGAAGACAACCCAATATCACTGCGATGCAACTACTACAAAGGCTCCAGTAGGACCACCAGCTGCTGGTAAGCAACCAAACCGTGCGAAGGAGGTTGCATAAAGTTGGTCTTTATGCTCGAAGACCGCTACGTGTTTCAGCTTGCGATGTGGCAATCGCGGTCAGCATTTACAATGGAGTAACGAACAACGGTCTTTGAAGCTATTCACTGATGAGTCCCGGTATGGGTTTCATCCGGATTCACGCAGAACACGTGTTTGGAGAACTCCAAGGAGAGTTAGCTATCTACGGCACCCTCAAGAGGTCCACTTATAACAAGGCGGGACAATCATGGTATGAGCAGGTATTCGCATTGGCAGACGAACCCAGCTCGTTTGTATCCAGGCAGCATGACTGCACAAAAATACCACGATGAGGTAGTAGAGCTTGTTATTGTCCCACACAGAATCCAAATGGGTCAGGAATTTCTACTCATGCACGATCATGCTCCTTCTCATATGGCGCTGCTGGTGTCGGCCGCTCTCCGAGACCACGATATTCTAGTTTTGGATTGGCCTGCAAATTCGCCCCACTTAAATTCTATCGAGCATGCCTGGATACATACATACACAACAACTTTACGAACTCTTGCAAAGAACATGTGACGTCATACCGCAGCAAGACATTGACAATTTAATTTTAAGTATGAATAATCGATGTCGACGAGTAATTAATGTAAACGTGGCAACATTGATTACTAATAATTAGACTTTATAGGATTTTTTCAATTTTAATTAAAACTAATTGTTTTATAAGAAGAAAAAAGTTTTTTTCCATACTAATTTTCTACGGCGATCAAAAAAAATATACATTTTTGTTTAAAAAAAACTCTTTTTAATAACGACCTTAAAATAACCTATCATTCTTCCATTTACTGTATCAGAAAATTCTTCATAGATTTTTAGATATTTCATGAAATATTAAATATCCCTAGATTCTGTTGATGTGTATATGTGCATTCAGCAATGATGTTACACCTGCTTATATACAAAACAAAAGAAAGATGTTTGCGTGAGTGTGTCAAGAAATCAATTCGTATAGATAACAAGTTTGTGCATCACCAGCGCTCCGACTATCTTTTTCATGGTTTGAAGTAATTTTATTTTAAATTTTTTGCAAATTTGAAAGAATGTACGAAAATTATAATTTTTTTAAAAGGCATTAGATTTTTAATTGCTCAAATTTTACACGCTGGCTGAAAACAAATTGAGAGCCCGTGGAAAAGTAAACCTGACACAGCATAGTGGCTCGAACAAGCGTCATCACGCAAGCAAAGGGAAAATTTATTAGGATTTCGCGAGCCAGACGCCACTAAGGGGATTATTACCGGCACTTTCCTCCAGTCATCAGTCCAATCATTCCCCGATGACTGGCTAACAAGATTAAACCACCATTACCGTCGGGTATTGTTCTCAGCTTCCCCTTTTAATTGAAAGTAGTGAAACTATCGTGTTAATAGTTCTACTACGCGAGTTAGCGCTTGAAAAATTCTAGGTTGTGGAAATAGCTCTTATATGAAGGCCGCTTTGGTTTTCTCAAACTTATAGCATTTAGTGAAATTCATAATATACTTAGTTACTGCCAGCCTTAATTGTTAATGAAGGAATTTGTTCCTTTTGTATGTAATTGGCGACTGACAAAGTAAATTATCTTAGGTATGGTATTGAAAACTGATATTGTTTGTTTTAAATTATAGGGCTTTAGGAGCACAAAATTATAGCATTAGGAACAGCAATGTTATCATTTATGTAAATGATAACAATAACACAACATATTCATAATGATAAAAAGTTAGTGCACACTAAAATACCTAAAAAATTTAACATAAACTTCGCCAATTTTTATAAACGTTATGCTTATTTATTACTCATGTATTGTTACATTATCTAGCATAAAGAATAAATATTTTTACTAAAATGATAATGGCAAAAATATTATAAAGCGCCATATTCGCTTTAGTTGCAGAAATTTTGTTCCTCCCCACTATCCGATATGAAAATAATCAGATTTTTAAAATAGCGCCAACGAGCGCTGTTGCCGCTTTAATCTAATTAGTACCGTTACGCACGCCTGTTGGAAATCGTTTTAATTAAAAGCGAATAGTTTGAATCAATCGCACGCTCTCGTTATGAAAATAGGAATTAATTAAAGCCTTTGTCATATGCATAATTTGACAAAACGAATTTAAATAAAATATCATTTACAATTTTCAAAGTTGACATTTTAATTTTATGTAATTAAGAAGTGTTACTAAATCCGTGAATATACCTGATAATGTTAATGTTCTTTCCTTGTTAAAATCAAGTATCAAAGATTGTTAAATCAATACATTTTGTTGTTTTTCAATTGCTTAGTGCATTAAAAAATATTTTTTAATGATTTTTAATAAATTTAATAATTTTTTTAATAAATTATATTTTATTAGTTTTTCCTTTTACGTTTTCATAACTCGTTCTAGAATGTATAAAGAGACTTAGAAAGTTATTGTTCATGATTTTAGTATACTTGTTTATAAAAATAAAATATCAAGACCAATAACCATGTTTTAGTTGATAAAAGCACTTTGATTAATGGAAATAAACTCAAGTGTATATATAAGTAAGTATAATGTAAGATATCAAGGCTTGCGTGGTTAAAAAGTTTGGGCTTCCAGCCGGACCATAAAGGCATAATATTTATATAATATAATATAAATAGGGTAGTATACATAGTGAAACGAATTATTTTCGAACCATTTCTTGAAACTACATAAGTAAATTTACCATTTTAAAATTTAGGCAAATAATTTCTCATAGATATAATGAAACAAAAGCTTTCGAAAATTCCAAGCTTTAATGTAACATTTTATACTGAATTTTGCGATAGACAAACAGTTGTGGCTTCGAAACAGTCCGGATATAATATCCTTTTCCTAAATATTTTCTATCCTCCACTACTCAAGAATGGGGCGCCAGCTATCACCAAGAAAAATAAGAATCAAGATGGCCGCGTACGCATAAACCTTCTTCGTTACCGCTCGTTTGTAATACTCAATAAATAAAGTTGTAAGACGATCGTGCAATTGCTCGTGACTATATATATTAGAAGTGCAGTGTGGTATATGTTTATACGCTAGAACTTCAGCATAAATATTTACTTCACCATAACCACGAGGAGTGCTCCAGTCTCGTGAGTATCCTTGCCTTATCTACCCAGTTCTAAAGCTATTTTCGTTTACTTCCCGGTTGAGATCATCGGGTTGGTCAGCCCTTGGTCTAGTTGTTCTCTGGTTCCCAAAAGCACCCACAAAGCACTTTGCGAAACATTCAAGCCGTATCACAAACGTTAAAAAAATATTATCCGTATATATATAATAATAATAATATTCCACAGCTATCACACAACGCCATCTAGTCCCAAGCTAAGCAGAGCTTGTGTTATGGGTACTAGACAACTGATAAACATACTTATATATTTTTAAATACATAAATATTATAGATAAATTACACCCAGACACAGAACAAATGATCGTGCTCATCACACAAGCATTTGTCCTGGGTGGGAATCGAACCCACGACCTCCGGCTTAGCAGTCAGGGTCACTAACCACTAGACCAACAGGCCTGTATAGTGGCGGTGTGAGAATATCCATGCGGTACCACACCCTCCCGAAGGTGTGGTAAGAGGCAGCAGAGGGAAAATGACACAGGGGATGGGCAGCAGCATCTTGCTGATAACAACTCAAAACAATAAGAAAACTGCGATTGCCAACCCGTTTACCAAGCGTGGCAACTATAACAACATCCCCCCATCAGGCAATCTATTCCGATTGTTGGCATTCCAACCTATTAGCAGTGAAATATTATAGGCTGTAAAGGATGAACAGATGAAAAATATATATATAATGCTTTAAAATTCAAAATTTAGCTATTAGTATTGACAGCACTATTACTTTTTAATTAAACCATACAGACTAGAGCTTGCGGAAAGGTCATTAGTGTCGCCCCGTTGTGCAGTACATTGTTGCAATATATATAACACATATTACGGGCCGACACTAATGGATTATCAGTGATTTGCATTTAGCTGGCCTTGCTGGATGGCGATATGCAAAGTGTGATCAAGTTGTATGAATTATTTTTGTTTGAGCTTTTGGGAGGAGATCAAATAGTCTAATTATGACTGTGAATTGTGATTGATACATATATATTTTTTTGGGCTTGCAAAGTTCTCCACGTATGCAAAGTAGATAGCAATATGCCACACAAACTTATAGGGCTTGTTTAAGTACCTATGTGTATTCCTGCTACTAGCGAACGACATGTGATTAGGTACTAAGATCATGCTTCGGGGATGTTGAGATACGAT
Source organism: Parnassius apollo (assembly GCA_907164705.1). Lineage (NCBI taxonomy): Eukaryota > Metazoa > Arthropoda > Insecta > Lepidoptera > Papilionidae > Parnassius > Parnassius apollo. Next base: position 3,862,136 of record CAJQZP010000295.1, read on the forward strand.
ATTTCGGTATAGAACTGTCACAGATTAATAAAAATAATGATGATGGTCAGATATTACCGGTTTTACTGCTAACAAATATATTTTATTTTCATTATTTTCTTTCTAAACTACTGTTAATAGTAAAATGACAGTAAATGACTAATTGTCCACATTGACATATGTGTGTGTGAATGTGTGTCTACCGAACTTTAAATAAAGGAGTTCACTATATGATAGGTCTCCCGTAAGATTGGACTGAAGTCGTTGTTCAAGATGCACAATCATCAGCATTGCCATCACGACTCTTCACTTTTGTGTATCTCCCGTGAAAATACCACATGACATAGTGGTCGGCACTTTATTTAACATAGCCCCTACACTGTTCTCAAATTATTTTGCAAACTAATTGCTAATATTTCGTTAGTTTTCGTTTCGTAAGTTAATAATAAAATAATTAATGATTTCTTATATTTACGCTTACGCTACACATTGGATAAAACTACTTTTACGGATTTTATCGCGTTTAATTTATTTTATTTTTAAATACCCGACATTTTGGGTGCGTGACCATGGGTGCTGGAAAGCACATGAAACGTCGGGTATTAAAAATAAAATAAATTAAACGCGATAAAATCCGTGAAAGTAGTTTATATTAATAAAATAATTATTAATAAAATAACGTGGTGTGTAGTAATTGTTCTGTGAGTGTCATAAGACGCGACAAAGGGAAACAAATCAGTATGGACAGCAGCATTACACCAAGACAACAACTAGAAAATAAAAAACGGTGGTTGCCAACCGACCTTCCAAGTATGGCAACTATGGCAAGTATTACCCTAATGAGGCAATATTTGAAGAGGCCTACGTTCAACAGAGGACTTTAAGAGGTTGTAGATATAACAATTATTTGTTTATTTATTTAATTTACAATCGTCAATAAACAATATGAATTACAGTAATACTCTCTAGTAATCTCACCCTCATATGCCTAAATCCTGCCTCACTAAACATAAATATGTATTTCCACGAGACTAGGATATTTTACATAAAGCCTGTCCAAAGCAACAATGATGCGAGCGGACGTAAGTTTCCCCCCGCACATGGTCCAGTTGAAAATAATTGTCTTGCTGATAGGCGCAGCGCAAACTAATTCCACTGTGTACCATGGTGATTGGAAACGGGGATAGTTTAGGCCCTTGCGTTCAGTCAATATTTTTTTGCATATCATATTAATAGTACAACCGAGATACTACCGGAAGTAGTATTTACCTTGTTATCTTATATTTATTTCAGGAATTAAGAAAATTTTAATCATAATTATTCTTGAGACATGCCAAGTTTCGTCACGATGATCCTTCACTGCCAAGTTTGTGGTAATATAATACTTAAAACGTTTATATAAAAAGTAAAAGTAAAGTTACAGCCTATATACGTCCCACTGCTGGGCACAGGCCTCCCCTCATTTCTGAGAGGATTTTAAGGCAGGGAAGTGTCCGCCGCGCTGCCCCAATGCGTGTTGGCGAACTTCACATGTCTTAGAAATATTTTTTTTCTTATTCTTCAGACATGCAGGTTTCCTCACGATGTTTTCCTTCACCGCCAATCACGTGGTAAATCAGCACTTAAATTGCAATTAACAATTTCATTGGTACCGGCGGTGATCAAACCCGGGTTACTCGCTTTTTGTTATATTTACAGCGAGCGTTAACCATCTGATCTACCACGGCACTTATTTATATGCTTATCAAAATTCCTAATTAACCTATACATATACACAAAATTCTCTTTCTATAATATTGAAATAACTGCCTTTTATTGAGAGCTGATTGGCTGAGTTTTTTGTCTGTCTGTCCATATATCCGGGATAATCTTCAGAATGACTGCAATGATTTTAATGAAACTTCACAAACAGATACAGTGCAATATCTGGAATGATCTAGGGCATATTTTATCCAATAAACTGTGAGTTTTTTTTTTAAATAAACGAAACATTCGTAAAATAAATTGTCTTTGAATTTCTAAAACATATAAATAATAAGCCAGTATAGGATCTATTAATGGGGTGGTGAGATCCAACGTTTAAATATCGGTTAGTATGGGTCTTTTTTCTATACCCAGTATGAATGATGGTGTTATTAGGATTGGGAATGACTAAAACATCTAGGAAAGCTATAAAAAGAAAGCTTTTAATAGAAAAGATTTCATATTGATTAAAACTACTTTTACGGATTTTATTGCGTTTAATTTTACTTTTAATTATTTTTATTTTTAATTCCCGACGTTTCGGGTGCTTTCCAGCACCCATGGTCACAGGGGACTGAGGTGACTGACGTCCCGATGTCATTGTTAAACTCGGAGTACCTTCAGCTTTTTTAATTATTGTTTATGGTACGTTCTATGCAAAATGAACTGATTATGTCCTGAGGTCTTGCAGTGATATGCTTGGGTTTAGTTTTAATTTTATTGATTATAGGGTCCCAAGCAGGTGGTAGTACCCAGCCACCTTCTCTTTTGAAATTAGGATATTTTTTAATTTCAGTAGCCTCACGTATCATCCTTGGTAGGAATCGGTGTTCTTTCGCGAGGATTTGTGGTCTATCAAATCTGATGTAATGGTTGGGGCCGTCTAGGATATGATCACAAACTGCAGACTTCCCGGAACGTTGATTTTTCGTAGATTTCATAATTAATTCAAGATACTTTAAGTTCGTTCAGCGTAGATCAGACAAAAAATTAACAATATGTTGAAGGTAGGCTCCGTTAACTATGACATCAGGGGGTCAAACCTCAGTCTCCCCTGTTACCATGTGTGGTGTAAAGTGCCCCAAACCGTCGGGAATTAAAAAAAAGTTAATATAAAATGTGATAAAATCCGTAAAATTGCCATAAATATAAAAAAATCATTATTACAGATTTATCGCGTTTTTTAAACTTATTTTTAATTTCCGATGTTTCCAAAATGAAGCCTGTACCCAGCGCTTACCAGGACGAAGCGGCCACGGTTTCTGAAACTATATGATTGTCCAACTGCTTGTTCAGCTCACTAATCCGTATAATACATCGCTAGACAACGCATCTGCGTTTTGATTTTTAATCGAGGAAAAACGTAGTTGTTTATAGGCCACAGCATCCACTTACCATACTATAGTATATAAACTGTATGCGATTTTATCTACCTTATTATATAAAAACAATAAAAATAAAAAAATAAATAAAATATTTGCAAATAAAATTAAGCACTTTTATTTTAAAACTATAAACGTATTTAACATTAATAGGTTTATAGTTTTAAATACTAGAATTGCTTAGTTTTGAATTTATGAGATAATCTGCATTAAATAAAATATAATTTCAAATAAACTATAAAATTATCTTCAGTAAATTTAAAATAACATTACTCAAGTTGCACTGACTTGCAAAGTATAAAGTTGAAAGTAACGTTTGCTGCGAAACAAGTAAAAAGCTAATACACTTAAATGCAGACGGATAAAATGTCAGAATTGCATGCTTTTATTTTAAAAGACTAATGTATTATGCTGTGAAATTATTTTATGTAATATTAAAAATGATTAACAGCAAAAATTGATACAATCATTTTTAAATATTAAGAAGAAAAGTACATAAGTAGTATAAATTTCGATATTGGCAAAATTTATATTTGTAATCAATATATTATAGACTCATATAAGATGGTTTTCCAAACCAGCTTTGAAGAATCTTTGGTCTTAAAATGAAATCATGAAAGTTTATATACTTAGGAATATAATATATATTAGGAATCTCATGAATTTACTATATTCTTCGGAAACGGTTTCGTGAAAAGTGACCATAGTAAATTATCAAAATAATGTGTTAAAATAATAATTTAAGGCTTTCAGTTTATGTCGGCATAGGCTTTATATATAAGTGGTAGAGCCACGCTGCTGTTATATTATATTAGTAGCCCGAATGGGTCGCCTCGACCTAGGAAGGTCCGAATATTGGCGTAAAAAAGCAGCTTAATGCTGCTGCGTTTCGAATGGTGAGTGTAGAGAACCGGAGACCTTTTTTACTGGAAACGACGCATTCTATCTTAGTACTCAGGCATGATAATGCATCTGCATTTTGATCGAGGATAAATGTCTATGGACCATAGTATCCACTTACCATCATCTGGATAGTGTCCTCATTTGTCATGCTTATTCTATAAAAATGTCATATAGCACATGTAATACTTCAAAGAAATAGCGATTTGGGGTGTATGTCATTTGATAGCAATATATTCAGCAGAATTTAATTTTAACACCGGCCACTGGTTAAAAGTGACGTGAGATTAATAAACTGTATAAATCTTCGATTTATTTTATCTTAAATTTAGTAACTACACAAACTTGCAGCATATCAATTTTACAAACAAAAAATATGTAACTACATACTTAAAAAAAATGGATTGTTGCACCAAAGAGGCCTACTACGAAAGTAACAGAGTAGCAGCAGAGCTGATTCCTTCAGAGCCACTTCGTCGACTCGCGAGCAATCGCTGGACATCATTTATTAACTTACAATTGAATTAGCATCTTCTTGGATATATATATATATATATAAGGATGTAGCTTCGCTTAGCGCAGACAACGTTCATTTTTCAAACCGAGCAGCATTTCCTTAAAATGAAATAAAACTATCGTGTCTAATACATTTAGATGTCTTTATTAACTTGCTTGCGGCAGTGTTGCGAGCAATCAACCATTTTACTATCCTTTGTCTTCTTAAATAGCCGCGCGGAGACAGCCATGGTACACTATCATTGCTGATATAACGTTCGATTCTTTTATTCAACGTATATTTCTATTTCTGTATTTAAAGGTTATCTCTATACTCTCTAACTCTATACTCTGTACTCTTTGAATATTGTAAAATTTTGGAGTATATTTAAGATTTTAATTTGTTTTTTTTAGGTTGAACTAGGTTATGAATGGTGGTATGATGAGGGTAAAATAAAATATTACAATAATTTTATCCCATTGGTATCAAAAATGTATAATAAATATATATAACAAATATATATTATAACAGATGGTGGTATTTTATTTTAAGCTGCCACCACGTTTCATACTTTTAGGTATGATACCATGCCAGATATTATTTATATCTATCAATGATATAACAGAAGAATGAAATTTAAATTCAATAATAACTATATAACCATATTACACCACGAAAATAATTCGTCGCACACCTCGAACAAGACAAAATCATTTTAGGTTTCTATGCTTATCCATCCTCAATCCAAACCTCGCTAAATGATATAATAGAAGAATGAAATTCAAATTAAATAATAACTATGGATCCAACCCACCAACCTTATTAGGAAAATAGCAAAGGTGGACGCTGTACGTATCAGATTTTTGCGAAGCTCGTAAAACCGTTGTGTCGGTACAAACAGTCGTATTGCGGAGTAATGGCGCGGAACCGTAAACTACGTTTCAAGCTGACAAAATAAGCAAAGCTAAACGAGTGATTAACGAAGCTGAGAAAGCTAATTTTACTTATGTTAGTTATGCTTTATCATATAGTATAACATATTCGTAGTTCACAAATTACACAAAAAGATCGGTTTTACCGCGGAAAGATCACGCTCTCACAGAATACCAGCGTCAAATAGCAAATTAGCTGCTGTTTTTCGTAAGGTGAGTGTAGAGAATCGTAGACTATTTTAAGTGGAAACGACGCTTTCCATCTAAGTTCTCGGGGGTGAAAGCGCACCTGCATTTTGATTTAATGAAATAGCTGCTGCCGTGGCGCTGCGCCGCTGGCACGCCTCTTTCCTGCATGGAGTATTGCTGCTATATATGGGCTAATGCTACCACGTAAAATACCACATAGTGGCTTTTTGGTCAGTGGAAAGGCTTGCCAAGATGCTTCTTGGTAACCTTAATCAATCATACCAGTCTCAAACACAGGCGCAAAGAAGCCGGTCTTTCGGTGTTTCATAGAATACATTTCACAGAGTGTGCGCAGGAATTGCATGACTTAATTCCTTCCTCTCTGTTTTATCATTTAAAAATAAGACACTCGTCCGGACTGGCCTTTTTTGATGACGTATCACGCATTCGTTTGTTTCGAACATCGAAAATTCGAAATTCGTAAATTTGCTTTGTCGTTTGTAATTCGTACAGCAAGGGAGTAAATAATTAGCCATTTAGCATTTATCTTTCTATTACATTACAACGAAGGCAACCATTTCATGGCAAGAGTGAATATGCTATTGTTAAGTCAGTGCGCTTTGCCATTTTAGGCTGCATTATCACTTACCATCATAAGGGAGAGTTATCAAGCACTGGCTCATTGTAGTGAAATAAATATATATAATAGGTCCCGCAGCGGTGTGAAATAATCTATTAAACCATTTCTTACGACGACTATAGAAAATGCCAGAAACACTATGGCCTCCGATTAAAATAATGATTAAATACATAATTTTATTTAATACAGATTACGAGTATACTAATTGAATATAATTTATGCTAATTGATAGAATCAGACGTTATTTTGCGGAAATCCATTATAATAAAGTTACTAATAGTTACTTTGCAACCAGGTAAGATGAGAGAGATCCGTAGAGTCTACACCATCACCATATCACCTGAAGATACGAGTACCTCGTGTAGAGGCGAAACACGTGTCGTATTATCGTCGATGGTGTATCTTTCCTAGAAATAGTGCTAGGAGTAGTGGTGTTGGGAGTAGTGGTGTTGGGAGTAGTGGTGTTGGGAGTAGTGGTGTTGGGAGTAGTGGTGTTGGGAGTAGTGGTGTTGGGAGTAGTGGTGTTGGGAGTAGTGGTGCTGAGATTAGTAGTGCGCGCAATTGAGGGAGGGCGGGAGGTGCTCTTCAAACTAGATAAGACACATTATTTTATTTTATTGAGCGGAAGATTGCAAAGTAACTGTTAACATCTTTATTGTAATTTCTGCTTCTACCACTGGTTCGGACTAAACTTCTGTCTTAAAAAGAACCAGCAAGAAAACTAGCTCCTAAGTCCATGAAGAATGTCCTTATACAAAAAAATAAAGAGTCTTACAGTGAACTGTGACAGAACAACAATAAGCATTAAGGCGTATTATGATCCGAGCTCAAGAAACACAACAAAGTCAACGGCGCGATAAGGCAAGACATCTGCAATTAGCACCAACAAAGTCGTTGATAAATGCACGCCGGGGACGCAAAATAATTATACTTTAATCCGGTACTCATAAATCAAGAGGCAAGCTACTTAGCGCGCGATTAGCATCGAACAAGAGGGTGTAAATCATTGTGGCACTTCGTCCCTCCCACTTCACCGTTTCGTATATTGTTTGCTGATATATAAATATGTATGAGTTATGGTGATATCGTGGGAATATCTTACCACTTGCACGTCTTGTTTATTATTCTTATTTTAACTATACCGCTCCTATTACTAAGTAGTATAGTAGTTCTAGCACGAATAGGTCGGCTAGACCGGGGAAAGACCACGCTCTCACAGAATACCAGCGTAAAATAGTAGCTTAATGCTGCTGTGCTTCGTACGGTGAGTGTATTGAACCGGAGACCCTTTTTACTGGAAACGAGGTATTCCATGTTAGTCCTCACGGGTGATAACGCATCCACATTTTAATTCATAAACGAGGATATATGAGGATGTCTATGGGCCACAGCAGCCACTTACCATCAGGTGGACTGTGTGCTCGTTTGTTACCCTTATTCTATAAAAAAATACATATTTAAGAAATTATCTCCACACGATTTCCTACCTTATCTTATATAAAAAAAACTATTACTAAGTACGACAAAGTAAGAGTGACGAAGCAAATTGAGTGGTAGTGTCGGCAAAGGATGCCCTAAACGGAAGTTTATTGTCGAAATTGGTGATATATTAAACAACCAAATTAAGATGTATATATATATATATATATATATATATATATATATATATATATATTATTATATTAATTAATTGAAAGAAGAGAGATAGATGTGACAGGAATGTGCCAAATTTAAGTCCGAATGGAGGTCCATAGTACTACCAACCCATCTGGGTAGCAGTTGCGGAATTTATTTTTGTATGTATGCAGTATGTATGTGTTACTAAGTGAGTGCTAAGTTGGAGCCTGAGATAATACACACATTTTATTGTTTATTGTTTAAAATACACATTGTATTGGCATAAAATACATAATATATTATATCTTGTAATATAACACTATTTAGAAATAAAACTACTACAATATCTTAAGAGCATTTTCTTAAGTCGCCACAACCACAGGGTGACTTTGGCTAAACTAGGTAAGTAGATAGTTTGATATATTTTCTGATAATTCACCTAGCACTTATATAAACACGATGGTTATTCCATTGTCTACGAAAGAGGGAGAGAGAGAGAGGGAGAATATATATATATATATATATATATATATATATATATATAATTATTGTGGTGATATTTCAAGAATTTGAGACGAAACACTCACTTTTATACTGCTTCTTTTATTTTCATTTAGTCACAAAAAACATATTACATCTTACTATCTTGATTACAATGACATTTTTTTAAAAGTGACATCTTACAATTTTATTTTCAGTTCAATAATCCAAGGAGGTTAATATTCTACAACAAACAATAAAAATAAACTACTCATTGCTAAATTATCCCACACGGCCGTCCTGATCATTCATCTGACCCAGATGAATCGTCTTCCGGCGAAATCCACGGCTTCATGAGATCAGCTGAGGTGGTTGTATTAATCGGGCCTTCGCTGATACCAATCTTCTTTACAACATAACGATCGTTTGAATTGCATTTAACAACTTCATAGGGTCCTAAGTACTTAGGACATAATTTACTTCCTTGTGAGAACTGTGTCTTTTTTATGGCTACCAAATCTCCAATATTAAAGGGTATTGCTGCTCTTCGCTTTTTATTATAGTTTTTTATGTTTTCTTCTTGTACTTTCTGTATAGATTCTATGGCCTTCTTTCTAAGTTCTTCTCTTTTCTCGTTAAAATTCTGTTTGCTTTCTTCTTCTATTAATTTCTGAAGTTCATCATTTTTATCTCTCATTTTAGTGCCAAAAAGCAGTTCAAATGGTGTCATTCTTATACTTCTTTGGTATGTTCCATTCAAACATCGTTGTACTTTGGACACACGGCGATACCATTTAGTCGGGTCATCAGCACTTAGTTTGCTCAACACGGCTATGATAATCTGATGGATGCGCTCAACTTGACCGTTTCCTCTGGGTTGTCCGGTGGTAATTGTATAGTGCGTTATATTCTCACTCTTACAATACTCCTGGAAGTCTCTTGAAGTAAAAGCAGCGTTTCGATGAGTAAAAATTCTTTCAGGTGCTCCAAAGGTTTGTTGTTGTAGTTTTAGTTTCTCTAAAGTCTCTTTCGTGGTTAAAGTCTTAACAGGGTAAATCCATGTAAATTTCGTATAAGCATCCACGACGGTAAGGATGTATTTGTAACTCTTGTGAGTCGAAGTCATTGGCCCTAGATGATCCACATGATATGTCGATAGTGGGACATTACCTTTGTCTATCGGGTGTAGGAATCCTTCTTTTTTACCTCTTTTGTGCGACATGAGAATGCATTCAATGCAATTACTTATGACTTTTTTTATTTTTTCAGTTAAATTTTCAATGAAATATTCCCTATTAATCAGTTCTTCAGTTTTTAAGATTCCAAAATGTCCTTTTTCGTGATTTTTCCTGATTATCTCATACTGCATTTTCTTAGGCACAACAATCAATTTACTGCCATCTTTCTCTTTATATAGTATTTCGTTCTGTATGATATAATCCTTGTATTTTTCTGTTTCTAAAATTCTTTTAATCAGTCTCACATAGTCGTCTTCATTCTGTGCTTTCTTTAAACGAGCTGTAGTTTCAGTAAGTATCATACAGATAGGATATCTGCTCAGTGCGTCGGCGTGTCTCATTCGTGTTCCTGGTCTGTGTTCGATCTTGTAGTCGTATTCTTCTAGAAGCAGGGCCCAACGAGCGACTCTAGGTGGTAAGTCCTTTTTTTGTAGTGTCATAGTAAGAGCAGAGCAATCTGTAACTATTTTAAATTTTATCCCAAGAAGGTAAACTCGGAACTTCTTTATGGCAGCAACAATAGCTAAAATTTCTAAGTAATAACTATGGTATTTTCTTTCAGCTGGAGTTGTTTTTTTACTCATATAGTGCACGGGGTGAAATTGATTGTCTTTAGGGCTTCTTTGTAGAAGAACAGCTCCATAACCGTCAGTACTTGCGTCGGTGTGTAATTCTGTCTCTAAAACTGGATTGAATATTCGGAGAACTGGTGAGTTACACAATATTTGTTTCAATTCTATAAAAGCTTTCTCACACCTTTCATCAAAATTGAATACAGCATCTTTCTTTAACAAATCCGTCATCGGTTTTGCAATCAGGGAATAGTTTTTTATAAACTTTCTGAAATACCCTGTCAGTCCAAGGAATGACTGCACAGTTTTTATATTGTTTGGTTTCTTGAAATTCGCTACAGCTTTAATCTTTTCTGGAGACGGTCTTACTTCGTTGTCACAAATAATATATCCAAGATATTGGATTTCCTTCTTTAAAAAATGGCATTTCTTCCAATTAAACTCTAGACCTTACTTATTCCTTCTTCTTCTGTTATCGAGGGTATGATTAAATCATCAAGGTACACTAGCAGTGTCCCATCGGTAATTAGATAGCTGAAGATATCGTTAATAAATCTTTGAAACACAGATGGCGCTGTACATAATCCATAAGGCATTCTTTGAAATTCGTACTGGCCTTGGGGTATTATGAATGAAGTGTACTTTTGACTATCTTTGTGTACTTTCACATGTAAAAAGCCATTCTTCAGATCAAGAGACGTGAACATTTTGGCCTCCTTCAACTTGTCTATCTGGTCTTCTATTATAGGTAGGGGAAATCTTTCTTTAATTACCTTTTTATTTAATCGTCGATAATCTATACACATTCTACGTGACCCATCTTTTTTATCAGCCAGAACTACAGGACAGGCGAAATCAGATTTGCTAGGTTTGATTATTCCTTTGTCTAACCATTCTTTTACTTGCGTATTCACGGCATTCATTTCTAAGGGTGACAAACGTCGGAGATTCTGAAAAACTGGTTCTTCATCGGTAAGTATTATTTTCAATTCAACGTTACTTTCTTTCTTCTTTTCACTAGGTCTGTACTCTTCACACATCTTACGAATCTTTTCCGCGTATTTAGAATCTCCTATATCATATTCTTGTTCATTATCCTTTTCCTCCATTAGAAGTGTAAGATGCATAATCTTTTGTATAAAGACACCTTCAGGAGTGAAACACACTTCGAAATCTTTAAGGATAGGATTTCCAATCAGTAAAGTTACCGGTATCTCGTTGTCTTTTACAACATGAAACTTGACATCTGTGTAGTAATTGTCAATTTGAACATTGGCTGTAAACATTCCTTCAGTAAGAATTTGTTTTTCGGCTATTCCTGTTATACACGTTGATTCTGTTTTATAATCTTTAATTCCCTCTTTAACCTTCTCGAATTCTGATTTTGTTATGAGGTTAATATCACTTCCAGTATCTATTAAGGTAACAAATTCTTTACCATTAATCTTTATCTTTTTGTAGGGTACTTTCTCTTCTTCACTTTTATTTCTAATTTTCAGCGTCTTCTTAGGTTTGCTTGTACATTCAGTTGATTTGTGACCAAATTCATTGCATTTAAAGCATTTGACTCCCTTTGGACAGGTGGGCGATTGATGATCCAGTTCGCCACAATTGTAACATCTTTTTACATGAGTCATCTTACGGGTTGAATGATGCCCATGTGATTGGCCAGACTGTGCCGATTTGTTAGGCACCTTCGTTCTAAAAGCACTGTAGATTTCTAACTTCCTGCGAAAATCCTTTATGTCTGTAGCGCCATATAAAATAACTTTATTGGTCTCTAAATCACGAATACCATCAATGACATACTCAATCAGCGCAGCGTCTTCAACCTTGCCATGAAGTGCTAATTCTTTCATAGACAGGAAATATTGTTGGTAAGTTTCATCGTTCTTCATCTTACGCGATGCAAGTTTCTTATGTATGATTGCGCTATTAATCTTGGGACCAAATTCTTCCTTAAGTGACTTTTTCAAACTCGCGTAGTCATTTACTCTTCCCAAAGATCGTAAAAATAGCTTGGCAGTACCGTCTAAAAGTCTCTTTGCATAGACCAGCTTCTCGACTTTAGTCCACTTCATAATTTCGGCAGTCATCATCTCCAGTAAAAATGTTCATTGACTTCTCCAAGTCTTTAAATGAAATCTGTATATCTAACTCCTGCCCTTCATCTTCACTTTCTTTTACATTTTTTTACATTCTTTTACATTGTGGTTGTCAAACTACTATTAGTCTTTCTTTTTCTAGTCGTGCAAAATGACAGCTTATTTGAACTCATTAAGTTTTCAGTCCTTAAAATAAATTTTCATATCCAAATTCCAAAACGTTGTAATAAATCTTCAAATCTTTAGTCTTCGTCTCGCCTCAAATTTTGGGCTATCCCGGACGAGCCCCCAAAGTTGTGGTGATATTTCAAGAATTTGAGACGAAACACTCACTTTTATACTGCTTCTTTTATTTTCATTAAGTCACAAAAAAACATATTACATCTTACTATCTTGATTACAATGACATTTTTTTAAAAGTGACATCTTACAATTTTATTTTCAGTTCAATAATCCAAGGAGGTTAATATTCTACAACAAACAATAAAAATAAACTACTCATTGCTAAATTATCCCACAATATATATATATATATATATATATATATATATATATATATATATATATATATATATATATATATATCTTCCTTGATACAAATAAGTGTGAAAAGAAGCATAAAATTACACCTACATTTACATATTATATCGTCAATTCAGGATGCAGAAAAAAGAGTAATAACTTGAGGTCTAAAATTGAATGCCTTGTCATAAGTAAAAAGGGCCTCTGGTTTCTTTCACCCGCCTCACTAAACACGACTCCATTAAACTGTTATTTTACTAATAATAGTAATAATGTCCTCCAGACCGAATTTCGGCCACGGCGGCCTGTCTCAACGGAGACTAGCTATCGGCATAGAATTATAGTGCCCAAGTGTATGCGCAAGCACAGGTGCACTCTCCATTCCCTCACTCTCATAATGCGATGGGACGGTAAACTGATACGACCAGAGAGAGATCAGGAGCGGGACCAACGGCTTTACGTGCTTTTGAGACACCGCCAATTTTCTGAGAGACACGGGGTTGAGACGCCGCCAACTTTCTGACTCGGTGTGTTCCTTCGAAGAAGTTTCTTAAGAAGTTCTTCACGAAAACTGGGAATTTCTTCTCGAAAACTCAACTCAGTTACCTATTGATTTTTAGCCAGACCCGGGAATCGAACCCAGGACCTCATGATCAGCAGTCGCACTACTACAACCTACAGATCAACGAGGCAGTCAAATGATAATTTACTATGTCAATGTTATTTTACTAAGTAGTAGATTAATATATGTAATAGATACGATATTCTTTTTATTTCCCCAATTGACTCTTAACCGTGTAATGGCGGTGTGAGAATATGCAATACCCCATAAAATTACGCGGATGTCGTAAGAGGCGACAGAGAGAGGACTTCGAATAGCTGGCTAACTTCAGATATGCAGCTGCATCGTTCTAATGACAACTCAAAATAATCATAATAAACTGGGGTTGTCGACCCGCCATACAAGCGTAGCAACTTTGGAAAAGTTTTCTCTATGAGTCAATCTATGGAGAAGGCTTATGTTTAGCAGTAGACTTTAATAGGCTGCCGTGGATGGAATTGGCTCTTAAGAGCTCCAAGAGATGTGATAAGACGACTGATTCTCTTAAGTTGCTACGAAATAATTAATTTTGTTTATAGGTTAAGGGTGACAAATGAATACACAGTCTACAAGATCAATCAGTAATCAAAAAACCTTATTAGCATAATTACATTCCTTTCCTTTACAATAAGATTTTTTACAGTAATTTTAAAATAAGCTATGTACGAATTTTACAAATTTTAAGTTGCTTACTTCGGTTTGTTACTGCCGGCTGAACTAGGCCGAGCCTATATCATAGACGGCAATTCCTTCCTCCATGACACAAAGAATATAATATCACTAAATTTTGCTTATATTCACCAAAGACATAATACAATAATAATAGCGACAACAAAAAGTTAGTTTTATACTAAAGGTAAAATTGATATTCAATTCTTATTTTTTTTATATCCGATCCTATTCGATTTGTCGGTAATCCTAAATCGGAGTCACTCTTTACACACTTTCCGATGTGCTTCCTTAAAATCAGATCGGCTTTTAGCGGTGACTCTGTGCAGACGTGATTCACATGGCTCCTACGTTGTCTAAAATACAAAAGATTGTGATAGGAGTAGTAATATCAAGTACCGTCGTGGATACACGAAAAAGGAGGAAAAAGAGAAGCTTATGGGCTGAAGAAATTTACAAACAGAGAAAAAGGTTTACACCTCTAACAATGATTAAGGTTTTAAGGTCTAAACATTTTCGGACGTATTTAAGGATGAACGAAGAGTGTTTTTTCAATTACTGAGTATGGTACGCCCATTTATCCAAAAGCAAAATACTATTCTGCGAGAAGCAGTAAGTGCTGAAGAAAGATTAATAGCGACTTTGAGATTCCTTTCTTCTGGTTGTAGCTATACTGACTTGATGTTCAATACAGCTATATCTCCTCAGTTACTCTCACAAATAATACCAGAAACCTGTATAGCAATATATAAATGCTTAAAGGACTACAGAAAGGTATGAAATGAAATTTCCTTTTACGTAATTATTTGTATTTATTTATTATTGTTCCTTTTTATTAATCATAATTATTACCTACCGATATTCATTGTGCTTAGAATAATTGTAGTACTTATTTTTTAGTAAAAATAATAAAGTCTTTTAAAGCTCCCTGCATGTAATTAGATGTTGAGGAATGGGGCGGTGATGGAATGCTAATTACTGGAGGTTCCAAAGAATATGTACATTCT
Organism: Parnassius apollo; assembly: GCA_907164705.1. Classification (NCBI taxonomy): domain Eukaryota; kingdom Metazoa; phylum Arthropoda; class Insecta; order Lepidoptera; family Papilionidae; genus Parnassius; species Parnassius apollo. Next base: position 3,877,208 of record CAJQZP010000295.1, read on the forward strand.
TCGTTAATAACTGTTTCTGTTGCATTACACAATGGCAATGAATTTGAAGAAATATGGTCTAAATCAATACTAGTAAATGTCGATGTTTGATATGAAGAAGTGTATGATTGCATTGTGGAATGTGAAGAATGAGAGGATGATGGAATGATTGTGTACCAATGGGATGATGACTGGTGCGGTTGTGGAGATGGAGAAGGTGATGGAGTGATTGTGTACCGACGGGATGATGACTGGTAAGGTTGTGGACATGGAGAAGGTGATGGAGTGATTGTGTACCGATAGGATGATGACTGGTGCGGTTGTGGAGATGGAGAAGGTGATGGAGTGATTGTGTACTGATGGGATGGTGAATTGTGCGGTAAGTGCGGTTGTAGAGATGGAGAGGGTAGATATGTAGGTTCCAAAGTTATTTGAGAATTTATTGTTAGTTTTTTCATTTTGGCATAGAAGAGAGCATCTGATATTATTTTTTGCGCAATGGCTGATTGTTCTTCAGTTAGAACTTTGAGTTGAAGTCCAATTGATTTCCCGATTACTTCCCAGTCATTATCTTCACTACCTGTTAATATTTTTTGAGCCTGATCTAGAATTTGAGACTGCTTCGTATAGAGGTCCTGTTTTTTTTTTCTTTATTTTAGTGGGTGGAACTGCGAAACCATCGTTTTGTGTTTCATTTCCAGTAATCTGCAAATAAAATAAAATGAAATTAATTTCAGATGCCATCGACGACAGAGGAATGGATAGAAGTGAGCTCGGACTTTGAAAGCAAATGGAATTTCAATCATTGCGTAGGCGCAATCGACGGAAAACATATTGCAATTAAAAAGCCGCCAGACAGTGGATCACTTTTTTATAATTATAAGAAATTTTTTTAGTGTTATTCTGTTATCAGTAGTAAACGCTAATTATGAATTTATATACGTTCACGTGGGTACAAACGGATGTGTTTCAGATAGTTCCGTGCTGCAAAAGACTAAATTCTATGAAAAGTTGATGGAAGATGGGTTAAATTTACCAAGTCCGTCAACGTTAACAAATTCAAAAATCACTGCACCTTACGTTTTTGTAGGAGACAGTGCATTCGCGCTTGATAAAAATATTATGAAACCATTTCCTCTAAAGAACATAGCTCACGATAAGCGAATATTTAATTACAGGCTCTCAAGAGCTAGAAGGGTGGTGGAAAATGCATTCGGAATTCTATCCTCTAGATTTAGAATATTTCGTCGTGCTATTTCCATAGATATAGATAACGTGAACACAATTGTCTTAGCTAGTTGTGCATTACATAATTATTTATCAAGAAATAATAAAAAATACATTAATATAACATCTCTCGATATTGAAAATGAATTCGAAGTGTCATTTAAAGTAGCACAATGGCGTAAAAAGACAACCGTAAGAAACGTAGAATGGCGTGAAACACATCCTTTAGTATCTCCTCGTCCACTTAAAAATCAGCGCAATGAGCAAGGAACTGAAGTGCGACAATTATTTACAAGTTATTTTAATAATGAAGGCGTAGTTCCATTTCAAGAGCAAATGTTGTCGGTTGTACCCCAATAAAGAATAATAATTTTCTAAAAAAAAACTGTGTGTTATTTTCAAAATGAACTTACACTTCCACTACTGCCAGCACCATCATCCAAGCTATCCTGACCAGTTCTTTGTGAAAGATCTTTTTCATCAAGAAATGTAAGATATTCGTAGTACCAAAGCTTTGGACAGTAAATATCTTGAATTCCCGAGCCAGTTTTCATGGAATCTCTAACCTAAAACAAATAATTTAATGACGTGAGAACCGCACTTTGTATTTTTAATTTTTAGTAGACATTACGCATGAAGAGTACCTAAACATTAGCCTCGCCAGTTTGAAAAAAATACTCACCTTTTTTGATTCACGTTTGTACGTTGTTCTTAAATTATCAATTTTTTTTTCATATCAGCTAATGTTGCATTTTTTACAAACTTGTTTGAAAACTTTTAAAAGTCTTTCATAGGACTTAGTTCTCAAGTCTCTATTTAAATAATCTGCTGCCGAAGTGTCCCATAAGCATCTACATTCTTTGTAACACTCCAAAAATAAAACAAAATATTCGCGGTCTGACACCGAATCGCTTTCCCCGTCCGATGACATTTCAATGCGCGCGAGTAGGTACGTCTATACGTCTGACCTGGAACGCTGGTCGTGTGTGACTGTGACGTTTTATCGGACGAATGGTTCTATACACCGTCCGATTTAGGATCCGATTTTAGAAAAAGGACGGTCGGAACATCCGATTCTCCGATTTTGTAATAATAATAATAAAATTAGGACCTGTTGCACAATACATTATCCGATTTCATCCGATAATTAGGATCGGATTGGATAGGATCAGAAGGTGTGGATCATGCTTTAAGGTTAGACCACTTCATACAATGAACTTTAGCTAAATTAATACAACTATAGTAGATTAATATTATATAATTTATTAATACAGTAGTTTTAAACAATATAAGTTAGTTAGGCAACTAGATTAGTTTATTTTATTTACTTTCATAGCGTGATGTCTTGTGGGATTTGCTATGGTGTATTACGACTGACATCAAACTATATTTGCTTTGCAAAAGAGAGCCGTACGAGAGATTTATAATTTAAATTGTTACGACTCCCTTAGAGAATTTTTTTTAAGAAATAAACATATTAACTTTGGCATCGCAATATATTTATGAAAATGTAATGTCGGTATATACATAAAAAGCTTTCATAAGAATAAAGATGTTCATACTTTAAACACTAGGAACAAACATATGCCACCACCACCAGCAATTTTTCCGGACCGATACGACCTGGGGACCTTCAAGAAAACAGCTTACTCTTTTCTAAAGGCCGGCAACGCACCTGCAATTCCCTTGGTGTTGCGGTTGATCATGGGCGGCGGTAGTCACTTAACATCATGTGAGCCGCATGCTCGTTTGCTCCCTCGACTATAAAAAAAAATATGCTTGTAATACCAGTTACTAGACTCCACAGTACACTACTATACTACACTAATTTATGGGGGCAATGTATACATACGCTTTTATAACAAAATCCATCATTAAACAAGTTTAAATGTTTTATTAAAAAAATTGTATAAAAATTGGTTAGTATAATATCAAAGAATACATAAATGAAAATAACCCCTGAATGAGGTGATCGCCACCGTGCTGGTTCTATAAAAATTCATTCTAAAATTGTACAAAATAAATTTATTGTATAGTGAAATACGTCCCGCTGGGTTTCTTGCTGGTTCTTTCCAGAACAAAGTTTTTTTCCAAAAAATAAAAAACGAATTTCAATAATAATCTATATTGAATAAAATAATTAATTGCATATCATTTCATTCATTTCCGGTTCTCTACACTCAACATATGAAGCACAACAGAATTAAGCTGCTTTTTACGCTAATATTCTGTGAGAGTATGGTAATGTCTTGGTTGTTTTTATAGGATATGGTGACAAACGAGCACACAGTCCACCTGAATGCATGTGGTTGCTGCGACCCATAGACATCTACATCTATCCTCCTATCCTCGATTACAAATCAAAATGCAGATGCGTTGTCACCCGTGAGGACTAAGATGGAATGCCTCGTTTCCAGTAAAAAGGGTCTCCGATTCTCTACACTCACCGTACGAAACACAGCAGCATTAAGCTACTACTACTACGACCCATTTGTGCTAACAACTATACTACTAATATAACTGCAGCATGGCTCTACCACGTAAACCTCGTACCACGGTTGAGTTGACCCATTTGTTTTGCGAACATAACATAACTTCAGAGTCGCTCTAGACAGTGTAAATAATAAAAATCATTGTCTATTAGACTGTTTAAAAGAAAGAGCTTTAATAATTAAAATAAACTTATAATGTATATGATAATTATGTTTCCACTACAAAGATAATATGCCTAACAATAGAGAGAACAAGCTAAAAGAGTAATAGCACCTCAACTAGACGGGGGTTAATGACCCGTAGTAGGAAATGGGGTGTGATAGTCGGACCTGTCAAGTCTTACTCGCAAACCAATGAGATATTGAATTAACTTGTACGGAAATATATTTTTCTAACTAAACGTTTCTTGAGTTAATATTTTTCTAAATTGAGATTTTGTTTGGCTTTATTTAATTTGCATAAAAACTTTTAGAAAATATTTAAAAAATATCTAAATCCTTTTACTATTAGGCATAGAACAATCTCCATCTCTGTCCGCCAACCTTTTTATTGTGGAAAATAATCTCTGCCACGAGAGGCTTACGTCCATAAGTTTTTATGGGCTGAAAAATAAATAATACGTTGTGAGTGATTTTGAAAATAAAAATTTTGGAAGCAATAAAATAATTATTGTAAAAGAATTATGGTGAAAGTCGGTGCAGTAAAAAAATTATAAAAAGTTTTTTTAAAATTTAGACTGTAGCTACAGTGGCGCCACTCTTATTTAGCCCTTTCCTACGGACACTTTTTATAAAGAGTCTGTACTCCTTACATTTACACTCTATAATTTAGCTATTACTTACTGGCGTACGTTACTTCCCAAGTAAATAGGAATGCGTGCTGCCATCTAGCGCGTTTTTGGAAAAGCAATCCAAATGCAATAGTTCTCTCTTTTGCCTAAAAGCCCGTCTGGATAGATTCCACTCTCTTATAATATCTTCCTCTGTATAAAACTATTTATACGGATTTTATCGCGTTTCTATATCTATATATTATAGATCTATAAAAACTCGTGTGAACGAACATATAGCTGACGTGAAGCACCGACGCTCCAGCAAGTCTGCAGTCTGTGAACATGTTGAAGATCGTCCCCGCCATTGCATCAGATTTGATACACTACAAATCTTTGCAAAAGAACACCGATTTCTACCGCGAGGCTATTGAATTTAAAAACATTCTAATTTCAATAGAGAAGATGGATGGGTGTTGCCATCTGCTTGGGATCCTATAGTTAACAAAATTAAATCCAAACCCATGCATACCACTCCAAGACTTCAAGATACTGTAAGCTCATTCTGAGTAGATCGAACCAAAAATTGATATTCCAAAACTGAAGGTAGCCAGCCGGCTGTAGCCGGTCAAACATCTCTGTCACCCCCCCCCCACCCCCTGTGACCATGGGTGCTGTAAAGCACCCGAAACGTCGGAAATTAAAAATAAATTAATTAATCGCGGTAAAATCCGTATGAATAGTTTTATTCAATGTGTAGTGTTGGTATAAATTTAAGAAATCATTAATATCTTCTTCATTGAGACCGCACTGCTGTGTTAAAGTCTAAAGGAGTGCCAGTATATTTGAGCAGGATGAAGCATTCCATTTTGGCTGACAATGCATCTGTAGTCTACTTTGTTTGAAGTTGATTGCAAGTCCAGGGACTGTAGTTAGCTGCTCGCGTAAGTCACAACAATTTTATAAAAAAAAAAACAACAACGAGACTACCGATGTGTGAAGTAATTGATATAGTTGCCAATAGGTATGTATTATAATAAGTATAGGAGAGGAACTTATTTTATACGATCGTACACAATATTTACTACATTTGTTGATTGAAAGACGGTAAGTTTTGTATACATATTATCGTAAAGAGGCACAGTACGTCGACATCTAAAACCCATCATTTAAAGCAAGTCCATTCATTGAGAGTGAAAAATGAATCCGTTAAGAGTAGATCGCCGTCCGATCTGCTACCATTTCCTCTTCCGTTCGAGCATCCATCTTAGTCGGATGTGTGCTGACGCCCTTTTTAAATTACAGCGTGATGTTACCTTTTCCATTCAAGGGTTTATAGGAGGTGTTATTATGAGGTATTGTATACACATTTGTGGTTTGTGTTTAAAACTGTTATATAAATACAAAAGCGAAACATTACTTAGGCCGAAATATTTACGGTGTTCATATCATATATTATAATTTATTATTATATAGTTTGCTTACGTATATATTAAACGATTTGATAAGTATATGTATTTGAAAAAATCTTTTGTGTGAGACAGGAACTCCATGGATGTATGTGACTCAGGGTCTTACTTTGTGGCATTAATAGTGCTTGTGGACTTGTGAAGGGTTGTAATGATGATAAAATGAAAGTGTTTAATTAAAAAATGAATTTTTTAACCAATTTAAATGTCACCTAAAATCGAACGAATTGTTTGATAGAATTTAAATGGCAGTTATGCATAAAGGTTCTATGGAAACCGTAGAACGTTGGTACTCGTAATACAAAAATATAGCGCAGTCGATCAACTTTGTGAAATGAAAAAGAAGTGGTTGCCCTTGATGGCTGTTAAGAAATTGACACGCTGGTGTCAGTTTGATGTGTTCACTGCTGTGATCTACAAGTGACTTAAAACGTGGAGTTTCCTGGTAAATAAGACACCCTCTTTACAGCCCTATTAAGCACCGGGTGACTACTTTTTATTCCCCAAAATAAAAAGTTATCTCAAAGGCATTCAGTTTTCACCATCGGAAGATATACTGGCAGCGTTCGAGCAGGTCTTAGAAGAGGTGCCTGAAGACGCATGAAACTTTGAATAGATTCCAATAAATAGTTATTTGAAAAGGTTTAATAATAAAAACTTTAACCTAAAGAACTTTATTTTTAGTTTCGCAAAACTTGCCGAATAGCCCATTTATTCCTTTATAATGTATTAATTAGTAATGCTAGAACATAATTTGATAAAATATTTATTTAAGTAAGATGATATAATAAGATAAATGTTTGGTGATTTTCATTTGAAGAGATCAATTCTGTCAGCATTTCCATCGATTTTTAACTATGGTGTTATTTTCCTATTTTTTAAATAAATAATTTAACCATAATATTATAACAACTTTCCAAAATTCGCATAAGAGCGACTTTGAAATATAAATTCGAACTAAAAATCAAAAAGAAAATGTTTGTTCTCTATATAGAATTTATTTACTCACGTCGACGGTTGATGTTGAATTAATAATAATATAAAATCTATTTAGAACAAAGATTTCATAGAGGTATCTAGGTAATTGTGAAATCATCTCCGAGGTACGATATTATTGCATTGCCATCGAAGTTACATAAGTATGTCAAATTTTAAACCTATGACTTAAGAAAAATAGCAAGTTAAATGAAATCCTATGAAAATCGGATAACAGCTGCTGCTCACTAAACTACTGCATTAATAATTACTTATTATATTTGCTGATCAGGAATTCCACTTTTATCATCATCTTATTCATAGAATAATCATTTCAATAAATTAATATGTATGAGAGATATAAAAAAGAAAACTATAAAATAACTAAAAATTTACAGCCGACTAGAAACCTCTTTCTATAATTTAATTGAAAACAATATAAAGAAAAAAAAAACACGAACTTTGATTTCCACCAAAGACAATGAATCTGAAAAAGAGGAGATATCGATAAGTAAAATTGAAATTATTACTTTGGTAAGCCACGAAAAATATTCAACATGAAAATATTTTCCGTATCAATGGGAATTCCCAATTACTTTTACCTTGCGTTACCATGGACGCTCAATTAGGGACAGAAGGACGGACAAAAGACGGATGTCCATATAATGATTGTTATTATCCTCTACAGACCACTTAGCTATTGTATCCAATGAAATCTGCGCTCAATAATACTCAACTTAAGTATCTATTGTCAGGTGGTTGTACACATATGTAATATTACTAAGCCTAGGGCTTAGAAAATGGAAACATTTTAATGTGAAGACTATGTACAAGACAAATATTGTAATTTATTTTAGTTTTAATAAATTCGTCTAGTGGGTATTTTAGGTGTTGACTATGGGATTAGCCACAAAGGCTGCATAGCTAGCGATAGATGACGATATAACCATCTGGTTTAAGCCAAGAGAAAAATACCTAGACCAGCGACAGGAAACAAAGTCAAACGTGCGAAACGGCATTGCTAATACGGCAGATAATGGGTCCAGTAAAAGGCTTTTACGCCATGATGATACCGATGATGACGATTTAAAAATAATACAAGCTTGAAAGATGGCGATTTTGGCCAATCAACCCTAACATGGCAGAGATCCATGTCCAATAACAGGGTTGACATGACGATTACGTTGTTACCCGAGGCATTTTATGTAAACTCTGGAATAAAAGAGTCCGAAGCACAGTAACTGTTTGGGATTTCAAAGTTCATCTGCGACAGATAAGATAAAAATGTTAAGTAACCCATTCGGTCATCGTTGATGCGTAAACTTCTAATGTTCACTTACCTTTGTTACAACAATCACTTGCAATAGATGCAGTGGCTAATATTATAATAAAAATGTTAAGGTAACCGCGTCGTAAGTTTTTTATGAGAGCGGTAAAACCGATTTGTATGCAGCGCAAAACTACGGGAAGACCGTACAATGTACTCGTATTAATAACCAAAACCATAACTAAAATGAAGAAGTAGACCTAAATATAATGTAATTTCTAACTATCAACTTTTATTTGATGCCTAAATGGAAGTTTATTTTTGTTTGTATAAATACTAATTGACTTCAATCACAAATAATTACACAAAAAAAATACAATTTCCTAACAAAATTTTGATTAAAAAATCCTAAGTCATTGAAAGAAAAATAACAATTTTTTTTCACTTAAATCGTAAAAATACAGTATCCAAGTTTTTACCCACCGGTCTATGAAAAGAACAAAATTGCGCACATGATTCGAGGTTTACAAATACGCGCCTGTACTTGACGAATTTAATAAAAAAATCCAAGAGTGGTCAGCAGACAAAGAAGTAGTTGGAACAATTTTCTACTTCATAGAAGTACCAACGTAATCTGTTGGAGAAATGAACTTAAATGGAGGTGGCAATTTTCTATTTCTACTGTTGTCTGTCTTCGGTCCGCGTGTTTTACGTCTTGCGTAAATGAGATCGTTATACCGCCATCTGTTGGAAGAGAGAGTTTTCTGACATTTCCCATAGTTTCCTCTTGCGCCACCTATCACGGGACAAAATGGTCACCCCATTTATCCGTTGAGTCTAGCGCTGCCGTCACTTGGTACGTAAACTTATACAACATTTGCTCTAAAGCATGTAATATATAGGCTATTTTAGTCCTTTAAGATTAATTTTTACTTCATATATAGACAGTGATTGTACAAGGAGTGCGTGTTGTCAGTGATGAATTATGGATCTGAGACGTGGTTCTTCACTGTTGGCCGTAAAGGACGCTCAAGGTCGCGCAGCGAGCTATGGAGAAGGCTATGGAGAGGGCTATGCTCGGGGTTTCTCCGCGTGATAAACTTAGAAATGGGGATATCCGCAGTAGAACCAGAGTGAACGACATAGCGCAACGGATTAGTAAGCTGACGTGGTAATGGGCCGGCCATATAGCTCGAAGAACCGATAAACGATGGGGAAAAAGTTTTATGCACATAAGGGGGGAAAGGGAAACAAGGAAGTCAATGCATACAGGTGGCTCAGGACCGTGCTTTGTGGCATTCCTGGGGGGAGGCCTATGTTCAGCAGTGGATTTGTGAAGGGCTGTAATGATGATGGTGATGACATACACACACACAAATACAAACCGCGCACCCCACACACACACACACACACACACACACACACACACACACACAAACACGCACGCACGCACGCACGCACGCAAACACGCATGCAAAAGACGCACGCACGACGCACGCACGCAAAACGCACGCTCGCGACGCACGCACGCAAAACGCACGCTCGCGAGCAAGCACGCACGTATACTAATACAAGCAACTTTTAATATATCTTAAATCTTAGATTATTATAGAGACAGTAGGCGTAGTGTAGAGCGACCCCCTACTAGGTGGAGTGACGACCTCGGCTCAGGACCGTGCTTTATGACATTCCTTGCAACGATGATAATGATGATGATGATAAAGACAGTAAAGGTTTTTGTTTCGACGACTATATTTTTTATATTATTTTTTTCTGATAAAGCACAATTTAATACAATATTTTATTTTGATCTTCGATGGCTCAAGTTTATATAAACTAGGTACAAAATGTATAAAAGTAATATTTTTTCAATTAAAATTTAAAACTTGAAAACATAAGTGTATAACTAACTACTTACTGTAATACTATTATTAACTAAACTACCCACTACACTACCTCTGCAAACTAAAACTAATTGTTGCCAGTTTTTGTGGTCCTACACCGGTGGTCGCAACCTCAAAGTCGCTCAACCGGCCAACGCACGCTTTTTTATACGTGGTAGAGCTATGCTGCAGTTATATTAGTAGTATAGTTGTAGCACGAATGGGTCAGCTCGACCGGGGAGGGACCATGCTCTCACAGAATACCAGCGTCAAATAGTAGCTTAATGTTGCTGTGTTTCGTATGGTGAGTGTAGAGAAGCGGAGACCCTTTTTACTGGAAACGAGGCATTCCATCTTAGTCCTCACGGGTGACAACGCATCTGCATTTTGATTCGTAATCGAGGATAGATGTAGATGTCTATGGTCCACAATAACCACTTACCATCAGGTGGAACGTGTGCTCGTTTGTCACCCTATCCTATAAAATAAAATAAATAAATAAATAAGCAACTATAGAGAGAGCTAAGCTCGGAGTACTCGACAGAGTGACCGACGTAGCCTAACGGATCAGTAAGCTGCAGTGGTAATAAGCAGGCCATATAATTCACAGAACTGAAAATACGTAGGCAACAAAAGTTCTCGAGTGTGAGCCACATAGCGTCAAGCAATGTGAAGAGCAGCCCTTCACTAGGTGAACTCAACGACTTGTCAAGAGATGTAAGAAGTCGATATGTACAAGAGAGTGCTTGTGCGATTAGATCTTTGTAGCAGTGGGCTGTAATGATGATGACGAGGTTAACCTTTTACAGGAGCTTAAGTCACATGGATATGTATAAATTGTTATGATTGTTGCAATAAAGAAATTTAAAATATAATGAAAGTAGTTATCGAGTGTGTTTCGCAATAAAACACATACACACAAGTTTAGTAGCCCAGTATTATACGATTTTTTTACATTATTTGAAAGACCCAAAAGTTTAAAACTGCCATATCTACCGATAGTTCTTCTCTGTCGTTTTACAACGATAGCTGTACAGCCATTGACTATAAAGCGCCCAACGAACGACTCTGGCGAACTGAAAAGTTTCAGCGCACAAAGCGCTCGATTATAAACAAAAAACGAAAAGAAAACCTTTAATTCCCTTGCGGTTGAGTTCTGTTCCACGTAATCCCTTTGATGTTTGGTTTGTCTTTATCATTCCGCTGACTTGTGAAGGAGCTATTATCTGGAAACTTTATCTATGCTTGCAAACATTAACTCTTGTTATATGATGTAGCTAAAAGCCGAAGTGCGGTAACATGTTTAGCAAATGTGGTTAGCTAAACGGTGTATTCGATCTGCCCGAATAATTTATAAATTGAAATAATACTAGTTTTTACGGAATTTATCGCGTATATTTAACTTTTTAAATACCGGACGTTTCGAACGCTTTACAGCACTCATGGTCACGGGGGGGGACTGAGATGTTCAACGTCCATATGTCATAGTTAACCGCGGTTACCATAGATTAAAATTTAACTTTTGTTCCGATCTATACAGTATGAAATTATGGTATCTTGAAGTTTTGCAGTTGTATGCTTGGGTTGGGATTTAATTTTATTTATTATAGGATCCCAAGCAGATGGTAGCACCCAGCCATCTTCTCTATTGAAATTAGGATGTTTTTTGATTTCAATAGCCTCGCGAATCATCCTTGGAAGGAATCGGTGTTCTTTAGCGAGAATTTGCGGTCTATCAAATCTGATGTAGTGACGGGGGCGATCCTGTACGTGTCCACAGACTGCAGACTTCCCGGAGCGTCGATTCTTCACATCAGCTATATGTTCTTTAACGCGGGTTTTTATTGATCTTTTAGTTTGTCCTATGTAGGAGAGACCACATTCACAATCAAGCTTGTACACTCCTGCATCTTGCAGAGGGACATTACACTTGACTAATGGTAAAAACTGACCAATCTTCTTCAACGGCTTGAAGTATGTTTTGATGGAAGCGCGCTTCAAGATGTAGCCAATCTTGTCAGTGACTCCTCTAACATATGGCAGTACAGCAGGTACACGCTCGACTGTGGCCGGCTTCACTCGTTCACTGTGACGTAGGCGCGGGACTCGAAGCTTGTTGTCATGCAAAACTTGCTTGACATGGTGGAGCTCTGCAGCCAGGTGTTTACTGTCACAGATCCCTCGTGCTTTCTGAAACAAATATTTACCCACGGTAGCTAACTGTGAAGGATGGTGGTGAGAATCACCGTTTAAACATCTATCTGTATGGGACTGTTTTCTTTACACAGTATGGCTCAAGGTGTTATCAGGATTCCGAATTACTAATACATCTAGAAAAGCTAAGGAATTGTTTGCCTCTAACTCCATTGTGAACTGAATTTTAGAATTTGTAGGGTTAATATGGTCTAAAAATGCAGTTACTTTATCTAAAGGTAGAATTGTGAAAGTGTCGTCTACGTACCGCTTGTAGAATCTTGGATTTATGGGAGAACTAAGCAGGGCTTTCTCCTCAAAGTCTTCCATAAATATGTCGGCGACAATGGGAGATACAGGTGAGCCCATCGCCACACCATCTACTTGCTTGTAGAACTCCTCCTTCCACAATAGGTAGCCAGATGTAAGGCAGTGTCTGAGTAATACTGCATATTCTACGGGCATGTTGTTTTCTTCCAGCCTTCTAGTTACAATTGAGATGCCTAACTGTTGAAGACAACAGGTAAGCATGTAAATAATGACTGCACATCAAAACTGACCATAGTTTCATTGTCTGCCAGATGTAGGTCTTTAATCTCGCTGACAAAATGGTAGGAATCCTTTATGTGTGCTCTTGTATGTCCCCTGAGCGGTGAGAGTATTTTTGCTAAGTGTTGAGCCAATCTGTAAGTTGGTGAATCGATTTGGCTCACTATAGGACGTAATGGAGCATTGGGCTTGTGTATTTTTGGTAACCCATACAATTTTGGTGATTTGGCGCACGTAGGTATTATCCATTTTACGTCCAGATTTAATTTTTCGGAATGTTTCTTTATGAGGTCACTAGTTGTTTTTAGTGTGCTATTTGTTGGGTCGTTTTTAACCTTTTTATAAGTACTTATATCCGACAAAAGTTCTTGTATTTTATAATTATAATCTGATGTATCCATGACTACCGTATACCGATAAGGGAAACGCCACGGTAGTTATGGATACGTGAGATTATAATTCTAAAATACAAGAACTTTCGTCGGATATAAGTATTTATAAAAAAGGTTAAAAACGACCCAACAAATAGCACACTAAAAACAACTAGTGACCTCATAAAGAAACATTCCGAAAAAATTAAATCTGTTGAACGTTGAACATCTCAGTCCCGCCCGTGACCATGAGAGTGCTGTAAAGCGTTCGAAACGTCGGGTATTTAAAAAGTTAAATATACGAGATAAATTCCGTAAAAACTAGTATTATTTCAATGTGTAGTGTTCGCGTAAATATAAGAAATCATTAATTTATAAATAATATGAATGTGCAAACATTCCTACCATTTATAAATTATAAGGGGGCGTCCATTAATTACGTAAGGTGATTTTTCTACAATCCCCCACCCCCGTTGAGATGTCGTGAGATATCGAGATATAAATCGATATATCCCGGATTCCGATGATATCCCGGGCGTCAGTCTGTGCGAGATTAGAATGGCTCTCCACCACCTTAAAAACGGCAAGGCCCCGGGCAAGGATGGAATTACAGCGGAGCTTCTGAAATCGGGTGGAACACCGATACTTGAAGTCCTTCAGAAGCTCTTCAATTCCCTCCTCCATGGTGGCACTACTCCGGAGGCGTGGAGCAGAAGCGCGGTGGTCTTGTTCTTTTAGGAAGGCGACAACGCTCTCTTGAAGAACTACAGAGCGATTTCCCTTCTGAGCCGCGTCTAGGTGCTGTTTTCGAGAGTCATTACGAATCGTCTCGCACGCAGACTCGACGACTTCCAGGCTCGATCTACCCTCCTCCCGCCCCCTAAATCTCACGTGAGATAAATGCATATTTTAGTGTAAATACGTTAACCGAAGAGTATAATCTGCCACTTTGCCTGGCGTATGTGTATGAGAAAGCCTTTGATTCCGTCGAAATTTGGACGGTGCTACAGTCCCTTCAGCGGTGCCAAGTTGACTGTCGGTATATCGAAGTGCTGAAGTGTTTGTACAGTAGAGCTCGATGGCTATCCGAGTACAGAACCAGAGTACGAAACCTATCCAACTGCAAAAAGGTGTAAGACAGGGTGACGTTATTTCCCCGAAACTCTTCACTGCTGCATTGGAAGACGTTTTCAAGCTACTGGACTGGAAAGGATACGGTGTTAACATCAATGGCGAGTACATCACTCACCTTCGATTTGCCGACGATATAGTCCTTATGGCAGAATCGCTGGAGTACTTAAGCACTATGCTCAATGACCTCAATAGTGCCTCCCAACGGATAGGACTTAAGATGAACATGGACAAAACAAAGATCATGTTTAATGTCCATGTCACACCTATGCCGGTAGTTGTTGGGAGCACTAAGCTCGAAGTTGTTGACGAGTACCTACGTTTACCTGGGACAAATAGTTAAGTCTACTAGGTAAGTCCAACTTTGACCGAGAGATCAATCGACGGATTCAACTCGGCTGGACAGCGTTCGGGAAATTACGACGCATCTTCTCGTCAGGTATACCTCAAAACCTGAAAACCAGTGCGTGTTGCCAGTGATGACCTACGGAACCGAGACGTGGTCCTACACTGCTAGCCGTATGAGGACGCTCAAAGTCGCTCAGCGAGCTATGGAGAGGGCTATGCTCGGAGTTTCTCTGCGTGATAACCTTAGAAATGAGGATATCAGCAGTAGAACCAGAGTGACCGACATAGCCCAACGGATTAGTAAGCTGAAGTTGTAATGGGCCGGCCATATAGCTCGAAGAACCGACAACCAAAAAGAAAAAGGGTTCTCGAGTGGCAGCCTCGTACCAGTAGGCGAAGTGTAGCGCGACCCCCCACTAGATGGAGTGACGACCTCGTAAGACATGCAGGAAGTCGATGGATGCAGGTGGCTCAGGACCGTGCTTTGTGGCGTACCTTGGGGGAGGCCTATGTTCAGCAGTGGACTTGTAAAGGGTTGTAACGATGAACGATGAACGATGTGTTGATTGCGTTGGGTTTATGATTTTATTATTTTTATATAATTTGTGGAGTTTGCAAACCGCGATAAATATTATTAATATTATTAAAAAATAAGGCTACATATGTTTTGTTCATTATAAGGTGTAAAATCCTGTGATTATCTTCTTACAACCTGTGATTATCTTTCTCTTATTCTTCAAACCGGAAAGAATCAGTAAGTGAATTCCTTCTACTTTTTTATAGGATAAGGGTAACAAACGAGCACACAGTCCACCTGATGATTGCTGTGGTCCATAGACAACTACGGCTATCCTCGGCTATGAATTAAAATGCAGCTGTTACCTGTGAGGATTAAGATGAACGCCTTGTTTTCAGTAAAAAGGGTTTCCGGTTCTACGAAACACAGCAGTGTTAAGCTGCTATTTTACGCTGGTATTTAATCCGATACGCTAGTATCAGAAATAGAGATTGTATCAACCAACATTGAACAGCAGGCAGATCTTTCTTCATAATCTACTTTTTGTAGGTTTTGTGGGTTCATCATCGTCATTGCTCGGTGCGCACCAGTACTATGTATTAAACGCTCACTTATAATCCGTCTGACTTAATATCACCCATTTCTATTGTCAGTTAGGGTTAATAACTAGTATTATAATTAATAACTCATGAGTATACCTTTTTCTGTTACCTCGCTTATCGTTCTATAATTATTAATAAAAAAATTCAAGAAAACCTTTAGTTCATTTCTGTTCTCTTTCGAAATATTACTTTTTAAAATATGTTTCATTCGTAGAAAAAAACATCATTATTATTTATAACGTCGTTGCCTCGGTCGCTCACACCATTGAACAGTGCGACCTGAAATTTTTCCGCCTTACACAGGATGTTTAAATATTTATCTAAAAAGGTTTGAGTTTATATAAATATTTTGTTCGTTCGTTAACTTCCAAATAATTAAACTTCTGTAAAAAACATAATGTAGAAACGAAATACGAACTTTTATGTTAAGTAAATTTCCTAAACTTCCGGCACTATAAAATTTTTTATTGTAATTTTAAGTGCTGATTTACTACGTGCCTGGCGGTGAAGGAAAACATCATAAGGAAACCTGCATATCTGAGACCTTAAAAAAATTAAAATATGTGAAGTCCGATTAAATCTCTAGCGGAATTTGCAGACACAAACATAAAAAGACCAAAAAAATATTATCCTAAAATACTAAAACTTGACCTCTTACATTCTTTCAGATTTTCTGTTCAATTAGGACTTTGTACTCATCCAAAATTGTGTTGCAGACTTTACGGTACTGGTGGATGCTGTGGTTGATGCTGGAGTGGATGCTGTGGTGGGTGCAGCGTACTATGTTGTCGATGCATCACAATCTACACATGTTGTACGATGATTTGTTTGTGAAAAATGCGTTGTCATGACCAGTGTCTGCAACACTACGTCTCACTATATTTTAATTGTTGCCGTTTTGTGAAATAAATATGTATAATACGTATCTTCCTCGTGGATACTTCCTTACCCTTGAACTCTCTCAGTAATGAGAGAAGGCCTGTGCCCAACGTACATAGGCTGAACTAACTGACCAATAAAAATATTATGTAAGTAGAAACATTATATATTGGGCAATACCAACAAACGAGTATTATGATTCTTGAAATAAATAATTTCTTTTTACATATCATTGAAATAAATACACAAAAAAGTTAAATAAAAATTATATTAGGGGTAAGTACAAGCGGGTTGGCAACCCCAAATTTTTGTTATATAGTTGCTGTTATCAGGAAGATGCTGCATCCAATCTCCTGCCTGTTTCCCTCTGACATGTTATCTGTTATCATCCAAGATATGGCTCCAAGTTAGATTTTTTACATCTTTTTTTGTAGACTTGAAAATGGTATATCAATAGTTTAAACAGCTTTTCGTACAGAATAACCCTATTGACCCATAAGCTGTTCAGCTTCTTCCAAACTATCGGTAGACCAGATAGCCTTTTTGGTAATTCTGACCCATACCTTCGGCATCTACGACAAAACAAAAAAAACATTATTTTGATGTAAAACATTATCATTACATATTAAACCATAAAATACAGCACTTTAAACCATAAAACATATATATATATATATATATATATATATAGACTACTTTTCTATAAAGAAGTTTGACATTTTGGAATCTATACAAAATTCTCTATCCTGTGGTCCAAACAAATCAATTACTCTATTTTTAATGTACCGTAAAATTGCGCCGTTTTCGTATGCTCGGCAAGTGTCGTAAATGACAGTAGAATAAAAGTAAAAATACATAGAGTAACTGACATTTGTTTAGACCACAGGATATAAAATTTCGTATAGATTCTATAATGCTAAACTTCTTCATACTCGTAGAAAAGTAGTCTCTAAATATAAGTATTTACGGTTTAAGGTGCTGTGGGTGGGAGCGGTCGGATCCGACTGCTTGAATTTTGACGGAACATCGCCTTGGTCGGTCTCACAGAAATGGCCTTCCAAACTATGAGAATGATCCAAAAATCCTCCGATCTAGAGAGAATATGATATCATTGACACGGTTTGGTAGTTTTGCAAGTCTGGCGTTACTTGAAATTCATGATTTAGTAATATCATTCTGGAAAAACGTATAAATAGAATAAATTAGTGTTCTATCAAAGTAATTTCAAAGCAGTGTTTTAAAAAATGTAACTACTCGTAGAGTCGAATAAACAGTAGAAATAAAAATACACCAGTACCCAAATATTGTCTTTATAAGATGAGACCCTTACATCATATAAAGGTGGGTTTTTATTCTCTAATTTTATCAACTTGTCGTCCTCGTTCGATGAAAATGCCGATATTTCGACATGCTTCGCTCCTGCGTAACGTGACGGCACTGCCTCCGATGCGACCGGGTCGCAGTCGTCACGAAGCTCGCACAGTCTCGGGATTTGTTTAATACTCCATAAAGTTACAGCCTATATACGTCCCGCTCCTGGGCACAGGCCTCCGCTCATTTTAGAGCAAGGAATTGTCCGCTGCGCTGCCCCATGCGTGTTAGCGAACTTCACATGTCTTCGAAAATATTTTTTTCTTATTTCTCAAACATGCATGTTTCCTCGCGATGTTTTCCTTCACCGCCGAGCACGTGGTAAATCAGCACTTAAAATTGCAATTAACAATTTCATTGGTGCCAGCGGGGATCGAACCCGGTTTGCTCGCGTACGGTCGCGGGTCACGGTCGCGCGTCGCGGTCGCTAAGAACCGAATGCTAGATATACGCGTCTCGTGGATGTGTAGTTTTATAGATGAGTAGGTAATCACCCTTACCCACTGACTCCAATCACCCGCTCTTCCCTAACATTATTATAAATTCTATTGAAATATTATAAATTAAACTTTCACTTTAAATAAAGCGAAAACTCTCAAAGTATTTTGTTTTTCTTTTTTTTTCTTGCCGGCAACATGAGCTTCTACTAAATCTATTTTTTTTAATGTATCTTGAAATTTAACGTTAGTTATTTTTAAATGAATTAAAAAACTAAAACCAGTAAATTACTATAAAGAACGTGACTTTATAAGCAAACATCCTTAGTAAGAGACAAATTGAAAGCAATGATGTCGAAAGCGTAAGTTCTCAATCATTCAAGTTAACGACAATCCTGACGAGGGGCTGAAAAACACAAAGCTGTGAAACAGAAGTCTTTGAAATGGATAAGGCTATCGTTATTAATTTTAATATGACCGTCACTGCTATATGCACATAATGGAGCTAGGGAAGCACGCACTACTTACATACTCCCATACGCGACATTACATAACTCCCAACGCGGTGGATCGACTAAACTATGCTCAGTTTTACTCCATCGTGATATTCTTGAAGGCCGACAATAAGCATACAATCAAGAAGTTGAGGGCCGGGTTGCCTAAGTAAGCTTTTTTGCTTATAATGTTTTAAGTTATAAATAAGCTAACAAGTAAACCTGACGGAAATTGACGATTTTTTATACGATAAGGGTGACATACGAGCACACAGTCCACCTAATGATATGTGGTTGCTGTGGGCCAAAAACATCTACGTCAATCTTCGATCACGAAACGAAAAGCAGATGCGTTGTCTACTACTACCAGTATTATTTATTTTTAATAGACCTACTGATAGATATTATTTATTTTCGATAGACCTACTGACAGATATTATTTATTTTTGAAAGACATAAGCCTCTTCTAAAGATTTATATGGGGTTCCACAGTTGTCACGCTTGGCAGTTGGCAACCACATTTTATATTATTTTGAGATATTATTAGGAAAATGCTGCCGCCAATCTCCTGCTTCATTAACCGCAACAATACTCACGGTATGATAAGCGGTATTGGATTCTCCTACCCTGCCACTACAAGGCCAGCACGACTTGTACTGTGACTGTACGCCTTATCAGTCATACATTTTTATATAGTCTCATATCCATGTTACTGGAAACGAGGCATTCCATCTTAGTCCTCACGGGTGATAACACTGCACTGCATTTTGATTCGTAATTGAAGATAGATGTAGATGTCTATAGGCCAACAGCAACTACTTACCACCAGGCGGACTGCGTGCTCGTTTGTCACACTTGTCTTATAAAAAAAGACATATTGTCGTTATGTATTTCTGATAAAGCGACTGTATATAATTAAGCTTTTCAAGCAGGAAAACTTTATTTATTCATGGATGACCACAACGTTATAGTCAATAAAATGATTGTTTACTTTGAATTTGCTATTTTATTAGTATTTCGAAAACTAACCCGTTTTTCGTTATAAGCTTAATTATAATTTATTGTATAAAATATACAAATATGGTGATCAACTATCTATGGGAATTTATGACGTCAATTACTGGTATTTTCATGCAAGTACTGTAAAGTTCCCTTTTCATATATAATGACAATATCTTTCAATTTATTTAGAATATATTCGCTTGATTATTGTAGAGCCGGTGTAAGATAACCCAATACTCCAAGTCACCCCGTGGTTAACGTAAGAGGCAACACAGGGATACGAAAACAGGAGATAGGGAGAAGCATCTTTCTGATAACAACTTAATAAAAAAAAATCTTTCTTCTATTTGCATAAGTGAGCCTCGTGTTTTTTACTACTCTGGTACTTTTCACTGCTCTTCTCTACTAGTAGTTTTACAAAAATAAGTGATATTCATTCTATAAATACTAGGAACAGACAAACACTAGTAATACCAGTTACTCGACGCCACCGAGTCATTAATTCATTCTTGGGACTATGTATACGCTTTTAAAACTCCCAAAATCCAATAAAATATACAAAATTTACCCTTCACAAAGTTCAAAAACTTTATTAAATTAATTTTGTATAAAAAAGGGTTATTCGGATATTAAAGAATTTATGGATGATAATAATCCCTGGGAAGGGTGATCACTACCAAGCTATTTCTAATTTGTCTTGGGTTGTTGATTGTAACATACATTATTGTAAGCTATTATTTAAAAAAGTAGTCCCACTTGGTTTCTTGCTGGTTTTTCCCAGGACAGAGGTTTTTTTCCGAACCAGTAGTAGATTAAAGAAGTGACTTTCAATAAATATTATTTATATACTATATTGAATAAAAAAAGTTTCTGTTTCTGTTTCACACTACACGAACTAGTCTTGGGGATTTGAGTTTGGTAAGTATTTTTGGAAAAATATATATTTCAATTAATCAGATGCCAAGTAAGGTTGGTTGAAAACGTAATTTAACTTTTTCTTCCTCATCAACTCGTGGGAGTTCACTACTAACGATGGGCCTCTCCCATTGAAAGGAAGAATTACCTTATCATAACCCTTACCAGGTGAATTGACGATTGCGGTACCAAAGGTTTCGCATCTTTGGCGCTGCTGTCTACTGAATCTATAAGGATATACTAATAAACATAATAATATGTAGATATTCTTATAAAAAAATACCGTATCCACAACTACACTACACTGATTTATAAATCACTGGCATTTGGACTTCGTGTGTAATTCACGAAGTAATAACAACATAATAGTGTAAAAGCTTGTGAATTGTCCTCCGAGCCGACTAATGGGTAGTCTTAAACAATTTAGTTTGCTCTTTTTTATTGATGGTGTTTCTTCGCTGATCATTATCGTTGTCTAGTAAATAACTATTGAAAGTTTTGTGGAATAAATACAAAATGTCGTCTTTTTAATTATTAATGACTTTCGTCTACTAACATTGTTCTTTTTTCTAGTTTAGTCTTTTTTTGAAATTATTACTAGTATGTGTTATATCACTTTATAAGGCTTGAGGGTAAACTTTTAGTATATAATTGTATACAAAATCAAATTGTGGCATTCGATAGCTACGAAAGCGAAGTGTATATATATTAATATGACTGATTACTACTACCACTAGACGAAGTGACGAGTTTACGTGGCTTTGGGCCTGCGCTTACAGACGGCACGGCGTGGCGTGGCAAGATATACTTTAGCATGCCAAAGGATACTGTGACATCTTGCGGCATGCCAAACAACTCAAAATACGCTCGCGCAAGTCGCGGAGACCACCGCCGCAATGACCTAGATTTAAACTTGTTTTAATTCTTAGCACTTACATTCCTTTAACAACATAAAGTAACTTATGCGTTTCACGTGATTCAGCAACATGCCGTGGCAGCCCATGAAATGCCGTAACGTGCCGCCGCATCCCTTGGAATGCCGTGACGTGCAGCAGCATGCCGCGGTGTCACGCGAGACGTTTCGGTCTATTCGTGTTGAATTAAAAGAATATCAGTGCAAAGATCATTAAAATAACGTCGAAAATCTTTTTTCCATGATAAAAAATCCTTTGATACACCGTCCCATGCCGTGCAGTCTGTGAGTGCAGGCCCACAAAACACGGTCCTAAGTTTTGCAGTATTTCTTCAGCAAGGCCTATATTTGACAGTAGACTTTTGTAGGCATGTAATGGTGATGATGATGACAACCACTCGATTTTTAGTATTGTATGTGCTGTTACTCAGAAGGCTTCTTCTGTGGTAGATCCACGATGCAGCTATAGTATGGCTGCAGCACAAAAATAGGTCGGATCGACCGAGGCAGGACCACGTTCTCACTAATTACTAGCATAAAACAGCGGAATAATGTTATTTTGTTTAGTATATTGAGTGTAAAGAAACGGAAACCTTTTTTACTGGTAACGTGGTATCCTATCTTAGTCTTCAGGACCTCAGGAGTGACAACGAATCTACATTTTGATTCTTAATCGAGGATAAATGATGGTGTCTATGGACCACAGCATCCACTTACCATCAGGACTAGTCGCTTGTTTTCCGTCATAATTAAAAAAAGAAAAATATCTTCATCGGACTCGGTGCTCACAAGGATAATTAACAAAAATAATCTTAGCTGTCGGTTCTGGACTCACCAACCGTCAAGTATGAGCAAAACTTACAAAAATGTACAAGTTTTAGTAATTTAAAAAGTATATGTCAGTTGCATGTTCAAGACCAAGATTGAAAGAATTAATATATTTCAGTTGAAAATATAGTGCAAAGCAACGCAATATTACTTACGTAGTGCTGAAGGAAAACATCATGAGCATATCTGGGGAATAAAAATATTTTAAAAGACATAAAGTCAAAAACAAAAACATAAAGTCCGCCAATACGTACTAAAGTACCGAGCGAGTCTAATTGCTCCATATTAAGAAGTGAATGTAAGTCCCAGTTTACTTTACTTTAGAGGATTGAAAGTAATGATTTGGAGGGAATCTACACGATGTAGTGCTATTGTAGCGTCATATATGACACGGCTCGGTTAGAAGCTGCTCGGTGTTATATCGCACGTTAATGTGGTGTAAGGCAAATACTTGCAAAGCTGACGTTCTGAGTACATACCACTTTTTAGCATCTAGAGATAAAACAACGACCAGTGCAGAATCGCAGGAACTTTTTGTGTTCACCAACCATGTGGGGTGCCATATTGCGATGATATCGGACATATCGTGTAGGCTCGCGTTTATTGTATTAGTAAAGGACATAAATAAATCAACAAAACTATTATTTTTATGTTTTTATTCAACGTCGAAATCAAAGCCGAATTTACCGCTTGTCAAACATGCTGTCCTGCTTGAAACATAGCCTTTGTCACCAGTAACTTGCAATAATAGATTGAAAGGCTTTGTGAACGTGGTGGTCAGTCTGTGTCGCTTTATCCTGAATTACAATGAGTCGCCGTGTTTGCAGTCAGTATTTCGGTAAAGGACGTTACAATTACTCCAATATTTTTAAAGTTAAAAAATTTAGTAATATTTTTTGGTTTTGTTTTCTTTTCATAATTAAATATAACAATCTGTCACTGTGGCATATAAATTGGTTTTTGAATCCTGGAGAAGATTTCGGTACGTTGTTACGTTTGAGTAAATAAAAAAAATTAATAAGTAAATAAATAAATAACTCCCATTCAATCCGGCCCGCAGTAAAACTGCAATCTACCTAAACGATTGTAACCGATTGCGATCGCGAAGCGGTGACATGCGAATGCAAAGTGAAGCGGTGCGATGCGGCTGCTTTGTCCTTCGTGCGTGCGTACCGCTTTCGAACGCCTACCATAAAAGTTACGGCAACGCATATATTTTGCCGCCGTGAGTTGGACGATGGTTTGATATTTCTAAAATATCAAGCCATCATCCGCCATCATCCGCAGCATACCGCACCCTGAGTGTTTAGCTCACGTTGGACACTTCAATCTTAAGCATCGACGGTTTGTTGTTTTTACGCCGTGCCACGCGTTAAGTTCTGGAGTAATCGAATCCCTTGAATCGGCATTACTACTTGAAATATTTGAAAATATTGTCTTTCCTTTAACGCATAGGTATAGTAATACAGCACGAGAACAATTTATATTCTAAGAATCATGTTACAATAAAAAGTTTCTTCAGAATAGCTGTCAATTCAATGTCCATAAAGCAAATACAACTCTTGTATGATTTGGCGCCTTCGTGTAGATTGTTATTGACAGTCAACCCACAAACTGTTTTGACGTAACTTTGTGAGTTCCAAATATTATTACTATTAGCGGCAGAACAAAGCCAATTCGTTGAAAAAAAATTGACTAATTTCTGATTAAAAAAAGCAGCATTCAGCAGCAGAGATTAATGTATTAAATAATGGATTCTTTAAAAACTGTTAACAATTCATTTAACTGCAGAAATATTTTGGACGTTTACAAACCAGTAATTATTCTCTTACAAATCTGTGGATTCGATTTAAGAGTCTTCAATTGCAGATCTGTTGTCAACGTCATCATCAAAATCTATTGTTTTTGCTTGCTCAGTACGATAATATACTCTTCCTGTGTATGTTATACTGTTCAATTTACTTATAATATTTGGTCACTTTCAGAATACGTTCTTTCTGTCTCCATTCTTTTAATTTACGACAGCAAGCTGAAAAAGTTCTTCTGCAAGTTAAGCAAAATTGATACTTATTTGTGTATTAATAAAAAACATTACTCTTATGACAGAAACAAAACGTTATTTTACACCTTGTTAATCTGGTTGTATAGAATTATCTACTGTATTTTTTACTACACTTTCTTTTCTTGTAATAAGGAAATTTTATTTTATATTATCAGTCAGTTCGCTCTGTTATCTCTTGATATTAATCGTGTCTGGAGATTCATATTACTCGATGCAATAAGATATCGATTAAAGTTG
Source organism: Parnassius apollo (assembly GCA_907164705.1). Lineage (NCBI taxonomy): Eukaryota > Metazoa > Arthropoda > Insecta > Lepidoptera > Papilionidae > Parnassius > Parnassius apollo. Next base: position 3,902,119 of record CAJQZP010000295.1, read on the forward strand.
CTGCGTTTAAAACTAGAAGAGGACCCGAAATATAATTATTACTTATATACAAAAGACAAGCAGTGTTACAAGGAAAACAAGATAAGATTTTGTTTGTATCTATATCGAAGTATGGCCGATACAATGGATTTGATTACTCCAGAACTTTTTAATGCATCGGTACGTAACTTAAGCTTTGTTATTTAAATTATATTGTATCCTGAGAGTAAATTAAAGTTTGCAGTGAATATAATACATTCCACCACCGGGCACACTATCATTTCTGGAAAGGTTATGATAAGTAGCAGTTAGTAAACCGCGCTACACCAAGTGCGAGTAGACGGACTTTACATGACCTCGAAATCTTTTGTTTCTCAGTCATGCAGGTATTCTCGCAATATTGTGCTTCACTGCCAAAAACGTGTTATTTTGTTAAACGTGAATCGGTGTGCTTTGGTGTGCTTTGGCCCTGGACTAATACTACTTGGGGCCCTATGGAATTAATCAAACTAATCGAGTCAAAAAAGTATAAGTAAGTTTCTATTGTGATGTATACGGTCTGTAAAAAATATTAAATCTTAGATACACAAACAGCAACTGTAAAACATTATTATATAAGAAATTAACAGGTTTTGTGTAGCTATATTAAATTTACGAAAAAAAAAAAATAAAAAAAAAAAAAAAAAAAAAAAAAATAATACCCAAAAAAAAAAACTTCCATCCCCAAGGGTTTTTTTTTTTTTTTTTTTTCCCCTCTTTTCCAATTATCCCCAAATTTTTTTAAAACCCCCCAAAAAAAAAAAAAAAAATTAAAAAAAAAAATTTTAAATTTGAAAAATTTTAAAGACTTTATTAGATTTTAGCGCTACACATTCTTTTATTTGCTCATCACATTGTCAGTCTTATGTTATATCAAAATTTATGGAAAGAACTAATAAATTATTTATTCAGTTGTTCAATATTGTTGACCAATATTTGTTTTCTCTAAACGGCATCTGTAGCAACAGCGCTACGCTTCACAGCTAGTACTCGACAAAGTTAAAAAATCGATAAATTAGTACAACAATTTGGAAAAACATCAACAAGTTTCTTTTCATTAATTAGAATAAACATTTCACTGCAAGAGGTGTAAGACTCTAGCTTAGACTTTAGTAAGATTTTAACCGAATCCACCCATTCACTAAATTTTCGTCTACGTCATCTGGATAATATTACGTAGGTACACTTTCCAGATCTGTTTTCATCATTGTTGTCTTACAAATTTATCAAAAAATTTAATTTATTACTATATGCCCCATAGACTTAGCATCTTCTATTTAAATCCAAAACAGCTTATCCGACGAAACGTTTCTGTACAATGCGTATCTTTAAACTAAATGTAGACTCTTTTGACTTTAGCTGAAAATTTGGAAGTAATTCATCTCTTAAAGTTGGTATGAATTACTTCGCCAAATAGTGATAATAAAATACAATGATATGTCTTAACTAGTTTGAAGAACACTGCTATTCATTGATCTTCAAACTAGGTAAGACATACACAGGTAAGACATTTTATTTTATCTAGCGGATATGGGCGAAGTAGTTCTTACCAACTTTAATATAATGGATTTCCGCAAAGTAACACCTGATTCTATTAGTTTGTCTCTCGTTTGTCACTGTATTCTTCCACTCTAGTGTTTAATTTTTTAGCTTAACTTGTATTTTTCCTTAATTTCTAATTCGATTAGTGTCGTATCATACTTACGAACTCCTTACCAAATATCCTCTATGAATTTTGTTCCAAAAAATGGTATCGAGCTAAGCCAAAATAAATTTCGTGTTAAAACTAAGTAAGACACGTCATTTTATTTCATTGAGCGAATATACGCAAGGTAACTTTTACGAACTTTAAAATATGTTTTAGTCGAAGCGAAATTTTTTTTTGATAAACTTGGCAAAGTGTATCCAAACGGAAGTCAATTTGTTATCACAATGCCTCAATACGCACGATATGTCCTGATATTGGCAACCAAGGTTTTAGCAACCGATTAATATTATTAAATTCCTTGATAAAGCAAAGTTTAACAAACTGACTTAGTAGAGACCTTTGTCCAGCAGTGGACTCAAAACTGCGATTAATATTCTGGGTAGTGATTTTATTAAAATCTAAATTTTCTTTCAGATTTTCTTTAGCGTGATTTGCAGTTTGCCTAAATTAATTTTGAATGTTTATCACATATTATTAGTTATAGAGAGTCATGTAAGTATTCAATATACGTGTTTTAGTAATATTTACAATAACTTGACTCCAGCGATAAATACCAAAAGATCGGCCTTAACTTGGCGTAGCGTTGAATGTGTTAATTCTCTAACGAAATAACTTTTATAATTATAATAATAATATAATAATAATATGGTGAAGACAGTGTCTAAATTATATTCTTTTAGTTTTTATTTATCACTCACTAAAGTGTATCAAAATTCCACTGCTGAACATAGGCCTCATAAGAGTGATATTCGTTAGTGTTGCCACGATAGGCCGGTGTGGTGGCAACCGCAATTTCTTATAACTTTAAACGGTTACTAGGAAGCTGTTGATATTCATCTCTTATTCCAGTCCTTCTCTGTTGCCTCTTATGACGCCAACGGGGTGATATGGGATAAAGATATCAGTATTTAATTCGCAACCATCCGCTTAATTATACACACACCATCGACGATAATAATACGTATTATCGTCGATGGTGTGTCTTTAATGGAATAGTGGTGTTGGGAGTAGTGGTGCTGGGACTAGTGGTGACGGGATTAGTGCACGCAATTGAGGGAGGGCGGGAGGTGCTCTTCAATCCAGGTAAGACACATCATTGTATTTAATTGAGCGGAAGGTTGCGAATTAAATATTGATATATTTATTGGGTACGTTTGGCAGAAAAAAGCGCTAGCGAGCGCTTGTAAGCAAAATGGCGATCGTGAGCGGTAAGCGCTGTCAAATCGTAAGTAGCTATTTTCCTCTAGGACACGATGCTAGTTTTAACCGGGGAACCTAACCTAATTTAAATATATGTTTGTGAAGTATTCATATTAAAAACTTACCAATCAAGAATTTTTAATAACATGTATATGTCTATTCATGTCATTATATTACTTAAAACTAATATTGCTAAAAACAAATTATAAACTCTACTTAAAAACAAATAAATTAAATAAGCAAAATGGAGGATTGTGTCAGCGCTACTAAAGTAGCAATCGTGTCCTGGCCGAAAACTATTTTAGCGCTAGTAAGTGCTTGCTAGCGCTTTTTTCTGCCAGACGCACCCCATATTATGAATTTCCGCAAAGTAACGTCTGATTCTATCAATGATATGGGATAGTTGATTTTCTTATGCTGCCACTATGCGGCAATATTTTATTCTAAAATGTTTTTTAATCTTATTTAAATCTCTTTAGTACGATTTTCTAACTCTACGACTAACAAAACTAATGATATTTCAAGTATTTTGAAAAAAAGTGTGAATTCACCGATAGCTTAAAATGAGAAAGGAATTCGCAAGGATATCTTTGGAGAAATCTCTCATCTTGAAATCTCAAATCTTGATCTTTGCCTTCCTTTCTTATAAGTCTTTTGAATTATATTCATTGAATATTTAATATTTTTGTGCATTTCTACCATTGTTACATTTTAATTCAAGGAGCCGTACGAAACAATGTGGTTCGTTATCATGCATATTTGTCAACTTTGCTTCTTTTTGTTCTCGCCGTGCATCGTTGTGGAATTTTATGGGGTGGAGGTTGATAATATGAGATTGTTTTTGATGCATCGACTAATTGATGAAAAAGGTATTTATTTAAATAATAGTCAGACACATAAGCCATTTCCGCTGCCATTTCTTCCATGAATATTGCAAATTTATTTTTAGCCGTAACTCGTTATCACTATGCTTTTAAATTAAATTAATTAATTCTTAAACAAATTAGTTTTTGACTCCATATGTGCTTCTCTTATTTAAGAAACTTAAATAAGAGGTAATTATTTATAGATCAACTCAAAAATGAATTAAATTCTGTGTGTAACCTTTTAAAAGCCTACAGCCGAGTGATTATTATAAAGTACGAGTTGGTAAATATAACGGTAACCATAATTTCTATTATTTCATCATCGCCATCATTATTTCAGCCCAGCCCACACCTGCACATAGACCCAATTACACTCACATTATTTCGTAACTAGCCTAATATATATTACACGATTATCTGTGTCTCCTATTAAATTTCATCTAAAATCTTTTATACTTTTACTAATTTTCAGATCCGAGAATTAAAGAAGACGTTGAGTTATTTCTCCACTACACTTCAATAAGGACGTATCGATACAAAATATGGCGTTGTTTCCCTGTGAACATTTCCCTGCCTATCGATATAGCGCAGCTGTGCACTTCTTACGTCATTGTTTTAATCAATTTCACGCATCTCTATGACTAGTGTCAATACCTAGTGATTATATACTCTTTGAGCTTGGGGTATTAAGCTAAAGGAGGTGGCATGGCAAGTCACACACCTCTGTCAAAGGTACGAGAGTCAGACTCATACCCGTTATATAAAAAGAGTTGCTGCGCGTCGTGCGCCTTTGCGGATGTGATCGTGCCAGTCAATCGAGCTCCGACAAAATGCCGAATCGCATTATATTTTCATGCAAAAATCAATCAAAAACAACATCAAATCTATAAAAAGGAAAACATGTCTTTTCATTTGTGAATATTTTTTAATATAATATTATCGTTAAAATTCGTAATTTCTGAATATTTTTGTCAAACACCATGTAATGGCATCATGGCATCATGGTTCATGAAGTGAAAAATAAGTTAATTTTTAAATAAAAATTATTTACTACACAAAATAAATATATTAACAGATTTTTTTCTCCTACTAACTAAATCAGCTTGTGATGAATAACAATCTTTAAATTAAGATATGTGTTGGATTTTGTCTAACGATTTAAATATTCAGTTCAATCACAACACGATGCTGAATATATATTGAATAACATACATTATATTAATAATACATATTATATTGAATAATATATATTATATATTGAATAAACAGTATTCGTCAAAATATTATATAAAATAAAGGCCAAATGAGTCGAATCGATTTTTACAAAATAAACTGGTATCACTGCAACCCAAAGTACTGCAATATAGTGATGTACGCCACAACTTTAGCTATCGATAAGTTTTTAGTTTTTGTTTAGATTTTATAATAAAGTATTACAAAAAGCAGTATATTGTTCTATTATTGATTTGATTTTACATATTTCCAAGAGATCCTTTTAGGTGGCAGACTTGGATTGCAGATTGTAGAAATCATGAATTTTGGATACCTAAACGAACTAGCACTATTTGCTTCGAATATTTTTATAAATCATATTTCATACACAAAGCCATCAGAAAAAGAAGGTTAGCCGATACTGTTGTACCAACCTTGAACCAGTGGGAGGTAATATCTAGCTGTAATTATATCAATGGATTAAATATTTTTTATTACCCTTGACACCAATATTATTCTTTTTTAAAATATTTTAGAATTTCGATACATTTGAAATAATGATTATTTAAAACTAATTTTACGGATTTTATCGCGTTTAATTTTGACTTTTTGACTCCCGACGTTTCGGGTACTTTACAGAACGACCTTTAATGTCACGGCGGCGGCGCCTTTGACGATATGCGGCACTTGCCGAGGCGGCGCGGCACAAAAGCGACTGTATGACTAAAACACCTCAAAATAAAAAGCTAAAGCATAAAAAGGCTTCAATCGCGGAAAGGGTATTTAAAGAAGAAGGTTACAAATTTGCAAGAAATACTAGATTCTCTAAGAGACATCTTTGATAAATAAAGAAAACAAACAAGTCCTATAAACATATGAATTAGAAAAAGCGAACGTTTAAAAAGACAATTACTTAAACTAAATATTTCGCAGAGTTAAGATGTTTCGCCCTAACACTTAATTATTAACCAAAAGCCAGTCGCTATGTACTCTTATTTACGTAAAACTTTTGAAACCAATTTACCTGCACAACGGACTTTGACTAAGTGGTACAGTACTATCGATGGCCGACTAGGGTTTACCCAAGAAGCGCTGACGGCATTAAATTTTAGAGCGGAGAGTATCACTGATTAAAAAATATTGTACCTTGGTCATGGATGAAATAAAAATTAAGCAATTGACGGAATACCATACTAGCAGTCAACGGGTTTGATTTTATATCTGATAAAAACGACGCATTAGCAAAACGTGAGAAATACCCATAGCCAAGTTTTTGATTAAATTTGAATTAAAATCTGAGTAAGTAAAATTAATAATATCATAATTTTATATTACACTATAATCTCTTCACTACTGGCCGTAAGAAAGCTCAAAGTCACTCCACGAGCTATGTAGACGGCTATGCTCGGGGTTTCTCTCAATCATAACTTAGAAATAAGGATATCCGCAGTAGAACCAGAGAGACTGACATAGGCCAACGGATTTATAAGCTAAAGGGGCAATGGGTCTGATGTATAGCTCGAAGAACCAACAACCGATTTGCTTATCGAAAATAGCATTGCAATTCGGCATTTTTTCGGAGCTCGATTGACTGGCACGATCACTTGCGCAACGCGGAGCAGCTAGTTTTATATAACGGTTATGTGTCGGACTCTAGTACCTTTGACAGAGGAGACCATTGGTTTAATACTTAAAGGTAGTTTTAGACTAGTAGGTCTAAAATTAGGTCTAAAGTTATTATAGAAAATATTAGTTTAACAAATACTTTCACTGTAATGCACTTAAAATTTGGCGTTTCCGAACCTTGATTTAATACTCATCATCGAAGAAAGGAAATTATTAAAAAAAATATATAACATAAATTTGTAATTTGTTTCTTAATTTATCATTTGTCCTACTTTAATTATTATATATATATATATATATATATATCCAACTGCATCCATCGACTTCCTGCATGTCTTACCAGGTCGTCACTGTATCTAGTGGGTCGCCTTACACTACGCCTACCGGTACGAGGCTGCCACTCGAGAACATTTCTTCCCCATCTGTTATCGGTTCTTCGAGCTATATGGCCGGCCCATTGCGACTTCAGCTTACTAATCCGTTGGGCTATGTCGGTCACTCTGGTTTTACTGATATCCTCATTCTGAGTCTATCACGCAGAGAAACTCCGAGCATAGCCCTCTCCATAGCTCGCTGAGCGACCTTGAGCGTCCTCATAAGGCCAGCAATGAAGGACCGCGTCTCACATCCGTAAGTCATCACTGGCAACACGCACTGGTTGAACAGTTTAGTTTTCAGAGATTGAGGTATACCTGACGAGAAGATGTGTCGTAATTTCTCGAACGCTGCCCAGCCGAGTTGAATCCGTCGATTGACCTCTCGGTCAAAGTTGAACTTACCTAGTCGGACTATTTGTCCCAGGTAAACGTACTCGTCAACAACTTCGAGCATAGTGCTCCCAACAACTACCGGCATAGGTGTGACATGGATATTAAACATAATCTTTGTTTTGTCCATGTTCATCTTAAGACCTATCCGTTGGGAGACACCATTGAGGTCATTGAGCATAGTGCTAAAGTCCTCCAGCGATTCTGCCATAAGGACTATATCGTCAGTAAATCGAAGGTGAGTGATTTACTCGCCATTGATGTTAATACCGTATCCTTTCCAGTCCAGTAGCTTTTTACTTTACTTTTTGTCTTACACCTCTCTGCAGTTGGATAGGTTTGGAACTCTGGTTCTGTACTCAGACAGCCATCGTAGCCCTACTGTATAAACACTTCAGCACTTTGATATACCGACAGTCAACTTGGCACCGCTGAAGGGACTGTAGCATCGCCCGAATTTCAACGGAATCAAAGGCTTTCTCATAGTCCACATACACCAGGCAAAGTGGCAGATTGTACTCTTCGGTCTTCTGTACAATCTGCCGCAGGGTATGTATGTGGTCTATGGTACTGAAGCCTTTTCAGTAACCGGCTTGTTCGGGAGGCTGGAAGTCGTCGAGTCTGCGTGCGAGACGATTCGTAATGACTATCGAAAACAGCACGTAGACGCGGCTCAGATGGGAAATCGGTCTGTAGTTCTTCAAGAGAGCTTTGTCGTCTTTCTTAAAGAACAAGACCACCGCACTTCTTCTCCACGCCTCCGGAGTAGTGCCACCATGGAGGACGGAAATGAAGAATTTCTGAAGGACTTCAAGTACCGGTGTTCCACCCGCTTTCAGAAGTTCCGCTGTAATTCCATCCTCGCCTGGAGCCCTGCCGTTTTTAAGGTGCTGGAGAGCCATTCTAATCTCGTTCAGACTGACGTCCGGGATATCATCGGAATAGTGTCGGATAAGACTTGCTCTTGGATCGTTATTCACGCTTGCGTGTGTCTTCAACGATGATGTGTACAGCTGCCCATAGAACCTCTCAGTCTCACTCAAAATCTCAGGTGTCCCGGAAACGATGCTGCCACATTCAGTCTTCAGCTTTGACAGTTGGCTTTTTCTGGCAGACAGATCTTTGATAAAGACTTTGGAGCCCTGGTTCCGCTCGATCGCTTCTTTAATACGAGCAGTATTAAAGTTGCGTAAGTCTCGCCGCATGCATTTGGAGCTCTGTCTGTTCAGTTGCCTGTATGCTGTCAAATCTGTTGACGATTGCAGCCCCATCTCCCGTCTAACAGCCATGAGATTAAGAGTGTGATCGGAGAGTTTTTGTGTTCTTCTGAGGCGGGTCTTGCAGAACTTAGCTCCGACCGCATGGACAGTTTCTACGAGTTTGTCATTCATATCGTCCACTGCATTGCAATCTTCTAGGCACTGAAAGCGGTTACGTAACTCGAGGTAAAAGGTTTCAGGATTCTGGATTAGAGCACGAGGGGGACGGAGCGTTGACTTCATTAGACGAGACCTCTCCAACTTAACGTTTAGGTTCAATGTGCCTCCAACCATAAGTGTGATCGCTGCCAGTTTTCACCCTTGCGATCACTGAGACATCACTGAACAGTTGGCGTCTGGTCGTAATAACGAAGTCAATCCCATTTTTGTCAAACCGTCGGGGTCCGACCAGGTCCACTTCCTGTGGGACGCTTCTGGAAGAAAGTCCCTCTTTCTCCATAAAGTCGGCCAGCTGCTGGCCCCTTCGGTTCCGTTGCCCTACTCCAAATTTCCCTAACTTCAGCTCACCGTTTTCTCTTGTGCCTAGTTTTGCGTTGAAGTCTCCCATCAACACCGTGTAGTGGGTTTTGGAGGAATGCATGTCTCTGGAAATATCCTCATACATTTCTTCCACCTCCTCATTGGGATGTGCCGAGGTTGGTGCGTAAACCTGTCTGACCTTCAGCGAATACCGTTTGGTGATTCTGAGTATCAAGTACGCGACCCTCGTCGACACACTCCCAATCTTTACAACGTTATTGACGAGAGACTTGTGGACGATAAATCCGATAACTCCTTGGGACAGATGGTCGCCCTTCCGGTGATAGAACAAGTTGCCGGGCTCGAGGATTACCGTGTCTCCCCCTCTCTTCGGACCTCGGATAATCCAATAATATGCCAGCGCAACTTGTCTACCTCTTTTTCCAGCTCCAGTATCTTCTCGTCAGTCCTTAAGGTGCGTGCGTTATATGTTTCCAGGTCGAGTCGTCGTAGGTGGCAACCGAACCTCCACCGGAGATTCTTAGCACCCCCTGCCCCGCCGTTAATATGGTCGCCACCGTAGCCAGAAATAGCGGGGCCGCCGGGGACTGGGGACCGTTTTTTTGCGTCGTTATTCATGGGGTGATATTTGCTATAGTTACCACGCTAGGCGAGCGGGTTGGCAACCGCAGTTTTTTTTTAAAATTATATCACTGTTGTTATCAGGAAGATGCTGCTGCCCATCTCCGGCCTGTCTCCCTCTGTCGCCTCTCACGACACCCACGGGAAGATATGGGGAAGTGGATATTCTCTATAATGGCGGTTAAAACAAATTAAAGGTTAAATACTCTGTATATTCATTATAATTTGTTTTATTCCTTTTCTACCTAATCCCCAAAAGTTCTAAATAGTTCAAAGCTCGCCTCGGCCTTTATAAATATATATATACAGGCCCAATAATTAAAAATACTCGACTACGTTAAAAGTTTACTAAAAAGAAAAAATATACCTTATTCACTATCAAACTGAGACGATACCCCGTAATCATAAATCCATTATACAGTTTAGGCTACCGAATATGTCAACGAAATAGACACACATAATATATACACTTAAAAATATTTCCATCTTTCTGGGGAAGTCAGATAAAAGTAGTTAATGATTTTTATAAAAAAAAAAAACTAAGAAATGGACTAAGGTCGAACACAATGGAGTTATATTCAGTGCGAGTTCTTGCCAGAAAAAGAGCAGGCGGGGTTGTTAGTCCAGTATTTTTAGGTGGTAGGCCTGCCTTTCCAGAGACCACTGCTGAACATAGTCGTTAATTGCTCTAAATTGGTATCACACTAAAGCTGAAACAACGAAGTAATAAGGACTATGAAAAAAAGTGGAAATAACAACGCTAAAATCTCAATTCAAAACACATTGGTTTTCTAAAAATATAACAAATGAAGGCATTATAACACGCAATCAAGACGTCGCCTCTTTTAGTAATCCTAATTTTTATGAACTACTAACTTAAAATCAAAATCCCACAGTTGTCTAAATCAAGGTGTGCCATGCCATACTCATTCTGCCATACGTTGTCGAATCGAATTGGAACGGATAACAATATCTATCGAATATTTTTCAACAAGTAAACAACTCGTAACTCGCGGAGCGTCGGGCGCTTTACTTTACGATGACAATAATTCGCCTCTACGCTTCACAACTGGCGCTTTTATCTTTCTGCGCCATATTTTATGAGAGTTTAGTCATTGTCGACGAGTTTGCTCGCATTTGGATATTGCTTCACTGATCCATATTTGAATTTAAGGCAGATTTGCTTCACTTATTTCTATTTTATATAATTCAGCTTAGTATAACTTATGAAAAGATTTCTTATCGTAATATACAGTAGCCTGGTGCTTAAACTTAACAAAGTTGTTGTAGATTTTGGTAAATTTAAATCTGATATGTGATGGTGGCGTAGAGTATCGTTTATTGAGTGTAGAAAAAGGTGACAGTAAAAACGTCAAAAAGATCTTTTGACGACGCCAAAGGTGCGATAGGTTCTTGCATCTCTCTCATCTTCTTTGACCGTCTCGTTGACCTAGTGGTCTTAAGCGTGATCGCTGATCATGAAATCCATGTCCCGGTTTCTATCTTCAGAGTTTTTTTAGTAACAGATCGGAGTCAAGAAGTTATCGGTGTATCAAAGCAATGTCTCAGAAAACTCTTTAGTCCTACACATGATCCTTCTCCGGTCGTGTTGGATTGCCATCCCATCGGCCTATGAGAATGGAGGAATGCAGAGTGTACCTGTGCTTGCGCATTCGCTTTTGCACTATAATCCTGTCTTGCGCACTCCTTTGTAACGGAGCTTATAAGGAGTGGCAAAATAATGTGACTTCAAAAGCTGCCGTGGTGAAAATAAGGGGGATCAAATATCGGGAAGAAATTTCAGAAAAATTTATAGGCAGTTAATGTAGAAGATTAGCGTTGTAAATTATAAAATATGATAATGATATAAAATTTTATTTTAAGACAAATATTTGTGCTTATTCACATTCGTATATTTCGATAAATTTATGTGATATATAAATTGTATCACAACTTTTAACTTAAATTTTAATAAAAAGTACGAACTGACTTCAAGACATAACAAGGAAAATGTCGTCTAAGTAATATATATATATATATATATATATATATATATTAAAATCTTTATCCTCTTTTTATCTAACTAAAGAGATGGAATGATTTTATATTCATTTTAAAAGAAAACTCCTTAAGAATAAACTTTTTAACCTAACCGTCTCTAAGATAATGATGAACACACTTCAAAAACATACGTTGAATATAGAACCTTCTAGTTGTTTTAAGCCCGCTTAAAAATAACTATGACATTGCTATACCTATAAGTGTAAACTCAGCTTTTGCTAGACAAAACATTTGGCAATAAACATTCATGACTCAAACTATAAAACAGATTTTATTACAGCCGTAACACTATTACTATCACCTGGATCCGAGCATTATTTGCATGCCCTTAAAATTAGAATTGTTAAACGCATCAAACACCGTACTAGCGGGATGCTTTATTACCAAATAGTTAAACTCCTAAATGGTTGAGTATGCGAGAGGCCCATCTTTACTACTGTAAAGTAATTAACTAAATTAATGATAGCCACTTTCAAGATTTATACTGTTGTGACTATTAAAACTTTGTTTTCGATAGTGACCGAAATCAAGACCGAGAATGGAAGACCAAGACGAAAGTGCAAGGCTAAACATAAAACTTTAACTTCCTTTGTAAATAGGATATATCAGAATATTTATTAAAACTTTAGTATATGTTTTTAACGGAACAAAACATTTTGTGTGTTTAATATTTCCAGCTTACCCTACTTATTTTACACACCAAATATAAAAAGCTAGTAAACTTTACCATTGTATGTAGTTGTAATATTCTCGAAGTAACAATTCTTTACCGATATCTGGTTAACACATGGTTGATAAGAGTGAAGCAATTTTTTTTTTATATTTTTAATTTCTTCGGGTATTTTGTACGATTTTTGGTTATTGTAAAATGAAGTTTAATATTAAGTTTCATATTAATTAATTTTTGATCACTTAAATTTTTTTCCTATAAACCCTTAAAATATTTTCAAAACGATAACAAAGTGCCAAATTCACGCTCTGTCAAACACTATTCTTTAGACTTTCTAGAGAGCTCTTCATTATCATCTTATATTATTATTAAATTATAATCTAGTATGTCCACCCATATTTTCAAAATAGTATACACGTTTAATTTTTTTCAATTTTTAAAAATTTTTCCAATTTCAGTGTGTCAAGTTTTCTTTGAAATTTATTTAATATTATTCTCTGAAACCATGTTCTGGCGGTGTAATAATATCCACTACCACATATCGTCCCGTGGATGTCGTAAGTGGCGACAGAGGGAACTTAAACAGGATAAGGGCAGCGTCTTCCTCATAACAACTCAAAATTATAAAAAGCTGCGGTTACCAATTCGCCTGCCATGCGTGGTAACCATGACAACTCCCCCCCTGCCTATGAGGCAATCTATGTACAGCCTGTGTTCCGCGGTGAACTTTTGTAGGCTGTAATGGATAACTTATAGAGGCTTAACAAGTGTACCTAAATTATTTTAAGTCATGCATGTAAGATTTTTTTTTGTAGAATGGGAGCATTGAGCTGCCATTTTATGCTTGTATACTGTGAGAGCTTGGTCATTCTCCGGTCGAGCCATCTCATTCGTTCTACAACCATAATATAGCTGCAGCGTGGCTCTACCACGTTAAAGATATAAGTCACGGTTATTTTAGTTAGAGTATAGATCAAAAACAAATTTAAAACAGCAATTACTTGTACATCAAGCTAATATCTCTATTGCATTCTCCGTTGAACGTAAAGGTCAACGCCAAACCCGAACTGCCAAATATTTGATCCTCGTTGAAACATGCCTTTTGTCAATAACGTGTAACAATGAATTGAAAGGCTTTGTGAACGCGATGGTTGGTCTACAACGCTTTGTTGTTAAAATAATAAGCTGATATTCATGTGGTGAATGTCACTGCTAAATTTTGATAAACATACAACATTGCATAAACACTCAAGCCTGTTACCAAGAGGGGTAGGCAGGCCTACGTGAACATGCTCGTCGGTTAAGGGTATACTTAATTTGGCTCATTTTCAATCAACTTTCGCCTAGGACGTCCCTTTCTGACTGTGTTGTTCACTTTTGCAACATAAATTTGCTTTGTCACTCTTTCGTCATTCATTCTTTCTACATGACCAAACCACCGAAGCATTTCTGTCTTATCCTATTTTTAAAATCATCTTGTAAACTGCACTCTTTTCTAATCACACAATTTCTTACCCCGTCACTCAGATTCAGCTCTAACATACTTCTTAACGACTGCGTATCTACTGCGTTTGTTCTACTCTCGTGCTTCTTCTGTCACACTCAACTTTCACTACCATACGTTATAGTAAGGACTAACACAGCATTGTGAATTGCCATACGTGCCTTTTTTACACATTTACTCTATTTCCTCAGTTCACCCATCGTTATCATATCTCCCATCCCTGCTAAATACGCATCCCAAATATGCAAATTCACCTACTTGCTCGATGAACTCCCCTTTTATTCTTATTTCACATATCGTTTTACTTTCTTATCTTTAAAACACCATAACTTTCGTCTTACTTGCGTTCACTTTATACCCCTTTATTTAACCTGTTCATTAATGTAACTTTCATTTACAACTCGGCCGCCACCGACGCAAATATGACTTGATCATCGGCGTAACTAAAGGCATTTGACGGTTACCTAACCCATTCTTAACCGGCATTCTTCAACTTCCAAAATTTCCAAACAACTATTCATAAATAGGTTAAACAGCTATGGAGAAGCCACACAGCCCTGTCTGACACCTTTATGGATTCCAAACCAGTCAGAGTAGACCCCATTGATCCTAACGCAAGCACTAGAGTACCTTTAAAGGGACTTTAATGTCTGTATCAACCCGGCGCTCAACCCAAATGAGTTCAGTGTTGGCACATCAACACACCGAACACATCCTTGTCAACTCTGTCATCAACCTTTTCTAAGTCCATGAACACGCAAACAACTTTTTGGGCTTTGGCCAAAAACTTCTCCGCGATCATGCGCCTGGAAAAGACTTGACAAAATTTTGTATATTGATTAAACTTAATAATCATGTATATAACATTTGATTTAAAACACCTACCTCTTTTTATCGTAATATTCATATTGTGCGTGATAAAATAAACTTAAAATTGTAGTCAACAATTATCTCGTGCTCAGCGATGAAGGAAAGCATCGTGAGAAATCCTGTATATCTGAGAAATAAGAAAAATATGACATGCTAAGTTCGCCAACACGCATCACAGAAGCGCGGCGGACACAACATTGCCCTAAAACCCTTTTTGAAATAAGAGGAGGCCCATGCCCAGCTGTGAGACATATTTAGGCTGTAACATTAACTTTTTTTACTTTTATTCATATTGTTCTAATAGTGGATTGCAATAAATTAAAATATTTTACGAATTCGTAATAACTTTAACTTTTTGATTCAAATTTTATCATACTTTTATAATTTCTTAAATAGAATATTATGTACGTAATCTGTACGTGCTCCCTTTTAGAACGAAAATTTAAAACGTTATCTTTTAAAACTTACTCGTAAGTGAAAAATGAACTTACAATCCACCTGATGGTAAGTGGCTACTGTGCAGGCCACGGACACCTACAAACAACTTCAAACAAGGATATCTCTATCGTCTTTGACGCAGTTTTCTGTCACCAGTTTGGGCTCTTCACGCCTAGCGTAAACTTTTTAACTCAAACATAAATATCCATTTGGCATCAGTCGCCTCTTACGACACCCAAGGAATGCAAAAAAATAGGGTAAATTAATAATCTTAAATAAACATTTGTTTACTTACTACCCACAATTTTATAACCTTCGCTTTCGCCCTAAAAGAATTTCATATTTATTATTTTTATCTTGAGACGGCACTTATTTTAGGTATTTAGCGTAATTCAACTAAAGCCAGGATTCACATTTAAACTCAGGAACGCAAACTTTCCCATAATTAATCAAGCGCACTCAAGTTCGAAACAATTCCTAGACGCGCTTTGAATGCAAGCTGTGCTATTCGCAAATGGGACTAATCACTTAATGCTACTAGGTTCATCGAGAAGTTCTCCGTCTGTGAAATATTGGGAAGTTTGAGAAAGATGTAACTTATTGTTACAGTTCTACTATCGGTTCCATCTGTTGATTTCTTAACATTTTGCATAATACTGTTAGCTCATTTTCAAAATATAACTGATTAAATAACCATATAATACTAGCTAACTTGCCGTGTAGTGGCGGTTAAGAATATCCACTACCCCATATCTTCCCGTGGGTGTCGTAAGAGGCGACAGAGGGAGACAGGCAGGAGATGGGCAGCAGCGTCTTCCTGATGACAACTGTGACGTAATAAAAAACTGCGGTTGCCAACCCGCTCGCCAAGCGTGGCAACTATGGCAAATACCCTCCAATGAATAAATACACAAACAGACGGCCCCCAGTCCCCGGCGGCCCCGCTATTCCTGGCTACGGTGGCGACCATGGTAACGGCGGGGCAGGGGGTGCTAAGAATCTCCGGTGGAGGTTCGGTTGCCACCTACGACGACTCGACCTGGCAACATATAACGCACGCACCCTGAGGACTGACGAGAAGATACTGGAGCTGGAAGAAGAGGTAGACAAGTTGCGCTGGCATATTATTGGATTATCCGAGGTCCGAAGAGAGGGGGAGGACACGGCAATCCTCGAGTCCGGCAACTTGTTCTATCACCGGGAGGGCGACCATCTGTCCCAAGGAGGTGTCGGATTTATCGTCCACAAATCTCTCGTCAACAACGTTGTAAAGATTGGGAGTGTGTCGACGAGGGTCGCGTACCTGATACTCAGAATCACCAAACGGTATTCGCTGAAGGTCATTCAGGTTTACGCACCAACCTCGGCACATCCCGATGAGGAGGTGGAGGAAATGTATGAGGAGATTTCCAGAGCCATACATTCCTCCAAAACCTACTACACGGTGTTGATGGGAGACTTCAACGCGAAACTGGGCACAAGAGAAAGCGGTGAGCTGAAGGTAGGGAAATTTGGAGTAGGGCAACGGAACCGAAGGGGCCAGCAGCTGGCCGACTTTATGGAGAAAGAGGGACTCTTTATGATGAACTCTTTCTTCCAGAAGCGGCCCCACAGGAAGTGGACCTGGTCGAGCCCCGACGGTTCGACAAAAAATGAGATTGACTTCATTATGACGACCAGACGCCAACTGTTCAGTGATGTCTCAGTGATCGCAAGGGTGAAAACTGGCAGCGATCACCGAATGGTTAGAGGCACACTGAACCTAAACGTTAAGTTGGAGAGGTCTCGTCTATTGAAGTCAACGCTCCGTCCCCCTCGTGCTCTAATCCAGAATCCCGAAACCTTTCAGCTCGAGTTACGTAACCGCTTCCAGTGCCTAGAAGATTGCAATGCAGTGGACGATATGAACGACAAGCTCGTGGAAACTGTCCATGCGGTCGGAGCTAAGTTCTGCAAGACCCGCCGCAGAAGAACACAAAAACTCTCCGATCACACTCTTAATCTCATGGCTGTTAGACAGGAGATGAGGCTGCAATCGTCAACAGATTTGACAGCATACAGGCAACTGAACAGACAGATCTCCAAATGCATACGGCGAGACTTACGCAACTTTAATACTTCTCGTATTAAAGAAGCGATCGAGCGGAACCAGGGCTCCAAAGTCTTTGCCAGAGATCTGTCTGCCAGAAAGAGCCAACTGTCAAGGCTGAAGACTGAGTGTGGCAACATCGTTTCCGGGACACCTGAGATTTTGAGTGAGATTGAGAGGTTCTATGGGCAGCTGTACACATCATCGTTGGAGCCACACGCAAGTGTGAGTAACGATCCAAGAGCAAGTCTTATCCGACACTATTCCGATGATATCCCGGACGTCAGTCTAAGCGAGATTAGAATGGCTCTCCAGCACCTTAAAAACGGCAGGGCCCCAGGCGAGGATGGAATTACAGCGGAGCTTCTGAAAGCGGGTGGAACACCGGTACTTGAAGTCCTTCAGAAGCTCTTCAATTCCGTCCTCCATGGTGGCACTACTCCAGAGGCGTGGAGCAGAAGTGCGGTGGTCTTGTTCTTTAAGAAAGGCGACAACGCTCTCTTAAAGAACTACAGACCGATTTCCCTTCTGAGCCGCGTCTACGTGCTGTTTTCGAGAGTCATTACGAATCGTCTCGCATGCAGACTTGACGACTTCCAGCCTCCCGAACAAGCCGGTTTTCGAAAAGGCTTCAGTACCATAGACCACATACATACCCTGCGGCAGATTGTACAGAAGACTGAAGAGTATAATCTGCCACTTTGCCTGGCGTATGTGGACTATGAGAAAGCCTTTGATTCCGTCGAAATTTGGGCGGTGCTACAGTCCCTTCAGCGGTGCCAAGTTGACTGTCGGTATATCGAAGTGCTGAAGTGTTTGTACAGTAGGGCTACGATGGCTATCCGAGTACAGAACCAGAGCTCGAAACCTATCCAACTGCAGAGAGGTGTAAGACAGGGTGACGTTATATCCCCGAAACTCTTCACCGCTGCATTGGAAGACGTTTTCAAGCTACTGGACTGGAAAGGATACGGTATTGACATCAATGGCGAGTACATCACTCACCTTCGATTTGCCGACGATATAGTCCTTATGGCAGAATCGCTGGAGGACTTAAGCACTATGCTCAATGACCTCAATAGTGCCTCCCAACGGATAGGTCTTAAGATGAACATGGACAAAACAAAGATCATGTTCAATGTCCATGTCAGACCTATGCCGGTAGTTGTTGGGAGCACTATGCTCGAAGTTGTTGACGAATACGTTTTCCTGGGACAAATAGTCCGACTAGGTAAGTCCAACTTCGACCGAGAGGTCAATCGACGGATTCAACTCGGCTGGGCAGCGTTCGGGAAATTACGGCATATCTTTTCGTCAGGTATACCTCAATCTCTAAAAACTAGATTGTACAACCAGTGCGTGTTGCCAGTGATGACTTACGGATCTGAGACATGGTCCTTCACTGCTGGCCGTATGAGGACGCTTAAGGTCGCTCAGCGAGCTATGGAGAGGGCTATGCTCGGAGTTTCTCTGCGTGATAGACTCAGAAATGAGGATATCCGCAGTAAAACCAGAGTGACCGACATAGCCCAACGGATTAGTAAGCTGAAGTGGCAATGGGCCGGCCATATAGCTCGAAGAACCGATAACCGATGGGGAAGAAAGGTTCTCGAGTGGCAGCCTCGTACCGGTAGGCGTAGTGTAGGGCGACCCCCACTAGATGGAGTGACGACCTGGGAAGGCATGCAGGAAGTCGATGGATGCAGGTGGCTCAGGACCGTGCTTTGTGGCATTACTTGGGGGAGGCCTATGTTCAGCAGTGGACTTGTGAGGGGCTGTAATGATGATGATGATAACACTAGCTGGTCCGGTAGACTTTGTTGACGCCTTTCGGTAGGAAGTACTTTTAACAGCGTAAATATAAAGTTTATTAATAACTGAACTACAACAACTCGGAAGCAGATCTATAGTTCGGGATGTGGTTAATAATAATATTAATAAGACTGCCTCGTTGGTCTAGTGGTTGTATTAGTGCAACTGCTGATCATGAGGTCCTGGGTTCGAATCCCGGGTCAGGCCAAAAAATCAATTATTAAGTTCTTACTCAAGAAATTCTCAGTAGCTGTTCCGAGTCAGGAAGTTGGCAGTATCTCACCCCCAGCCTCGGAAAGCACGTAAAGCCGTTGGTCCTGCGCCTGATCTCTCTCCGATCGTGTCGCTTTACCATCCCATCGGATTATGGGAGTGAGGGAATAGAGAGTGCGCATATACTTGGGCACTATAATCCTGTCCTGCGCCGATGGCTAACCTCCGTTGAGGTTGGCCGCCGTGATCGAAATTCGGTCTGGGGGACATTATTATTATTCCTGGGGTATCTATATAATTTTCTCACCTGGTTGGGTTCTATAAATATATAATTATAAATTAAAATGAAAAGATAAATATACATAAATATCAATAAAATAAAATAAATACAAAAACTACATAAATAAATAAGATCCAACCAGATGGGAGCCCTCGGCAGGGGAGACCAAACGGCCGAGGGTTAGGGGGAAAGGGAAAGAAACCGGCGGACGATGCGGGCGGTATCGAGGAGCACCGCCTTCTGCATTTGAGCCCGGAGCGGTCCGTCACGGAGTCCCAGTCGCCTCAGATGACCCGAGAGGCTGACTGGGATTAGCCCATTCGCAGAGACGACTACAGGAATAATTTCGGTCGGCATACCACCCCACATGTCGGTCACCTCGTGAGCCAGGTCCAGATATTTTCTTCGTTTCTTTGTTTCCGCTTTCAAGAGGTTCTCGTCATATGGAATGGTAATGTCGATCAAAAATATCCATGACTGTGCCCGGTCCATCAGCACAATATCAGGCTTATTCGTAAGAATAGTCCTGTCTGTGATGATGGCCCGGTCCCAGTAGAGCCTGCGGTCATCAGCTCCTTCCGGCAATTACTTCGGTACCACGAGACCGCATTTCAGAGCGAGCTCCTGGTGTAGAATTCTGGCTACTAGGTTGTGCCTGTGCAAGTACTCAGAGTTAGAAAGCGCCGAACAACCGGAGATGACATGCCTAAGTGACACTCCCCGGGATGGCAACAAGCTCGACAGACGTCGACAGTGCCATCCTTTAGGATGTATCTCCGATAGTTGTTGGTCAATCAATGGTAAATGGTAAAATCAAGGTACAGTCGATCTTGTACAGCTCGAGGACCCTCTTTAGCCATGTATGGGGCACCGAGTCAAATGCCTTTCTGTAATCTATCCAGGCGGCGGAGAAGTTCCGACAGTTGCATTTCACCACTTTGCCAATGACCGCGTCAATGAGGAGTGGTTCCTTGGTTCCACGACCGCCGCCCCGACATCCATTTTGAGCGCGCGACATCACCTGATTTGAGTCCAGGTGACGAGCGATTCTCGCGCTCAAAATGGATGTTAGTGTCTTGTATATGGTCGGTAGACACGTGATGGGGCGGTATTTGCTCGGGTCTGTGTCACCCTGCTCTTTAGGAACCAAATAAGTGATCCCAGTAGTGAAGAGGCTCGGGAGCGACTTCTGGTTGAGAGCCTCTTGAAACCGTCGGGCGAGCACAGCGTGACACACCATGAACCCCTTCAGCCAGTAGTGATGCAGCCCGTCAAGCCCCGGACTTTTCCAGTTCGGGGCCCTACGAACCGCCTCAGCTACGTCATCCGGCGTTATGATGACGGGGTCCATGGGCGTAATACCCGCACACTGACTCGCCACAACTTCCGTGCAAGGGTCCTCGTTATGGTTTACGGGCTCTGACCACAAGCTGCGCCAGAATGCGACCGTGTCAGCCTGATTTGGTGCTGGGCCCGTTCCACTTACTATTGGTCGCTCCAATGATTTATAGAACCTCTTCTGATCACTCTGGAAGAGACGATTCTAGTTGAACCGTGTTGATCTCTCGGTATATCGCCTAATCCGCTTTCCCCAAGCAGCGATTCTTTGCTTCAGGTCGTCTATGCGCTCCGTCAGTTTTTGCATTATATCCGGCTGGGACAAACTAACATTTGTCCCAGCAAACGCCATCCTGACGGTGAGCACAATCCTTGGCCTGGTATTGCCTGACCAGAAGCATATCAGTTTGCCGATGAGGGTCCTAGCCTTTGCGATACATTCTTCAATTCTTATTCTCCAGGCTGGGACAGCACTACTTTGTCCAGTAGCGCGTCCAGCCTTGGAAAATTTGGCGCCTATAATACGGCAGACTGCCAGTGCGGCGCCAAAAAGAATTGAGTCCGTCTCGCAAAGGTCCCGGCTCGCTTCCAAATAGGTAACCAGCATTGGGTTCAGAGCCCTCACGACAGCCCGATTCCGCTTGCTTAGGGCTAAGCGGAGAAGTCGCGGTCGATTTTCGAGAGGCGTACTGCGCGTTTCCACAATCGCCTCTTCCAATGTACTCCTCATTTGCTCTAGTTCCAGTTCCTGGGCGACTATTCCATCATCGTCTGAATCAACCACAACTGGCGTGTTCACGGCGGCATCCACATTTGCCGTTTGCTCAGCAAGTTGTGGCGCCGCATCCTCAGCCGCAGCATTTTCACCCGATGAAGGAACAGCCTCACGTCGTAGCCGTTCGAGTTCGGTAACATCAGATGTATTTGAGCGCAAGATATACCGAACTCGGTCTGCCAGGTTTTGCTCAGTGACGGTTACAGATGGCTCCAGCTCAGCAAAAATTCGATGCATCCCTGCCCGATACGCAAAACCTCCAGTTTCTCCCCCTTTCGCCCTAAAATACGCCCGAAAAGCGTTGCTGTTCATCTGGGTTGTCCAACGCATGCGGCGTACTCCACCAGAGGCGGGTGCCGATTGCTGGGCCCGCGAAGACCCTGCCGACACCAAGCCAGCTGGTGGGGATGATGGATGCAATCGAGGGGCTGCTGGGTTGTCGTGCAGCACCTCGCGCTCGGCTGGCGGTTCGCATGCTGTCGCGTCCAGCGCCAGCTCCAGACGCGCCCTGGCGACCTCCAGACAGCGGCCCTTTGCGCGTTCTATTTAATTACATCATCCATTTTCAGGGCGTCATTTAGCGGGAGACGCCCAGACCCGGCGCCGTTTCATGGTGAGGCCATGTGCACAAGCGGGCTTTTGCACCTTCAATTTTTGCCGAGGCACGGCACTAACACCACTTGGCAAGGTGCTGACTGACTGCGCTAACGTAGCGGTTTTGTCACATAACCGTTACGTCAGCGGGCGATGGGGTCGTCACTTCCCTACGCCTGCTGACTGACTGCGCTAACGTAGCGGTTTTGTCACATAACCGTTACGTCAGCGGGCGATTGGGTCGTCACTTCCCTACGCCTTATTATTATTATTATTAATAATTATATTAAAAACTTGACTACACCTATCTAATCCTATTATAGTATATACGAGGTACTTTCCTGACAAAACAAATGTTATCTTGTGTAAATATGACCTCAATTGGTTTAGTTGTTTAGGATTTACACGATCATTAACACACACACCGATTATAAATATAAAGATATGCTTCTTCGGGGTACGGTGGCAGTATAAGAAAATCCGTCACCCCATTCCGTCCCATGGTTTTCATAAGAAGTGACTACGGGATATGCCAGAAACACCATATGGTTTCCAACAGATATAAGCTTGTGACGTAACAGTGATATAACCTTCTTGAACGAGTAACAGCGTCAAAGTTGCGAGAGTTCTAGTACAGCTGTGGCGGCGCTGCCGTTGCGCCACAAGCGAAACAGATCGAAACCTAAATCGCGCTATCAAAGTTCCGAGTAAAAACAGTATATAAAGAATAGCTCCGAACTACCACACGCGCTTCCTTTCACCCAAGTAGGGTGGTTTACGGCTTAAACATCTCTCGCTAGATCATTAAGCCAATTCCAAAAGGTGGTGTTTAGTGGGTAAAAGTCTGGGGTTACCTTATTTGCATCGGGGATAAAAAAAACTACCACACAGGGCGTTGGCCGCTCCCCGGGTAGAACACCTTGGCCGGAGGGAGATCTCTCGTTTTCCTTCCACGGTCACACAGCGATCTGCCAAACGTAACGATTAAGGGCAATCCTTCTTACGACTTGTGAGGCCCATATTAAGCAAAGGACTTTTACGAACTGATGAATATGTATGTATGGTTACTCGTATTACGGGTTAATCAAGTGTAGGCAGACCGTTAATAGATGGAGTTACGGCCTAATGTGGTCTATGTTTGGCACTATATTATACACTATTTAAAATAGGACATAATGGTAATTATTGATAATACAAATAAATACATCATCATTCACCTGAGTCACCTGCGTCGATCGACTTTCTGCATGTCTTACCAGGTCGTCACTCCATCTAGTGGGGGGTCGCCCTACGCTACGCCTACTTATACAAGGCTTCCACTCGAAAACCTTTTTTCCCGATCGGTTGTCGGTTCTTCGAGCTATATGGGCAACCCATTGCCACTTCAGCTTACTAATCTCTAATAATAAATAAATATCTAAATGAAACTTTCACTATTGCAACACATCACTAGTAAACTACTTAACATAGGCTTCTCCCAAAAAATTTAAAAAAGTCACGATCCTGGCCAATCGCATCCTTCCACTACTGCTACTCTCATCAAGCTCACTTCCTCAGTGGAGGGCTACGCGCTTGCCGGTAGAAGACTGCCTCTTGCAATTTTTTTTACAATATATCATTATACTTAATATTGATCTGTAAAATGAATGTTTTTTGTTCGTCCTGCACGCTTTCCTATATTATTCATCTTATTACGAAAAAAATTTAGTGAATCGTTGAGGGTGCGACCTCAAATACTTTTATAATATAATATTCCGTATTCTTCTAACAAATAAATAGAAACGAAAATAAAAATAGATAACAACCTACTTACGTTTACCTTTTTACGTGATAAAGCTATGTCACAGATATATTACTGGTATAGGTAGCACGTATGTGTCGGCTCGATTGGGAAAGGAGCACGCTCTCACAGAATACCAGCATCAAATAGCAGCTTAATACTGCTGTATTTCGTTTGGTGAGTGTAGAGAACCGGGGACCGTTTTACTGGAAACGAGGCATACCACAAAAATACATAAAAAGTGTCACATCTAAGCACAGACTCTGATATGGGTGCCATACACGGCTGTGTTCAGGTCTGAAGGATAAACCAGTAAAATTACAGGCTGTGGAAGCATTTCATCTTAGTCTTCAGATACCGCAATTGTAGCCCTCTTTGCTGGTAGTTTGCTGTAGATATCCATGAACTTCATTTTTATAGGATAAGGTGACAAATGAGCACCCAGTCCACCTGATGGTAAGCAGTTGCTGTGGCCCATAGACGTCCACATATATCCTCGATATCGAATCAAAATGCAGATTCGTTGTCAACTACCGGTTTCCGGTTCTCTACACTCACCATACAAAACACAGCTAGTTAAGCTGCTATTTGACGCTGGTATTCTGTGAAAGCGCGGTCCTTCCCCGGTCGAGCCGACCCATTCGGTGCTACAACTATACTACTAATATAACTGCAGTATGGCTCTACCATGTATGAAAACTTAGTAAGCATGCAGAATAGAAGACTGCAGTAAACACTTGCAGGTGAATTGTAAATGAGTTTGTAAAATCAGTGTTATAAAATAAATGAAGAAGAAAGAACACTATAACAAATACTGTGAATACAAATAGTAAGATATTCCCATATAAATTTCCTGGAATAAAATATTAGTAACGTATACGTGCCCGACTTCGACTTCAGTCCTCTCCGGAGAACACGCGCAATGGAATAAAATGCCAATATTTTTGAGAGCTTTATGAAAATTTAAGTGAAGTCACTACTCAAATAAAAACTGAGTGAAAATTCTATGAGTACTTTATTTTAAGATTTTAACTGAAACTTTTGACATATTCGATCATGCTCTGCATATAATATAAAAAATAGGTTGGTAAAAATGTATTTTAATATGCTACACTTCATTTTAATTGTACGTTTGCTGTTTGTGACCTACAATCATTCTTTGTATTAATGCTTCTTCCTGTTAACGTGATGAAATCTTTTACTTTAATTATTCTTATGCCCATTTTAGATTTCACAGAAGATTATGTTTATTCTTATATATATATATATATATATATATATATATATATATTACTTTCCTTGTTTGCGTATAGTATTATTGGACCGTGTAGTGACTGTGGAAGAATATTCATTACCTCATATTGTTTCATAGGCGTCGTAAGTGGCGACAGAAGCAAACTGAAGCAGACCATGGGCAGCAACAGATTATAAAAAATTGCCGTTACCAACCAGCTTCCCGAGCGTGGCAACTATGGCATAATCCCCACTAAGTAATAATTTATGGGGAGGCCAATGTTCAGCAATGGACTTTTGTTAGGTTGTAACTCTTAAATATAATCCACTTAAAAGTTGTTGTTAAAGGTTTTTCAAATGTATTTCATTCCCTAAAACTAATTTTGCTCGGGTAGAGTATTATCCAGTAGGTAAAGCTCGTGAGCGTACACCATTAAAATACGATAAAGGAGCCCGTGTATGTATGTATGACAATTCAATTTGTGCCCCAATAATATCGGCTTACAAATAATGGACAAAGAAATCCGACGGTCGTGAGCAACCTTCATATTATTGTTCAAATTAGGATACTGCGTTGATGGCGACGTATTGTTGTCACTTATTAGTTCCTGACTTCAAATCCAAATGAAAGCCAATATTTATGGAGCTAATCGATCGCTGTAAATTTCATTGTACATGAGCAGCCCAGGTTCAATCACCGCCAATACTAATAACATTGTTAATTGTAATTTTAAGTACTGATTTATCATGTGTTCGGCGGTAAAGGAAAACATTGTGAAGAAACCTCCATGTCCGAGAAATAAGAAAAAAATATTTCGAAGACACGTGAAATTCGCCAACACCTCCTAAAACCTCTCAGAAATCACAAGAGCTCTGTGCCCAGCAGTGGGACGTATACAGGCTACGAGTAACTCACGTGTTTATGACACAGAAAATAAGAAGCACGAGAGTAGAATGAAGGCTGTAGAAAAAATGTGATAAATAACGAGTATGTAGCGGTGACTAAAAAAGAGGGTGAGAAATTAAGTGTCAAGAGAAAAGTGTGTTTTTCAAAAAAATGTAACCAGAATTAAGAAAAAAATGCTTCAGTGCTTAAATACCATGCGATGCACATGGAATTTCGTTCAATCAACATTTACGACATTGATAGTAACATCATCAAAAAGTAAAAATATCAAATAACATGTTTTAAGTACTTAGAATAATATATATTATCAGCAAAATAACGAAATATTATTTTATCTGTAGCTCAATTTGAACACGCTGCGTGGATTCCCATAATAACACCGCCACCCGAGACGTATCAAAGCATAAACTTGGGGTAGTAAATTGCACCTCACCGCACGAATAATAAAAGAAAGGTCCTTTTTTCACATGACCACCGGACATGCGATTTTGTCACGTATGTGTTGGAACAAAATTCTAAGAAATAGTTTAAATAAATTTGACAAAGTGTACGTGAAACTAACCATTTATTCACCATATCCTTTAGTTTGTATTTGTGTAGTGAAGCATGTTCAATGCATGAGCAATGCTTCACTTATTGAATAAAACTATATTTACGGATTTTATTGCGTTTAATTAACTATTTAACTTATTTTTAATTCCCGACGTTTCGGGTGCTTTACAGCACCCATGGTCAAGGAGGGGAGGGACTGAGATGTATGACGTCCCAATGTCGTAGTTAGCCCGGATACGGCTTGATCGGACCAAAAATTAATATTCAAAAACTGAAGGAGCCGATGGTCCGTAGATTGGACCAAAAATTTATATTTAAAAACTGAAGATAGCCGAGCTAACTATGTCATTGGGATGTCAAACATCTCAGTCACCCTCATCCCACCCCTTGACCATGGTTGCTGAAGCACTCAAAACATCGGGAATTAAAAATAAGTTAAAATAGCTAGTTAAACGCGATAAAATCCGTAAATATAGTTTTATTCAATGTGTAGGGTTCGCGTCAATTTAAGAAATCATAATGCTTCACTTATCTTTAACATATAGTTATACATCTTCATCATTATCATTATTTAGCCCGTTAAAGTCTACTGCTGGACATGGACTTCTCCTGCTGCAGGGTAATGACTTTGTCGTATTCATCACGTTTGTGAGACGATTTGACGATCACATCACCAGGCGACTTTTGTCGCTTTTGTCCGTCGTCGGTCTTGGTATTTACGTCTGGATACGAGAGAGTATACCGTAGTAGGTTAAATACTCGATTATACTCGTATTCAAAAGCAAGTGACATAGTAAAACAGTGGCTTATCGTTTGGCTAAGGTGCTGCATAACGCGGTTCATAATTCAAATCGGAACAAATGTTTGTAGGGCATAAATTACAAATGTTTGTTCTGGGTCTAATTGTTCATATATACACTTTATAATGTAAAAGCCACAATGTTGAGTACCAATGATATTTTAATGAAGCGTTTAGCGTTATTATGCGACACGGGGGTAGTTCTATTCCATTACTCTCATAGCCCGACGCGAAGCTAATTTTATGAAGTCTGTGCTTTCTAAAAACAAGTTTAGATTTATTTCTTGTGTTAAAATTATAAATTATATTTTAGCTTTTTTTAGATTTAATTCTTCCTAGCCTAGCAGACGTTGTTAAGCCCTACCTGGTAGGTAGCACGATGAGTTTCACTCCGAATTCCCTGAGGACTTTTACAATATATAAATAAATTTTATTAACGACTCGACCACAGTGCCTATCTAGTCCAGATTTTTTATTTTATTTATTTATTTAATATTCTTTATTGCACACCATATATAAAAAAATTACTAATTATATATACAAAAGAAGTATGCAATGGGCGGTCTTATTGCTGATAGCAATTTCTTCCAGACAACCAGTGAATGGACAGGATTACACAAAAATTACAAGGGTAGGGCACATTGGTGTGATAAAAAAAAAGAATACACATTTCATATATATATATATATATATATATATATATATATATATATATACACATATACATACATACACATATATACATATATATATATATATATATATATATATATATATATTATTTAACTAAATGCAATCAATATACTACATATATATTATATTATATTATATTATATTATATTATATTATATTAAACGACTAGTGTGGGAGCGAAGTGCAAGGTAATGGTTCTTTACTAGTTTTTTAAAAACCGGTAGGGATGGAGCGCATTTGACTGCCAATGGGAGTTCATTCCATAAACGAACGGCCTGTACAGTAAAAGACTTGTTCATAAATTTACTAGTATGTAGTGGCATATACAATTTCAAGCTCTCTGCTGATCTCAAGTTACGCGAATGGGAATCACGAAGAAACACAAACCGATTTTTGAGGTAAGAAGGGTAAGAAGGATTAAAGAGAATACTATAGAGAAGATGAAGTATGTGAGCATTCCGATGAAGACGTATCGACAACCACTTGAGCTTAGTACGAAAAAGAGATACATGGTCATATTTACGTAATCCAAATATAAACCTTATACAGAAATTCTGAATTCGCTCAAGTTTATCAAGCTGAGCTTCGGTGAGATCTAGATAGCTGACGTCCGCATAGTCGAAAATAGGGAAAAGAAGGGACTTGGCAAGCACAGTTTTGGTGTATATTGGAAGAAAGTTACGTAATCTACGCAAGGAGGCTGCAGAGGCATAAACTTTACGGTGGATCTCTTTGATTTGATGGTCCCATGACAGATTTTTATCTATGTGAATCCCCAAGTTCTTCACTGAATCTCTGTAAGGGATATTAGTTTTATTAAATACAATTTGGGGTAGGTGATCAACTGATAACTTATTCAGCATTTGCGCGCTACCGATAATAATGGTTTGTGATTTAGCTGGGTTAACGTGAAGGCCGTATGCTTTACTCCACTCGAGAATTCGTTCGAGATCTGTATTAATGACATTGATAGCATTGGGGAGATCGTTGGGACAAGCTTTAGTATATATTTGCAGATCATCTGCATAAAGGTGGTAGGAAGAAGTTAAATTATTAGATATTGAGTTTATAAAAACTGCAAAAAGTAAAGGAGATAAAACGCCTCCCTGCGGCACACCAACACATACGTTACACCATGATGATAATGTATCATCGATGCGTATACGTTGCTGGCGCCCAGACAGGTAACTTCGAAACCAACCAATCGCTGTTGGAGATACGTTAAGAGAGCGCATTATACCAAGTAGGACATCATGGTCAACGGTATTAAAGGCATTACTGAAATCTAATAAACAAAGAATAGTTACTTCGCCGTGTTCCATTCCTAATCGGATGTCATCGGTAATGTTCACCAAAGCTGTGGTAGTACTGTGTCCAGGTCGAAATCCTGACTGTAAAGGATTAAGGAGAGAATTAGCACAAAGAAAGCTGTTGAACTGTATATAAACCAGGCGTTCAAGGACTTTTGATAAGAAGGGCAGTAAAGAGATGGGACGATATTCAGAAAAGGACGCAGGATTAATTTTCTTTGGGATAGGAATAACTTCAGCATTTTTCCAAGATGATGGAAAACTATTTGTAGAAATGGAGAAGTTAAGGATATGACAAATAATAGGAAGAATAATATCAAGAATAGGAAGAATCATATTACGACTGACACAATCACTTCCCACTGCATTGGAAGTAATAGATAAAACGCTCTTCTCAACGGCACAAGCAGTGAATGGTTTAAAAATAAAAGAGGAGTGACTGGGAGTGGGAATAGTTGAAAGAAATGTTAGTGTATTAGCCTTAGCAGTACTATCTAAGCAGGATGAAGAAGAGAAATGTTTATTTAAAAGATTAACGTTTAAATCATTTGTCGTTGGAGTATTCTTAGATTTCCCAACACCCAATGATCTAAGAAATTTCCAGACCTTTGCTGTATCCCCATTTTCAACTGACTTATGAATATGAAGGCGTTGAGCATCCCTACACACCTTATTGCAGTGATTGCGAATGTTAATATACTTTTCCCTATTAAACGCATTTGGGTTACGTTTATACTTAGCCTTAGCTATCGCTTTTTTATTAATAATATGTTTAATATCATCGGTAAGCCAAGGTGATGGACGATGTTTAATTTTGACTGCGCGTACAGGTGCATGAACATCATAGATTTTTATAAGGGCTGAAGTAAAGATTGAAACTTTACTATCTAGGTTATCTGCGTTAAAAATATTTGACCAGTCCCAAAGTAGCGCATCCTTTTGAAGACTGTCTATATCCATGCCACCAAAATTACGCTGCAGTAGAATTTTTGGTTTGAATTTGGGAGATCGGGTATTATAGGATAGAAAGATAAGGTCATGATAGGAGAAGGCATCGGCCGCATATTGGCCGTGCTTCGTGACTAAGTTGCAAGAGGAAACTAAAATAAGGTCAAGGAGAGAGGGATTCGAGTTTGGAAAATGATGCGTGGCATTTAGTGGTAAAATAGAGAGATTACTAGAATATACGATTGACTGAAGAGAAGAAGCCCTGGTATCTTGTTTAAGGAGGCACGTGTTAAAATCACCCATAATAATCGTGTGTGAATAGGAGGGAGTAAGCTTATCAATGATGTTTTGGAATGAGTTAAAGAAGTCAATACGCATAGAAGGGCAGTAATAAACACCAAGAAGAACTTTTGAGTGTGATAGTGTGGCTTCAATGAAAAGATGCTCACCGGCATTTAGCGGCGGTGGTTGTGCAGACATATCGACAATAGTGAAAGGAATGTGTGAACGTAGATAAATGGCAACACCTCCACCGCCACCTACTAAGCGATCGTTTCGAATTAATTGGAAGCCAGGAAGATTGTAACAGGTGGAGGGAAGATATGGCTTCAGCCACGATTCAGAAATAAGAACAGCATGTATATGATTACAATTAAAAGTCGTCAGCATATCGGGAAAGTGGGCCGGAATGCTCTGTGCATTTATATGAACAACGTTGAAGTTGTTAAGGACATCAGAAAACTGCGAGACAAGAAACTCTTAGAGATGGATGAAAGTAGAACTGCCACTATCACTTACCACAGAACCAAAACTGTCATCATTGGCAATGAAAAACATCTCACTTACACCAATTATATCGTTAATAGCTATTACAATATAATATATATATTTAAATTAAATGTCTTAAGTTATTAAAATAAAATTAACTACTAAATTAAATGTACTTCTTACAGCTAGGCAATCGTGTCCACCCACCAATCGAGTGTTATTCCAAATTACAACATAATTAAAAACAAAAAACAAAAAAAAAACTCATTTCAAAATCATATAATATAGAAAAAAAAAAACACAAATTGGTAATACCGCTACACAAATACAATACTTACAAACGTTTATAGTATTAAATCTAAGGTGGCAGAATTAATAAAGTTGTCAGTGTTCATATTACAGCTTTTGGCTGAAAGACTGGTAGCCGATGTGACCATAACTTACTAAAATAAATATTTAATAATCTGTGAAAAAGAAAGCAGCCGCTGCCACTGTCCGCCATAGATTACTGTATATAATATGTCTGCATATTTACTAATCTATGTGACTGCCACGGTGTTGTTGAAAAAGTATATACACAAAGACTATTAGTATTGTAAACATATTAATTTACTTTTACGTGCACAAGATTGAAAGAGTACTAATTAATAAACAATAATACCAATTAGAAATAATAATAAATAAGAATACTAATTAAAAATGTATATAAAACAATTTCTACACGTAATAGGGTCAATGTAACAGTCAATTCATGATGTGCTAAGGTTTAGAATAAAATAATTTACCTAGTTTCAAATAGTGTAAATTAATTGCAGCGGAACTTATCTAAATTGTAATTTAAAAGAATCATTGCATAAGTTACGTTTTGTGAAATTTACTGGCACTAAACGTAACAGTAACGTAATTTATTATGAATATGAGCCATTTTGATACACAAATATAGAATTCCTTATCAATTTGACTACAGCACCACCTATCGGGCTCTAGCATAGCTATAAATCGTCGTTTCGGCAGAACAACTATTGCGTGAATATGACCTTAATCAGAGAAGATACACGATCAATAACAGACGCACCAACGATTATATATAAAGACATACATATTATAAATGTCGCAAATCACAAAACGCATATCTAATAAATCAAAGTTTTATATTAATTTTTTATTATTAAATAATAAAACTGAATTTTTCAGTTATCATTTATTTGATAAAAGTGTGAAATATTTTTCTAATAAAAGCTGTTAATTAAATTGCTTTGCTTTCCAATTAGAAAATTCCTATCAAGATACAACTCGCATCCCCCACGAAAGCAATAAACCTCGTCAAATGCGACTTACCTAGAAAATGAACGAGCATCTCGAAGCCAAACCCATAAAGTGTCCGATCCACTGTTTAAACGCAGTTTAATGTCTGCAGCGTTAGCTTTGTCCAATCCGTTTAATTGAGAACGGTTTCAACGGGCCTTAATGGGCAATATATGACGATAGGTAACATTTGGATACAAAGCTTTCGTTATTTGTTCGCCACTAAAGATGTTAATGTTAGTAATAACTAGATAATACATAAATAACAGGGTAAAATAGCAGTTTAATGCTGCCGTGTTTCGTTTACTTTTTACTGGAAATGAGGTATCCTCAGCGGTGACAATGTATCAGCATTTTTATTTTTAATTGAGATAAATTTAGATGTCTATGGGCCAAAGCATTCACTTATCACCAGTTGGACTGTGCTGTCATTTGTTACTCTTATTCTGTATAAAAAAAGGATTAACAACTTTATTGAAGGTAACACTGATGCCAGTGTATTTGCATCAACATTGGTGTCAAACCGGAACCAGTGATTGAATAAACGAATGAATGATTTATATGTCACACACAACACAACGCATAATACCAACAAATTAAAACTAGTCAATATTACGGGAACGTAAAATGATTTTTTAAAAACTATTTAAAATCTATTTTATTTCTTAATACAATTATATTTATAACTACTTAATTAATACGTCTTGACAGAAGTCGATGTCAGAACGAAGTGCAGTGAAGCTCCCCCCATGAGCTCTGCCTGATACCTCATGCAACCAAAAGCGCTGACTCTACAGTTACTGGATACTGTCTAATGCTTTTGCAGCTCCCTCTAAGTACGAACCGTAACAACCTTATGGTCTTGTGGTTGCATAACTAACTACAAAACAAATAAAACAATTACAATATGCACACATAAATTGGGTTGCAGTAATGAAAAGGCATCCAACTCCGTATGGTGCTGTACCAGTGCTGACACAACTACAGCGCTGTTATATTCTCGGTGTGTTATATTTCTGAGCATTGTCGCATACATTTCTGTTAGGTACCATAAATAATAAAATAATAATCTTACCTACCTAAATAAACCATTTTATACGTGGTAGAGCCACGCTGCAGTTATATTAGTAGTATAGTTGTTGCACGAATGGGTCGGCTCGACCGGGGAAGGACCACGCTCTCACAGAATACCAGCGTGAAATAGTAGCTTAATGCTGCCGTGTTTCGTATGGCGAGTTTAGAGAACCGGAGACCCTTTTTACTGGAAACGAGGCATTCCATCTTAGTCCTCACAGGTTACAACGCACCTGCATTTTGATTCGTAATCGAGGATAGATGTAGATGTCTATGGGCCGTAGCAACCACCTACCATCAGGTGGACTGTGTGTCTGTGGTTGACTGGCCGGTTCAAACAAATTCAAAGTATTATTTGTATTTAATATTATTAGTTGGTGAAGGGAAATAATAACAGAGACTGATAGAGTTTTTACGATGCATTTGCAACGCGACGTCATGTTTTTTCAATGGTATGCTCTACTGAGCTATGATGTCAGTCCCAAAGAAGTCTATCTTTTGTCAGACTTTTGTGACGGCTTCAAGTTGTCTGTTTGATTATTTTCGATCTGGAATATACGAAATGATTATTTTATCGTGTATTGTGTTAAGATGTCGACCCTAAGTTTTTACCAGAGATTTTAAAATTAATCAATATTGTAATCAAATTATTGATTTTCGAATATCTTGCCCATTTAAAGGCGATTTTCTTATATTGCTTAATGTAAAATAAATAAAAAAAAGATGACTGCCTCGTTAGTCTAGTTGTTGTAAACGTCATTTATTCAATACACTGGCATCAGTGTAATAATCTAGTCATGCGTCCGAATACCGGGTCGGGCCAAAATCAGTTATTGGTTTTTTCTGTCAGTAGCAGCCTGGAGTCAAAAAGTTGGTGGTGTTTTGCCACCGTACCTCGGAAAGCACGTAAAGCCTTAGGTCCTAGGCTTGATTTCTCCCTGGTCGTGTCGGATTACAGTCTCATCGGACTATGAGAGTGAAGGAATAGAGAGCGCAACTGTGTTTTTGCATACACTTGGCGACTGTAATCTTTTCTTGTGCAGATGGCTAGTCTCCGTTATGACTGGACGCCGAATTTCCCGAAATTCGGTCTGGAGGACATTAATACTGTCGTACTCGTATCTGCCCTGTGATGGTGGCAAAAAATAATCCATCAACCAATACATTCGCGTGGGTACCGTTTATGGCAGATATCATCGTGGAAAATGCCAGAAAGTTCTCACCAATAGATGGCGTTCTTCCTATATTTTTTACACCTGACATGAAATAGCCATGGCGGTGAGTCAGCATCAAAGAAATAAAGTGTTTAGTCCTGCGATTGCCAATCCGTGTGCTGAATGTGGTCATTATGCGAAATACTTTCTTTAACAAGTGTGGCCTATATCCAGCATTGGACCCCCCGGCTAACGTGGAAGAAATATAACGAAGAAAAAATAGATAAATAGATAGGCTGGTTGTAAAAAGCCAGCATTTTTGTCAAATACAAATTTATATCATTCTATTTGAAGTACGCATTATATAGGTACAATTTGCAATTAAGATTCTGTCAAAGTACCGTTATTGCTATAGCCTATTAAAGTTCACTGCTGAATATGTTTAGCACTTCCCAATAGATTGCCTTATAAGGGGATATTTGCCATTACAGCCACTTTTGGCAAGCGGTTTGATTAGCGCAGTTTTTTTTATTTTTAGTCGTTATTGGTAAAACGCTGCTGCTCACCTCCTGATTTATTTTCCTGTGCAGCCTCTTACGAAATCCACGGAATGATATGGGGCAGTGGATATTCTTACACCGCCACTACATCAGTGATACTGCACGTTGTATTTAAGTAATATGTTTGTAATTAAAATAAAATAAAAACTTTAGAAAAATAACAAAGCTCTTAATCAATTTAAAACTATCAAAAGAAACCGCAACAAGACAACGTATTAAAAGAGATAAATCACAGCATCCCGGCAGTGTGAGCGAAGAAACGGAGCCTGCTCGTGAGACGCTATTTGTCACGATGACGTGACGTAGCGCATGTGTAGCGCCGTAGCATCGTAGCTGGTAGTAGCGTGGCGTGATTGTGTGTAGTGCATGAATCATGTCTACGTTTCAACAAGCTTTGCTACGAAATTCGTTAACACGAAGTGCAGCATATTTTTATTTTGTTATAATGCAATTTTTCCTTAACGTAAGGTATTTTTCATAGGGTTACAACGTTGTACTTTAATGCGATTTTTGTTGTATACAAAATTGTAACTGTCTTTACTATTTTCATAATATGTGACTGGTTAATAATAATTATTGTAATAGATTTTCGGATGTGTTTTACTGTCGGATATCGGTTAAATTAGAAATACGTTTAGTTACATAGATTATGCAGATAACAGTGTCTAATGTAATTAATGTAATATCATGTATAAGTAAAGGAAAAGAGCCTTTTCTTTTTAAATGCCCGATAACGCATCTGAAATTGCCTGGTGTTACGGTTGTTACTGGGCGACGGTAGTCACTCGTCATCAAGTAAGTCACATGCTCGTTTGCCTCCTAATATTTAAAAAAAAATCTTTATTTGATATAATCGTTATCTGTCAGTGAAAGTGTAACTTGACTGATTGAAGTCAGTATTCACACAATATATTTGTTTAGTCGAGTCGATATTTCGAACCGTATTGTAATCAAGTTATTAACAATTTTCAAAGCTCGGTAGCAGAGTTGTCTAAATGTTTGATCGCGGTTCTGCTGGGCCGTGGTTTTGAATCCCTCTCGGAAAGAGTGTTTATATAGGCTATATAAACACTTTTTCCACAAATAATTCTTCCAGATCTTTTTTCTTTTTTTAAGGCATTATCACCGCACTAGGATGTGGTGACATGTACCTTTTTATTTTGTTTATATATTGAACGTTGCACACGCTGACGCTATGTCCGTGTCCGTTGCGGTCGGGAATGCTCGGCTACGTTCGGGTTCCTTTCGTGACAGCCCGAGCGTCTCCGTTTTTAACACCCTGCCCGGCGGGAGATCTCCCCTTTTTCTTCCACGGTCACAAGGACTTTCTCCTGTATCATGGAGGCAGTTTACAAACATAAATTGCACAAGGACAAACATCCAAACCCGGAACAATTAATTATAGGCCATACAAACACTTGTTCCGTGCGGTATTTGAACCCGCGGTCCTCAATGCCGACACTCAATGCTACGAGTAAGTCATTTCGCCACAGTGCTGTTAAATGTGTATAATTATGCTTGTGCAATTTATGTATGTAAATCGCCTCGATTATACAAGAGGAAATTCTAGTTTGAGGATAACCTCTTTTTAAATTTATATTAGGGACAAAAATTACTTATATTCACTACATTATAATATGTTAGTTTAGTGCCAAAAATCATATAATTTAAAAGTGAAAAGTCTACCGGAAAGGCCAGATAGTATAATATAGTATAGATAAAAACATAAAAGAATTAAAAAAATCATAAAACATTAAAACTAAACTTCTCCGCAGGGGTGTTTTGAGGGTGGTAATTGAACTACCTCTCTTCTTTTTACAAAAGTAGTTTTACATAGATATCTTACTCGATAAATGACTTAGATACCGCAAAAATGTTTTAAGTTTTCTAGTGACTTAAGCAAATTCAGCAATATTTGATATAAATAAAAATCTAAATAAAATCTATGAGTGGTCTAGATCATATGGACTTATTATAAACCCCAAAAATGATTATATGCACCAGGTTTACTCGTAGCTTACTTTATTTTACTTCACTCCCAGCACTGATTAATGGCATCCAACATTTAAAAACGCACCGCAATGGAATCCAAAGAAAAAAAAATTCTCCATTTCCTGCTGTGTGTGGATGTGACGGGCAATTGCGTGCAACGGTTACGCAAACAGTTAATGGCTCCCACGCCCAGGAATACTCGAACTGTCCTTTTAACAAAAAAGGTGATCGATTGTTCGGTCGACTTAAAAATCAGCACTACTTCTTAGTCTTTTCTCAGTCGTCCCAAAAATCTAATGGATGACGTATATATATATATATATATATATATATATATATATATATATATATATATATATATATATATATATATATGTATGTTTTTATTATCTTTATTTTATATTAGGTATATTAACATAAAAATGAGAGTGCACAATAAATCTGCTTCTCTTTGAATCTGTCCAGTATCAGGCCTGCTGGAAGAAATTTCAATATGAAATAAGCAGTGCCTTTGTACAAAATATCTTTTTATTTTTATTGTAACATTACTTCGTGTGTACATAATAAAATAATTGAAAATAAAATTAAAATATATAACATAAAAGACAACACCTATAAATAAGTATGACTGTAGCAAATTTCCAAAGACTACTCTGACTTTGAGAAAAAAGAATTATACCAGATAGCGTTCATTATTATTTCATTATTAGTAAGTGTCTCTATCAATATTACAATCGTTCTAACCTACCCGTGCCCAAAGCGTTATAATAATTTAAGCCTTAAAACAAATGAAAACAATAAACGTAAATTTTCCAAGATCATCAACATCAATATTAAGAAAACCCCTTTCGCCATAACTCCGCGATCCCTTAATCACCATTAAAAGTTGCTTGTTTTGACGACAAGATAAAACGCGTTGGCAACATTAAGTTGCGAGTTTACAACTCATCACTCCTCGACGCGCCTGTTCAAATTCGGCGGCGTTAATGAGTACTGCTGGTGTGATTAAAATGTCATCTCAGATGCATGGCATTGTGAGTAATTAGGTCGTATTAATATTTTGGTTGAAGTTATTTTATAATATTTGAGAGACAAACGTGCATTCATCCTATGGTAACTAGTAAGTAGCTATTTACTCATGGACGCAAGCAAACAATTTCAAGCAAAAAAAATCTCTAATGCCGCGTGAACTAAGATGAAATGCCTCAAAAGCTGTAGATATTCTGAACTGCCATTAAAGCGGAACACCGCTGGGAGGTACAATTTTTAAAAAACAAACTAATATATTAAATGATTTAAAATTGTTACATTTTCTTAAGACTATTAGTTTATCGGAAACTCAAGTCTAAATTAAACAGGACCTACCGGATCCCGCATCTCATTTTGTATCTGTAACATAGTACCTAAGAGTATCTGTTATCAGAAATTTCTCACAAAACTATTTTAAAAATGGGATATTTGTCATCTCAGGCTTAGTCAGTAAGGATTTTATGTTATACAAATTCATAGAAAGTAATATAATCAATTAGTATTTAAAGTCATCTTCATTACAGACCTTCATAAGTCCACTGCTGAACATAGGCCTCCCCCAAGGAACGCCACAAAGCACGGTCTTGAGCCACTTGCATCTATCCAGTTCCTGTATGTTTTACCAGGTTGTTAGTCCATTTAGTGGGGGTCGCCCTACACTTCGCCTACTGGTGCGGGGCTGCCATTATGTATTAGTAAGCTGAAGTAGCAATAGGTCGGCTATATGGAACCGACAAACGATGGGGAAAAACGTTCTCGAGTGGTATTTAATGTAATAAAAAAATATTAGTGTGAGAGTGGATGTTCTACTTGATCTCTTGCTCAAGCAATTAATAGGACAACTACAATTCAACCATATCGTGAGACGTTCTGGTCACAATCGTTACTCTTCTTACTTAATGAGTTGAGTAATGAGATTTTCTCCAATATGCTGTCAATGTTTAAATAATATTTTGTAATTAAAAGGAGAGCTGTGTGTCAAGTGTGAAGTAATAATTTTCTAGGGAAATTAAATTTACATAAATTTATAATTTACATTGACTAAGTATTTTTTAATAAATTCATTTATTAAAATATTTTTAATGAAAATACTTATAATGCTATTAAACATTACTAATTTCCCATTTGATCTTTCTTGGGAAGCTTAAAATTCTTGTGTAAGGAGTGGTTTACGATAGTAGTCGAATGCGAATTCGAACCGACGACCTTTTGAAATCGCGGATCACACCCTGTCATTAAGCGCTTTATTATTTAATTATAAATATAAATTAATATTGTGTATTATTGTGCAGCATAATATTAACGATTATTATGGTATAAAACTGTAAGTTGCAATAGGGGTGGCAAATCTAAAAAATCTTACGGTTTTGACGGCCATCGCTCCCGATTAACGTTATCTGTCATCTCCAAGTATAGTAGGTATGTGGAAGTGTGTTTCCAACTCTAGGAAACAAAAGAAAATATAACATTACACTTACACTGGAACAATTAAATAGTTGCTGAAATAAGTACAAGGGCATTGCCCACCTAGACTCCTAGACAAATAACCCTACTATCTAGTTAAAATTATCTAAAATTCTAATAATATACGGAACGCAGTAGCAATTATATCAGAGTAAGGTTATGTCAACCTATAATCCTTAAGACACATCTTATTGCCAGTATCGTAGTTTATACGGCTCCGAACAGAAAACTCATTAGCACTTACACATCCCGTAAACTGAAATTTACGCGCGTGTAAACGTTACGCGCTAATCCGCGGCGGCGTAAAACGCGCGTTAGCGTTATCTTGCACGCGCTTCGCAGTCATTAGAAGTCAGTCGTAAGAACATGTTTGATTTCGATAAGGCGAATTATTTGTGAAATAACATTTAAATTCTATAATTATAAAGTAGAATTGATACCTATAAAATATCGTTGTAATGGAATTATAAATAGAAAACATTTTTTATATTCAATATTCTCTTTTCCACTCTACGATTTTTAATAAGTCATATAAATTTTATAAGAACCAATAAAATTCGATCTTTCCACTATCTAATCGTAGCGTCGGATCGTAAAGCTAGAATAAACAATGAATATCATCTCATTCGCTAGTACTCCCATTCACGCCAGTATAGTCTACTGTCTCACAATGAAGGGCACGAATAGATTACCATGAGTGAGGTTCTGTCAGAATTAGTAAGTATTATAAGTAATATGTAATATAGTAAGTATTATAATTTCTCCTGAGTAGTAGCTTTTGAAATATACGGATTATTGATTGTAATAGTCGCCATATTGAAAAAAATCAATCAATTAGGGAAACATCATACCGTATGATGTTGCGCCTAATTATGCATTGTAATATCTCTTTTTTTCGTTATTATTTTGCAGCCTCAGCCTCAGCCTCCTCTATTTTAAAATAATAGTGAGGATTTACCTAAATTAGCAAGCCCTATTGACGATTACGCGCTGTTTCCCGACGCATGTCTCGGTATTTTACGTTTAACGTAAATGAGTGATTATACTACGCTGCAGCTATATTGTAGTTGTAGTACGAATGGGTTGGATCGACCGGGGCAGGACCACGCTCTTACAGAATACCAGCGTAAAATAGCAGCATAATGCTGCTATGTTTCGTATGGTGAGTGTAGTGAACCGGAGACTCTTTTTTAATGAAATCGATGCATTCCACTTTAGTTCTCAAGGGTGAAAACGCGTTTGCATATATGTGTGGCGGTGCTGTCGTCGCACCGCAAGCGAAACATACCGAAGCCTAAATCACGCTATCAACATTCCGAATCATAAACAGCATATATAGAACATCTCCGAACTATCACACGGAGTGTTGGCCGCTCCCCGGGCAGAACACCTTGCCCGGCGGGAGATCTCCCCTTTTCCTTCCACGGCCACAGTGGTGACCATCCGACGTGATCTGAACACGCAACCAAACACCTTCGGAAACTACAACTTCAAGCCTTCATTATCCTCAAGAACCCCTACCATTCACTACTGAGAATCGTCTTCTGCAGTCTTCAGTTCCTGCAAGCCAGTCCAACTTGTCTTCATCTCGACTCACCGCAGATTTATAAGGCAGACTTCTGGCACTTGCTCCGGCACATCGTTCTCACCGGCATCACTTGCCAGTGCATAGTACGGCATGCATTACACATCGGCATATCATTCGCACCGGTGTCACTTGCTCTTACGCACACAGCATGCATTCCCCACCGGCATTAAGGACGCACCGGCAATCGGACTGCACTATCGACCACTAGTCTGAGCAGGGGGGTGATGTGGCGGCGCTGTCGTCGCACCGCAAGCGAAACATACCGAAGCCTAAATCACGCTATCAACATTCCGAATCATAAACAGCATATATAGAACATCTCCGAACTATCACACGGAGTGTTAGCCGCTCCCCGGGCAGAACACCTTGCCCGTCGGGAGATCTCCCCTTTTCCTTCCACGGCCACACATGCATAGTATTCTGTGATAGCGTGGTACTCCCCGGTGGAGCCAACCCATTCATGCTACCACCATAATAAAGCTGCAGCGTAGCTCTACTACGTACGACTTCCCTTTATCGCATCTTAAGAAACCCACAGTATTATGAAAATAATAATTTTAGGATTTACTGCATGATTTTAACGACTGAACATTGTAATAGATATTTATAATAGATACTTTGATAAAAATGCAATAGATAATAGTTTCAACTTTTGAAATCCTTTGAATATTGAAGAATAAAACAAAATCATTCGTCGAGTATTTCGAGATACATTTCATTCATTTTATTTCATTTATTTCAGCAACCAAGGCTCATATTTTGTTAGCACTACTATATAATATTATAACTACTATTAATATTATAACTAAACTATGTTAGTAGGTAGTAATTATATTGGGGCTGCAGGCTGTTCGAAAGAGATACCGCGGCTCCGGAACGTAAGATCACTGAAGGAACACGGATGGTTTTTAGTCAGTAATCCCTCCCTACGCCCACCAGATCAAGAATTTTCCACCGCAAAAGGTAGTAATTATTTTATTATATATGTGTGAAGTACAAAAAAATAAATACATTTATATTTATATGTGCCATTTTCTCACCAATCCACCCGATATAGCACTACAATGGCATATGTATAGGCAGTCCAGTCTGCTAGCAATCAATATCAGGATACTATTGTTGCTCCCCCACACCCTGCGCACCAGAGACGTGCACCTCTTGCGCATAGTCGCGTAAAAGCAGTCCACTCGTGCTTCCGCGAACATCCCTGATGCACTACAGAAGCGAGGCAGTCCCAGCAGCAACCTAAATGCGTTGTTGTATTGTACTAGAAAGGCGTTTTAAGCCTTTTGAGTATATCAAGCTCACAGGCTGCACGTGTAAAATGACGTGCAGTAAGCTGTAAATAGGGCTATTTTAATATACAGATACTTAATAACGAAAACGCTAACAAGAGGGTTCTTGACGTATAAGCTTTAAAATATAAGGAAAAAAATAAATAATAAAATGATGAAAACGACAAACAAAATCGCAAACCAATTAGTGCGTTAAACTTATTTTGTGCCGGCTGAAATTCAAAAATAAAATTAGGCGTCGAAGCGACGGGTCAAAGGGAGTCATCACTTTGAATCGGTCACGCGCCGACGCCCCGCCGATGGAACTTTGATGTGAAAGCTATTAAATTTTAATAATTTCCATTCTCTGAGTCAAATGAGCGGTACAATTTATAATTGTAACACTTGAACTGGCATATTACAAAATTAAAAACATTTTTAGTATCGTACAAGAATGCCTAGAGATCATACAGTACAGTAATCCGTAACATTTCTTTTTCGAAAATCATCAATAACACGTTCACCAACATGAATTGGGGCAGAACGGTAGACTTATTGTTCCACAATCCTATCATAGATTAAGGAATAAAATAATAAGAATAAAATTTGACGACTCCGTGACCCAGCGACATAGCAAAAAATCGAAGCGCACGAAACAGGTATTTGTCTAACCTACAAATAATTGTTCCGGGTCTGGATCTATTTCTACGAAGGATGTTGTCTTTGTGCAGTTTATGTTTGTAAACTGCCTCTACGATACGGGAGAAAATCCTAATGTTGGCGACACATTAAAAACTCTGCTATAGAATGTATATATCGGCTGTTTCTTTTTTTTAAACGAAAGTTTTAAGTTTTTTCGTCACGTCTTGTTTATATGTCTACTTGAATCCTAACTTGCAGGTTTTCTAATGGTTTTCTATTTCTAGAAAATAAAATATCGACTTTTATATAAAATGGTTCACACTAAAGCAAAATGCTTTTATTTTCTATTGAAAACGTAAGGGGACGAAAGAACTTCGAGTCTCTATTTTTATATCACGTTCAATATGTTTAGGATTATATACAATGGACAGTCCTACGAAAATTAAATTGCTTCTCCCCAAGGGCGCTCGTTTTAAAGGTCTTCATATGTCCGCGGTATTTTTTTTTTCTTTTAAAATATCGTATTACGTTTACACCGGTCTTTTATTTGTCTTATTATTTGTTATTGCTTTTATGTTCCCGTAATAAGGGAAACCTTAGAATGCAGGGTGAATTTCAACTTATTTTTTTCAGAATGTAAACAGACGTTGGATAGTATTTTAATGGGATGTTTTATTCGGAAAACAAAAACTTACTAAAAGGTTCTATACGAAAATAATATTATGTATTCTACTTGTTAATTAGGAAAACATAAACTTTAAAAACAAAAAATAAATGTTTCTTTTTAATAGGATAAAGGAGCTGTGGCACAGAAATTTACATCTATCTATCTTCAATTACGAATCAGAATTCAGATACGTTGTCACTCATGAGGACTAAGATTAGATTGGAGAATGTCTCGTTTCCTGTAAAAAGTGTGTCCTGTTCTCTACACTCACGATACGAAACACAGCAGTATTAAGCTTCTATTTTACGCTGGTAATCTGTGAGAGCTTCCCTGGTCAAGTCGAGCCATTCATGCTACAACCATAATATAGCTGTAGCGTGGCCGCGTAAAAGAAGAAGAACAAAACATATTTAGTGTTATAATTACTAAGCGGTCAACCACTGCAGAGTCTATTC
This sequence comes from Parnassius apollo, assembly GCA_907164705.1. Taxonomy (NCBI): domain Eukaryota; kingdom Metazoa; phylum Arthropoda; class Insecta; order Lepidoptera; family Papilionidae; genus Parnassius; species Parnassius apollo. The sequence goes on from CAJQZP010000295.1 coordinate 3,946,735, forward strand.
CTTCTAATGATGCTTTCTTCAGAGACACAAAAATCACAAATAAATATTATAAACATTATTCACAGCTGCCCTCAAACAGACATAATGTACTAATAATTAGCAGACGTCACGTGTACGTTTTAGTAGTATTTAGTAGTCGCAGTAGTAGTTTTGAAAGTTTGCATTGTGGGTAATAAAAATTTGCGATGTAATTGTTATATAATCAGTAATATCTATATTTAAATCGCTGTTATTCTTTTTTATTCATAGTATTGTTCATGTGCGGCTGCAATAATTGTAGTAATAGTAATTGTTTTACTTGTTGTTGCATATTCTTCCTTATGTTACCAACTAGAGGGCGCACTGAAAAACAGTATCGTGGATAACACCACGAAATTATGCTGAGTATAGTCCTTTTATACCAAATCCGAGATAAAAATAAAACACATAATAAATCTTTGACTGAATTGCTTACATTTTATTTAAGATTTAGTTTCGTTTTAGTCTGTAGTTGTTTAGTGCATAATATCTTTTGTAACATGTGTGTTGATGTTTGTTGTAATAAATAATTATTCTTTCTTTCTTTCTTCCTTTCAGACAAAAGACGTCCTATTATCGACGCTGGTGTGTCTTTCCTAGTGAACTGGTGTTGCGATTAGTGATGACGGGGATAGTGCTCGCAATTGAAGGAGGTGCTTTTCAAATTGGGTACAAATTTAGCTGATAATTTTTTTTAAATGTCTAAGCACGTGGTAAATAGGCCAGTTGAAATGGCAATAACAATATCGTTGGTGCCGGTCAGAATCAATCTCAGTTTGTTCGCGTACTTTGAAATTTTGACGCAAGCTTGTATAATAATGATGATGATAGATGATAATGATACGCTTACTTACTTACTTATCTTCACGCACAATCCCTAACGTGGTAGCCAGAGAGAACAGATCGCCAAGTGTCACGATCCTTACATACCTCTATCGCTTCTTTCAGGTTCATTAACTTCTTCATACATACACGTCTAGGTATCCGAGTACTCTTGACTCTCCCCGCTCACATGGTCTTCGAAAGTTAGTCTCGGTCTACCTCGACACCTTTTAATATTTACTTTCGCTCTATATATTTTCTTCACCATTCGGTCTTCACTCATTCGTTCAACGTGCCCAAACCATTGGAGTACGCCCCTATCAATTTTTGTGATAAGGTCATCTTTCAATCCTGCCATATTGCGAATCTCTTCGTTTCGCTTTCGGTCGGCTATGGTAACGCCACACATTTTACGAAGAGATCGCATCTCCACTGCATTCAACTTGCTTTTATGCTTCTTCTGGCATACCCAGGTTTCGCTGCCATATAACAAAGTCGGTACCAACACTGCGTTATGTATTGCAAGGCGTGCTCTCTTCACCACGCCTTGCCTTTTTTACTAATGCATTCAGGGCACCATTGACTTTGTTTCCGGCAGCGACACGCCTATCCACATCTAAATCACATCTTCCATCCCGGCTGAAAGCACTCCACATACAGCACACACACAGCACATAATGATACGCAGTCGATGTTAATGATTCTTATAGTTAATTAGCTTTGTAGAACAGCGTACAAACTCTGATCCTCTTACTACATACAAATCAAAAGTGATTAGGCTTTGATTACTATTTGATTTGTTTTTTTTATGGAATGAAATTATGGAACGACAACGACGATACATTATATTAATGAGAGACGAAAGGATGACCAAGTAACTTTATTGAATGGTACTAAGCTTGAAATGAAATAAATTTTTAACATCTGAGCCGTGGTAGCTCAGATGGTTAGCGCTCGCTGTAAATTTCACAGTACGCGAGCAAACCGGATTCGAACCCCGCCGGCACCAATGAAATTGTTAATTGCAATTTTAAGTGCTGATTTACCACGTGCTCGGCGGTGAAGGAAAACATCGTGAGGAAACCTGCATGCCAGAGAAATAAGAAAAAAATATTTCGAAGACATGTGAAGTTCGCCAACACGCATTGGGGCAGCGCGGCGGACAATTCCTTGCCCTAAATCCCTCTCAGAAATGAGAGAAAGGCCTGTGCCCAGCAGTGGGACGTATATAGGCTAAACTTTAAACATTTATTTGCAAAAGTACGGTATTTATTTAACAAGTTGTTAAAATATCTTAAATGTTAACATATTATCCAACAAAATTCCAACATGCAAGTTAAAAGCTATTAATGTAATATAATAGAACATAACATAACATTCTGATTAGAATATCGTCATGGAAATGTCATTTAGGAAAACTTCCATATGTTCATTAGGGTTTTTTTTATTATTCACTGTTCTCAAAAATATAAAAATAGACGAGATAAATGGAACTCAAAAGATATAAAAGTAATCTTCGCCTTCTGATGCTGTAAATCTATGAATCTTCTGTAGATATTTTATTTTATAAATATACGTGAACGACATGGTGTTTTTGTCATTACGAGGGTGGATTGAAAAGTACTCGACCTAACACAGATCCACTCAATTCTAAAAATCAAATCTACCACATTATTTAGTTCAGTTCAGACTAGTTCATTGTGTGAAGTTCGAAACGTGTGCGATAATTAGTTGTGATTTTATAAATTTATTAACAAAGTAATCGGACATAATTTCCGCGAATGGAGCAAATCGAGCAGCGTGCCGTCATTAAGTACCTCCATAAGAAGAGGGCTATCATCAAAAGCCATCCATGATGACATGGTCAGTACATTAGGCGATTGTGCTCTGTCATATTCATCCGTCAAAAAATGGATAGCAGAATTTAAATGTGGTAGAGAGAGTGTGAAAGATGAACCCCGCTCTGGAAGGCCTTCGACGTCAACTACTGACGAAAATATTAAAAAAGTACTTGATTTAATAATGGGAGACCGCAGATTAAAAATTAGAGAGATAGCCGAGATTATAGGCATCTCTTATGAACGAACTCAAAACATCATTGTCAACGAGTATCTAAGCGCACCAAATCTAAGAACTTTAAAAAAATTCTAGAATTGTTTAAGAATAATTCCTAAAAAATATTATTTAAAATATTACATATTTATCGTTAGTAATTATTTATTATTTTATTTTCAGTACTTCAATACATTATTTACCACAACAAGCTGGTGAATTGGCAAACTTAGTTTTATTTTAACTACTTGGACTTTTGTTTAAAAACATAAATATTTAAGTTATAAGCTTTCATATAATTGCCCATCTTGTTATTGATACATTCTAAAAACCTAGTATGATGTGGTTCATTAACATCTGTAACTATCCTTAATTAAGAATCGAAATGCAGATATATTGTTACCCTTGAGAACTAAGTTGGAATGCTTCTCTCTAATAAAAAAATTCTCCGGTTCTATGCACTCACTTAAGCTGGTATTCTGTGAGTAATATGTGTTTTATGTACCCGTATGTTTTAATAAATGCGTCATCGCTTACCGAAAACTAATGGAAATATGTTAATACACATCGTTATGTCAGTGCATTGTACTGAATCTATTGTTTATACCCAACCTGCAAAATTTACGCGAAACAAGAGTCGCCGCCTGAAACCCTTCACGTTTCAAAACCAATTCACTCACAGGAATGAACAATACACGTATTTCGCAGTCCAACACTGCCGAGAGTGACGTATTTGTAGTTATACAAACGACTAAAACGCTTATTCGTAATGCATTAAAGTTCAGTTCTGTTGCTGATTTCATTTATTGATGGCAAACATTAAATCGTCCGACGACAATTAACCCAGCAAGTTCTACTTCTATTTGCAAATGGATTGGATTGCCTTAAATCGGAACGATGGGGGATTATTCTTGTATGTTTGCTATGTATTTAATACGAAAGAGACTGTAAAATACCAATGTAGTCTTATTGACAATTACATTGCATGTGTCTGCGATAACAAACACGAACTAATTCATCTGAACATGTGTCGCTGTTAAGTTATGTTTCAATCACGCACAGGAGCGGCGCATCGGACTAATTGCTTCAAAAAACTCTCAAAATTGAGGGAAGGTTGTGCTTAAAATGGGACATTAAAACGCAACTTTCCTTCTACTTTTTATGTACACAGCAACTTAGTATATAAAGGTTTTACACTATAATAAGCCCTTAAGGAGGAATGCGAGTGTTTTCTTCAAAAGCCAATCTTATCTACTATACGTGTGCATACATGTTTGACGAACGAAGTCTTGGCGACCGACTGATGGGAAAAAATATTTTTTATCGATTTAAGGATGACGAAGCAGTACACAGTCCAAATGATCGTAACAGTTGATGCTGTGACCTATGGATAGATTGATATCTAAATCTATCTCTGATAATTCGAAGCAAAATGTAAAAAATGTTGTCCCTTAAGTACTATCCACTATCGCCCCGTAGGACAGAGAAAACCTAAAACAGCAATTTGGCAACAATATTTTCTGTTAAGAACTCAAAATTATAAAAACTGCAGTTGAGAATCCACCTGCCTAGCGTGCCAACTATGGCAAAATACTTATAAGAAAATCTATTGGGGTGGCCTTGGGGAGGCCTATGTTCAGCAATGGACTTAAATAGGCTGAAATGGATGCATGGATGGCAACAGTATTCACTTGACTATACTTGTTCTCCGCTCTTATGTCGTGTGTTTTTTTATAGGAGAAGGGTGAAATACGAGCACATAGTCCACCTGATGATAATTGGTTGCCGTGGCCCATATATATCTACATCTATCCTCCATTACAAATCAAAATGCAAATGCTTTGTCACCGGTGAGCACTAGAATGGAATGCCTCGTTTCCAGTAAAAACATTCTCCGGTTCTCTACACTCACCATACGAAACACAGCAGGCGTTAAGCTGCTATTTTACGCTGGTATTCTGTGAGAGCGTGGTCTTTCCCCGGTCGAGCCGACCCATTCGTGCTACAACTATACTACTCATATAGCTGCTGCATGGCTCTACCGCGTATAAAAACCCGCAGACAGCCGTGACCAACCCCTTAGCCATTGCGCTACCATGCCGTCGAACTGATAAAGTGGTATGCAACCATAAAAGGCAATGGGAATGAAAGATGTCGAAATATCCAATTCCAGGTAAGCATATTTAATTAAACCAATTTATTACCGAAACTGAAATTTCTGTATTGTAGACCTTAGTTTAACTTGTATTGAGTAAAATAAATTACCTATTTTTACCACGTCATTGGAGTACAGACTATATCCGTACTTGAAATTAGAATTCTTTCTTTGTGCTTTTCACAATGAAAGAAAACAATATTCGCGTAAAGTCCTCATATCGTGGCAATGAAAAGAAAGTGGATGCGATAAGAAAAACTGTAATACCTATATAATGAAACTCCGAATCCGGATATAACTGGCGTGAACTGGCGCCCGCTTGATATTGCTGGAAAATAAGTTGGAAATGACACTATCTAGTCTTATTTAATGACTGTTTTCATATTCTTGTTCTGTATTCATAGTATACTCGATGGGTTCATTAACTTTGAAAGCTCAAATCTAAAACAAATTATAATAAAGCTCCCAAAAATTGTTACATTATAAACAAATTTGAAATAAGAAGCTGTGACTTTTAAAACATAATTACAAAAGATATAAAATTAATTCCATAAAAGCATTAATACCTATAGTTATATTGTTTTGAATTTTGTGTTAATGAAACTCAAAGTTCTACTCTCACTGACTCAATTCACTGTAATTCTCGAACAACGAGTAACGTCCTGATCAAACCTCTATGTAGTCGATGGTTGCAGGTGGCTTACAATACTTTGTGGCAATCAATGACAGAAACCTATTTTAGTTGTGGTTTTACGTTGGTATTCTGTGAGAGCGTAGTCATTACCCGGTCGAGCCGACCCATCCGTTTTAGAACCATAATATATCTGCAGCATATCTAGATGGATAGAATTTACAAGATGGATTTAGATAAAAAAAGTTTGATCTGTATAAATAATATGAAGACATATTATTTAAAATTGTTTGATATTTTTGTACTTTGTAATTTTGCTATCTAAATTTTACTTAAGATCATGACTTTTTAAGGTGCAAGAGTTTTTAGGAGGAAAAAATTGGAATATATGAAACTAAAACTGGTAAGGTTTAACAATTATATAACAACATTTTGCATTAAAATAAATTATTTTATTTTTTCTATATAAATTATTTTATTTTCTATAGGTATTTTTTCTTTCTTTCAAAAGTTCTGATGCTAAAACTTAACATAGTTCATAGGAGGCTTAAAATGGTATGCGTTAGTGAGATGCTTTCTTTGGTCACTGAAATGTGGATACACTTAAACACGATATTGCTGTGTGTTGACTGAGAATTAGAATTTAGAATTTAAGATTCAATATAAAGATAATCTTTATTTGGATTCAATATATATATACATATATACTTGGTATACTTGTTATATACTAAGACTACAATATATACATACTACAATATATACATATATACTTGGTATACTTGTTATATACTAAGTACTTCGGAAAGTGCTTGACAGATGCGCCATATTGGCCAAAATGACCCCTGATACCGAATACCTGAAAATAAGAAGTCCGAATATTGCTTAACCGATCAAAATTTAAGGCTCGCCAAATTTTCTAAGTATTAAAAATACAGAGCGAGTTGAGTAACTATGGATGACGTGTTAGACGTACTAGAAACGGTGATATTTTTGCTTTGTTTGTTGTAAAATGGATAGCTGCCGCTGTCTTTTATTTTTTACAATCCGATCTATTATCTCTATTATTGCGATTTAAGCTTTCCTCATCGACCTGCTTACTGCCGCTAAAGAAATATAGAGAACTCTGGCCTTCGTAAACGGATTGGTCACCGTAGAAGAAGAGGACGAAGTCATACAGCAGACGCTAATGTAATCTTCATTATTATAACATAATATATTGATGTTCTCCTACATAGTCGTTGAACTTTACAATGGAGATTAAATTGCTTGTAGCACAGTAATTATGCTAAGTGCCCTATACAACGTCCCGGTACAAAAAGCAGTGATTAATAGTATAAGGCGCTATCAGTCTAGACGCCGGATAATGCATTCTATACCGAGCTAGGCTATCCTAAATAGAGGTTTGTGATTCAGCAATACTGTAATGATTGCTGCTGTCTCGCTTGCGAGCCACTGGATGCTTTGAATTTGTATTAATGTGGTAAGGAAATATTCATTCATTTGTAGTCACAAATCAAATCTGGACTTCTTTGTATGCATTTGGTTGCATGTGTTCATGAGTTGCAGAAGAAACTTGCCATCAAATAGACTGGTAGCTCTCATTATATAATTTTTATCTTTTCTTATAGGTAATTTCCATTGTGATCATGTTTTATAGTTCCAAAGTTTGCTTTTTTATTTTAGAAATAGATAAATTTGATTTCTTAAAAAAAACAGCGACGACGAGCCCGTAAGGACCGATGAAAATAAATTCAAGGAAACCAAATACCGTCCCGTCGACATTCATTTCGCGATGTATGTCGCTAATGAAATTTAAAATCAAGGCGATACGAAACAATTGTACGTTGAAAACAATTTCACCCCAATCGGACGTAGAAAAGAAAGTAACCGAAAAAACTTCACTGAATACAGATGAATCTATAAACGTGACACACGTTTACTAAGATTGTAGAACAATGTATAAAATATTTTAAACCTTAATTATACATGTTGCTGTTAGTTTAAAACATTCTTTAAGGCTATTGATTTGATTGACATCGCACTATTACAATTTTGACTGTTCTATTGAACATGATCACAGAACAGTTGAAATTTGAACTTTATGCATGTCGTTAGCGCGATCAATGCGACGAGCACTGGGCTAAATAAGTTTTACTTTATATTAGTAGTAATTTTACTGCAATAATTATGGGGTTATGTTGACTATAATGATCTTGATATTAAGTACATCGTAGACAATATTGGAATTGTTTTGAAAAACTTACAAGTAATTTTTACTATAAATTGATCCTATTTCTATAGCTTTATTAAATTAAAGCTAACGTAAAAGTTTCCATCATAATTTAAAATTATTTAACGAAAGCTACTTATGAATAAACTTGATTTTACAAATTTTATGGCGTTTGATTTAACTATTTTTACTCACTTTAATTCCCAACGTTTAGGTGCTTTACAGTACCTATAGTCACGTGGGGGACTGAGCCATCTTCCCGAGCTATCTTCAGATTTTGAATATTAATTTTCGGTTCAAACTACGCAAAAGAGCCTACAGTATTTTGGAATCTTGCAGTGATTAAGCATATGGTGTGGATGTAATTGACATGTAAAATTTTAAAAAGATACATATATAACATAAAAATTTCATATAAAAATTAGTTATATACTTATTTCATACTATACTTCTTCATAATAAGCTTGTTAAAGTCCCGCGCTGAATATATGCCTCTTCCATTGCATACAGGATTCGCTTAATCTAGTTAACAGAAATGTAACATCATTAATAGACTTTTTTTTAAATTAGCTAAGTGAATAATATACCAAGAATTTCAGTTGAGACTCATATCTATGACTGATTTTTAGTTGCCCGATCAAGGGATTAATGTATGAATCGCAGTATCAAGTGCTTTGCATCTTTATCACTACTCTCTGGTCCTGGTATTTAACGTATTTTAAAGCACAAACACACACAAAAACTCTCCGATCACACTCTTAATCTCATGGCTGTTAGACGGGAGATGAGGCTGCAATAGTCAACAGATTTGACAGCATATAGGCAACTAAACAGACAGATCTCCAAATGCATGCGGCGACACTTACGCAACTTTAATACTGCTCGTATTAAAGAAGCGATCGAGCGGAACCTGGGCTCCAAAGTCTTTGCCAGAGATCTGTCTGCCAGACAGAGCCAACTGTCAAACCTAAAGACTGAGTGTGGCAACATCGGTTCCGGGACACCTGAGATTCTGAGTGAGATTGAGAGGTTCTATGGGCAGCTGGACACATCATCGTTGGAGCCACACGCAAGTGTGAGTAACGATCCAAGAGCAAGTCTTATCCGACACTATTCCGATGATATCCCAGACGTCAGTCTGAGCGAGATTAGAATGGCTCTCCACCACCTTAAAAACGGCAAGGCCCTGGGCGAGGATGAATTACAGCGGAGCTTCTGAAAGCGGGTGGAACACCGGTACTTGAAGTCCTTCAGAAGCTCTTCAATTCCGTCCTCCATGGTGGCACTACTCCAGAGGCGTGGAGCAGAAGCGCGGTGGTCTTGTTCTTTAAGAAAGGCGACAACGCTCTCTTGAAGAACTACAGACCGATTCCCGAGACTGTATTTTCGAGAGTAATTACGAATCGTCTCGCACGCAGACTCGACGACTTCCAGCCTCCCGAACAAGCCGGTTTCCGAAAAGGCTTCAGTACCATAGACCACATACATACCCTGCGGCAGATTGTACAGAAGATCGAAGTGTAGAATCTGCCACTTTGCCTGGCATATGTGGACTATGAGAAAGCCTTTGATTCCGTCGAAATTCGGGCGGAGCTACAGTCCCTTCAGCGGTGCCAAGTTGACTGTCGGTATATCGAAGTGCTGAAGTGTTTGTACAGTAGGGCTACGATGGTTATCCGAGTACAGAACCGGAGTTCGAAACCTATCCAACTGCAGAGAGTGACAACGTGAGCAGGATGTTATATCCCCGAGTTGGAAGACATTTTCAAGCTACTGGACTGGAAAGGATACGGTAATAACATCATTGGCGAGTACATCACTCACCTTCAATTTGCCGACAATATAGTCCATATGGCAGAATCGCTGGAGGACCTTAGCACTATGCTCAATGACTTCAATGGTGTCTCCCAACGCATAGCTCTTAATATGAACATGGAAAAAACAAAGATCATGTTTAATGTCCATGTCACACCTATGCCGGTAGTTGTTGGGAGCACTATGCTCGAAGTTGTTGACGAGTACGTTTACCTGGGACAAATAGTCCGACTAGGTAAGTCCAACCTCGACCGAGGTCAATCGACGGATTCAACTCGGCTGGGCAGCGTTCGGGAAATTACGACACGTCTTCTCGTCAGGTATACCTCAATCTCTGAAACTAAAGTGTATAACCAGTGCGTGTTGCCAGTGATGACTTACGGATCTGAAACGTGGTCCTTCACTGCTGACCGTATAAGGAGGCTCAAGGTCGCTCAGCGAACTATGGAGAGGGCTATGCTCGGAGTTTCTCTGCGTGATAGACTCAGAAATGAGGATATCCGCAGTAAAACCAGAGTGATGGACATAGCCCAACAGATTAGTAAGCTGAAGTGGCAATGGGCCGGCCATATAGCTCGAAGAACCGATAACCAATGGGGAAGAAAGGTTCTCGAGTGGCAGCCTCGTACCGGTAGGCGTAGTGTAGGGCGATCCCCCACCAGATGGAGTGACGACCTGGTAAGACATGCAGGAAGTCGATGGATGCAGGTGGCTCAGGACCGTGCTTTGTGGCGTTACTTGGGGGAGGCCTATGTTCAGCAGTGGACTTGTGAAGGGCTGTAATGATATTATGATAATGATGAAAGTACAAACAAAATGATTACACCGCCATCTATCGGTAGCTACTCGTAAAATTTCACCACAACACTAACGGGACGAAATATAGGGTGATTTATCCTATTACACTACCGCTAACTGGCAGAAAAAAAATTATTTAAAAAATGTAATTATAAAGAGACCTTGCTAGTAAACTTTCCTTGCGTGTGTAGTCCGAACTCTGCAGTATCCTGTACCGAAAGTAAACAGGCAGAACGACTGGAATAGAATGTAGTCACATCGTTTACATACTGTTTACAGAAATACAAGCAAAAATGCTCGATACTCGATTGCAATCCTCGATTGTAGAATGTAGGCAAATGCATTTCCTTGTTTTTTTTTTTATTTTTAAATAGTCGTTGGTTGTATATCGTAATAGGAACTTTGATTGTATGCGATTTTTTTACAGAAACTAATAACAAATCCTCAAATCCATATCTTTAGTATAGTAAAGTAAAATTATACCCTTTATAATTATAATTCCTAATGCTGAGCGCAGGCATTTCATTTATGCGATGATATTTGGCCAAAGGAAGTGTCCACCGCTCTTCTTCACTTCGTTTTGGCGAACTTTACATCTCTACGAAATATATTTTTATAATTTTTAGGCAAACAGTAATGTAAATAGATGAGTGATGTACGCGTATTGTGAAAACGACGAGCGCTTGGCCCCGGAGCTGCCATAGATCTTCAAAAATTAATTTAAATAATTAAATTAGTTAAAACTAAATTAATAATTGTGATATCAATGGTCCGGTGGTGGTGGCTAAGCATTTGGTTGTAGTGCAGCGAGTCGCGGGTTCGATTCCTGAACAAGTGAGCACAAACTACAAGTAAATAATCGTTCATCTATTTCTTTTACGTTTTAGGTATGCTAAACGCCTTTACCAGGGGAGGCCAAAAACGGCTTAATGGTCGCGATCGACCAGTTGGCCTAATATTCAGTCCATCGTACCGGTGCAAAAAAGTATCTAAATTTAATATTCCTTATAATAATAATATTAATATGGAAAAATACGTAGCTCAGATGGTTAATGCTAGCTGTAAATATAACAGAACGCGAGTAATTCGGGTTCGATCTCTGCCGGCACCAATGAAATTGTTAATTGCAATTTTAAGTGCTGATTTACCACGTGTTCGGCAGTGAAGGAAAACATCGTAAGGAAACCTGCATGTCTGAGGAATAAAAAATAATATTTCGCATTGGGGCAGCGCGGCGGATACTTCCTTGCCCTAAAACCCTCTCAAAAATGAGGGGAGGCCTCTGCCAAGCAGTGGGACGTATATAGGCTGTAACTTTACTTTACGTAGAACTTACTGTGTAATGTAATCACCAACTGCTGCGGGCATCATCTTGTATTATTTCTCAATCACCGTTCCATCACTTTATTTAGCCTGTTTTTTATGCAGTAGCTGTCTTTTCATTACGATGTACGTATACATATAAATGAATTGTCGATAGATATTAAATGGACCACATGATATTTCTAAATAAGATTACTACTATGCGCTAGTATGTATTTCTAAAAGCAAGGAGCTAGCTAGGTCATTTTTCTTTCTGATATATTTTCTCTTATTTCTGATCATTGGTTTCCAATGAAATATATATGCAAATTCGAAGAAATTTTTCGCATTATGTTAAACTAAAACACAATGCAGTTGCATTCGTGATTTGGTTCAACATATGTGAATCAGAATTTTCCAACTTAAAAAAGTTAACATCGTTCTCGTTTGACAGACGCTCATACATTGGATTCTTTATGGTTGGCAATTCCAGCTACAAACTTGAATTTGCTAATCTAGCGCAAGATGCCCAGAGGAAATGCTCACATTAATATGAATAATTAGTTATTAAGAATAATTTTATATTTTCCCATTTAATAAAATAAAAAATACTACGTAATGAGGGCTAATAATATTAAGCTCACAATATGTCGCAGGGACTGAGGTGATTTTATTTATCATGGAAATGTTCACACATATTCATCGCAACATCAACCAATCAATCATGACAACGCATATGCATTTTGATTCGTAGTCGAGGAAAGATGTAGATGTCTATGGGCTACAGCAACCACTTAGCATTACTGACTGTGTGATCGTTTGTCACACGTATCCTATAAAAATAATATTTATTAAAAAGTTGCGTCGCAAATAAAAGTTTATTGATTTATAGTGTGTAATGTAAATACACAAAACGAAATCTTAGTGCTGTGTTCTTTAACTTGTTACATATTTTTAACTTTTTCCTAACTCTTTTACTTTTAGAAAAAATCCTTTTTTTTATGCATCTATCAATTAATACAAAATATGACTAATATTTTAAAAAATAACATTGATCTTTAGACTTTTTCCGTCATACATGTTACCTCATTCCTTAGTAGCGCTGCCCAGGTCCGTAGATTGTTCGTACGGCAATTTTATTACCCAGCAATGCGGCTGTACCATATGTTGTCAGATGCCTTATTGATACAATAATTTTCCCCCATTACAATGTGGCGCCAGCCTGATGATAGAAAAAGTCGTAGATACCCACCACCAAAATTTCAAGAAATGTATCGCACAAGGTTTTGTCACTAAATAGCAGATCCTGTGTCCAATCAAGTTAGCCGCCACTGGCCTACATGATACGAGAGAATTTCGAGACGAAACGTTTTACGTGGTAGAGCAATGCTGCAGCTCTTACTGTTATAGTTGTAGCACAAATGGGTCGGCTCGACCGGAGAAGGACCACGCTCTCACAGAATACCAGCGTCAAATAGCGGCTTAACGCTGTTGTGTTTCGTTTGGTGAGTGTAGAGAACCGGAGGCGAATTTTACTGGAAACGAGGCAATCCATCTCAGTCCTCACGGATAACAACACATCTGCATTTTGATTAGTAATCGAGGATAGATGTAGATGTCTATGGGTAATAGCAACCACTTACCATCAGGTGGACTGTGTGCTCGTTTGCCATTCTTATACTAGAAAAAACATGTAATTAAAAAGTGTAATAATCATAATTCAAAATAACGACCATTTATTACCAAGTTTTCAATTCCAAGCTAAGTTTAAAGTTTCATTAGTTTAAAATATATTGTGAAACCAAACAGAAGTTAGTTTTAAGTTGATTGCATTTTGCGCCGTGAAAAACGTGGTAAAATGATATTATTAGGTGATAGAGTAGGAAGGATGGGTTTGAATTTATTGTCTGTGTATGAAAGTAAGTTATATCCATTTGACGTAACCTTGCGCATTGATGTTACATTACATATAGGTCCGTGTTACATTACAGTATATAATTATATATCCTAATAACATGATATAACAACGTAATCACCTACAAATTATGCAAACACGACAACTCCGCCGTTAATAGATTCCGTTCGACTGATTTGCATCATTAGCCCGATGCAATTAGTACTTATAATGCGTATATGATACTTGAGCTTCAGTCACGTTCCAATAGCTAGTGTACGATACGCATAGCAATAGTTATTGATTTCGATTCAAATGTTATTTATAATATATTGTTGAGAACTCATATCGGTATGCAAAAATTATAATATATAATACCATAATGATTTCTTAAATTTACGCGAACACTACACATTGAATAAAACTAAATTTACGGATTCTATCGCGTTTCAAATCGTGATCGCGTAAATCAGTTAAACGCGATAGAATCCGTAAATTTAGTTTTATTCAATATATAATACCATTTCCGTTACCACCTATTAGAATTCAATGCTGAACATGCTCCATAGATTGTCTGATAGGGGGACGTTTGCCAGAGTTGCCACGCTTGGCAAGCGAAATGGCAACATCAGTTATTTTTATGATTAGTTTTTTTTTTATAGAAAGGGATCAAACGAGCATGCGGCTCACCTGATGTTAAGTAACTACCGCCGCCCATGATCAACCGCAACACCAGGGGAATTGCAGATGCGTTGCTGGCCCTTTAGAAAGGAGTAAGCTCTTTTCTTGAAGGTCCCCGGTCATATCGGTCCGGGAAAATCGCCGGTGGTAAACTATTCCACAGAGAGGTCGTACGCGGAAGAAAACTCCTTGTGAAACGTGCAGTGGTGGACCGCCAAGCATCCAGATGGTGTGGATGGTATCGGGACGTTTGCCGCCTAGTGCGTTCATGAAATTTGGCGGCTGGGATTAATCCGAACAATTCCCCAGAGCACTCCCCATGGTATATGCGAAAGAAAATGCAAAGAAATGCAACATCTCTTCGCAGCGCCAGTGAATCGAGCTGATCGGAAAGCACACGGTCGTCGACGATAGTTGTTACCGATAGTTGTTATTTGGAACACGCCCTGCCCATCTTCTGATATGTTTCCTTTTGTCGCCAGTTACGACACCCATGGGATGATATGGGGATATAGTGGATATTCTTACACCGCCATTACATAGTAATTAAATATTTTATGTATACCTGAACATCGAAACTGAAGTACCTTTTGATTTCTTATATTTAAGCGAACATTTAAAAAAATCTAAAAACATCCGGTGTGCAGACTTATTCTACATACAGGTACTACTATAAATATTGTAAAATAAAAATAAACATTATAAAATTAAAATACAAAAAGTGTTCTATAATAAATAAAAGTTAAATGTTGTTTATTAATACTGTTTTTACCTGGGAATCCAGGATCTACAAAAACTTATTTTGCTTAGCAAAAGAGGTTCAATAGTTTAAATAAGACCAATTCCAATCATCATTATTTTAGTTTCTTCCAAGGAATACCAGAGGAAAGAAAGATTGAAAAAATATTATTTATCTTATACCCTACACTCGTATAATATCGTGGCAAATACAAAAAAAAATCTTCTGAATTTTAGAAAGACTGAAACGACTTCACTCTGCAGTAAATTAAAACATGCTAATAACGAATAAGGCATGTGAATTAGGACGAAACTTCAACAAAATAAAAATTACAAGATTTTTGATTTAAAGAGATTATTAAATTATCATAATATTTTTGATTATCATTAAATTACTAAAATATTTTTTCTCCGTATGATTTTCCAATACTATGTACATAACTCAGTATTGCCTTATTTGGTTATTAATGAAATATTGATGTGATATTTTTAATATTAATTAAAAACAAGTATAAGTTTTTATACCAAAAATAATATAACGTCACATTTAGATAACTCTAAATAAATTATGCAACCACCCTTATCCTGATATCTAACCCAAACTCAATTCATCATAGCGAAATAAAGCGTTTTCCGATACCATGCCGTGTTTCTAATGTTTAAAACATTCTCCACGGTCGAGTATTACCAGGGTGCTATTTTTGTCGGAGAAACCGGGAAGAATTTCCCCCGGTACTGCCAGACTATAATAATACACGGTGAACGGTTTTTTGACGGATGACTGAATGGGGAGATCGATGTGTGCAGGTGAACTTTACTTGACAATATAATGATAAACCAATATATTATATTCTAATATTTTGTTGTGTTGATCCCAAATCTATAATAATATTAAAAATTAATTTCTATAAAACATATTATTTTTAAAACGAAAATATCAAAGTCTAGGGAATGCTAAAAATATATTCATAGCTCGTTCATAGCTTCGTGAGCCACATGCTTATTCGCCTCTTCATGTATTAAACCTCACGATATTGTCCTATTTCACCAAGCACATGTTAGTAAAACAGCACTTGAAACCGCAATTAACAATTTAATTGGTACCGGATGGGATCGATTATTGGATAATTGAAGGTTCTGTGAAATTCACGGGCAGCTCTAAACCACTGAACTACCACGGCTCTATAGTCTTGATGATGATTTATTTATTTTCAACAACTGGCCGTGTAGAAAGAATGAATGAGGAAAGAGTGACAAAGAAAATTTATGTTGCACAAGTGAACGGCAGAGTCGGAAGGAGACGTCCAATGCGAAAGTTTATCGACCAATTTGAAGATATACTGAAAATGCGTCAAATTAGGTGTACCCTTAACCGACGAGCATGTATGCGTAGGTATATGGATGTGGAAGAGGCGAGATAGGTGTGTCAGGATCGTGCCAAATGGAAGTCTATACTCTCTGCCTACCCCTCTGGGTAACAGGCGTGAGTGTTTATGTACGTATTTATTTATTTTCATGTTAAATTTATTTTTTATACTATAGATTTATCAACTTAAATGTATGATGCGACCTATAGAAACCATTTAACTTTGATAACAATCAAATTTCAGATATTTCCGACATTTTTGTACGCCTGACCATACGACAACAAACTGACATACAAATTCCGACTAACAAGATCCTTCCCCCCACCTATAAACCATGTTTAAATACAACAGATTATAAGCGTGACATACTACATCATGTTCCTATATGATACTACTAATCTATGAGAGATTCCTTCCCCGGTCGTGGCAACCCTATAAACCATGTTATTAATTTTTTTTAAGCATAAAACTAAAGATTATTCAAAACCTCGTCACCCTTTTTACGGTCCGTCATATGATCTTTAATAAGCGGATTATTCAAAATCTCTTATTCATAACAAACAAAATATAAAGGTTTCTTTTACAAAATGAAAACCGTCTACTTCCTACGTAATAAATCGGTTCAAATCCCTTGACGATATAAAACCTTTGGTTTATCGGAATATGAAGCGCGATTCGGAACCCTATGATGAAAGCAATTCGATATACATTTACTTTAAGGGCTACATATAAGTTATTATTTTCATACGTTTATTTGTCAACATGCCAAAGTAGCCCTTTGATTTCTATACGGTTTGTCCCTTTTGTGTAGAATAGGGAATAAAATGTGGATGAAGGGGCTACGTACGATAATTTCAATTTACCTAAAATATTATAGAATGTTTCTTTCCCGGCGCTAAGTAATAATTCCTGTTTTATGTTCAGGCAAAGTCACACACTCTTACGAAATAATTCCAATATGCGTTCGGGAAATTACGACATATCTTCTTGTCAGGTATACCTCAAACTCTAAAAACTAGATTGTACAACAAGTGCGTGTTGCCACAAGGTCGCCCAGCAAGCTATGGAGAGGGCTGTGCTCGGGATTTCTCTGCGAGAACTTAGAAATGAGGGTGTCGACAAAAGAACTAGAGTGACCGACATAGCCCAACGGATTAGTAAGCTGAAGGGGCAATGGGCCGGCCATATAGCTCGAAGAACCGAAAACCGATTGGAAAATTTTTTTTCGAGTGGCAACCTCGTACCAGTAAGCGTAGTGTATGGCAACCGTCCACTATATGGAGTGACGACCTGGTAAGACATGCAAGAAGTTGATGGATGCAGGTGGCTCAGGATCGTGCTTTGTGGCATTCCTTGGGGGTGGCCTATGTTCAGCAGTGAACTTATGAAGAGCTGTAATGATGATGATAATGATGAAATTCTCGAGTGTCATCCTTGTTCTAGCAAACGCTATGTTGGGCTACTCCCGACTTGATGGATTGACAACCTTATAAAACATGCAGTCCATAAATGCAGGTGAGTCAGGACCATTTTGTGGCAACCTTTAGGACTTTTAGGACTTTATAATGGGCTGTAGTAGTAGTATAAATAAAACTTAAATTACTTTATCAATGAAGACAACGTAATAATTCGTTAGGATTAAAATGGAATGATTCATAGTCTCGAAATAAGTATCGAAAAATACAGTCACATTTTACAAGAAGACTCAACTCACAAGAAGCGCATCTCCTACATTAAACAAAATAAACAAATTCTATTAAGTCGAGTATAAATTTGGCTCACGTAGAGCAAACGCCCAGGCATCCTGGAACAAGTGTAATAAGAACTAGCATTTACACTGGGAAATAAGATGTGTAAATTGGAACGGAAAATAGGAAGAAACATGTACATTAATTAACATATCTAGATAGAATTCAACGAAAGTAATGTTTGCACTTTTATTTTCAGACTTATAGGTGCAGTTGTTTATATTAACGTTTTTTTACGTAGTAAATCCATTCTTCAGCTATATAGTAGTAGTAGTATAGTTGTAATAGTAGTATAGTTGTGCACGAATGGGTCGGCTCGACCGGGGAAGGACCACGCTCTTACAGAATACCAGCTCGACGCTGCTGGGTTTCATATGGTGAGTATAGAAAACCGGAGATCATTTTTTCTGGAAACCAGGCATTCCATCTTAGTCCTCACGGGAAACGCATCTGCATTTTAATTCCTAATTGAAGATAGATTTAGATATCTTTGAAAATATTGTGCGTGTCAGCTTCGACGCGTGACTGGAGTTTCATTATGAAAAACGATTGTTTTAAATATATACAATAGGCAAAGGAAGTTTTCCCTTTAAGGGATTTTTGCTCATTTGATAAAATATATTACATTAAAATAATATGGCTTACATTATATTATTCATTCCACGGGAGAATGTTGCGCAGAGAAAAACCATAATAGCTTCAATTTTTGTTAACATTTATTTTCCTACCCATCTATTTTTCATAACTATACACATAAAACCATTTTTAACGAGTAAACTCCCAACTCCAAAAAAGATGTAACAGAGATTTAAATTATCAGTGTTCGAGTCAATGTGTCAATCTAATCTTACGCCGGTTCTTGCTTATCAGGCGCTATTTATCATTATATTAATTGGCAATTAACAATAAAGAATAGTGGTCATTACTAACTTAATCACTAAGTTATCATTCTTATCAATGATCATCAGTAAAAATAACACACTACACGTGGACATGGTATGGAAACGACTGAAAACGAATGCTATCATTGAGATCGGTCCATTTCGTAGTTTAATGTTGCATCACTGGTTATGTGTATTTGCTAATATTTATGATGTGGTTAATATTTAAGTTTTTGATGGAGGATGTCAAGGAGGTTGGCACTAAAAATTTATGATGCGATGAAATTGGATTTGTTGACTTCGTTTATGAGAATGAAAATCTTTAGATATTATATATGATGTTTTATTCTTTGAATATTATTAATTTGTGGCGGCGCTGTTTACGATTCGGAATTTTGATAGCGTGATTTAGGCTTCGGTGTGTTTCGCTTGCGGCGCGACGACAGCGCCGCCACAAATTTTTATTATGGGTTAGAATTTTTGTTTTTATAAGGTACTGTGTTTAAAAATTCCATTACAGCCTGCGTACCAGTGTACGTGGTAAAACCACGCTGCAGCTATTAAGATTGTAGCATGAATGGGTCGGTTCGATCGGGGAAGGACCACGCTCTCACAGAATACCAGCGTAAAAAAAGCAGTTTAATGCCGATGTGTTTCGTATGGTGAGTGTCGAGAACCGGAGTCCTGTTTTACTGGAATCGAGGCAATTCATCTTAGTCCTCAAGGGTGACAACGCATCTGCATTTTGATTCTTAATCGAGGTTAAATGTAGATATCTATGGGCCACAGCATCCACTTACCATCAGGTGGACTGTACGCTCGTTTGTGACCCTTATCCTATAAAAAAGCGTATAAAAGTCCATTGCTAAACATAGGTACCCCTTATAGATTGAGGGCAAAGTTATACGGGGTGGCAACCTCAGCTTTTCATTATTTTGGGTTGTTATCAGGAAAACATTGCTCCCCATCTCCTGTTTCAATTTCCCTCTATCGCCTCCTATAACACTGGGTATTCTGCAAAATAGAATAATGTTATTATATATTATTCTGCAACATAATATGATATTCCACAACAACCACGGAAAATGAGACGTTGGATTCTATTACGTCGCTAGCAGTTACGATGACAGCGACCGTGCTCTTCAGTTACATAATTTAACTTTTAAAATTAAAAATGAAAGGCCAAAGAAGCAAACATGAAACTTTAATTTAGTTTTAATAGCTCTATCTACAGTTATACATTCCGGTACGTTTAATTAATTAATTCCGTAATAGCACAACACAAAAAACTCTGCACGTGCAAAAGTAGAATTCTGTTCGAAATGAAACGGGAATGGGAACAAAGAAAAGCTCGCTGTCAACGGCACTTCCGTTGGAAAATGGAATACAGTCCGCGACCGTGCCCAATGGCCTCGCCGCGCTGTCTGCGACGAGACAAGCTTAAAATATTCATAAATATGTGGATGCAAACAACAACCATCGACTGACTTAGATCAAATGTATCCTTCAAATTGTTTTCTCTAGTTCAATAGTTTGTTCACCACTTTATATCCATGTATTTTTCACAAAAATATGTTGGTTCATCTTATGCTCCACTACCGAATATCGTCCTCTTTAAGATTGTAATAATAGTACGGTCATTTAATAGATTTACCTGGAAAGTTTTCCGGGAGTTTTGGAGTAATTTTATAGATTTTGATGTGCTTTTTTCGAATTTTTACGTTGTCACGTCATATGGGAAAATAAGCGCCTAAAAGCAGTTTTATGACAATATTTTCTTTCCGAAAGTAGAGAAAATTCCATACAATATATGTAATAAACTTTATTTTTTGTGAAATTATAGTTTTCAATATGCGTTTTGGCAAAAAAAAATTCGTTATCACACCACCATAGAGAATGTGGCGCATTTTTTATTATGGTATCCCCAGTAGGCCTAATCCATACGCAATTGTAACATTATTCAATATGAGATCATCGATAAAAAATCAGTATTTTAGAACTTACTAAAGCTTATACTCGTAATTATATTTGGGGTTGAGCGATTGTTGTGCGTTTCTAGTATGTTAATGATTTGGTCGCAGCCGATGCAGAGTATTACTACCGACTGAATAAATTAAAAAAGGGCCGTATGCAAACGAGATCGACACCTGCAGTATATTTATACTTATCTCGTGCACAATTTGGAAGAGTGCTATGACAAAAATTGAAGGCGATTACCGCCCCCACATAAAAACGGTGAAAGTATAACTCCTGAGAGTCCTGGCTAAAACCCTTCCTATCCTCCGCGTTGTACAGTCTTTCTGGATTTGTACTTATACGTTCTGATCGCACTGGCAAAGGTGGAGGTGGCGTAGTCATTTACTTGCGATTGGAATATGCATCTGATGTCATTGCAATATCACCGTCAGAATATAGAGGATCTGCTGAGTACCTATTTCTATAAGTAAAAGTTAAGAGTTTGAGGGTCGTGCTCGGAGTTGTTTACCGCCGTTCTTCAACTGATTATTTTTCCCATATTGAATCGGTGATCGATTCCATCAGTACTGATAACAAACATATTATAATAATGGGTGATTTCAACACCAACTTGCTAAAGGATTCTCCTCAGAGTTGCAAACTTAAAGCCATCATGGACTCGGCAGATCTTTATATTCTACCATCTGGTCCAACTCACCACAACGTGGACACCGAAGATTCATGGTTAGACATCATTTGCACTAGTTCAGCGGATCATGTTATATATCATGATCAACTGGCTGTTTTCTCGACACGATCTTTTGGTCATGTCGTATAAATTAAAGCCTCCCAAGCCAAAGCCAGTGATTGCGTATTTACGCAATTTCAATAAAATTGACACCATTCGACTACACCGCGATGCTAAGAATATAGAATGGGGCTCATTGCTGGATGCAAATAATATTGAAGACAAAATTGCTCATTTGAACACCCAAATTCTCAACCTATTCGATAGGCACGCACCAGTTCGAGCAGTCAGGTTACGCCAACCTCCTGCACCGTAGATAACTGACGAAGTGCGTAAAGCAATGAGAAGAAGAGATCGAGCTTTTCACATTTTTAAAAAGAATCGGAACAGTTCCACCTTTCAACAATATAAGCGAGCACGAAACCGCTGTAATCAGGTGGTAAGAACAGCCAAACGCCGCTACTACCACAATAGTATTTCAAACTCCTCTTCTGCAGATATATGGAAGTTCCTTAAATCCCTGGGATTTGGAAAATCACATTCCAATTCTCTAATCCCAAATATTTCACTCAATGACTTGAACATACACTTCTCTTCTGCATCACGTCTGCATTTGTCCACCAAAGCTACGACTTTCAGGAACTTTATTCCATGCCTTTGTTATCATGTAATTCTTTCGACTTCAGTTCAGTGACTGACGATGATACTAGAAAAGCCATACTTTCAATAAAATCTTCCGCAACCGGCTATGATGAGGTGAGTAGATCTATGATACTTCCCATACTCGATATTATTACTCCAGTTCTCACTCACATCATCAATTTCTCTCTTTCTACTGGTATTTTCCCCAAGTTATGGCTAAAAGATTTTATCTTGCCTCTTGCTAAAGTACCCAATCCATCCCTACCCTCCCATTTTAGACCTATTTCTATACTGCCGTTTCTTTCCAAAGCCCTTGAATTATTGGTACACAAACAAGTCACGTCTTTCATTTCGAAATGCAGCTACCTTAGTGCATATCAATCTGGCTTCCGCCCGGGACATAGTACCACCACAGCATTACTTCAAGATACAGAAGATTTTAGAGAGGGCATGGAGAGGTCATATTTGACTGTTCTGGTCCTTATTGACTTTTCAAACGCATTTAATTGTGTCGATCACGACTTACTCCTTGGATTACTTTCACGCCTAAACTTCTCCTCGTCAGTACTGAACTGATTTTCCTCCTATCTTCGCGGTCGCCAGCAGGCTGTTCGCGCTGGTCAGGATTTTTCCGACTGGTGCGATCTATATCTAGGTGTACCGCAAGGCGGCATTCTCTCTCCTCTCTTGTTTTCGTTGTTTATCAATCTTCTAACTACCCACCTTCAATGTTCTTACCACCTCTATGCTGACGATCTTCAGTTATACTCACAAGCGTCCTCGGTTAAAATTGCTACCGCTATTGCAGCTATTAATCAGGACTTACAACGCATTTCAGACTGGTCACAGCGATTTGGTATAACAGTAAATCCCAGTAAATGCCAGGCTATTATCATTGGTAGTCGTTTTTCATGGCAGTCATTTATTCGCTACGAAAACTGTGTAATTCCTTTCCGCACTAGTGTCAAGGATCTGGGTTTAATTATTGACCCGACCCTTAGTTGGAGGTTACAGGTGTCCGAGATTTGTCGTAAAGTCACATGCATACTTCGTTCCATCTATCGTCTTAAGTTCTTTCTGCCTCCTTCAACTAAGTTTCTACTCATCCAATCTCTAATTCTTCCATTATTTGACTATGCCGATGTTTGTCTTTCTAATATCTCTCAGGAGCTGCTAAGCAGGTTGGACAGGTTACTTAACAACTGCATACGATTAATCTTTGGCCTGCGCAAATACGATCACGTATCAGAATTTCGCTTTCAATTAAAGTGGTTGACTATACTCCAGCGCAGAGATTTTCGAATGCTGTCCTCTCTGTTTTCAGTTCTTAATGATTCTTCCTCACCCCTTTACCTAAAAAAAAGATTCCAATTCCGTAGTGACACTCATTCTCTCAATCTCCGATCTTCACACAATTTATTACTGTCTACTCCTCTCCACCATTCTGGATATATGTCAAATTCTTTCACATTAACTTTCATCTCTCTCTGGAACAAATTGCCTGTTGACCTGCGAATAATACCTGCTAAAAACGTTTTTAAAAGAAAACTATACGAATATATCCGTAACCAACAAATTGGAGTCCACTTACTTTATATATGTATAAATATGTGTATTAGTTATATTATTTATATGTGTAAGTGTATGTAATATATATGTGTATATATATTTTTTTTGTATGAGTAGCATGAACATTTTTGAATTGAATGTGATCATGACAACTTTACTGCCCATAACTCACTCTCTGTTCTACCAAAGGTTAGCTGGTAGAGAATGCCATATAGCATTAAGCTCGCCTTTTGTACAAAATCTTTGGTGCAATAAAGAATAAAAAAAAGTATAACTCCTCAAAAAATATGGTGATGATATTTTAATTGAAGTCACTGCCAATAAGGCTTTTGTGATTTGTTTTAGAAACACAGTGTTTAAGTTAATGACGACAGCCTGGTCTAACCATAAAAGGGACAACAAGACGGAAGAACATCAGTGTACTGAAAAGACTGCAGGAGCAATTTTTATAGAGAATATTCGCTCTAGGATCTAGGAGATGAACTTTTATCTTCCATCAGATAGTTTTGTTCAAGAGGCTGAGTCATATATATTTGAAATTTGACTTTTGAATTTTGACTTGATGATGTCATCTTGAAGATGCACTATGCATTGCATGTGGATTAGCTCTACTGGGGATACCACGTTAAAAAAACGCCCACGTTCTCATGGTGGTGTAGAAATGATTTTTGGCCAAAACGTACGTTTAAATAGACTTTGCGGTAAGCATACGCTAAAACTTTTGATTTTACAAAAAAATTTATTGCATAAATTATAGGAAATTTTGGTATTCAGAAAGAAAATATTGTCAAAAAACTACTCACTACCCCTATCATCACATAATATATGAGCAGCTTACAGGTAACAACTCGAAGTAATAAAACCTAAGGTTGCCTCCCAAGCACATATATGGCAAAATTTGGCGATTTCAGTAGTGGACTTTTATCTACTAAAGTGATAAGTTGTATAAAAAAATACCACATAAAAAAATGTTTAAAGTCCATGTCACACCTATGCCGGTAGTCGCTGGGAGCACTAAGCTCGAAATCGTTGAGGAGTACGTTTACCTGGGACAAATAGTCCGACTAGATAAGTCCAACTTCGACCAAGAGGTCTATCGACGGATTCAACTCGGCTGGGCAGCGTTCGGGAAATTACGAAACATCTTCTCGTCAGGTATTCCTCAAAACCTGAATACTAGATTGTACAACCAGTGTATGTTGCCAGTGATGACTTATGGATCTGAGCCGTGGTCCGTGACTGCTGGACGTACGAGGACGCTCTACGTCGCTCAGCAAGATATGGAGAGGGCTATGCTCGGGGTTTCTCTGCGTGATAAACTTAGAAATGAGGATATCTGCAGTAGAACCAGAGTGACTGACGTAGCCCAACGGATTAGTAAGCTGAAGTGACAATGGGCCGGCCGTATAGCTCAAAGAACCGACAACTGATGTGGAAAAAGGTTCTCGAGTGGCAGCCTCGTACTGAGTAGGGCGACTAGATGGAGTGACGACCTGGTAAGACATGCAGGAAATCGATGGATGCACACGTGTGGCTCAGGACCGTGCTTCGTGACATTCCTTGGTGGAGGCCTGTTCAGCAATGGATTTGTGGTGAGTAGTGAAGGGGTATAATAATGACGATGATGATATTGAAATAAAACCTACGTTTTTTCTCAAAACCGCCTTAAAACCGTTTGACAAATCACCTTGACTTCCAATAAATCTAATCAGTTCATTACTTTATACCTAGTCATTCATACTATATATGGCTAGAAAAAGTGGCACCAACTACGTTTGCAGGTTCGAAACAGTGTGGACTATCGGAATAAGCAATTTCAATTTCAATACCTTAACACCAAATCTACGGCCTAATTGTCAAAGCAAAAGTTATTTGGAAGTAGATCATGGAGCACGGATTAAATATGTTTTTATGTAATAAGTTTCCCAAGAACTTATTTATCTTGTACTTTTATAAAATATATATAGTGTTGTAAATAGCAGCAAGAGAATCTCGAAGTAGAAGAAAACACTGGCTACTATGTTTGACTAATAGCTTATAATAATATTCGTATATAGCAATCTGACTTCAGTAGTTCTGGATCTCGACAACTATGCCACCTACCGGGCCCAATTGTGAATCTAAACCATTCTCGAATCAGCTTAATGACACACACGAAATTTCATCGAAAGCAGTCCAGCCGTTTAGGAGTTTAATATGACAGAGAAAAAATATATATATATATATATATATATATATATATATATATATATACAGAAATCACCCGTGCGAAGCCGAATCGGATTGCTAGTATACGAGTAAATTATTATAAAGCTATTGGTCAAAAATAGTAGCCAGTGTACATTTTCTCTGCTTCGAGATTCTCTTGCTGCTATTTACAAAACTTTTCAAAACAACGCCATATATTTTTTTTAGTTTAAAAAAAGGTAAATTGAAAGTGATCCTCCCCGGTTGAGCCAACCCGTTCATGATCCAAATCAAAACAATACTACAGCTATGTTATATGACTGTAGAAATAGAAATAACTTTTAATTATTGAATTTTTAATTAAGTCATTTTATGCTTACTCAATAAACTTCCAAATATCTAATTTAAACAGAATACGCATTACTTGGTATTATAAGAAGAAAATATTCGAAGAAACTTCCGATTCGTGAACAAAGTCTCAATGACCCTTTGACGGCGACATTAAAAAAGAAAAATCTGAATAAAATCTAATAGCAGAGCGCGAATATAAAACATCAGACGTTAATAATCTCAATATTTCAAAGTCCTTTACACAAAAGAAAACAATAAGTTGAAAAGAGTGTACGAGTGCATGAAAATGGCTTCGGGGTATTTGGCCCCCAACGGAGAAAGGGTTAACAGTTTTAACCCTTTGGCGTCGACGGTAATTAATGGCTGATATCAAAGATTCTTTGGAAAAAATGACGTCTTTGATGAAATTGT
The DNA here is from genome assembly GCA_907164705.1 of Parnassius apollo. NCBI lineage: Eukaryota > Metazoa > Arthropoda > Insecta > Lepidoptera > Papilionidae > Parnassius > Parnassius apollo. The sequence goes on from CAJQZP010000295.1 coordinate 3,973,731, forward strand.
TATGTTTCTGTTTTCGATCGATTTATTAACAGTCTGGTAATATTTTTAAAATTAACTGCGGTATATTTAATAGAATGGTCACTGACACTCATAAACGACCTTACTTATGAATATTGACTGTCGCTTCTCAATCTCTGCTATACCTGTCTCCTTTTATTGTCATTTAATGGAAACAAAGAGGGAGAAAAGGATAAAAAAAGAGCAGCTTAAATTATGTCTTAAATTGAATTTGATTTTTATGAACAAGGCCGAAAAATAACAACGATGGGTTAAAATTACTCCTAAGGCTACAACCATGTATAAGGCTACCTATTTGCATAAAAAACAAATTGTGTATCGTTCATTAAAACACCAGCAACGATGTACACGTTTGATTTAACGCCTTTATGGTCGTAAAACGATATCGATATATTACGGCAATAGGGTTGGCATAATTACTGTAAGAACATTTAGATCCTTCCTATTTATAAAATAAGCTTATAATGATATATTTAATTATATATGAGTAACCACTAATAGACTTCTTACGTGGTAAAGCCACGCTGCAATTATATTAAAGTTGTAGCACGAATGGGTCATAAGGTCGGGGTAGGTCAATGTTGTTGTGTTTCGTATGGTGAGTATAGAGAACCGGAGACTATTTTTACTGGAGACGAGGCATTCCATTTTAGTCCTCATGGGTGACAACACTTCTGCATTTTCATTCTTAATCGAGGTCAAATGTAGATGTCTATGGGCCACAGATTCCACTTACCATCAGGTGGACTGTGTGTGCTCGTTTGTCAACCTTATCTATAAAAAAACACTGTAGCCACTTTCTATTAGACAGAATAGAGTCCCACCATGCTGCACCAAAAATATAGAAGCCTGTAGTGGACACTTGCAATAAATTTCAAACAAAAAAGTTTACAGGCACTACATAAATAAATATCTCACATTATTTTATTAATACGAATATTCTATATCTTTCCGATAGGAGCACAACAGTAATAATACTATATTGAAAACAAACGTAGGTAAAAAACCCCACCAGACCTGGCCAAATTTCCTAGACGGGAAAATATTTTTTTAAAGGATAGGGTGACAAACGAGCACATAGTCCACCCGATGGTAAGTGATTGCTGTAGCACATAGACATTTACATCTATCCTCGACTAAAAACCAAAATGCAGATGCGTTGTCACCCGTGAGGACTAAGATGAAATGCTTCGTTTCCAGTAAAAAAGGTTTCCGGTTCTCTACAATTACCATACGAAACACAGCAGCATTAAGCTGCTATTTTACGCTGGTATTCTGTGAGAGCGTGGTCCTTCCACAGTCCAGCCGACACATTCGTACTACAACTGTACTACTAATATAACTGCAGCATAGCTCTACCACGCATAAAACACCTACATTGGTAAATGTATGTAATATTTTTCAATAAGAATTACTTACAATCTACATCCAATAAAAAATATTATTTCTTGGAGTTTCAGCAAGTGATATCGTCATCGCAATTATAAATATTGAAAAAATATTCTATTCCATTTATTATATTTTTACGCCTACATGGCTGCAACCCTAATCAACAGGCCGATCAACCAGCGATCTGTTAATCATCGGTTTGCTTTATTGCTCGTATATCTCCGGACAATTATTATTTACTGCTTTTTGGTGGATTTGAATCTGCGATATCTCATTGTATAGGGACGTATTTGACGTATTGACATTATGTTACATATTTCAACTTAAGTGTTAATGTTATTAACGTAAACAACAATTTAACTTTTTTTTCTGAAATCTTTGATTTTATATTTAATCAGCAGCACGCAACCTAATTAATGACATATTTTCTTTTGTATAAATAAAGGCTTTGGCCTCTATTCAAAATAATGAAGACACAAGGACGTTGATTACGGTCCGGTCACGTACCCCTTTTAGAAAGCAACTACAACGTATACGTTTCACGGTTTAATGGAGAATTGGGCAATTTTTAAACATATTACGAGTATGTATATATGTATTATGTATGTATGTAATGTATGCGTTTTTTCACTGCATATATTGTGGTGGTGTATAATGATTATAGATTAAGAATACTATATTCCTGACGGCGTTGTAAATGTTTAATAGAGGAATCGTCCATAGGTTCTTGTGGCATCCTTATTATAAATTTATTTTTAGTGAGGCATCCCTTCCAAAGCTTTATAACCAAATATTGAAATACTAAGACTACTAAGACTGGCAACGGAACGCACCACTAAACCATCTTCTTAACATAGCACTTTTGACAAAAGATCTCCAAATCTAAAAGTAGTCATGTTGGGTTGAGTCAAAAGTAATGACGATAATTATTAATTATTAATTCAAATGTTTTCTTTTACCAGCGAACACATGGTCAAATATTTTGGTTCCGTCGCTACCAGGAACCCTACTGAGCAACATACTACTAATCAACCATAAATACAATAAGTACTATGGAATTAAACGAGATGAGCAACTGGCCTCAGAACTACAACAGCGCTAAAGTATTAAAAAGCTTACTAATTAAATTAACAAATGCTTTCACAGAATATGGAGAACGATATGGGGTAGTGGTCGTAGGGTCGCCTCTTAAGGTGACGGAGGGAATTGATACAGGTGATGGGTGGCAGCATCCTAAAATGCGGTTGACAACTCGCTCGCCAAGCGTGGCAACTATGGCAAAATCGATACCTATGACGCAATATATGGGGGAGGCCTAGGTTCAATAATGGACTTTTATAGGCTACTTTTATAGACTATTTAACTAACACCTGCATTTACCATGCTTGATGTAAATAAAAAATTTTGAGTATTTGATTCTTGAATCTTAAACTTGATAGAACCGGAAAACCTTGTTAGGCTTATATTGCGGTAGTTGAGATAAGAGAACTGAAGAACCTTATTAGAGTTATGACGGCTCCGTGGCGCAGTGGATTAGCAATGAGTTACAGTACTGTGAGCCGTGGGTTCGAATCCCGTACGAAACAAGTACATATATAGACTACAAATATTTGTTCAGATTCTGGATGTTTGTCTTTTTGAAAACTGCCTTCACGGTACAGTAGATAATCCTATTATGTGGGTAACGTTTTTTAAAAATACATTAAAATATACATCGGTTTGTTAAGTAGCTGAAATGATGCAATTTAATTTATTACTGTTTTTTTAAATTGATACAGGTCTTTGGTAAATGAGTACTTCCAGGCTATTGAACATTAAAATCTTTTGACAGAGTCAGGTAGGGTAAGTTTATTTATATTATTATCGAACATTGAAATCTTCGATAATAATATAAATAAACTTTGCACTATACTGTTTCAACACTTCAAGTTAAATCCACAATAATAATTTTTATCGTCTTGGATTAAATTTAATAATAACTTTTACTAACTTGTCATAAAATTGTTAAACTATTTTCTTCATGGATGTTTTACGTATGTTGTAACTGTATGTTTTTTTATAGGATAAGGGTGACAAACGAGCACCTAGTCCACCTGATGGTAAGTGGTTGCTGTGGCTCATAGACATCTACATCTATCCTCGATTACGAATCAAAATGCAGATGCGTTGTCACCCGTGAGGACTAAAATGGAATGCCTCGTTTTCAGTAAAATGGGTCTTCGGTTTTCTACACTCACCATACGAAATACAGCAGCGTTGAGCTGCTATTTTACGCTGGTATTCTGTGAAAGCGTGGTCCTTCCCCGGTCGAGCCGATTTATTCATGCTACAACTATACTAATACTACTAATATAGCTCCAGCATGGCTCTACTACGTATAAAATCGTATGTACGCGTTTTTGGTTTGTATATCAGGTAAAAACTTTGTATGTATTAGGTATTTATATTTATGTGAAAGTGAATATAAGTTGTTGTGTTCATCTAATAAATAAATAAATCAATTGATGGATATAACATATAATATAAGCGTCGATACACCCTTTTTATTGACGACACAAATCTTAGTCCTCAAGGTTGACAACGCATTTAAATTTAGACTCGTTTTCGAGGAAATGACTGACGAACGTAGCATATGATATACAACAAAACCAAAACCAATCTTGTTTGTTTTTTTTTAAGATGTTCTTGTGCTACTTGTCTGCTGAAAGAACCTCTTTCACTAGCACAGCATAGTGGAAGACATATATATTAGTCCGCTTTATGAATAACACAAAACCAATTTGAAGTAAACGATATAACTCAAATTGCAATAACCGTTATTTATAAATGCATCGACTCAGCTTTATAATGCTATGTGTTATTATATCCTGGCTTAACTTACGCGGCAGCTCGTCAATCATCTGCACTCAATATCGTCTAATTGACAGTTCAAGTGGCGACCGCTTGCACCGAGACATGCCGACTCATCTAAGATGTACTTCTGTTATACAGACTGTTTCCAAATTATGCAAAATATATTTTAAAGTTAACAAAAATATCCGCATATCGCTGCTAGGTTTTGTATAGTGATTTACGAGAAGCTAGAGAAATGTATACCTATCATACACCTATGATACATCTAACCTTATCATCATCATTACAACCCCTCAAATCAAATTCTGGACGTATGCCTCTCAAAGATTGATATGAATTACGGTTCTGAGCAAACTACATCAATCGACTTCTTAGACGCAACTGGGAAATCTTCTTTCCAATCGCTAATCGGTTATTCGTATTATAAATATGGCCGGTCTATTTTTTTAAAGAAGATTAACAATACTATAAACATTACTAATATTCCCCTTAACCACTCGTGGTAAGCTTAAATTGCTTGTGTTACGAGTGGTTCACGCCATTAGTCGAATAGCGGATTCGAACCCACGACCTTTTTGATTTCGCGGTCCGCGCCCTGTCACTAGGCTACTGTCGCTTCAACCACTACACCTTTGATATAAATAAATATTTGCGTAAATAAAAGAAATCACTACATAACTACTGTCATTTACCATTTTGAACCGTTTGTTTAAAGGATTATTCCGTTTATCCACCCTAAGAAATCCAACCTAGGATGGATACTCGGAATTACGTGTCCGTTTATCCACCTCAGACGGGGTGAATAATCGGAATTCGTATATTTTTTTTCTTTCGATTTTCCCAACTGGCCCAAAATTACTTAGTAGACATTAGCATACTTATAAATACAAATAGTACGGTACCTAACAAATTTTAAAATGCCTTTTATTGAGAGACGAATTTATGCAGGATATACTATTACGTGTACTCAATAATGAAACTAGTTTTGGTCATTTCCTGGACATATTGCAGAATTTGCAAATTATTTATTATTATTTAAAACAAGGACGTTTAATTTGATTAAATTTGGTTTCTGATGAACTATACTTGGGGTGGATAGGCGGAACAACAATCAAAAATTGAATTCCGATTATCCAACCCGTAAAGGGTGGATAAAAGAACAAGCGTTTCCGAGGTTGGATTTCTTCGGGTGGATAAACGGAATAACCCGTTTAAAATAATCTTCATTACATTTAGATATCATGTTTTTCCTCGTAATATATGCATATGTAACAATTTACGCGTAATTATTGTAACATAGTCTGACGAAAAGCCAACAATTTAATAATTTAACATTATGAAACTGTTAATAACCATCAACACGACGGACATTTCATTAAATCCTACATCCTGTATTTAGATAGATGGCTTCACCTCGCGCCCTGGCTGTCATCGCCAGGGAGTCGTTAATCACTGTATGCGATACGTTCTGAGCTAGACTCATTCTAGGTATCGAATATAACACCTAAGCTGATACCTGGATTATGCGCAGATATATTAATAATAGTGCAACTTAGAATGAATGATTTTATTTAAAATCAAATGTAATAACAAATATGTTATCAAATAGGAATTAAAGCAGTTAATTATTACAACTGTGAAAATTCACTATGTTTGTAAATATAAAACAAAGAAAAAAATTGCTTGAGATTTTATATAATAATATTTATGCAGGTTATCCTAGTTTAGCGTTACTTCACAAAAATACTGACAATAATTATTATCGGGCAATGGAGTATTGCGCTGCTAAAGCCCTAAGATACAATGGCTCATGACCATTAAAATAGTCTCCGGTTACCTCCACTCATCAGTACAGTATTATGCAGCAATTCCCGATGATATTCTGCGCAAGCGGGTTCCTTCCCCGGTCGGGCTGACCCAGCAGTGATGCAGCTATAATACGCTGCAGCTTATCTCTACCACGAAAATCACGAAAAGCCCCTTTGACCTTATTACAAAAAGTAATTCATAATCAGTATTAAGTTTAAACTAGAATCATTTTCATGAAAGAAATCTCGCGAAAATATACAAACTAAATGTAATATATAAAAATTAATATTTGTTTGTTCGTATTTTATGCGCTGCTGTAGGTACCGTTCATCAGATTGCGGTAAAACTTTGTCAACATATTACTTGCATTTCTACGAAGGTTCTAGTCATAGTTGGACCCGGTAGGTGGTGCTGTTGTGGAATCCAGATATCACCCGAGCGAAGCCGGGGCAGATTGCTAGTATAAATATAAAGTATGGTGTATTAACTGATGTATGTGTAGTGTGATAAAAATGAAATAGGTCCTTGTAAGAGATAGCGTTCAATTACATTTTTACTACGCGTGTAACAACTGTTATACGTGGTACAGCAATTATATTAGTAGTATAGTTGTAGCACGAATGTGTTAGCTCGATCGAGAAAGGACCACGCTCTCATTGAATACCAGCGTCAAATAGTAACTTAATACTGCTGTGTTTCGTATGGTGAGTGTAGAGAACCGGAGACCCTTTTTACTGGAAACGAGGCATTCCATCTTAGTCCTCACGGGTGACAACGCATCTGCATTTTGATTAGTAATCGAGGATAGATGTAGATGTCTATGGGCCACAGCAACCACTTACCATCAGGTGGACCGTGTGCTCGTTTGTCAACCTATACTATAAAAAAAAACAACAGTGCCGCCCCGATCGCCACTGACTCATACAATTCAGTTGCATAGGTACTATACTAAGTGTAGTTACAGTGTATTTGACTCCAAATTCTCAAATTTCAAAGGCTGTGGCGTCATGATTAAAGGATTCCTTTATTTAGTAGGACTATTCTTAAACCATTGTTGAAACCATAGACTTTCAATAAACTACATTTTGTAATAGGACGCCTTTTGTCCTCTTTTGTAATATACATTTACTGCTAATTTAACAATAACTTAGCCGGCTTTATTTTCATCGTCATTCTAAGAGTTTCTAGTCACGCGTGGTTCACATTTAAGAAGCTGTTAGTACCTTAAGGCACAGCAGGGACCGCTTCAACTGGTTCATCTCAAATATTCAAACTGAGCGGTCGTTGGCTTAAATTTACGGCCTATAACGTAGCATTAGTTCGGCAGAATTGTTTTCCCAATGGATCTCAGCAGGATCCCGCTTTAATAACCCAAATTGAAAATCGATTTTAAGAGCATATTGAGTTTTTATTAGCGTTTATGAACATTTGTATCCTTAAGAAAACCGAGTTGCTTAGAAAGCAGCGTAAAAGTGATTCCTAAGCCCCTCGGCCTACGTTTTGACTACGCATCTCAGCATGTATATAACAAAAATTGTTGTTTGTTTTTTAATCATTTTCAATCAATCAATTTATTTATTCGTTTTCACAGATAACAAGGTTGATAATATTATAATTTTATAGCACCTCCGTGTAATGCTTTACAGCATACGAATTAATATATCTACCCATCATAAAATTAAATATATATGAAAACAAATCAAAATAACAATAAAATTAACTAGAGTCAAAATAAAATTATTAAATTACATATTTAAATTAGGTATTAGTAAATAGATTTATTAACATACATAATACATACATAAACACTCACGCCTGTCACCCAGAGGGGTAGGCAGAGACTACAGACTTCCATTTGGCACGACACCTCTCACGCCTCCTTCACATCCATACATCTACGCATACATGCTCGTCGGTTAAGGGTACTCCTAATTTGGCCCGTTTTCAATAAATCGCCAATTTGGTCGATAAATTTTCGTCTAGGACGTCCCTTTCCGACTCTACCATTCACTTCTGCTACATAAATTTTCTCTGTCACTCTTTCCTCATTCATTCTTTTCACATGACCAAACCACTGAAGCATTCCTTTCTTAATCCTGGTCACATCATCTTGCAAACTACACTCTTCTCTTATTACACAATTTCTTACCCTGTCATTCAGATTCAGCCCTAACATACTCCTTAGCGACCGCATTTCTACTGCGTTCATTCTACTCTCGTGCTTCTTCTTCCACACCCAAATTTCACTACCATATTAAAGTAGGGACCAACACAGCATTGTGAATTGACATACGTGCGTTTTACGACACATTTTGACTCTTCACAATAGAGTGTAGGGCCCTATTTATTCTATTTCCTGCATTGACTCGTCGTTCTATATTCTTATCACATCTCCCATCCCTGCTAAATACGCCACCCAGATATACAAACTCATCTACTTGCTCGATCAACTCCCCTTCTATTCTTATTTCACATATCGTCTTTCTTTTCTTTCAAAACCATAAATTTCGTCTTACTTGCTTTCACTTTCATACCCATTTCTTTCAATGATCTGTTCATTAATGTAACCATCATTTGCAGCTCGGCCGCCGACGACGCAAGAACAACTTGATCATCGGCGTACAAAAGGCATTTGACGGTTAACTCACCCATTCTTAATCCGCATTCTTCAACATTCAAATTTTGCAAACAACTGTCCATAAATAGGTTAAACAGCCACGGGGAAGACACACAGCGCTGTCTGACACCTTTATGGATGCCAAACCAGTCTGAGTAGACCCCGTTGATTCTAACACAAGCACTAGAGTCCCTATAAAGCGACTCCAATGCCTGTATCAAGCCAGCGTTTAACCCAAATGAATTCAGTGTTTGCCATAACACATCTCTATCCACTCTGTCATAGGCCTTTTCCAAGTCCATGAACGCACAAAAAACCTTTTGATTTTTGGCCAAAAACTTTTCCGCGATCATGCGCATGGAAAAGACTTGATGTGTACATCCCATTCCCTTTCTAAATCCCGCTTGCATATTCCAAATTTTTTCATCAGTTTCTTTCATGACCCTTTCAATCAGTACCTTAGCATACAGTTTTCCCACAATTCTAAGAAGGCTGATCCCACGGTAGTTTTTACAGACCTGCTGCGACCCTTTTCCTTTACATACTGGGACTATCACGACTTTGCACCAGTCTACCGGTACCCGCGTCAGTTCCCAGCATAAATTAAACAAGGTGTGCAGCAGGCCTGCCACCACTTCCTCTCCAGCCCTTAGCATTTCGAGTGAAACTCTATCATATCCGGCAGCCTTACCTGCTTTCATGCTTTTCATTGCTTTCATTATTTTATCTATACTTATCTCGCAACCTCTTTCCTCTTCTTTCGGAGTTTCTACTTCATTTATTTTATATGTTGTCTCCTCACTCATAAAAACGCTTTCAAAATATTCCTTCCATATCTTTAAACTCAAAACTTCATTATTCAGAATATAGCCATTCTCATCTCTTATAGCATTCATTATAGGCTGTTTTGAATGTCCCCTGGCAGTTCTTACGAGTTTCCAGAACATTTTAATATTTGCCTGGAAGTTATCCGATATTCTTCTATCATTCTTATCCGTTCTTTCTTGCTTTTTCCTTTCAACTACTACTTTAACTCTCTTATTTAAATATCTACAGACTGCCTTTTTTCTTTCAATATCATTATTCGTACCGCTAGAATTAGTTTCTGCTACCAGCCTTTGTTGCTAGTAAATTTAGCCATGCTGTCTTCTTTGCTTCAACTTCCATACGTATCTCATCGTCCCACCATAACGTACTACTAACCCCACATACTTCGGTAGCTGCATCCACTAAACCTTTCTTAACATTTTGCCATACATTCTGCAAGTCTAACTCATTCATACATAATTATCCAAACCACTTATATTTTCTTTCAGTCTACATTTGAACTTGTTTTTCTCACCTTTCTCTTGTAACCTTTCAGTTCTAATACGCTGTAACGCAGTGGTAGACATAGATGACCGATGGCGCCAACGCCTGAATAGACCATTAGTTCGGCATAAAACCAAATAATGATCCATTCCTACGTTAGACCCCCGGTAAACCCTTGTATCTACCACTGCACCCCTCATTCTTTCATCCACAATTACGAAATCTATCATGCATCTATCATCACCTCTTTCCCAAGTATACGTGTGAATCCTCTTGTGGCGAAAGCAAGTGTTCGTCACAAAAAGATTATTTTCCATACATACGGTGAGGAGGCTTTCACCATTCTCATTTATACTTTCATCACCAAACGTTGCCTCCTCACCCCAACCCTTCCATTAAAATCTCCTAGCATAATAATGTTTTCATTTCCCTTACATATCATTAACACCATCCTTACCATTTCCCAAAACTGCTCTCGGATATAAGTGGGCTTAGACATGTCTGGGGCGTAGACCCCTAGCACAAACAATTTCTTTAAGCCCACTTTCATTCGTATTCATAGCAGGCTTGGGCTTACACATTCATACTCTTTCACACATAGGCCCATTCTTTCTGAAAAGATGATACCTACTCCCTGGCAAGCCCGCTCAATCTCGTCTACACCAGACCAATATGCGGTATACATGCCATGTGTAGTGATATACTTCCCCTTCCGTTTCGTCTCATTTACACATAACACATCTATTCCTCTATCATACATCATATCGCATACTTCATCCATTTTACCATTCATTGCTCCACATATATTCAACGTAGTTATAATAATATTTATCTATAAAAAAATTCTTAGAATAGAATTAAATTTTTGCGCATTAAAACATTTTATGTGATTTGGTAATTTATTATATAATTTAGGGGCTTCAACTTTCAACAACACCTTTTTTCATAAGGGTAGTTTTACATACATTTGTCTGGATTTTTCGGTTCCGAGACACATATCAAAAAGATCCGGATAACGCTTTACAAATATACGCAATTCTATAATAAATACAGGGTAATGTTAATATTTTAAAAGATCTAAATTATGGTACGCAACTTTCTGTAGGATTTATCCCACATATAGCTCGAACACAATGTTTTTGATCATTCATCATTAATTCCCTGTTGGTTCAAATAGCTCACTGATAGACATATGCCTCTACCGACGAACGACAGACCTTTGAAGCTACTTCGAAGGCGTAAACTGGCGTAAACCAGCTATTGGGGAGCTGTAAAGTGTTTCTAGCATTTGTAATACTCGCTTCTTACATCATCCATGGAAGGAATTTGGTTGACAGCTTCTCTTATACCTTAACCACACGGTACAAGTGTCAATAATTAATATTATAAGATTATTGATGTGCTCTGCATTCAAGCCAAACGTATATTTTATCGCATAGGTTTTAGACAACCGCTTTTAAGGTTGTACGATATAAAATGGTTTCTACAGAAGCTACGTGTTATCAGAGAAGCGTGATAATAACAAAAATAACACCTAAAACTTTAGTAAAGCACACTATCTTAGTCCTCGTTGGTGACAACGCGTCTACAGTTTTCTTTCCAGGGTTCAGTGCTAAATTGAGCAAAATGAAATGCTAATTGAATCTCAGTGTCTGACTGTCTGCATCTGCCATATACGTTTCTAAAAATACTCCCGCAGATGATTGAATTTCTTCGTCATCATTAAATTCTGTAACACAAAAACAAAAGCTTTTTATTCATAAAATTGAAGTGACATGGAACTTTTTTTTATAGAATAAGGGTGACAAAGGAGCACACGGTCCACCTGATGGTAAGTGGATGCTGTAGCCCATAGACATCTACATTTAACCTCGATTAAGGATCAAAACGCAGATATGTTGTCACCCTTGAAGACTAAGATGGAATGCCTCGTTTTCAGTAAAAGGGGTCTCCGGATCTCCACACTCACCATACGAAACACAGTAGTATTAAGCTGCTATTTTACGCTGGTATTCTATGAGAACGTGGTCCTCCTCCGATTGAGCCGACCCATTCGTGCTACAACCATTATATATAGCAGCAGCATGACTCTACCACGTATAAAACTTATCGTTCACCTGATGATAGGTGGCATCTCCAGTCCACGGACACAGTCAACTTTAAACATAGAAGACTACAGATGCGTTGTCACCTCTGAGGATTAACACAGAATGCTTCACCTGTAATTATACTGACTCTCTGTACCCTTCGGTTCAGAAGGGCTAGAACCCAGAGCCGTAAAGCCAGTTAATAAAAAAATATGTACCCTTCAAACCGAAACGTAGAGCAATGCAGGTACTACATTTAGCGGAAGAAATAGGTATGAGGGAAGTACTTATATTAATGAACTCCTAACCAAAACAGGAATCCTATCACCGAACAAAAATGACTTGAAAGGTGAAAAGGACTGTCTAATTATGTCGTTTTCTAGCATTTTTTCTACCTGTTTATTTAGTTCGTCGTTTATAACTTTTGGCGGTCTATAGGGTCGAATAAAAATGGAATCTTCATTATGATATGTATAGTAATTGTCCTAAGTAAAATATGTCTTTGTACTGTAAACAGATTGTACGAATATTTTCTCGTTCTACTTGGTTCATATGGTCTAACCGTAATTTATTTAAACTTTCAGATAAAATTTTGCTTATTTTTATAATTTTTATCTAATCATGAAATCGTTATGATTTTTAAATATAAAATCAGAATAGGCCTCATGACAAACGTTAATGGATTAATTTTGATGAAGCAGTGGAAGTAAATGAATAGAAGCTGTTGAAAGTAATTCTCATAAGAAATGTTAACGAGTACTTTTTTTTAATATCTTACGACAGCATTGTAGTTCTTCTGTAAATCTACCTAAATCTAATTGTTTCGCTTAAACAAAATCATTTCATAAAATTTGACAAAAAGATAAGTAATGTATGATAATAGAATCGCGAATTATAATTGTTGGCACAATAAAATTATTGATTGGCTCATAAAGATTTAAACTTTTACCTTGCTGAGATTCCATAATTAGACTATGTAAAACTTATATCAAATGAAAAGAATTTTTATTATTTTAAGGTCATGTTAAGAATATTATATTTAATGAATTTGGTTTCATTTTTATTTTATGAAAATATATGGATATAAATACTTGGACGTACATCGTTTTTCCTAAAATACGGGAAGAAATAGCTTATATATTGTACTTATTCGCTCGACAAATGTGAAAGCGAATGAAAAGCTCGCGTGAAGTGGGATAACATTTTCATACCAATACAACAGCAAGGGGTTGATTATGAAACCGATTTGTTTTTGTGGGATTGTAGATTCTTTTTTTTATATTTTATCAAAGATTAAGTTGATTGATATAATAAGATTGTTTTACCAGATACAAAATGATTCTACATTATTATCCAGAGCTTCAGGAGGTGTAAGTTGCGAGTACCAGATTCACACATCATTTATCCTACACGTCTCTTGTTTCTCCGGGCCATTTGTCAAAAACTCGGATGTCACTATTCACAGTGATTTATGACGAGACAGGAACGCAATCGTTGTAATGGATAAATATTGTATTATTTTTTTGTTAAGGAACTTTTAGGGTGCGTATGGTGTGGGAATTATTTACCAGTGCTTTGTCAAGAGTACCTTTTCTAATTTTCAAATTTAGTGTAGATATGTCTATAGTTATAGTCTATCTAATATCTACAGATCATTTTTGCCTTTTCTTTTTATTAGCTTGTAACAGCCCATTCTGAACGTGGCCCTCTTTCAAAGTATGTCACCTTTGGCACATTTGCAGGTAAAATTAATATTGCTCCCCGCCAACGGTGTGGGTAACAGAAGATACGATCATATTGCGTAACTTCTGGATGACTTGACACAATACTTTTAATACGAATGTTTCTCAAAACTTTTGTGTTAATAGCTACGCTAGGATGTGATAAGTCATTTACAAATTCTCTATTAATCATCCAAAATGACTCATATAAATATTTGGAAAATTGTGTTATAAATTAATTAATAATTTTAAAAATTAATAAGAAAATTAAAAGAGATTAAAATAGTCACGATAATTTTTACAAGAAAAAAAAGAATCTGATCGACTTACACTGATAATTTTTGAACGGTGTTGAGTTCAATAACAAAAGTTAATAAGGATCTTTCTTAGAATTAATGAAATTACATTTTTATTATGCGAGAAGAGTCACAGATCAACGGACGGCAGTCAATACATTTTTTCAATTACATTTTTTGTTATATATTCTAAAGTGAATCAATTAGAAAATAAACTTATCTTATAATTCAATTTGTGAAGTTATTGTAGCATTAATAATGATATGGATTTAATGTACAGCTAAAGAACGATTTTATCTAACGAAATTGAGGTATGGAGAGTAAAGTACACTCTCTCACGTTGTGAGGCGTTCAAAAGTTAAAAAAATAATTGAAAGAAACACTTAGAAACTTTATTTAAATATTGGGGTTCGTAAATACCATAAAAATGAAATTGGAGAAAAACGAATTTTACGAGAAACCATTGCCACCCTACACACGGCTGAACTGAATCCCGTGAACCGAATTCGGTTTGCATCAAATTGATCTGACGGTCCGCCATCGTCAATCATCGTACCTAATGACGCAATGTAAATTCCGGCGAATATTAAACTTTTCTTCATTTCCTTGAGTGTGTATCGTGATACAGACAATAAAGCGTCATCCATTTGTTATCATTCTGTTCAGTCAACTACGTCAACAGACTATAAAGTAATATAACATTTTAACCAACTGAAAATAATAAAGATAAATTAATGTATGATTAAAATATTTATCCTCCCGTGGGTGTCGTAAGAGACGACAGAGGGAATCTGAAGCCGACAATGGACAGCGGCGTCTTCTTGATAATAATTTGATGAAAAAGTGCGACTACCCACCTACCCACCAAGTGTGGTACTAATTGCAATATCCCCCTATGAGGCAATCTTTGAGGAAACCGTTTTATAGAAGAACGGCGACAAACGAGCATAGTGACGATTACTAAAAAACGAGCAACCTGATGACAAATAAGGCTTAACAACTACATTAATTTATCATCGATTAAAAAAATATGCAGACGCGTTTTCACCACTGAAGGCTAAGATGAAATGTCCTCTACGCTCACTATCGGAGATGTCATAAGATGAGTACGGAACAACCTCTCTGAGTTTATGAGGTCAATACAGTCCGTCAGTTTTAAAGGTATGTTTTGGTTGCACATACGTCTGTACGTTCGCAATTCAGCAGTTTTTTTTTTGTCATGCTAATTGAATAACATTGATGGCAGACCTAATCGAAGGAACTTTTTTTATTTTCTTTCCATATAAGATGTTACTTTACACTGAACATTTTCTCTTGCCAAAAATTACAGGTTGTAAGCGTCTCATTGCTAAGAACACGCCACCTCTCATTTCTGAGAGGGCATGGGAGTCCACCGCGCTGCTTCTGTGCGTGTTGGCGAATTTCACATATCTCCGAAATATTGTTATTCCTCAGACAAAATTGCAACTAATATTTTCAGTGGTGTCGGCCGGAATGAAGGCCGTACTCACCTTCTATGCAATTTATAAACAGCGCCTAGCCCCTGAACACCCATGACTCAAATTGATGAACCATGATAGCTCAGGAAATAATTATGAATCATTGTAAAACCTCCATCTTTCTATTATAGCCTATAAAAGTCTATAGTTATCATAGATAGATCAATATCACTGCGATCTGTAAGACCTATTGTGGTCACTGCTATGGCTATATTTCACTGCTAAACCCCATGTTTTCGATGAGTTGAAGTAGTTGCTTAGCTATGAGCAACTTCATATCTTCTTGGCTAAGTACATAGTTTACCAGATGAGTGTTATGTTTGCCCATTAACGGTTCACAATCAGTTAGAATGTGCAGAGGTATTTCATCCATCAATTTACTTGCTTATTAACTTTCACGTTAACTTGTTAATTTATCTGATAATTTATTTGCTTATTTACTTAACTTTATACGTGTCCATTTACATGACCATTTTTGACTATACTTTGTTTATTTATTTGTCTATATACTACATTATTTACTTGACTATTTACTAGAAAAACAAACAAATAAAACCATAGAGACAATACAATATGCTGTAGCAACGTACATGCATACTTCAAAGGTATATGGGTTCATAAAAGAGAACATCTACTACTCACTATTTACTAGACAATTAACTTGCTTATATACTTCACTATTTAGTTACTAATTTATTTACTAGATTATTTACTTACCATTTATTAATTAATATTCTTGTTTATTTACTTGACTATTTACTAGACAATTAACTTGCTTATATACTTCACTATTTACTTACTTATTTATTTACTAGGTTAATAACTTACCATTTATTAATCAATAATCTTGTTTATTTACTTGACTACTTACGAGACAATTAACTTGCTAACTTACTTAACTATTTACTTACTTATTTATTTATTTACTAGAATGTTTACTTTACTATTTATTTATTAATATTCTTGTGTATTTACGTGCCTATTTACTTGATTACATATATTATTAATTACAAACATAAATACATAATACATAAACACTCACGCCTGTCACCCAGAGGGGTAGGCAGAGACTACAGACTTCCATTGGCACGATCCTGACACACCTCTCTCGGCTCCTTCACATTCATATACCTACGCATACATGCTCGTCGGTTAAGGGTATTATTAATTACTTGTTTATTACTTACTTACTTGGATATTACTTGATTAGTTATATTGATTTTTACTTGAATTATGATTGCTTATTTAATAATAAAGAGCCACCCATAAAAACTGTAACACAAGGGAAATTGCAGATGTGCTGCCAGTCTTTTAAAAAGAGGTAAGTTAGTGTCTTGAAGGTCTCTAAGTCGTATCGATCCGCAAAAATAACCGATGGTAAAAGATTTCACGAAGTAGTCGTGTGAAGATGAAAACTACTAGAAAATTGCACAGTGATGGACCACCAAGTATCCAGATGGTGTGTCACTTCAGATTTAAAAAAAGAGAATCTTAAACAGATATAAATGAATGATTCAAAAATCGATAATTTTATATAAAATAATATAACTATATAGTAATATTTACTCATTGCAATTCTAATTAGGAAATACGATCAAACACATAACACTAATTATGTGTAGACAATAATCCGTATATAATTAAGCTGGTCTCGAGAATCGGTTTGTACACTCAATTGACGTGGAACGGAATTATCTGGGTAACATAATTAGGTTGTCTACGCGGGGGCGAATTCGATATTGATAAATTATTGGTCAAATATAATTGATATTTCGAAAATCAATTACAATTAATATATAGATATATTTTATGTATTACGTACAGTTAAAACTTTGGTCTACAATTTTCCGCTAATTGACGAACGAGTGACCAAGAAGTTACTAAGGTGCAGATTGTCTGATTTGACCCACCGAACGGGTTCCCGCCTTGTCGTGACGGGAGGCTTAGTAGCCATGGCTTGGTCACTCGCATTGAACTAAGAGGAACATACATGGCTGGCTCAAGGTGTAGGGCAGGTGGTCACTTTGAGTGAGCTTGGCTAACCACTTCGGATGTATGTTGGTGGGCTGCGGTGAAAGGGGTGCCCGCTCTCCCTAACGCTGTAGCCGAGGTGGAGTCGCGGAAGAAGAGGAATACTGGTATGGCGATGCGAGGCACCCTATCTTCAGAGACTCTGACGGGGCCGCACTGTTGATGCGGTGGTAGTGAGGCTGCAGGGGGATAGGAGTGTCGGTATTACGAGGCGCTGCTCTCCTTACTCTCCGCAGCTGAATCTTAGTTGGCGGCGGAGTCATAAACCAGATCCGCCGCTGGGGTCGGGAAGGCTATTACTTCTGAGCCTCGTTTTTCCCAGACTCATGACCTTCGCGCTTTGGACACGGGGGGCGTTCGTTGCGCAGGTGAAGTTGGATACTGCAGAAGAAGACGCTCCATGTGTTGTGGTGCGCCTTACCTGTCAAGGAGTTGGAGAGGAGTAGTCCTTTGCCGAGTAAAGGCCGCCATGGGGTGGCCGGCGCTGGTGGAACCGTGGATGTGTACCAGTTTCCATGGTCGTGTCAATATGCGACGAGGTTGGAACACCTTGGCGTTTTGGTTGGTGCGAATCCGACATAATACTTTCTTAACTCCACGAAGTTGGCTGGCTTTTTCCCATGAAAAAAAAGGTTGTCTGTTTTAAACAGAGCTCCCTTTACCCCCTATACAATACGTTAAGTGATATATATTGCATGCGAAGATCAATCCTGAGAAAGAGGAAAGAATAAACCGTATTTTTCAGATAGGATTGGGCGGCTTTTGGTGTCTGAGTAAACTTTTAATTTCTCAGACATATTAATCTTAGTGGTAGAGCTACACTGCAGTGGTATTTAAAGCAACAGCTCATAGAAGACCCGCGTAAAATAGCAGATATATATTTCGTATAGTGTTTATCTTTTTTTATTCTTAGAAAAAGAGTTTTGTCGCTGATGCGATTATAACGCCCTGGACAACAAAATTCTTAAATAGGATAAATACTAACAAATAAACTTATTAATCTTAATCTCTTATTTACTAAAACATAAAGTTTTTGGCATCATTCGATAAAATATCGGACCCGTTATCGTTATCGGACTTTTAGGACTGCAAATCAATAACAAATGTTAATTAAATTTTTTTCTTTCTAAGGAATTCTGGGCACATTCTAGTGTTTATATTAGACGACGAGTATGTGGTTAATACGAGTAAATAAAAGAAGATGCACCCAGTTACATAAAATATCCATATACAGACGAATTCAGAAACTCCTCAGTTTTGAGGGGCAAAAAATTACACTAAAACAGCGACAGAAATCGACATAAATTGTTACTTATTTATTTTATACATTTATATCATAATATATCAAATGATGTAAAATTTCCTAACAATAATTTATTTGGAAAAAATTGTTGCATTACATCAATAGAAATAAATTTTATGATAAATGAAATACAATAGCATAATTTTAATAAATTAATAAGAGATATTTTATTTTTAGAGTTATTTATGGGAATTTCATACTATTTTATATTTAATATTTGTACCATTCTTATCTTTCCATGTTTTAGCAAATAAAATTAATAAATAACAATTAATATAGATGATAAATGACACTTATTTAAATTAATTTTGAAGTTTTAATTATATATAACTGTTTTTTTAAGAATAAAAGTGACATATGAGCACTAAATCTACCGGTATATTTTTATGGGCCACATAACCACTTACGGTTATATGGCCCATAAAAATATACATTTATCCTCGAAAAGAAATAACAAATTATACGAGCTAAAATGCCATATACTTAAAGAAGTGAATGAAATAATATTGGTCATTGTCTTCATCATGTATGTACCAGAGCCGTTTACGTGAAAAAAATGACACAAATATGGGATGAATAGCTAAAATGCAGAAAAGTAAAATGAAAAATAAATAATGATAACCAAGAATGAAATAAATATATGAAACAAACGAATTTTTTAAAAATATGAGAATGAAAATGTTATAATTCATTATAAATATCTGGACTAGATAAGTAATAAAATGAAAAGATGGGTGACTTAGTGACTAGTTAACTAAATAGCTAAGATATCGTACGAATAAATTGTAATTTTTCGACAATGTATTACGTAAAGTAATAATCCTTGATTTTGACAAATAAATGTGCGCACTTAACAATATGTAGACTTATATGTAAATTATAAACTGAATGAGGCCTGTTTTAAAATAACTTGATTTACTAGTAATTTGTGTTTTAGATAGGAATCGTTAATTGTTACATTGGAATAGAAATAGTATATTATGTACAAAAAAAAATATATTCTATTATTTTTTATTTTTTTGTAGGTGAGAGGTGTGATGTAGAGCAGTCTACACGACATACATATTTATGTAAACAGTAGTTATTAAGAGTAGCATAATTAAAGTCTTAAACACTACTTAAATACTAGTCAGAAAAATTCTCTTAGATTCCATATACACTCAATTAGTTTTAAAACGAAATCACATAAACACTGTACACGAAACAAACATAAACTGCAATTACCAAAAGCTAGGACAGTGATTTTTAATCATAATTTTGATATATTTATGTAACTTTATTCATGTAAGTCACCGTATTTACGTGTATTATTTTTACCAATTATGTTATTTTTGAGTCTCATATAAGTGAATATTTGTTCTTTTTTGAGATAATAAACTCTTCATACCTAAACACAGTCACACGTCTCTTCCTTCATTGACATCTTCCAACATTATACGTCTGTATTGTATATGTGCATATGCGTGTATACGAGTATCTTTTTCGTTCTTGACACCATACATCAACAAATTGTATGCATTTTTAAAAATTCTTTTCAATACTACATTTTCTTAATACATTTTTTTTAACTTCGTAATTAAAGAAATCGTTCCTTACCTTTTATAAAATTTAAGATGCTCGCAGTCCCTGATCTACTACAAGAGTTTTATTCCGTTTAACTATATGGTTTAAGACATTTATTTTCTCAAAAGATTTACAAATCACTTACAGAGAAAATACACATTATAAAAAAAAACATTAAGCCGATTGGCGTAGTGAGCTAGTATTATAATAGGTCGCTAAAAGTTATTTTCTAATTTTTGCTTAATAACTTATTAAGTAAATATTACACATAAGTAAATAGGGTAGTTGCAAAAGTATTCGTACCAAAGCTAAGCAGACCATCGTTACTTCGGTCAAAATTGAATGAATGTTAAGTCCTTTATATCATATATATATATCATTATATATACCATAACTTTCATAGGTAACTGGATGTCTATTTGGAAAATATGTTACAACTTGAAGTATTTGAACTCCTTTACACGTTTAATCAAGCTTCAATAGAAATTTTCAATTATCTAAACTAGATGTGTAATCCATTAAATTATTCATTCCATTTGTTTAGAACCGGACCTTGTAGTGACCGACAATGGACATCTTGGTCCCCTTGTCCACTAAACAAAAAGGCTATCAAGTCGGCATTAAGTATGCAGATTGAATTTTGTTATCCCAAAACAATTGCGAGTGAACGTGTTAATGGATTGTGTTGCCCTATTGTCATTTGATAATTGTTTCAAGTCGGTAAACCGGTTGAATACTGGGTTTTATACACTTATCATCTATTTATATAAAGTAGTAGTAATTGGTCTAAGGTTTGAACTATAGTTAATTTCAATATTGAATCCACGTGGAAAATATACGAACTATAATATTGAATTAAACATTTTAAAAGCCTACGACGTGGTGGAGCCACGCTGCAGTTATGTTATGGTTGTAGCACGGAGGGTCAGCTTGACCGGGGAAGGACAACGCTCTCAGAGAATACCAGCGTAATATAGCAGCTAAATTATGTTGTGTTTCGTATGGTGAGTGTAGAGATCCGGAGACCCTTTTTTACTGGAAACAAGGCATTCTATCTTAGTCCTCAGGTGTGACAACGCATCTGCGTTTTGTTTCATAATCGATGATAAATGTAGATGTATATGGGTCACAGCATCTACCTACCATCAGGTGGACTGCGTGCTCATCGTTTGTCATCTTTCTTCCATAAAAAAAGGAATAGATTATCTTGAAACATACCTAAGAACATTATCGATAAGGACACCGTTCAAATGTATAAATCCACTCTAAACCTTAAAACTTATATTTAGAGACTACTTTTCATTACCGCCCGCTCGGGATTCGGTGGCTGAGGGGTCAAAATCAGTTCATCCGTTCAGGAACTATGATGGCACAGACAGACACACAGATACACACTACAAACTTACAACATGCCTCTGTTTTCGTCGAGGTTAAAAATTCAAAGTATGGAATTTGATAGCAAATGTCGCGAAGACTGCGGCGCCGCGGCTTAGGAACTTCTTTTGTTGAGATACACTCTTCTTTAGATCCGAGACTATCAATTAACCACGTTTTGTAACTAGACCATTAACGTATAATTATACCTCCGCGATTTAATAAATACGATTTATGAAACAGTGTAGTGGCGGTATAGGAATATCCACTACGTGGGTGTCGTAGTCAGACGGAACAAATCAGGACTCGGGCAGCACTGTCTTCCTACTAACGACCAAAAATGTAAAAACTGCGATTTCCAACTCGCTTCCTAAACGTGGCATCTATGACAACTATCCCCCCTATAATTTAGTCTATGGGGGAGGTATATGTTCAGCAGTGGACTTAATAGGCTGTAATGGTAACGGTAATTTATGCAGGCAAGAATTAAATTATTTTACAATCAATCCTACCGGTTTCATGTAAATTATTTAAATAAACTTTTAAACACCCATCAGACCGTCTGATCGTTAGCTGAAAAGAATAAAAAACTCAGTCCCAAATTAAATTCCCATTTCTTCCAGCCACCTAACCCTTGAAATGCGTGTCGGATTCAACGCGGCTTTATTGCACGGAAAATGGCTGAACAGACCAGTGAAGGAAACTCTTGATCTGGTGTATGGTCCAAGTAATAGAATCTAAAAGAATTGTGGTACACTTATTTCGAGGTAATTAACCATTGGCCGGTGGTAGGATGCTGGCGTAATGTTTGTCCATAGTCTGTAGTTGTAATTCGTTTTAATATTATTTATATGAATAATAAATTTATTGTTCCGTGAAATCCTTGTCTTCATTTCTTTTTGACTTCTACTTTATTTCGCTGAATGCAAAAAAAATCGTCATCATCAACATTAAACAGCATCCGAACCTTAGCCTCTGCTATAGTGCATCATTTAGCCCGATCTTCAGATTCATTTATCATTGCTACCAGCCTCCTTATTCATGCTTCTTGCTGCTTCATTGAGTCGGAAAAATCTCACACAGATATCGAGAGTTTGTTTTGGGTAACACAAAAATTCGTGTTATAACTTTTAAAAAATATGATCCGCTAATTCTTATGAATTATGTTATAATGGTACAGAGGCAATTCGTAAGGAAATCAGTTCGGAGGAAACACAAAAGCAGTGGAGAAATCGAAATGTCCTCAACAGAAACCCCGAATGACCATCCGACGGTAAATTTAACATTTTTCCACTAAAAGGGGGTGAATCGACCCCCTTCGTTTGTCCATTGAGTTACATATTATTATGGAAAATAGAAAGGCGTTTTTGACCCTTTCGCCTTGTTATTATTTATTGTGCACTGTTGTAATATCAATAAATCCCCGTTTAAGCTCCATTAGCTTCCTTCTTAACAAAATATAGTAGCGTTGAACAATTTTACCCTTCTCGGAAGTAGTTGTAAAACATTGGATTTGCTAAGTATGAAAACATGCTTAACGATAAAATACTAGAAGTAGAACTTAAGAAACAAGGTATTAATAAATTTTCGTGTTGAATTAATAGTTCATATTTTACACAGGTCTCTAAATTATAATAATGGGCTCAAAATTACAAACTTATGCAACATTTATTTCATATTCTCCTTTACTCTATGCCGTACGGGTAAAAATACACCATTTAAAGTAATTTCTAAGCTACAAATAGCCTATATTACCATAAACTATATCGGTGTATTTTCTACCTACCTATTATTTACCATATAGTGGCGATATGAAAAAAAATGACGACAGACTTAAAATACCCACATCGGCAATGAATAAACTTCAGCAAGACAGTTCTCTTTTGTCTAACGAAGAAGAAGAAGAATGTATCCAGTATTCGATAGAAGATCCACCGAATGAAGAAGGGCAAATTTGAATAACGATAAAATAAAATAAAAATATTTTAAAAACTTTATTAAAACTACGAGTATTAGTTATAGGCGTATCAAATTAAGATCCTGGAATAGTCGTTCAAGCACTGATATTAATTCATTTTTAAGACCTAACAAATGGGATTGAGTTTCTATTTTATACTAATGTAGGATATATTATACTGCAAAGATTTTCTGTTGAGGTCATTATTTTCCATTCCGTCCATCCTTTTCAATCTCAAACTCATCATCATCATCTCCGACATGCCAAATATAATATTTTTAAGAACTAACAGAAATGTAATAAACTTGTAAAGTAAATAAAAGTAGAATTACAGACTATATTGCTCTTTTATTACTTTACAATATTATTCTTTACTAAGCCACTAAACATTTTATGCATTTCTTTTGTGACCTTTTTAAATAGATATCTGTCGAATAAAAATATTAACCACCCAACTAATGACCATAACAGTGCACTTTACAGAGTCTGTATTCATTTCTTAGCTGTGCATTAATCATAGCCGACGTGCATTAAAGTAAGGAAAGGTAATTAATATGTTCACGTCGTCGCCGAGCGGTTTTCACAACTTCGTCTCTCATTAAGACGCCATTAGTTCCATGAAAATATTTCATGGTACATAGTACATTATTTGTAGTGTTTAAATTTATTTTATAAGTTTATTATTTCGGCTTGTTTAAGGAAGGTGCTGCTGCGCATCAACTGTTATAATTTCCTCATGACACTCATCCCCACGATCTGGGGTAGTGGATATTCTTACACCGTCGTTACGCGGTTGCCAACTCGCCTGCCAGTGGTGACAACTCTGGCAAATTTCCCCTTTAGAATATATAGGGAGGCTTAAGTACAGCAATAGGCTTTTATAGGCTGGAATGGATGGATGTACTTTACATACACAAACGAAATAGTGAATTAAATACGACGTTATGTATCTACAATAATATTTCTTATAACTAAGGCCTGGTTTACGTTTTGAGAAGTGACAAGTGCGAGTGGCAAGCGCAATTGAAAAATGACAAGTGCTTAGTGAGATTTTTATTCACACTTATCACATGTCACTGCCTGTTCAAACGCACTAAGCACTTGTCATTTTTCAATTGCGCTTGCCACTCGCACTTGTCACTTCTTAAAATGTAAACCGAGTCTAAAGCTACAGTATAGCCTAATGATTGAAAGTCGTGAATTCTTTTCATCATTCGACTACTGTCTGGAATTACTACTGACGCAAAAAAATTAAACTTACATATAGTTACATACCTGGAATCGTTAGTTGGAGTATAATAAATGTTAAGAAATTTGCTATTTTTTATTTTAATTTCTCTATTCATTTTAATATATTAAAATGTAAATACAGTTCGTCAAGAAAACTTCTATCACTTTGCTTGATTCCTTATGTAATAAGCTAACCACTGTTCAGGATCTATTTAGTGGCACAAATATGTGCATAATCGCCAAATACCTATTTCTTCTAACTAACCCAGTCCCGTCCCATGATAAACGAATTCTTTGACACGATATTCGAGTCTTCCTCAACTCACAATAGCAGTTCACGTACTCTTAAGAGAACCTCTTGGCAAGGTTGGAACTATACAATGTCCTGTACAGCTATTGAAATATTTGACAGTATCCAAAAAGTCAAATATTATTCAAATAAATTCAAAAGTGGTCAATATAATATTGGACATAAAGTCGTTTTTATCTAATTTTATTTCAATTATTTCAAACATGAAACACTTAGACATGAAGAGCATAAAAAGTGTAAACCATAAATTTCAAAACAACTTAACGCACAAACCCGTCGGTAATGAGTAGGACCTGCGAATACCGGTCCCATTTGCAAATACCCGCCAACCCTTAATCTGCCGCTTGCATTTTACGAGATCTAGTGCAATATCTGTCAATGTCCTTATCAATAAATTGTGGACGTTTAGAGCAAATGACGTCGTTTGATGGTTTGAGGCGGGCGCGCGTAATCCGGGGCCTATGGAGCCCCATCTGCAACGCAAGGGTTAAGTCGCGACAAATAGACCATTTGCAAATAATAAGACGCAATGAAAGAATAAATTAAGGGCTCCTGGGGTCGGTCTATTTAACAATTTGAGGGTTGGATTTCAGTTTATTGACAAAAACATATTTGTCTGCGACCATTTTCTATAACGTTCTCTTTCGTACTTTACAATACCTTATTTTGAATCCTGTTTTTTTTTCACCACTTCCTTTAGCTTTATTTGTGCAAATTAGTCTCATATTTTTATTAGCTTAGCTTGCATGTATGTTTACTGAAATTAACTGACCGTTGTCTTATTTTTCTGTAAAGAAATTTTCAGTAGCAGCCTGGAGTCACAAACGATGTCTACCCAAAACACGTAAAGCAGTTGATCGGGCACCCGATCTCTCTCCGTTAGTGTCGAACTTCCGTCCCATCCGACTATGAAAGTGTAAATTGGGAATAGAGAGTGTAACTGTGTTTCGGCACACACTCGTGCACTATAATCTTATCCTGTGCAGAAAAGAAAGGACTGAAATTCGGTCTATAAGTGAATGTAAATAAATTTTATAATTCAGTTTTCTGCCCTTTATTAAGCGAAACAAGAGAAAAGGTAATAAGGAGACACAAACCCCTAGTCCTTATGGCAGAATCGCTGGAGGACCTAAGTACTATGCTCAATAGAGCCTCCTAACGGATAGTTCTTAAGATGAACGTGGACAGAACAAAGATCATGTTTAATGTCCATGTCTCACATCTGCCGGTAGTTGTTGGGAGCACTAAGTTCGAAGTTGTTGACGAGTAGGTTTACCTGGGATAAATAGTGCGACTAGGTAAGTCACCAGTGATTCAACTCGGCTGGGCTTTGTTCGTAGAATTGCGACACATCTTCTCGTCAGGTATACCTCAAAACCTGAAAACAAGTTGTACAACCAGTGCGTGCTGCCAGTGATGACTTATGGAACTGAGTGATTACACGATCACGTGATCCTACACTGCTGGCCGTATAAGGTCGGTCATGGTCGCTCAGCGAGCTATTGAGAGGGATATGCTTGGGATTCCCCTGCGTGATAAACCTAGAAACGAGGATATCTGCAGTAAAACCAGAGTGACTGATATAGCCCAAAGGATTAATAAGCTGAAGTGGCAATGGGCCGGCCATATAGCTCGAAGAACCGACAACCGATGGGGAAAAAAGGTACCGATTTACAATTGGCAGCCCCGTACCGGTAGGCGAATTTTAAGGCGACCACCCACTAGATGGAGTGACGACCTGGTAAGAGATGCAGGAAGTAAATGGATGCAGGTAGCTCAGGACCGTGCTTTTTGGCATTCTTTTGGGGGAGGCCTATGTTCAACAGTGACTTCTGAAGGGCTGTAATGATGATGATAATGAATATTATTTGAAGTAGATATCTTCATAATCAGGATCATGAACATATATATCATACAATATATGCTAAACAAAACTCTTATCCAAGGACAACAAAACAGGGTAGGGGGGACCCCTATACTATGCTAGCTTCTACCTAATTTTTTTCCTTATTAATAAAAAGAGTAGGCAAACAAACGCACGTAACGCCAATGAAAATCTGCAACACCAGGGGAATTGCAAGTGTGTTTCTCGTCTTTTAGAAAAGACTCTTTACTTGAATGTCTCTAATTTATTGTTGGTTATATGTCTGGCCCATTGTACCTCCCGCTGACTGTTTCGTTAGGAAATATCAAAAATTCTGGTTCTAATTAAATGGACGTAGATGTTTTCTTACGGATTCCATCACGTAAAAATACACCGAGCATAGCCTATAACTTACCGAGTGCCTTAAAACATCTTGCCTCGTAAGGCTAACAAAGTATTTTAAGGGGTCACACAAATACTTGTTCCGTGCGGGATTCGACCCCGCGACCCTAAGAGTTGCAAATCATTACTAACTTCCTGCGTCACGGAACCGTCAAAGTAGATATATATTACAGGAGTCGTAGAAAGTAATAACAATACGTCTGATTACTCGTTGTTTGCTTTATACTTTTAAAGCACGAAAAGCCCCTTAATCATTATTTCAATCGTTTAAATAATATCACACAATGGTGGTAGCATTTATTCTTACTACCTATGAAAACTGAACCTAGCAACAGTTCGAATGTGTTAGAATTATACAATCCAAAAACTTTAATAATAATGAAAATAAGTAAACAACTGTTATGAATATTACTGATAAGTCAATTAATTACAAATGTTTAGGAAGTGAAATTACTTACATAATATTCTTTATTAAATCTCTCAAATAAATTAAAAATAATCTGAGAAAATTATCTATGATAATTATTACAACAATACAACGACTTGTAATTTATTCTGTATTTTTAATAAAAAATAATATAAAACAAAACCATAATTACACAAATATTATTTTAATGATTCATAATAGGAATTATTTATCAATCGGTGTACGGTGTACATGTATTTAAGTTATCATATTACACAAATTTTTATTGTTAATAACATACCTAGCGTCTAACTATAATCGCATTTGTAATGTAACGGATGTTTTACCATTTTGAGTGGACTTCATTTCCCTATTTTGACTTTAGGGGTGAAATTTTTGTACCAAATTAAAATGGGACCACCCTTGTAGAAATAAACATAAGTTCGATTTGAAAATCTACTTTTTACAATACAAGATCCAATTCTATGTAACACCTTATCATTCATTTATCAATTCATTAGAACTTAACAACAATTACAGCTGAACAAAGTCCTGTCCCATAGATTGACCACTCAAAGCCTATACTTGCCACAGCTGCCACGCTTGGCAGACGGGTTTCAACCACGCGTTGCACGCGTGGCAACCGCACCTTTTTATAATTTTGAGTTGTTTTCATGAAGATGCAGCTGCCCATCCAGAGAGAGAGATGCCACGTGGTAGTGCATCACTTACAGCGCCACTGCATTTGAGTGTATCAATATCATAGAAGGTATATTATAAAAAGCTCTGATGATATCACTTCGTGTAAAAAAATTACATGAAATTGTCACCTGCACAAAATTGAATACCTCAAGTGTATACATACGCACAATTATAGCTCGTTTAAATAAAAAAGAAACAGAAAATCTCGTTCTCACTTTACCAAGAATCTAAGCAATTTAAATCTTTATATTTATAGTATATCTATATAAAACACGAAAAATGTTTCTACCTGTGTCTGTTAGACTTTGAAACCATGCAACCGATTTTGATGATAGTTTTCTGCGTGTTTGTATAAGTCCCTAGATGGTTTAAAATAAACATTTGGACCCGGTAGATGGCGCTGTTGTCGAGATCCAGAAATCACCCGTGCGAAGCTTATATCTTATATGCGTATACTGTTAAAATGCGCCACCATTTTAGTATAATAATTTTATGTTACTAATATTATAAATAATGAAATAGTATATGTGTGTAAGTTTGTTCTTCAATAACTCTAGGCTGGTGTCTTTCAATAATTAATACAGAGAAATTTTTATGAAATTACCTCACTGCGGTACCTCTGTGTCAGAGATCCGTATCACTAACAAGGAGGTTCTTAATACTTTTCGAAGGCTGGACGAACAAAGCTAGTGAGCCTTGTTAGGCCATTGTTATACTGTTGAATACCATATACTGTTGTATACCAGCTATAGTTCTAAAGATCTGTGCTCCTGAGTTGTGCTGACGCGCTTGTTCCGACTCTCAATCAGGACTGGAATAGTGCCCAAATCTTGGAAGCTAGCCAATATACATCCTGTGCCTAAAAAAGGCAACCATGCCGAAACTGCCGACTGTCGACCAATTTCAATTACCTTCATACTCTATAAGATTATGGAACGTATATTGAGCATCCAGTGACCGCAAGAATGGGTTTCGTCGAATCGATCAACGGGGCACCATCTAGTGTATGCCACTCAGATATAGGGCCAGATTCTTTAGAACAGTGCGGAAACATTTGCTGTTTCCCTTGATATCTCAAAGGCCTTTTAGACAGTTTGGCACTCTAGACTTTTGAGCAAGCTTTCAGCGTACGGCTTATCCCTGGCCTGATTTACTGGGTGAAGGACTTTCTGATAGATCGATCTCTCCGAGTCGTTATCTAGGGCTGTTCGTCTAGTCCTATCTCAAAATATGCCGGAGTTCCTTGGGGGTCCGTTCTCTCCGCAACTATCGTCCTGCTGCATATTAATGATCTAATTATTCCATGTATCTACGGGTATGCACACGACAGCACAGATCTGAAGTCAGACCAGCCGAATGCTCAGACCAGTCGAGATCAAATTCAGTCCGAAAGAGAAGCTACACTGCAGGCGTTTTCCGAATGAAAATTGTCAGATTCAACGCCTTAAAAACACAAGCGTGTCTTTTCACTTTTAATAGGAGCCGGCTCACCCTGGCTCCTACTTTCCTGTATTCTTGGAATAAACTGACCGCCTTCAGTTGTTATGGGTTGAATCTTCTCCAAACCTCAACTATGGACGGTTCATTGAGTCCAGTATGAGCCCTAGCTGAGCTGCTAATTTCTTGCAGCTGGAATCAGCAGCTCAGCTAGGTGTCCTCGCAAGGATGCGGCGGTACTACACGTTGGGGCAGTTTCTTACTTTATATAAAGCGCAAGTCCGGTCGCACATGGAATACTGTTGTCACATATGGACTGGTGCAGCAGTATGCTACCTAGCAGCATTGGACTCAGTGGAGAGTCGTCCTAAGAGGCTCATTGGTAACCTTGATTTGGTCGAAACCAATCTTGTCAGCCTCGAACACAGGCGTAGAGTTGCAAGCCTCTCAGTATTCTATAGAATGTGTTTCGGTGAGTGTGCGCAGGAATTACACGCTTCATCGGACCACTAGACGGTAGGCGGGTTTTCATCCCTTTATTGTCAATATTCCACGCATAAGAACCAAACAGTTTACTTCTTCTTTTGTAATGCGTACACCAAAGAAGTGGAATAATTTGCCGGCGTCTTTTTTCCGTCTAATTACAATCCGGGCATCTTCAAAGTAAGAGTGAATAGACTTTTTTTACGCTGAGACTGTACGATTTACCATCTAGGGCTACGTCACCATTTACCACCAGGTGGGATTGTGGTCAAACACTGGCTTACAATAATTTAAAAAAAAATGGCACAGAAACAAATTATATCGTAGAAGAATGCGTAGAGTAGAATGCTTTTATCACAATATTCAGTTAATCATTATTTTTATCAAGTTACATTGTGGCGACGCGGTGGACATTTCCTTGCTATAAAGCCGGGGACGTCTTTACTTTTCAACTTTATTTTTTATTAATAATTTTATAACTTATTATTAAGATTGTAAGCATTCAGTAATTTTTAATTGCGATTATTGACACTCAGTCAATATTTGTACTAGACGTGCGCGGAAGGTACCTACGAAGGTACCTACCTACCTACCTACCTATTCTTAAATGTATGGGGTTTATACATTGATATGAACTCGATACATATAAGTGATAATCAGGGCTCCTCAAATTCTTCCATGATTATGTCGGCGACAATGGGAGACAGGTGAGCCCATCGCCACAATACCTACTTGCTTGTAGAACTCCTCCTTCCACAAAAGGTAGCTAGATGTAAGGCAGTGTCTGAGCAATACTGCGTATTCTACGGAAATATTGTTTTCTTCAAGCCTTCTAGTAACAATTGATATTCAGTCCTCAACAGGTAAGCATATGAATAGTGACTTTATTGACACGATTCAAATAAACTTCATCTTTAGCTTCTGTATAACAGTTGATGACTGAACGCATATAACGTACCACCGATCGTGTATATGTCGCAAGTTTATGATAAAATTAGCTTTTGATCAAAAACCTAGGCTACTGATCAAAAACTAGAAGAAGAAAAAGTTATTACCTAATTACGAGTCATTCGCTCGTACTGATATTATGGTTTTGAAGGAACGTATTTGCCATTAAACATAATATAATGTGTACTCGTATACTCCTTTCCCTCCGGACCTTTGTAAAAGACAGACGTGTTTATAAAACCAATCCTTTCAAAATACTTTAAATTAAAATAACCAGTTAATAAAACTAAGAAAATAGGAGTGCATAGAAACAAGAAGAACTATTGCAATACGAAACAATTAAATCAAAATACCCTCATCAATACGTGAGTCGTAAATTTATCTATAGATCTAATACAGTGAACAGTTAATGTATTACCAACACCTTCTCCAACATACGTGACCCTTGCTTGCATCGAGAGCATACGACGGAAAGCGCACAGTTCTCAGACACCGATCGGCGTCCAAATTAATAGACCTCCGTAATAATTACCCGTGCGTCGGGCTTGCAATAGTTTTAACATTTATGTTAACCTGGTACCTAAACAATAGAATTTTATAAATCGCAAACATGCAACGTTCACCGCCACCGCGACTTTCGGCAGGTCGTAAAAGTGACTATAATGATTCTGAACCATATTTCCCTATTACGCAAGACTCCGACTCTTCATCAACTGTATCGGTGCGTAGTAAAAGAAAGCGATGTAATAATGAGTTCTCAGACGAATTAAACTTATTAAAAAAAGAAATCAAGGATATGTTTACGAGTTTCCAAAGAGATCAAGAGGATAAAATTACGACATTTTTAAATATCATAAAGGAACAAAATACTGCAGTGCAAAAGTCAATAGAGTTCTTATCAGAAAAATACGATGATTTGATTAAAAAACTTGATATATTGGAGGCGGAGAAAAAAACTAACATGCATTATATTCAATTACTAGAAAAAAGGTCAAAAACTTGAGCGAAACCACTGTTCTACGAGTTTAGAAATAAGAAATATTCCCAAAAAATCGTCTGAGACAAAGGAAACCCTCTCTGATATAGTTATTAAGCTCAGAACAACAACTTAAACTAGACATTAACCGATCTGATATTAAAGATGTGTATCGCATTAACACAAAATCAGCGAATAAATTCATCAGTGTATTAATACGAGATTGCTTTATTGATGCTTTTAAGAAATATAACAACGGACACAAAAACGATAAATTTAACACTAAAAATATACAAATTGACGGTCCATCCCAGCTTATTTATATATCAGAGTCTCTTACAAGCAAAACGAGAAATTTATTCTTAATTTCAAGAAAATTTGCAAAAGCAAACAATTATGTTTTTGGACTACACATGGTAAAGTCTACCTCCGAAAAAAAGAAGGAACACCCTTGGTTCGCATCGAAAGTGAAGCTGATTTGGAAAAAATTAGAGAAAAGTGACTAGTATTTCATTCATCGTATTGTATCACGAAATTTTTTATTTTAGAAGGAAACTAGCCTCTGAAATACAGGTATTATATCCTAGTTTAGGAGCTAATGGCCACTGTAAATTTGGTGCATGTAATATGTTTATCAATAAAGATTATAAAGATTATTAAATAAATTTGTTGACGCGAAAACGCTACGATATTTAAATGCTGCATATCCTCTTGATTGCAATGTCCTAACCCAAAGTATATGTATTTTCATATGTTCTTATCCTATTAATTTTCCTAATTTCTCGCATTCACCTCAAGAAGAATGGAACGCAATGCATCTTACGAAAATAATCGACACCAGCGCTACGCTATAACTTTTAAAACGCGACTCAAATAATAATAAATAGAAAATAAATTCACGCGACGCAAATGGCATGCCGCTCTCGCTAATTATTCACTTTAAACTCAAATCAACGCCAGTTCTGAGTGCTGAGTTGTACTATTGTGTAATACAAAAAGAAAACCCTCCTACGTCATGCAACAAAAAAACCTGCAAGAAATTCGGCTAGCCTATGAGGTACGTGGTTCTTCTCTGTAAAGGAGCATCATCTTAATCCTGCATTTCCTATCTTAACATACCTAACGCACCAACGTTAAGCAGTCAGCAAATTATCTTTTAATTTTGTGACAGACAAGTGCCGACCGAATGATTCGGCTATACACTCGGAATGAAAATGTATTAGTAGATATTGAGAGCGGGCGAACAAGAGATGTATGGATGTTTCGCTACGTGCACATAAATTAAAACGTAAGCTTTGAAACCTGTGCTCGACGAAAGAAAAGATCGTAAGGAAACTCTCCCATTTTCGAAAAACATTTTGTTCCTCATAAATATGAAGCTCAGATTCCGCGCTACAGCATCGGATTCTTCTCTTTTTGTTGTATAAGGGTGACAAACGAGGATACAGTCCACCTGATGCATTTATTCTCGATTAATAATCAAAATGATAGGAGGCCTGTGCCCAGCAGTGGGACGTATATAGGCTGTAACTATAACTTTAAGAATCAAAATGCAAATGCATTGTCACACATGAACTGAGATGGAATGCCTTGTTTCCAGTAAAAAGGTCCCATTTACTATACACTCACCATATGAAACACAGTAGTATTAAGCTGCTATTTAAAACTGGTATTCTGTGAGAGTATGGTCCTTCCCTGCTCGAGTGACGCATTCTTGCTATAACCATATTATAGCTTCAGCTAGGCTCTACCACGTAAAACTTTGTAAGTTCATCAACATGTCCAATTGCAAAATTAAAGAAAACAGGAATTATTTAATTTATAACATTCTGTACTTCCAAACCATTTACTAAGACAAAATTAATTATACGGCAACAAAGTGAATAAAATTCATTAATATTCCTTACAATAATTTTGTTTCTAGACACCCTGGTGAGACGTCTTAAGGAATCGTCTTAGACAGCAATTAATAATTATTGCACCTACTTCCGGTCGCTTCCGGCGATGGAGGCACATCCGGTTAGAGGCGCCGGGGAAAACAATAGCAAGCTATATCCGGTTAATAAACATTATTAACAGTTGAGAGGCTTCAATAACATTGTCACAAAGTATTTCTTATATTTTCTCCTAACTACAAACTGTAAAATAAAGTAAAGCAGCCTATATACGTCACACAGCTGGGTACGGGCTCCTTCTGAGAGGGTTTTAGGGCAAAAATATTTTTAGCGTGCTATCCCATTGCCGTGGTAGATCAGGGCAAGGGCTCGCCGTATATTATACTACACGACCTATAAAAGTAATTTTCTAGCTGTTAATTAGTCGCAGTCCATCAACTATGATAAGAACTACGATAGGTTCGAAAAGCTAGAATAGATGGCATTGTATAATATTGTAACTCAGGCTTTTAAAAAAGAGTCCTGCTGGGTTTCGTGTTGGTTCTTTCCAGGACAGAGGTTTATTTCCGAACCAGTGGTAAAATTAAAAAATGAAGCCTCCTACTACAGGCGCTCTGTGCTTAAAGGGAGGCTCTAGCCACTTATTTATGTTAAAATACCTTGTGATTTAAATAAAGAATTATTATTATTATTATTTTGGGGTATCTATATAGTTTTCTCATCTGGTTGGGTGCTATAAATATATAATTATAAATGAAAATGAAAAGACAAATATACATAAATATCAATAACATAAAATAAATATAAAAGTACATAAATAAATAAAAGCCCAACCAGATGGAGGCCCTCGGCAGGGGGAGACCAAACGGCCGAGGGTTAGGGGGGAAAGGGAAAGAAACCGGCGGACGATGCGGGCGGTATCGAGGAGCACCGCCTTCTGCATTTGAACCTGGAGCGGTCCGCCACGTAGTCCCAGCCGCCTCAGATGACCCGAGAGGCTGACTGGGATTAGCCCGTTTGCAGAGACGACTACAGGAATAATTTCGGTCGGCAGACCACCCCACATGTCGGTCACCTCGTGAGCCAGGTCCAGATATTTTGTTTGCTTGTCTGTTTCGGCTTTCACGAGGTTCTCGTCATACGGAATGGTAATGTCGACCAAAAATATCCTTGACTGTGCCCGGTCCATCAGCACAATATCAGGCTTATTCGCAAGAATAGTCCTGTCTGTGATGATGGCACGGTCCCAATAGAGCCTGGCGCGATCATTTTCGAGCACGGCTTCCGGCAAGTACTTGTAATACGGCAATTTCCGATCCACGAGACCGTATTTCAGAGCGAGCTCCTGGTGTAGAATTCTGGCTACTAGGTTGTGCCTGTGCAAGTACTCAGAGTTAGAAAGCGCCGAACAACCGGAGATAACATGCCTAAGTGACTCACCGGGATGGCGACAAGCTCGACAGATGTCGACGGTGCCATCCTTTAGGATGTATCTCCGATAGTTGTTGGTCTTAATAACCTGATCCTGTATTGCACAGACAAAACCCTCGGTTTCCCCGAAGAGATCACCAAAGCGTAGCCAGTGGAGGGAGGCTACTGTGTCTACGAAAGGCTCATGTAGAGCCTTGTAGAACCTCCCGTGGAGCTCCTTCTCCTTCCATACGGTCTCCCGGTCGGAAATGCTCTGCACTGCCGGGTCTTGCCATTGCTCGTTGGCTAAGGATAGAGGGGTAAGTCCTTTATCACAAGAAATGACGTCCTTATAGAATGGATCATCCGATCTCGCCAAGAAGTAATCACGGAGGCTGCACACTTCGCGATTATGCATGGTGAGCGCGCTCAAGAAGCCACGACCACCATGCTTCCGCGGCAAGTACAGCCTCATTACCGACGATCTCGGATGATGCATCCTATGGGACGTCATTGTAGTGCGGACTTTTCTATCCAGGGCGTTAAGTTCAGTCTGAGTCCACCTGAGTATGCCAAAGGTATACATGAGGACAGGCATGACCCAGCCGTTATATGCGTGTGCCTTATTCACACCGGACAAAAGGCTGTTAAGCACTTTGGTCAAGCGTGCATAAAACACGTCGCAAACTGACTGTTTCATACCAGTCTCATCGATACCGATGTTTTGTGACATACCCAGGTATCGGTATGTTTCAGCCTCGGAAAGGGTCCTTAAGTTGACGGGCATAGATAAGTCTACGCCCTCAGAGTTAGCAACCCGTCCCCTTTCAACATGGAGGACCGCACACTTATCCGTTCCCAGCTCCATTCCAATAGAATTGCTAAATTCACAAGTGATGTTTAACAATTCCATAAGATGGGAGCGACTGGAGGCGAATAACTTGAGGTCATCCATATAGAAAAGGTGGGTCACTTTTGTCCCTCCTTTCCGTAGCTGAAATCCCCTCCCGGAGCCCTCCAGTAAGGTACTGAGAGGGTTCAGAGAGAGGCAGAACCAGATTGGACTCAGACAATCGCCCTGGAAGATACCCCTTCTTATCCTTATGTGGTTCTCCGCAGCCATCATCCGCTCGCCTAGATGACAAAGGATCGTACTCCACTGCCCCATACACTGCTCGAGGAAGTCTCTAACTGTACAGTCTATCTTGTACAGCTCGAGGACTCTCTTTAGCCATGTATGGGGCACCGAGTCGAATGCCTTTCTGTAGTCTATCCAGGCGGCGGAGAAGTTCCGACGGTTGCGTTTCACCACTTTGCCAATGACCGCGTCAATGAGGAGTGGTTCCTTGGTTCCACGACCACCGCCCCGACATCCATTTTGAGCGCGCGACATCACCTGATTTGAGTCAAGGTGACAAGTGATTCTCGCGCTCGAAATGGATGTTAGTGTCTTGTATATGGTCGGTAGACACGTGATGGGGCGGTATTTGCTCGGGTCTGTGGTACCCTGGTCTTTAGGAACTAAATGAGTGATCCCAGTAGTGAAGAGGCTTGGGAGCGACTTCTGGTTGAGAGCCTCTTGAAACTGTCGGGCGAGCACAGAGTGACACACCATGAACCCCTTCAGCCAGTAGTGATGCAGCCCGTCAAGCCCCGGACTTTTCCAGTTCGGGGCCCTACGAACCGCCTCAGCTACGTCATCCGGCGTTATGATGACGGGGTCCATGGGCGTAATACCCGCACACTGACTCGCCACAACTTCCGTCCAAGGGCCCTCGCTGTGGTTTACGGGCTCTGACCACAGGCCGCGCCAGAATGCTACAGTGTCGGCCTGATCCGGTGCTGGACCCGTTCCACTTACCATTGGTCGCTCCAATGATTCATAGAGCCTCTTCTGATCACTCTGGAAGAGACGATTCTGGTTGAACCGTGTCGACCTCTCGGTATATCGCCGAATCCGCTTTCCCCAAGCAGCGATTCTCTGCTTCAGATCATCTATGCGCTCCGTCAGTTTTTGCGTTATATCCGGCTGGGACAAACTGACATTTGTCCCAGCAAACGCCATCCTGACGGTGCGCACAATTCTTGGCCTGTTGTTGCCTGATCTGAAGCATATCAGTCTGCCGATGAGAGCTCTAGCCTTTGCGATACGTTCCTCAATTCTTCTTCTCCATGCTGGGATAGCGCTACTATGGCCAGTAGCGCGTCCAGCCGTGGAAACCTTGGCGCCTATGATACGGCAGACTGCCAGCGCGGCGCCAAAAAGAATTGAGTCCGTCTCGCAAAGGTCCCGGCTGGCTTCCAAATAGGTAACCAGCATTGGGTTCAGAGCCCTCACGACAGCCCGATTCCGCTTGCTTAGGGCTATGCGGGGAAGTCGCGGTCGATTTTCGAGAGGCGTACTGCGCGTTTCCACAATCGCCTCTTCCAATATACTCCTCATATGCTCTAATTCCAGTTCCTGGGCGACTGTTCCATCATCGTTTGAATCAACCACAACTGGGGTATTCACGGCTGCATCCACGTTTGCGGGTTGCTCTACCATTTGTGGCGCCGCATCCTCAGCCGTAGCATTCTCATCCGACGAGGGAACAGCCTCACGTCGTAGCCGTTCGAGTTCGGCGACATCAAATATATTTGAGCGCAAGATATACCGAACTCGGTCTGCCAGGTTTTGCTCTGTGACGATTAAAGATGGCTCCAGCTCAGCAAAAAGACGATGCATCCTAGCCCGATACGCCAAACATCCAGTTTCTTCCCCTTTTGCCCTAAAGTACGCCCGCAGTGCGTTTGCATTCATTTCTTGTGACCAACGCATGCGACGTGCTCCACCAGCGGCGGGTGCCGCTTGCTGAGTCCGAGAAGACCCAGCCGACACCAAGCCTTCTGGTGGGGATGATGGATGCGGAGGGCTGGTAGATGACCGTGCAGCTCCTCGCGCTCGGCTGGCGGCCCGCATGCTGCCGCGTCCAGCGCCAGCTCCAGACGCGCCCCGGCGACCCCCAGGCAGCGGCCTTTTGCGCACTATCTTTTTATCCATCATCCATTATTTGGGCGTCCATTAACGGGAGACGCCCAGGTCCGGCACCGTTTCGTGTGTAGCCATAAGCACAAACGGGCCTCTGCACCCTAAATTCTGCCGCGGCACGGCGCTCACACCTCTCGCAAGGCGCTGACTGACTGCGTTGACGTAGCAGTTTTGTCACTTAACTGTTACGTCAGCGGGCGATGGGGTCGTCAATTCCCTACGCCTTTTTATTTATTATTATTATTATTATTATTATTATTATAATTTTAATAAGAATTACATGTAGGTTTTACAAAAATAGTTATTGCTTCAGTCTGGATATACGTATAAATCTTGGTGGATGTATCAACTGCTTTTCCAAATGTCAAACATTGCCTGTCTTTCCTGTTTGCTT
Source organism: Parnassius apollo (assembly GCA_907164705.1). Taxonomy (NCBI): domain Eukaryota; kingdom Metazoa; phylum Arthropoda; class Insecta; order Lepidoptera; family Papilionidae; genus Parnassius; species Parnassius apollo. The sequence continues at coordinate 4,013,044 of CAJQZP010000295.1, forward strand.
CTTCTTCTTCATCTATCTGCCCGTAAATGTTATCTGCTGGATATGAACCTATCTTGTTTCAGGAAAGACTTAACTTAATTATCGCGATTGGTGAATTGAAGGTTGTACATGCTGGTACATCTGGCATCTTTGACACCGCTTATCAGTCTGAGTATATTACGTATGGTTTAAACAAGACGATTATACCGCCATCTATTGGAACTCTTAAGAACTTTTCTTTTATAAACGTAAGAGTGACAAACGAGCACAGAGTCCATCTAATGGTAAGTGAATACTGTGTGACCTATATATATCTGCCATTGAATAAGAATCAAAATGAAGATACGTCGACAACCATGAAGACTAAGATGAAATGTAGATCGTTCTGGCGTATTTTACAGTTTCGACACCCACGGGGGGTTATTTAAATGATAGATTCTCTTACCTCACCACCACTGTGATTCACACCAACTAATGAACCTTCATCATCATCATCATCATCATTATTACAGCCCTTCACAAGTCCACTGCTGAACATAGGCCTCCGCCAAGGTATGCCACAAAGCACGGTCCTGAACCACCAAATAGCGTAATATCTACTCTAAAATGCCCATACCAAATCCTACAGTCTTTGCGTTGTTGCATGGTTGGAATAACGGGATAAAGGATCACTAGAACGTAACTTGCTTGCGTTTGCAAGATACGACAACTTTTGAGAAAATAACAATGAATTTGATTTTTTCTATTCTATTATGACTATAAGATTTTAACTTCAATAATTTATATATCTTTTATTTATTTACACCTTATTAGATTTGTAAACCAAATTCTCGGTTATTTTTAACTTTTGTCCCGATATTTGATTCACTGGACGTAGCAACGCTAATATATAGCCAGAAAAGGCAAAAGTGCTAGCACTCGTTCATTTAAAATCACAGGTGCTAGCAGCCATTTAATTTGTTTTAATGTCGTGATAAATGTTGCAAATAACATATAATAGAAAATTATTTTTATTTTCAAATTGACACATAGTATAATATGTAACTATAATGACATAATGTGTATTAAACTGTAACAAAAATTTACATGCAACACATCATTGAATTTCTAAAGAAATATATCTAAGTTCCGGTTTTAACTTTTTTATCGATAGCGAATCGATAATTTTTGCTTTGCCTAGTGTATCGTCAATCGTATTATTAAATAGATTTAAAACATTGTTCCTTCTCTAGATACGCTAAACTGTAAGCTGTCACCCGCACCATGGAGTCTCAAGGACGCTCAAGGTCGCTATGATACTTTGTCCTGGCGCATATATTTACTTTACTTAAATTTTAAAATTTGGATTTAGTAATAAAGTGTATGTTATCATATTAATATTTGCTAAGATTTTTTTAAATTAGACCAAAATCCTACTTGTTTAAGTCTCTTTTATTTCGGTTAAAAGTTGCGTTTATGAAATTTCATAATTGATAGAACCAGGCGTTACTTTGCGGAAATCCATTATAATAAAAAACATTAATTACTTCGCAACCTTCCGCTAACTAAATACAATGATGTGTCTTACCTGGATTGAGAAGCACTTCCAGCCCTCCCTCAACTGCATGCAGTAACTCCGTCACCACTAGTCTCAGCACTACTACTCCCAACACCACTACTCCCGGCACCACTACTTCCAACACCACTATTCCAGGTAAGACCCACCATCGACGAGGCATCCTCAGGTGATGTAGACTCTACGGCGGTGACTTAGCGGTCAGCTGCCGTAGAGTCTACATCACCGGATTTCGGATTCGGATCGTATTCGGTACATACAAACAAAAAAAATTTTCTCCTTCATAATATTAGTATAGATAATGATTTTTTCTTATTATTTTTTAATTATTATTTTTTCTTTTTTAATATTTTTAATGAGACATGTTATATTATTTGTAAAAAGATTATATCTACAAAACATAATTCATCAAATTTATTAGTTTAGAGCTTCCCTGTAAACGACATTAGATGTTGTTTTATTTTGTGGCAGCAAAATATCCTTGGTATGTGAGAGAGTTGACCAGCTGATAGGCCGGTGATAAAACTTTAATCCAAGTCCATAAGGGAGACATTTCAAGCATACTTTAATGATATCTGTTCGCGTACTTCTGTTAATGACGGGAAGAGTCTGTTGGAAATCTCCTGCAAACACAAAAATAATCCCGCCCATGAAAGCAGATGAGTTTCTAAGATCTTTTAAGGTTCTATCCACGGACTTTATATGTGCTCATGGTGCATTGATCCCACGTAATCCCACATAATTTTTATACGTGGTAGAGCCGTGGTGCAGTTATATTAGTTGTATAGTTGTAGCACGAATGGGTCGATTCAACCGGGGAAGGACCACGCTCTTACAGAATACCAGCGTGAAATGGTAGCTTAATGCTGCTGTGTTACGTATGGTGAGTGTAGAGAACCGGAGATCCTTTTTACTGTAAATGAGGTATTCAACCTTAGGCCTCACGGGTGACAACGCATCTACATTTTGATTCGTAATCGAAGATGGATGTAGATGTCTATGGGCCACAGCAACCACTTACCATCAGGTGGACTGTGTGCTCATTTGTCTCCCTATCATATAAAAAAAATCAATGAGGCGTCTTGTAGTAATTTACCAAGAGGCTCATTTTTGCGGATAGAACATGGAGATTGTTGCTCAAGAGTTACGGATAACGGAACTTTAAAAGTAGGATGAGCAGCTTTTCTATCCTTTAAGAGAGTTGCAGCAATTCCTGACGAAGTAACTGCTATCGCTATATTCCCCAATTGTCGTATCTTAGCACGTATCAAATGAGGAGCGCGAACTTCGAGAGAGGCATCAACACGGATGGTTGCTGAATTAACAAAGATTTAAAAAGTGAAAAATTCTACTTAAATTACATGGTTAATGATATATATGGATAAATAAAATTATAAAATGTAATTGGTTGTTATGGATGGTACAGGCACTGACTAGCGATTAATACCAAGGTACGAATAATGTGGCCTAGTTTCTACCGGCGTTACTATTGCATATATTAACATGAAAAAGTAGTTATTGTGACACAACTGTCATAGATATTTGATATCGCAGATTTTTTTGTAGATATTGATGCCCTCTATAAAACTGTAGTACATCACTTTGCTCTATTGTCAACAGTTTTCGCAGCGCACGCGATATACGGATTTTTCGTCGTTACTATTGTATTTTTAACATGAAAAAGTAGATATTGTGACATAACTGTAATAGTTAGATATATGGTATCAGGGATTTTTTGTAGATATTGATCTATAAAACTGTAGTACATCATTTGCTCTATTATCAATAGTTTCCGCAGAGTATGCGATATAAGGATTTTACGGCGGTTTACTATTGCATATTTTAACATGAAAAAAGTAGTTATTTTGACATAAATGTAATAGTTAGACATATTTATTTTTTTATAATATTTATATATATTTATAAAATATCCGTAAATATTATCTATATATAAATATAATTATAGAGGTTTGCAGTTAAACGCGAAAACTCAAAAATGGCTTGACCGAATTAGATGATTTTTTTTTGTGCATTTGAGTGGGTCTCTGGATAGTTCAAAAACTCGATTGACCCGGTAGGTGGCGCTATTTTCGGGATCCAGAAATCGCTTGTGCGAAGCAGTAAAAATAATGAAGGTCACTTATCGGGATAAAAACTATCCTATCTCTCAAATCGGACCAAACTGCACACAGTGTGAAAAATTTCATTAAAATCAGTTCATCAGTTTCATCGCGGGCAAATAATTAGACACGCATTCAGGATTTTGTGAAATGTTTTTGTGTTCATTTTGATATTTATTTTCAATATAAAACACAAGTGTATAGTTTTACCAATTCGTTTTTTGGTTCTTTCGCGAAGCACTTCATTAGTTAGTTTGTGTTCAATAATACGATGTCGCGGGCCTAGCTAGTTCTAAATATTTTCTGCGTATTTGAGAATTATAAATTATTTTAAGTTAAGTAAACTCACTTAAAATTAAGTTAAAATTTTGTTAATTACTTGATAAGTTAACACATTTAAATAATCTATGACTAGTGGCGGTGTAAGAATATCCACTACTCCACATCGTCCTGTCGATGTTTTTAAAGGCGACAGATGAAAACAAACCAACAATTCAGCAGGTAGTCCTAATACCAACAAAAAAAAATAAAAAATCTGCGGTTGCCAATCCTAGTATAGCAACTCCGACTTTTAAAGCAATCTTCTATAAAAAAAATAAGTCTACTGCACATCGTAGGACTCCTGCCTATGATGAGCACTAGACTTTATAGATTGTGATATTTTTTTATAGAATAAAGGTGAAAGCGAGCACACGGTCCACGTGTTAAGCCTAGCAATACATAAAATACTATTTAAGCTATTTTCCCACTTCCTTTAATCGCGGTAAGCGTTGCGAGATAAATCTTATTTAATAATAATGCGCGACTAGGTGACAGGACAGCTGACCCTGGCCAATCTGTGGTCATGAGGGCGTGAGGCTGGGCATAGCTTTTAACTTTTGTGGGATTGGTCAAAGTGCACCTCTCAGCATTGGTAGATACAATTTATCGGAGTCAAACGTTCTACGTCGTTAACCAAATATTTAAAGAGATAAAAATTATTTTAATAATAAAGAAGATAATGAATCAATGAATAGTGAATGAAGAACACATGCAGTAGAAATTATATTTTTCATCAAAATAACAAAAAAAATCAAATACTCTGTTCAAAACAATACAAATACACATTAGAATCAGGCGAGACCCCACATCTCGCTTCACGTCGTAACACATCATTAATCTCTGATCTATGTGACATTTAATTACCTAAAACACCATATATTTGGCATTCTTCCGTTGCTTGTCCTATGGGAGACGTCTTTACTTTTGCAATGTTAACGTTACACTTGGCTCTGCGATTAAATACTTTAATCCTTTCAGTTAGAGTTGTAAATACAATGTATATCTTTGAAATGTAGAAGTAATTAATGTTGTCTCTCTTATTGCTTCACGCCTAAGATTTTATTGTTTCTTGTGTAGTTTATTGAAAGTTGGCTACATATCTATATTATTCATGTTACTGTTCCTGTATGTATTGCAGGATGTGCTATATCTGAACATAGACCTCCCCCATAGATTGCCTCAAAAGGGAGATGTTTGCCGTTTTTAGGTAAATGCTGCTGCTCATCTCCTGATTTGTTTCCCTCTATCGCCTCTTACGGCACCCACGGGATGACGAAGAATATCCGCTACCCCGTGGAATGGATATTCTTACACCGCTACTACACGGCATATCACATATTGATATTTAATATTCATTATCCTTATCAAATTCTATAATATTATAAAAAGAACTTGATGTTTAGAAATAAATCACACAGCTCAGGGGTTACATGCTCGCTGTAAAATTCGTAGTACCTGTTCACTTCCTGGGTTTGATCCTCGCCGGTGTCAATAAAATTGTTGAATGCAATTTTCAGTACGGACTTGGACAGGATAACATCGTCAGGAAATCTCCACATTTCAGAAATAAACACATTTCAAACACGTGAAGTACGTCTGCACTTCACTTATTGCCTCGTAACCCTCTCAGAAATGGGATGTGGCCTGAGCCCAGCAATGAAACGTACAAAGGCTCAAAAAAAATACCTTTTACTGGTATAATAAATTTGTTGGCGGCTTTCATCACCCAATTTCGTCACTTGGTATGGCGTGGGCCATGCCAGATAAATTTAATGGCTTTAGGTTGATGGTGGTATTAACGTTTCGTTCACGTCAGATGTAAAATATCCAAACATGCGAAGAGCGATAGCCTCAAAGTTGCGTGAATGAAACGAGAGAGTTGATACTGCAATCTTAAATTCAGCTGTCAGTCGTGGTAATTAAGATTAATCCTTCCTACAACAGTAGATTCTAATGTCCAGAAGTAAACTTTACGAGCCAATAGATAAGATATCGTACTAAGTAATTAGGTGCATTTTTCTGTTACGTCACTATCTTTGTGCTATCTTATGAACAAGTCTTAGCTTAAACTGGCTAGGAGGGTATTATTAAATAAATATTACTGGACATAGATTTATGTGACAGAGATTTAGCTGGTTTGACTGGTTACAACAGACTATTATGTGTTGCAAACAAACTACAGAAGCTTAACACAGAAGCATTGACAAATTTACGATAATTTTTCCAAGCACTAAACACCATTTATGAACATGTAGTGATTATATACCCATAGACTATTACTCTTTCCCGAGAGGAAAGAAGTGTTTGACGTAGGTAGTTGAACGGAAGTAAACACTGTTTTATTTTATTTTATGTATTAAGTGCTATGCTTGGCGGCAAAAATAGGTAAGAGGATGGTATATCCCGTCTCAGACTACTAAAAGTTCACCACTAATTTGACGTGTGATTTTACGCGCAAAAGGACAGACTACTGGATTTTTACGTTGTGGAGCCATGCCGCAGCTATATTATGGTTGTAGCACAAATGAGTCGGCTCGACCGAAGAAGTAACACGTTTTCACAGAATACCAGCGTCAAATAACAGCTCAATGCTGCTGTGTTTCGTATGGTGAATGTAGAGAACCGGAGACCTATTTAACTGAAAACGAGGCATTCTATTTTAGTCCTCAGGGCTGGCAACGCATCTGCATTTCGATTCTTAATCGATGACAGGTGTAGATGTCTATGGATCACAGCATCTACTTACTAACATCAGGTGAACTATGTGCTCGTTTGTTACCGTTATTCCATAATAAAAGAAAATAGCAAAGCACTGTCTACTATGATTAGTTTCACCAGCATTAAGACTCGCTGTCTAAAAAGTTCGTTTTTAAATTCTTGATTTAAAACGATCTCTTATGCTCATTTCCGTTGCAGAACTGTATCCCGGTGTGGAGTGCTTGACAAATACCAGGACATTTCACAGTCTGGCGATCACCTTTGCGGAATAAAAGCGCTTACAATGCATTCAGTATTTTAGCCGCATACGGACTAATGTCTTATATTTGTTGCGGGATGATACTTCAGAACTTTACATGTCGTTTATCTACTATCACATGGATTAATGTTTAAATATTTCTTGAAACTTGCTTTTATTAGCTGGACCCGTATGTTATTATTAATAAAAAAAGTTATTAAAAGTACTATAGCCTATATACGTCCCACTGCGGGCCACAAGCCTCCCCTCATTTTAGAGACATGCAGGTTTCCTCGCGACGTTTTCTTTCACCGCCGAGCACGTCGTAAATCAGCACTTAACATTTCAATTAACAATTTAATAGGTGCTGGCGGGGATTGAACCCGAGTTGCTGGCGTACTGTTGAGATTTACAGCGAGCGCTAAACCCCTGAGCTACCACGGTTCTACTAGTTATATATAATCTAAACATATTTCAAATACTGTAACGTGTCTATGTGTATATGTCTGGTTCTAATACATTACGTAATTTTCACTGACTTCTAGGCGTCTGGATAATCTCAAATTTTACAGTTGTATTAAGAACCGGTGACAATACCATAACCGTAGAATACTATAATACCTATGGTAATTTATGACAATAACTTATTTATTTATTTTTTATTTTTAGTAGAACGTTCCCCCCCACACTAGGATTTTCTCCTGCGTCGTAGAGGCGGTTTTCATACATAAATTGCATAAGAACAAACATCCAGACCCGGAACAATTACTTGTAGAACATACTGTTCCCGATGAACCCGCGGCCCTCAGCGTTATAACTCATTGCTAAGCAACTGCGCCACGGAGCCGTCATTCTAATAACTTATGATTATTACTTTGTATTCTCGATAGGCTCACTGCAGCTCATCAATGCATGTCTAAACTAAAACTTTACTATTTTAACTAAAATTATTTTAATTTAAGAAGATATGTATGTACGAATGTAATTTAATTGTGAGTGTTCACCTACTTCTGAACATTTGAAGAACCCAAAATTTTACAGACATATGAAAAACCAATGACGAATGAATAATTTCATGGCTTTGACACTCATTAGGCTCGCCACAATTGATGATCGATGCGCGTTGCATGAGAAAGCTTGCACAAGAAATTTTCCATTTCATTTTTACCACATATTGTTCGGGACAAATATGTTTCTTAAACTTTGCCGATTGATGACCTTCATTATATAAATTATACCTCTTTCAGATTCTCAAAATATTAAAGGGGTACATTTAAAAACGAATAAATTATGCTATAATAAGAAAATAAATTCTACGAATATACCAGTGATTGCAATTAGGGTAAAAATTTTTAAGAAAATACGAACAAATGAAGGTAGAACTACATATAATGTCTTACTCGTTCTAGCGGTTTACAGTATCGCGCAGGCGACTGAGAGGAATTAGTCGGTGATTCTACGAGTCCCACTATCGTTTCTATGCCTGTTGGGCTATTCTACTAGTGTTGGCAAAGAAGATATTGTTGCTGAGAGGCTGCCCTTTTTTACATACATTACAGTAGTATTGCTGTTGGTTTGCATACTTTATCAATCTATATATATATGTTATCATGTCGTTATGTCCTTCACATTTCATCGGTGTGTGATTGAAGACACACGGGGGCATATTACGATTGGTCGAACTTTATTTACTCTAAATAGAATGTAAGCAAGATAGCAAGTTGAACATCCACTCTCACACGTTTATTATTTTTAACATTTAATCTCCAGAATAATTTCTAATAGTAAATAAAATTTGTTATCGAGTAATATTCTTTAAATTTAAATAATTTTCAGATTAATTTATTATAATAAAAAAGCCTTTTAATTCCATGCATTACAATGATTTTTGAGCATTGACATTATTATGCAACAATTCAGTTCAGATTACCTAAATTAAATGATAACATAAATTAACATACTAATTAATTATTGTTTACATGCACTTGTAACCTTATATTAAAATATATGACAATTAGCTATACTATTAACATAAAAACATTTGGATTTTTTTAATGTTGGATTTTTTAATTATTATTATTATACAAATGTCAAAATCAAAATTAAAATTAAAATCAAAAATTAAAATCAAAATCAAAATTAAAATCAAAATTGAAATTAAAATTAAAAATAAAATTATAATCTCGTATTTATACAATTCAATCAATAGAGTAATCAATAAAGTAATATTTAATGCTAGAATGATATAAATATTATAAATAGCATGGACCCCTCTCAGGTAAAGGCCTCCTCCAAGGATTTCCATTTTTCTCTGTTTTTTGCTAATCTTAACCAGTTTGTTCCTGCGATCTTCTTTATGTCATCCTCCCATCTCATGTAGGGTCTCCCTGCTCGGCGTTTGCCTGGCGGGCCCTTCCATGTGGTTACAATTATAGTCCACCTGTTGTCATCGTATCGGGCTATATAACCAGCCCATCTGAATTTTAGTGCTTGATCGTAAGCCAGCGCGTCTATTGCTTCAGTATAGTTTCGTATTTTCGTGTGTCGTATTTTTTGTATTTTCTTTATACTCGTATTTAACATGCTGCGTTCCATTCCTTTCTGACATGAACTAATTTTGTTTTTAATTTTCTTCGTAATTTTCCACGTCTGGCAACCATACGTTAGAGAGGGCAGAATGCATGAGCCCATAGTTTTCTTTTTGAGCTTTATCGACATGTTGCTTTTAAATACTTCCTTTAGGCCCCAATATTTGTTCCACACGATTTTTATTCTACTCTGTATCTCCATTTCATTACTGTTTGTTTTGAAACTTATTAGTTTTCCAAGATACAGAAAACAAATATATTCATCCACGTAGTCTAGCGGCCTATTTTTTAACCTGATACACTTTTTGATGCTATTTGTCATGGCATTCGTCTTTGACAGGTTTATCTCTAATCCCACTTGTCTGCTGCTTATATTAAGGGACTCTAACATATATTGCAGGCCACAGCTAGTTTCTGATAATAACACTATATCGTCTGCGAATCTTAGATGGCTTAAGTGGTATAAGTGTTTAGACCACATTTATTCCAGTTCAGTTTTCTTATGACGGTTTCCAGTACAGCTATAAAAAGATTTGGTGATAACGGATCAATGTTGAAACAATCCTGTGATTATTTAGATAACGTAACCTTCAAACCTATCACATATGAAAACTATTTCTTCCGTTCTTGAAGTAAGTTTTAGGTTTATAACTAACCAAATTCTAAGAAAATTGATTTCTTAAGAAGAAAATATTTATTCAATCCATGATAATTCAATTCTTGTTTGATAAATATTATGACATTATGAAAGGCCTATGTATAGCTGTATAAATGATACGGAAGTTTAAAATTAACATTGCAATTAATGATATTTAAAAAATATAATTTAATACAGATTTAAATATAGATGATAATTAAAGTTAAAATTTATTAAACACCAGCTGTTGCCTCAAAAGCATGTTTAATAAAAAAAAATTACATACAATTTTATTCTAAAGTACATTGTAGTATTACGGACGCCCTTATTTTTCTATCTCTATTTCTTCTCTGCGCTTTCTAATCCACATATCATTGAACAAAACACCAGTGAAGCTGCACCGATATCTTGCAATGAAAAATGGCCGCGACCGTAGACGTTTATTTGATGTCTACCAGCGAACGGTGATAAATGATTTGTGTGAGACAAGGTGACTTTTGAACATTTAATATTTTTTGATACCATCCCGGTTTAGTTAATCCTTATTTTCAAGTATTAACTATTATCTATAATCAATAGTGCACAAATATTATTCAATAATATAAAAAACATTAAAAGCAGCAACTTTCAAGAAAAGAGCTTACTCCTTTCTAAAAGGCCGGCAACGCACTTGCATTTCACCTGGTCTTGCAGTTGTTCATGGGTGACGGTAGTCGCTTACCATCAGCTGAGCCGCATGCTCTTTTTCCACCACACTACATAAACACACATGAGAAAATTTAAATATCTTTTTATCAAGGTCGTAAAAACGTAATACTAACTCATCACACTCGTGAAACTTAATTCATTCATCTATTATCATTATAAGCTCATCACAAGTCCTCGCTTAAACATAGATCTCCCACAAGGGAATGCCACAACGCACCTTGTATTGATCCAACAGTACACATCTACTTCTTGCATCACTTAACAGGTCGTCACCCCATGACAGGTCCTACTTAGGACCGCCCTACACTCCGCTTACTGGTACGACGCAACCACTAAAGGACCATTCTTCGCTATCGGTCGTCGGTGATTTACTTAGCATAAATTAACAACCTGTAAGGGTTTTACCGTCTCGCATAGACTTCCTATAATTTCTGGGAGGATTTTAACCCTTTATATCATCGTGGGACAGTACTGGAACTTACCAAAATTTTCCTTATAAATTTAATACAACTATTTATACGGATTTTATCGCATTTAAGTAACTTATTTTTAATTCCCGACGTTTCGGGTGCTTTAGAGCACCCACGTTCACGAGGGGAGGGGGCGTGGACTGAGATGTTTGACATCCCAATGTCATAGATAGCCCGGCTATCTTCGGTTTTAGAATATTAATTTTGGTCCGATCTAGCGATCCGTCCTACGATGTTAGATCGAGAATTAAAATTAAGTAAAAAAATAAGTTACTTAAGAGCGATAACATCCGTATAAATAGTTTTATTCAATGTGTAGTGTTCGCGTAAATTTAAGAAATCATTTTCCTTATAAAATCAAAATAAAGTACTTTTTCGGTTATTAAAAACATATTCCGCTTCAACATTTAGTTCAGTTCATATTCCACAGTCGGCGCTTTTTCGATAATAACGACTTTCAAAAGTCCGTCGCGTTGCCCTAATGCGTGTAAGAAAATTGAGATGATTAAAATAGACTTTTAAATGTCCCTTCAATGTTTTATTTTCATCCAAACTCATATGTACCGAAAATTACAATTAACATTTTAAGTGTGTTCAAATTCAGAATATTCTCGTACTACGTAATAATATATTGCAATTTCAAGGCTAGCCCTTTATAACCTAGCTACGACAGCTCACTTCAGCACACCGATAAATCTCAACGAATATTTTATTTTGTTAATATAGCAGAAAAATAAATAACTATTGGAAACGGCAGAATTCTCATGAAGCCCATAGATACCTAAAGCCAACAATAAACAAAGAAGGCTACAAATACGCTGTCGCCTCTGAGAATAAAAATTTAATACCTCAAAGCCTGTAACTATACTGGCTACCTATACACTTGAGATCGAAACACAACAGTGCAAGCCCTGGCATTTGATGGCAGAAATATGTAAGATGATAGTTTTTACCCAGATAAACTCTTAGGGTGTTAACACACAAACTGATCGATCGTCGATCGATAGCATCTATCGATGGTGGAATAGATTAGTCGACGTTGAATGATAGTGTCTACCACACCGATTGACTGATGCCAAAGATCGATAGTAGAATGGATTAGTCGACGTTGATCGAGCTGCTTCATTATTCGATAACCCGCCCTGCTCCACCGACTAATATTTAAAATGTCGTCTAAATGTAATAAGTTATCTCTCGCCTTAAAAAACGGTCTTATCCAGAGTCTTCTGCGTGTGTGTTTCTTAGTAATAATATGAGTACGCGTCCTCTTTTTACATTTTGAAAGATTAGAATAGCAACACATATAGGCCAACAAGGTCGAGGATGATACTGATGATGAGGTCTTAATGACATCAATTAATTATCGATCGATGTCGATAGTTGATTGAACAACGATTTATCAACCAAAATCCGTCGATCAGCTAAAGTTTCCATACCAATCAATCGACATCCATCGACGTCGATTAATGGCATCGATCGACAATCGATCGATTGGTGTGGTATCATCTTCAGGCAAGAAAGTATCACATAGTAAAATTGTGTACTATTATGTCATTATATTACCAGTATGTCTTACTAATACGTAATGTGCTACTAAAAAAAAACTACTTCGGCGGCAACTATTAAATATAATTGTCGATTAGTGCGCTAGACGTAACCGCAAGTGTACGATTAGTTTCAAGTTATAAAACATTCTAACCTATCAAAATACATTAGATAACATTATAAGGTCGGAAGTGAATTTCGTCACAGTCTTAGTGAACCGTTGCGAAAATCTTTGCGCCCTCTTGTTGAACACATGCCTCATTTTATTTATAATAAATATTTCCTATAGCAGGAGACCCACGCACTGCATCAATGCGTATTACCGGTCTTCAAATGTCCTCAGAATATTTGTCATTCAGACATGCAGATTTCTACGCACCAGAAAATAAGTGCTTAAAATTGCAATTAACAAACTTAATAGTGCTGGCGCCGATCTAACTCGGGTTGTATATATTATGGAACTTAAAGCAAATGTCCTTAAACTACCACGGCTCTCTAGATACCACCTCGCTGGGTACTTATATAGGGTTTGCTTTGAAACTTGTTAATAGGTTATTTATAGAATAAAAGCGACAACGAGGACACCGTCCACCTGATATAGCTACCCCCTAGTAAGTGGATGCTGTGGCCCATAGACATTTACATTTATCGTCGATTAAGACTCAAAATGCAGAGCGTGTCACTCCTGACGACTAAGATGGAATGTCTTTTTCCATTAAGAACGGTCTCCGATTCTCTACAATTACTATAAGAAACACAGCTGCATTAACCTGATATTTTAGTTTGGTTTTCTGTGAAGTTCTCTTTAATAATTTTTTTTAACGATAAACTCAACATGTGAACTTTAAGTTTTTATACGATTGTTCATTAGAATATCTTCTTGTCATTAGTGATTTTTTTTCCGTTGTTTTAAATCAGTTAAGATGGTTTATAGCAACGAATCAACTTCTCCGCTCCACGTTCGAGGCGAACAAAAAAAACTTAATTTTAGTTGCAAATCTCGAAGCACCATCACTTAGCCTTCAAGTTTGATTGCACCTACATAAGTACTGTTACTACCTAAGAAGAGATGCACGCCACAATATCTTCACCTTAAAATGTGAGCATACACACCGTCACCGTAAAAGCCATTTGCCCTTAATATGGGAATAGATATTTGCCATAGTTGCCACGCTTAGCAGGCGTCTTAGCAACCGCAGTTTTATTTTTTATTCTTTATTAGAAAGACGATGCTGCCCATCTCTTGGTAATTTTCCCTCTCTTACGGTGCCTACGTTTATGTCATGTGGAATAGTGGATAATCTTATACAGCAACAATACGGCAAGATAAAATTAATGAATGAGTAGGCATTTGATTCCAATAAATAACTATCTTAAAAATAATTTGGCAAAAAGACTCGTAGTTATACATGTAACCTCCATTACTAAGTGGATCATTCCAACCCCTTTCACCGTACAATTCCGCTTGAAATCGTAAATTTATCTCCGAAGCTATTAGTTCGATAAAATTCAACTAAAACGATAAATATACTAGACTTTGACTGATCGCCAGTTTCCCTTCCAAAGAATACATTAACCATCATAACAATATCGCTCATTCCTCAGTTATTTTGCCAAAATTATCCTTATTTTTATCGCTATAAGGGCCTTAATGAATAACATGTGATTTTTACTAGCAGCAGATATACATTTGCGAAATTTCTGTATCTGTGTCACTTGGGAACATTTTGTCCGAAACTAAACTTATTTACCGGCGCCCACTGAATAAAACATTCGTGGAAGAAAGATATACAGAACAAATCGAGATGGGTGATTCATTGTGTTTTTTGTCGATGGTTATTAATGATTTCTACGTACAATATACTGGGGATGTAAGTATTTTTTTTTGTTTATGTAAACGCAAATTATTACGCCTATGATAATATATGTGATAGAGCCATGCTGCAACTACATTTGTAGTATAGTTATATCACGAATGGGTCAGCTCGACCGGGGAAAGACCACGCTCTCACAGAATACCAGCGTAAAATAGCCGCTTAACGCTGTTGTGTATCATATGTCGAGAACCGAAGACCCGTTTTACTGGAAACGAGGCATTCCATCGTAGTCCTCACGGGTGAAAACGCATCTGCATTTTGATTCTTAGTCGAGGTAGTCGAGGATAGTGTCTATGGGCCACAGCATCCACTTCCCATCAGGTGGACTGTGTGCTCGTTTGCCACACTTATCCTATAAAAAATGATACGAAGTTGACAGTAGCAGAATATTGTACACTGTCTTAAATTTTAGTAAGAAATATAAATATATTATATATGAAAATATAATATAAAAGAATATATTATGTAAAGAAAATATATTATATTTGACACTTGGATCGTGACACTTGGCGATCTGTTCTCTCTGGCTACCCCGTTAGGGATTGTGCGTGAAGGATAAGCTAAGCTAAGCTAAGCTAAGCTAAAATATATTATATAATATATTCTTTCATTTGATTAAAACTACTTTTACGGATTCTATCGCCCTCCCTTATATTCTTTCATTATTAAAATCAGTCTTAAAATCAGTCCCAAAAATATAGTGATATTTTTGTAACTGATTTTTGGTGGCAAGATATCTTTATGATCAAAAACCTTAGACTAATCATTTCTTATATTTACGCGAACACTACACATTTATTATTTAAACCTTAGACTATTACCATTGAATGGTCTAAGATAATTATGTATCTATGGCTTTCTTTATTCTAAGTTACTACTCTAAAATACAGTTGCAATCAAGCAAAAATAATATATCTATGATTCTAATATAATTAAAAAAAAAACTTCCGATTAAAAATAATACATACATACATACGTCTTTATTTTGTGTAATATTTTTATAAATATTATATATTCTATCATTTAATGTGAACAAGGTTAATAGTTTGTCTTCTTCATCTATTAGCCCAAAAACAGTTCACTAGTAGCAATGTCAGGCTTGGCAAATAGACTCTATCCCGTCTCTCGCCTTTGACTTCTAGCTTTTACGTCTGGTATAAAAAACGAAATGGTTACACCATCCCATACCGATAAATGCTCGCCATTTATCGGACAACATAGTCCCTTTCGGGCATTTCTCCAACTCATCTACGATACGATCGATGAGAATTACGTCTACCATGGAAAGAGATGGAAATTCTATGGATTATAATACTTCACTATACACCGTTCATTACAAATTATAAAATATCATAACACCTAAGTTTATTTAACCATAATTAAACCTCTTAGGAGGATTCCTTGAAAAAAAAAATCAGATTATCGAAGTTAATGGTTCAATCCTCGCAGAACTTTTTTATTAAATTTATGTTACCCTCCGGGCTGAAAAAGTTAAACATGTTATGGTGACCTTCTTCATTTAAATTTTTGAACGTTTGTAATATTTATTCGCTTCCTTTTAGGTATACTCGTAGTTCGTAAGTATCCTTTGTCACTTTAATATTTTTAAAAACGTACATCACTTTACAGGTCAACTTTTATACTTAATGAAGTCATGAAGCAGAAAAGAGTCTACAATGTTAAGGTAAAAAATATTCGTACTCGCGAATCTTGATCGATCGCTGTAAAACTGACCACTACACTGACTACAATCACAATGCAATCAAAAACAGTTAAAAATATCACGTTATTTCGTTCTCAATTATCCCCTAACATTCCTCAAATAAACAGTGCTTCGGGCAAAGCGTGTATGTCACAAACAACTCAAAAATAAAAACGGAAAATCGTCCAATTACAAATTGGCCTTTGGCTACAAAGACAAATATTATTCTCAGACTGAATCAATTTTCCACATCGACTGTTATTGTTTGATGAAAAATTTATTTGTATTTTAAATTTATCAATTACAAAAATATGCCCGCGACATTTTTAATTAAAAATAGAACAAGAGGTAAAGTGAATTTCATAAGTATTACAATTAATAATATTATTTTTTAAAGTTATGTATATTATTATTTTAAACGTTTAATATTATATATGAAAAAAATTTAAATAATTTTTTTACATCCTGTAAGCAAGTCTTATGATTTAATTATTATAAGAGAGAAAAACGAAACTAGGGGAATGCCTAAAAAATGGGTGTGTCATTTAAGTGCAGAGAGCGAAAAACGTTAGTTAAAGATTGCAAAAAATTAGAGACGGATAGAAGGAGTCGGGGTGATCTACGTACGAGAGGCGTCTATTAAAGTCTTTTATTCAGTTTTTTTTTTAATATTTTTTATATATACTGTAAAATCTTTTTAGTTATTTTATGTAGTTTTGTTAAAGTTTTTAATTAGAAGCAGCAAAAAGACTTTTTATTTTTATTTCATTTTACTATCAGTTAGAGTAAGGCATGTGTGAACAGTAACCAACAATGTAATAAACGTGGATATAGACATCTCTAGCGGCCGCTACAGCAGTTGTGAATTGTAAGTGGATGCTGTGGCACTTGGACGTCTACATTTATCCCCGATTAAGAATCAAAATGGAGATGCGTTATCACACTGACGACTCATATGGAATGCCTCATTTTCAACATATCAAACAGCATCATGTATTTGTCATACATGTTGAGCGCCCCGTTTCACTGAACGCTTGAACAGATCTGGCACGAGTGGCATTCAATTTCTACATTAATATTATTATTATTAAGGGTGAGACTTCGACGAGACGCACACCACAGCGTTATGCTGTAATAGCATATAGTATCATGTATATGTGGTATATATATATATATATATATATATATATATATATATATATATATATATATATATATAGCCGTGCCGTGCCGAGGTAGCTCAGTGGTTAACGCTTGCTGTAAATATAACAGAACGCGAGTAACCCGGGTTCGATCCCCGCCGGCACCAATGAAATTGTTAATTGCAATTTTAAGTGCTGATTTACCACGTGCTCGGCGGTGAAGGAAAACATCGTGAGGAAACCTGCATGTCTGAGGAATAAGAAAAAAAAATATTTCGAAGACATGTGAAGTTCGTCAACACGCATTTGGGCAGCGCGGCGAACACTTCCTCGCCCTAAACCCTCTCAGAAATGAGGGGAGGCCTGAGCCCAGCAGTGGGACGTATATAGGCTGTAACTTTACTTTTACTTTATATATATATATATATATATATATATATATATATATATATATATATATATATCATCATTGCAGCTCTTTACAAGTCCACTGCTGAACATAGGCGTCCCCCAAGGTATGCTACAAAGCACGGTCCTGAGCCACCTGCATCCATCGACTTCCTGCATGTCTTATCAGGTCGACACTCCATATAGTGGGGGGTCGCCCTACACTTCGTCTACCGGTACGAGGCTGCCACTCGAGAACCTTTTTTCCCCAAAGGTTGTCGGTTCTTCGAGCTATATGGCCGGCCCATTGCCACTTCAGCTTACTAATCCATTGGGCTATGTTGGTCACTCTGGTTCTACTGCGGGTATCCTTATTTCTAAGTTCATCACGCAGAGAAACTCCGAGCATAGCCCTCTCCATAACTCGCTGAGCGACTTTGAGCGTCCTCATATAGCCAGCAATGAAGGACCACCCCTGAGTTCCAAAAGTCATCACTGGCAACACGCACCGGTTGTACAACTTAGTTTCCAGGTTTTGAGGTATACCTGACGAGAAGATGCGTTGTAATTTCCCGAACGCTGCCCAGCCGAGTTGAATCCGTCGATTGACCTCTCGGTCGAAGTTGGACTTACCTAGCCGGACTATTTGTCCCAGGTAAACGTACTCGTCAACAACTTCGAGCTTAGTGCTCCCAACAACTACCGGCATAGTTGTGACATGGACATTAAACATGATCTTTGTTTTGTCCATGTTCATCTTAAGACCTATCCGTTGGGAGGCACTATTGAGGTCATTGAGCATAGTGCTTAAGTCCTCCAGCGATTCTGCCATAAGGACTATATCGTCGGCAAATCGAAGGTGAGTGATGTACTCGCCATTGATGTTAATACCGTATCCTTTCCAGTCCAGTAGCTTGAAAAGGTCTTCCAATGCAGCGGTGAAGAGTTTCGGGGAAATAACGTCACCCTGTCTTACACCTCTCTGCAGTTGGATGGGTTTCGTACTCAGGTTCTGTACTCGGATAGCCATCGTAGCTCTACTGTACAAATACTTCAGCACTTCGATATACCGACAGTCAACTTGGCACCGCTGAACAGACTGTAGCACCGCCCAAATTTCGACGGAATCAAAGGCTTTCTCATAGTCCACATACACCAGGCAAAGTGGCAGATTTTACTCTTCGGACTTCTGTACTGTACTGTTCTGTATTTGCCGAAGGGTATGTTTGTGGTCTATAGTACTGAATCCTTATCGGAAACCGGCTTGTTCGGGAGGCTGGAAGTCAAGCACGTAGACGCGGCTCAGAAGGGAAATCTGTCTGTAGTTCTTCAAGAGGGCGTTGTCACCTTTCTTGAAGAACAAGACCACCGCACTTCTGCTCCACGCCTCCGAAGTAGTGCCACCGTGGAGGACGGAATTAAAGAGCCTCTGAAGGACGTCAAGTACCGGTTTTCCACCCGCTTTCAGAAGCTCCACTGTAATTCCATCCTCGCCCGGGGACTTGCCGTTTTTAAGGTGCTGGAGAGCCATTCTAATCTCGCTCAGACTGACATCCTGGATATCATCGGAATATTGTCGGATAAGACCCGCTCTTGGATCGTTACTCACACTTGCGTGTGGCTCCAACGATGATGTGTACAGCTTCCCATAGAACCTCTCGATCTCACTCAGAATCTCAGGTGTCCCGGAAACGATGCTGCCACACTCAGTCTTCAGCTTTGACAGTTGGCTCTTACTGGCAGACAGATCTCTGGCGAAGACTTTGGAGCCCTGGTTCCGCTCAATCGCTACTTCAATACGAGCAGTATTAAATTTGCCTAAGTCTCTCCGCATGCATTTGGAGATCTGTCTGTTCAGTTGCCTGTATGCTGTCAAATCTGTTGACGATTGCAGCCTCATCTCCCGTCTAACAGCCATGAGATTAAGAGTGTGATCGGAGAGCTTTTGTGTTCTTCTATATTATATGGATAATACGTCGCCATGCCACACGATCGGCCGAGCTCTCCATTGTGGCCTTAAGCTTAGGTTAAAGTATTAAAAATGTTGCAAGAGTGCAGCGAAACAGTGCATTCGGCGAACATTACATAAACGTGCTCATTAATAAATACAGGCGTTACTTTACGGAAATCCATTATATTACAGATGTAAAAATTAATCAACAAAGACCGGTGTATAAAAAAAATTATGTTTTAGCACCTTCCCTCAATTGTTTCCACTATCCCTGTTACCACTACTCTCAATACCACTACTCCTAATTTAGTATTTAATTAATTCCTAATTAAGGTCTTTAAAAACGTGCTCTTTTTAAGTACTTGTTTTGTAACCGTTTACTTTAAAGTGATGATAACTTTAATGCGATGAAGCACCTTAATTCGTTACTTTTATTGTTAAAAAAGAATCATAATAAAGATTTTAATAACAGGCAATACATACACTGAATGATTTTTTTTACCGTCTGAATAAAATAGAGTGTAATGGGGGAACGGAGCACTAATATTTTACAATTTTTTTTATTTCACATTAACATGTTATAAAATAGATCTACCAATAAACGCTACTAATTGGGTAAGTGTTATTTTAATTTCGATAGATGGTTTTACCAGTCCTATATACTGCGTCTATCTTAATATGTTGTTGACTGAAATACAATTTTAAGCCCAGGTAATAAATATCATACGAGTATAATCGAAAATATTTGATCTAATTAATACTAATTAGAAAAAAGAAGTTTAAAAGTTATTCCTAAAATAAATAGTTGAGAGCACTCTCAAGTATAACTCACGTAATTCGAAACTAAAAGAAACATTCAAAGTGTGAACTTATGCAGTCGCGAGTTTCACGACATAAAGCACGGATGTAAAACAAACGCGTCATAAACAATATTAAATCCAGTAAGTTCGTCGGGTTCTGAAAGAACCGGTCCGCTGATATTAGCATCGTAAGTTTCATTCGACGTACGGAACTCGACTTTTGCATTTCCATACGCTATGAACAACGAAATGATGGAGCAGGCAAAATAAAGATTAATTGCGTGTTTTTGCAAAAACGTAATTGCTAAATTAAATTGAATGAGCACTAGCATTTCCTATAAAACTCCTATAAATATTATTTACCGTTACGGACTATTAAAACCCACTGCTGAGCAAGGGCCTCCAATGTGAATTGCCTCATATTAGTCATAATGTCATACGGGATGTATGCCATAGTAGCAACGCTTGGCAAGCGCAATTTCATATTTTATAGTAGTTGTTAGGTAGACGCTACTACCCATGTCCCGATTTTATTTCCCTTTGTCGTCTCTTACTACACCCATTGATTTTTATAAAGACAGTTATTTAGTAGAACGTCTTCCAATCGTGAGTTAGGTAAGCGTACAAAGTGGGTAGTCAAGCAGCTTACTTCTCGTCATTTACCTACCTTGAAGTCAGTAACGCCGTGTAGCGGCGGTTAAGAATATCCACTACCTCTGGATCGTTCTCCACTCAGATTCCTCGTAGATGGAAAACAATTTTTTTTAAGGATGTCGTACTTGTTGCTGACTGATTGGTTAGCTAACACATCAGCCACCTGGTGCATTTTGGCATTTTGCCTCATCTGGTAGTTTTTGTGGTCTCAAAACTGCTTCTGTCTGCAAAAACCAGTTTTTCGCTTGGTCGACCTAGAATTCTGGAATCCTCGTCGTGACAGAAAAAGCTGCAAGTTCAGCCTCATTGAACAAGTTCCAAGTAGATTTCGCGTCGAACGTAACCGACATCGGGTCTGGCTCTGAGGCAGACTTAGAATTAATGACGCAACTGAGGTCGTCACTCTATTTTCACTCGCGGGATTAACTGTGTAATATACAATATATATAATATACAATAATACTCTTTGGTAGCTTAATTTGAGCCGCTCTCTAATTTAAAACTTGGTACACCACTACTACACACCACTAACACTATGTTCGTTGGGTCGAGAGATCGGAGTCACCACTTTTATGTTTTGGGTTGGTTCAAATTTAGTTCATATTATTCTTGACTCCACTCCCTGTCCTGTCCTGTTGTTTTCACCAATGATAGTTCAAAAGTTGTGTGGCACAAATAAAATTAAATTGTTCATATATAACAATGTATAGTCGTACGTATAATAATAATAATAATAAATCATTTTATTTTTCTCTTCACAAAGGTATATAATTACACATTATTTCTTAAATAATACGATAGTAGATAATTTTGACCTTTGTGAGAGACTGGTGTCCATACTAGGGTAATCCCTGTGTTATAGATCACCAGGCCCTCACCCTGACGGATAGCACGTATTACATTTTCAAAAATACTACAAGGGAAATACAAAATAGAAAATATTTCAACAAGGAAAGATTCTATATGTTTTTTTTTAAGTTATTTCTATATGTATAGTAGTGTTAATGTATGCGTGTGTGTGTATGTGTGCGTGTGTGTGTGTGTGTGTGTGTGTGTGTGTGTGAGTGTATGTGTGCACTCATTTGTGTTATGTGTTTTTAGGATAATACTCTCAGTAAATTTTCAGCAGCCATATAATCGATATTTAGCAACCATTTCCGTAATTTTTGTTTACATGCATGTTTTGGTAGAGAGTAAATTGACAAAAGTTTATTTAATTTATTATAAAGGTAACCTCCCAGGAAGCAAAAATGATGATGGGAAAATTTTGTCTTTAGAAGCTTACTGGGACAAACTACATATTTCCTTCTTTTGTCAATATTATAGGAGGACTCATACTGTATAAGAGAATGTTGTAGCAGTGTAGTGTGCAATATAAACAGTTTACGAACAGATAAGACATTACAATGTTGATAAAGGTCAGTTGTAGGACAACGGAATGGAAGAGAATTGCTAACTTTTAATAGTGCCCTCTGAGCCCTTTCTAATTGCAATATGGTCGTTTTAGGTGCTCCTCCCCAGATGGTAATGCAATATGTCAACAATGATTGGCACAGTGCAAAATATACAATTTTTCTTACATTAAAATCTGCAACACGACGTAGATTTTTAAAAATATAAATTAACTTACGTATCCTTGTACTTAAGAGGCCAATATGAAGGTGAAAGCTTAGGGTGTTATCGATCATTACGCCAAGATATTTTATGCAATTCGTTCTAGACAGGGTAGGACAGGAGCAAGGGCTTTCAATTTGGGAGCAGCAGTGAGCTGTAATGTGAAAGTGTTCTAACTCAGATACATTGATGTTTTGGGTAGTAAATGCTATGTATTTTGTTTTTTCGACATTTAATGTAAGTTTAGATTCTTTCAGCCATTTAGTTATTAAATCGAGCCCATTTTGTGCGAAGTTAAATACCTCAGACGATGTATCTGCCTGGAAAAGAAGAGCCGTGTCATCCGCAAAGGCAATGATCCTCCCATTGTGAATTTTTAGATTACATAGTGTATTAATATATGTAAGAAATAGCGTGGGACCAAGCACACTACCCTGTGGTACACCATATGATATGGGAAGGTCATCACTGTAGCAACCACCAATCCTTACCCTCTGATATCGATCCCTTAAGTAGTCAGAGAATAGTTTCAGCTGTGTATTTCTTATTCCAAGATCTTCTAGCCTATTCAACAAGAGAGATATTTTTTTACTTTTCCTTTTTTTTAAAGAATATTAAAAATGCTTTAAACATTACTAATATTCCCCTTAACCACTCGTGGTAAGCTTAAATTGCTTGTGTTACGAGTGGTTCACACCAGTAGTCGAATGGCGGATTCGAACCCACGACCTTTTTGAGTTCGCGTTTCACGCCCTGCCATTAAGCTACTGTCGCTTTATTTAAAAACTAAATTACCAAAGCTACGTAAAGCCTAAACAACCGAGCTACCGAGGCATCTAGGTACCGAAGTACCGAGAAGCCCAGTTACCTCGGTATCGAGGAGGGCACGTGACGGGGGGTGACTGACTCGGCTTGCGGCGGCTAGCTAAAATGCTGATTCCAAACTGTAAACTTGACGTACAGTCGCCACCACATCAGGAAACAGACAGGAGATGGGCAATAGCATATTCCTGATAACAGGAATTGTACAACAACAAAAACCTGCAGTTGCCAACCCGCTTGTCAAGCATGGCAACAATGGCAATATACCCCCCATGAGCAACGACACAAATAAACGAACCCCAGACCCCGGCGGCCCGCTATTCCTGGCTACGGTGGTGACCATGGGTGGGATGGGGAAAAAAGGTTCCCGAGTGACAGCCTCGTACCGATAGGCGTAGTGTAGGGCAACATCCCACTAGATGGAGTGACAACCTGGTAAGACATGCAGGAAGTCGATGAATGCAGGTGACTCAGGACCGTGCTTTGTGGCATTCCTT
The DNA here is from genome assembly GCA_907164705.1 of Parnassius apollo. Classification (NCBI taxonomy): domain Eukaryota; kingdom Metazoa; phylum Arthropoda; class Insecta; order Lepidoptera; family Papilionidae; genus Parnassius; species Parnassius apollo. The sequence continues at coordinate 4,037,369 of CAJQZP010000295.1, forward strand.
GGGGGAGGCCTATATCAAGCAGTGGACTTGTGAGGGGCTATAATTATTATGATGAAGTTAGTGACTTTTTGGTTTTAAATTATGGCTAAGTACAGGCTGCTAGGTATTTCATATTAATCGAAAAGCAACGTACATGTATTCTCCATTGGTTGAATTTAGTTGCCTAAAGGCAGTAATCATTTACCAAGAGATCGAATGTTAACTAATTACTCTATTGTTATGTTTCACTACATATTAAATTTCGCAATGAATATATACGCAGTAGAAGATGCTGAACCGCGTCGCCAGTTTAGATATTTAGCGTTTGGAATACGGTTGTATCCATAGAATACTACAATACACAATAAAATGGCTGTCAACATTATTTTGTACGAGGATCGGCGTCGCCTAGAGCCAACATACAAGCAATTACGTTGTATTATCACTACTACAAACCTGATTCGCCGTGTTCACAGACTAAGTAAATTTACACATTTTTATCATTATTAATTCTTATTTTGATCATCATTAAAAAACAAATCGTTTAAATTTTATTCATATTTATTGGTAAATAGTGTGCAATTTGGCATTTTTCGAATAATTTGCATTCAAGCGTCGCTTGACACGAAAATTGAAAACAATAATTGTAACGTAAAAAGAGATGTATTAGGGTTGATTTATAGGTGTGAATTGGTATGTTAGTGGCTACACGGGCTCCGCCCATCCCCCGTTCTATTATTTATGTATTAAAGTATTCTATTTCTATGGTTGTAACGGTAGCCCGGGTGCAATGTTATAGCAGCGTATGACAATCCATTACCACATTTCGTTCTGAAGGTGTCGTAAAAGACGAATATGCAAAACACGAGAGTTATCTTGTCGCTTCGTAAAGATGGCGGAAGCGGTCGTGATTCCGAGTGCAAAGCGTAGGAAAGACATAAATAGTTATGCTCCATATAACAGTAGTAGCCCATTTCCAGTAGTAGATTTCTACATTCTGATGAGGAAGCCTGAATTGCCGTGGCGGTTGTGATAGCGGCATAAGAGAAAATCTACTTCCCCCTATCATTCCTTGAGTGTCATAATAGAAAACTTATTATAATTTCCGGACGTTTCAAACGCTCTTAAAATAAATCTCAAGACAGTCCAGGTTAACTATAAAATCAAAACGTTTTGATCATACCTGCTTTATGGTAGTATTTACTCAATAGGGTATTTACAATAGGCTCAAATTAAACAAAAATAAATAGACGAAATATAATAGAAAACTTTAACATGTTTATTTTATAAATATATTAACTCCTCCAAACTTCATTACTTTTTATACATCCTAGTGTCTAGTGAAGTTAGTTTAAAATATTTCTCGAAAATCGAAAGACCGATTCGATGAACTCGCCGAGTATATTCCTGTGTGCTAAATTGATGATTTATGTATCGCATGCGACATCCACCTGCAAATGTGCAAAGCAGCACAAGGCGACATTTTCTGACACTTGTCATTTGCATACGTTATTCGAGGAATAAGCAATGTCGCGGCAGTGAAATAAAAGGATATTCGTACATTAAGCCTTGTACTTCGCTATTATGTTGTTATATTATTTATATATAGTAATAATGTTATATTTTTATTTTCTCACCACAATATTACATAATGATTGTATATAATGATCAAGAATTAAGCCTCAATGTTATACTGTATTTCAGGACGCCATGTCTCCTTTGGAGGTAATTACAATACTTTTATCATATTGTACATTACTTGTAATTTATATAATAGGTATAATATAATATTCCTTCTTTATTTTATCTAAGATTTAAGATATATTAAAAGATGCTTGTATTAGTGAACGTGCGTGCTAGCTCGCGAGCGTGCGTTTTGCGTGCGTGTCCGTGCGTTTTGCATGCGTGTGTGCGTACGTGCGTGCGTGCGTGCTTGATTGTGTGTGTGTGTGTGTGTGTGTGTCTGTGTGTGTGCGTGTGTGTGTGTGTGTGTGTGTGTGTGTGTGTGTGTGTGTGTGTGTGTGTGTGTGTGTGTGTGTGTGTGTGCCCGTGCGCGTGTGTGTGTGTGTGTGTGTGTGTGTGTGTGTGTGAATGTGTGTATTTGTATTTGTATGTCATCACTATCATCATTACAGCCCTTCACAAATCCACTGCTGAACATAGGCCTCCCACCAGGAATGCCACCAAGCACGGTCCTGAGCCACCTGCATCCATTGACTTCCTGCATGTCTTACCAGTTCGTCACTCCATCTAGTGGGGGGACGCCCTACACTTCACTGCTGCCACTCGGGAACCTTTTTTCCCCATCGGTTATCGGTTCTTCGAGCTATATGGCCGGCCCATTGCCACTCCATCTTACTAATCCGTTGGGCTATGTCGGTTACTCTGGTTCTACTGTGGATAACCTCATTCCTAAGTTTATCACGCAGAGAAACTCCGAGCATAGCCCTCTCCATAGCTCGCTGAGCGACTTTGAGCTTCCTTATATGACCAGAAGTGAAAGATCACGTCTCAGATCCATAGGTCATCACTGGCAACATGCATTGGTTGTACAATCGAGTTTTAATATTTTGAGGTATGCCTGACGAGAAGATGTGTCGATATATCCCAAATGCTGCCCAGCCGAGTTGAATCCGTCAGTTGACCTCTTAGTCGAAGTTGGACTTACCTAGTCGGCCGGCGTAGGTATGACATGGACACATGATGATGACACATGACTTTCATTTTGCCTTTAGGAGACACTAATGAGGTCATTGAGCATAATGCTATGGTCCTCCAGCAATTATGCCATAAGGACTATATCATCGGCAAAACGAAGGTGAGTGATGTACTCGCCACTGACCACCGGGGACTGGTGGCCGTTTTTTTTATCGATTCTCATGGGGGGTATATTGCCATAGTTGCCACGCTTGGGGAGCGGGTTGGCAACCGTAGTTTTTTATTGTTTTTGCTGTTATCACAAAGATGCTGCTGTCCATCTTCTGTCTTAGTTTCCCTCTGTCGCCTGAAACTCTCTCGAACTGAAAATCCCTGGATCTCTCCACTACGATACGAAACACAGCAGCATTTACCTGCTATTTTACGCTGGTATTCTGTGAGGTCGAGGTCCTTCCCCGGACGATCCGACCCATTCGTGCTACAACTATAATATAACTGTAGCACGGCTCTACCGCGTATAATACAACCAAATATTTAGTAATGTGTTTGTTTAAATGCCTCAATTAATTACTAATAAGGAATACAAACTAAACCTGAAAGTCAAGACTATGTTTATTGTTAATTCTCCAGCCACAATAGCATCACTTACCCAATTATGTCCCGAGGCTTAGCTGTGTTTGTTTTACACGGTACAATGGGTACGGTGAAGCTATTCCCATCTCAGTCAATATATTAGTTAAGTCTATAACGTCTAGAAATATATGTGACTGCATAATATTGGGACTTCATAAATAAATAGAAGTAAAGTTTCATTCGTCCCAGAGTTGGGTACAGGCCACTCATTTGTGAAAGTTGCGAATAAGTTAGTTTATCGCGCTGTTTCAGTATTCCTATTATCTACGTACATTTAATTAATATAAAACATTATTAAATAATATGAAATGGTATGTGATGTTCTCTGCTAGTCGCAGTTTTGTATTCTTTTTTTTTTTCAAGCTACAAATAAATACACTTAAAATTATACTTACATAAATCTTAAGTTACAAAAGAATTATGAGGCTCCTAGAAGGAACATCACATAGAATAAAAGACAGTGTTACGTGCCTAAGTAGACGGCACTAGCGCCATCTAGTGTCAGAGTCGAGAGCGAGGGGAGCTTTCCAGAAAATGACAACAGGCACGCCGATTGGAAGAGCAGCTGCGGGGCGGACAGGAGGAATAGGTCCGCCGATAGGAAGACCAGGTTCGTCGTTTGGAGGAGCAACTGCGGGGCGAACAAGAGGAACAGGCCCATCGGTTGGAAGAGCAGATGCTCCTCATGAAGGACCTTCACGCTACCTTCGGGAAGGAGATAAAGGAGGTGAAGGATAGGGTTGCTCAGCATGACAACCGCCTGTCGGAAGCTGAAACCCAAATCGCGAAAGCTGAAAACCGAATCGAAAAAGCTGAAACCCGAATCGACCAAGTAAACCATCGGGTTGACAACGTAATGGCTGACATGAAGAAATCACTGGACGAACTCAAACTTGGAGATGGAGCTACAGCTCCCGTAGTAGCTACAACACCTTCACTACGTGGGTTCAAGGTGCCACCGTTCGACGGTACCTCTTCTTGGCCCATGCACTGGAGGTGGAAGCTGTGCGGCAGGATCATCGTCCCCATCGCGTCAGGGAGGTTACAGCAGCTACAGTTCGCGACCGCAACAAAGGATACAGCCCTAGGTGCTACGGCTGTGGGGAAAGGGGCCATCTTCGCTTCAGCTGCCCTAAGCGAACTGTAGAAAGGGAAGTTGATCGGTCTCGAGAGGGTAGTGCAGCTAACGGCACCGCCTGGCGGTGGCAGGATCGTCGTTCCCCTCACGCTAGGGAAGTTGCAGCAGTTATGGTTCGCGACCACAATAAAGGATACAGCCCTAGGTGCTATGGCTGTGGGGAAAGGGGCCATCTTCGAACCAGCTGCCCTAAGCGAACCCTAGAAAGGGAAGGTGAACGATCTCAGAGGGGAAGTGCGGCTAACATCACCGCCCAGCAGCAGCCGGGATACGACTTTACTATCAGACATCGCAGCAGGAAATCTCAAGGCAACGCAGATGCATTGTCAAGAAGACCTTGTCCTGAAGGTTGGAAACATTGTACTAGGCAAAAGAGTAAGGAAGTGATATCCGTGAGGATGCTCAGGACGGACCACCTCAGCAACGAGTGGAAGGACAGCCTACGACATGCACAGCAGGAAGATCTGGACATCAAGCCGATTCTCGATCGAAGCCTAAGTGGAGCGACGTCTCAGCGATGAGTTCGACCACTAGAGGCTATTGGGCCCAGTGGGACGGCTTGCTGATTCAGGATGGAGTCCTGTGCCGTAAATGGGACAATGGTCGAGGAGACAGCTGTCGTTTGCAAATGGTTGCCCCTAAGGCTAAAGTGCCGAATGTTCTACAGCTGTGTCATAATGGTCGTTCAAGAGTCCATCTGGGAGTTAAACGAACTCTACTGAAGGTACGAGAACAGTTTTACTGGTTCCATTATCGTGACGATGTCGAGGATTGGTGTCGTACATGTACAAGTTGTGCGGCTGTGAAGGGTCCTCAGACACGTAGTAGAGGAGCATCGAAATTGTACAATGTTGGTGCACCATGGGATAGGACAGCCCTTGACATTGCGGGAGCCGTTACAGAAAGGCGCAAGAGGGACTCCTAAGATCGCCCATGTGGATCGCCTGGCGCGTTATTATGGGGCCGATAATGCTCGGAACGAGCATTTCTTAGGAGGGGGCAGTGTTACGTGCCTAAGTAGACGGCACTAGCGCCATCTAGTGTCAGAGACGAGAGCGAGGGGAGCTTTCCAGAAAATGACATCACTAATCTTTCAACCGACAGCGCCATCTGTTGTCGAAAGGAAGAACTAAGCTTCTGGAAGCTGACTCTCGAACTTTCGGCGCTTTGTCGATTGGTGCGCGTATTTACTTGAATGTTCTGGATGATTCGGTACTAATGTGTATTTATAGGCGCTGCAAGGTGCGATCGGGGAAGTATTGAATTTGGCGAGACAAGCGAAGCTTCGGAGCGGAATAAAGTGAATCAGTGTGATTAATTATTAGTGTTTTAAGTTTAAATTTGTGTAAAGAAAATTAAAGTGTTAATTTAGGTAATTTTATCGGCAATTGTCACGAACCTCAAGCTCGTAACAATATATTATCCTTTAAAAACATTCCATTCAAGTCGTTGTTCCTCAGCCGATTTCCAAAAAAAGAGGTAAAAGCCTCTTTTTTTGAAATCGGCTATTTTATTTCAACTATTATAATTCAACTGTGTTTTTTATCCTTTTTTATGTATATTACGTAATATCTTCGTCAATTATGAACTGATTTTATTAATATTGTTTAATTTATTAATTTATACTTCTGCAGTGGTTTGGAGACAAAATTCTAAGGTTGGCAAAATAGAGGGTAAAGTTAAGTAAAGATAAAAGGATCAAGAAATTTATAAAAAGTGCTACTAGTATAACTACTTTTACTTTTTACTTAAAGTTAATTTTCTGAATCCATTTATGGACGTATGCTGTTTTAGAACTTGCTCCAACTTGTCGTACTTAACTGAAAGGAATTTTCTTTTTCTAAAAATCCTCTTTATTTTTTTCCTTAAAATAAGGATTTTAATAATGCTATTTTCGTGACTAATATATACCCAATAACTACTTGAATTGCACTATTTGTGATAAAAATGGCTTAAAATTCCTGTGATAGGAGTGGTCCACAACAGTAATCGAATGGTAGATTCGAACTCACGATGATACTAGGTATGCAGTAAATACTCTTAAACTCGTTGGCCACGTTGCAAGATGGATGTTGGAGTGAGACATTCCTATATAAATCATGTATCTCAAAACATGATTACTTTTTTTAATTAATTTATTTATAGTTTTATGTAGTTAAGAATGGGTGAGTTAACCATCAAATGCCTTTTGTACGCCGATGATCAAGTCACACTTGCGTCGTCGGCGGCCGAGTTGCAAATGATGGTTACATTAATGAACAGGTCATTAAAAGAAAGGGGAATGAAAGTGAACGCAAGTAAGACGAAAGTGATGGTTTTTGAAAGAGAAGAAAGCAAAACGATATGTGAAATAAGAATAGAAGGGGAGTTAATTCAGCAAGTGGATGAGTTCGTATATTTGGGATGTGTATTCACTATTCAGCAGGGATGGGAGATACTCGTATGATAAGGATATTGAATGACGAGTGAATGCAGGAAATAAAGTAAATGGGGCTCTACACTCTATTGTAAAAAGTCAGAATGTGTCAAAAAAGGCACGTATGGCAATTCACAATGCTGTATTAGTCCCTACTTTAACGTATGGTAGTGAAAGTTGGGTGTGGCAGAAGAAGCACGAGAGTAGAATAAATGCAGTAGAAATGCGGTCGCTAAGGAGTATGTTAGGGCTGAATCTGATTGACAGGGTGAGAAACTGTGTGATAAAAGAAGAGTGTGGTTTGCAAGATTGCGGTGACCAGGATTAAGAAAGGAATGCTTCGGTGGTTTGGCCATGTAGAAAGAATTAATGAGGAATGACTGACAAAGCAAATATATGTTGCAGAAGTGAATGGAAGAGTCGGAAAGGGACGTCCCAGACGAAAGGTCGACACCAAATTGGCGATATAATGAAAATTAAGAGTACCCTTAACCGACGAGCATGTATGCGTAGGAATATGGATGTGGAAGAGGCGAGAGAGGTATGTCAGGATCGTGCTAAATGGAAGTCTGTATTCTCTGCCTATCCCTCTGGGTGACAGGCGTGAATGTTTATGTATTACGTTTTATGTGGGTACTTAATTTTTTTTGATGATAAATAAATAAAAAATATGGTAGTAAATTAACAAAAAAGTTACTTCAGTAACTTTTTACGAACTAATTACAACACTAGCTTCGACTCTCTCGCTAACGAAGTTAAGCGCCACTATCTACCTTACTCTCTCTTATAATCTACAATATAAAAGCTGTTTTAGTGTTATATGTATAATTTTCATATATACAACAATTTATGCACCTGTTTGTGATAATGTAGCTTCTTAACTACAAAAAAACAGATACCTGTTTTCGGACCAAGTGATTAAAAATATGTAAATTCTATTCTATCCTAGCGGACGAATACAGAAGATTTCGTAATATGACAACAAGCAATATATTACAAGAATATTACTGAAATGCATCCGATTATAATCTACGTGTCTTAAAGGCAAGAGTGAATATGCTGCTATTACGCGAATATAGTGCGATATACCATCTAGAGCTATATCGCCACTTACCAGCGGGTGTAATTGTAATAAAGTAAGTAAAAACAGAAAGTATTTATTAAAAAAAAAACTATTCAAATTAACTATTATCTTCCTTAATGTGGTAGTAACTCATATGTAGCAGTGAGCTGTTATAAAAAGGCTAATAGAAAGAAGAATTCCCTATATAAAAAAGTATTCTGTGAAGAAGAATGTAATTATTATGTAACCATAGAGTAATTTATGTTATATAACCATTTTTATGACAAGATGGGATTTAAGCTCTATCTTCAACTGTGCGATAAAACACATATTTGTTATTCCACAAATAGTATTCATCGCTCCAGTAATATTTAAAGTCAGATTTAAATGTATTTACTATTACATATACCTTTTTTAAATGCCTACATGCGGTATTTTTAATACAGTTGGCGTATATACGCTTTATTATCTTAATCTTTAACGAGGAAATTGACTTTATGTCAAAACCAAAAAGCGAGTTTATTAAATACTTTAACAATTTAAACCTTTCTTAAAAGATTTTTCACTATGACAACCTAAAGGCGTCCAATTACTTATGCACCTTTTTGAAAACGGATGAAGATATTCTATACATGAAACACGATTTGGATAGCGGAATTTCTCCGACCATCGCTGAGGTCTACAATCAAGGTCATTACGGATCCTGTAGGATATTCGGCGTGACCACAACCGCATTTGATAGGACCTGCATCAAGATCTTGATTTGCAAGGATAGTTGCAAGGATTCGTATCTTCAAATTGTTTGTGATAGAGGATCCCTACCAAAAATTTAAATGTCAGACAACCTTAGGATTAAGGTTGCGGTACACTATGACGGCCGTTTTGACATATTACAATAGTGATGTGAAACGTCTTTGAATGAAATCTTTAAGTTTTTATTGTAAGTAGTACCTGATTAAAAAGGTTTATTAAAACAAAAACATAAATGCTTACTTAATATTTTTGAACGATCTTAATATTGGAATGAAAATGAAGATACATACTTTATATGCACACGAGAAACTATAAAGTATGTATGCCACAAAAGGCTATATTTAATAAAAATTATTTAATAAATTAAATTTATTAATTTCATTTTTTAATTTTGAATTTCGAAAAATAAATGCCGAGTTGTGTAGTGAATAAATTCACTAATAATTATAATCTTATAAAAATAAAAAATAAATTTTCGCGCGACCTTAATATATATAGTTTAGAAATCAATGTAATAAATAAATTTTATGTCCTAAAATAATACATTCGATAATTTTATGACTAACTGCACATGCAACTAACATGCACTATAAAGAACAGCATATAATTAATACGAAACTTCATGAGTGGACAATCGTCAAAACGGCCATCACAGTGTGCCGGTAGTATAGTAAGTCAAGACTGTAGACCATACAACATTCAAGAACTGGAAGGTGGTGATTCTTGTAACCATACTTGCAAAAATGGGCAACATTATCAATCTGATATTGAATTTGGTGAAAGGAGACGGGCGAAAGTTCATAGAAAGCTGGGCCTGATGTTAAAGTAACGATTACTGCATTATTTTATTTATATACCAATACCATTTCCAAAAAACAAAAATATTTACGACTGCTTCATGGTAGAAAAAAAATATAGGATGTTATTGGTTTGTATAAAAACAATGTTATTGATTACGTTATGCTTGCAATGTTATTCTTACACTAAGCTCTCACATTACACTTTAAGTAAATAATTATTAGAGTTTATTGTAAAATAGACTTTGCCATAACTATATGTATTGTAGAACATTCAAACAGAGGATTCAGACGCCGCCGTCCAACTAAATTCTAGAGGTTTGAAATAATTGTAAAAATACAGAGGGAGTATGAATTAAAAACACTTTCTCTTTTAATGATTTATTAATCTTCCACTTCGTCATAAACAAATAAAATATCGTCCAAAAACGGTGCATGCAGTATTCAATTTTCTTGATGCCTTGCCCAGCTTAAGTACTAATTATGGACATTACATGACAACAGCAACCTACAGTTCTTTTTCCTACCAAGCAATTAAAATAATACTATTTGATGGCCTCTCTACCATTAAGATTACTGTCAACTAAAATATATGTGAAATACATAGACTTATTATATTACTGCGTACATTTATATCAACGGTAAAATCATTGACTTATATATTACTAGCGTAAGGACCGGGCCGACCGAACAATTAAAACGGACCTATACGCTGGCCCTAAACTGTAATTTTAGGGCCAGCGTATAGGTCCGTTATAACGCGAATCGGTCGACAGTTGTGCGCGCGCAGGACAGATTTGCCTGTCATAAATGTCTAGTTGCGTGGTAAAAGAATGCTAAAATTACGATACTTACAAAGATTTGAAAAAAAAAAACATGGGATATCGGATCATCGGTAAATAACCTTATATTAATTTTGTTACAATTAAATTATTATATAAACACATTTTTAAAGTTTTATTTTACAGTTAGTTTAGATACGTTACCAAAATTAGGCCAGGGTTGGATTCAGATCCTCAAAAATATTGTACATGGAAATTAAAATTATACTATTTAAAAAAATTATATCACGTTTGACGTTGCATAAAACGAAAAGAGTACAAAAAAACCATATCTGCTCAATTGAATCTGAAAATCTGATACATAAAATATTTTGAAATTCTGTTTTCAAACCGATTGCTTCTGGAGCATACTTTTATCGTGGCAGCCCCTCATTATAGTTGTATCAAGGATGCAACATAAATGCATCGTTCGAGCACCGATTGACCAGAAAGGGAGCTAATTCTAATTTTATTAAAAAGACGCAGTACTCATGTACAATACAAAAATTCTCGATATCGTAGGGTTAATATTAAAATGTAAAAGGACCCAATAATAATACAAGTTGAACTTAGGTAAAATTATGGTATATTCGCTTTGTATTATTACGATACTATATACTAAAACCTATGAAATAATTGTACAATTACACAAAATAATTATACTATGAAATCCGACCCTGGTTATATCGTGGTTTGATATGACGTTTGTATTACGACAGATGCGCTACTTTTTCTTGTATGAAAAAGTTTTGAGTAAAATATATAGATGGGCCTATCCTTCCTTTTGAAATCATTGGGTAAAATATGTTTTTGATCTTAAGTATGTCTCGATTTTATTCGACTTCTTAATAGCCAGCTAAAATGGTTGGATATTGGCAGTTCTCTTAGTAGGTTGCTGACCGTTTCTCGACACACTTCTATTTCGTATCTCCCAACTTGTCGTATGTGTTCTCCATAATGGGACCTAGCCTACTTAATTTGATAAATACCTAAAGATATTTTTAATAAATCACTATTTATCATTTTGCACATGTATTCTTGTAAAATCAGAAAAGAAACCGTCAGAATCCTTTATACGCAGCCAGAGTCGTTAAAGATCAGAATATTATTACATCACACAAAAACAACAAAAAATATTCACTATCACCGCAAGCTCAGACCCAAACAAACCTAACAAATGATTTGATTGACGTTTGAGTTCTTGAACCATGAAGGTCATGTTTTGAACTAACGTTGTCATTTCCGCTTTGTGGCCTGTATAAAATATTGATAATCGATTGTGGAATCGATTTATTAATCTAAACAGTCAATTTATTTTTACGACTCTTTTGAAACGTTGAAGTGTCATGAGGAAACCATTATTTTAAATAATAAGTTTCTTAACCTAAAGAAGAAAACACATAACTTTTTATTGTTTTTTTTTTCAGTTTTTGTATTAAAATCGATTAACTAACCTATTTCATCCGGCAGCATTGTTTAAAAATGAAAATAACGGAAGTGAGTATTATTTTTATAAAATATTTAATTTCTTTTGCCATCATAAAACTGCTTAATATTTCATTATTAACTATAAAAAAAACTGTAAAAAAATATTGATAAATATTTCACTTGTGTAACGTTAGGCCCAAATTCGCCCGTCTTCGTTATTTATGTAGGTACCCTGAGTTCTTACACAGCTAAATAAAATTGCATTACTTTTAATTGTATTTCTATTACTGATTCTAATATCGATTCTAATACCTAACATTACGTGTAATTTTTTTGCATTCCTAATTTATCAGCAATGGATATCTTACTAAGCAAATTATACCGGAAATTACTATAAATAAAGTCGTGATCAAGAATTGAATGGAATAGTATATATATATATATATATATATACACATTTAACCAAAAAATATTACATATATATATTAAGAAATATATAACTATGCAATATATATATATATATATATATATAATTACGGGTGATATTATAGTTGGGGATGTAAGAAATTTTCGGTGGATTCCTAGGTTAAAGATTTGAGCCAGTAATTGTGTTTCTGTACATTTGTGTTTAGATGTATATAGATAGATAACAGCCTGTTTATTTTGTTGTAAATATAACCAAGAAGTATCTGCTTTCTTTTTTTTACAATACCAACGTATAGAGTTATTTTTGAAGGAACCTAGAGCTAGGCACTCGAACAAGAAAAAAATCATCATTACAGTCTATCGACTACAGAAAATAATAATAATATCATATAAAAGTTCACTGCAGAATATAGGCCTCCCCAAAGATTGTCTCATGAGGAGCATATTTTGATCGTTGCCATGCATGGCAGACGGGTTAGCAACCTCAGTTTTCTTATGATTTTGAGTTGTTACTAAGAAATATGCTGCTGCTCATCTCTACAATCTTATACGAGGTAGAGCCATGCTTCAGATATTTTATGGTTGTAGCACGAATGAGTCGGATCGACCGGGGAAGAACCACGCTCTCACAGAATGCCAGCGTAATGCTGCTGTATTTCGTATAGTGAGTGTAGAGCATCGGAGACTCATTTTAATTGGAAGGAAGGCATTTTACGTGCTAAAGACACGCTGCAGTTATATTATAGTTGTAGCATGAACGGGTTGTCTCGACCGGGGCAGGACCACGCTCTCAGAGAATACCAGCGTAAAATAACAGCGTAATCCTGCTGTGTTTCGTATGGTGAGTGTAGAGAACTAGAGACCCTTTTTACTGGAAACTACGCAAGTGTGTTTTGATTGTTAATTGAGGATAAATATCAATGGGCCACAACATCCATTTGCCATCGGGTGGACTATGCGCTCGTTTGTCATCCAAATCTATAAAAAAAATCTCCATACTAGAAATAAGACAATAAAATAAAATTTTTAACTTAAAAAAAACTTTAAATTCCAGGGTGGCTCTGAGTACATTATCAACACTTTTTAGTGGCAAGTGGTAGCGGTAAGAATCCATCACTATAATTTTGTAGAGTGGGTTAAATAAGAGCATTATCACCAATACAATGGCAATGACATTATCATAACTGGTTCTACATTTAATCACTTTTGTAATACTGCTATCGCCAATCCGTTAGCCAAGCATAGTGGATTACAGCCAATCTTTCCTCCAACAAGACAGTTTTCAAATGTAATGACTGACTTTTAACGAACAAATTGAAACAGACAGGGAGTTATAGAGACGGAGAGGGAAAGATAATCTTTTTTCTTAAATAAGATTAAAATAAATTCAACCATATGTTTACCTATTAATGGGGGCCTAGCATTACTTCTAAATAAAAACAATAAAAATGGATTGTTTTCTTTTTTACATCGTGTCGAAATTTTTTAGCCGCAAGATCGACCATCCTTAACCCCTGAGCGACGTGACAAAAACACCCTGTGGACTGTAAATTTCTTTAAATACTTCGCATTATACGCAATAGCCGCATAACAGTTTAACCCTTCGCAGCAGATGGGGATTATTTGAGCCCCCTATTAGGATCAGAGTCCATCGCCAGCAATAAAATTGAAAGCTGTATATTAGCTTACATTTCAGGTTGTCATTTATAAATTAAACGTTAGTGTTATTATAATAAAATATAATATAATATAAATAAATTATATAAAGAGTTATTATAATATTAACTAATGTACGGATGATAATAACCCCTCGGAATGAAGTGATCGCTACCAAGCTATTTTTAATTCGTTTTGTAGTGATAAATTTTGTAACATACATGATAGTAAGCTATTTTTTTAAAGTCCTACTAGATTTCTTGCTGGTTCTTCCCAAGACAGTTTTTTTTTTCAAACCAGTGATAATTTAACAAAAGAGTGACTTTCAATAAGTATTATTTATATTTACACTATATTGAATAAAAATATTTCTTTTTCTGAACCTTGTGGAACGATTCATAATCATTGGAATTGTGGTCAGCTTATATACCTACGAAGTTGTGTATTTTAGACTCGGAACCTTGTTGTAGCCAATGTTAATGCATAATCACAATAATTAGTTCCTTATGTGCCTTTCATATTTTTATTTGTATTCCTCATCATCATCACCATTACAACCTATCAACAAAGTTAACTTCTAAACAAAGGCCTTCACAATTATTGCTTCATAATCACTGAATACTATAATACATACATAATAGAACGGGGGAGTGGGCGGAGCCCGTGTAGCCACTAAAATGTCACTAACACGTCAATTCACACGTATAAATGTCAACACGAGATGTGTTTTGACGTTACAATCATTTCCAAATTTCGCATGCAAATTATTTAGAAAATACCAAATTGCACCCAATATTTACAAATAAATATGTTTTAAAATTTAAACAGTTTTTTAATGATGATCTTGAACATTCAATCAAAAGTCTAAAATGTGTAAATTTATTCGGTCTGTCAACACAGCCAATCGGGTTTGGCGACGCCTAACCTCGTACAAAATAAAGTTGACAGCCATTCTATTGTGTATTATAGTATTCTATGTTAATAATACTTGCCATAGTTGCTATGCTTGGCTGCTCGTTTTTTATTTTTCTTTTCGTTAATAGAAAGGCGCTGCTGCCCATCTCCTAGTATGTTCCTTTCTGTCCCCTCTTACGACACTTACTGGACGATAGAGGGTAGTTGATATATTTACACCGCCACTACACAGTGTACTTTTACGCACTACACAATGTACTGTATAATCTGTATTACAATACAGATACAGTACTGTATAATCAAGGATCAATTATTATTACATAGGTACTGACTAATTATAATGTTGGATTACATTTAATTTAATTCAATCTTTATCATTTAGTATTGGGATATGGTCTCAGATACTTTAGAAATTCTGCAATAGTTACTTTATAGTCGGCGAATTGAGGATGAGTAATGAATTCGCGAAAATGCTAGTAGCATTTAATCATTAAATCTAATTAATAACAGTGAACAGAAGTGGTTAACTTTGTAGCATAATCGTTATCTACATACGTTATTGTTATTCATATTCATTTTATTTATTTTTACTCAGTGATCGCTATCAAATAAATAAATATTCACATTAAGCAAAATATTTAATTTAATAATAAGATCATTGATAAGTCTAATATATGGTCTCCTCCAAAAAATTTCGTACTGAATATGCATGAACAAGCTAAGTGCAACTGGAATTGTGAGTTGAAATTCTAAGTCCTCATTAAGTGTATTCTGCAAATAACTCCCAGAGTTTAATAGAGGTCAGTTATATACAATATTACGGAAATACTTTTAAATTTTATTTATATGTAATTAAATATGCATGAACAAGCTAAGTGCGACTGGAATTGTGGGTTAAGATTCGAAGCCCTCGTTTAGTTGTTTTTTTTTTCAAATAAACCCCCATAGATTAATAGAAACCAGTTATATAAAATATTACCGAAATACTTTAAAATTTTATTTATATGTGACTAAATATACATGAACAACCTAAGTGCGGCAAAAAATTAACGAATTATTAAAAAAATACTGTGTGTAATATTTCTATTACTTTACTTGAAATAATAGGCCTGTTAAAGGCTGTTCAGGGTTGTCTTTAATTTAATTTCACATCAATCGTAAAATTCTCAACGAGCTGTAAATAGCTATAATAAGCTTTCAGTGTTAAGCAAGCTTTAAAACTCTGCGTAAAGTCGTCAAGCGTCACTGCGTTACAAATCTACATTTTGTCGTATTAGACTTTGACAGATATTGCTAAACGTCACATAAAATACACGCTAAGTCTCCAACTGGGAACAAACAGATCTAGAATTACATCACGGATTGAATTTTACATACATGAGGAGTGGTTGGGGTTAAAATTTCTCTCTTCGTACAATTTATAGAAGTATTGGGGTTTAATGTAAGGAAAAATCAATTTAGTGCTAAAATATAATTAATCTGTTACGCAATTTTACTCTGGGTGGAATAATTTTAGTGCTTATGCATTTTAATTATCAACCAATAAAAATCCGCACGCTGGACTAAGGCTATGTATTTGTTTGGTGTTTGGTTTAATTATTTCAGATAATGCTGGTTAACGTTAGTCTAGAATGTTTAGGGTTAAAAATTAAGTCTAATTATTAACTACATGCGATTTACTATCTAGAGTATCATCAATGATCTCCAGCAGGTGGAATTGTAGTCAACAACAACAAGTGGGTTTTCCATCTATGTGATGGCGGCTTAAGAAAATCCATAATCCCATGTCGTATCGAGAATTTCTTTAATGACTATGGAAAATTCCAATACAACCTTATTACTTCCGATTGTTGTCTAAGGTGCGAGACTTGTGGTGCTGCGATCCTCAGGCGTCACAGATAAGCATGACGATGCATGCAAGTTCTCTCAACATCGGACACGTCTGTATCAAATTATTTGGGGGGGGGGGATATAACATTCTGTGAGTTACCTACATTTATCATCCTTTTGTAATTCTTTACATACAGCCACAGCACGGGCATATTTAGTTAATAGATACTTCAATAAGTACTCTCAAACCTACCTGTGTAATACGTAAATATGAAGTTTTCTCGAATCTTACCTTTACTTTTTTGCGTTAATTATAAAAAGTAAATACTTACCCCTTTTCTTTTTTATTTTTTTTAAATTATATTCACATTATAAAAATAACATAAGACAAATATGAATTTTGCAACATATAGCTTTGAATAACCCTAATAATATATAGGGTATTAAATAAGTATAATAAATTAAAGTAGTAATTAAAAGCGATAAAATAAGTAAATAATGGTTTTATTCAATGTGTAGTGTTCGCGTAAATGTAAGAAATCATTAACATATAGCTTGCTAAATGGTATGTAGGATCCAGCTAGATTTATATCAAAATTCCATTTTATAATAAAATGTGTAAGTCCATAAAAGAGTACGCAGTTCACCTGATAAGTGTTTGAAAATCACACATCAAGTAGATATGTACAATTGTTTTTTTTTATGTTGGCTTCAAGACCATCTTCCACTACATTGTATTAATAATGATGATGAGCTGTTTTGAAAAATCTAATTAAGACCGAGTTCATTTTACTACAAAATATATTATAATTGGTTATAATTATAATACATTTAGCTTAACGGTAAGCGAAGTGTAGAACGGCCTCCCACTAGATGAAATGTCGCCCTTGTAAAACATGCGGGAAGTCGATGGATGAAGGTAGCTCAGGACCGAGCTTTGTGGCATTCCTTGAAGGGAGGCTTACGTTCAGCAGCGGACTGGTGAAGCGATTCTTCTCTGTGTAGAAGTCCGCCTCAGTAGGAGGGGGGCTCCTTAACCTATCTCTGCCTGCAAGCAGCAGAACATCCACTCTTGGTAATTACTAGTATGAGGTGTTTTATCTTCATTCTCAGTGACAACTAAAGTAACATTTTTCGATTGCGGAGCTTACCAAGATTAACTCAAAGAGAAAATCATCGTCAGGTGAATTATAAGCTTATAGAGTAATGTGATATTAAAAAAATATATTATCAGTATCCAAATATTTTTTATTACAGAAAATTAAATTTTAGAGCCTTGCGGGATATTTAGAGACGATGGCAAGAGACCCGACGGTATGACTTTGGTCCCTTGGGAGAGAGGTAAAGCCCTAGAGTGGGATGCTACTTGCGTTGACTCTGGCGGCCTCTCATCTTAAGGGTACTTCTTTTAGAGCCAGGGGTGGCATCAGAGGCAGCCGAATTTAGTAAATGGCGCTAATATGAGTCATTCAGAAATGACTACATATTTGTGCCATTTGCTATAAAGACTATCGGTCCGTGGGTTCCACGTGCAGTGAAGTTTCTAAAGGAACTGTATCCACGGCTGGTCGTCGCTGCTGGTGATAAGAGGGCTGATTATTTCCTCAAAGGCTAGGCTGGCTAATATAGTTTTTCAGCGAGGAAACGCAGCTAGCGTTCTTGGCACTATACCACGGGGAGCAGGACTTTTTGACTATTTAAAATTTTAGTGTTAGTTTTTCTATATTATAGTTTCTCTTTTTTACATTGTGTATAATTAGTATTAATTGTAAATATAATCATTTTAATTATTAAAAAAAATTACAGAAGCTTTATAAAAAAGATTGTTTTTAAAAACATCAAGACAATCGACAGGGTAATTTTGTCGAAGCACACTCCCAATTCAAAGAGCCATTGTGTTGAGTAGCAAAAACTGCGGGCGGTCAACTAATTCGATTGTGAACACTGGATAATCCCTTCTATCTTTACATCAGCAACTCAATTGAAATGATACCGTAACTTATATAAAATACGATCCTAATTTCTATACCACTATTACTATACTTAAGCAGCCAAAGTATAAAAAACTTCAACCGCATTATAGACTTTCCCGTGGTAAGCTTAAGATCAAAATTGACTGTTCAGAATCTTTTTAGCGAATGCTTAAAACATAAATGATTCAGCGAACTAATCAAAGTGACACGTGACCTCACCCGCTGGGGGATTTTTGTCACACTTATTATTATTTATTATTCTCTATTTAAGTCTGTCAAATTCTTTATTTGTATAGACGTTACTTTAGCATTACTTGATTTTTATTATTATTTATAATGTTCATGGGATGGACATCAGAAGAGGCAGGCCGCATTCCTGACCTTCCGAACTTCAAACTTCCAAAGTGCCGAGAATCAAACTTAAGCTTCGTTCTTAGTACCCATACTAACAGCTAACAGCAAAAACTTTAATTAGCGTTATATGTGTTGATTATAATTATCACGTCCTGGACTCATTTTATTCATTCAGTTTCTCTGCATTTGCGACGTCCGATCAAGATTGTAGAAATAGTGAGAATGAAAACTGTCGTCGAATAGGCCATCTATTCAATTATAAAAAACTGAATAACAAATCGATTACTTAACAAAATTTCACGATCTGATAACGTAGTAATTATAAAATACTCATTAGCAGCGAGAGTTTGGTTGTGGTGCTGAAGAAACAAATCACTGTAAAATAATAATTCTTTCTTCTGTCTAGATGTTTGTCATCGTGCAATTTATTGTAGGTACTGTACTGTAGATTTAAATAAAAATAAATATTAGTTGTCATGTGTTAAATATTCAACAACGTATAATAAGTCTACATGTTGACCGATAATACCCATCAGTATTTCAAATATAAATATGATATTACGCTGAGTCAACAATACCCACCCCTCTTATACTAAATTGAGATTCATTTCCGTAAAATAAACATGTATACGCGCACACACGGAATTGCAAATCGACCTGTTAATCTAATAAGAGGAGCCAGGGTTCCGCCACGGTTCATTTGTGGAAAAAAATGTCGCGAAATTACGTTTTTCTTTTTTTCGTCCGTTACATTTCAGTGTGTCGAACTTTGGTGACGTGACGTTGACAAATCCAAAGGCATTTCCGGCTACAACGTGTATATTTCTTTTATATTTGAACAGATAATGTAGATTGGACGTTTGAAAAATTCAAAATGCGAATGAGGTTTATCGTTGAGATATTTTAAGGAACCATTGCTTACTTTTTATTTCATTTTTTATCATAATAACAAAGCTATCGGCTATAGATATGTTTAACGTTTACCGTTGGAACACCAATTTTTAAGACTTTTTGATTTGGTGAAATAAGTGCCTATATGATTGCGCGTAGGTATATTTATTATACGTAATCAACTGTTACCGTTACCAGACCATTATTGGTACTCTGGACTCAGGACTTTTCACTAAAGTGCCAGCTAGCACGCATACAGATGTTCAGTAAGCCATCGTAACTCAGGGGCTTAACGCTCGCTGTAAATTTTACGCACACAGTACGCGAGCAGCCCGGGTTCAATCCTCGCCGGCACCAATGACATCGTTAATTGCAATTTTAAATACTGATTTACCACGTACTCGGCAATGAAGAAAAAACCCCGGTGCTTACACACTTTATTATAATTATCATTAGAGACGTTCACAAGTCCACTGCTAAACGGCCTATGTTTTCCCTCAAAGAACGCCACAAAGCGCGATCCCAATCCACCCGCATCTAATAGCTTCCTGCGTATCTTACTATGTCATCACTCCATCTAGTGGGAGGATGCCCTACACTTCGCCTGCCGGTACGAGGCTGCTATTTGAGAAACTTTCATCCACATCGTTTGTCGGTTCATCGAGCTATATTTTTTTATAGGATAGGGTGACAATCGAGCACACAGTCCACCTGATGGTAAGTGGTTACTGTGGCCCATAGATAACTTCATTGCAGCCCTTCACAAGTCCACTGCCGAACATAGGCCTCTCCCAAATAATGCCACAAGGCACGGTCCTGAGCCACCTGCATCCATCGACTTCCTGCATATCTTACCAGGTCATCACTTCATCTAGTAGGGGGTCGCCCAACAATACGCCTACCGGCACGAGGCTGCCACTGGACTTACCTAGTCGGACTATTTGTCCCAGGTAAAGGTACTCGTCAACAACTTCGAGCATAGTGCTCCCAACAACTACCGGCATAGGTGTGACATGGACATTAAACATGATCTTTGTTTTGTCCATGTTCATCTTAAGAACTATCCGTTGGGAGACACCATTGAGGTAATTGAGCATAGTGCTAAAGTCCTCCAGCGATTCTGCCATAAGGAATATATCGTCGGAAAATCGAAGGTTAGTGATGTACTTGCCATTGATGTTAATACCGTATCTTTTCCAGTCCAGTAGCTTGAAAACGTCTTCCAATGCAGCGGTGAAGAGTTTCGGGAAAATAACGTCACCCTGTATTACACCTCTCTGCAGTTGGATAGGTTTTGTACTCTGGTTCTGTACTCGAATAGCCATCGTAGCCCTACTGTACAAACACTTCAGCACTTCGATATACCGACAGTCAACTTGGCACCGCTGAAGAGACTGCAGCACCGCCCAAATTTCGACGGAATCAAAGGCTTTCTTATAGTCTACATACGCCAGGCAAAGTGGCAGATTCTACTCTTCGGACTTCTGTACAATCTGCCGCAGGGTATGTATGTGGTCTATGGTACTGAAGCCTTTTCGGAAACCGGCTTGTTCGGGAGGCTGGAAGTCGTCGAGTCTGCGTGCTAGATGATTCGTAATGACTCTCGAAAGCAGCACGTAAATGCGACTCAGAAGGGAAATCTGTCTGAAGTTCTTCAAGAGAGCGTTGTCGCTTTTCTTAAAGATCAAGACCACCGCACTTCTCTCTCTATGCCTCCGGAGTAGTTCCACCATGGAGGACGGAATTGAAGAGCTTCTGAAGGACTTCAAGTACCAGTGTTCCACCCGCTTTCAGAAGCTCCACTGTGATTCCATCATCGCCTGGGGCCCTGCCGCTTTTAAGGTGCTGGAGAGCCATTCTAATCTCGCTCAGACTGACGTCCGGGATATCATCGGAATAGTGTCGGATAAGACTTGCTCTTGGATCGTTACTCACACTTGCGTGTGGCTCCAACGATGATGTGTACAGCTGCCCATAGAACCTCTCCATCTCACTCAAAATCTCAGGTGTCCCGGAAACGATGCTGCCACACTCAGTCTTCAGCTTTGACAGTTGGCTCTTTCTGACAGACAGATCTCTGATGGAGACTTTGGAGCCCTGGTTCCCCTTGATCGCTTCTTTAATACGAGCAGTATTAAAGTTGCGTAAGTCTCGCCGCACGCATTTGGAGATTTGTCTTTTCAGTTGCCTGTATGCTGTCAAATCTGTTGACGATTGCAGCCTCATCTCCCGTCTAACAGCCATGAGATTAAGAGTGTGATCGGAGAGTTTTTGTGTTCTTCTGCGGTGGGTTTTGCAGAACTTAGCTCCGACCGCATGCTCAGTTTCTACGAGCTTGTCATTCATATCATCCACTGCATTGTAATCTTCTAGGCACTGTAAGCGATTACGTAACTTGAGCTGAAAGGTTTCGGGATTCTGGATTAGAGCACGAGGGGGACGGAGCGTTGACTTCATTAGACGAGACCTCTCCAAACTTACGTTTAGGTTCAGTGTGCCTCTAACCATTCGGTGATCGCTGCCAGTTTTCACCCTTGCGATCATTGAGACATCACTGAACAATTGGCGTCTGGTCGACATAAAGAAGTTAATCTCATTTTTTGTCGAACCGTCGGGGCTCGACCAGGTTCACTTTCTATGGAGCCACTTCTGGAAGAAAGAGTTCATCATAAAAAGTCTCTCTTTCGCCATAAATTCGGCCAGCTGCTGGCCCCTTGGATTCCGTTGCCCTATCTAAATTTCCCTACCTTCAGCTCGCCGTTCTTTCTTGGCCTATTTTTGCGTTGAAGTCTCACAGTAACAACGTATAGTGTGTTTTGGAGGAATGCATGGCTCTAGATATATCCTCATACATTTCCTTCACCTCCTCATCGGGATGTGCTGAGGTTGTTAACGAGAGACTTATTTGTATCGATAAATCCGACACCTCCTTGGGACAGATAGTTGCCCTCCCGGTGATAGAACAAGTTGCCGGATTTGAGGATTACCGTGAACCTTAGATAATTCCATAATATCCAAGCGCAAATTGTCTATCTCTTTTTCCAGCTCCAGGATCTTCTCGTCAGTCTTCAGGGTGCGTGCATTATATGTTGCCAGGTCGAGTCGTCTCAGGTGGCAACCGCGCCTCCCCCAGAGATTTTTAGCCCCCACTTGCCCCGCCCTTACCATGATTGCCAGCGTAGCCAGGAATAGCGGGATCATCGAGGACTGGGGGCCGTTTATTTATGTCGTTGCTTCTAGGGGTTTACGGCCATAGCTTCCACGCCTGGCAAGCTAGTTGACAACCGCAGTTTTTTATTGCTTTTTACTAGTATCAGAAAGACGCTGCTGCCCAACTCCTGCCTAAATTTCCCTCCACTTCTTATGACACCCATGGGAAGATATGGGGTAATGGGTGTTCTTTTCCGCCACTACACGGACTGGTACTTTATTATGTCTTTTAAATATTGTGCATCCAACTATCCTGTAATGTGTCCTCACCATTCCATTAGATTTCTGCGTACTCTTTTCTTTCAATTTTAATTGTCACGAATAATAAACTAAATACATACTAAACACTAAAGTTAAAGAGAATTAATCAGACATAGTACAACGTACCTACCCTACCTTAGACGTGTGCTATCATGCATTTGGTAAATTTTCAACGATCAAAAAACTGTTTTGGGGTTTCTCTGCGTGATAATTTTACAAATTAGTATATCCACATTAGAACCACAGTAACCGACATAACCCAACTGATTAGTAAGCTGAAGTGGCAATGGGCCAGCCAAGAATCGAATCACCGACATCGAAGAACCGACTACCGATGAGGAAGTAAGGTTCTCGAGTAACAGCCTCGTACCTATTATATGGAGTATTAGATGGAGTAATGACCTGGTAAGACATGCAAAAAGTCGATAGATACAGGTGACTCAGGACCGTGCTTTATGGCATTCTTCGGGAGAGGCCTATTTTCAGCAGTGGACTTGCAGAAGGCTATAATGATGATGCTGATGATGCTGATGATGATGAAAAAGCTAACAAGCTATTGTGCATAAAGTAACTTTTAAGTTATTTCACACCCACATTTGTTAGTTTTACATATAAGGTTACGAATATTTAGTAATGTTATACGTGGTAGAACTATGCTGCAGTTTTATTAATAGTATAGTTGTAGCACGAATGGGTCGGATCGACCGGGGAAGGACCACGCTCTCACAGAATACCAGCGTAAAATAGTAGCTTAATGCTGCTGTTTCGTATGATGAGTGTATAGAAACGGAGACGCTTTTTACTGGAAACGAGGCGTTCCATCTTAGTCTTCACGGGTGACAACGCATCTGCATTTTGATTTGTAATCGAGGATAGATGTAGATATCTATGGGCCGCATCAACCACTTACCATCAGGTCGACTGTGTCCTAGTTTGTCACCCAATCTTTAAAAAAAAGAATAGCTTTTAAAACTTTTCCAAATACAAATTGAAGATGGAGAAACAAGTACACACTCCTCCAGATGCTAAGGGAAGTTGTGATCAATAGATAGATATAAAAGAAGAATTACCAACCTCGAGGACTAATATGGATGGTCTCGTTACTAATAGAAAGGGTCTTTTGTTTCGTCATGCACCATACAAAACACAGAAGGAATAAAAAGGTACTTCACGCTGGTGTTTTTTGCGAGCATAATCCTACCCTGGTTGAGGAAACCCATTCTTAATACAACCATAATAGGCTACAGTGAGGATCGTATAATCCGCATATAATAATAATTTTTAATTAGTAGTTGAAAAAAAAATATATTCCACGAGCGCTTTGAAAATTAAAAAGCTTAGAGTTGTATTAATTAAATTCCTTGAGGTCCAAGTGGCAGTAAAGGGTTAAATGACATGCCAGTCTAATAATTTCCGCTACAATTCCGTTTTAATCATATTACGCTTAATGCTGTTATACCGTTACATTCAGTGAACCATCGAGAACATAACCCTTTCTTACAGATGGATCCCTGTCTGCATCATAATTATATTTTAGCCTTATGTAATTATTAGTGCGGATACAGTTATTTGCATTTTGTGATAGTCTATGCTCTTTACGAGGGGTGTAATAATTTTGTAAAGAAATTAAAACAAAAACCTCATTAAAAATAACGTTAAAAAATTGTGTTAAGTGGTTTTGTAGTATTGTTGCGCGCCTAAGTTGACGTCTGGCACTACCGCCATCTAGTGTCGGGTAACAGAGCGAGGAGTGCTTTCCAGAAAATGACATGACTAATCTTTCAAACGACAGCGCCATCTAGTATCGAATTGATGACTATTTACTTGAATATTATGGATGTTTCGGTGAAAAGGTGTTTTTAAATGTCTTCGTGTGCTTTACTTGAATATTATGGATGTTTCGGTGAAAAGGTGTATTTAAAGGTGTATATAAAAAAGGTGTATTTGTCTGTCTTTTAAGTTTTAATTGGCGTTAGGTAGTAAAAGTGTAAATTTTGGTAATTCAATCGGCAGTCTTTATTGTCACAAACCCTAAGCTCATAACAATTGGTGTCAGAAGTGGGATAAAATGATGACGATTTTACCTAAGGACGAGATGGAGGGTGTCCGTACCCGAAGTCAACGCCAGCAGGAGACGGACCAGAGACGATTTGGTGGTGCAACGCCGCAGACGTCAGAGGGCCAAATGCCAGCCACGGAGACTGGCACTTCAGCAGCTCCTACACCTGCAGCACCTGACTTAGGTGCTCTGATGGTGATACTGCAGGAACAGGCCCGCCGACAGGAGGAACAGGCCCGTTGGTTGAAAGAGCAGCAGGAGGAACAGGCCCGCCGACAGGAGGAGCAGATGATCCTCGTGAAGGACATTCACGCTAACTTCGGGAAAGAGATAAGGGAGGTGAAGGATAGGGTTGCTCAACATTACAACCGCCTGTCGGAAGCTAAAACCCAAATCAAGGAAGCTAAAACCCAAATCGACAAAGTGAACAATCGGGTTGATTACGTGATGGCTGACGTGAAGAAAACGCTGGACGACCTCAAACTGGGGGATGGAACTACAGCTCCCGTAGTAGCTACTACACCTTCGCTACGTGGGTTCAAAGTGCCACCGTTCGATGGGACTTCTTTCTGGTCAGCCTACAAAATCCAGTTCGAGGCTGTTATGAAGGTGAACGGCTGGAATAAAAGTCAGGCCATGACTGCTCTCACACTAGGCCTGCGCGACCAGGCCTTAACAGTTCTAGAAGCTCTCTGTGAGGAAGTGACTTATAAGCAACTCCTTGAGGCATCGGAAGTCTGGCGGACGTCATCCTACAGAAACTAAATAAAACGGAGCTCGAATTAGCAAGGCAAGCGTTTGTACAATCAAACTCTTAGCTTCAATCTATGTCTTTCGCACCCACAGACCCATATGAAATTAATAAAATAATAAATAAACTAAAATCTTACAGTGCACCAGGTCATGACGGCATTCCCACTAGGTCTGTCAAATTAGCAAAAAAAAGTACCTTGTATATCCAATTGCACATCTTTGTAATCTTAGCTTAGAAGAGGGAATATTTCCCGATTTATTTAAAACGGCTATCGTGTCTCCAATTTTTAAAATGGGGGACGAACAAGATGTCTCGAACTATAGACCAATTTCTATGCTGTCTACCATGTCAAAAATTGTGTAAGGATTGATCAACCGTAGATTGATTATTTATTTAGAGAAAAACAAAATTGTTAACTGATTATCAGTATGGGTTTCGCAAAGGAACGTCAACAGATGACGCCTTCTACGCCTGAATTACTACAGGATTACGACTTTGAGATCGAACATCGCAGCGGTAAATCAAGGAATGAAGTTGTACAATGATGGTGCACCATGGGAGAGAATAGCCATTGACGTGGCAGGGCCGTTTCCGGAGAGTGAAAGCGGTAACAAGTATTTCATGGTTGTGATGGATTACTTCACTAAGCGGCCAGAAGTCTTCGCCATCCCAAATCAAGAAGCTTCAACAGTTGCAGATAAACTAGTTCATGAAGTCTTGTGTCGTTTTGGAGTATCTTTAGAGAACAACATCGATCAAGGAAGGAATTTTGAGTCTCAAATATTCCAGGAAACTTGCCGAGTTATGGGTACTCATAAAACAAGAACGACTTCTTATCACCCGCAATCTGATGGAATGGTAGAACGATTTAATCAGACATTGGAAGGTACCTAGCAAAAGTTGTTAGACAATCGGCAACGAGATTGCGACAAGCACATACAACCGTTTTTTTGTCATATCGAAGCGCTGTTCACGATAGTACATCAGTGACACCAGCTTTCGCAAACTTTGGAAGAGAATTACGGCTGCCTGCAGACCTGATCATCGGGATACCACCCGATGCCCCACGCAGTATAATCGATTACGCAAATGACTTGCGGAACAAAATGAATGACATTTATGAGCACGTTAGACAATCGGGCCAGCAAATGTCTGAAAAGATGAAAACGCGGTACGACCGCAAAATGAACAACAAAGCAACGAGGTTCACTAGTGTAGTAGCACAATCAAAAAGGGAAATATCCTAAGCTTCAAGCTAAATGGGACGGCCCGTACCGGATTGTGACCAGGATCAACGATGTAACTTACCTGATACAGAAAGGCGCAAGAGGGACTCCTAAGATCGTTTATGTGGAGCGCCTGGCGCGTTATTATGGGGCGGATAATGCTCGGGACGAGCATGTCTTTGGAGGGGGCAGTGTTGCTGTCAACTTACAGTTGACGTCTGGCACTAACGCCATCTAGTGTCTGGTAACAGAGCGAGGAGAGCTTTCCAGAAAATGACATGACTAATCTTTGAACCGACAGCGCCATCTAGTATCGAATTGAAGAACTAAGCTTTATAGAAGCCCTACGCGTTGGCGTTTGTATTTATTTGAATATTCTTGATGTTTCGGTGAAAAGGTTTATTTAAAGGCGCTGCAATACGCGATCGGGGCAGTATTGAATTTGGCGAGACAAGCGAAGCTTCGGAGCGAAATAATGTGAATCAGTGTGATTAATTATTAGTATCTTTTAAGTTTTAATTGGTGTTCGGTAATAAAAGTGTAAATTTTGGTAATTCAATCTTTATTGTCACGAACCCTAAGCTCGTAACAGTATTTAAAAAAAATGTCTCTTACATACTTTTCCTCTACGTTTGTAGCATTTTTTTTTATGAAACTGAATTGATAAGCAAACTTATCTGATGGTAAATAGCTTACATTTTTAACCCCCGAAGAAAAAGATGGGTGTTATATGTTTAACGCGTGTATCTGTGTATCCGTTTATCTGTGGATCTGTTTGTAGCATCGTAGCTCCCAAACAGATGAGCCAATTTAGAATAATTTTTGCTTTTTGTTTGAAAGTGATTTGATCGAGAGTGTTATTAGCTACAATCCAAGAAAATCTGTTCATTCGTTTGAAGAACATCAGCTCTTTATGTGTCGGAGATTTTTGAAACTTTCAATTTAAGTTATTCTATTGATGTCTATTTTGAGGGATAAGAGATATAGTATATTAACTTACCATTAAGTTAGCAGTTTATTTCGAATTTGATTGGACTGCAGATACTGCTAAAACTAACTAATCAAAATATGATAACTAAACAGTGACTGTCCATGGGGATATTTACCATAGTAGCCAAGCTTAACGAGCGGGCTGTCGTCCGCAGTCTCTTTATTTTTAGTCGTTAAAGAAAAACACTGCTGTCCATCTCCTGATTTGTTTCCCTGTATCGCCTTTTACGACACTCACGGGATGATATGGGGTAGTGGATATTCTTACATAGCCACTAAATACACCGTTTGGCTATAAAACTACATTTGTTATAACAATTTTATCAAAGTTAGAGAACAAAGGAGGTGAGATTACCTAATATATTAGACCTTAAACCTGTATAGGTCCATCGACATCCCCTTCTTTTCATATTTCAGGAGCGTGTTCCTACTTTATCTGTATTTGTATACTTAAAAAGGAATTATTATAGGACCACTTTTTTTTTCTCTTAATTTATTCGCTCGCCAAATGATATTCCTTTATATTTTATTCATTTTTGTTTAACGTAAGGCAAAGGTATTGATTCTGTGACGGCTTCGGTCTAATCCCACCACATATTAACACGTCGTCTGCCGTCGACAGCACAATAGCGGCTCCGACTGAGCGTCCGTGTGAAATCACTAAGTCCTTGTTCAGATTGGCGATTTTTTAGAATTCCTTTTGTGGCCAGTACGAAGTTGAATGGAATAAAACGACGTAGCGATCTTCATCCGTTCCGATTTAAAAGCAACGTATTTTCTATCGGCAAAATGTTTTCTACGTCGAGTTTTTCGTCATTATACGAATCTTTTTACTGTTAATATTTATGACATACTGTTCGTTTTTATTTTATTAATTGTAAGTATCTAACAGAATAAATCATTATCTATTTTTAATTCGTTGTCTTACACATAATAATGAAACTTTTAGTTTACAAATCGAAATAATATTATAAAAAAAAAACAATTTAAACATATTATGGCCACGTAACCTTCATTAGAAACTCCTGGTTACGTTATTATAAATATATCCAGATCTTATGATATTTTGCTTATTTAAAAGGAAACTGTCTTAGATTTTGATTTAATCTATGTATCCACATCTCTTATTGCCAAATAATTAATGTAATAATACCCTTTAAAACAAGAGATCAAATAAAAAATTTTGTACAACCGACTTCATTATAAACAAAATGAGAACATTATCAATGAAGTCAAAGTCAATTTGAATACCCATTAATAAGGATAACTCGAAAACTGATAGACAGATATTGATCAAATGTATATGGGACCACATGAGAAGCACCAGCTTTTAAATAAAAAAAGGAATCATCAAAATCGGTTCACCTAAAAAAAGTTCTGAGATAAAACAATTTAAAAAATACAGTCGAATTGAGTACCTACTCCTTTTTGAAAACGGTTTAAAAATACCGCTTTATTTGTAGCCTGTATACAAGATGGTACGACTGCTTTTCTGCTTTCTTTCTTTTCATCTTTCTTTCAATTTGGTTTGAGATGTCCATTGGCTGCAGTACTCGCTTATTATCATGTGAACTTAATTAAATAAATACGAGCTGTATGGTATGTGATATAACTTAAAATATAACTTAAGACTTGATCGCAGGAATTACTTATGTCTCGCCATTTTATATTCGTCATGTTCTTTTAAATCATCAGTCAACCAAGTTATAATAAAAATTACATAAAACTGTCTCTTACATTGGTCGTACTTACATTATTTGCTGACTCTTTCATTCAATCCTTCCATTCCCACATATATTTTACAATTATATTGCCCACTAAACTAAGTTACAACCATGTTTTATAAGTCGCGTGAAGCGAAAAAGCACAGAATGATACTTTTTAGTCGCTAGACAGAATGTAGACTTAACATATTAAGTTGCGTCTAAGACCAGTTTCTTGTTGAAACTTAATATTAAATTAAACTGAGACCCAAAGTCATTACGACCCGTCGAATGCATTTCCCGGGTTAACAATGGCAATTTTCAATGTGGTCAAAATGTTAACATCTTGCTAAATTACTGACGTACGGAGATTTATATAATACATTTTAATATTTATAGGCGTCCTGTTTTAAATGAATTTGAGTTCATTAGATTTTAATTAATTTATTTATTTAATTCAAAATTTTTGTTTTTTATTTTTTTGTAAAATATCAGTGCCATAGGGATCTAATCCGGTCACATGTTACACCCTATTTTTTTCCAAACGGTAAAAAAGGTAATCCAGTATATTTGACTGCCGTTATATCTATAGGCAATCACAGCATACGTTGTGTCGCAAAATATTAAATAAATAAAATAAGAATATATTAATAAAAATAAAAATGAAATAAACATATTATTGATCATGGTTAAAAACACAATTACATTTAACATTCATTATATATTTATAATAAAAATTTGATGAATTTTATTGAACCTATCTAGTCGTTTTTTTAAAAAGAGAAGACTTTTAAATTGTTTTTAAAGAAGCATTAAACTTATATGTTTCTGTTGAAATATGTATTATTCCACCAAAATAAAACGTAAATATACATTATACAATTTATATTAACTAAATACGTAGGTATTTAGTTAATATAAATTGTAATCGTAAGACTGAATACAACATTGGCGTGAAATGTACAAAATTAAAACACAATTTGAATAAAACTTACCATACCATTGAGTAGATACAATATGTTTTAAATATCGAATATTAGACTGTCCATTCGTAAACCAAAACATTAAACTGAGCTTGCTTAATGCGAAATTGATTGGTATTTCGGTGCATCTGCTTCAAGTTCCACCAAGGGCTGTAATTTGAGGACATTAGCGTGTCGATAATAAAATGAAAAAGTGATGTCTTCATTTGCGCCCCTACCGCTTGACATGGATTAATCGTATTACTAAGTCTTAAAACAATAAATAAATAACAAGTACCTTTGGTAAAGCCATGTAGCATTTAAATTATGATTGTAGCACAAATGGGTTAGCTCGACCTGGGAAGAACAACGCTCTCACAGAATACTACCGTAAAATAGCAGCTCAATGCTACTGTTTTTCGTATGATGATGTAGAGAACCGTAGACCCTTTTAACTGGAAACTAGTCAATCCCAATTAGTCCTCAGGGGTGGAAGCACATCTGCATTTTGATTCTTAGTCCATGATAGATGTTGATGTAAGTTAGTCACAGCATCAACTTACCATCAGTTAAGTTAAGTTACTTACTGTTTGCTCGTTATTTCACCCTTATTCTATAAAAAAAAACAATAGTGGCATAGGAAATATTTCATAATTAATAATTTATAACATATGTTTTTCACTTTAATAATATGAATATGATAAATATACCATCAATCAAGATAATGTTAAGTGGCTACTAAAGGCTGTAGATACTTTAAACCAACCTTAATCAAATCAGGCAACACAAAATCTAATTCGATTTAATATACACGAGCTAGACTAAACCCTTTCTGGCTTTCTCAAGCCCCACCCTAAAAAGAGGATGCCTGCGGAGTTTCCTTCACCGCTTCTTGTCCAGTGACAGAAATTTAATTTTAGAAAGGTAGTAGATAAAAAAAACATGTTGACGTTTGTGTTAATTTCAATTTACTGCGTACGAATGTATTACTAAAAGAGGAGAGTCCGGACAGAGGAACCTTATTTTGAAATGGTAATAGATTTAAAAAAGAATGTTAATATTTGTGATAATTACAATTAACTTTATAGAGTTACCGTCACAACCTACTTAATTCCACTGTAGAACATAGGCCCTGCCCTATTTATTGCCTCATGGGGGATATTTCCCATAGTTGCCATGCTTGGCAAGCGGTTTGGCAACCGCAGTTTTTATTAAGTCGTTATTAGGAAGAGGCTACTGCCCATCTCCTGATTTGGTCTCTCTGTCGGCTCTTACGATATCAACGGGATGATATGGAGTAGTGGATATACTTACACCGCACGAATAAATTCATACTAATGTTTATTCTATATTCATGTAGGCGCTGAAAGTATTAAATTTATTATTTAAAGAGATTTTTATAATCGTCATGTTTATTCGATTGATCATAATCCTTTCATCCTATGCATGGAAGCATTCTTTCGCCGTTGGTTACGATGCCGTTAAAGATGTATTATTTATAGTCGTTTTACTATTCTGAAACCATTCCTGAACACAGCAATGCACTTTTCAAATAAGCCTTTGAAACAGGACGGCTAATAAAAGCTGTCGATACAATTGGCTTCTCGATATGACCGCCATTATTACCTTTTATTTTTAAAATATTTTTAAGTTTATTTTGATACTATAACAGTTAATCGCTTTTTTACCTCGTACAAGTATTATTATTGTGAGGTGCAGTATTGCTTGTACTATATGGTGGTGCTGCCTTAAAATAATCCATCAACCTATTTAGTTACGTAGGTATCGTTTGAAGCGACTCTGAGAAATTCCAACAAAATCTTTCAGCTTGAAAGATGACAGAATACAATCTTGCTCATTCATTACAGCTTATAAAAGTCATTGTTCAACATAGGCATCCCCTATATATTGCCTTATATCAACGCCTGGCAGGTGATATTGCAGTAAGATATTGGACCCGTTTTATGATTCTGTTTCCTTCAGTCACCTCTTGTGATACCATTTTACACCGCCACTACGCCGTTAAGTTCGCATATGTCAGAAGTAAAATGTCAAGACCGGGGGCAGACAGCTGCGTTACCCTGCCAATACATGTTTGCCAAGCCTCGGCCAACGCGAGCGTAAGCAAATCGATACAAGGCGAGTGCTACAGTCTACACGTTGGTCAAGTTTGAAAGGGACCAATGCCAAGGCAAATGTTCACGAGTTTTTGTGGAGCTATCCACATATTGGCTTTATTTAGTCCTCATTGAGACTTACCGAGTGCAGGCGAGCGCCTTTGATTTGTGCAGAAAAACCGACGAGAGTGTTCCGAAGTGGACGAGTCGTAGCGAGCAATCTCGAGTAGCGGCAAAGCACGCCAAACGCACCTTATACACGTTGGCACTCGCCGGCAGCCAGCCAGCTAGGCGAGCATCGACGAACAATGGCGAAACTGGACAAATGGACTGTCTATACGTTAGTGCTCGCATTCGCTCGGCCACCATGGCTGGCTTTAAAGGCCAGACGTCCAATACTACGATTTTCAATCCACCTCCAAAGCATGATGATTAAAGCAAAGTCCAGCTGTGAACATGCTGATAAAAAAGAAGTATATTGCTACGTA
This sequence comes from Parnassius apollo, assembly GCA_907164705.1. Classification (NCBI taxonomy): domain Eukaryota; kingdom Metazoa; phylum Arthropoda; class Insecta; order Lepidoptera; family Papilionidae; genus Parnassius; species Parnassius apollo. The sequence continues at coordinate 4,070,870 of CAJQZP010000295.1, forward strand.
GAATTGTTACGTAGAATTGTACGTTATTACCTGCACATGCCCTCTTGCCAACTACTTTACCCCAATTAATAGAATTACAACAGAAGAATTTAATTCCAATGAACCCATCTTGTAGTGAGATATTATAGTTGCAAAATTTAAATTAAACAGATTATCAATGAACTGTGAAACAGCTTTGGAATAAAAATAACAGAAAATTCTATCCGCAGGTGGCGCTTGAATGGTTCTCTTATAATGGTAATACTATTCAGAGCACCTGGTAAAATGCAATCTACGTGCACCCTGCTGCAAATTAGGGAAATGAAGTGTAGATTGCGAAAGAAAATTTAATATTACATTAGTAACGACTTTTTAAGATGTTTGTTACGTTGAAAATATTGTTTTTAATTAAATATTTAGAATTATAATGTTTTTAAAATAAAACATACAGTGTGATAGCTGCGTGATAGAATCCGTCACCCCATTCCATCCCGTGTATTTCCTAAGAAGCGACTATGAGCAGTCAACTAGTATCTTTACTGGCTATGCATTCCATTCGTCTAAAGACTAAGTAGTGATCATCAACATCATCATCAACATTACAGCCCTTCACAAGTCCACTGCTAAACATAGAACTCCCCAAGGATTGCCACAAAGCACGGTCCTGTCCTGCATCCATTGACTTCGCGCATGTCTCACCAAGTCGTCGCTCCATCTAGTGAGGGTCGCCCTACACTTCGCCTACCGGTACGAGGCTACGACTTGAGAACCTTTTTTCCCCATTGGTTTTCAGTTCTTCGAGCTATGTGGCTGGCCCATTGCCACTTCAGCTTACTAATCCGTTGGGCTATGTTGGTCACTCTGGTTCTACTGCGGATAAGTAGTTATACTAAATAATAATGTCCTCAGACCGAATTTCGGTCACGGTGGCTATTCTCAACGGAGCTGTCAGCGCTGGAGAGGATTATAGTGCACAAGTGTATACATAAACACAGGTGCTCTCTCTATTCCCTCACCTCATAGTCCGATCGGACAGTAATCCGACATGACCGGAGGGAGATCAGACGCAGGACCAACGGCTTTATGTGCTTTCAGAAGCACGGGGGTGAGACACCATAGCGCCGCCTTCCTGACTCCTGGTTGCAAAACCCAATTTGAAAATCTGAGACAGATCTCATTACGAATCTAATCAGTCTTATAATCAACAATCACGTTTATAACCAATAGACCAACGAGGCAGTCAATCTAAGTAGTGCTAACCTATGTTGCGTGAAATTCTTTGTTTGAAGTTGATTTTATGTTTCCATGGGCTACAGTAGTAATATAACATCAAGTAGAATAGGAGCTTGTTGTTCACTAAAAACAAAGAGATTTAAATATATATATACTCGAGAACCTTTCTTCCCTATCGGTTATCGGTTCTTCGAGCTATATAGCCGGCCCATTGCCACTTCAGCTTACTAATCCGTTGGGCTATGTCTGGTCACTTGTTCATGGGGGGTATATTGCCATAGTTGCCACGCTTGGCAAGCGGGTTGGCAACCGCAGTTTTTTTTTTGTCGTACAGTTGCTGTTATCAGGAAGATGCTGCTGCCCATCTCCTGCCTGGCAGCCTCGTACCGGTAGGCGTAGTGTAGGGCGACCCCCCACTAGATGGAGTGACGACCTGGTAAGATATGCAGGAAGTCGATGGATGCAAGTGGCTCAGGACCGTGCTTTGTGGCATTACTTGGGGGAGGCCTATGTTCAGCAGTGGACTTGTGAAGGGCTGTGATGATGATGATGATGATATATATATACTACTTATTTAAATGTTTTTGACTAAAAATCAAGTAATAAATTCTTATCGAACATTAATAAAGTCTCTCGCTGTTTTAATCTAAATAAAGAGTCAAATGATCTTAGCTGGCTTGATTCCCTTCCCTTTCCACTATCGGTTAACCAGCTATATACTGTTTATTTCGATATTCGAAGTAAACAGTTTGCTTCGTCTTTCGGATTGTATGCAGCAAACAGGAGTAGAATAATTTACCGGTGACTGCCTCTCCGCCCGATTACAATCTGGACGACCTTAAGTCAAGAGTAAATTGGCTTTTGTTACGCTAAGACAGTGTGCTTACCATCTAGTGTTTAATCACCACTTGCCACCAGGTGGTATTGAAGTAAACCACTGGCTTATTGTAAGCATAAAAATTTAACCGTATGTGGTGATTACTACATACTTAGTTTTAAGTGAAAGGGTCAGCTCAACCGCGGAAGAAATACTAGCGTAAATTAAATGCATATTGCCATTTATACAGTAATCACACATTCTATTTTTAGGGGTGTTAACCCTTCTAAATTTTGATTTTTAATCGATGATAGATGTAGGTACGAAAGTTTAAAGAATCTTAAAGCTCTTAAACGAGGTTTAAATTAAAAATAGCAAAAGTTAGATTTAATTATTTTTTTAGAAACAAAGACATTTCATTAAAAGATATCAGAATCTTAATGGATAAACCGAAGTGATGTTAATTAATGATGTAACAGATTAATAACGGGCGCGAGTCAAAAGGCAAGTTACAAGTAAATCTAGAAGAAGAACTGGGGGAGGGAAAATGAGAATGTCACGCTGTAATCGGATGGTCGGAAACCCGAGACAAGACGTTGATAAATAGTCGTCAATGTTACGATAACAGAGTTTGTTACAAATCACAAGCGCCTGGCAAAAATAATGATTATATTTATAATTTATTAAAATTAAGCATTTAATACTTTTTTGCTGTCGATTCTTAGATTATGTAAAATCGCTTTAATATAATTTAAATAGAAATTAAACTGCCCTTTATTATATTTTTATAGGATAAGGGTGATAAACGAGCACATAGTTCATCCGATGGTAAGTGGATGCTGTGGCCCATAGACATCTACATTTAACCTCGATTAAAAATCAAAATGCAGATGCGTTTTCACCCTTGAGGACTAAGATGGAATGCCACGATTCCAATAAAACGGGTATCCGGTTCTTTAAACTCACCATACGAAACACAGCGGCATTAAACTGCTATTTTACGCTGGTATTCAATGAGAGCGTGGTCCTTCCCCGATGGAGCCGATCCATTCATGCGACAACCATAATATAGATGCAGCGTGGTTCCACCATTTTCTAATATTTATAAAAAAATAATTTAGGTACAGGTAGATATAGGTAGGTAGGTTATAAATTGATATTGATATTTTTCATCCAATTGATCTGAAGACGAAACCATATTCATTTTTTTTATTTGCTTATTATTGTTTTTTTTTAACTCGTTAGTTCTCTATCTAGCATTCTCAATGCTCGCCTATATAACCTTTTAATACTACTTTAAATATCCAGTGAGATTTTATATTATATATATTATTAAATATATTCGTTATATATAAAAAAAGAGAGAAAAAAAGAAATCATATTCATTCGATAACACTGCAACTGCAGATTTTAGTGTTCCATATATATATATATAATAAATAAAACTGAAGGATACGAAGGGTACACAACGGGACCCTTTTACAAAGCCTCCGTTATCCGTCCGTCCGTCCGTCTGTCTGTCGGTGGGACGTATCTCATGATCCGTAATAAGTAAACAGATGAAATTTTCACAGAATGTGTATTCCAGTTGACGATATAATATGAAACCTTGTTTTTTATGGCTTTTCGTTTTGCTCGATATTAATAATGACTACAAGTAGATGCTAAATGTGTACAGAGTTTGTATAGCTATATTCGCTAAACAATTATCCTAAAAAAATATATATTCAAAAATTTGAGAGGTTATAATACAGGAACGCGTATTAAATCTTGTACGATGGTACGGAACACTTCATGCGCGAGTCCGACTCGCACTTAGCCGAATTTTTATTATATTCAGTTGTTATCAGGAAGTTGCTACTGCTAATCTCCTATTTCAGTTTTCTTTTGTAATAGAACAATATAGAGTATTTATTTATTTATTTATGCTTTATTGTATCACCTTAAATAAAGGTGTTATACTCGTAAAGTGCGGACTTAACGCTTTTTGGCTTCTTTCCCAGTCAATTGATGGATTCTCTTACGCCACCACTAAGATTAATAATTACACAAGAATCAACTCTAAGCATTACTGCTTTTAAGTATAACTCACATTTTTATTAAATAATTATTACTATTAACGTTGTTGAGGCACTCTTTGTAGATTGTAATTCATGAAGAATGAAAAAAGTTACGGAGAAATACCACTTGTATGTATCAATTATTGACATAAAAAATTAAGCATAAACTATACAAAACATTAACAGGTCATTAAAATAAATAATGAATGTACGGAACTGTCGCATTGTAACATTCATAAAAATAAAAACGCTTCCGCTTATAACTGCAACACTAACTTGAGTAGAGGCGATGTCTGAATTACTAATAGGCTTAACAATGATTTTACCGCATCCACTCCGATTAATTTACAGCGTTATAACCTTATTCATGATTTTGTTTTCCTGAAGAAATTGTGTTGGTTGGTCGTGGAGTAGCGATGTATTAATATCTACTACCCCATCTCATCCTGTGGGTGTTGAAACTGGTGGCAGAAGGAAACAAATCAAGAGATGGGCAAAAGCATCTTTCTAATAATAACTAGAAATTAAAAAAAGAGCCGTTGACAACCCGCCTGCTAAGAGCGAGGCCATCTATGGGGGAATCCTTTTTTACATGGGGAAATGTGTACGCAAACACGCCCGCGAGGGTAAGGACAGGTAATGTCGTACTCGCACTGACCAAAACACCATGGTGTTCCACCTTCTACGATTTAGCACATATTGCCGGTAATGCCGGCTCTTCCATGGCAGCTCCTCGGGAAAGGTCTACTCTTGCCCCTACTCCTTCTCTGGTAAGGCGCACAAGAATAATATAATAGTCGCGCCTCCCTCCGTTGCCTCTACCTCCACCTGCACAGCGGCTACGCGGAGGCTATTGAATCAGGAAATTCAAGCATTCGTGAGTACCAGCTTTGCCGAACCAAGCAGCTGATGTAGACCAGCTAAAGCTTCGTTGCCAACCAAGTTTTGGCCGCGGAAGGTAGGGAGAGCGATGCTTCCTAAAACTAACACTCCTCTCCCCCGGTGGCACCGCCACCACCGCATCAGAGGTGCGGCCCGGAGTGAGGTAGGACTGGTGCATCACCATACCAAGACTCCTTTCCCTCGCCGACTAAACCTTGGCTACAGAGGGAAGGGGGAGAGAATACCACTCCCGCCACAGTCCAACAACGCGTATCCGGGGTAAGCTAGGCAAGCCCACATGGAACGGCCACCTCAGGCCGGCCATACACCTTGGGCCAGCCCAGTGGCTTCCTATTTATTCACCGTGGATGCTCAAGCCACGGGTAAATAAGCATTTGTGGTTTGTACTAATAAGCACAAGCTTTTTATTTTTGTGAAGCAAAAGAGGCGTACCATAACGGCGCTGCTACAGTACGAATTGGCAGGATTCGTAATTGTAATAACGTCTTCCAAATAAATTTACGTGGTAGAGCCATGCTGCAGTTATATTAGTAGTTTAGTTGTAGCACGAATGAGTCGGCTCGACCGGGGAGGGACCGCGCTCTCATAGAATACCAGCGTAAAATAGTAGCTTAACGATGCTGTGTTTCTAAAAGTGAGTGTAGAGAACCAGAGACCCTTTTTACTTGAAACGAGGCATTCCATCTTAGATCCTCACGGGTGACAACGCATGTACATTTACAATTTACAATTCGTAATCGAGGATATATGTAGATGTCTATGGGCCACAGCAACCACTTACCATCAGGTAGACTGTGTGCTCGTTTGTCACCCTATTCTATTTAAAAAAAAAAACATCTATCCATCTATCCTCCATTAAAAATCAAAATGCAGATGCGTTGTCACCCGTGAGGACTGAGATGAAATGCCTCGTTTCCAGTAAAAAGGGGCTCCGGTTCTCTACACTCACCATACGAAATACAGAGCATTGAGCTACTATTTCACGCTGGTATTCTGTGAGAGCGTGGTCCTTCCCCGGGGGAGCCGACCCATTCGTGCTACAACTATACTACTAATATAACTGCAGCATGGCTCTACCACGTGTAAAACGTTTTTTTGTACTTGTGTACGTTTGTTTGTAGTATTTGCTTCGTAAACGTCGTTGATGTTGCGTGCTGCTTGTGCGGCGTTGCTGCCGTGACAGTACTTATATTCTATAATTACTCGAATATTTAACGTATCCATGATTACGAAAAATATTCAAATACGATGAAAACTTAGAGTTAATCAATAAACAAATGACTAATTTTGAAAAAAGAATTCCATGGTTTTAAAATAAATTTAATTTGAAATTAGAATTCTTACCGAAACAAAAATTATTTGGATTTGAGATTTCCAGTACTGCAAAATGGCAATTTCCTAGTAGCTAAATACCTATTATTATATTCAGCAGTGAACTTTTATAGACTGTAATGGATAATAGATTTGTGTGTCTGTTAATTATCGTGTAACTTCTGAACGATGAACGATTGAGCTCATAATATTCTCACAATAAATTTGTGCCGTGTAGTGGTGGTTGAGAATATCCACTACCCCATATCTTCCCGTGGGTGTCGTAAGAACGACTTCATTTATTTTTATATATTTAGGTCGTCATAACGAAGACTTCATTATGACGACCAGATGCCAACTGTTCAGTGATGTCTCAGTGATCGCAAGGGTGAAAACTGGCAGCGATCACCGAATGGTTAGAGGCACACTGAACCTAGACGTTAAGTTGGAGAGGTCTCGTCTTATGAAGTCAACGCTCCGTCCCCCTCGTACTCTAATCCAGAATCCCGAAACCTTTCAATTAGAGTTACGTAACCGCTTTCTGTGCCTAGAAGATTGCAATGCAGTGGACGATATGAATGACAAGCTCATGGAAACTGTCCATGCGGTCGGAGCTAAGTTCTGCAAGACCCACCGCAGACCGCAGAGAACACAAAAAACTGCGAAAAGAACAGGCAACTGAACAGACAGATCTCCAAATGCATGCGGCGAGACTTACGCAACTTTAATACTGCTCGTATCGCCGGAGATCTGTCTGCCAGAAATAGCCAACTGTCAAAGCTGAAGACTGAGTGTGGCAACATCGTTTCCGGGACACCTGATATTCTGAGTGAGATTAAGAGGTTCTATGGGCAGCTGTACACATCATCGTTGGAGCCACACGCAAGTGTGAGTAACGATCCAAGAGCAAGTCTTATCCCACAATATTCCTATGATATCCCGGACGTCAGTCTGAGTGAGATTACAATGGCTCTCCACCACCTTAAAAACGGCAAGGCCTCGGGCGAGGATGGAATTACAGCGGAGCTTCTGAAAGCGGGTGGAACACCGGTACTTGAAGTCCTTCAGAAGCTCTTCAATTCCGTCCTCCATGGTGGTACTACTCCGGAGGCGTGGAGCAGAAGCGTGGTGGTCTTGTTCTTTAAGAAAGGCGACAACGCACTCTCGAAGAACTACAGACCGATTTCCCTTCTGAGCCGCGTCTACGTGCTGTTTTCGAGAGTCATTACGAATCGTCTCGCACGCAGACTCGACGACTTCCAGCCTCCCGAACAAGCCGGTTTCCGAAAAGGCTTCAGTACCATAGACCACATACATACCCTGCGGCAGATTGTACAGAAGACCGGAGAGTACAATCTGCCACTTTGCCTGGCGTATGTGGACTATGAGAAAGCCTTTGATTCCGTCGAAATTTGGGCGGTGCTACAGTCCCTTCAGCGGTGCCAAGTTGACCGTCGGTATATCGAAGTGCTGAAGTGTTTGTACAGTAGGGCTACGATGGCTATCCGAGTACAGAACGAGAGTTCGAAACCTATCCAACTGCAGAGAGGAGTAAGATGTTATATCCCCGAAACACGTCACCGCTGCGTTGAAAGACGTTTTCAAGCTACTGGACTGGAAAGGATACGGTATTAACATCAATGACGAGTACATCACTCACCTTCGATTTGCCGACGATATAGTCCTTATGGCAGAATCGCTGGAGGACCTTAGCACTATGCTCAATGATCTCAATGGTGTCTCCCAACGGATAGGTCTTAAGATGAACATGGACAAAACAAAGATCATGTTTAATGTCCATGTCACACCTATGCCGGTAGCTGTTGGGAGCACTATGCTCGAAGTTGTTGACGAGTACGTTTACCTGGGACAAATAGTCCGACTAGGTAAGTCCAACTTCGACCGAGAGGTCAATCGACGAATTCAACTCGGCTGGGCAGGGTTCGAGAAATTACGACACCCACAAGTATAACCAGTGCGTGTTGCCAGTGATAACTTACGGATCTGAGACGTGGTCCTTCACTGCTGGCCGTATGAGGACGCTCAAGGTCGCTCAGCGAGCTATGGAGAGGGCTATGCTCGGAGTTTCTCTGCGTGATAGACTCAGAAATGAGGATATCCGCAGTAAAACCAAAGTGACCGACATAGCCCAATGGATTAGTAAGCTGAAGTGGCAATGGGCCGGCCATATAGCTCGAAGAACCGATAACCGATGGGGAAGAAAATTTCTCAAGTAGCAGCCTCGTACCGGTAGGCATAGTGTAGGGCGACCCCCACTAGATGAAGTGACGACCTGGTAAGACATGCAGAAAGTCGATGGATGCAGGTGGCACAGGACCGTGCTTTGTGGCATTACTTGGGGGAGGCCTATGTTCAGCAGTGGACTTGTGAAGGGTTGTAATGATGATGATGATGAATGATGATGATGAAATTTGTATTTTCGATAATACGAATAAGTATCTTAATTGCTGCTCTAAGATCCGGTAGGTGGCGCTGTACTCAAGGTATTAACAAATTCTTATGGCAATTCTTATTTATACATGGTAGAGCCACGCTGCAGCTATATTATGTTGTAGCATTAATGGGTCGGCTCAACCAAGGAAGGACGCGCTCTCACAGAATACCATCGTAAAATAGCAGCTTAATATTGTTGTGTTTCGTATGGTGAGTGTTGAGAACCAGAGACCCGTTTTACTGGAATCGAGGCATTCCATCTTAGTCCTCAAAGGTGACAACGCATCTGCATTTTGATTTTTAATCGAGGTTAAATATAGTTGTCTATGGGCCACAGCTTCCACTTACCATCAGGTAGACTGTGTGCTCGTTTGTCACCCTAATCCTATAAAAAATGTACCAAGATGACTCGTATTCCCAATATATGTGGGCTTGTAGCAAGACAATCACAAAATCGGTATCGGATGAGTTGTGCCATAGTTGAGTACTAATGACTTTTATTAATATTGCACCGAAGTGAATTTCAGAAGAGACTGGCAGAGCAACGTCTACTACGCCAGTTAGTATTAAAATTTTACCACTACCCCCTTGATATAGCCTTGCCTAAAACATTTTTCTAATGTATTTAAAACATGTATAAACGTTCAGCATTAGGCATTTATGCAAATGCACTTTTTGTAAGGGACCCACGTAAATTTGCATTCATTTGAGGCCTCATTTTAGATGTTCAATGGTACATGAGAGATATAAATATTGTCTCTCTGTTTTTTGCGCTGCTTCAGTTTTGCATAATGCCCGGGGTTACTTGATTATGCGTCGTTTAAAAAAATAAAGTGCTTTTAATTTTCATAGGTTCATTTTGCGTTAACAAAATAATCATATTTTACAATTACCACCGAATGACTCAGTGGTCAGCTCACCCTCATTATGTCTTGAGTATAATTTTCTTGACTCACTTAATCGAGGGAAAGTGTATGCAAAATAGAAATATTAAATGTTTTTTTTTTTGTATAGAATAAGGATAACAAACGTGCACACAATCCACCTGATGGTACCAGTGGATGCTGTGGCCCATAGACATCTACATTTATCCTCGATTAAGAATCAAAATTTAGATGCGTTGTCACCCCTGATTACTAAGATGGAATGCCTCATTTTCAGTAAAAAAGGGTCTCCGGATCTCTACACTCACCATACGAAATACAGCAGTATTGAGCTGCTATTTTACGCTGGTATTCTGTGAGACCGTGGTACTTCCCCGGTCGAACCAACCCATTCGTGCTACAACCAATATATAGGTGCAGCGTGGCTCTACACGTGGTATTTGTATGTGTTGTAATTATTACAAAGATTCCAACAAACATTCAAACAATCTCGAGTTTCTTAGTAGTTGGTGTTATATAATAAATAAATAATAAAATAATATACATAATAAAAATCCCCGACTTCAGAATGTTAATTTATTTTGTTCTTTATAGTCGAATTATACATTTTATTTAAATCGGTTTTTAAACATATTGAGTAGACTACGGAATACCTACCACTCTCTAAATGTTATTTAAAAAGTTATATAATAAACATTACCCCTGTTAAACCACCCTTAAGGTTTGAATTTCTTGGAGAATTTAAAGAATTTTTTCTTCAATTGTACATTTTTGGACAACGATTCACTGGTGTCGGTACCAGGAATTTATCTCAGGTTACTTGCGTAAATTTAAGGCCGGACATGGTCAGCATGTTCTTATGATAATGAAGTAGTTGGTTATTGATAATGCTATCAATCAGACACAAAATAGTTTGAAATAATATATAAAAATGGAATTGAATCGAATTGATGTTTTATAATTAAAATATGCTTAATTCTTTACCTTTTTGCTATCATATAATTTTTATATACATTTGACCATTGTAAGAAACGGAACTTATATTAGCATACCCTATGTTATAGTGTTACGACCGTCTAAACGCGAATTTGATTCAAATATTGCAACAATCTTCTTCTTCATCATCAACAGCCTTTAAATCAACTGTTAAACATGGGCGCCTTTTGCGATTTAGGGAGTATTTACCTTAGTCACGCTACGCAGACGGATTGACGATAGCAGCATCAGATGCCTTGCACCTTGACTATTGCTGCCCGTCGCCAATCTGTGTAAACGAGATGGTTATACTGCCATCTGTCGGAAGCCATATGTTTTCTCTCTTGTGGTGAAACCCACAGCACAAATTAAGGTGCTGGATTCTTTTACATCGTCACCATACGGCAAACTAATTACATTAAATTGTTACTAATTTTCTTACTAAATCAACAGAAAATTAGTATATTAGAAGTGGAAACCTATTTAAAAACTTATTTGTGGTACGTTTAGTATTCTGAAACACTGACTGCCTCGTTGGTCAAGTGGTTATAGTAATGCGGCATGCTGATCATGAGGTCCCGGGTTTGAATCCCGAGTCGGGCCAATTAATTAATTATTGAGTTTTTCCGTCGAAAATTTTTCAGTAACTGCACGGAGTACGGAAGTTGACGGTGTCTCACCCCCGTGCCTCTGAAAGCACGTAAAGCCGTTGGTTCTGCGCATGATCTCTCTCCGGTCGTGTCGGTTTACCGTACCATCAGATTATGAGAGAGGGGGAATATAGAGTGCACCTGTGCTTGCGCATAGACTTAGGCACTATAATCCTGTCCTGCGCCGATGGCTAGTCTCCCTTGATGGCCGCCGTGACCGAAATTCAGTCTGGAGAACATTATTATTATTATTAATCTGAAACAGTCCGAAGATTTAGTGGGACGAAATCTCAAGTGAGTGCGATAAAAAATGGGCACTCACTTCTTTCTGTCTACTCAAAATCTGTGTAATGATGCGATAAACTCGGAGGAAGGAACCACATTTTAAACCGTTTGTAAGTTGTTGAATCTCTTCTTTATTAAATAAATTTTACAAGCTTTGTAGAACGGGTTGTAAAAGAAAAACGAATCGTTATTAAATATAGAAAAAGGTTCTCAATTCGCTAGCATTTGTTTTGGTTTTTATTTATTTATAAGATTTATCAAAAGGAGTGCAAGTCTTATAAGTTATTGTCGTGATATAAATTATTATGTTTACCTATTATAGAGGTACATAACATGATAATATTTTTAAAATTATGGGATAAATTAAAAACAAAACTTATTCCTATAATCATTGAGGAAAACTATATATTTTATACGTGGTAGTGCCACGCTGCAGCTATATTATGGTTGTAGCACGAATGAGACGGCTCGACCGGGGAAGGGCCACGTCTTTGCAGAATACCAGCGTATAATAACTTAATGCTGCTGTGTTTCGTGTGGAGAGTGTAGAGATCCGGAGACCCTTTTATACTGGAAACGAGGCATTGTATCTTAGTCCTCAGGGGTGACAACGCATATGCGTTTTCATTCTTAAACGAGGATAAATGTAGATGTCTATGGACCACAGCATCCACTTATCATCAAGTGGACTGTGTGCTCGTTTGTCACCCTTATTCTATAAAAATAACTGAAGATTGGGAATGTAATGTAACTAATAAAATAATGCAAATTAAAAAAAAATAACTTATTTACCTAATGTACAATATATCTTCGCCAAAACTTGAAACGATTTTAATGTTTTCTTTTTTTATATTAAACTAGTGACCTGCCCCGGCTTCGCACAGATGATATCTAGATTCTACAACAGCGCCACCTATCGCGTTCAACTATGCCTATAACCTTTGCCGAAGTGCAAGTACGTATTACTTAACAAAGTTTCACCGCAATCTGATGAACGGTATAGCAGCGTATAAAATACCAATAAACAAATATTAACTTTTATATATTATATAGACCATATTTCGTCGTATACTAACTCCCATTCATACTTGAATAAGAAGTGTGACAGCAAACACCTGGCCGCTGAGCTTCAGTAAGTCAAGCAAGTTTTGCTCGACAACAAGCTTCGGGTCCCGCGCCTCCGTCACAGTGACCGAGTAAAACCGGCCACAGTCGAGCCGTCTGCTTTACTACCATATATCAGAGGAGTTACATACAAGTTTGGCTACATCTTAAAACGAGCTTCCATAAGAACATACTACAAGCCGCCGAAGAAGATTAGTTAGTCTCTAGAAGGTGCTGGAGCGTACAAGATTGATTGTAAATATTATCTTTCTTATTTCGCAAGAAAAACGGGTTCGATTCCCGCCACTTTTTTTGAAATGTTGCCTCCACACTAGGGTTTACTTATTTATCATTGTGGAGGCAGTTTACAAACATACACTGCAAAGGGCAAACATCATTTGTAGCCCATAAAAATATTTTTGCTCCGTGCGGGATGCGAACCTGCGACCCTCAGCGCTGCATGCTAAGCTACTGCGCTACGAATGCGCCGTCAAATTGTTAATTGCAATTTTAAGAGCTGATTTACCACGTGCAAGGTGCCGAAGCAGAACATTGATACAAAACCTCTATGTCTGAATAACAAAATATTTTGAAGACATGAAAGTCCACCAACGGTCTACCTGCTCTATAACTCTCTCAAAATAAGACTAAACCTCTCCTAGAAGTAATATGTAATTACGTTGTAACTTACTATTTAAAATTCTCTATAAATTATACTCAAAATTAATTACATCTACATAACATGTTTTTTTATACAAGCAGATCTAATTAAAGCCAGCAAGCACTTAAGAAATTGTTAATTTATGTTTACAATTTAAAAAATCATGCTTGTTAGTCACACTCGGGTCTGCGGAAATGAAAAAGTTACCTTAATAAACATATCAACTTAGAGAAATTTATATAGATTTACACCGTGCCTTTGCCAACCCCAACAGAGCGCGGGTTGAGAGTACTTTGAATAATTGAAAGAACCCTGAAGGAGCAAGGGCTATGGTTTCATATAGGTCAGTAGCGTAATGTTGGGGTATGTAACAAACAGGAGGGAGAGAAGAGTGCTAGGGTGTTAAAGATGTAACACCTAGGCGGTTGATGGAGGCACTTTTATTGGTGTTGCTATGTGGTTTGAACTACCTACTTTTATAACAAGTCAGCGCAATTTAATTTATGTATGCAACGTATGAACGAATGAGTTAACAACGTTGGATACATTAGTATTATACACATATTATAATTACTAAACTAGCAGTGTATATGTACGACACGGGGTGAAAATTAAAGAAATCATTATTTTATAAATAATATCTCATAAATCAGCATTTTAACAGCTATTTACAATTTTAGATTGATATTGTTTTATAGAATGAGGGTGACAAACGAGCACACAGTCCACCTGATGGTAAGTCGGTGCCGCGGCCCATAAGCATCTACATTTATCCTCAATTAATAATCAAAACGCAGAAGTGCTGTGTTGTTACCCCTGAGTACTAAGACGCAATGCCTCGTTTACAGTAAAAAAGGATTTCTGGATCTCCACACTCACCGACTCATTGCTACAACCATAATATAGCTGCAGCGTGGCTCTATCAGATATAAATCGTATAAATGATCTCTCCAAAAATAGCGCACAACACAGTTAGATCTATCGAATTCCTTCATGGCCTCACCTCTGCACCTCAGTTCTTTAATCAACACATCCAACTACACCATATATCATTTGACATATTCATCATCATCATCATCATCACAGCCCTTCACAAGTCCACTGCTGAACATAGGCCTCCCCCAAGTAATGCCACAAAGCACGGTCCTGAGCCACCTGCATCCATCGACTTCCTGCATATGTTACCAGGTCGTCACTCCATCTAGTGGGGGGTCGCCCTACACTACGCCTACCGGTACGAGGCTGCCACTCGAGAACCTTTCTTCCCCATCGGTTATCGGTTCTTTGAGCTATATGGCCGGCCCATTGCCACTTCAGCTTACTAATCCGTTGGGCTACGTCGGTCACTCTGGTTTTACTGCGGATATCCTCATTTCTGAGTCTATCACGCAGAGAAACTCCGAGTATAGCCCTCTCCATAGCTCGCTGAGCGACCTTGAGCGTCCTCATACGGCCAGCAGTGAAGGACCACGTCTCTGATCCGTAAGTCATCACTGGCAACACGCACTGGTTGTACACTTTAGTTTTCAGAGATTGAGGTATACCTGACGAGAAGATGTGTCGTAATTTCCCGAACGCTGCCCAGCCGAGTTGAATCCGTCGATTGACCTCTCGGTCGAAGTTGGACTTACCTAGTCGGACTATTTGTCCCAGGTAAACGTACTCATCAACAACTTCGAGCATAGTGCTCCCAACAACTACCGGCATAGGTGTGACATGGACATTAAACATGATCTTTGTTTTGTCCATGTTCATCTTAAGACCTATCCGTTGGGAGGCACTATTGAAGTCATTGAGCATTAATGTGTTTTGACATTAACATTTGACATATTAGACTAACTTTAATTTAAAACAGTAAAACTCTTCATAACAGAGATCCAACTTCAATTATAACCTTCTAAGATCTAGTTGAAATGTATTGTAGACTACCGTAATGTTAATAAAAATCAATACCAAATATTGTGTTTCATACTCGTATGATTAAAAAAATTTAAATAACTTTTTCGGTTCAAAATATTTCAAAGTACTGGTTACACCTTAACAAAGATTATGTCCGTTAAAATTTTGTTCTAAAAAACCAAAGAGTACAGATGCTCACCAAGATAATTTCAATGTTTATTTATAAGGGTAATAAAACTTTTCCGCCCTGGAAAGTACACGTTTTCATTCTTGTTACTGCTTGAGAACACATTAAATTAAAATGTACACGTGCTGTATAGAGCTCTGTGCTAAAGTTATCGTAGCCTTGCTTGAATGTCAAGGACTACAAGGGTTTATTCCCAATGCGTCTGAACATGTTCTGAAAATATTTTATGTAAAAGTTTTTTTATGTAGAATAAGGGTGACAGACGAACACACAGCCCTCCTAATGGTAAGTGGATGCTGTAACCCATAGGCATCTACATTTATTCTCTATTAAGAATCAAAACAGTAAAAAAGAGTCTCCGGATTTCAACACTCACCATATATATACTAGGGATGGGCCGAATATGGATTTCACCGAATACGAATATTCGGCCGAATGTTCGGTAATATCTTTACCGAACTGAATATTCGGCCGAACATTATTCGGCGGGATAACCTCGGGACTTAACCATTTTTGTCGAAAGTTGTTACCGTAAAGCGCGCGGGATTAGCGCAGGACCCTGCCTCTCGCTCCCCGCCACACCTGACAGGTATATCTGCATCATCTAGTACTGAGTACAAATTGCCGGCATATGCTTATGTTGACTATTGTTAACTTTATGTTGACTATTATTGTGATAAAAAGTATTTCGTTGTTTTATTCTTAGTTAAAGTTATAGCCTATATATGTCCCACTCCTGGGCACAGGCCTCCGCTCATTTCTGAGAGGGTTTTAGGGCAAGGAAATGGACGCCGCGCTGCCCCAATATGCTTGTTGGCTCCTTTATACACCGCCTCACAATGTTTTCCTTCACCGCTGAGCACCTAAAATTGCAATTAACAACTTCATTGGTGCCGGCGGGGATCGATCCCGGTTTACTGTGCCGCACTATAAAATTTACAGCGAGCACTAACCATCTGAGCTACCACGGCTTTTTATTCTTAGTAAATAAAGAGCCGTAAGAATTTTATTCTTAGTGAAAATTGATAATTATATGATAAAAATGAGCGGCAGGAGATTTACTATTTGGACTTATTCTAGAGAAACTGACGACCAAGGTAAAGAAAGTAGAAATAAATCCATAGTGCCTCAAAAACATAAATGTATAGATTTATGCATTTGAAGCACACTAGAGTAAGTAGATTTAACCCATAAATAAAATATACTTTCAACAGTAAAAGACATCGCGTTACTCAGTTCGTACATTTCAATACACATTATGAAAACAATTATGAAAACGAATGTTCAGTGATTTAGCCGAATATTCGGCCGAATACGAATATTCGGTAAATTTGCCGAATATGCCGAATACCGAATATAAAACGAATATTCGGCCCATCTCTAATATATACGCTGGTATTCTGTGAGAGCGTGGTCCTTCCCCTGAGTCCTTCGACTGCCGCAACGAATGGGTGTGCTGTAGAAACAAATTGACGGCGTATTTGTAGCGCAGTAGCTTAGCATGGTTGTAACCATAATATAGCTGCAGCGTGGCTCTACTACGTCTAAAGTAAATAGAAAAGTAAGCTTAGATAAAATTTTAGTCTATTTACGTCCCTCTGCGGGGCACAGGCCCGCTCTTATTTTTGAAAGGATTATGGAGCAGTTATCGTAAGAGGCGACAAAGGGAAACAAATCAGGATATAGGCAGCAGCGTATTCCTAATAACGACTTAAAATAAAAAGCTGCGGTTGCTAACCCGCTTGCCAAGCGTGCCAACTATAGCAATATCTCCCCATGAGGCAATCTATGGGGGAGGCCTATGTTCAGCAGGGGACTTTTCATTGGCTGTAACGGTTTCTTGGCTGTAAGTGTTGGCAGCGCTTAGCTTTTGAGCAAAATAAAACAATTAAATGCCAATATAGACTCGAAAGCACATTATTAGTAAACACAAGTATGCGTCCAATATACACAACACTCACACACACATACGCACGAATGTATGCACCAAAACGCAGATGAGTGGTCACCACTGAGAAATAAGAACTTCGTTATCTGTAAAAAGATCTTTTCGTTTAAATTACAAGCTTAGTTAGCTACGACAATCTTATGTTGTTCTTCTGCTAGAGTAGTCCTTCTTCAATAGGATCACCTCATTCATGTCGGAGCCATAAAACAGTTACAGCATAGCTCCATCACGTTGTATATCATTTTCATTACATCTCTTTACAAAGAGCCGTGGTCTACATTTCACAGTACGTGAGCAACCCGCATTCGACCGCCGGCACCAATGTGAAGTGTTAAAGCTGAGTTACCACGTCCTTGCCGGTGAAGGAAAATATCGTGAGGAAACGAGGAGTCTGAGGAAATAAAAAAAATATATTTCGAAGACATGTGAATTTCGACAACATACATTAGAGCATCGCGGCGGACACTTCCTTTCCCTAAAACCTCAGAAATGAGAGGATGCCTGTACCCAGTAGTGGGACGTATATAGGCTGTAACTGTAACTAACTTAACAGCCCTTCACAAGTTCACTGCTGAACATAGGCCTTAATCATGGAATGCCACAAAGCACGGTCCTTAACCACATCCATCGACTTCCAGCATGTCTTATCAGGTCGTCACTCCATTTAGTGGGGGGCCGCAATATACTTCGTCTACCGGTAGGAGGCTACCACTCGGGAAAATAAATAAAAACTAAATATTTGTTACTAAATATTATGAAAGAAATAATAAAAAGTTATAACGAAAATTACCATTTAATAAGATTTTTAGTGAAAATCTTTCCTATAGTCGCATAAAGAGCAAACTACTTCCAATGTCAAAGAGAGTATCAAGGCGAAGGTCGCACTGCACGATCTCTAGATATTCATTCAGACCAGAGTAGTTCAAGGTTTATTTTTACTGCCACAAAGGGATGGAAAATTTATGAAGGACTTCGTAGAAACTGAGAGAGAAATTATACATTATCCTGACAGTCTACCGATATTTATGTATGACTTTATTACATCGTTATTTTCTTTAAAGTATCATATAAGACTCGTGGGTGTCGTAAGCGGTGACAGAAGGAAACAAATCAGAAGATGGGAAGCAGCGTCTTCCTAATAACGACTAAAACAACAGCGGTGACCAACTCGCTTGCCAAGCGTGGCAACTATGGCAAATATCTATGATGCAAAATCTATGGGTGAGACCTACGTTCAGCAGTGGACTTTAATAGGCTGTAACAGCATCGATAAAGTAAGTTACTCAGAATTTCTTAAATAATAATAATAACCGTTTATTTCCAACCACAATGGTATATAAAAACTGCTTGCTTAGATTAATGCCTTAATTCTGTGATACAAGTATTGCAAGATTGACCATTGTGAGAGAGCGGAACCTGTACTAGGATACCCTGTGTTACAGTATTCCAAAGTAAAGTGCGTGTGTGTGTGCGTGTGTGTGTGTGTGTTGTATGTGTGTGTGCGTGCGTGCGTACATGCGTGCGTGCGTGCGTGCGTGCGTGCGTGCGTGCGTGCGTGCGTGCGCGCGTGCGTGCGTGCGTGCGTGCGTGCGTACGTGCGTAGTATTTTATTATAATATGTAAATTTTATTTACATTCCATTCTTTATTTATTGCATTGTTTTTAGCATACCTTATGTTTCAGAGTAAGATTTTAACTGTAGGAATTTAGTTACTATTTCTTTACAAGTATAGCGTGGTTTAGAGTAGATGTTCACAGCCTGATTAACTTTGTTATACAATAAAAATCCCAGAAAAACATATTGTCGTTTTGCAAACGACGATGTCTCTTTAGGAATCTTGAATATTGGATCTTTACGTCGTTTATTCATGTGAATAACGTGATCGAATGTAGTTTAAGCATGATTGTGTAAAACTACCCAATAATTAAATTAGAAAGTATTTGGCAAATTTCATTTGATATTAACTTGATACAGTATACACATGCGTACTTGTTGCTTTTCAGCCGACTATTTTAATGACCTGATAGGTTTATGGACGACGTAACCGTTACATCTGACGGTAAGTGGTGATGTAGCCTAACTAATAAAGTCAAGTGCACTTGCTCAGCTTAACAAAATGCCTATTTAAAAAAAGGAAAACCAGATTCTGCCAAACAACGAAATAATTCGGTCGGATAGCGTCGAAAGCAAACTGTCGACAGCAAACGGGTGACATGAGTCCTCGATACAGGTTGCGTTGCGGCTTTCTCTAATACCTAATATAATTATTTCTCATCTGGCTTAGTATCCAGCCTCACAAGCGTCACTACTGATCTAGTGGTTGCGTGTTCAAATCCCGGGTGAGGTCAAAATCAGTTACTGAGTTTTACTGTCAAGAACTTCTCCGTATGCCTCGGATATAAAGCCGTTGATCGTGTGCCTGAAAATCTCTTCAGTCGTGTCGGTTTATCGTCCTTCGGGATTATGAGAATAAGGAATAAGAGAGTGCACCTGTGCTTAGACACATATGGGAATGAGGGCTAATAGAGCACACCTGTGTTTAAACACATATACGAATGAGGGATAAGAGAGTGCACCTGTGCTTAAGCACATATGTGAATGAGGGATAAAAGAGTGCACCTGTGCTTAAATACATATGAGAATGTATGGAAATGGGGCCTACCAAGCGTGTTTACTACGTAAAGTCCTCCAAACAATTGGAGAAGTATGCGTTCAGTAGGCTAATGAGGAAATATGGAGGTTCTCATACGATTTTCTCCTCCATCATATTCGTAGTGAATCAGAACTTAAAACTGCGATTAAGCAATATCAATCCCAACGTCAAGGAATTGAACTTCGAGTTTTTATTAACTATTTACTTTAATGCGAACTATTTAATATATCTAACTACTTCACTTCTGTTGCAGTTTAAACATTCAGATCAACAAAGCCTTGTGTAAGTAGTAAACCCTGAACCAGTTACTAGTCAAATCTAAAATGATACCTATCGCATCGTATATTTTTAAAGTCAGACAAAGTGCAAGGTGATTTTTACGCTACAAAGGATATTCAACATTTGTTATTTCTCAGCGTACCCTATCTGGCTTTGTCAATTGACATATTTTCCATGCATACTTTTTTCCGAGCAACCCGTTATCTGAACGCATTAGCAAAATTACACAGAACCCTTAACAAATGGAAGTGTCCAGCCCACAACGATGCAGACGCCCTAATGTCTGCCCATCAGGTCCCTAAATGACGCACGTCACCTGCCAATTACAAATAAACAAACAACAATATTGCATTAATTCGCATCCATTGCTGTATCACTCAACCAAATACCAAAATATAAATGTATTAAGCCAGCATTGTACTAATAACGTCCGGTTGGACCCGTTCAAACTTTTGTCCGTAGTAAATGTTTTGTGTTCAGGAATTATGGGCCAAATCCATCTCTGGATTCAATGACGTCATTCTGCATCGCAATGACAGGGCGGCGAAAGGGCGAGCGCTATACGCATTGTTTACAGCGTTTTGTGTCACAGGCATTTTCCCTAATTCATACTTTTAATAAACAGCTATTAAGTATTCAAAAAAGGAGCATTTTGTATAATAGCCAGCAGATCTAATTTCGGATACATCCTTATTAATACTAAGTGAGAAAAAAGGGAAATTAGCTCCTTAATTGTTATTGTCTTTAAGATGAAAATTCAAAAGTATCGAAGTAAGAGGCTCATATTTGAAGCACAAAAATTTAATTGTGTCGTATCAAAAGTTAAGTAATGAGGGATTCACAGCCTGAAAACTTCCAATACTGAATTAATCATAAAATTGCTTAATCGAATCTCATAATAAAATCATCCTCGACACGGTATGTAAAAATAATATTATTAGCCATTTTTATTTTGAAACCTTAAAGAGTGTTATGATTTATAAATCCTAATTCTATTAAATATAAGGGATGGCATTAATTTTATCAATAATGTATAAATTTAACTTTCAGTTCACCCCAAAATGACATCTTGAATTAGGTTGAATGAAGTGAGGCAATTATTTAGTAAAAAACAATATTATAATACTTACATAGTTATCAACACCTCAGTTTTTTTTAAATAATACAATTTTATTCCTTTTATTTGTTTCTTTCTTTTTGCATGATTTTGTTTCTTTGCTACGAGAAACTGACTTCCTAAAGTTTAGATTTATTTTTACTAGCAAACATTTTGTGCAAATTAGATAACTTCAACGTCAAAAGTGGTAAATTCAATTATTAATAGAAAGTTATTACGGTGCAATAAATATTTACAATTAGTTTAAGCAAAACGTTTTTCTCTTACTCATAGGATGTTTAGTTTAATTCATCATCAAATGATAATAAAATACGCGAAAAACAGTCGTTATATTTGGTTATTGTTAAAAAATACGTGGCATCTATGTAAAATGTCTATAGAGTTCGTAATTATTTTTTATGCTTGAGAAAGGTAACGAAATCTTCATCCCACTCTACGAAATTATCAGTAGTAAACGTTTGAAAAGCTATTAAAATTTAAAAACTGCTTAGAAAAAAAAATCATTTGATGTTTTAAAATCCTTATTTATAAGGCAAAAATAAAAAACGACACCCTTAAAAAAGTTTACATATCGAAATGTTGGCACGACATGATGAAAATGGATTGGATTTAATCTATGTATGATAATACGACAAAATAGACGCCCATATTTTAAGAAATAATAGGGATTGGAATCGAGGCATTCCGTAGAATGCCGAAATGTTATCAAATCGCTGTGACATTGTGGAATGTGCCAATACTGACGTGTAAATGAAATTGCAGGAATTGAACTACGCTGCAATATGTTTGGACAATAATACACGAATAATTTGCTGTATGTTTTTGTATTTTATAATATAGATGGAAGACAATCAACTTCGGAACATAAAGAACTCTTTTTCGTAGTAGTAATAATATAATATGTGATAGGGTACATGATAGATTAAATTACGTAATATATAGTAGTATAGTAGATAATCTCAGATAATCTACAACTCCAGAACATCTTGTAGTTGACGTTAGAGACGA
Organism: Parnassius apollo; assembly: GCA_907164705.1. Lineage (NCBI taxonomy): Eukaryota > Metazoa > Arthropoda > Insecta > Lepidoptera > Papilionidae > Parnassius > Parnassius apollo. The sequence continues at coordinate 4,093,278 of CAJQZP010000295.1, forward strand.
TAGAGAGAAACAAAAGTGGAAATAGAAAGCAAAATCTTCCTACTAGCAACCCAAAATAAGAAATAAACTAAGGTGGCAATTATGAAATATATGTATTTAAATGAAAAAATTGAAAAGAATTGAAAAAATATGAAAAAAAGCAATCGACTTTTGATAAACTGTAATGAATGAACAAATATGATGGAATAGTAAACACGTGTGTTGATTGAAATATTTTTATAAGCTGTCAAAATTAAATTTATAATGAAATTGTATGAAAATAGTAAAATAGCTGTAAATTACGTCAGAGCTTCTTTCTTGCACGTAATTTATACTAACCAAAAACATCATACGTCTATGAGTGCAATAACGTAAATAATCTACGAGGTAGATCCACGCTGCAGCTACTAGCACAAGTGGGTCGGCTCGACCGGGGAAGGACCACACTCTCACATAATTTACCAGCGTAAAATGACGGCTTAATACTGCTGTGTTTCGTATAGTGAGTAGGTAACCGGAAACCCGTTTGACTGGAATCGAGGCAATCCATCTTAGTCCTCAGGAGTGACAACGCACCTGCATTTTGATTCTTAGTCGTCACAGTCACAGCATCCACTTTCCATCAGGTGGGCTGTATGCTCGTTTGTTGCCCTTCTTCTATAAAAAAAATTTGAAATTCATTTAAACTTAAACGGAAAAATGCCTAAGTTTTAAGATGGTATGAAAATGAGCAAATTAAAATTATATGTTGTAATGTAATATTGTAATAATAATTATTATAGGCCTATCATAGTCCACCACTGAAAATAGGCTATCCCTATACATGGGAGTCATCTGAGTCGCCAAATAGCAGTGCACTGTTGTGTTCTGAGGCTGTAAGGCATCTTAGTCCTCAGGATAGGTAACGCGGGTGTAGCCTTTTTTGTACCTGATGTTTGTAGCTTGTGTCCTTGAAATGGAGCAGTCACTTTCTATTAGATGGACTATAAGTTTACTTGTATCTTCAGTTTTATAAAAAATGGTAGATTTTTTAGTTTTTTGTTACTTCTACGTGGTAGAGCCATGCTGCAGTTATATTAGTAGTATAGTTGTAGCACGAATGGGTCGGCTCGACCGGGGAAGGACCACGCTCTCACAGAATACCAGCGTGAAATAGTAGCTTAATGCTGCTGTATTTCGTATGGTGAGTGTAGAGAATCGGAGACCCTTTTACTGAAAATGAGGCATTCCATCTCAGTCCTCACGGGTGACAACGCATCTGCATTTTGATTTGTAATGGAAGATAGATGTAGATGTCTATGGGCCGCAGCAACCACTTACCATCAGGTGGACTGTGTGCGCGTTTGTCAGCCTATTCTATAAAAAAAATACTATCGTGAAGATGCTACTCTTTTCATCTATCATCACGTACGACATCAACGGGATGATATGGTAATTATTAGTAATTATTAACTTTGTGGCATTACTTGGGGGAGGCCTATGTTCAGCAGTGGACTTGTGAAGGGCTGTAATGATGATGATGATGATGATGATGATTAACGATGACATCAAATACCAAATTAAAAGTTATGAGGCATTGTATCTAAATATAAGGTTATATTTAGATCTCACGAGTAACAAAAATTACTTTTTCAATATTTAGAACGTGTTTTCGTATACGTTAGGTAAATTAAAATATTCTTCAAAATTTCAAAAGCTGATCCGATAGCACTTTTGTGTGCAGTTTTCAACGCTGTACTCACTGCATTATATTTTCTGAATCTATTTTCTCTTCATTCTCGGTAAATGAGTGATCGTGTATGCGAGAACACGATCGTTGGTTTCAAGTGCTTTGTTGTTTGTTTTTATATTAAAGCCTGGCAACTTACTTGAATTTATTATACTAAACGTTGACTTAGTAGCCAGATTACCTACCAAGTTGTAGGTTAGTGGTTTTAATCCCAGCTGAGGCAAGCATTGTGGAAATACACAAATTGATGCAGGCAATAGAGTAAATGGGGCCCTACACTCTATTGTGAAGAGTCAAAATGTGTCAAAAAAAGCACAATGCTGTGTTGGTCCCTACTTTAACGTATGGTAGTGAAAGTTGGGTGTGGCAGAAGAAGCACGAGAGTAGAATGAACGCAGTAGAAATGCGGTCGTTAAGGAGTATGTTAGGGCTGAATCTGAATGACAGGGTGAGAAATTGTGTGATAAGAGAAGAGTGTGGTTTGCAAGATGATGTTGTGACCAGGATTAAGAAAGGAATGCTTCGGTGGTTTGGTCATGTGGAAAGAATTAATGAGGAAAGAATGACAAAGAAAATTTATGTTGCAGAAGTGAATGACAGAGTCGGAAAGGGACGTCCTAGGCGAAAATTTATCGACCAAATTGGCGATTTATTGAAAACGGACCAAATTAGGAGCACCCCTAGCATAGGTATGCGTAGGTATATGGATGTGAAGGAGGCGAGAGACGTGTGTCAGGATCGTGCCAAATGGAAGTCTGTAGTCTCTGCCTACCCCTCTGGGTGACAGGCGTGAGTGTTTATGTTTATGTTGTTTTGAGATCAGTGTATTACTTCTTAATAACTCAATTTTTCTTAATTCTTTATAATTCAATTTATAAAGCATAAACGATATATCATATACGGGAAGGTTAGAGTAAAGGGATGTGCTCTGTTAACTCTTTAACGTAAAGTAACAAAAAATGTCCCACTGCGGGGCAGAAGCTCCCTCTTATTTACGAAAAGGTTTTTGAAGATGTACTTCCACATCGCGATACCTCAATGCGGGTTGACGGTGTTTAGATCTTCGAAATACATGTTTTTGGTCATTTAGGTTTGCTAGTGTACGATCACGAGAACGTGGTAAGTCAGCACTTCAAATTGCAATTGATAACCTCATTAGTGGTGCCGAACTTAGTTTGCTCAAGTGCTTTACAATTATAAGACGAGCGTTATTCTGCACTTTAGATACCTCTGTGAGCAACGTCTGTCCACGTCTTTAAAATTATTTAACTAGTGTATCTATACAAAAGCAATGTGGTAAATCAAAAAATCAATAATATACATAATCATGTTTTACCTATTCTTTAACAGCTACGAAAAATCTACAATTAATATCTACAACTGCACTACATATTCATATGTTTGATCAATCTGTTGTGCAAGTTACTGCCTGTATACGTCCCATTCCTGGAGATAGGTCTCCTTTCATACCTGAGAGGCTTTTGGGGCAAGAAAATGTCCAGAACGCTGCCCTGATGCGTTTTGGTAGACTTCACGTTTCCTATATATATATTTTATTTGTGAGACATGCAGGTTACCTAACCATGTTTACCTTCACCGCCAAAGACGTGATAAATCAGAACTTAAAACTGCATTTAACAATTTCATTGGTGCCAGCGGGGATCAAACCCGGATTTCGGACGTATATACTGTGATGTTTTACAGCGAGCGCTAAGCACCTCAACTACCACAAATCTTCCGTGTGCGTATTGGACGATAACAATATTTCGTGTTTTCTATGTATACGTGACAAACCTATACTTACTGACTTTTTGAGTGTCTTTTAAAAGCTTTTTCTTCCTAGATTTTTTATAGTTTTCAAAAACGTTACCCTCACAACTAGGATTTTCTTCTGTATCGTGAAGGCAGTTTACAAACGTAAATTGCACAAAGACAAATATCCAGGCGCGGAACAATTATTTGTAGGCCATACAAATACTTGTTCCGTGCGGGATTCGAAGCTGCGACCCCTAGCACTGCAATTCATTGCTGAGCCCCGGCACCACGGCACCGGAGTTTATTTTGTTTCTTTCACTGGAGTATTTTAAAAGCATTATTATTTTATTTACAGCCATCACCGACACAGTTACGGCTATACGATCCTCCGGCGTTGAAGACACACCACCAAGCAAGTGCCTACAGTTAAACTGATTTCTGAATTGACAGCCATGAGTTGCATTTATTTACCTATTAAAAATTTGACCACAGCAGAGTGAACGAGAGTAAAAAACCTTAATAGAAGCGTCTCTAAACGCATGCACGCAAGCGCGAGGTTCACTTACTGTAGCAGAATACGTAAAAGTTTCCGTACTCTTTTAACTTTGGTAACAGCCCATTGGACATGCCACAAACGCATATTTACAAACGAGAATAATTTGGAAACCTATTTTACAAGTTGTGAACTATACATCAAAAATTTCAAACACATTAGGAATACGGTAATAGAAATGATAGATATATCATTTATCAGTAGAATATCGTTTAACTTTACACTTATACAAAAATTATGTATACATAGTAAAATCGTACGACGGAAAAGAAAGAAATCGGGTCATGTGAGTTGCGAAATTGCGAAAAAAGAGACCTTCCACTAGGCTTTAAACGTAACAAATTTTAAAAAATATATACAACGTATTAAGTTGGTTTGATTATGGTTAAAAAAATTTAACAAAAATATACTATAATAATAATAATAAGTGTTTATTTCAGACGTAAGGAACATCCATTGATTGTTAATATGTTAGTAACAATTTTCCTTAACTTCTAAGTTAGTATTGTTAGTTAATGTTAATTATGTACAAATTATTTTTTTCGCCCAATAGCTACCGTCATACAGTGGTGCGGTATGGGGCAGTCGTGCCTGGCAGCAATTACCCTTAGGATGCCGTTGTTGCTGGTACGTCAAAAAGTCATTAGTGTGTGCGTCTGCGAACATTTTAGAGGCACTACAGCGCCACGGCAGCCTCAACAGCATTCTAAAGGCATTGTTATATTGAACACGCAGGGCGCTATAGGCCCGGCGCGTATAAGTCACCCACAGACCACCGGTATAGAAAGACTGACAGAACGCTTTAAATAAAGTTACTTTCACGTCTGAAGTGCACCGGGCGAATCTGCGGGCAAGCATATTGCCCCTTACCGACAATGCTCTGCGCTCTCGTTCAATATCCTCATCATCTCTCTAAGTCGCTCGTAACTATATGATCGAGATATTTAAACTTCTGTACGACCTTCAGAGGTACACCATCGAGACATACGGGCGGCACATGTCGTGGCTTCCGTTTCGGTGCCTTAAATACTAATATTTCACTCTTTTTTGAGTTGTATTTTAGGCTATGCTCCTCCGCATATGTCTCGCAGATAGAAAGCAGTTTCCTCAGTCCTTCTATAGAAGGACTGAGCAGCACCATGTCGTCAGCATAGCTTATGTTCTTGACACATATGTCATCGATGTGGCAGCCAACATGTGTGCTGCTAAGTCGTTCAATCAGTTGGTTTACATACAGGCTGAACAAGAGTGGAGAGCTTAAGCCACCCTGCCTTACACCGCATTCCAGCCTGTATTCTTCCGACAGAGCTCCAACCCACCTCACCTGGTTACGCTGGTTAGCATACCAGTATCTTAGTAGAGCTGTGTACTCTGCCGGCACACCTGCGTCCCTCAATTCGCCCCACAGCATGTCGTATGAAACTAGGTCAAAATCTTTCGATAAGTCGAGAAAACACGTGTACACCGGCGTCCGCCTTACGGTGTAGTATTTGACAGTGTGTTTCAGACAGTAAATGGCGCTCTCAGTCGATACATTCAGTTTTGTTTAAACATTCAATTTAAACCCAAATTGTGCATCGTTTATTAGTACGTATTTGTTGAGACACTTCATTTAACACATTGTCAAACACCTTGGCGGCAGTGGTTGCAAGCGAGATATGTCGGTAATTACCCATGTCGGATGTGTCCCCAGTTTTATTTTTAACAACGGGTACTACAATAGTCCTCATCAGCGGCTCAGGTAAGTAAGAGTGGCCCAAACACAGGCTGTAAAACAGGAAAAGGACTCGCGGAAGATGCACACCAGCATATCTGAAGTGTTCGATGCTGAGACCATCATAACTAGGCGATTTTAGTCTTACCATCTCTTTAATTATTTTTTCTATTTTCTTTGCAAGTATCTTTTCATTTCGTTCTGTCATGATAGTCTCAACCTCGCTCAAATTCAAACCTGAAACGACATTTAAGGGTGACCTTACAGTAAAATTGCAACTGACTTCATCCGCAATATCCTTGTAATCATAAGCACCCCCAACACTCTCTGAAAGACTCGGCTTAACATACATTTTGTTTGTGTTCTTCCAGAAGCTTTTAAAGTCTTTAGAAGAGTGATTTTCGCAATAATATCCATATTTAGCTGTTCTTGTCTGTTTTGACACCATTTTAATTTGGCACCACTTTTAGATTCTGACATCTCTTCAAATACGCGACCCCTGGACGGCTGCCCAGCTATCATCCACTCTTAAAATTTTAGCCGCGCCTCCCGATGTGGACCCGTGACGTGCTTATTCCACCCCGTCACGTAACCTCCCTTTTTTCTACATTTATCACGATATGTACGAAGCTGCCAGTGATTTATTATATTATTTTTAATATTACCGTACATATTATAAAGTACAGCGTGATGTTCCTTGTTACTACAAAATTTATCACAACAGTCTCTGAGTTCCTCTGGAAGATCTATAATTCTCAAGTTTGTGTGACAAAAATCGTGATACAGTTTTATCTGTTGTGGAGTCCTGTTGCCCCAAGTAACACGGCTTAAGTTTATTTAAATTACATTCCACCACAAGTGGGTAGTGGTCTGACCAAAATACATCATAATTAACAGAATCGAGACACGTACAGAACTCAGGTAAGTTTTCATAAGAGTTTGTGGGCATATATACACTAAATATAACTACTGATCTACTACTCATAGTTACTTTTATGGCACAGATTCGCACGTTGTCACACTCTATCACTGACACTGATTCAAACACATTTTTACGCCACAATATTGCAACTCCACCATAAGGCCTCCCACTCACTAGGCCTCGACCCAAATTCTTCACTGATCGTACTGAGAAATGATGAATAATGTGGAAGAATCCACGTTTCCTGGAGGCACAACACGTCGGCTGACCGGCACAACTCTTCCTTCCGCTGACCTCTTGATCGATTTACTGTTGAAACTTATAATTTTACTAAGTTTATCCATATATGTATTAATTTTTATCTATATTAATTAATTATTTATTTATTTGGTATTTTTATTGAAATGTATTTAGTATATTCAATATATATATTATAAATTATTTGTTTCATAATGTATGTAATTATATATAGCACGTATGTATTATATTCAGTATGTTCAACTGTCCTGTTTATTTGTTCCTTATTATTGACTTTACATTTTTGTTTATCGTAAAAATTCACAAAACGACGGAACGTTATGCCTGATGGCCACAGTTTATCATCTAGGAATGTCTCAATTTTATGCTTAGATACCAAGACCTTATAGGCATCATACCCTTTCTGCCGTCTCAAATTGATTTTCACCAGGGAAACCTTTTCATGCGTTTTGTTATACACATAATCAATAATATCCTGCACTGATACCCCCTTGGCAACATTCGAGATAAACAGAGGCACCTTTATATCCGCTGCCCTAAACTTTTGACTAGTTGACTCAGACTCAATGGCACTGCCTCTTTGACTAGTAAAGCGGTTTCTAAGCCTACGTTTTTGGTACAAAATCCACCCCTCGTTTTTTCAGGCTCTTTTCATTCCCATCTTACTTTACTATATCCGGAAAGACACAATTTTTCATTTTTAATATCAGTTTCACCCTGATTCATAATATTATTATCGTAATACACCGGGCTACACTGATATTCAGGCGATCTAGTCATCGAAACTCGGCCTTGTTGCTCGTCCTCAGAGCCCGCACGTACCATCTCATTATCGATATTTGTCTCATTCACGCGCTCGGATGCTTGCGCAGGCGCCGTTTGCAATTTTTCGCTCACACTCGCTACACTCACGGGCGAGCGGTTGTTTGATTGTTAAGATGAGTTACCCTCCTTGCGCGATTGAGGCGCGCATTCGTCAAAGTAAGTTGAAATTGCCATGGGACCACTATCAAAATAATTAACACCACCGCCTCTCTTCATATTTACATTATTTTGGCTCTTATGCACGCAAGTACTTTTACAATATTCGGTTAATTGGTTATTAAGATCCTTTTTGGTAACATATTTGCTACAGAACTTTCTAACCTAATATTTTCTTAAGTATAGGCGTAACGTCTACGTGATTAAATGTGACGGGAGGCAGCTTTTCCAACTGCCTTGCCACGAAAATTGGGACCTGATCAGGGACTGTTTCCTTAAGTAGACAAATTATGTCTTCAATGTTCCGAAGAGTTTTACCTTTTCGTTTTCTCACTGTCAGCTGCTTACCCACAGATTCAAACATAACGACTTTGCCTTTTCAATCTCATTCAAATTAAAAGCACTTTCACATATTTGAATTAGGCTTTCTTCATCAATTATGTCCAGCTTATTTTGGACGAATGTTAACACTTCACAAATAACGATGTTACAATTAGGACATTTTAATATTTTCGACGCGTTATCCATTATCGTGGCCAGGCCAGTGACCTTGCGCGCGCTCGCGTACACGGACAGCGCCGGACTACTAGGACGTAGCGCTCGGCATCTTCGATTGGTATAAATTAAAAAGTATATTATTGATTTCTTAAATTTACGCGAATACTACACATTGAATAAAACTATATTTGCGGATTTTATCGTGTTTAATCACTTATTTTAACTAATTTTTAATTCCCGACGTTTCGAGCGCTTTACAGCATTGGTACGCCAAACATCTTAGTCCCTCCCGTGACCATGGGTGTCGTAAAGCGCCCGAAACGTCGGGAATTAAAAATAAGTTAAAATACATTATTAAACGCGATAAAATCCGTAAATATAGTTTTATTCAAATAACATTATTGCTACCTTGTGTAGCGTATATGAACTTTTGTTAGTTTGGATGGCATTAAAATATATTAACCCCTCGTCTGTCCAAATCTGGCGTCTCAAATAATATGCGCATCTGGCGTTTGACAGATATATGCGTCTAATATGGCGTCGAGTGATAGCAAACTATTTGTAACATATATATGATATATATAACATATATATCTGTTATGCATAATCTGATAGCTTATTCATAAACGTTTCCATTGATATATGATTTTAATATACTTACTTAGTATATATATATATATATATATATATATATATATATATATATATATATATATATATATATATATATATATATATATATATATATATGTGTGTGTGTGTGTGTGTGTGTATGTACACTTGTTATGTACTTACTTTGTACTTCGGAAACTGCTCGACAGATGTGCCATATTGGCCACAATGACCCCGACATTCGAGTTGTTAAGAATATTGATCAAAACTAATTTTACGAATTTTATCGCGTTCGAATTTAACTTTTTTAATTTACGACCGTTTCGGGCACTACGACCCAGTACGAAAATATAAGTAATCATTATATATTAAGAATATCTCCTTATGTCCTTAACTTGATTGTTGTGTCATTGTCTGTATTGTCTGAATGTTTTTCTTATTAGATGCAGCGCTTTTTTAACGGCCCGGAAAATTTCACTGCTAGTCCATGGGCTTCTCCCGTTCTAAGGTGCATTTACCCACATGGTCACACTTGACCGGCAAATTGACGATCGAAATGTCAGACATAATATAATAAACGTGGAAGTGTCTGTCTATAATATCGAAATAACTACTTTCCATTAAGCTCGGGGAACCCATACTAAAAAATGCCAATAAAGAAAATCACATTCCTACCAAAGCCGCACCCCCTCATGATCCATAATATGTAGACAATTAAAATTTTCACAGAATTTCTATTTCTGTTGCAGCTACAACAAAAAATAAATAAAAATTAATTAAAAATTAGTAGGGTGGCTCTACTAGAAACGTATTTTTAAGATGGTATGGAACCCTTCATGCGCGAGTCCGACTCGCACTTGGCCGATTATTAATTTTTTTTAACTTTTGTTTGTCTGTCCGAGCTAATCTTCGGAATAAAGGAACCGATTGTGATGATACTTTACGAACAGATAGATAGTATTCCAGAAGCGATCTAAGTTATTTTATTCGCAAAATATTTTAGCTTTTTTGTGAAATTGAAAAACTGATAAAGACCACTAATATGAAAGATATGCAGGGTTTTAATTAAGTTCTACAGAAATTATATACCGGGATCAAGCTAGCTTTTAATAAAAAATAGTACTTTTATATTTCATCGCAACGACCCCCCTAACTACCAAAAATAATAATACTTTTCTCAACTTCTTCATACATGCACCTAGTATCCAGTACTCTTGACCTTCCCCCATTTAAGTGTTGACATTTAAGTGTTGAGGCCCCAACACACATAGGTTAAGCCACTTATAAATATACAAATGAAATATAAAAATTTTTGTATTTGTTTACATATATCACATTGTTATATCATTTTTGATCCAAAGTATATAAAGTCGTGGATACATTAATAAACTTCTCAATAGCCGATACTGCACATCTTGAATGCGCAGCGGACTAGTTATAAGAACTAGCACTTCTATAAATTTTATATTGAAATTGCAATTTAAGTATTTACCATAACATAATTTTTGATTTTGTAATTAATAAAAAATATTCATCCGATAGCAATAGCCATTTTCAAACAATTAAAAAAATTATAAATCGGCGCATAAACATTCAGGAATATGATAAAATAAGTTGCCTATGCAACCCTTGTTGCATTTACTTGGTTTATGTGAAGGTGCGTGAGCTTGCATGTTTTAATCCCACGCGGTAACGCACACAACCGCACTGACCTAGTTATTCCCCATTTTTCTGTAATTACTCACCACTGCTTTGTCGACTTCCCCTATAGGGGAGTACCGATAGTAAGTGCGACCATGAAATATTAGAACTTCTTAAAATTAATCTTTAGTTATTTTTTAAAGTGAACGATCCTGTAATATTTTATTATATTATGTGAGGTGGTAATTATAGGCCGTGTAGTGGCGGTGTAAGAATATCCACTACCCCATATCATCTCGTGGGTGTCGTAAGAGGCGACAGAGGGAAACCAATCAGGAGATGGGCAGCAGCATATTCCTAATACTACGGCTAAAAATAGCGTGGCAACTATGGCACATATGAGGCAATCTTTGGGGAGGTCTATCTTTAATAGTGGACTTTAATGAACGTTAACGGCAACGGTAATGGTATGTAAGGTATTTAAGTAAAATATTGATATTGATGACCTTTAAATTTATTACGGACGCTAAAATTTTCAACCGACCTATGATTTCATAAAAACAACGTGACCAACGTACGTAACCAACGTACGTTGGTCACGTTGTTTTCCTTACCAATAGTACCATCTGTACCATAGACTTCTTTGATAACTAGAACAGATTAGAATAACGAACTAATTTCACCATTTTTAAGAACTTGTTAAGATTTAGACAAATACTAATTCAACAATTTATACTAAGTAATCAGTGATTTAACTAAGTACTCTTTAAAGAAGCTTAGCCTGTGTCATGTTTGAAGAATAAAATGAAGCACTTCATAGTTTTAGTAGTGACACTATACAAAATAATAGTACGCTCTATGGATCATCCTCGTCACCTCCATACCTACATTGCTTCCCTAGTATAGGTATCTAGTAGTGCGTACTTCGGGGTCTTTGACAATATAATGCAAGGGGGAGACCGGGAAGTGCATCGGTATGAAAATCATCACGCTTTTAACATAGGAAGTACTTACATATATGTGCCGTACATTAAAGTAAGTATATTGAAGTCATATGTTAAGTGACATCTACATTTTACCCAGTTTCAAGAAAATAATGATGTTTTAATGTATCTAGATACATTTTATTTTATTTTTTTGCATTTGCGTTATTCACTTTAGAATTTAAATTACCATTTCTAATTAAAAATTTTGTGATTTTCTTAGAACTTATGCTTGAAGTAAACCGTATAACTAATATTTTAAGTACTTTTATTATAATAAGTAAGTTTTCCTCAGGGTTTTAAGTGTATTTAAAGGGAGAGCAAAGGAGGCAGCAGGAGTTGAGATGGAAACAGAAGACCGAGACTCGAGACGTAAAATGAAGACCCAGATAATGCTACCATACTGGTTGAATGATACTATTAATGTTTTTTAGTTATTTACTAGGTACATAACAAAATATTTTTGAGGTCTTTAGAGCGACAATCGAGTAAAAAGGTCACAATAGGTAAGTAACTACTAATTACGATAAAAAGCTGACACATATGTAATATGCTATCTCCCCTGAGCACTAAAATGAAATGCTTCACAGTTTGTGATTATACTGAATCTCTTAATCTAAAATAAAGCAGAGGACACACTGCTGCTATACGGAAGAAATAGATAATACGGTGTTAATAACCTCTATGAACAATAATAAAAAAACTGCATTTGCCAACCCGCCTGGCAAAGGTTGCAACTATGGCAAATATCACCCTGTGATGCAATCTATAATGGAAGCCAATGTTCACATGCCAATGTGGATATTAATAGGCTTTGTACACATATGCAGAAGTAATAGATCTAACTTTAAAAAATATTTACAATGTACTTATACAAAATATATATTTTAATAATCCTTAAACACATTTTCACTACTGGTCGTATGAGGACGCTCAAGGTTACTCAGCGAGCTATGGAGAAGGCCTTGCTCGGGGTTTCTCCGCGTGATAAACTTAGAAATGAGGATATCAGCAGTAGAACCAGAGTAACCGACATAGCCCAACGGATTAGTAAGTTGAAGCGGCAATGGGCCGGCCATATAGCTCGAAGAACCGACAACCGATGGGGAAAAAAGGTTCTTGAGTGGCAGCCTCGTACCGGTAGGCGTAGTGTAAGGCGACCCCCCACTAGATGGAGTGACGACCTGGTAAGAAATGCAGGAAGTCGATGGATGCAGGTGGCTCAGGACCGTGCTTTTTGGCATTCCTTGGGGGAAGCCTATGTTCAGCAATGGGGCTTGTGAAGGGCTGTAATGATGATGATGATGATGTAGACATATTTTACACTTACAAGTCTACTAATGAACAGAGGTCTCCGAGAAATGCCACTAAACACGGTCCACCTGCATCTATCAAATTCCCGCATGTCATATCAGGTCGTTATTAGTGAAGGCCGCCTTATACTCGATTTACCGTTACTATCGATTATCGAATCTTTCAATTGTGTCGCCGGAATTATCATTATCATTACAGTCTTCCACAAGTCCGCTGCTGAACATAGGCCTCCCTAAAGGAATGCCACAAACCACGGTCTGAAGCCACATGCATATCTTACCAGGTCGTTACTCCATCTACTGGGGGGACGCCCACTTCATCTTCAGGTACGAAGCTGCCACTAGAGAACTTTCTTCTCTATCGGATGACAGTTCTTCGAGATTTATGGCCGGGCCATTGCCACTTCAGCTAAATATCCATTTTAATTTTCAATAATAATAGTAATGTAAATTTATATAAAGATTATTTTTTACATACTTAAACTAACTAGAGTTATCACTCTAAAGGACTGTCAGTAAAAGGGATACACGTTCTCATAATTTGCCATGAAATGTGGCACCAACATGTAATTCTTTTTCCCTAGTGGTTTGATGAGCGTAGTCTTTCCCCGGTCGAGCCAACACAAGGACAGCGTGACTTTATTAAAGTTCTTACAAATATGTGAAATATTATGACACAGGTGTATATAAAATAACTAAGTTGGTAACCGCTCGCTTCGATGGCCGCACGATAATATTTTATTGCGGAATCTAGATGCAAAACATCAAGAATTTTTTTAATGGACTATCTTAAAAACCATTCTAGTGAGCTTCTACATTGCGAAATGGGTAACTATACTAAAGTTCAAGTCAATCGCGTATATAGTTTCAGCGCCAGTCAGTCAGTGGTATTTCCCTTATATAGATTGGAAATTTACCTCATAGATCTACTACATTATTATCTGACTATATGTATATTAGTCTATATAGTTACATAACTCTAACGATAATTTTAAAAACGAAAAAAATATTGAATAAGTATAGTAATATATATATATATATATATATATATATATATATATATATATATATATATATATATATATATAATAATATAGTAATATATAATAAGTAATGCATTGTCATAGTTTTATACGAGATAGAGAGACACTGGAGCTATATTATGGTTGTAACACGAATGGGTTGGCTCGAGCAGGGAAGGACCACGCTCTCACAGAATACCAGCGTATAATAGCAGCTTAATACTGTGTTTCGTGTAGTGAGTAGAGATCCGCAGACCCTTTTTACTGGAACGAGGCATTCCTTCTTAGTTCTCAGGGGTGACAACACATCTGCATTTTCATTCTTCATCGAGGATAAATGTCGATGTATATAGGCCACAGCATCCACTTACCATCAGGTGAACTGTGTGCTCGTTAGTCACCCTTATTCTATAAATATAGTTAACATCTTTACTCTTTGAATTAAATAAAACACTATGAATGTATTTATAAACATACTATTCTTTTGCGATGTATATAAGCCACAGCATCAAGTTACCATCAGGTGAACTGTGTGCTCGTTAGTCACCCTTATTCTATAAAAATAGTTAACATCTTTACTCTTTGAATCAATTAAAACAGTATGTATGTATTTATAAACATACTATTCTTTTGCGAATGTAATATACGCCTTTTCATTCTGAACCCTATATTCAAAACCGCATATTAAAATGGAAGGCTATTGAGACAAAATAACAGGAAGCCTAATTCAATAAACACCCAATTTCACATACCCGAAGAATCAGAAAACCTGGAAGAGCCTTTTTACATTTACCGCCAAATATTTTTCATGTAAAATTTAAATCCTATTCTGTTTTATTACTAACATTTCATAGTACACATAATTGTTTATAGGGATATAATAAGGCTTATACGGAACTCTCAGTGGCCTAGGCCTACTCGCACTTGTCGTTTTTATGTAGTTTTGACAGCTCGAGCCGCGCGTAAATTTTGTGAGTCCTAGAACTAATCGCTTTGGGCCTATATTTGTCCATAGTGTAATTTATGTATGTAAAACATTGACTTATATATTACTAGCGTAAATCATTGATGTTTCAAAATGTTTCCAAGATACAGAAGAATATTAGATAGTAGGGGTGGCCTTTTAAAAATAGCACACTGCACGGAATTTTAACCACTCAGTGTGCTAAGGAGAGAGTAGTTCTTTTCTAAAATATTCGGAGGTTTCGCAGTAATCGAAATCGGCTAAAGGAACATCATTAAAATCATCATATATATTATACAAAATAACCTATTTTAAATATCATTTCCAGTAGACCAATAAAGTCCGCCTTATATGAAACATTTTCCATTCAAATGAATCAGCTGTCATCTCCCTTTGATCCGCCCTAGCCGGCCTTTTGACGCATTGAAAATTTTAATCGACCGAAGGTTTTTGATCGCTGATGTTCCACAACGATAGCTGGTTAATTGAGCGCGTGCTAAAGAGAATACCAGACCTTTGATATTGAGCTTGATGTGTTGACATATGTATGTAACCCTTCAATGTCACAAAAGCAAATCATACAACGACTCTGCTGTTTACTAACTTCACGCTATGAATACTGCGCAATTAATGGTCTAAAAGTAAACATGAAGTCGCTTTTTGCGTGATTACCGTACCTCAAATTTAAAGCGAGCGTAGCTCAAGGGTTAAGCGCCGGCTCTAAATTTTACAGTACGCAAGCAACCCGGACTCGATCCCCGTCGACACCAATAATATTACTAGCTAGTGACCTGCCTCGGCATCATCTTTGTAGAATCTATTAATGTGGCGTTTGTTAAATTTAAGATAAAATTATCGAATACCATTTATTATGGCATTCGATAATGTGTAAAGTGAACAAACATAAATCATTTCAACAGTCTATAGCTGTACAACAAATAATACTTTTAAAATAATCGGTGAAAGCTGCCAGGTTTTGAACAACATGGAAACTCGTATGTGGGATTTTTAAAGTTAAAAAACAAATGTCCCTTTGAGTGAAATTTATGCTATTGTGACTGGAATTATTATTAAACTAAAAAAATAATCATTTAATGCTATTGTTGCACAAAAATAAAAGAATATTTTTTATATTCCAAATAATTGAAATAAGATTAATACGTGGGGAGAATGCACTATAATTATTACTTAAAATAGATAAAAATGAACACCCATCTTGCCACCCATAGAAATATACTTATCTTGATTTATTTAATTTATACCTATACTTTTTAGAGATATTATTTTATTAATTTTACATATATTAAAAACAATATATTCTATTTTTTGTCACTGGGGGGTGTAGTGTAGCCCCCACGACAATTTACATTAGTGTTTAGTTTAGAATAGAGCCGTATAATTAAAGGCATTAGGCGACAGTAGCCTAATGGCAGGGCACGGATCGCGAACTCAAGAGGTCGTGTATTCGAATCCACCATTTGACTACTGTCGTGAACCACTCCTAACACAATCGTTTAAAGCTTACCAAAAGTGGTTAAAAGGAATATTAGTAATGTTAATTAATAAGATTACTAATATTTAAAAAGAAAGGCAAGATTAACACGTTTACTTTTCATTTAATGTCATTACAAATTATTTAAAGGATAAAACAAGAGCAAAAATCCGTCGATGGTCAAGTTCCCGCCAAAACCCAACAGTACTATAAAATTTTACTGAAAGCACAGATTAAATAATGTTACCCGATAACGCTTATACCTGACCTACCGCAACTCCTACGTTTTTTTTGTTAATGTAAATCGACGTTCAAAAATATAGGTACCCACAATAAATGGTAACATTATGCTTGTAATAGAAACGAGGCAGATGTTTGCTTTTTAATAGTGAGTCTATATTGGAAATAAATAAAAAAACCAATGTTTCGAATTTAAAAACAATTTTAAGCCAGTTTAAAATATTCAAATCAAGTCACGAGCAGACGCAAGTCACAAAGGAGTGATGTAAATGCTGTTACACTTGTTTACTCGCCCATAATGGCCCTCTAACAAACCGATAGACAATGATGTAATGAAAAGATACAAGAATGTTTTAGTATTCACACATTAATTTTCTTTTTTTTTAAATCATTGCGTAATATATGCCTGAAAAACTAGTGAACCTAGACCGGTATTTTTTGAGTAAAATCTGAGTAACTAACTGTTAGGGTGGCATTTGGACCATCCTTAAGCCAAAGTTACATTAAGTTACATAAATTTAATTTATAAATTACTTAAATGTAATTTTTAACTTTATTGTAATAGCTTGCGTAAAATTAATATTTTAGTACTCTATAATATAACAATAGTATCCTTCATTCTTCTCAAATTATGGCGCTAATAACACTGTTTTTATCTCCAAAAAAGATTAATGCATATTAAGTTATTAAATTTACATTTAAGTTTGGCAAGAAAGTGTTTGATTCATAAATCATCGCATAAATTAAAATAAAGTAAGGAAAACACCGAAAGAGAAAAAAAAACGCTAAAAAACAAAAAATTATTCGTCAATTTAGTGCAAGAAACCTAAGCCAAAAACTAAAAAAAAACAGTTAAACAAATAAATTAGGTTACAGCAACGAAAAAACAGTTGTTCTGTCAGTGCCTCATATTTACAGTGTATTTGTCGGACATTTTTTTATCATGAATAATTAAATTTATTACATAAACAAATGAATTAAAAAATGTATTTAACGGTTTTAGACATATTTAAAAAGCGTGACATATTTAAAGGGCAGGTTTCACGCGCGAAGATTGTCTGCAAGAACCATCGCCACGACGGATGACGTTGCTGGTGACCAGATGGCTCGTTCTTTTTCATTTAATTGCCAACCGGCCAGTTTTCTTGGTAGTATACCACAACATATAGAAATACATCATGGAAATACGCTACATCATTTTTATTTAAATATTCTTATTTTACTATACTTGCAATGGATAATATATTAATATAATAATTATATTGGGTGTTGCTTTTTCAAGCAACTTCAAAAAAGAGTAGAAAATTTAAAAAAAATTGTACAACCTACTTCAACATAAATAAAAATGAGAACGTCATCAATGGAGTCGAATCAATTAAATACGCATTATTAAGGATAACTCAAAAGCTGCGGGTTAGATCTTGATCAAATTTATATGAAACCACATGAAAAGCATCAGCTTTCAAATAAAAAAAAGAATCATCAAAATCGGTTCACCTAGAAAAAAGTTACGAGACATTTAAAAAAAGATAAAGTTGAATTGAGAAGGTTTTTTTATTTGTAAGCTGGTGCTTCTCATGTGGCCCCATATAAATTTGACCTCCCATATAAATTTGAATCAAGGTCTGACCAGCAGTTTTCAAGTTACCCTCGATATAATTATTTAATTGATGACATATTTAATTGACTTCGACTACATTGGTGATGTTTATTTATGTTGGAAGTTGTTTGTACAAATGTTTTAATTTAATTACTTTTTATGTCATAGAATAATATAATACATATATAATAGAATGGGGGAGTGGGCGGAGCCCGTGTAGCCACTAAAATGTCACTAACACGTCAATTCACACATATAAATGTCAACACGAGATGTGTTTTGACATTACAATCGTTTCCAAATTTCCCATGCAAATTATTTAGTTAATGCCAAATTGCACGCTATTTACAAATAAATATGTATTAAAATCTCTCTGTAAACACAGCGAATCGGGTTTGCAGTAGTGATAATACGACGTTATTGCTTGTATGTACGCTCCCGGCGACCGAACCTCGTACAAAATAAGGTTGTCAGCCATTATAATGTGTATTATAATATTCTATGTGTTATATATTGAATTTGTTTATACTGCACAGGACAAATTATAATTTTCTATTTGTTACCCTATTCTAAGCACTAAAAAGTAGTCTATTCGTATTCTTCATACAGTATATTTATTAGTATTAGCTTTAAAAATCGGAGCTTGATGAACGAAATCAATCAAAATTTGAAATCTGTTATCAGAGAGACTTTTACGGATATTCCTAGCTCTTCTCTCAGTTCCGTGCAATACCCAAAACGGGCATCAATCAAACGAGTAAATTGCTTCGTTCAACACGACAGGTTTAAAACCCAATCCCTTTTAAAGCGCGTGCGATATTGAAGCTGTGTCTATTGTGTTCGCGAAATATGGGGTTGATGATTGACTTTTGTTATATGTAGTATTGTAGTTAAAAATATACAGATTTATTTTGTACACTAGCAATCCGACCCGGCTTTGCACGAGTGGTTTTTGGATTTTGGCAACAGCGCCACCTAACGAGTTCAAATGTGGATCTAAACCATCTACTCATTCAAACATACACAAAAAATGTAATCAAAATCGGTCGCGCCTTTTTTGAGTTATGGCGATACTAACGGAGAGCAATGAATAATAATAATAATCTTTATTGATAAACATATTACAAGCATGAAATTAACAGTGGTCATCACCCCCTAAACTACGATAATACCTGTATTTCAGGGGCTAGTTTACTTCCCTATTCTTAGTCCTATTAGTATAATTTGTTTAACGATGTATTATATTTATAATGTTTATATATTATATTATAGTTACAAGTACCTATTATTTAAAGCGTAAAACTATTGACAAATAAAAAAGGGGAATAAAGAAAATAAATGTAATGTTGGCACTGTTGCAAAAACTGTGTGTGTGTGTGTGTGTGTGCGTGTGTGTGTGCGTGTATGTACGCACGCATAATATATGCGTATGTCTGTAGTAGAGACTAACTGCTATGACGAACAAAGGAAGAAAAAACGATGAGTATATTTCAAATGATGTGAAAATGCTCACCTTATTAACTCTCAACGCACTCACGCGCATTTCTTTCTGCTCTCTTTCTTTATCAGTCCGTATATGTTCGCTGCTGGACGCTCACATAATATGCGCACTAATACTGTCGTTGGTTGCAAATGATTTTAGATACATATGTATGTATACGTAAGACCGTGTATTCTTACCGTAAGTTAAGAATAGTTATTACTAGGTATTTGCATTTTACGCAACGCTTCCTCTTTCTTTCTTTGTTAGTACGACATATTCGACTATGTGACTACATGACTACATACCTAATATACTCGATATTATAACTCGTCTACCAGCCGTTTTTTACACGCTTTATAATAGCTTGACTTCTGTTTATATAATGTAATGGAATTTTGCATTGCACCCACTGCAAGTTGTTTTTTTTTAGAAGAAGGATGACAAACGAGCACACATTTCACCTGATGGTAAGTGGATGCAGTAGCTCATAGACATATACATTTATACTCTATTAAGAATCAGAAGGCATATACGTTGTCACCCCTTAAGACTAAGATGGAATGCCTCGTTTCCTTTAAAAAAGAATCTCGGGATCTCTCGCCATACGAAACACGCCAGTATTAAGCTGCTATTTTACGCTGGTATTCTGTGAGAGCGTGGTCCTTCCCCTGTCGAGCCGACCTATTCGTGCTACAACCACAATATGGCTGCAGCGTGGCTCTACAATGTATCAAATGTAGTATCTAAATAATTTGAAATTTTGTAGAAGCATTAGCAACCAATGACAATAAAATACTTTCTTGATTTGACTATGACCTACTATTCTCACTAGGAATATCAAACTCTAATAATATTACACTCTTATTAGCGTATACATTCATGCTAAAACTGTAATACACTTCACGTGTTATTATGGTTTTAGCTTGAATGTGTACGCTCAACCGGCGAAAGACCACGCTCTCACAGAATACCAGCGGTAAATAGTAACTGCTGTGTTTCTTCGTATAGTGATTGCGGAGACTTAGAAACCATTTTTACTGGAAATGGGGATTCAGCTATACATAACATACATCAATGGAAATGAGTCATTCCTTCTAAGTCCAGGGGAGTGACAACTTACCTGCCTTTTGATTCTTAATCGAAGGTAGACTTAGATGTCTATGGGTCACAGAATTTATATAATGAATTGGACTGTGTTCTCTTTTGTTACCCTTATTCTATAAAATGAAAAATAGTTCTCTAACCATAATATGTCAAAGATGTTTTTGAAGATTCGTAGAAGAATTATATAACAAGTGATAGAAAACTAAAAATATCATGATGGTTTTCTTTTATTCTTAAAGTTTTCCTGTAGTAATATTAACATAATATTTGAGATATACACACACACATATGTAGCAAATATGAGATGTATTATTTAAATTTTTGAATAAACATACTTTCAAAAGGAATTGGATAACACTTCACCACTAGTTTCTAAGGAGTTCGAACATAAAAGCCGTTTGATTTAAGATTAAATTGCGACTGCCTTTCGACATGTTCAGTTATTCATGTAAATTTTGATATGTGTGCCATATCTCCATCAATTTTGCTTTTCTCTTGTGTTCAATTTGCTTTTCTAGGCAAAAGCTCACTGCTTCGAATAACACCTCTGATAAATTGAAAATCTTTTTTCTTTTCTTTAAAAATTTAAATTTTTTAATTTTATTTATTATATAGGTTATACAATAATTTCTTATAGAAACGCGAATACGCAATAAAATCCGTAAAATTAGTTTTATTCCATATATATATAGGTTATACTTTAAAGGTCCCAAGTCCCAAGGATCTCTCCAAATATATATTGTCCCATACAATATATATATATTTGGAGAAAATCCTACCCCTTATGGTGGCAAAATAGGTGATGAAAGTTTTTAACGTAACTATTTAGACGACTTTGAAGTTTTGATATTGTTAAGTGCACTCAAAGGGGTAAGGAAAACTTAAAATTTATTTTAAAGAAAAATCCGAATAAAAATAAAGATTTTTTTTTTAATAAGGGTGACAAACGAGCACGCATTCCACTTGATGGTAAGTGGATGCTGTGGCCCATAAATATCTACGTTGATGATTTCTTAAATTTACGCGAACACTACACATTGAATAAAACTAAATTTACGGATTTTATCGCGTTGTAAAAGTAGTGAAATAAACGCGATAAAATCCGTAAATTTAGTTTTAGTTTTAGTTTTATTCAATCTACGTTGATCCTCGATTAAGAATCAAAATGCAGATGTGTTATCACCCCTGAGCACTAACACGGAATGCCCCGTTTCCAGTAAAAATATTTTCCGATTTTTTACACTCACCATACGAAACACAGCAGCTTTAAGCTTTATTTTACACTGATATTCTGTAAGAGCGTGGTCCTACCCCGGTCAACCCAACCCATTTGTGCTACAACTAATATAGCTGCAGCGTGGCTCCACCACGTATAATATTAAATTATTTTATTCTTTTTAGTTCTTTGAAGTCAAACTATACTTTTTCAAAGCTAATTATTACATGAAACTCTAAGATAAACCATAAATTAAAGTAATTTATATTTGATTCATAAATTTCATTGCTGGCATATAGAAAAGCCTTTTTTCAGTATAAAAATCAAAACATGAACAGAACAAACAGACTTTCTGATTTTTTGACACAGGTAAAAAGGCGCTCAGAAAAGTTGTCTCGATTGTAAAAAGGCCTCAAGGTAGAATAATTAGAATAATATGGAGTTATTTGTCGTGTTTAGGGGTTGAACGAAAATAAAACGAGAACCAATGTTTCCCTTGTTAATATTTATGGCGCAGACGAACCAGAAATTGTGGAATGTTTTGATTAAGCAAATAAAAACAGCCTATACGTGCTGTATTTTTGCTCTTTAAAAATATAAAAATTATAATTATATACATTTCATAAATGGCCGTGTAGGGGCGTAGTAATAATATCCAGTACCCCGTATTGTCCCATGGATGTGGTCACAGATGACAAAGAAAAACAAGCCAGGAGATGGGCGGCAGCGACTTTCTGATAACAACTCGAAGTTGCCAAAATACCTGCCAAGCATGGCAATAAGGCAATCTACAGGGGAGGCCAATGTTCAACAGTGGACTTTTATAGGCTGCAATGGAAATGAAATGGAATAAACGAACTTTTGTTTAACTATCATACTTACAAAGACAGCTACAAAACTTACAATCATTATTAAGATGAAGCACGAAAGTAGGTACTATTTAACAAATTTTATTAATAGTCACTTCAATCACTTGGCATATGGTTTCACTGAGCCGTGGTAGCTTACATGGTTAGCGCTCGCTGTAAATTTCACAGTACGCGAGCAAACCGGGTTCAACCTCTGCGGGCACAAATGAAATTATTAATTGCAATTTTAATTGCTGATTTACCACGTGCGATTTAGAAAACATCGTGAGGAAACCTGCATGTCTCAGAAATAAAAAAATATTTCAAAGACGTAAAGTTCGTCAACACGCTTTTGGGCAGCGAGGCGGACACTTCCTTGCCCTAAAACCCTCTCGAAAATGGAGGCCTCTGTCCAGCTGTGGGAACGTATATAGGCTGTAAATTTAAATTTAACATTTCACTTATCTATTTCCAATAATACATTCTCGATACAGACAAAACTACTAATCGTATGTGTTCATAACCAAAAATATTATATTATTTAAAATATACTGAACTTATTTTTATTAGTTTGTGATGATATACCTATGTATAATGTACCTAAAGACAGCTAAATAAATATCCAGTATCTAAGATAAATGAGATAAACTATTATTAGATCACATATTCTCTATATCAAAAAATTGTTACGGTAAGTTAAGAAGATTAGTTATAAAACTGTACATGAACGTAATCTCTCGAATGTTTCGAATAATCGAATAAATTGATTGGTATCATTCATAATCGCTCATCAATTGTTTGAAAATACCACTCAGTCTAGTGTATACTACATCTAAATATGCTATCATGTACATATAATAAGAAACTTTTTTGAATACTTAATATATATCGCTGTTTTTTATGCATTGCATATTATTATTTTTATAGTTTCATATCATTTAAAATTAAAGCTAACCTGAATTCAGTATCGAATATAACGTTTCCCTTATCTAATTATTCTCTTGAATTGCACACTTGATCCCGGCGCTGTTTTATATGCGCTCAGTTTTTACTCATTTACTGAGCGCTATTCTCAAGATAAATGCTCGCTTTCCGCGTAGACTAATTATGTAATTTTCTGCATTTTATATTTCAAATTTTAATCTTTGCATCCTAAGTGCTGAGCACTTCGCGAGATATAAAGCTTTAACCATGAAACAAATGGTAATAAAAGAAATACAGAGAGAAGAAGTGAAAACAATTAGGAATATTATAAAGCATATTAATAAAATACTCACATATATTTTTTCAGTTATTTAACAAGTAAATAAAATACATATATTATATATAACATTATCACGAAATCACATTTGAACAATTTGTGATATTCAGAACATATATTACAAAAGTACAGAAAATCCACAGACTGTGTCATGCAAAGTTAATTTTGGATTAATTTGGATTATGAAATACATATTATTTATAATTTTATTATGAATATATTGTATATCCTATTTATACAATGAATCATATGACTAAATGATAAAAATCTTCGTTCAAGTTTAAAACTTTAAAAAAAACTAAAAAAAATTTTTAAAAAATCTTCGTTCAACTTTCAGTGAAGTTTCAGTACTCATTAGAAGTACACAATATTATAATATGAGTTATAGTAACATGGTTAACCTGACCGCGTAAGTGAATCTATTTAGCAAATCACTTGACGAATCGAATACGAATCGCAGAAGCGGAGCTTTCACTTCACGCCGGTATTCTGTGAGGTCTTCGTACCACCCCGGTTCAAGCCGGCCTATACGTGCAACAGCAAAAGCTTCCGCGAGGCTGTACCACTGTTAAACTTATGTCCTCAAATCTAAAAGTAGTTATTTTCGGCACCATAGGTCTATAATACAAAATGTAATTAAAATATTTCTAATAACAATTAGTTGCCAAATGAGGTAAAAAAATATCTGCGTATACATATCTACCTAATTATATACTTACGGAGCCCATTACAAGTTAGTTTCAAAAGTTCATGTGAATAACTTTGTAAAGTTCTGTCTGTCTGAAATAAATTTCCTTGGGACAATCGAACCTGCAGGGATTCATTTGATCCCACTCAACAAATTGAATTTGTAAAATTTATTTTAGTAAAATTTATAAAATGACAAAAATTTGGCTTTAATAAAAACAATGGTCTTCTACGTCATTTACATGTACGTACAATGGATGCATAATTTGATGATCGGATATCTGATAATAAGTAACTTTGACGTTGTAGAGCCACTCTTGAATTATTTCACATTATCCCACCAATTTGTCCCACAGGTCAAAGTAGCATCTTCATAACATATTCGTTCACTTTTCCCCAATGGAATTGACATTAATAAGTTTCGCAATCTTTTCCGAGCTTTTCAATTAAACGAATATTCAAAATAAATAATTGTATTGATATTTGCTAATGATCAAAACCGCCATAAAAAAGAAAAAAAAAATTATTGTGTTGAAAATTCATATAATAATTACAACATGTAGCATGAATAGGAAAGACCACGTTCTCAGCCAACCAGCATTATCAGAAACGGAGATTTAATTTCTTAAGGGTCAAGTGCTCAATGATCGGGGGTAGATCATTGATTTATATATTACACTAGATTAGTAATTACCGCGCCAAAGCGTTGCCACTGCACATATGGCTACAGCCATATTCCTAGCTAACGTAGGTTCAGCTTCAGTGTTGAATGTGACTACGACAGCGTTGAGCCGAACGATCCATTACATAAAATGGGTAAATTCATACTGAAAGAATGGGATTCAAAGTCACAAAAACATAATAAATCAAACGGAATAACTTTACGCACATAAGTTTTAGTTCATGTTTTCATATAAACGTAGAATTCTCAAATAATTAAATAAAATTATCGAAAATTGCGATTTAGGTTAAATGTTGCCACTTTTCCGCCTTTGTGATTATACTACGTTAACGGGAGACTATATAATTAATGGAGTAGGTTAATTTGTTACTTACGTTTAATTATAATATGGAGGAGGGAAAACCTATACTCACGACTGCAGGTGAGAAAGTGTCGTAGCTCCAGATAACAGGGACCATAGTACTCACAAGACAGTGTTTTCTCACCGTTAGCAACAACATTTCAGAGTCGGCTACGCAACGAATTTTTAAATAATATGATGCAGAAAGAACCCTGTCCTGCGGACACAGCACCGACCACAACAAATATGGAAAAAGTATGAATCTTCGCCTCAAGAGCTCTGAATCAGTCTTTGATGACATTGAGCACAATACTCAGAATTACTTTATGAACGGCAATAGGTCTAAGGCAGTGCCGCCGTCTCGTACCAACATTTGTAATGAAAATTCTGGTGTATCAGAAGTTAGAAATGATGATGAAATGATGGACACGTTTGATTTCCTTAAAAAAGCTTGTCATCTGCCAACAACTACGCTTCGATACTGACCAGGTAGCAGCTATCGGTGCGGGGGAGTCTATAGACTACCACATCCACTTATCATCAGGCTATACTGACTGCGTGCTCACCCTTACAAATAAAACGGAGAATGTTTCTCGAGTGGTAATATCGTAAGCGCAATCTTGAACGACGAATATTAATAATAATTAATCCCTGATCGATCGCAATTAATATGATGACACGGATGTTACATCCTGTATACCTTAAGGGAGCAATTCTTGTATATACCCATGGTAATTGTGTAATTGATTCCTAAAACGATATTAACAATACGGATTAAATTTTGTATTTGAATAATGCTTTACTTTCCAAGATACTTTCTAACTTTTTTTCGAGAGATAGATAGGTGTCATCACTAAGTAAATCATTTTTTCTGACTTTTACTTCACTTTTTCCTGACGCCGAGCAAAGTTTACGCCCAGATATTTTTTTTAATAAAACTAAAGTGACACATGAATTTTCAGTCTACCTGTAAACAGAATTATACGTGGTAGATCCACGCTGCAGCTATATTACTGGTATAGTTGTAGCACGAATAGGTCGGCTCGACTGGGGAAGGACCACGCTCTCACAGAATACCAGCGTAAAATAGCAGCTTAACGCTGCTATGTTTCGTATGGTGAGTGTAGAGAACCGGAGACCCTTTTTACTGGAAACGAGGCATTCCATCTTAATCCTTACGGGTGACAACGCATCTGCATTTTGATTCGTAATCGAGGATAGATGTAGATGTCTATGGGCTGCAGCAACCACTTACCATCAGGTGGACTGTGTGCTCGTTTATCACCCTTATCCTATAGAAATAGAGGAATAATAAACAAACATTGAGTAAATTTCAAGTGTTCAACCACAACACCTTCGAAAATGAATGACCATGTTATTAGCTACTGGTGTAAGATGCATATGTGTGCATGTGTGCGTTTTAAATTAAACATGGTTTCCGCGTCACTTAAAATGTACGTATTGATCTGTTTAGCTTTCTGTTTTTATGAGATGTAGAGATAATAATCTTTATATACATAACCGTTAGTGTATCTGTTAGTGATTCTATAATTTTTAAAGGACTTGGTCGATTGGAATCATATTCACGAAGTATATTAGTTCTGTCAAGACGATAGTTCAAGGCAAAGAACCCGATAGATGACGCTGTGGTCAAGTTGTTAATAAAATTTATATTTATACTGTAATATGTCCGGAGTGAATTCACGCAGAGTTAAATAGATATATTAATTTAATTATTTATATTTTTATTATTACAATAAAATATTTTTTATTTACATTACATGTAAACATTGTTACATTATTATCATTTATTAACTACTACACTAGTTCGGATAAAAGCTCCGTCCTGGACAGAATCAGCTAACCAGGTGGGACTTTTCTTAAAAATAAAGTAATAAAATACAGGTTCTTCACTAAAGGTAAGTACAACGTCAGCTAGTAATAATTATAAAAAATTATAAAAATGTTATAAAACCTTAATCATAATTTTATAAAAGCCACAGCAAGCGTTTGCTTTAAATTTAATAAATACAGCAATTTGCATTCTATATTAGCCAATGCAGCTGGTTTCGCTCAGCATAACGTCCTTAAGTAATTGCATCTCAGAACTCCAGACATTAGCGACTGCATCACACATTAAGACATTTGTACTTCCCGAGTGGTTCGCGATAACGCTCAAGTCAACTCCTCCGCAGTCCAATTTGTGCAAATTGCCGCCGAGTTCTGTTAAATTGAGTCAGAGAACTTGAGAAAGCGATATCGTTAGCTACATCCAGCGAGTTGGTCCTTTGTGTTCGTTCACTATAGTTAATGAGACCACACTTTATTTTATGGTCTCTCGCGTAAACTTATCAGTGTGTTTATCTTAACTATGATAGCGAGACACAAATATATTTAACGCTTTTTAATCAAAGTAGCACATCAATACATTCTAACAACTCGGTCTAACATTGCACAGACGCGATTCACCAGTGTTTAATCCTATTATTACTTGATCATAAAATGCAGTGTTCGCGTAAATATAAGAAATCACTATGTCAATATTTTTATATACTTACCACTTTAACAAATAAACATTATTCGTTTATTTACTGGATAAATAAAATTAACAAATATTTAAGTAATACTTTGTTTTATTACGTAATATATAAATCACTTTTTCAAATCTGCATGTTACACGGGTGCGTTCCATTTTTAAATTTCGAGCATCTCAAAACTTGAGTGACCTACGTACCAGGTCGTCACTCCATGAAGCGGCGGGCCTCCCTACACTTCGTTTACCGGTAAGAAGTTACCGACTTCTCTATCGACTGCTGGTTTCTTTTAACTATACAGCAGGCCCATTTCCACATCAGCTTACTTATAATTTAGGCCATATCGATGACTCTCGTCCTATTGCTTCTCATTATAAAGCCTTTGATTTATTGAATTATTTTGCTATAAAAACATTGTTACAAAAAATTAAGGTCATTAAAAGCACAAATGATCGTATAAAACCTATCTGATAGCAAAGCTCTGATCTCCATTTGTTGCGTTGCATCCGAAAACAATGTTGCACTTGAAATCCATTAGCGAAGAGCGTCGAAAACTGTTAACAATGTACACTCGGTAACGATTGTTGCAAACAAGCCAATATAAATACTATAAATATAGCCTTTATCTTGTGAACATGAAACGCGAATTTGATTTTACGGATATATTGCAGAACAGAGATTTATGTTACCGACTGTACATCAAATATCCACTCGTGAACAGTCATTTCGTGGAAACAAACAATACAGGATATTCGCACTGGCTTTTTAGCCCGTGGCAATAATGTAAGGCTATTTGCAAACAGACTGAATTAAGTTTTCCACGAATATGTTGGGTTTTGTTATAATACATACATTTAATAAGAAGTATTATCGAAGAAATAATACTAGTTTTTACGGAATTTATCGCGTCTGCAGTCTGTGAACACGTACAGGATCGCCCCCCGTCACTACATCAGATTTGATAGACCGCAGATCCTCGCTAAAGAACACCGATTCCTTCCAAGGATGATTCGCGAGGCTATTGAAATCAAAAAACATCCTAATTTCAATAGAGAAGATGGCTGGGTGCTACCATCTGCTTGGGATCCTATAATAAATAAAATTAAATCCCAACCCAAGCATACAACTGCAAGACTTCAAGATACCATAAGTTCATACTGCATAGATCGGAACAAAAGTTAAATTTTAATCTATGGTAACCGCGGTTAACTATGACATATGGACGTTGAACATCTCAGTCCTGCCCGTGACTATGAGTGCTGTAAAGCGTTCGAAACGTCGGGTATTTAAAAAGTTAAAATATACGCGATAAATTCCGTAAAAACTAGTATTATTTCAATGTGTAGTGTTCGCGTAAATATAAGAAATCATTATATTATCGAAGATTTTCTCTTGCCCCATTTTGAAAATAACGTCAATCCGATCAGCATTATTTTAGTGGCATATTGTCACATAAAACATTTTTTTACAAAAGAGGCTAATTTATTATTACTTTTTTTACCATATTATAAGCCAGTGCTTGAGCACAATCCTACCTGGTGGTAAGTGGTGATGCCTTAGATGGTAAATCGAACTATCTAAGCGTTACAAAAGCCTATTCACTCTTGCCTTGAAGACGCCCAGATTGTATTCGGTCGGTAAGATAGATGCCGGCAAATTATTCCATCCTTTTGTGGTACGCATTAAAAAAGTTGAAGCAAACCGTTTGGTTCTAATGCGTGGAATATCAACAACAACTGAGAGGCTGGCTACTCTGCATCTGTGCTCGAGGACGAGGTTGGTTTCAACTAAATCATGGTCATCAATGAGCCTCTTAACACGATTGGAGAGACCACTGAGTCCAACGCTGCTAGGTGGCATTTTACGGCACCAGCCCATATGTAACAGCACATGTGCATATGCATGATAGGACTTGGCTTTATAAATAAGGTAAGAAACTGCCGCACCTTTGCAAGAACACCAAGTGTCCTTGTGGCTGCTTTGGCACTGAACTCAATGAAGCGCCTATAGTTGAGGTTCGGAGAAAATTCAACCCCTAACAACTGAAGACGGTCAGTGTACTTCAAGGATACATTCCGGAAAGTAGGAGGCAGGGTGAGCGGGCTCCTTTTAGAAAAGACACATTCAGATCAAATTTAGTAAAATAAATATTTTAAACTAATTTACCGATGAGCCTGAAACTTGCTTGCTGATGTTTGAACATAGCTCAGAATCGGATGACAATGCAAAAAACGTGGTATAAAAATTTAAAAAAATACTTTTTTTAATTTCTCTTGTATCTTCTAAGTACTCTTTCCTATAACCTATACAAAACTAGGTATAGGTTTTAGAAAATAATTAAATTCAAAAGCATAGGTATTAATAAAATTTATAATAAAACAAACGTTACCTAAGTAAATATTTGTGGAGCAATATGATGCGCTTTTACTATTGCAACCCTCAGATTTTTTTGTAGAATAAGGGTGACAAACGAGCACACAGTCCACGTGATGATAAGTGGATGTTGTGGTCCATAGATATTTACATCTATCTTCGATTAGGAATCAAAACGCAGATGCGTTGTCCCTGAGGACTAAGATGGAATGCCTCGTTTCCAGTAAAAAAGGGTCTCTAGACTCACCAAACGAAACACAGCACTATTAAGCTGCTATTTTAAGCTGGTATTCTGTTAGTAATATACGTGATTTATTAAGCGTGTGTAAAAATTAAGATATAATTTAGGTTCAAAAGCCCAACTATAATTTTTCACCCAGGGACCCAAATTGTTTAATTTTTTACTTATTAAAAAACATCAAGAAAAACTACTTTTTCTTTAAAACAGTAAGGACAACTATAAGGGTCAATGCACCTGATGTAAATGCATTAAAAAGAACCCTCTCTTTGAGATACACATACCCAGCGATCTCTTCTGTTAATGTGTGTCATTGGCACGGCCGTAGGTCCTTTGTACACATAACAATACGAAAACTACATTTTAGATATGCTTCAGCTGAAAGGGGTTCGTAATAACGAGTCAGTTGCTAATGAGTCATATATTATAGGGAAAATATAAATAAAAGAAACTATCGTATGCTTATGTTAATTATTTTATTGGTAAATATTAAAACGAAGGGCTAGCTTATCATACGACTTAATACTTATTATTAATTGGACATTTTTATATTATATAAAAAAAATTGTTTTATAACTATTTAGTCAAAATTTGCACGCCTCAATAAGGCAGAATGTATCGGAACTTTTATGTTTCAATTATTTAAAATATCTTTTGTAATATCAACCTACATTCTATGCAAATAAATAATTATGAATTATGACTACGAACCTATGCTTAAAATATATCTTTTTATTTTCTGACATAATAGAGTAACGTGAAAAGAAATGTGTGTGATAAAAGGAGAGTGTGGTATGCAAGATGATGTTGTGACGAGGAATGCTTCGGTGGTTTGTTTGTGTAGAAAGAATTAATGAGGAAAGAGTGACAAAGCAAATGTATGTTGCAGAAGTGAACGGCGGAGTCGGAAAAGGACTTCCTAGCCGAAATTTTATCGACCAAATTGGCGATATATTGAAAATGTGCCAATTCAATCAAAACAAAAAGAGTACCCTTAACCGACGAGCATGTTCGCGTAGGTGATGGGTGGATGTGGAGGAGGCGAGAGAGGTGTGTTAGAATCGTGCCGAATGGAAGTCTGTAGTCTCTGCCTTCTCCTCTGGGTGACAGGCGTGAGACAGATGTTTATGTATGTATGTAATAGAGTGACAAACGAGCTTACAATCCCTTTGATACTACAGAAGTCCATCAATACTTGCAGCCAACTTCAAACGAGGAAGGCTACAGGTGGGTTGTCACCTCTGAGGACTTTGATGGAATTCCTATAATTATACTGGCTCTTAATACCTTTCAGACTGGAACACAGCAGTGCGAGCACTGCTATTTGACGTAGTGGTGGAAACCCAAACAAACTCCTAGGCGAATCGAAATAAAATGAATTGTCTCATAGGTTATAAATGTACTTACTACAATCTGGAACACTGTAGGAATCTAATGGAAGCACAAGGTTACTTAGAAATGTTATTTCAATATCATATGTGTAACGGTGGCCGCCTAGTGGTTGAAAATGGACCGTAAGTCATAATATTTTTAAGTTTGCAATCAACTAAGCAAGCTTTTTTTTACCGGCCCGTCATAAAGCTCGCAGAACCGACAACCGATGAGGAAAAAAGGTTCTCGAGTGGCAGCCTCGTACCGGTAGGCGCAGTGTAGGGCGACCCCCACTAGATGGAGTGACAACCTGGTAAGACATGCAGGAAATCGATGGATGCAGATGGCTCAGGACCGTGCTTTGTGGCATTTCTTGGGGGAGGCCTATGTTCAACAGTGGACTTGTTGAAGGTCTAGTTCGAGGTTTAGTTCGAGATTAGAATGCCTGCCCGAGGCCATACCCAAAACCAATGGATCGGACACAGAGCAGACAAATCGAGTGCCAATTGTGCATAAGCACAGATGTCTGGCAGAGCGCACATCCGTTACGTGCTAACGCTATAAAATATATTGTAAATTTTTTCGATAAAGTTCCGTCTAAGGCGTCATTTACATTCGCACTTAATTTACAAAACATGCTTTGTAAACCATCTCCATAAAAATACTCTGAAATTTAGGTAGAAAAGTTAAAATATCGGACTGCATGTAAATGCAAATTAGCTAAATGTAGACTCATCATCCACGGACGTGCGGTCGTTACTTCGAGCGTGGCTTATTACGTCGGACCAACACGTTGACTATGCGAGTTGAAACTGGACCTAATATTTGAAACGAAAATTTACACGATCAGATGGGAACGCAATAAATACTTGCAATAAAAAGGTGGGAAAAGTTTGATTATGAAAAAGCTTTTTATTTGACACTGTTTCGTAATAGATTCGTACGCACTTTGCGAATGTCAGAAGCAACCACTGCCGTCGCTTTCGACGGCTGGCCAAAGTTATTTTCAATTTTTTTTTAATTTAAAACGTGGTAGAGCCATGCTGATTAGTAGCATAGTTGTAGCAATGGGTCGGCTCGACCGGGGAAGGACCACGCTCGCACAGAATACCAGCGTAAAATAGTAGCTTAATGCTGCTGTGTTTCGTATGGTGAATGTAGAGAACCGGAGACTCTTTTTACCGGAAACGAGGCATTCCATCTTAGTCCTCATGGGTAACACCACATCTGCATTTTAATTCGTAATCAAGGATAGATGTAGATGTCTATGGGCCACAGCAACTACTTACCATCAGGTGGACGGTGTGTTCGTTTGTCACCCTATTCTATAAAAACAATACTTTTCTTGCAATGTATAAAGCCGTAATACCGTGGAGTGGCGGTGTAAGAATATCCACTACACCATATCATCCTGTGGGTGTCGTAAGAGACGACAGAGGGTAACAAATCAGAAGATGGGCAGCAGCGTGTTCTTTTTATAACGACTAATGGAATTTAATTTAAATTTTTATGCAATATTAAGTGCCGATTTACCACGTGCTCAGCAGTAAAAAAAAGAGTGTGAATCGTGAAGCAACCTGCTGTCTGAAAAATAATATATATAAAGTATATCCCACACTTCCCAATCACTTCCGTCCCATATCGTTTTACCTTTCCTATCTAAAGTTTTGGAAGCCTGTGTTCATAAGCAAATTTTCAATTTCATATATAAACATAACCTGCTGAGTACTTTTCAGTCCGGCTTTCGTCCTGGTCACAGCACTACAACTGCTTTACTTAAAATAACTGAAGACATTAGAGAAGAAATGGAAAACAAGAAAGTTACAGTTGTGGTGCTCGTTGACTTTTCTAATGCTTTTAACACAGTTGACCATGATATCCTTCTTGCTATCCTTTCTTATTATAGGTTTGCACCGTCAGTCCTGGAATGGTTCTCATCTTATCTTCGCGGACGTCAACAGTCTGTCCACGTGGAGCAAATGAATTCACAGTGGGTCGACCTGATTTCTGGCGTACCGCAAGGCGGTATACTTTCTCCATTAATCTTCTCTATTTTTATTAATTCCATCACATCTAAT
Source organism: Parnassius apollo (assembly GCA_907164705.1). Lineage (NCBI taxonomy): Eukaryota > Metazoa > Arthropoda > Insecta > Lepidoptera > Papilionidae > Parnassius > Parnassius apollo. The sequence goes on from CAJQZP010000295.1 coordinate 4,127,749, forward strand.
ATTGATTGTTCGTACCATCTGTATGCTGATGACCTACAAATTTGTGTACAGTCTGACATTTCTGACATCCATTATGCGATTAACAAATTGAATTCAAATCTCAAGTCAATCTGTGATTGGTCTATGCGTTTTGGAGTGTCTGTCAACCCTACGAAATGCCAAGCGATGATTGTGGGTAGCTCAAGGATGCTTGCTAAAATAGATGCCGCTAGTCTACCTCCCGTCTATTATAATGATCGTCTGATACCGTTCTCTCCCTCAGTTAAAAATCTAGGTCTCCATATCGATAGTACTCTGTCCTGGGGGGGTTCATATCTCCGAAACATGTCGTAAAGTCTCTGGGTCTTTACATTCACTTTATCGATTGAAAAATTTTCTCCCCTTTAAGACTAAAATTATGCTTGTACAGTCACTTATACTACCAATCATTGATTATGCAGACGTGTTTTACCCGTATTTAAACCAAAATCTTCTCAACAAGCTAGAGCGCCTTCTCAACAATTGCGTCAGATACATTTTCAATCTCCGTAAATTTGATCATATTTCTCACTATCGCTCTCGCCTAAAATGGCTTACTATTAAACAGAGGCGTGACTCTAGAATTTTGCTTGTTCTCTTCTTTATCTTAAATGATCCATCCACTCCTTCTTATCTCAAGGAAAAATTTCAATATATTTCCCTAACGCATGATAGAACTCTGCGTTCCTCATATAATAATAAACTAAGTATCCCTCTACATTTTACTAATTTTGTTGGTAAATCCTTCACAATTCAGGCTGCACTGCTCTGGAACTCCTTGCCCGATGACGTCAGAAAAACATCTAATAAGACTGCTTTTAAAAGATTGGTACATAAGCATTTTATGAAAATATTAGATGATAGTTAATATGGTTAATTTTGGTTACCTTTGTTGTTATTTTATTTATATGTTTATATTATATATCTATTTGTATTTAAAATATGTATATATTTATATATCTATGAATAGGTATATATTATATATTATCTGTATTATATTTTGGAGTATATAAGTTTATTGAATTTGTATATATAATATTAGTTTGTTTTTAAGTTTATCAGTAGTTTTTTTTCCTTGATTTACTCTATTGTTCATTTTATTTTGTCACCTATCACATAAAAGAGCCGTGGTAGCTCAGATGGTTAACGCTCGCTGTAAATATAACAGACGGCGAGTAACCCGGGTTCGAACCCCGCCGGCACCAATGAAATTGTTAATTGCAATTTTAAGTGCTGATTTACCACGTGCTCGGCGGTGAAGGAAAACATCGTGAGGAAACCTGCATGTCTGAGGAATAAGCAAAAAAAATATTTCGAAGACATGTGAAGTTCGCCAACACGCATTGGGGCAGCGCGGCGGACACTTCCTTGCCCTAAAACCCCCCTCAGAAATGAGGGGAGGCCTGCGCCCAGCAGTGGGACGTATATAGGCTGTAACTTTACTAACTTTACTATCACATAATTTCCACACGTCCCGGGTTGACTGGGAGAGAATGCCTAATGGCATTAAGTCCGCCCTTTGTAATCTTTTTATGGTGCAATAAAGTGTAAATAAATAAATAAATAAATATAAGTGGAGACTGCCAATACGCACTGGATCAGCGCTGCAGACTAACTGTTCCATTACCCTCTCAGATGCGAGGGCAGGTTTATGCCCAGATGGATCTGTATAGGCCGTTAACCATTGAATTATATAGTACTACGTAAGGTCTGAATGGTCTGCGTATGAGAATCAGTCACCCCATAACAACCTGTGGGTATTTTTAGGCGACCAAGGGAAACTGAAACGGGAGATGGGAAGCAGGAACTTCCTGATAAAAATTGTTAATAATAAAAACTACGATCGTCAAGCATGGCAACTAAGACAAAATCAGCTCTATAAGGCATCTATGAGAGAAGCAATGCATTTTTTTTATAAGAAAAGGGTGACAAGCGAGTACACAGTCCATCTGATGGTAAGTGCTTGCTGTGGCCCATGGACATCTACATCTATCCTCGTTTGCGAATCAAAATGAAGATGCGTTGTCAACCTTGAGGACTAAGATGGAATGCCTCTTTTGCAGTAAAAAAGGTCTCCGGTTCTCCACACTCACTATACGAAACACAGCAGCATTAAGCCATTATTTGACGCTGGTATTCTGTGCGAGCGTGGTCCTTCCCCGGTCGAGCCGACCTATTCGTGCTACAACTATACAATTAATATAGCTGCAGCATGGCTCTACCATGTAAAAATATATTTTATTATATATATATATATATATATATATATATATATATATATATATATATATATATATATATATATATATTAAAGTTGGGCCGATTAGCCGCCGACTAATCGGTTAAGCCGATTAATCGGCCTATTTGTAGTCACCGATTAGTCAGCGATTAATCGGCTAAAACGGCCAATTGATCGGCTTTTTATGTTATTAATTTCAGCAAAAGTTTTTTTGCGTGGTAACTGCGGTTACATTGATATGAGTAAAGCTTTAAATTTAAGAAAAGTATAGTTTCTCTCCCATGCGTAAACTCACGTCAGATTTATATGTAGGTAAATCAAATAAATAATATAATAAGTAGGTTCATACGTAACTTTTATTAAAAAATCAGTATCACACGTTTTAATATTAATTATTCTGTGTAATAGGAACTTTGGTAAAAAAAAAAGAATCTGAGGAAGCTATTTAAAACTAAACAAAAACCTACGTACTTACTATTTTAATTCTACTTTTTAACTTCTTCTAATCGTAATGCAGAGTAGTGACACAACAAAATAAAATATTAATAATATTATTCTTAATAAACATAAAAAAAAAATTAAGTCTCTCTCCCTTTGCATAACAAAAAAAATACTTAATTCTTGAATAAATTACACACATACAGATTTTTAAAAGACAAATAGAACATACTTGTTTCTGTACTTAAAACTAAATTGTTGTTGTTTCTGTACTAAAAATTAAATCAAATTGTTATTTTTATGTACTTAAAATTACAATAAATTGTTTTTTTTTTCCCTCTAATGTTATTAAATAAAGAATCTACACCTAATCATCTAATAATTTGTTAAAAAGAAATACTCGATTTGAAAAAGTATTGAAGGCTTTTTAGAAAATATTTAATTTATTTGTTATTTTTAACCAGTGGCAAATTGTGATGCAAAAAGGCCAAAATCTCAGCCTTTTCTGGTTGAAGTCAATTTCTTTTTGTTTCGTAGATACTAGATATTCCCTGCCTCAGAAAAAAGTCTCTCACTATACACAGAGCTGGCGGGGCAGCAAAGGAAAACTTTGGCTAAACGGGACATTTCTGGATATCTGGAAGAATTTTTGTTCCACCATTTGAATTTATCATCGGATAGGGATCGGCTGGGCCGATTAATCGGCCATTTCTTACCGATTAATCGGCTAATCGGCCAAGCGGCCAAAGTACTAATCGGCCCAACTCCAATATATATATTAATCAAGGACAGATGTAGGTGTCTATGGGTCATCACCCTCGAACCTATCTAAAACATATCCTATAATAATTTTTCAAATGAAGACGTTGATTACGCACTCAATCAATATACAGACACAACTATTGCAACATAGACATATAAACAAAGCAGTGAAACGTGTCAGATCAAATAATTAACAGATCGACGACGTCAACATATCAACGTATTGTTTGCACGTCTCGAAGCATGATGTGCAGGCTAAAGACTTATTCACTAAGCTTATACTTATACTACTATTCACATTTCCTGATTTAAGTATAATCTACAGTAAATTAAAGGTAACGTTGTAAGACTACAGTAAATTAATAAAATGGTCAAGGTGGTAGGACTTCAACTTCTGCCCTTCTTCTTTCTTCCGCCATAAAGCATTGCTTGCATTGCTGTATTCATTCATTCCCGTCAGAAAGCCTTAGAACCAGTCAACATCACATTGGGAGGCATTATATCTGTTTATTATAATTCAACATTTTACGCAGTATGTAGCTATATTAGTAGTTTAGTTGTAGCACGAATAGGTCGGCTCGACCGGCGAAGTAACGGTGGTTAATATAGCGCATAGCGCCATATTATAGCGCGCTAGTAAGTAGTCGCCATGGCACTATGACGCTATGACGCTATGGCGCTATTCATATCAAGCGGCAGTTAGTTCTAGCAGCAGCGCTGTTGGGAGTAGACGTGTGACGCAAATTTAACCTAGCAGCACGCTATTCATCGCGCGCGAACTAATCGTAAAAGTGTTAGACGTTATTTATTTAGTGTATACTGTATATTTATAAGTGATTGAAGGACACAGTTGTCTGCTACAAAAGAAGCCTAACTAATGGTTTTAAATGTAAATAAAGTATAGATACAAAGTGTATATAAATATTTGTAAATAGTTGATTTTTGTATATACATTCAATAAACTTTTAAATACACCTTTACTTAATTGATTTATAATTTATATTACGGTTAAAATAACGTTTACATCAATTATAATAAAAAATTATTAATTTTATTTTGTTTTTAAAAAGTACACGCCTTAAAAATATTTTTAGGATTACAGAAAGTCGTAAGCCTGAAAAGTATGAAAGAGCGTTCATTGATTTTTCTTTACCGCTTTATTTTATTTTAATCTAAAATGCGACTTATTATGAAACAATGTTCTTATATAGCACACGGTCTATCCAATGAACGACATGTAATGTAGCGTGCTCCGAGATATAGCGTGCTGCTACACTTAACGCGCTTGCCGGCCTCCTACACACTTTTTTATAAATAGCGCGCTATAACATAGCGTATTTAATAGCACGCTAGAAATTTCTAGTTTATAGTCTGTAGCGTGCTATTGATTTATAGTCGTTAATTGAACAACTATACGGCGAAGGGCCACGCTCTCACAAAATACTGGCATAAAATAGCAGCTTAATGCTGTTGTGTTTCGCATGGTGAGTGTAGAGACCCGGAGACACTTTTTAATTAAAACGGGGCATTCCAGCTTAGTCCTCACGGGTGACAACACATCTTAATTTTGATTCGTAATATATAGATATCTATGGGTCACAGCAACCACTTACCATCAGGTGGACTGTGTGCTCGCATGTCACCCTACTCCTATAAAAACAAATCCCATCTTAGTTTTCATATACTACTCGTGTGTAGTTTTTGGTTTGAAGTTGCAGGTGTCCATGTAGTGTCTACTTCCTTGGATCTATTCATTAAAGCCTGTAAAAGTTTACTGTTGAACATAGGCCTCACTACTCGATTGCCACATAAGGAGGATTTTGCCATGGTTACCACGATTGGCAATCAAGTTGGCAACAGCAGTTTTTTATTTTATTGGTTAGTTGATATTAGGAAGACGCTGCTGCTCATCACCTTGTTTGTTTCTCTCCGTCGCCTCTTACGACACTCACGGGACGATATGAGGTAGTGGATTATCTTACACCACCACTACACGGTACTCGAGCACCTCATCTGCATCAAACTGTAAGTAATAAAAAAATTATACATATTAAATATAATTTTAATAAATTATTATTAAGAAAAATCTTAATAATAATTGATGGGCCGGCCATATAGCTCGAAGAACCGATAACCAATGGGGAAAAACGGTTCTCGATTGGCAGCATTCATTTTTAACAGTGGTAGAGCCACGCGGCAGCTTTGCTGTCGCACGTATAGGCCGGCTCAAACCGGGGTGGTACCACGACCTCACAGAATACCGGCGTGAAGTGGAAGCTCTGCTTCCGCGTTTCGTCTGGTGAGTGCAGGTGGCCGGAGGCCCAAATCCCCCCCCCATCAACATGGTAGCGGAATTCAATGATAGACTACCCCAGGAGGGTACCAGCACCCCTGGAGAATCCCTCGCTGAGCATCCACGACCATGTTTTTCCACTTCTGAGCGTGGGTGCTCAGGCTGCCCCGCGTATTCTGGGGGGGGCAAAATTCCGCTCAAGACTAAAACTGCTCGGGGCAAACGGAGCAACAAGACCAAGGCGACCCCTGCCACGCTGTCCGTGAATTTCTGCAATATCAGGGGACTTCACTCCAAGCTAAACGCCGTCCACTACCATCTCGAGACGGCGAGGCCGGCTCTGCTCTTTCTGACCGAGACGCAGGTGTCCTCTCCGGCTGATGTCTCGTATCTCTCCTACCCGGGGTACAAACTGGAACACTCCTTTGTGCCTCGGGCTGGAGTTTGCGTTTACGTCAGAGAGGACATCTGTTCTCGACGCCTCGGCAGACTTGAAGGTTCGGACCTGTCCATCCTTTGGCTACGCGTAGACAGCGACGACCATCCGCGCATCTACGGGTGCCTCTATAGGTCCCACAGCGGTAATGCCGAAACAAACCGACTCTTCGGCTGCAGATTCGTTGCTACAGCAGATCCCCTCCGCAGAGATCGTATTCCTCGGCGACTTTAACGCCCATCACGCCGAATGGCTTGGTTCACGTTTAACCGATCATGCGGGGAGATCTGTTCATGATTTTGCCTTGTCATATGGTCTGACACAACTGGTTACTTCGCCTACGCGGATTCCAGATGTGGAGGATCATGCACCTTCCCTGTTGGACCTTCTGCTGACCTCTCACCCGGACGGATATCAGATTTCCGTCGACGCCCCTTTAGGCTCCTCGGACCATTGTCTTGTCCGGAGTGTGGTGCCACTCACGCTGAAATCGCGGTTGCATTCTGCAGGCTGCCGCCGTGTTTGGCACTATAGGTCAGCCGATTGGGATGGGATGCGGTCTTTCTTTGCATCCTACCCTTGGGGGGCGGGTTTGCTTCTCGCCGGACGATCCCAACGTTGTTGCGGATTCTGTCGCTGATGTGGTACTTCAGGGTATGGAACTTTTTATTCCTTCCTCTGTGGTGCCCATTGGAGGCAAATCTCAGCCATGGTTTGGTCGCTCCTGTAAAATAGCATCATGCTATAAGCAGGAGTACTACCAGGCCTGGGCTGACGCATCAGCGTCCAGGGATGTAAACACCAGCGCTCTAAAAAAGAAGTATAATTCCGCCTCTAGGTCCTTCAAAAGAGTCATTGCCAAGGCAAAGTCAGAGCACATAGGCAGAATTGGCGAGAAACTAGTTTGTCTTCCTTCTGGAACCCGTACATTCTGATCTCTCGCCAAGGCTGTCCAGGGGAATTTCTGTCAGCCATCTCTTCCATCTCTGCACAGGGAGGACGACTCACTGGCCCACACCGCAAAGGAGAAAGCCGATCTTCTAGGCTCTTTCTTTGCGTCTAACTCGACTCTCGATGACGGGGGGAGTACGCCGCCGACCATCCCGCGGTGTGAGTGCTCCATGCCGGAAGTGCAGTTCACTCAGCGCTCGGTTCGCAAAGCACTCCTCTCCCTGGACATCCACAAGTCGAGTGGGCCTGACGGAATCCCCCCAATTGTGCTGAGGACGTGTGCTCCAGAGTTGGCACCGGTTTTAACGCGTTTTTTCCGGTACTCCTACTCCCTAGGCGTAGTCCCAAAATCATGGAAGACGGCTTTCGTCCACCCGATCCCTAAAAAAAGGCGACCGCTCAGACCCGTCCAACTACCGGCCTATCGCCATCACCTCCTTGTTCTCCAAAACAATGGAGTCCATTGTAAACTGCCAGCTCATGAGGTACCTTGAGGATCACCAGCTGATTAGTGACCGCCAATACGGTTTTCGCCGTGGTAGGTCAGCTGGTGATCTTCTGGTCTACCTAACTCACAGATGGGCGGAGGCAGTAGAGTCCAAGGGGGAGGCATTGGCCGTTAGTTTGGACATTGCGAAGGCCTTCGATCGGGTTTGGCACAAAGCGCTTCTTTCAAAGCTCCCTTCCTATGGGCTTCCCGAGAAATTGTGCGATTGGATCACCAGTTTTCTTGCAGATCGGAGCATCAAGGTCGTTGTAGACGGTGCAAGCTCCGATTGCAAGCCTATTAATGCTGGTGTTCCACAGGGCTGCGTGCTATCGCCAACGCTGTTTCTTCTGCATATCAATGATATGTTGCAGACCCGTAACATTCATTGCTATGCAGATGACAGCACTGGTGATGCTCTTTACACCGGCCGAGCCAATATTTCTCGGGAAAACGTCTCCGAGTGCCGGGACAAACTTGTGTTTGAAGTCGAGTCTCTGCTGGACTGAGTCTCGGATTGGGGGCGACTAAATCTAGTCCAGTTTAACCCCCAGAAGACACAAGTTTGCGCGTTAACCGCTAAAAAGAACCCCTTTGTCGTATCCCCTCAGTTTCAAGGCACTCCCCTTGTTGCCTCAGCCAGTATCGGAATCCTCGGCGTCGACATATCGAGTGACGTGCAGTTTCGTGGTCACTTGGAAGGGAAGGCCAAATTGGCCTCTAAAAAGCTTGGCGTGCTCAGCAGAGCGGGACAGTATTTCATGCCGGCACACCGCCTGCAACTTTACAAGGCGCAGGTTCGGCCGCACATGGAATACTGTTCCCATCTCTGGGCTGGGGCTCCCCAGTACCAGCTCCTTCCACTTGACCACATCCAGCGCAGAGCGGCTCGAATCGTCGACGACCGAGTGCTTTCCGATCGGCTCGATTCTCTGGCACTGCGAAGAGATGTTGCATCCCTTTGCATTTTCTTTCGCATATACCATGGAGAGTGCTCTGAGGAATTGTTCGGATTAATCCCAGCCGCCAAATTTCGTGAACGCACTACGCGGCAAACGTTCCGATACCATCCACACCATCTGGATGCTTGGCGGTCCACCACTGTACGTTTCAAAAGGAGTTTTCTTCCGCGTACAACCTCTCTGTGGAATAATTTACCACCAGCGATTTTTCCGGACCGATACGACCTGGGGACCTTCAAGAAAAGAGTTTACTCCTTCCTAAAGGGCCGGCAACGCGTCTGCAATTCCCCTGGTGTTGCAGTTGATCATGGGCGGCGGTAGTCACTTAACATCAGGTGAGCCACATGCTCGTTTGCCCCCTCTTCTATAAAAAAAAAAAAGCCTCGTACCGGTAGGGCGACCCCCTACTAGATGGAGCGACGACCTGGTAAGTCATGCAGGAAGTCGATGGAATAAGGTGGCTCAGGACCGTGGTTTACGGCATTCCTTGGGGGAGGCCTATGTTCAGCTGTGGACTTGTGAAGGTCTGTAATGATAATGATGATGATGATAAAGAAAAACCTTACTACAAATTCTATTTTTAATAAAATAATTAATAGTTTAATAAGCAATATATGTTCCCTTAACGAATTCCTGAACTTCCACGGCACACCCGTAAAAATTTTGCATATTTAATATGCTGTCAGCATCAAATAATTTAACGACATTTTCGGTCATAGGTTTGAGCAGAATTTCACTTTTGAATACAGAACTGCAGTATTTTCGTTAACCAATAAAACCCCGATTGACGAGTGAGCTATAAGCTTGAGGTAAAGATCTCGTTGGTATTACTCGCGACTCGTCGTTATTGAAATATAGGCGAAACAAACAGTTATAGCTTTATGAAGCGACGTGCCAAATTGTAATGTTACGCTAGCAAGCCGTGAGCCTGGCTATTCGGCTCACAAAACCGAGGTTTTGCGATAATCCGGCAGCTTATACAGTGAGCCACCAAACCGCGGTAAAACTCAGGGCACACACCAGGACATTAATAGAATAATCACAGCTTTGAGGAGTTATAAAACAAATACTGATCTGTTCTACTTATAATTTAATCATGAGAACGGTATCAATTTTTTATTACAAATAAACAGATATCTACAAAAACTGGTCGTTCCGCCATGGGTTGATTTGTTTATTTTTATGCTGTTACAAATGTTGTCCGTAAGGCAAATTGACTGAATAATACTACTTAAGTTAATTAATTAATCAACCAAGAAAGTTGGTATTGATATTTTTTTATTACAAACATCACTAAACTTGGCAGGCGCTTGACGGTGCCAAGTACTATTCTCTTAAGACTTAACTTCCTCTCTAAGTATTTTTTGTTTAAATATAAAACAAGTTACGATAACAAAAGAGCACATAATCCAACTGATATTAAGTGGATGCTTTGACTTGTACACTCCTGCATCTTTTATTGATTAAGAATTCAAATGCAGATGAGCTTTCAACACTTAAGACTAAGATTACTAACCATACGAAACACAGCTGCTATTTTAGCTAGTATTTTGTTTGAGCGTGGTTTTCTTTTGTCCAGTCAAGCCGACACACGCGTGGCTCTAGCACCTTTAAGGCGTTAGTTAGGTTGTACTTAAGACAGCATTCCACTATAAAGAAAAGTTTTTAAAGTATTATATATCTATTAAAGTATCTTTTACTACATTCTATGAGCATTAGAAATAGAATCTATTTCACCGCCATCATACGCTGATATTTATTTTTGTGGGTAGGGTACTATTTAAATAATAATTGGTTACTTGTAAAAAGTCGATTCCAAAGTTGTCTATATTACGCAATAAACTATGGAGGGCCGATTTTTCAATCCTAACATAAAACCTATCCATCAAATAAAGTTAAACCTAAATATAAAAGTCAAACATTGGACTATTTTATTCATAGATCTGTATTTTTGTATATTACCATATGCATAAATTTTATTTGATAGAAGATAGGGATAAAGACAACTTATTTTTTTAAAGTTCCACAAGAAAGCCTCATCATAACAATTAATGTAAGATGTAAAAATAGTACTACGAATGGATACCTCATTTTGGGATACCTACTATCGGTCTTATTTGTAATCATTTATAATTGCTTATATTTAAGTATAAGTAAAGAGATAGAAAGACAGAGAGATAGAAAGAAGAGAGATAACTTGTTAAGCATTTCTTAAATTGATGTCGATTTTAAGGAGTAAGCTGAGTATGTATGTATCTAATCTGTTAATTAAAATTATTGCTAAATCTTATAACTTAGGCCAATATACTCTGTGAACAGATTATATATTTAATCACCAGACTAATTAGGATATATCTGTATGTGTTTTATAATTAGTTTTGGTTTTATTGGAAGGAGTTTATAATTGACCTACGATAACCATATCTAACAATGACATCATCGTTATTCTTTCATGAGATATCCTCGTTTATTGATTTAATCCTGTACTTGGAATTTGCTAATCTATACCATTTTTGTAATTTTAAAACTAGCTCGAAACCAAAGTATGACATGTAACATTATCATGTAATTCTTGCCGATGACAAATTTAAAGTTACAGCCTATATACATCCCACTGCTGGGCACAGGCGTCCGCTCATTTCTGAGAGCAAGGAAATGTCCGCCGCGCTGCCCCAATGCGTGTTGGCAAACTTTACGTGTATTCGAAATATTTTTTTCCTATTAATCAGATATGCATTTCAGATATATTCCTTCAACGCCGAGCACGTGGTAAATCAGCATTTAAGATTGTAATTAACAATTTCATTGGTGTCGGCGGGGATCGAACCCGGTTTACTCGCGTACTGTGAAATTTACAGCGAGCGCTAACCATCTGCGCTACCGCGGCTCTTTGAGCTACCACGGTTCTTGATGACATGTAGTATTATCACGTAATTCTTGTTGATGCCTGACGATCATTATTCTTCCAAATATTAGTAACAGATCAACTACGCAGGGCATTGTAGTGCCACAAATTACATACAAGCAAGAAGTAATACCCTTCTTTTTCATCAACGGCCGATGAAAGTCTACTGCTGAAAGCGGATCTTCTCCACACTAGGTAGAATTCCTTTTCTATGTGAGTCCTAGGTTCCTCCTTTGGGTACTTACATTTGCTGCCCAATAGCTTGCCCTGCTGTGTTTCGGTGTGAAGTGTATTGAGGGCCGTTATCGTTACAGACTATGAAGCATTTCCAGGCGGTCTCCTTTGTTTTGGAAGTGGGTTGCAAGTGTCTATGGCATGCAATAGTCACTTACCGTCAAAGCTGTAGGCTGATAGGTTTTTGCTAATTCAGTTTATTAAAAAAAATCGCAACTCTCAGCAGACAGACTGTCCTTTGATTTGCCAGTCGCACCTTTGATGTTATGTTACTTCTCGAGTTAATCTGAGTTTTAAATTTCTGGTGCAAATGAAATAATTCAATCGAATACAATGAAGTTTTTCTGACTTTTCACATACTCTTTTATGAAATCTACAGAACAAAACGGGTAGCAGAATCCTACGCTACCGAAACACCATGGAATAATGATATCTTATTTTAATAAAGATATATTTAATTCGCAACCATCGCAGGCGTTACTTTGCGAAAATTGATTATAATATCTTTATTATAATGAATTTCCGCAAAGTAACGCCTGTTTCTATCAATTATATCTCATTTTATCTGGTGCATTCTTAATATATAAGAAAAAAGGAAATACGTTTATTTCATGAGAATACAATACAATATTGTATCGTGTTATTTGTATTGTATTATAAACTCTTTATTTACACCAAGGAAGAATTATCGTACCAAAAAATATAGTTATTTATTTAAGCTTTTAGTAGAAATACAAAAAGCCTTTTTTGCTACACGGTACCTATTTCCAAACAACCCAAAGTATATTGACACCATTCAATTTGTCAGATTCAAATTGTTATTTTAATAATTTTGATATTCTAAGAATTTTAAGAGTCTGATAAATGTAAAAAAAAATTCGAAGAGATGTGAGGTCTGCCAACATGAATTAGGGAAGCGCGGTGGACAATTTCTTGCCCTTGAAGCCTTAAACTCTCTCAAAACTGAGATAAGTGTGACATGACGCGCTGTGGTATAACTTTACTTTAAAAACATAACAACGAAGCCAATTCCACTTGAGATAATCTCTTCTAAAAGTGTCTTACGATTTTATGTCTTCTTTATTGTTTACCCTTAAAACTGCTCAAATTTATAAATGCCCATAAACCGTGGATTATATTCATAACAGATAAAATATTTTAATACCCGGAGGGAAATTTTATTTGTTTCTGTAATCCAAGTTATTGTTTTAAGAGCATTTTATTGTAAATACGTTTAGAATGTTTAATATTTTAATATGAGGATTTGTTTTGTAATATTTTCAAAATCTTTGATTAGTTTTTCAGCACTGCTGAGTTATAGGCCTCCATCATATTAAATATGTAAATTTTACAGAGTATAGGCTGTAGTAAATAAATGAAACAAAGATCTTAAGAAGGAAGTAAAACTTAAATACTAAAGAACTACATGTAATCTATATTGAATAAAAAATACACCATTATATTCTGTTCTATTCTAAGCTTTTAGATTTAAAACTTTATTATTATAAATAGCCTTATATTTCAAAAAGCCTTTCGTCTTGCATTTTACTTAGTCTTCCATAAGTTTTTATTACATATGAATCAGCAATTCCTGATGTTGCAGTTGTTCATGCATGGTGGTGGTCACCTAACATCAGGTGAACGGCATGTTCGTTTTCCCCCCTAAATAAAAAAACGTATTAAGCAAAGTTCTTTTCTCGTTCTAATTATGTAAAACATTATAAAAAATTAAACTTTTCACAAAATTAACAATCTGCAGGTTATGTAAGGAGTTAAAATATGAAATTGCCGATTAATATTGCAAAATTTAAACAATTTTGTAACCCTTGTGAATTGCACATCGGAACAAATGACACCACATGTAAATGGCACCCGTGCGAAGCTAGGGCGTCACGCTAGTGATATATAACTACAAGTCTTATAATGTTAAAACGGTTTGCTGAGCTGTGCAAGAAGTTGTGTTATATAATAGGGGAAATTATGGTGTAGATTGATTGACGTGTCGGAGTTGTTTCTCTGGGAGTTTTGCCATCATTGTTCGAAATACTTGACAATTGACATATTAACTACACCATAAAGCGACCACCAAACAATTACCATTACTTTTATATGGGTGATTTTATAATGTCGACAATCCTTTAATTTCTCTTAAATCTTCAAATAACTCATCAAAGAAATGCAGGCTTAAACGCATACTCCTTTATGCATATATGCTATGATATGATATGTTCCTATTTCTCGATTTTTTCATTTTAACGTTTGGTGCCAATAAATCAATATTTTGTGTACAATTTGAAAGTAAATAAGTTCGTCCCCATATTTCGTTTCCGTAAACTCATGTCAAACGTTTAATAAGGGTCGGCTTTCACCAATACTTTTGATACATTGTCATTGACCTTAGTGACCGATCTTCCCCGTTGTTCATTCTTCAAATTAAAATCTCCACTAACAAAGCGATTTAATAGAAATATCACTGCTGCTTCAGGATCACACCGAAACTCGTATTTGAACTCATACCCAAGTGCGTAAAATAAACAATTGAAAGTGAAACAACACAATCTCATGTTACGATTTAAGTTTAAAAGGTTAAAGTTTCTATATAAAATAATGTTTTAATCACGAATCTTGGACCATACAGATTTAAAATTATTATTAAAGTAAAAAATAAAGAAGTTTCTCCATTAATACGGCAACTTCAATCGTTAACCCCACTATTAGCTTATATATATAGTATATTACGTCAACAGAAGATGTTAACGGAGGCATAATATTCCGAGTTGACTTGAAACTGCCACTACTAATCCCAACTTAAATGATCTATTGCAGATTGACATATCCTTAGCTCCTATAATCCATAGAATATATCAACCGCATCCTTAGCTATATTAAACGATAATAATTTAAATATTACGTTAGAAAATTTTCGATATAGTACAATTTAAGAAAAATCCATTATCCTACCATCCATTACCCTATCGTTATGTAGGTAGCTGATAAATAATGACGGACTGTGAGACATTTCATGTTACTTATTAGAGGTGACTTCTGTCACATGCTTTGTTTTGAGTCTTTGGGGTAAGTTGTAAAGTTAATAACTAATTAATTAGAGCTTTGTACGTTCTACAAGTACTGACCAAAAGGTCTCCTCTCGTTTCTGAGAGGGTTTAAGTAAGGGCAAGGTAACGTCTAGTCGTCTACCGCGCTGCCTCATTGCGTGCAAAATGTCATAATAAAACCTACGTGCACAGTCTATGCAGAAGGTTTAACAAAAAATTAATTAATGATTATTAAGCCATGAAAATACTTCACTGCTGAACATGATGTATAAAAATTCGAAAGTCTTAATAATTCGCAGTTCGATCAAACTACAGCGCGTTTTAAAATACCACTAGCGCCACCTACATGTTAAAATTGCGAACTTTAATGGTGGTGGCAATTACTTATACTGCTACTGCCCTCTACTGACACAAAATTTGAGTCTGTAAAAGTAAATTGCGAATGCATGAGTTGTTCCTTGCATTAGTTACGAATTACGAAAACATCAATTGAAATATTATAATATAAAGTATTAGCGTTTCAATTCAAGCATTCGAGTAGATACCAAATCTTCTGTGGTAGATTCCCTTTCTACCTTTACCATGTAAAAAAGGCAAGACATAATTCTCAAGGTACCTAGTTTTGCATAATTCTGAATTATAATGTCGAAATCCAGTAAACAAATTACAAATGATCTTATTTAATATAAATAGGTATTTAATACACAAAACAAAACCTATTTTCTTTACAAACATTTCATTTCAGTAAGCAATGATAGGTACCTACGAAGAACTCGTAGCAGATCTGACATTTTAATGAACATGCATAATCTTAGATCTATTCTGTACTAGTGCCTTATTTCACCCTTCTACTCCTCCTTATCTTAAGGAGAAATTTAGTTTTGTTGGGCTTCCAGGGGAACCTTTACGCTCTTCAAGAAAACTCATTTTAAGGGTACCAACTCACAATACATCTTTCTTTAATAAATCTTTTACTGTACAGTCTATTAAGCTCTGGAATGCCCTACCTTTGTATTTACGCGAAGCTCAGACTATTGTAGTCTTTAAGCGACTTCTTAAAGAGCATTACTTGTGTCAATCGTTCGAAAATCATTAGGATAAATTATGTGATTATATAGTTTTGTATTTATTTGTTTATGTTATTGTAGTGGTATATATTTGAGGATATATGTATGTATATATGTGTATGTGTGTATATGTATGTATGTATATGTATGTATATGTATATATATATATATGTATATATGTGTGTGTATGTTTATGTATATACCTATGTATATGTGTATCATATTTTTTTAATGTATTAGTTATTTACTTATATGTTATTTTATTGCATGTATTGATATTATATTAGGTATATTTATATTGCACCACCTACCTAGTACTCACTGTTTTATTCCTTTACACCTTTGGTTGCCTGGAAGAGATCGCTATGTAGCGATAAGGCCGCCAAATTGTACATGTAATCTGCTCTCTGTTATGTTATTTGTAAATTTGTTTGTGGTGTGCAATAAAGTATATTCATTCATTCATTCATTCATACCTATTTAGAACTGTAGCAGATCTGACATTTTAATGAATAGGTATAATCTTGTCAAGTATTTTTTATACTTTAAGGGTATACAATGAATGAAAATATTATTTTTTTCAATACTCATAAGAATATTTTCAGTATTATGTATTTTCGATATTCCCGTATACCTACCTATATTTTGTCGTTGGCAGCAATGGAAGAGAGACTGAGTTGTAGTGCTATGTACAATTGAAGTGATGCTAAAACCAAGCCAAAACCATGCTCATCGCACTCACATACAAATATGTATTATGCGTTATAATATAGTTTTAGAAACTTATGTTTGCACCCAGCTGTAAGCTTTACGCGCTTATAAAGAAAGAAAGACGATGTGTGCTTGAGTTTTAAGAAGTTAACCTTGGTTTCGGGATCATTTAAAATGTAGTAACGCAGTGCTCAGTCTTTCTTCGTTTCATACCTATAGATAATTAATTACGAGGTAAGTACTATTTAATTAATTACTTATACTATATCTAATAATGAAATAAAATTAAAAAAAGTATTAAATAAATGTATTTCAGCTAACACAAACAATTAAAAATATGGAAAATGCTAGCTGGCAAACATTAATTCAATAACTGATTTTTTGGTCCAATCCAGGATTTGAACCCGGGACCCCGTGGTTTGCAGTAGCGTTTACGACCACTAGACCAACGAGGCAGTCAGTGTTCATAAACATGTATTGATCACAGCGCCTCCAAATTTTGTGATTTTTCTTTTTTTCGTAACATGGTGAGTGTAGAGAACCGGAGTTCCTTTTGACTGGAAACGAGGCATTCACTCTTAGTCCTCAGGGGTGACGCGCGCAACTGCATTTTGATTCTTAGTTGTGGATGGACTTAGATATCTACGTACGATACGTATAAAGCCGCCACTTACCGTCAGTGTCGTTTGTCATCCTTTTTTATTTTTTATTTATTATTGTACTTCGAACTTCTCACGATATTTCCCTTTACCGCCGAACACGTGGTAAATTCACTCTCAAAATTGCAATTAACAATTTGATTGACACTGTGAAATTTACAGCGTGCGCTTAGCCCCCGAGCTACCACGGCTTTAATAACAACTTACCAGGTAAACATCAGGTAGTTCGTTTGCCATTATCATGTTATAAAAAAATCTAAATTTAAAGTAACCGTCAATTAACTACTTACATATATAGAAAATAATCTATTCACAATATTAAGACACTAGTATGTTAGAACTAATAATAATAATAAAAACTATTAATATGTTACTGACAGATATTAGCTTGACACCAAATTAACTCTTATGAATTTCTTGTAAGTATAGAATTATTGGATACTTTACATTTTTCTCATAAGGAAATAGAGCTCTTAAAGCTTATTCGTCACATGTTAAAGTTATGCTAAGTTTTGCTTACTCAAGCACACAACGTCATAAATTACGTATTCAAGTTATAAAATCCCTGCAAATGACTAAGACACTTTGGATTCTGCGTATTTTAATAAAACTACGAAGCACTGAGGTAGCTTTGAGTGCTTTAGTGTAGTGACATACAGTCACAGTAATATTTTCACATAACGTTCTTTAAGTACATATTATTTACCTACATATTAAAATACACAGAACATTTATACAGTTAGTTCGTATAAAGGCACGACATATTCCATAATATTTACTTTGAAATATCTTTCAGTAGACCTAAACAGAAGAATTGAATTATATTTTTATAAACATCACTAGTCGTGCTCCGCAGTTTCACCCGCGTATATCACGCGTCTGAACCGCACTACATTACATCATGACACCTCACTCAAAAACGCTCTCACTGCTTGGTTTCTCTCGGTTCTCATCGGGCGTCAAGAGTTACATGAACAGGTCTTTATTATACAAAGTCTGTATGTTCTATCACTTCAGCTATACCACTAGTTTGTAGGAGTCTTATTCTGCCGAGGAGTCCGTTTGGATTAGTATCAACTACGTATTTTTGCCCCCAAGCATCATTAGAAGCACTGCTGTGAGCTGGTCTGAAGGGTGTAAACAGCCAGTATCAATTCGCATGTAATCAAAACAAGCCATTTTAGTCTTAAGAGGGGACAACTTATCTATGACCTTCTTCAAAGTTGTTAAAGTTCTTCCCATTAAAGATGGATGCAGAATTCCATGAACTGCAATAGCCACTTACCATCGGGTGGACTGTCAGCGCTTTTTTTATAGGATAAGAGTGACGAACGAGCACACAGTTCAACTGATGGTAAGTGGACGCTGGGGCCCATAGACATCTACATCTATTCCCGATTAAAAATCAAAATGCAGACGCGTTGTCACCCCTGAAGACTAAGATGGAATACCACGCTCCCAGTAAAAAGGGTCTCCGGAATCCTTAAACAGCTAAGCTATTTCACGCCGGTATTCTGTGAGAGCGTGGTCCTTCCCCGGTCGAGCCGAACCATTCGTACTACAACCATAATATAGCTGCAGCATGGCTCTACCAAGTATAACAAAAGATTATTTGTCACTAAAATTTACTAAATAAAAACGCATTTTTAGAGGTGAAAACAGTTTAATAGTACCTACATAGCAAACATACCAAGTAGTATTGGAGTAAAAATATCCACTCCAACATGTCATCCCGTGGGTCAGAGGCTACAGGGGGAAAAAAACTAAGGGATGGGCAGCAGCCATCAAATAAAAAAAAAAAAAAAAAAACTACGGTTACAAACCGTCTGCTTAGCGTGGAACTATGGCAAGTATCCCCCCTATGACGCAATGTTTGGGGAAGCCTAAGTTCAGCAGTGAACCCTAATAGGCTGTAATAATTATGATAATGGTAATTAAACTTGAGCAAACTACAAGCAGCATCTGATCACAAGTATCTCGCATATAACAGTCACCACTAGACTACTCTAAAATAGATGACTGTCATTCAACGTCAGGTGTTGAGATTACCAAAGTTATTTCTAGGTACTTTTATTTTTACTAAAACATTTTGCAATTCTGAGGCGGGAAGACTGTGTGTATCGTAGCAGCGTATACTTACTTAAAGCAATCCTCATGAATTTACCATGATTTATATTAATTTGATTGTATACTTCCAAAGAGAGGTACAAGCATAATATATTTATATTTTAAGTACTGGTAGTCTTATATGATAGAGCCATGCTGCATCTGTGTAATGATTGTAGCATGAATGGGTCAGCGTAACTGAGGGAAGACCACGCTCTCACATAATATACACTCTAGTAGCTCAATGCTGCTGTGTTTCGTATGGTCAGTATAGAGAACCGGAGACCCTTTTACTGTAAACTAGGCATTCCATCTAAGTCCTCAGGGGTGGCAACGCATTTGCATTTTGATACTTAATTGAGGATAGATGTAGATGTCTATTTCCTCGATTGTTACCTAACTCCATAAAAAATATACAGAATACTCGACCTTCCTCGTCCTAACTTACCCATGTTCTGTTAAGTTATGATGTGACTTAGAGCCTCGTAAACCCATACTACACAACCAGATCAATTGCTAATTCTTCTGACAACGAAACCACGAGGTAAATGTCATTATGAAAATAACAAGTCAAAATTACGTTGGATTTGACAAGGTTATAACACAATTTTCACTGCGAATGCACGACGCAATTTGTAATTTCGCCTCCTCATAAGAGTGCTATATGAATTATTCATTACAACGTATTCAGAGTTCACCTTACATCACATTATTCTCAATTTTCGAACGACAACTTATTATATTGCCATGTATAAAATCATAAAAGCGATATGCAAGATTTTCCATAAACTTTTTTTGATGTATTATTTTTGATATAATACCTTATACACTACAACTCAACATTTTTGGTTAAACTTAAATAATAAAGTGAGTCCCGTATGTATATGTATTTTAATTGTATTATAATAACGTTAAAATTACTTATTTACGACAATAATAAAAAATAAGCATTGAAGAGTTACAGACATTAAATATCACCCAGTCCAACTAAGGCGAGGTGTAAGATAGGTTCATTATTAAGTTATGCCGAAACTCTTCACCGTAGCTGTAAAACCAGGTGAAATTATGTCAGTGATACTCTTTACCGCTGCATTGAAATATATTTTTAAGCTACTGGACAGGAAAGGATATGGTTTCAACATCAATGGCGAATACATCACTCATCTTCGATTAGTCGACGATATTGTAGTCATTATGGAGTTGTAGGACCTTAGCGCTCTCACTTAAATATTTGTATTGTTCAGGAGACAATACACAGAATGACATCTGAAAAACTGAAGCAAAGTAACCAACATCAAAGTAACTCACATGTCTCATCTTTGCAGGCTGTTCCTGGGAATACTACTCTCGAAGTTGATGAGTATATATTTAAAAAAAAGAATACTAACAATGCTATAAACATTACTAATATTCCACTCGCGGTAAGCTTAAGTTGCTTGTGTTACGAGTGGTTCACGCCAGTAGTCGAATGGGGGATTCGAACTCACGACCTTTTGGAGTTCGCGGTCCGCGCCCTGCCATTAGGCTACTGTCGCTTCAAAATATTTTATCATTATCATCGTTATCACTACAGTCTCTGAAAGTCTACTGCTGAACATAGGCCTCCCCCTAAGATTTCTGCAAGAGAGAGATTATTGCCATAGTTACCACGCTTGACGAGCGGGTTGGCAAAAGATGAAGAAAGTCTATGGGTTCAGGTAACTCAGGGCCGTGTTTTGTATATAGATCCTTGAAGGTGGACAAATATTAAGAAATGTTACTGATAACGATAAAACAAAGAAATCCAATATGATAAGTAATTATATTATTTACAAAATAGATTTTTTACTTACAGAATCACCGGAAAGCACAATATTGCAGAGTGAATAAAAAACCTTACTTTACTATAAGCTTTCTGTACCTACTACCTACTGTAGTAGCAATGTAAGAATATGCACTACCCCATATTATCCTGTGGGTCTCACAGGAGACAGCAGAGGGGAAAAATCAGGAGATTGACAGCAGCGTCTTACTAATAACGACTAAAATAAAAAATATATATAAACCCGACATGCCTAGCGTGGCACGAATATCCCCCCTATGAGGCAGCCTATGGGGGAGGCCTATGTTAAGCAGTGGACTTTCACCAGTAGCATGAGTGAGTGAGAGATATCTAACTCACGTAATCGAGTTGAGTCACTCCGGCATCTCATTAACTTGTGCTGCGATTCGAACTTGAAATAAATCGGTTGCCTCGCAAATTGGACGTATGCCTAATCAGGTATGAGTATACTTAACCTGAGTTATGCAACGACTTGATTTGAAGCGGCAGACTAAGAGTTAGAGTCCTAAACAACTTGTTTCGCGAATACCTACGATTACGACTCGATGCCAATCAACGTTTCCATCACGTCTCACTAATTTGAAAAATTTACATTACTACGCGTTACACTTTATACTAGTCTAATGGTAATGATGACGATATATCTATATTCGATATGTTATCTAATTCAGACAGTGAAAATTTCAATCATTTAAATTGCTTTTAAAAATAATGAGAATTGGTTGATTGAGTTTCAATTCAAGCTAATTGCACTTACATATACCATAAAATTATTACTATACCCATAGAATACTGTATAAACACAAATTCAATTTCTTAATGTCTAAATATCATAAAGTATGGAAATAATATATACGCTATTTGATCACAGTGTTATTTATCCAAATTCTATTTAAAGCCGTCTCAAATTATCTTGGAAGTACTTTTTAGATAATATAAAATACGAATTAAGATTAATGACAATAAAATTTGAAACAAATTTTCGAAATTGATGCACAAAGTTTTTGTATATATATATATATATATATATATACGTTAAGGTCGGAGGAATACGTTACAATTCGTATGTATGTGATTAGTCTAAGCTATTTACCGGGAGGAAAACCGGCGAAGAGGTTCGCCACCCGTTACGTTCTGTCTCCCGGAGAGGCGAAACGTGGATTGCAGAGGCCCGTCTGGCTACGTTGAATGTATGAATGAATGAATGAATGAATGAATGAATGAATGAATGAATGAATGAATGAATATACTTTATTGCACACCACAAACAAATTTACAAATAACATAACAGAGAGCAGATTACATGTACAATTTGGCGGCCTTATCGCTACATAGCGATCTCTTCCAGGCAACCAAAGGTGTAAAGGAATAAAACAGTGAGTACTAGGTAGGTGGTGCAATATAAATATACCTAATATAATATCAATACATGCAATAAAATAACATATAAGTAAATAACTAATACATTAAAAAAATATGATACACATATACATAGGTATATACATAAACATACACACACATATATACATATATATATACATATACATACATATACATACATACATATACACACATACACATATATACATACATATATCCTCAAATATATACCACTAACAATAACATAAACAAATAAATACAAAACTATATAATCACATAATTTATCCTAATGATTTTCGAACGATTGAGACAAGTAATGCTCTTTAAGAAGTCGCTTAAAGACTACAATAGTCTGAGCTTCGCGTAAATACAAAGGTAGGGCATTCCAGAACTTAATAGACTGTACAGTAAAAGATTTATTAAAGAAAGATGTATTGTGAGTTGGTACCCTTAAAATGAGTTTTCTTGAAGAGCGTAAAGGTTCCCCTGGAAGCCCAACAAAACTAAATTTCTCCTTAAGATAAGGAGGAGTAGAAGGGTGAAATAAGACACAGTACAGAATAGAAAGAATATGCATGTTCCGGCGAAATTGGATAGGTAACCACTTGAGACGTGAGCGAAATTGGGAAATGTGGTCAAATTTGCGCAATCCAAATATGAACCGAATACTAGTATTTTGAAGTCTCTCAAGCTTAGTTAGCTGGTCTTTAGCTACGTCTACATAGCTTGCGTCAGCATAGTCGAGAATCGGAAGGAGAAGAGACTGTGCGAGCATAATTTTTGTAGGAATGGGAAGAAATGATCGAAGGCGACGCAGTGAACTAAGAGCGACAAAGGTTTTCTTACTTACCTCATTCAGTTGGCGTTTCCAATTTAAGGAACTATCAAGGTAAACACCAAGATTTTTGACATTGTCAAAGTAAGGGATCACAACCCCATCGAATACAACAGGTGGTATGGAAAACCAGTCAATTCTTGAGATAAAGCTCTGACTACCAAAAATGATAGCCTGTGACTTTTTAGGATTGACATTTAGGCCATATGATTGACTCCACTCATGAATCATATTTAAGTCATTGTTTAATGTAGCGATTGCATTTGGCAAATTCTCAAGAGTTGACTGGGTGTAAATCTGGACATCATCCGCATACATGTGGTAGAGAGAAGAAATTTTATGAGTAATTGAATTAATGAAAATGGAAAAGAGTAAAGGTGACAACACGCCACCCTGCGGCACGCCTGCAGTAATATCACACCAAGATGAGTGAGTTTCATCAACATGAATACACTGCCGACGGCCACAGAGGTAACTTTGAAACCAGTCAATTACTGATGGAGATATGTTAAGGGAATACAACTGACTCAACAGTATATCGAAATCAACAGTATTGAACGCATTGCTGAAATCTAGCAAGGTCATGACTGTGAGTTGTTTATTATCCATACCCCACCGTATGTCATCGGTAACTTTAATTAAGGCAGTAGCCGTACTATGACCGGAATGTATGTGGGGCAATGAATGATAAAATGGATGAAGTATGCGATATGATGTATGATAGAGAAATAGATGTGTTATGTGTAAATGAGACGAAAAGGAAGGGGAAGGATGTCACTACACATGGCATGTATACCGCATACTGGTCTGGTGTAGACGTGATCGAGCGGGCATGCCAGGGAGTAGGTATCATCCTTTCAGAAAGAATGGGCCAATGTGTGAAAGAGTATGAATGTGTAAGCCCAAGACTGCTATGGATACGAATGAAAGTGGGCTTAAAGAAGTTGTTTGTGTTAGGGGTCTACGCCCCAGACATGTCTAAGCCCACTTATATCCGAGAGCAGTTTTGGGAAATGGTAAGGATTGTGTTAATGAAATGTAAGGGAAATGAAAACATTATTATGCTAGGAGATTTTAATGGAAGGGTTGGGGTGAGGAGGCTTAGTTATGAAAGGATATTGGGAACGTTTGGTGATGAAAGTATAAATGATAATGGTGAAAGTCTCCTCACCGTATGTATGGAAAAGAATCTTTTTATGACGAACACTTGCTTTCGCCACAAAAGGATTCACATGTATACTTGGAAAAGAGGTGACCATAGAAGTATGATAGATTTCATAATTGTGGGTGTAAGAATGAGGAGCGTAGTCGTAGATACAAGGGTTTACTGGGGTTTCAACGTAGGAACGGATCATTATTTGGTTTTATTCCAAATTAATGGTCTATTCAGGCGTTGGCGCCATCGATAATCTGTGCCACTGCGTTACAGCGTATTAGAACAAAAAGGTTACAAGATGAAGGTGAGAAAAACAAGTTCAAATGTAGACTGAAAGAAAATATAAGTGGTTTGGACGAATTATGTATGAAGGAGTTAGACTTGGAGAATGTATGGCAAAACGTAAAGAAGGGTTTAGTGGATACAGCTACCGAACTATGTAGTGTTAGTAAGAGAAAGAATGAAAGGAAAAATAATACGTTATGGTGGGATGATGAGATACGTATGGAAGTTGAAGCAAAGAAGAGAGCATGGCTAGATTTACTAGCAACAAAAGCTGGTAATTCTAGCGGTACGAATGATGATATTGAAAGAAAAAAGGCAGTCTGTAGACATCTTAATAAGAGAGTAAAAGAAGTAGTTGAAAGAAAAAAGCAAGAAAGAACGGATAAGAATGATAGAAGAATATCGGATAACAGCCTATGATGAATGCTATAAGAGACGAGAATGGCTATATTTTGAATGATGAAGTTTTGAGTTTAAAGAGATGGGAGGAATATTTTGAAAGCGTGTTTATGAGTGAGGAGACAACGTGTGTACTAAGTGAAGTAGAACCTCCGAAAGAAGAGGAAAGAGGTAGCGAGATAAGTATAGATGAAATAATGAAAGATATGAAAAGCATGAAAGCAGGTAAGGCTGTCGGATATGATAGAGTTTCACTCGAAATGCTAAGGGCTGGAGAGGAAGTCGTGGCAGGCCTGCTGCACACCTTGTTTAATTTATGCTGAGAACTGAAGCGGGTACCGGTGGACTGGTGCAAAGCCGTGATAGTCCCAGTATATAAAGGAAAAGGGTCGCAGCAGGACTGTAAAAACTACCGTGGCATCAGCCTTCTTAGCGTTGTGG
Organism: Parnassius apollo; assembly: GCA_907164705.1. Classification (NCBI taxonomy): domain Eukaryota; kingdom Metazoa; phylum Arthropoda; class Insecta; order Lepidoptera; family Papilionidae; genus Parnassius; species Parnassius apollo. Next base: position 4,153,391 of record CAJQZP010000295.1, read on the forward strand.
GAAAACTGTATGCTAAGGTACTGATTAAAAGGGTCATGAAAGAAACTGATGGAAAAATTTGGGATGTGCAAGCGGGATTTAGAAAGGGAATGGGATGTACAGATCAAGTCTTTTCCATGCGCATGATCGCGGAGAAGTTTTTGGCCAAAAACCAAAAGGTTTTTTGTGCGTTCATGGACTTGAAAAAGGCCTATGACAGAGTGGATAGGGAGGTGCTATGGCAAACACTGAACTCATTTGGGTTGGCTTGATACAGGCATTGGAGTCTCTTTATAGGGACTCTAGTGCTTGTGTTAGGATCAACGGGGTCTACTCGGACTGGTTTGACATCCATAAAGGTGTCAGACAGGGCTGTGTGGCTTCCCCGTGGCTGTTCAACCTATTTATGGACAGTTGTTTGCAAAATTTGAAAGTTGAAGAATGCGAATTAAGAATGGGTGAGTTAACCTTCAAATGCCTTTTGTACGCCGATGATCAAGTTATCCTTGTGTCGTCGGCAGCCAAGTTGCAAATGATCGTTACATTAATGAACAGATCATTAAAAGAAAGGGGTATGAAAATGAACGCAAGTAAGACGAAGTTTATGGTTTTTGAAAGAGAAGAAAGTAAAACGATTTGTGAAATAAGAATAGAAGGGGAGTTGATCGAGCAAGTAGGTGAGTTTGTATATTTGGGCTGCGTATTTAGCAGGGATGGGAGATATGATAAGGATATAGAACGAAGAGTGAATGCGGGAAATAGAGTAAATGGGGCCCTGCACTCTATTGTGAAGAGTCAAAATGTGTTAAAAAAGGCACGTATGGCAATTCACAATGTTGTGTTGGTCCCCACTTTAACGCATAGTAGTGAAAATTGGGTGTGGCAAAAGAAGCACGAGATTAGAATCAACGCAGTAGAAATGCGGTCGTTAAGGAGTATGTTAGGGCTGAATCTGAACGACAGGGTAAGAAATTGTGTAATAAGAGAAGATTGTGGTTTGCAAGATGATGTTGTGACCAGGATTAAGAGAGGAATGCTTCGGTGGTTTGGTCATGTGGAAAGAATGAATGAGGAAAGAGTGACAAAGAAAATTTATGTTGCAGAAGTGAATGGCAGAGTCGGAAAGGGACATCCTAGGCGAAAATTTATCGACCAAATTGGCTATTTATTGAAAACGGGCCAAATTAGGAGTACCCTTAACCGACGAGCATGTGTGTGTAGGTGTATGGATGTGAAGGAGGCGAGAGAGATGTGTCAGGATCGTGCCAAATGGAAGTCTGTAGTATCTGCCTACCCCTCTGGGTGACAGGCGTGAGTGTTTATGTTTATGTATATATATATATATATATATATATTTTCCTTTTATATATAAGGTACACGTGAGGGTATTATGGTTACCTTAAGCTTTGTCGCCCTATAAAACCAAAACTAGGAGGAAAACAGAGACAAAAACACAAAATCGTATTAAATAAAACTATTATTTACGGATTTTTTCGCGTTTAATTACAACTTTAATTTATTTTTATTATCCCGACGTTTTGGGTGCTTTACAGCACCCATGGTCAGGGGGGGGGCTGAGATGTATGACGTTCCAATGTCATAGTTAGTCCGTTAACTAATATATTAAGAAAAAAAATTGTAAACAAGCTTTGGCAACAATTAGGAACACTTCGAAAAATCAAATTAAAAGAAACTAATACTACTATATTATCAACTGTCAAAATGGCGTTGAATATATGCATTTTTCGATCATGTTTGTCTCACCCACCAACTAGTTGCCTTCAATCATTCAAATGTGGGAAATTTTATTTTTAGGTAATACATATATAGGTAGTACAGTCATTTATTAATAAAAGTTTCTACTACCCATTTGTTTCAACCTTGTCTAATTATTCATTACAAATAATGCTTCTGGAACATTGGTAACATTTAAAAGCAATCTATTTAATGGAAACACATTTCAAATTCTAATTTCGTTACATCATCATTCTCTAGACCATTTCCCATTATCTGGGGTCGGCGCAGTAAATCTTCTTGTTCCATTCCTCTCTATCAGCCGTCATTTCCATACTTACTCCTTTCATGCTCATATCACTCTTCACACAATCGATCCATCTTTTATTTGGCCTTCCTCTGCCCGTGTGTCCCTCCACATTCATATTCAACACTCGTTTTGTGACATGACTTTCATCCCTCCGCATCACATGCCCAAACCATGCCAATCTGCTTCCTCTCACCTTTTCTACCACTGGCGCTACTTTCAGGCTTCCTCTTATATACTCATTCCTTATCTTATCCATCCTTGTCACACCACACATCCATCGTAACATTCTCATTTCATTCGCATGCAGTCTATTTTCATCCTTCTTCTTGACTTCGTTACATATACACCAATTCCTCCAAAGCCTACTACGCAAGCACCTACTACATACCGAATCATCAAACAATGGAAACAGTAACGAGATATCAAAATATACCAAAATATTTAATTTATTTCTTTGCCTTCCTACATCTGGGATTTGGTTTAGATTTTGGGTTCATTCAAATATTGCCAAAGAAATATCAAAATTACTTGAAACCTTTAATATTATTGGTTACCCTTTTTATGCTTATCATAACTACCGCGCCTTTGTGGAAATTTGAAATATCAAGATTCGGGTACTACCTTTATGTGGTACAATATATTACAAACGTATTATTATTATTAATGTGCGAATACAATGTTTTCGAATTTTTAATCAAAATTACTTCAATAAAACAAACAAAACAATTAAACAAATTAAGCAGATTAGAAAAAGTTGCCATTTCTTATGCACTTGGTACAATATGTATGAATTTAACTATAATCGTTATTACCCGCAGCGCAGTTGGATTTCAAATTTCTCGATATTTTGTTGTGGATGTACTAGTATATTTTCCAACATTTTCTGTTGATATCATTCCTGTTATACAAATAATTTTACTACGTTATATTTACGTATATTTGATGAATTTCAAAGAAATTTTAATATTGATGAAAATAAATATAGCAGAACTTCAAGCAATGTACACCAAGATTTGCGATTGTTGGGACAAAATCAAACATTTTGTTCGCGACGGCCTAACAACGTTAAGAAACGAAGTGATAAAGAATATTGTTTTATGTATTAAAAATGAAATTACCAAGAAAACTGAGTGAAAACGTGTATTAATATAGTTATTTAGCATATTTATAACTCTCAATATGTTTGTATAGAATGTCGTTTTGATAACAAGTAATATAAACAACTTTTATTATATACCAAAAAATCGACCAATCACAGCGCGTCTTATCGTGGAACTCTCTAGAAGTTTTTTAATTAACTGCGTAATAGTTTATACCAAAAATAATGAAAATAATTTTATGTTCTAAAAGAGTTATAAATATGACATTGAATTAGCATATGGCTTATAGATTAAGAAAGTATAGGAATATTTTTGTATAATTAAACGCATTTCGTATTTATAGAAAAATTAAAGAATTAAAATGCCCAAATATTATGAAAATTTGGGACATTTCGTTTAATAACTTTTTACAATGTTAATGTTTTTAATAACCTTTATGATATACTAATAAAGTACCAGACTACCGATTTAATGATGTATAGCATGTTAGTGTAGCAATTAGTATTGTATAGAAAATATTGCAATGTATGCCATTTGTATAGTGAAAAGTTTATGCAATAAAGAGGCAAATGGAAAATGGCAAGCGGCTCACTGCAAAGTATTGCTCAAGTCTACCTTAGGGGCTCGGGGCCCAGTATCAGTAGTAGTGTGAAGAACTACCAGTGACAAGTGAAGTGAAGTGAGTGGTATCCGGTGGTAGCTGAAGTGACTAGTAGCAGTATATAGTGAATAGTGAAAGTGTTAGCTAGCCGAAAAAGGTCGTAACTGACATTCGCAGTTACATAGTGAAAGTGTTACCTAGCCTAAAAAAGGTCGTAACTGACATTCGCAGTTACACATAGTGAAAGTGTTAGCTATCCGAAAAAGGTCGTAACTGACATTCGCAGTTACACATAGTGAAAGTGTTAGCTATCCGAAAAAGGTCGTAACTGACATTCGCAGTTACACATAGTGAAAGTGTTAGCAAGCCTAAAAAGGTCGTAACTGATATTCGCAGTTACATATAGTGAAAGTGTTAGCTAGCCTAAAAAAGGTCGTAACTGATATTCGCAGTTACATATAGTGAAAGTGGTAACTGATATCCGCAGTTACACAAGTGATAAAATCAACTAGTTTAGTTGATAATAGCTGCTAGTCAGTAGTGTTAGAAAACCAGCTACTACCAATAGATATTTGATACCACCGTACAATTTAAAGAAATCTTTTGAAATATACAGTGACCAACCAATAGTGAACAACCGTAGTTCAACAACCGTGATATCCGTGTAATCAATCAGTCGAACCGCTGGCCACTACCTTGCTATTTGTATTTGTTAATCGTGCATTTTGATTTTAACTACAGTCCACAATAATTCAGCGGCACCAACAAAGACGGCGGTGAGAGTACCCACCGGAACCTATAGGTGTAGGACGTGAGCGACTCGCGAAGTATCTTCGACAACATTTACTCCGGAGAGTTTCGCCCGTCCGGCACATTCGTTGGTCCTTCGAGCCGGATCTATCCGTTTGTATTTCGGAACCGGGTAAATAGTCACCACCGTATTAAAACCGCAGAATTTTCAGATTCAAGATGCCGATCACCCGTTCGCAAGGAAGGGCAGCCAAGGCGTGGACCGTCGGTCTGGAAGGAGGTTCGTCGGCCAGTAACGCCGCCGTCCACCACCAGATGCCACCACGCTCGCCGTCAACGGTAGAGGGCGCTGAGGCGCCATGCTGCCCCCCGAGGAGGGGGATACCCCTGACCGCGCCGTCCACTACGGCCCGCACAACGAAGCAGAGGGAACATCTAGAAGGCAACGAAGACTTTAGCCGTGCATCATCGCCACCAGCCCGGGAAGACACCCACACCGAAGAGCCACCGAGGGGCCACACCGATTGCAGTACTAAGTCAAAGAAGACTGTTCGGCCCAATAGAAGGATTTTGAAGGCTCGTGAAGAAGTATTGAAGATCAAACTAGAACTTGCGCAGATCTCCTTACAGATGGCTGAAGAAGAAGACGAATCAGACGACTATGATGAAGATGGTCACTCCAAAAGTGAGTACGTTCGATCTTGGCTCGAAAACTCTGTAGCCAAACAAAATTCAAATCAAGGCGCAATCACCGGAGGGAAGGCACCATTTAATAAAACCGTCACAAAGCCGACCCCGGACGTTGTCGACCTCAGTGAGCCCCAAAAGGAGCTCACGAACCAGGATTCCTATCCAGAAGATGCACAAAAGCATCCCATGCCACAGAAGCTCAGCCAGGAACCCACCGTTGATGAAGACAGGGGGCTCCCTACCTATTGTATCAGAGCTCACAAACCAGGATTCCTATCCAGAAGATGTACAAAAGGATCCCAATCCAAAGAAACCTAGCCAGGAACCTGTCATAAGTGAAGACAGGGGGCTCCGTCCGTTTATATCGGAGCTCACATCCGCTATAGCCGCGCTCGCTGACAAACCAAAGTTAGAGAGTGCGCCACTATCGTCGCATACTTTCGCAGCGTCGAAAGCTATAATGACACTGCCAAGCTTTAGCGGAGCACATACCGAGTGGCTTTCATTCCGTGCCATTTACGAAACAACCCGAGGCTACTTCAATGATATTGAAAACACTGCTAGACTAAGACGAAGTCTACAAGGAAGAGCCTTGGAAACAGTCAGTTCAGAACTCATCGGGCATGCTAAGCCAGATGAGATTATGCGAGAACTGGAGCTACAATTTGGGCGTCCAGATTCAATCGCGCAAGCAGAAACCGAGAAGTTACGAGGATTAGCACGCTGTACAGAAGCGCCCAGAGACATCTGCACATTCGCGAGCAAAGTGAGGGGGAAGCGTCGTCACTCTTAGAGCCCTAAAGCGAGATCATTACCTCGTCAACGCAGAGCTGCTACGACACCTCACCGACAAACTGCCAAACTCTATACGTGCCCAGTGGTATAGAATATACACTGAAAAATACGACTCTAGACCAGACCTCGGCTGCTTCAGCGAGTTTATTACCGAGCAAGCTCGCTTCTGCAGTGCATTTGCGCCTCCAGAAATTATAAACGAAGCACAAAGCAATCGTTCAGTACATAGAGCACACGCGGCTACTACTAAGCCGTCTCCGAAATGCAGAGTGTGCGAAAAGGAGGGTCACTACGGATCTGAATGTAAAAAAATTTAAAGAAGCAAATATCAACAAAAGATGGGAACTCGCAAAGCAAAATAATTTATGTTTCCGCTGTTTATGTTATCGAAATCAGACACACAAATGTAAAACCAATAAGTGCGGAATAAAAGGATGCACCGCGACACACAATCGACTTCTCCATAATAATACAAAGGAAAAGACTGAGGTCAAACAAAAAGAACCTCAAGAAACTGTAGCTAACTCATTCGCTGTGTCAAAGCATCAAGCCTATTTAAAAATAATTCCAGTGCGAGTAATTGGACCGGCGGGAGCTGTAAATACACATGCCCTGCTGGATGATGGGTCAACAGTTTCACTAATGGATGAAGAGATCGCCAAACAAATTGGAGCTACAGGGCGGTTGGACCCGTTTAAGATCACCGCTATCCGGGAACACTACCCTCGATTCACCGGAATCCCGAAGAATCAAAGTATCGCTGAAGAGTCTCCACAGCAAAAGGGTGCCATTCAGAGCACGCACGGTTGAAAGCCTAAACTTGGGGCCACAGACTGTGCGTGCAGTAGACATAGCCAAGTGCAAGCACTTGAAAGACCTAAAGGAGCAGCTAACATATGACTCCGGCAACCCAAGGATCCTAATAGGACAGGACAATTGGAGACTTCTGATAGCCACTCAAATCCGGAGAGGTCCGCCGCACCAACCAATTGCCTCGCTCACAGAATTAGGATGGGTGCTACACGGGGCACACACTAAAGCCCCGTATCAGCGCGTCCACGCGGCCAATGAGCTGCACAAGAGCGAGGTTACTATAGATGACCAACTCCGCGAATATTTCGCGCTGGAATCTCTCATTATCAATCCGAGAAGACCAGACTCCGACCCAGAGAAGAAAGCTGAAGATATACTAAATAGCAGCACCCGTCAGTTACAAGACGGGCACATAGAAACAGCGCTTCTCTGGAAGAAAAAGGATATCGAGATGCCTGGTAATTACGAAACAGCAATAAAACGGCTCGTCTCCATTGAAAGAAAATTAGATCGAGACGAAGATCTAAAAAAGAAAGTATGATGAACAAATGAATTCCTTAGTACAAAAAGGATACGCCGAGATAGCACCGAAAACTAGTACACCGGGAAGAACATGGTACCTACCCCATTTCGACGTCCATAACCCAATGAAGCCAGAGAAGTTTCGAATAGTACACGATGCCGCAGCCAAATCAAAGGGGGTGTCATTGAGCGACTTCCTGCTCACGGGTCCGGACCTACTGCAATCATTACCAGGGGTCATGATGCGTTTTCGCCGCCATAAAATCGCTGTCTCCGCGGATATAGCCGAAATGTTCATGCAGGTTAAAGTCAAACCTGAAGACAGAGATGCCTTAAGATATCTCTGGAGAGGGGATCGACGTAATGAAGCTCCACAGGAATATAGAATGACGTCGATCATTTTCGGTGCAGCCAGTTCACCCTGCACAGCCATATTCGCAAAAAACTGGAACGCTAAAAAACACAAAGACAAGTATCCAGAAGCCGTAGAAGCTATCATTCAAAACCACTATATGGATGACTATCTCGACAGTTTCCAGTCTCTGGAAGAGGCAATGCGAATATCGAAGGAAGTACGCGACATACACAAAAACGCGCACTTCACCTTAAGAAAATGGGTTTCCAACGCACCAGAAATTGTAAAAGAATTAGAACCTGACCATGAAGCATCTGAGTCAGTCGATCTGGGAAACAAAGGAAACGAGGAAAAGATACTCGGATTAATCTGGAAACCGGGTACCGATCAGCTGAGCTTCAACCTAACGCTCGCTCGACTTCCAATCAATTTGCTGCATGAAACATCAAGCAAGAGAGAACGTCTCATACGATGCGTGAAGACGGCACTATACACCGTCCTTCATGAGAGACATCCGCATGAGGAAGTATTAGCCACGCTGCTCTGCGAGGTGGAGTACACAGTAAATAGCAGACCATTGACTCACATCTCTGTAGACAGCAACGACGACGAATCCATCACTCCAAATCACTTCCTTTTAGGAGGATCTGCGAGACTGCCGACACCTGGAGTATTTGATGAAAAAGATATGAATAGCAAAAGACACTGGCGACGCTCCCAGATACTCGCTGACATGTTCTGGCAGCGTTGGGTCCGAGAGTATTTACCGGAACTTCAAAACCGGCGGGAGGACCATGGGCGAGGTCCCAATCTCCAGGTGGGCGATCCAGTCCTCATAGCTGACGGCCAGTTACCTCGTAACACCTGGCCACGAGGGAGGGTGGAAGCTGTTTACCCCGGTGCGGACGGACAGATCCGCACTGTGGAGGTACGCACAGCAAACGGCCTAATCAAGAGGCCAACCAGGAAACTCGTGCCGCTGCCGAAGTAGAAGCAACGTCGCTCACCGAAATGGATGCAGCGCCGCTGTGAGAAAATCGTCGCGACGCTGCACGGCGGGAGAAATGTTCGCGACGGCCTAACAACGTTAAGAAACGAAGTGATAAAGAATATTGTTTTATGTATTAAAAATGAAATTACCAAGAAAACTGAGTGAAAACGTGTATTAATATAGTTATTTAGCATATTTATAACTCTCAATATGTTTGTATAGAATGTCGTTTTGATAACAAGTAATATAAACAACTTTTATTATATACCAAAAAATCGACCAATCACAGCGCGTCTTATCGTGGAACTCTCTAGAAGTTTTTTAATTAACTGCGTAATAGTTTATACCAAAAATAATGAAAATAATTTTATGTTCTAAAAGAGTTATAAATATGACATTGAATTAGCATATGGCTTATAGATTAAGAAAGTATAGGAATATTTTTGTATAATTAAACGCATTTCGTATTTATAGAAAAATTAAAGAATTAAAATGCCCAAATATTATGAAAATTTGGGACATTTCGTTTAATAACTTTTTACAATGTTAATGTTTTTAATAACCTTTATGATATACTAATAAAGTACCAGACTACCGATTTAATGATGTATAGCATGTTAGTGTAGCAATTAGTATTGTATAGAAAATATTGCAATGTATGCCATTTGTATAGTGAAAAGTTTATGCAATAAAGAGGCAAATGGAAAATGGCAAGCGGCTCACTGCAAAGTATTGCTCAAGTCTACCTTAGGGGCTCGGGGCCCAGTATCAGTAGTAGTGTGAAGAACTACCAGTGACAAGTGAAGTGAAGTGAGTGGTATCCGGTGGTAGCTGAAGTGACTAGTAGCAGTATATAGTGAATAGTGAAAGTGTTAGCTAGCCGAAAAAGGTCGTAACTGACATTCGCAGTTACATAGTGAAAGTGTTACCTAGCCTAAAAAAGGTCGTAACTGACATTCGCAGTTACACATAGTGAAAGTGTTAGCTATCCGAAAAAGGTCGTAACTGACATTCGCAGTTACACATAGTGAAAGTGTTAGCTATCCGAAAAAGGTCGTAACTGACATTCGCAGTTACACATAGTGAAAGTGTTAGCAAGCCTAAAAAGGTCGTAACTGATATTCGCAGTTACATATAGTGAAAGTGTTAGCTAGCCTAAAAAAGGTCGTAACTGATATTCGCAGTTACATATAGTGAAAGTGGTAACTGATATCCGCAGTTACACAAGTGATAAAATCAACTAGTTTAGTTGATAATAGCTGCTAGTCAGTAGTGTTAGAAAACCAGCTACTACCAATAGATATTTGATACCACCGTACAATTTAAAGAAATCTTTTGAAATATACAGTGACCAACCAATAGTGAACAACCGTAGTTCAACAACCGTGATAAATAGTTATAAAATTTCCCGACTAATCAATCAGTCGAACCGCTGGCCACTACCTTGCTATTTGTATTTGTTAATCGTGCATTTTGATTTTAACTACAGTCCACAATAATTCAGCGGCACCAACAAAGACGGCGGTGAGAGTACCCACCGGAACCTATAGGTGTAGGACGTGAGCGACTCGCGAAGTATCTTCGACAACATTTACTCCGGAGAGTTTCGCCCGTCCGGCAAACATTTATATTTTAAATTGGTAAGTGATTTAGTTCAGTATCAAAACTTTTACAATATCATACGAAAGTATAGTTTCTTTCAGCAACGTTTATAGATAAAATTTGTTAATCTTCACAGATGATGGTCAGTGCAATCACTAATACCCCAAAACTAATGTTGATAATATGGTATTTTCTCAGAAATGCGAAAAATAATGTAAGTATCACTGTGCTGTTTTATTTACGCGTAAAATTTTAAAAACCATGATAATATCAAATTGTAGTTAAATGAGACTCGCTGCATAAAATTGATAATATCTCCATTTAGCAGTGGCAGAAGAAGCACGAAAGTAGCATAAATGCTTAAGTAATGTGGTCTGTAAGGAGTATGCTAGGGTTGAATCTGAATGACAGGGTGAGAAATTGTGTGATTAGAGAAAAATGAGGTATGCAAGATGAAGTTATGATCAGGATTAAGAAAGAAATGCTTTGGTGGCTTGGTCATGTAGAAAGAATTAATGAGAACATAACATAACATAACATAAACACTCACGCCTGTCACCCAGAGGGGTAGGCAGAGACTACGGACTTCTATTTGGCACGATCCTGACATACCTCTTTCGCCTCCTTTACATCCATATATCTACGCATACATACTCGTCGGTTAAGGGTACTTCTAACGTGGCCCATTTTCCGCAATCCACTTTTCGCCCCTCCGGGAGACAGAACGTGACGGGTGGCGAACCTCGTCGCCGGTTTTTCTCCCGGAGATTCTTCGCACCCCTGCCCCATTTAAAGGGCGCCGGGAACTCGGGGCAATTAGAATTAGTGAGAAAAGAGTGATAAAGCAAATTTATATGGCAGATGTGAACGGCAGAGTCGGGAAGGGATGCCGTAGATGAAAGTTTATCGACCAAATTGGTGATATTTTGAAAATGGGCCACATTAGAAGTACCCTTAACCGATGAGCGTGTATGCATAGATATATGGATGTAAAGGAGGCGAGGGGGGTATTTCAGGGCCGTACCAAATGGAAGTCCGTAGTCTCTGCCTACCCCTCTGGGTGACAGGCATGAGTGTTTATGTTAATGTTATGTTATCTCCATTTATATACCTGTGCACTATAGTTGGAAACTGTTTCATAGTTGCCACGTTTGGTAGGCAAGTTGGCAAGCGCAGATTTTATTTTTGTGTTCCAAGAAGACTCTGTTGCACATATCTTGGTCCTTTTTTGACCTTCTCCTTTGTTCTTTGTTGACCTTACAGCGAAATTAATCCACTTTAATATCAGGCTTGAAATAGTCAACTGATGAACATGGGCATGCCTGAATACTTAAAGCATTTACAGAAATTGTCGCGCCCTATAAGAGAGTTAGTGACCTTTATCTGACACTTCGAACCTTTGCTATATATATCTAGAATAACGAGATGATTATACAGCTTTATAAAAGAGGCAACATGATCTTTCTGAATGTTTTATTCTTGCAATACATCAATCAATCAACATCAATTCATGGACATTATTCCATTTAATTGATTCCCATACGCCGCTGATACATGGTACGTGGTATATAAGACATATATACTTTTACTTTTAGGATAATTGGTACGTCAACATTTTCCGACTGAGTATGATCCTATCAATAATTATACATGTTGTTGCCCCGGCCATTGGCATCGAAATGGTGAAGATACAAATAAAACATATAAGAATAATATTATACGAGAAGATATTTCAAATGACAGGTAAAATATTTTATTTGCTTTTACATTTTAAAGGACGCAGAATATTCTCCGCAAAATCTTCTGTCTTAAGTCCATTACGGAAAATACACTTAAAACTTACAAACTAGTGAGAAGCATCATTCAGACTTTGAGAGCATTAGCTCTACTTACTATATATTTTTATTCGTTATTAAGAAGACGCCGTTGTCCATCACCTGATTTATGTCACTTTGTCGCCTCTTACGACACCCACGGGATGATATAGTGCAGTGGATGTTCTTACACCGACACTATACGGAGGATATTATACATTGACTCGAAATTCAATATCGGAAACCATAAAGCCACTCGGACTACCAGCAGATCGAAGGGCAGTAGCTATACGCAGGCGTTCTCCTCTGTCTAAGTATAAGTCCACGCGGTCTTACGTGTACAATAAAAGTATTTGGAGCTGCACAAGTGTTTAGTTTGAGTGAGTGGGTTTTAAAAATTAAATGGCAAAGTTTTGCAATATTGATAATTCATAAGTTTGATTGTAACCAATTATATAGGGTTTTCACGGTAGTATTATGTATAGAGATTCCAAATTAAAAAGACAGGCATCGTCTACATACAGACTTCTGTGACTAAGTGATCCCAGATAATTAATATGATTGACATAGATTAAAAAGTTAAAGGGCTTAAAATGGATCCTTGAGCGATTCCGTAATTTACTAACTTTGGAGATCATTGTTTTTCACTTCTTGCTGTTGGAAAATTAGATTTAAACATGTTTTTAAACCCACTGCTATTGACACTCTGTTTCTATTTAAGAAAAATTGTGACTTACCGTGTGAAACGCTTTTTCGTCGATGTTTTTGAGTTTACTTTATCTCAAGGGAAATGTATGTATATAAAACGTGCAAGTATTTCAACTGAAAACTATGATTATTTGCAGTATACACTAAACAGGTTCAAAAAATATTTTCACTATATAAATAACTGCATTCTAATATTTTATACAACATATGCGTATTTAAACTAGGATAAGAGCTAATTATTATTACTTCCTTGAGTCACAAGAGGAAGTTGGTTACGCTTGATGTCTTTTCGCGGCTTTGCCGTCTGCCTGGACGGTGTAAAAGAATCCAACGCCTGTAATGTCACATATCGTGGGTTCTGCCCGCCCCGTGGGCGTCAGAGGCGACTATGGAAAATTTTATGGTTTCCGATTATTGGTAGTAAAACCATCTCGTTTATATCAGACGTAAAATACTCAAAAGTGTTAAAATTGCGAGACTTCTGGCAATACGATCGTCAAGCCACCTGCCAAGAACGACGATCAAAGCAAATTGTCTTCACAACGCGAGAGGCCCAGATCCAAAGAAGAAAAATAATAATTGGTCATAGTGGTATTTTGAATAATTTAATATCAATATATTCATTTAAAAAACTGATATCTTTTTAAATTCAGATAAAGATAAAGAAGTGGCCAGGGAAATGTTGCAATATATGAAAATTCGCTATATTGACGAAAAAGCTTGGAACGTAGTGCCATTGGATCTCCGTCTGCCGAAAACAATTTTAAATATTTGTGTTACATATCTTATTGTTATAATTCAGTTTACACACCTTTATGATTAAATAATCTTCACTTAAATTTTACTGTGTAATTTGCTATGTAAATAAATGCTTTTGTCTTTCGATAATATACGAGATTAAGGTATTGTGATTTATAAAGTTTTTTTTATTTTATTAAATGTTATTATAATTAAAAAAGTGATTAGAATATGTTCATTCCCTATCAGTCACTATCATTTATTACCAGTCAATCAAAACACATTGGGAAACGCGCCAATATTTACTTGCCCCCACTTTCATAAAGGAAAGGAAGCCTATGCTGACAAAAATGGGCTGTAACTTTTCGTTGATTACTAATTACAATGGTAGAGCTCTGCGTCAGCTTTTAGGTCCTTTAGGTCGGCCGGGGTGGTACCACGACTTCACAGAAAACCAGCATGCAGTAGAAACTCTGCTTCTGCGTTACGTCAGGTGACTGCAGTTAGCCTTAGGCCCAATTCCCTCTGCCCTTCAGATCAACATGGTAGCGAAATTAAATTAAATACTACCTCGGGAGGATACCAGCGCCCCTCGTGATGGAGAAGCCCTCGCTGAGCATCCACGACCAAACTACTCCACTACTCATGAGGGGGGTATAGTTTGCTCCGAGTATTCTGGAGAGGGGGGGGGCAAAATTCCAACTCAAAACAAAAACTGCTCGGGGCAAACTGAGCAACAAGACCAAGGCGACCCTTGTCATGCTATTCGTGAATTTGTACAACATCATGGGACTTCATTCGAAATTAAACATCTACTACCATCTGGAGACGTTTAAGCCGGCCTTACTCTTTCTGACCGAGACGCAGGTGTCCTCTTCGGCTGATACTTCGTATCTCTCCTACGGTCATTGTGCCTCAGGCTGGAGTTTGCGTATACATCATAGAGGACATCTGTTCTCGAAGCTTCGGCAGTCTTGTAGGTTTGGAGCTGTCTATCTACGCGTACATAACGACGAACATCTTCCCGTCTACGGGAGTCTGTTTTGACATTAGCGCTAAGGGACCTATAGAGGCTATAGGTCCCATAGCGGTAATGCCGAAACAGACCGACTCATCGACCACGTCCAAATGGCTACAAATTCCTTGCTACAGCAGATCCCATCCGCAGAGATCGTGATCCTTTGTAATTTAAACGCCCACCACGCCGAAAGGCTCGGTTCACGTTTAATCGATCATGCGGGGAGATCTGTGATGTGTGATCTGTGATGTGTGATCTGTGATCATATGACTTTACCTTAGCGTATGGTCATACATAGCTGGTTGTTTCGCCTACGCGGATTCCAGCTATGGAGAATCATGCACCTTTCCTATCAGATCTTTCATCCGGACGGATATCAAGTTTCTGTCGACGCCCCTCTTGGCTTCCTGGACCAGTCTATTCCGGAGTGTGGTGTTACTCACGCTAACATCGCAGTTGCATTCTGCAGGTTGCCGCAGTGTTTGGCACTATAGGTCTGCTGATTGGGATAAGATACGGTCTTTTTTGCATCCAGCCTTTGGTGGCAGTGTTTTCTTATCGCCGGACGATTCCAGCGTTGTTGCTGTCAATTTTGTCGCTGATGTGGTACTTCGGGGTATTGAACTATTTATTCCATCTTTTGTGGTGCCTATCGGATGCAGATCCCAGCCATGGTTTGGTCGCTCCTGTATAATAGCATCAAGATGTAAGCAGTAGTACTACCAGGCCCGGGCTGACGCATCAACGTCTCGGGATGTAAACAGCGCTGTTAAAGATAAATATAATTCCACTTCCAGGTCCTACAAAAGGTCAGAGCCGGCAAGGTCAGAGCACATCGGCAGAAGTGGCGAGAAGTTAGTCGCAGTTCCGTGCAGTGTAGTGCATTCTGGTCTCTTGCCAGCCCGGAACTTGTCTTCTCTGTACAGAGAAGACGACTCAATGGCCAACATCGCAAAGGAGAAAGCCGATCTGATAGGCTCTTTCTTTGCGTCCAACTCGATTTTAGATGACATACCGCTGACCACCCTGCGGTGTGAGTTCTTTCTCCATGCCAGATGTGCGTTTTACGCAGCACTCGGCTTGCAAGCCACTCCTCTCCCTGGACGTCAACAAGTCGAGTGAGCCTGATGGTGTCCCTCTCATTGTGCTGAAGACGTGTGCACCGGAGGTAGTTTTAACGCGTCTTTTCCGGTACTCCTACTCCCAAGGCGTAGTACCAAATTCATGGAAGACAGATAAGCAATTCATAAGACAGACAAATAATAAAAAAGCGAACGCTCAGACCTGTTCAACTACAGGCCAATCGCCATCACCTCCTTGTTCTCCAAAATAATGGAAACCATTATAAACTGCCAGCTTATGATTTACCTTGAGGTAATACAGTTTTCGTCGGAATCAGTTAGCTAGTGATCTCCTGGTCTACCTGACTTATAGATGAGCGGAGGCAATGGGGAGGCATTGGGTGTCCATTCGGGCGTAGAAAAGACCTTTGAACATGTTTTGCACAAAGCGCTTCTTTCGAAGCTCCCTTTTTATGAGCTTCACAAGAAATTGTGCAATTGGATCAGCAGTTTCCTTGCTGATTGGACCATTAAAGTCGTAGTAAACAGTGCATGCTCTGATTACAAGACTATTAATGCTGGTGCTCCACAAGACTGCGTGCTACCAACAACGCTGTTTCTTCTGCAAATCAATGATATATTGCAAACTGGTAACTTGGTAACTTTATACGTGGTAGAGCCACGCTGCAGCTATTGTGGTTGTAGCATGAATGTGTCGGCTCGACCGGGGTAGGATCACGCTTTCACAGAATACCAGCATAGAACAGCAGCTTAATGCTACTATGTTTCGTATGGTGAGTGTAGAGAACCGGAGACCTGTTTTACTGAAATCAAGGCATTCCATCTTAGTCCTTAAGGGTGACAACGCATCTGCATTTTGATTCTTAATTGAGGTTAAATGTAGATGCTTATCGGCCACAGCATCCACTTATCATAAGTTGGACTGTGTACCCGTTTGTCACCCTTATCCTATAAAAAAACTGGTAACATTCACTGCTATGGGGACGACAGTCAAGCCACTTATAAGCTAGCAATAGATTTAGCATTGACCTCGAGTCAGTACTATTTGAAGATATACTAATGCTTTTGGACAATCACTTTACGCCCAAAAGATGTGGATTCGGCGAGAGGTACAAGTTTTACTCTGCAGTGCAAAAAGAGGGGAGAGCTATACATAATGGGCTGCTAGACAGCGTGAGATGACAGCACAATGTGGATTCCTAAACGTGGAGGAAGCATTTAGGGGCCATTTGCGATTTGGGAATACTACCGGGAGCGGAGCGTGAAAAGTTGTTCGCTCAGGATCCATAAGATGTGACCCTGTGAAAAAAAAGCAGTGGAGTTAGCGGAGAGCATGTGGAGTAGGCGCGCTGCAGCAGTGGTGCCTTCGGGGGCGCTGCCGGCACACCTTTCGGGGCCGCTCCGAGTCGAGCAGCTGTTCAAGATTAACTCCAAAAACGGTGCTAGTGATACAGTGGCGTGTATTGTCTGTGGCTTCAAAAGTCATACACAGTGTCGATTTGCCAACTATTAATGGAAAAAGTACAGCGTAAAAAAACATCTGCATCATATGTGTATAAAAAAATATAAACGGCGGGCGTGTTGATGATAACAGTGATGACGGTGAGTTTTATAACATTCGATTCAATTTAGGGGAGAGCCAATGACTGTGTTAGTTAAAGTTAGAGAAGTACCGATGAAACTTCATATTGATAGCCGGTCGGCTGTCACTGCGATTTTTGAACAAACTTATTAAAAGTACCTTAAGTGCCATTGCCACAAGCCAATAAGCGATTACTAACGTATACTGGCAACAATATCCACTGTATAAGTATCGCGCGACTACCATTTACTTATACAAATAAAACTAATATATTAAATGTATATATTATTCGCGACGGCGGCCCACCACCCTTATTCTTTGCAATAATTCGTTAAACCTCATTGAAAAGTTACAAGCCCATTAGTGTTTTTCTAAGATAAAACTAAATATGAAGAAAGATGCAAAACCCATATTTTTTAAGCCGCGTCTTGTAACTTTTGCACTAATAGACGAGATAGATAAGGAGTTAGAACGATTAATACGCGTGGGCATCTTGAAACCGGTCGCGTACTCCGATTATGCGTCACCCGTTATGCCGGTGTTAAAGCGTGACGGTTCGATTCGGCTGACGCAGAACGCAAATCACTCGGTAACTATAAATAAACAATTATTGGTTAATCAGTATCCATTGCCATTGCAGTATATAGCTCGAAGTTTTTTAGAAAATTACACGGGGGGTAGCAGTTTTGTAAGCTAGATCTTTCTCAAGGATATGCACAGTGTGTTTAAGATTAAGAGTCACAAAAACTCACTTGCATTAATACTCATAAAGGATTATTTAATTCAAGATATACTCGTAGGTAGACTTAAGATATACCAGATTAGTTTTCGGTTTAGCTCCAGCCCCCGCTAGTTTTCAGCGCGTAATGTAATGTGTAACTTTCGAGGTTGAAAGGAGTGTTGTGCTTGCTAGACGATGTTTTGGTAACAGAATTTTACTAGATCGGAACATTTAAATACAATTAAATAAAATGGTTACACAATATTCTACAACGGCTGCAAGATGCAGGATAATTATTCTCCAAATCACGAAATGCTACTTTTTTAAAGATATGGTTGCATATTTAGGTTACGTGAGTGATAAAAACGAGTTATGAAAATCCCTTCATAAAGTAAACGTAATCTAAAATGCGCAGGTCTCAAAAAACTTCCTCATCATTTAATCATCATCATGAATCATTTCTTGTTCTCGTTAATTATTGCAAGAATTTTGTACCCGATGCATCTTCAATTCCTGGTCCTCTTTGTAATTTATTAAGAAAAAATTGTAAGTGGCAGTGGAAAGCTGAACACAGCAATGCATTTAATACGATTAAAAATATTCTCGTTTCTGATCAAGTTCTAGCTCATTTTAACACCAATGCAAATTATTTTAAACGGTTGACGCTTCATCGAACTTATTAGGCGCAATATTGTCTCAAATCGGTAACTATGAAGTGGAGGGTCCGGTATCGTTCGCGTCGCGCTCTTAAAATACAGCCGAACGAAGATATTCGCAAATACAACAATTAACAAAATTAAATAGAGGCGACACTGCATTCAGCTACTCTGTTCCCCTCAACTGCGGTGCATACACCGCATTTTAATCAGTCACTCGCTAGGCGCTTAGAGAGTTGTCACGTGTTTTGTTGATTTAAAAAAAATCTCTTGATAAAAATATGTTGTCGTGTGTACTTAAATATTGCACAAATAATTCGAGAAATGTCAGTAAAAACCAAGGAATGACTTTTCATCGGTTAATAAGATACTTAATCAATAAAAAAGTATTATAGATTAATTATAAAACAAATTATTTCTAAGACGCCATCTCGTGTCATGGAATATAGATTATGAAGTTAATATGTTCAGATGCGACATTTTTGTGGGTACTTAAGTATAGGACGAATATATTATTATACACATTTTTTGTAGAAACATGTATAAGTTATTATAATTAGGCTAAATTTTTAATGTTTACATCTGCTTATTATTCTTTTATTTTATTTTTAGGTTTCCACATTATGTTTTGACATTAAAGTCAAGGTGGAATAAATTCATCCATTTTTAACTATCGCGTGCCCAGCATTTATGAACAACTCTTATTCTAATTTAAATAAATATATTTGTAATTTAAATGTTATGTTAATAAGTTTTGATAAACATGCATTTAGTATGTTTTTTTTATATTTGACATAGATACCTTTTAAAATATTCAGATAAAAATATCATTAAAATATAATTGTGATGTAATATTATATTAAATAAGCAAATATAATGTACAAAATAAATGACAAAATTTAAATATTGTTATCGATATAATTTACCTATTTAACAATACAATCTACTATTACTTACGGATCATTCTACCTATGTTTATTCTATTATAAAAAACCAACCGCGCCAACACAGAGTAGCGCACATTTTTTGTTTGAGATAGCTGTTGTAGTACGTAAGTACTTAATACTTCAATGATTAAAAGACGGAAGCAACAGCATATAATATATTTACGAATACGTCGCTTTCACCAATACCGTTACGGAAGATCTGTTCCGTTAATACTTCGAACATACCAACCATAATAACTATTTTCGGGTCTTATCGGGGTTTACCAGAGGTATCGGATTGCAGCATTATGCAAATTTTTTTAAGCACATATAATTTCAAAATTGAATACTTTCGTAGTGCCAATTACCTATATTTGCCTAAAAAAGTCATGTCTTAACTTTATAAATCATATTTAGGTATTGTGAAGTGTAAAGCTGAAGCAAGGAGTAGGATTTGGTTCCTGGTTTAGATAAAGCTATTCAAGAGATAATCGGTAGTTTTGTGGTATGGTACGTACACAACTCCGACCACCACCGGTACGGACGCCGCTCGCTGTGTGGCCACACTCATCTGAACCGTTTTATAGGATACACATTGATTTTTTTGGTCCCACTTATAAACAAGTATAGTTTCGGATGGCAGGGATACGTCCAGTGCCCGCAGTCGCCCTGGGACAATCTCCCACTTGATGACGTACGTTCCTTGCTTAGTGCTGGTGACGCACGTCCCATGCACCCCTGAATTCGTATGTATAATACGACCCCACTGGGACCTCGAGAGAGAGAGAGATAGACGATCAGCCGGGAGGAGGCAATTAAAACATTTTTTTCCTAGGTAGCTTCTTGTTCCTTAGGTTTCGGCTTCCTTTTTCCTTGTTGTTGTAGCCTCTTCGACGGCTGTGCTGCGACTGCGATTTGAGCTATTATCTAGATGTTAGTGCTGTTAGTCTATGCGACTCTTACAGCTTTATCTGTCTCAGGGCTCGCGGCCTGCAAGGCCGCGAGCTGATTAAAAAAGGGAAAGGCAATGAGGTGAGGATGATGATGAAATGGTTTACGATTTGATATTGTTACCAATCACCATGTCGCCTTTTTAGGTGTTTTTCTTTAAGCTATCTAACCGCAGTCCGAGAGGGACCCCCGTCTCTGACTGCTCAGCTCGTGTCGGTCGAAGGTCTGGGCGGTGAGAACCGTCCAGGAACCTGGGTGTATGGTGTGTACGCGGTGTGAGCTGGAACGCGCCGTGCCCGTCTGCGGGTGCGACGCGTCCCATTCGTTGTCCTATTAGTGTTTGTCCCATTTAGTGTGGGTGTAGTCTCGTTGTGTGATGTGCCTGCGACGTTTGGGTCGTCTGGATAGAGTGGTTGAGGTGGTTCTATTAACACATTTCGCGGTCTACGGAGATAGGGCGCGACGTTTGTTATCGGAACGTAGTTAGCTGCGTTTGTCACTAGCGTGTTAGGGTGGGTTTCTACTTTATCGAAGTAGCGCTGGGACATCTCCTTAAAATATTCGGAGATAGATGGTAATTCACAAGCATTGTGTAAATCAGAGTTCCATTGATACCACCGTGCACCGGTGGTTTTTCGGATGAAAAAGTTTTGTACTCTTCGGAGTTTTAAAATATGGGTCTTATATGTGTGGGCGAAAGCTACACTTGCATTGGACATAACTGGTCTATTGCAGGTTTTGTACAGCCGGAGTTTGTGTCTTAGCGACAGCTTACTCTTTCTGTTAACGAGCGGGTGTGGACGGCCAATTACTGACTTGGCTCTGTTGCGTACTACACTTATGTGCGTCGCGTGCGTGCGATTCGGTATAATGACGGAGACGCTTATGAATAATGCGCTCGTATAGTTTGCCCAATGTGTTGAGCAGGCTAATTGGTCTGTAGCTAGAGGGACGATTACGTGGTTTACCCGGTTTTGGGATCCCTATTACGTCTGCTTCTTTCCAGATGTCCGGGAAGGAACAGTTCGTGAGAAAGGTGTTATATATTCCTACAAGGAGGCAAATAAGTGGCGTCGAAAGGGATTTGATCACCTTGTTGCTGATGCCGTCTGGCCCAGGGGCTGATCTATTTTTAAGACTTTTGATGGTTTCAGTGACTTCATCTACTGTCACAGGATCGAGTGGTTCACCCGCTGGTGGCAGCGCAGACCTACGTTCTACTTCCGTTTTTACCTCTAATAGGTGAGCGGGATCTATTGGTGCGGTGGATGGCGTGCACTGGTACTCTGGACTGTCGGCTAGGCATTCGGCTTTTTCGAGATCGTCTAGGGCGAGATCGGGGTGGTACAGCCTCACGAGACGTGGCATCGGTGAGGATTTGTCGACTTTAAGAGCTCTCGTTATGTTCCAGAAGGCGTCTTGTGATGGTTCGATATCTTCTAAGAGGTTATCCCAGCTATCGTTTCTAAATTCGGCTACTCGTTGTTTAATCTCGTTTTGTAGAGAACGTACCTGAAGAATATTGGTTTCCGTGCGGTAGCGGTCGTAAGTTTTAAGCGCGGAATTCTTCGCTCTAATCAGCCGTCGAACATCCGCCGGAAGTTTCGTGTATTGATCGCTCCACACACGAAGCTTACGGGAGCAATCTTCGACCGCTGATGCAAGGTGAGTCGAAAGGGCGCTAATTGCCCTATCGGCCTCCTCCAGCGAGTTTATCTTGTCAGGTATAGTGTCCAAATTCTGGGAGTTCGTAGACTTAAGTTTGACCTCAAGTTTACGCCAGTCGACAATAGTTTTGGTCTGAGGGACCTCACCTGCCGGCCGGCCCAGTTATAAAACGACCGGCCTGTGGTCTGAGACTAGCTCGATAGTAGTCTCAATCGAATTAATAATAAATCGGATGTCTTTTAGCAGTGCTATATCAAGGACGTCCGGATGTTGGTTGTTTGAAAAAGGATAGCGTGTTGGACTCTCGGGAGCGATAACATCGAAGTTAAGTCTCTCCGTGAGGTCTCTTAGAATAATTCCGTTAGGATTGTTAACGTTAGAATTCCAGCTAACGTGTTTACTATTTAGGTCTCCTGCGATTAATACGCTAGGGCCTAGGTTTAATAGAGCCGATATGTCGGAATCTAATATACTTTTTAAGGGAGACAGGTATGCTGATGCAATTATTATTGGCGGATGGCCCGTAAGTGCTATCCTACAGACCGACGCTTCTAAGTTAGTAAGCGGCGGAGTATTTATCGGTACACATTGCAAGGACTTTTTGTAGTAGATCAAGGTGCCGCCTTTAGGTCCGGTCAGCCTATCATTTCTTACTAGGGTATAATTGGCTATTTTGGGATCGCTCAAACTAGGTTTGAAGAAGGTCTCTTGCACTAGCATGATGTCGATATCAAGGTTGCGTAAAAAATATATGATCTCTTCCTTTTGATCTCTGATACCGTTTGCATTAAAGTACGCGACAGTCAGATACCTAGGCTTGGTTCTACCGCTATTTACTTCCATTTTGGTTATTAAAAAGAAAGAGTTGCTTAGGCGCACTGGAACGAACCTATCGCTTTGATAAGACTAATATGCTCAATGGTGGCATTGACCCTATCTTGGATAGACTTAGCTTCGCGAAGTTTGCGGGCTAGGATTGTGACTTCGGCCACATTAATGTTGTTGGCGAAGTTGAACACTAACGAACGGTCAGTGTCGATGTTTGACGGTGCCTGAGGGGCGGGTTTGGGTTTCTGGGCCTGGTGAGGAGGTAACAACTTACTGGCCGTGAGGCGGCCGCGCTGACTATCGCCGGGGGCTTAACCCATGCGTTGGGCTTAGGTGCTGAAGGCACCGGAAGGCTTGGGCCTTGCCCGGAAGTCCCTTTAACGGGGGCGGGCTTGGCTGTTACCTGAGCGGGGGCGGGCTTGGCTGTTACCTGATCGGGCGCGGGTTGCGGCACCGAGGTTGGTGCGACCGATGGGGCAGAATGCCGTGGGCGCGACCTACTGGAGTTGCCCGCTCGTCCGCGTCGGATTGCTCTTCCATCCTGCTTCCTACGCGGCGCTTTGGAACACCCGCAATAGCTCGCAGGGTGTCCCTCTTCACCGCACATAACACAGCTCGGAGGACCCTCCACCTCCCATGGCCCCACCAACCTCACGGTTATACGGGCCGAATCTCGAGAGATGCACGCGGTACTTGCTCTGGGCTCTTTCCCGCGTGCACTTTCTTTACTCTACAAGTTATTTAATCTGTTCCTGTTTCTTGTATTCCACTCTCCCCTTCTGGGCTGGACGAACAAACCACGCCTTCGGTTCCGGGCAGAACGCTCCTTTGCCTCTCCATGGCTGTTCTTCTAGCATGCCATCCATGCGCAAACTCCCGCAGCCGGCCAAAGCTGTCTTTTCCGTCCGCGAGGTCCAGGTAGTAAACCGGACCCACACTTCTGCTTACTATTCCGTCCATCATCTTATATCTCAGGTCGTCATACAACGCACACTCCCATAGCACGTGATGCCTATCCTCATAGGCAGCACCGCAATCACACATACCCGATTCAACCAGTTTCATGTCATACAGTCTCTTCCGAAAACATCCGTGCCCACTGAGCATCTGCGAGACTTGATAGTCCGGCACAATCCAACTTGCGTTGAATCGCGCCGACACGTCCGGGAAGAAACAGAAAAGTTCCCTTCCATTCGTCTCTTTTTCCCATCTCTCTTGCCATACGTTCATAACATCCGCCCAAATCTCGCGCTTACGCCTGCTCAACTCCCCATTTTCTGCTTCCGCACGCGCGACATCAATCTTACCAGCACGCGTCACCTCCAGGTCAGCCGGAAGGACGCCGCCAAGTACCGGAAGTGCCGCAGTGCTGATCGTCCTGTAGCTCTTAGTCAACAAAACGAGTGAAGACCTTTGTGATCTGAGCAATGACGTGCGCACCGTATAATTCCTTACCCGATTTACCCATACTGCCGCTGCATAAATTACTATAGGAACATATGTTCCATTGTACAAAACACGAAGAGTCGGGTAACGAATGCCCCAGGAGGACGCCGACACCCGCGACATTTTCCCGAAGCATCTCCCGGCCCTATCTCCCATGTCCTTCGCATGCTTAATAAAGGACAGACTATTTATTGTCTAGCGTAACGCCCAATACTTTAGTCGACTCTACGCTTTTTATTGAGTTGCTTCCCATCCTGATTACAGGTGGTCGCTAGAACCTGCCCTTGAGGGTCATTGTGCATGACTTTGTGGAGTAAAGAAGAGACGATTCCTTTCCCCCCATGAATCAACCAGCTCCAGTACAGACTTGGCCGTATTCTCTATGTCAGCCCTAGAGTTCGCCTCAATTAAGAGCGTTACATCGTCTGCATACGCTATCATCTTCGCATTAGTAGGAAATGGCAGCCTCAACAGATCATCCAGCAGTAAATTCCATAGGGTCGGTCCTAAAACCAATCCTTGCGGACAGCCCATAGTCGAGCGTTTCCATTCAACGCATTCGCCGACAAAGATACCCACCCGTCTGTTGGTGAAATAATCTACCAACATACGATAGATGTTGGGTGAGATCCCTCCCTGTTTGGCCTTCAAAAGTATCATCGGCCACCATGCATTGTCGAAGGCCCCGGATATATCTAAAAAGACGGCCTGTACATACTTGCGCTGCGACTCGCTCGCAGTACGAAGCACGTCTTGCAGCGCTGTAACAGTGGACCGGCCTGGCGAAAACCCATGCTGGTAGTCAGATATACCCCTCATTAGACTCGGGGCACACCTAAGCAGAATTCGCTCCAATATTTTTCCAAAAATGGGAAGGAGCGTAATCGGGCGATACGCCTTGGGGTCCGTCAATGACCTGCCGTTACCTTTCGGAATCACTATCAACCGTCCGTTCTTCCATACGTCCGGGAAAACTCCCTCTTCCACACATTTGCGATACACCCAGTGAAATTCCCTGGGTGTGGCCCTCTATACATTCTTTAACACTTTTGCGCTAATCCCGTCCAGTCCCAGAGCAGTGTTAGGCAACGCCCTGACTATGGCCCCCAAACACTCAATGGTTGGGGGAACGGCAACTGCTCGGCCATAAGGCGGCCATAAGCCGAACACGCCCCTCGTATTCTGTGTCCTTGGACGCATCGTCGTCTGGGCACAGAGCCCCTAGCAGGTCCTGCATGGCCTCCCTCACCCCCCCCCCCCCCAGAATGTCGCTATTCAATAGCATTAATTATATTGCTAGGAGGACGATATCGCCCACTTGCGATCTGGTATGCCCGTCCCCAGGGGTCAGTGTTTCCGACCTCTGCCATTTTTCTAAAATAATGCAGCTCCGTGTCCCCCATCAGCTGTCTATATCGCACTCTCACACTATGGAAACATTCCATAGCTAGTTCCTCAGACCTGCCTCCTTTCTTTCTTTCTTTCTTCTGCCATACCCTTCTCGCATTACACACTTTCTTCCTCATTCCATCAAGTTCAGGCGTCCACCACTCATAGCCGGCCTCCCGTCTAGGGCGCGCAGTCCCCAGAACATCCTCCGCAGATCGGGCTACAATGTCCGTGAACTGCTCACAAAGAATGTTTCCCGGCTGTCTAACATTTAGTGCTCCCATTCGTACATGAACAGTACCGCGAAAGAATCCCCAATTAACCCCCCAGTCCCGAAAACGGGCAGGCACCCCAACCGACTCCGGGAGCCCGGCATGGCTGACTCCTCCAATCCTATATGTAATGAGCCTGTGATCGCTAGAGCTGACGCTATCCAGGACTCGCCACTCTGTAACCAAAACCCCTCTGGATAGAAGAGTAAGGTCAATATTGGACTCCCCCCTTGCACCCGAAAAAGTGCTTGGTTGGCCTTCAACATTGGCCACCACGAATCCCCGTGCTAAGATGAAGTCTTCCATCATTTTACGGCGGTGCTCTTCTTCATGGCCCCTACCTGTGATCTGATCAACGTCACAAAACCAGAGTGGCGAGTGCGCGTTGCAATCTACTCCGATTACGACGCGCTCGCCTCTCAACTGGTCAAGTACGGTCTCTAGATGTTGCAAGTGACTTTCGATGTTGTGGCTATATTTAAAATAAGCTGAGATGACGTAGAGACCGTACTTCTCCACCTGGCATACCACGCAATAGGGGTTAGAAAGGTGTGGCAGTCCAGCAACTCCTAAGTTATTATTAAACACCTTTATGCCAGCCTCCGACCCCTCGCCAAATCGAATCAGTTCCTGTGCCTGCGACCACTGCTCCTGGACTAGGACAAAATCCAGGCCCAGTTCTGCGGCAATTGCTGGCAGCTCTTTGGGGGCTACCTCTCCCCGTCCCAAATTATATGCCCTATATTTAGGTATTTTTCAACCGCCATATTGCGTGGTGTTGACCGCCTTTTCTTCTGCGTACACCCTAGCCGGGCACTCCTTCGCCATCGTGGCATGAGATTTGGCGCCCGGCTTGCCATACCTCTTGCAAGTGGCACAACAGACCTCAGTTGAGGTGCAGTCCTCCCTTGCATGGCCTTCCCCTCCGCATTTGCCACACGTCACCTCTTTGGCCCTGCAGTACTTTGCCGGGTGGCCATACTGCTGGCATCTCTGGCAGCAGGTGACATCGACGAAGTCACACGGCTCGACCACGTCCCAACCTACGTAAAGCCTTCTTCAGGCCGTCAGCGCATCCCTTAGTCCAGGGGAACACCGCAGCACAATTGTAGTCCTGCGACTGCCTCTCCACGACTTTTTAAATGCCACCTTACAGTTTTTCTTTAGCTCCTCTAGGGTCCACACCTCGTACTCTCCAAAATTTTGGTCGTGGAGGGCAGGCAGAAGCTCCTCGCTATTTACATCGTCCTCGAAACCTCTTAAAGCCACAAGTGGCAAGCGCTGCCTAGGCTCTGTCACTCTGAGCGTTGGTGGCGCCACTGATCTCAGCTTCTGAGCACATTCCTGGGACGTGGTCTCGACCACTACCCCCGCATTCCCAACCTTCCTTTCTTTGCTTTCTTTAATTCAGCCTTTGTGTCATCCGCCGTCTTGAGGTGCTCCTGTTCGCCTGCTGGGTAAAATGCCAAGAACGGACCTGATTTTTCTGGAATTGGCAACGCTGCCACACCCTTTGGCATCCGTAAAATCGACGCGAACGTAGCAGGGGCGAGATCCCCGTCACCTCAGTGTGCACGCGCGGTCTCCGGGCGCGCCAGCTTAGCCTCTGCTTGAGATCTGTCTCTTTCTGATCTGCAGAACGCAAGTTGAGCTTCTATTACGTGCACTTGCATCGCCGCCACCAATGCGATCAGGTCGTGCCCGGTCACCGAAACCATGTTTACTTCCATTTTATTCAATTTTGAGCCCGGCCCAGAGACGATGCCCATAATTGTTTTGATGGCCGCTCGCGTGTGCTCAATGATCTCAAGTCGCGTGGCTGTGGACGCATCGAAATCTTCTTCCATCGCCCCCAAGTCCTCCTCATGCAGTTCTGGAGTAGCTGCGACCGAAGCCACAGTCCCGCCTTTTTTCTTTTCTTTTTCTTTTTCCAGTTTTTGTCGCTGCGTCACTGGCTGCGGCTGGTCCGGAGACGTGAGCGGTCGCTTCTACGGAGCCGCACTCGAGCCTCCCTTGGGTTCTGCGAGCTGGGGCCTGCAGCAGGCCTCGCCGGAGCACCCTGGGGGGGGGCGTTCGCGCCGGCGACTTCCGCGGCACAAATAGGGGGGATTCGTCCCCCATTATAGCAATATAGGTCCCTTTTCAGTTCAAAGTATGATAACAATCAAAATAAAATAAAAGTATTATAAAAATAAAAATTTACAGAAGATGTGAACTTCAAAATTTTAACTGCCGGAGGGGCATACCCAAGGATTTACATCTATATGGGAGCGAAAGGTTCACACAATTTTCGAAAATTTTTACAAGTCCAAAAATAAATAAAAATTAAGAGTCAATTTTCCAGATGGTCGCTAGATGTCTGGGTGTGGGACAATACACCAGCGCCCTCTAGCGGAACACACTCGGACTAAAGAAAATAAAATAAAAGTACAAAATTTAAAAATCCTAAACCACTAAGTGTCACTGTCATAAGCCTATATACAGATGTCGCTAGGCACTTAGCATCTATTGTGGCGCCATCTAGCGACATCAGCCTAACCTAAAAGTAACCAACAAAACTATGACTAAAAATCTTAACTACAGTGTCACTGCCACAAATATTACAAAAAAAAAGTTCCACTTAGCTAACACATATGGCGCCGAGGCACAGGCGGTCGCCGGCGCCGCTCGGAGGACCCTCCGTCTTGGGCGTTCGGGGGCACTCGGTAGTGCCATGATCGCCTAGGTACTTGACGCACCTAGGCCGGGCGAAACAATTCCTGGCCGAGTGGCCGTATAATTGGCATCGGTGGCATTGGCCAACGATGCCCCTATTACGCGGGGACTCTACAACAATCCCCGTGAGATTGCATATCCGTGAAATTTTAAATATCTCTTTGCCCTCTGGAAACAGGTCGAGTATTACTAGACAAAGATCAAAGTAACGTTTTTTGTCGGTTGGATGGTGCATCCTGTGCACTTCTCTAACAGGCAG
Organism: Parnassius apollo; assembly: GCA_907164705.1. Lineage (NCBI taxonomy): Eukaryota > Metazoa > Arthropoda > Insecta > Lepidoptera > Papilionidae > Parnassius > Parnassius apollo. The sequence continues at coordinate 4,182,406 of CAJQZP010000295.1, forward strand.
ATTTTGCGATTTAAGATCGCTTAATATGTGCTCGGTTTACACGGAGGTTACGGTCCTCCGCGAGAGAGTAAGTGTGGAAGCTCAGATTCTGAGCTTTAAGGTGCGCAGTTAAAGCGCGGAAATCGTCCGTCGTTGCGACGTGGATACGGATGCCCTGTGGTCCATTGTGGACTTTGGGGCAGAATATGTTTTTGGAGTCTATATCCACTTGGATAGGTTGCTCCAGCGCGATTTGTCCTGAAGGATTATTGGGGGGGGGGCGGCTTCTCCTTTCTAGGTCCGTCCTGAGTCGGGTTCGCGGTTCGGCATTACGTTGGGCTAGGAAAGCAGACCAAGCGTCGGGGCACACTTGACCGAAGAAGTCGGCGAGTTCGGCTATAGTAATAGCCGCCATCTTGTCAGTGGTTAGAAAGCACTTGTGTATCAAGCCCCCCCCCACCTTTCGGCGGGGGAGGTGTGTGCCTAAACGAACACTTATACAACTAGCGCGTTAGTACGCAGGGTGTGTACCTAGCTGTCGCCTAATGCGACAAGCGAACACAGAATTTAAGCAATAGAATTGCTGCCTCTGAGGCAGCGGGTGTGCAATAAACTACTTTTTTTTTACTTTTTTTTAAGTTTTTACTGGAAATCCGGAGAACGTGGGGCACTAAAACTAGCACTACACACAATAAAACAATGGGCCAACAGAACAATGGGCCGGCGGCCCGATGTGCCTAGCGGCGGTAAGGAAGCACAACGACACTGTGCACTGGCGCGAATAGGTAAAATGTCTTTGTTTTCTTTCTTGAGAACAACGCACTGGGAGCGCATGGGCTCGACCGAACAACTGCACTTCATGGTTAGGTCGCAGGCGACCGTACGCGGTGAGGTACCTGATCGGACTCCACTCACTCAAGGACTCACTCGGACGGACTCGGACTCTGCGAGCTTGAGCTTGCTTCAGCTCCATGCGTGCTAATTATTTTCTAGCTTCCAGCTCCCGTCTCCTGGCTGAGGAGCTCGTGGTCTTCATGGACCTGGCGCGACGACTGACCCCCTTTGGCTTAAGGGTTGTGGCAGAGCTATGAACGCCCTTGTCTGGAATATCCTCTGGAGTCTTCTTGGCCGTCTCCTACTGTGCGGCTTCATCTTTCTGTCCGTTATCTTCGGACGCCGCCGTGGTGGCAGTTGCAACCGTGGTCTCTGTCGTGGTGGTATCCTCTGTGGTCGTAGTGCCTGAATAATCTGATGTAGTTGCTGTTCCTGATGACGCTGACACTGACGCAGACGTGACCCCTTCTGATCCCGAAATTTCACCTGTCGCGTCCTTATCTGAGGGACAGGATCCGGGACGTGAGGGGGGCATCCTTCTGTGACCTGGTAACCGGCATCTTGAACGGATTCTTCTATATACTTCTAGCAGGGATCCGGATTTCGAAGGACCAACTGTTTTGGACGGCATGGACACATCCAGTGTCCGCAGTCGCCCTGGGACAATCTCCCACTTGATGACGTACATTCCTTGCTTAGTGCTGGTGACGCACGTTCCATGCACCCCTGAATGCGTATGTATAATACGACCCCACTGGGACCTCGAGAGAGAGAGAGATAGACGATCAGCCGGGAGGAGGCAATTAAAACACTTTTTTCCTAGGTAGCTTCTTGTTCCTTAGGTTTCGGCTTCCTTTTTCCTTGTTGTTGTAGCCTCTTCGACGGCTGTGCTGCGAGTGCGATTTGAGCCGAAATTTGCTCAACTTTTATACCCGCCAGCGTTACCGTACGGACGTTAGCGCGGTTTTTTCCTGTCTCGCGTGTTGTTTTTATTTCGAGCCGAAACCTTAGGAGCCTTTATTTATTAAAACTTTCACATAACCCTTACAAATTATACATTGTTAGATTGCTCTAGTAATGGTCTATAATATAAAATAACAATATAAACTATTAAGTTCTTTATACAAAACTTCTAGAGCAAAAAACCCTACAAAATTGTTAATTTACTATACATTTTGTCTTATATTTATTGAAACAGATGTCTGATCTACTTATTTCTTTTTGTTTACATTATGTTACATATAAACCTTTAATCTAACACCAGTTTTCAAGCGTTAAACAAAACTTAAATTTTTTATAAGTATTTACAATACAAATTCTTGCTTAAAAACTTCCTTACAAAATTATTATTAAAAGCAAACCTTTTAATTTTATAACTATATTCAAATTATATTCTAATATGAGTTAATACGCTAATTACACCAATTGAGAAATTATAATGGTCTTAAAACACAGTTCGTCACTTGGTAAATTATGCTTTGTCGCAGGCGCTACTACACTAATTAAGAAATTATAATAGTTTTAAAACACAGTTCGTCACTGGTCAATTGTGTGCTTTGTCGCCGACATTCTCCCCCTCGTGCGTCGCACCATCCTCCTGGCTCGGCGATACTCCCGGCACCAGCAGCACTACTCTCGAAGTGGGTCTTCTCAGCACACCTCCACGCGTCTCGACGTCGACGATCCTTGTTCGCCCATCAGGTCCAGGATACACTTGGGAGATTCTGCCGCGTGGCCAGGTGCATCTTGGTAGGCTGTGGTCGACGATCAGCACGATGTCTCCAACTTGCAGGTCTGTGGCACTGGTTCTTGCCTTCATCTTCCTTGGCAAGAGAGTGGGTAGATATTCTCGCAGCCAACGTTGCCAGAAGTGGTCAGCAAGCCGCTGCGTGGCCTTCCATGTAGATCTGCCCACGAGTTCGTTGTCGTTGACGCTGCCGATTCTCGCTGCGCCGCAGGACCGCCCGATGAGGAAGTGGTTCGATGTTAGTGCTTCTTCTTCAAGGTTCTCAGAGAGGTGTGTGAGAGGTCGAGAGTTGACTATGTGCTCGGCCGCTAGGAGGAGAGTGATGAGTACCTCCTCTCGTGGATACTTTTCGTGAAGTGTGGCGTCTAGTGCGTTCTTGACTGATCGTACCAAACGTTCCCATGCGCCACCTATATTTGGCGCACCTGGAGGGATGAATTTCTACTGCACGCCGATCTTCTCCGCTTCTGAGGTGAGGTCTTCTTGCTGCAAGGTGCCGAACGCTTCTTTTATTTCTTTGTTGGCGCCGACGAAGTTAGTCCCGTTGTCGCTGTAGATTTTCTTAGACATCCCTCTTCTTGCGACGAATCGTCGCAGCGCCATGATCATGCTGTCGGTGGAGAGCGAAGGAGTCAGCTCAATGTGCACAGCCCTTGTTGTGAGGTATGTAAATAGAGCCTCCCATCTCTTTTCGTGTCGTCTTGCCACGGTGATTGTCATCGGGCCGAAGTAGTCCACGCCCGTGCACGTAAAAGGGGGATATCCGTGCATCAGCCTTTCCGCCGGTAAGTTGCCTGTTGGTATTTCTTGAGGTGTAGCTTTCCTTGTTTTGCACCATTAACGTTGATGCTGAACCGCCTTGATTGCTGACCTTAGACCAAGTATCCAGAAGCGTTGTCGTATTTCATTCATCACCGTCGCGTGATATCCATGATTGAAGCGGCAGTGGAATTCTTCTATGATGAGTTGTGTTGTCTTGTCCTTGCTGTCGAGCACGATGGGTCGTTTGTAGTCCCTGGTCACACCCTGTATCGAGTCGATTCTTCTTTTTAGCCGCAGGAGACCGTCTTCTATTACAACGTCGAGCCTTTTCAATTTACTGCTGCCCTCTAATTACTTTCCTTGCTGAAGGCGCTTGATGTCTTCTCTGAAACTGTTGTCTTGGCTTCTTTTCAGCAAAAAAGTTTCAGCTTTCTCGAGTAGTTCGATCTCCATCGGTATATATTTCCTTTCTGTTATTTTTGAAGATCTGTGTTGCTTTTCTGCGGTCTTTGTTCCTTTTCTTTGTGTCATATTCCAGCTGGGATCCTTTTTGCAGATGTTGACCTTCTCCCTTTTTCTGCAGAGTTGTAAGAACTGCAGTACCCTCGCTGTGGCTCGCCAAAGCCTCTTCCATGAAGAGAATCTCTCCGGGTCTGGTGATGGATGAGATGTTTGTGTTGTTGCTGCAACGTCCGCTGCCCTTTCTTCGCCGGTGGTTGTTTTCTTGAAAGTTCTTGGTGTCGGCCAATGTGTCTCTTCTTTTTTCAGGAAGCTTGATCCGGTGTACCATCGGTGGGTGCAGTTGAAGTCTTCTGGTACGTCGCGTGTTGCGTCATCTGCAGGATTCTGCGCTGTAGGTACCCATCTCCAATCTTGCGGTTTGGTGAGGTCCTCTATCTTCGCTAAGCGATGAGCCACGAACGTCTTGAAGGTTCTCGGGTCTGTTTTTATCCAGGAAAGTACGATGCTGGAGTCCGTCCAAAATATTTTCTTTGTTACTTTTAGGTCCAATTCTTCTTCAGCTGAATGAGCCAGTCTGCTTCCTAGGAGGGCTTCCTGTAGTTCGAGTCTCGGGATGGACACTGGCTTTAGTGGGGTGACTCTCGCCTTTGCTGCCACTAAGCTGACGTGGTAAGTTCCATCTTGCCCTTCTGTCCTCCAATAAACTGCTGCTGCGTACGCTAGCTCGCTTGCATCAACGAAAGTGTGTAGCTCCCCCTCGGTGCAATGTGGCGCCAGGCATCTCGGAACTTGCAGGCCTTGGAGCAGCTACATCTTCTCCAGGTAGTTTTTCCATGCTTCGTACTCCCTTTCTTTTTATTTCGTCATCCCAACCGACGCCAGTTCGCCATATGTTCTGAAGCAGCTTCTTGCCTTGGATGAGAACTGGTGATGCTAAACCAAGCGGATCAAAGGTCGACATTACTGCTCTGGTAACTTCCCTCTTCGTAGGCACCTTGAGTCCTCTTGCTATTTCTTCTGGTGTATTTTGGAGGTTTGCCCTGAAGCCGATGGAGTCCCTTTTGGTGACCCAACGCAGTCCTAATGTCTTCTCTTCCTTCTCGCCTAGGTCCACTTCTGTCTTCTCAATAGAGTCGATCTTCACGTCTTGTAGCAGCTCCGGTTGATTTGACGCCCATCCCATGAGTTCGAAGCCTGCCTTCTTGTGTATGAAGTCCACCTGCGTCGTCACTTTTCTAAAGTCTTCTTCTGAGTGGGAGCTGTGCAGGTAATCGTCCATGTAATGGTTTCGCTCGACCGCCCTTGCTGCCTCTGGATACTGCTCTTTGAAGTCCGCTGCGTTTCGGTTCTTCACATAGATTGCGGTGCTCGGAGATGATGTTGCGCCGAAGATGTCATCCTGTACTCCTTTGGAGGCACGTCGCGACGAGCCCCGCGCCACAAAAACCTCAGGCTATCTCTGTCTTCTGATCGAATGCGAACTTGAAGAAACATTTCTTTGATATCGGCAGCTAGCGGGCCCTATCGAAACCTTAGTAGTATCCCGAAGAGCGAATGTAGTAGATCTGGTCCTGGCAGAAGAGCATCGTTAAGGCTTCTTCCCTTTGACTTGGCTGCAGCGTCGAAGACGATCCTTATCTTTTTCTTCAGTGGATGTACTACGGAGAAGTGAGGGGGGTACCTTTTCTTCTTGGAGTCCTTTTGTGTCATAGGTGCTTCTTCTGCATACTTGCTGTCAATAAGATGCTGGATCTGCTTGATATATTCTGCCTTCAGCTGAGGGTCCTTATCCATCTTCTTTTCAATATTGAACAACCGGTTCTTTGCAGACGAATAGCTCTCAGGCATCTGTTCATCTTCATTTTTCCATAAGAGTCCAGCTTCGAATCGTCCATCTTCTTACTTCATCATCATCTTGTTACTTCTTCTTGTGTTTCCGCCTTCTTCTCTCCCGAGGTCCTGTTTTCTGATTCAACGTGCAGCAAATGATGATGCCACCTCTTGTATTCCTTACATGGTGGTTTCTTGCAGCTCTCCTTTCGATGTTTTCCTTGAATAAATTTGAAGCAAACGTGACTTTTCTTTACTGTTGCCCATCGGTCTTGCACTGACGTCTTCTGGAACTTCTGGCAGTCGACGGGGAAGTGTCCACCTTGGCACATAGGACAAGTCTTTTCTGTAGACTGTCTTGTATCTTTTTCTTTAAAGTCCTTTTCCCTCGTAGAATTCTTCTTCTGAACCCGCTTCTCTTCTGAGGTCGCGAAGGCTCCACATTTGTCTGCTTCGCTGTTCAGGAACTTGGAGACCATTGTCAGGTCAGAGAACTCGCCCTCTTCTGTTGCTGCCGTGAAGTCATACCATCGGAACTTCAGGATTGTAGGCATTTTTTCTATAATTTGCTTTACCATTTCAGGTGAATGCAGGTACTGCGGTTTCTTCAAACCTTTTATTGCTGCTACGCTGTTGTTGATTTGGCTCGCAAAGACGCATATATCTCTTGGATTTTCGAAAATCTTTGGTAACGCCCTGACTTTCTCCAATTCAGCCAGCACCAGCGCATCAGGTCTTCCATATAGTCTCCTGAGGGCCTGCATTACTTCCAATGGAGAGGCTTCAGAGTACAGCAGGCTCTTGATAGCTTCTCTTGCGTTGCCTTTTAGTGCTCTTCTTAGTCGAGCCATGTTTTGGACTGCGTTGAACATTGGGGCGGTATCTTCGTAGACCACCTTGAAGGCCAACCACTCACTGCTGTTGCCATCGAAGTAGGGTAGCTCGTGGATATACTTTGGCTGAGCTACTGGTCCTCCTCTTGTGGTAAGGGCTTCCTTCAATGCTATCGTCAGCGCTTGAATTTCGCTCGTATCTTTTTTCGTTGAGGAGTTCTCTTCAGGCTTCACATTTGGCTCTTCCGGAGGGTGCTGACCTCGTTGCTCGTGTTTTCCCATGTTGTTTTCTTCCATTACTGATGTTTCGCTCCAGTTCTGAATCTGTGCTGTTCTGTCTTCCTGGTCTTCATCCACGGAGTCCTCTTCTTCATATTGTGCCAGCTTTAATCTGACGCGTGCTAGCTTCGCCGCAGCTTAAGCTTGCTTCAGCTCCATGCGAGCTAATTCTTTTCTAGCTTCCAGCTCCCGTCTCCTGGCTGAGGAGCTCGTGGTCTTCATGGACCTGGCGCGACGACTGACCCCCTTTGGCTTAAGGGTTGTGGCAGAGCCATGAACGCCCTTGTCTGGAATATCCTCTGGAGTCTTCTTGGCCGTCTCCTACTGTGCGGCTTCATCTTTCTGTCCGTTATCTTCGGACGCCGCCGTGGTGGCAGTTGCAACCGTGGTCTCTGTCGTGGTGGTATCCTCTGTGGTCGTAGTGCCTGAATAATCTGATGTAATTGCTGTTCCTGATGACGCTGACGCTGACGCAGACGTGACCCCTTCTGATCCCGAAATTTCACCTGTCGCGTCCTTATCTGAGGGACAGGACCCGGGACGTGAGGGGGGCATCCTTCTGTGACCTGGTAACCGGCATCTTGAACGGATTCTTCTATATACTTCTAGCAGGGATCCGGATTTCGAAGGACCAACTGTTTTGGACGGCATGGACACGTCCAGTGTCCGCAGTCGCCCTGGGACAATCTCCCACTTGATGACGTACGTTCCTTGCTTAGTGCTGGTGACGCACGTCCCACGCACCCCTGAATGCGTATGTATAATACGACCCCACTGGGACCTCGAGAGAGAGAGAGATTGACGATCAGCCGGGAGGAGGCAATTAAATCACTTTTTTCCTAGGTAGCTTCTTGTTCCTTAGGTTTCGGCTTCCTTTTTCCTTGTTGTTGTAGCCTCTTCGACGGCTGTGCTGCGACTGCGATTTGAGTCTATTATCTTGATGTTAGTGCTGTTAGTCTATGCGACTCTTATAGCTTCATCTTGTCACAGGGCTAGCTAATTAAAAAGGGAAAGGCAATGAGGTGAAAATGATGATGAATGATTTATGATTTGATATTATTATCAATCATCGTGTCGCCTTTTAGGCGTTTTTCTTTGAGCTATCTAACCGCAGTCCGAGGGGGGGTGTGCGGACCCCCGTCTCTGACTGCTCAGCTCGTGTCGGTCGATGGTCTGGGCAGTGAGAACCGTCCAGGAACGCGGGTGTACGGTGTGTACGCGGTGTGAGCTGGAACGCGTCCTCGTTCGTTGTCGTTGTCCTATTTGTGTTTGTCCCATTTAGTGTGGGTGTAGTGTCGTTGTGTGATGTGCCTGCGACGCTTGGGTCGACTGGATCGAGCGATATAGGTGGCTCTATTAAAACATTTCGCGGTCTACGGAGATAGGGCGCGACGTTTGCTATCGGAACGTAGTTAGCTGCGTTTGCCACTAGCGGGTTAGGGTGGGTTTCTACTTTATCAAAGTAGCGTTGGGACATCTCCTTAAAATATTCGGAGATAGATGATAGTTCACAATCATTGTGTAAGTCAGAGTTCCGTTGATACCACCGTGCGCCGGTGGCTTTCCGGATGAAAAAATTTTGTACTCTTTGGAGTTTTAAAATATGGGTCTTATATGTATGGGCGAAAGCTACACTTGCATAGGACATAACTGGTCTAATGCAGGTTTTGTACAGCCGGAGTTTGTGTCTTAGCGACAGTTTACTGTTAACGAGAGGTGTAGACGGCCAATTATTGACTTGGCTCTGTTGCGTACTACACTTATGTGCGTCTTGAAACTCATGCGGGAGTCGAAAGTGACGCCTAGATATTTGGCCGATTTTTCCCAAGGGATTGGGCGGTCGTATAAAGAGATTGTTTTGGGTTTGGAACCTCCTGTAGAATTCCGTTGAAAGTATACTGCTACACTTTTTTCCGGATTCACGTCAATTCTCCATAGGCGAAACCATTCTCCAAGGCGATTGGTCGCTTTTTGGAGTTTTATAGCGAGTCTATTTTTGTTGGGGTCTGACACAAAGAGTGCCGTATCGTCGGCAAAGAGAGCGGTGGAACCCCGGCCTTGAGGAAACGTTTCGAAGAACGAGTTCCGTCCACTCGATATCGAAAAGTGCGGTTCGAAAGGAAAGCTCGTATGATGTGCACGAGCCTATCTGCGATTTGAGTCGAAATTTGCTCATCTTTTATACCCGCCGGCGTTAACGTACGGACGTTAGCGCGGTTTTTTCCTGTCTCGCGTGTTGTTTTTATTTCGAGCCGAAACCTTAGGAGCCTTTATTTATTAAAACTTTCACATAACCCTTACAAATTGTACATTGTTAGATTGCTCTAGTAATGTTCTATAATATAAAATAACAATATAAACTATTAAGTTCTTTATACAAAACTTCTAGAGCAAAAAACCCTACAAAATTGTTAATTTACTATACATTTTGTCTTATATTTATTGAAACAGATGTCTGATCTACTTATTTCTTTCTGTTTACTTTATGTTACATATAAACCATTAATCTAACACCAGTTTTCAAGCGTTAAACAAAACTTGAATTTTTTATAAGTATTTACAATACAAATTCTTGCTTAAAAACTTCCTTACAAAATTATTATTAAAAGCTAACCTTTTAATTTTATAACTATATTCAAATTATATTCTAATATGAGTTAATACGCTAATTACACTAATTGAGAAATTATAATTGTCGTAAAACACAGTTCGTCACTTGATAAATTATGCTTTGTCGCGGGCGCTAACTACACTAATTAATAAATTATAATAGTTTTAAAACACAGTTCGTCACTGGTCAATTGTGTGCTTTGTCGCCAACAAGTATACTTAATAATCGTAGATATGTATTCGAAATGGGTCAAATCATACGAGGGTGGATTGAAAAGTACTCGGCCTAACACAGATCCATTCAATTCTAAAAATCAAATCTACCCACATTATTTAGTTCAGTTCAGACTAGTTCATTGTGTGAAGTTCGAAACGTGTGCGATAATTAGTTTTGATTTTATAAATTTATTAACAAAGTAATCGGACATAATTTCCGCGAATGGAGCAAATCGAGCAGCGTGCCGTCATTAAGTACCTCCATAAGAAGGGGCTATCATCAAAAGTCATCCATGATGACATGGTCAGTACATTAGGCGATTGTGCTCTGTCATATTCATCCGTCAAAAAATGGATAGCACAATTTAAGCGTGGTAGAGAGAGTGTGAAAGATGAACCCCGCTCTGGAAGGCCTTCGACTTCAACTACTGACGAAAATATTAAAAAAGTACTTGATTTAATAATGGGAGATCGCAGATTAAAAATTAGAGAGATAGCCGAGATTATAGGCATCTCTTATGAACGAACTCAAAACATCATTGTCAACGAGTTGGGTTTCCACAAGGTGTCTGCGAGGTGGGTTCCGCGATTGATTTCAGTTGAACAAAAAAGGACGCGATTGACTATTTCACGCGACTGTTTGGAGTTATTTGAAGCCGATGCAGATGATTTTTGAATCGTTTTGTTACTATGGACAAAACATGGGTTCATTACTGTACACCGGAAACAAAACAACAATCAAAACAGTGGAGAAGACCTGGTTCACCACCCCTAAAAAGGCTAAGTCGATTTTGTCGGCAAATAAGGCTTCAGTATTCTGGGACTCGAAAGGTGTGATTATGATTGATTATCTTGAAAGGGGTCAGACTATAAACTCTGATTACTACTGCACCTTACTTCGTCGTTTACGAGAGGAAATAAAAGAAAAACGTCGAGGAATGCTCAGAAGAAAAGTCCTGTTTCATCAAGATAACGCCCGTGTTCACACGTCAGTACAGTCAATGGCTGAAATTCACAACTGTGGCTTTGAACTGTTACCGCATCCGCCGTATTCACCTGATCTGGCACCATCAGACTTCTTTCTGTTCCCTAACCTAAAAAACACTTGGGAGGTCAAAGATTTTCGACAAACGACGAGGTCAAAGCAGCTGTAGACGCATATTTTGACTCTAAGGAAGAATCATTTTTTTTCAACGGTCTAAATGCTTGGAAGGGGAGGTGGCAAAAGTGTATTGAACTTGATGGTGATTATGTAGAAAAATAAAAATATAACTGATTTAGTATGTGTTTATTTTCTTGGTTAGGCCGAGTACTTTTCAATCCACCCTCGTATATAATGAATAGTACGTCTTCATTTAAATACAACTAGGTTTTACGGATTATATAACGTATATTAACATATTTTATGTTCTATATTAAGATATTTATAGGGGGGGTTCCGACGTCCCAATGTCATAGTTAACAACTACCTTCACATTAAATGTGTACGTCTTCATCTGCCGTGTTAGCTAAGTTATACGAATTTATGTCTGGATTCGATTCTCTTTCATACGCTAGTTAGTGACAATGCTTTATAAGCATGCTTCATATCCGAAGAATTTTCACAGTTTTGTGTGTCAAACGGAAAATCGCAGGTGACATCGCTAGCTTATCTTCCGGCTAGTATTAAACAGGCAGAAAGCTGTAGTTATACAAGTAAAGAAGAGTATTAAGTCTTGTTTATTAGATAACAACAATTTGAAAAAAGACTTTTGTTTGTTCAAATATCTCTTCGATTATAGAAACTCAGTGCACATTACAACAAGGCCTTCACCGGCGGAGTTAGTATTTGGCCGGAAACTTTGGTCGCGTCGAGCCTGGATCATTAAGATATACCAATATCGCCGCCATCCTTATCTGACACTCGCTGAAGTGGTCAAACGCAATCAGTCTTTGCAGATTAAAACGTACAAAGGAACAGATAAAAATATTTTAAAAGAAGGGACAGTGTTCTTTATAAAAAAAATGTTAATTAAGGGTCCGTATGAGAAAAAGGCACTGTAATGAAAAAAAATGGTAAAACAATGTTATTGATCAAAGACTTTGTAGCCTCTTTAGTGTTTAAAAAGCACAAAAACCAATTAATGCCGTATATGGAAACAAAAATTAACAACAACACACTAGAGTTCTGTTGCAATATCTAACTTTACACAACATATTACTTACACGCACGCAGATCTTGCAAACGTGTCACAACAAGCGCTTTCTGACGATGAAGACGTCCAGGAAACCCAAAATATAGAAGGGGAAAGAGGATTTAATCACTGAATTACAGTCGACGGAAAGCGTATTATCGCCGTAACTGTCAGAGGGTAAAGAATACTCAGAAGCCAGCGCGGACGAGGAGAGCGTGGAAAGATCCGGGTTCCGGAATCACCACGTTCAGATTTCCTAAGGTTGTTTGTAAGCCTTTTTCTGTAAATTTTTTGTGTAGAATTAGAGGGAGGACATGTTGTGTATAGCTATATAGGTATAGTGATGGCTACGCCCACCTTATAATGAAAGGTATATTCGAATAAAAGGCATTGAGTATTCAACTATGCATAATTTCACTGGTCCAGTTCGCATATTTAACAGTTTTACAAAGTATCGGATTGGGACGACTAAATTTAGGCCAGTTCAATCCCCAGAAGACACAAATTTACTCGTTTACTGCTGAAAAGAACGCCTTTGTCGTATCTCCTCAGTTTCAAGGTACTCCTGATGCTGCCTCAGCTAGCATTGGAATCCTCGGCTTTGACATATCGAATCATGTACAGTTTCGTGATAACTTGGAAGGTAAGGCCAAATTGACCTCTAAAAAGCTTGGCGTGCTCAGCAGAGTGCGACAGTATTTCATGCCAGGACACCGCTTGCAACTTTACAAGGCGCAAGTTCGACCTCACATGGAATACTGTTCTCATCTCTGAGTTGGAGCACCCCAGTGCCAGCTCCTTCCACTTGACCGCATCCAGCGCAGATCGGTTCGAGTCGTCGACATCAGAGTTCTTTCTGATCGGCTCGATTCACTGTTGCTGAGAACGTACCACGGAGAGTGCTCTGAGGAATTGCTAGGATTAATCCCAGCCGCCTCATATTACGAATGCACATCGCGTCAAAACTAACAATACCATCCACACTTGCCATACACGCTTTGCGATTTATCACTGTGCGTTTTACTGGGAGTTTTCTTTCTCGTACAACCTCTCTGTGGAATTGTTTACTACCGGTGATTTTTCCGGATCGACACGACTTAGGGACCTTCGAGAAAAGAGCTTATTCCTTTCTAAAAGGCTGACAACGCATCTGCGATTCGCCTGGTGTTACAGCTGTTCATGGGCGGCGGTAGTCACGTTCCATCAGGTGAGCCGCATGCTCGTTTGCCCCCTCTTCTATAAAAAATGTCATATTATTTGCCCTTTTCAAATTTAGATTTTTTGCCATTAGCGTACTTTCATAATTCGACTTCCGTAAATCAGTCACCGGTAAATCAAGCGCGAAGTTTTACAACGAGAGGAAAACAAGTATTAACAGCAGTATTTTATTTTATAACCATGGGAATACTAATGGAACATGGTTCGACGTGCGAAACAATCAGATTTATTCGACAAACATTTTGATACTCTACGTCTCTTTGTGATACGTAATTTCATTACAGGCGTGCTGTTTGACAGAAGTTTTTAAAATAAAACCAAGCAACACTGTGACGAAGTAATAATGTTAAGATATATGTATACATTAAAAACAAACTATGAGCTCACCTGAGAACCGTTAAAGCTAAGATTAGAAAATGTACACAAGTTAAGGTGGAAGAGTACCACTGCTGCACGATTGGGTCGGCACGATGGGGATAGACCATATCTCACTGAGACTTCACACGCAGCATATCCTCACGACATACTCCACCAACACGCATTCAAATTGGGCTTACCAAGCTCACCTGTTTTTTCGGTTTTTTTCGGATTAATCTGGGATTAGTTCCGCCTGCAGTACCGGCAGAAGTGAAAACTTGAATATTAACGTTGTGTATTTTTGATTTTTTTGGAATAATTTTGCACGAATTGCTTTAATTATCACATACGAACATTCGCGCAAGCGCCCTGCGCCGCCTAAACGAAATAGCGGGCGCAGGCATACATTTTCGCCACGCCAAAGAAAGAGAGGGGGATACTTCCTCTTCTACGCCACGCCAGCTGTCTCTCTCTCTCCATCCGTCTTACGAATTTTCGATCAGGGTCACGTGTCCTGACGCGAGTTTAACATTTTTTACCCATTACAAAAAAGTGTACAATGCCGCTAAAGAAGTTTTCACTTCAAAAAAACCCATACATATAGCCCGCTCGTCATCTTGTTGACCAACCCATAGCTACCAAGCCACCAAGGCGGTAACCGGTTCGGAGGGGGGGTGTGGATTCTAGCCCAGAGCCATATTTATCGTGCACAAATAAACTGAATACATTAGTAACATATGAGAGTAAGTATTTTTGTGTGTTGCCATAAACTTCTGGCTATAACATATCCTGTTCTTACCTACCAATTATACGAAACTTGGCGCTATGCTCAAAAATCGGCCATGATGATACTAGTAAGTTTATTTATCAATCTCTTATTGAAATAAATATCACGAAAATGAAGTAGTGCGTATTCGCAGATAATTAATAATTTTTTAAATAATTTATAAATGTTGTTAATTGTTATTAAACTTATTCTTTAGAATGTGCGTTACTCTTATTTTTATTAAAAAAAAATAAACTTGTTACCATATTTTATTTATTTATTCATTAACAAAAACGATGCCAATGCCAAATTAATGTGATATCTATTATACCAAACTACATCTACAAAGTGTATAAATTCAAAGTTAAGGTTTTTAATACATCAAACAAAATCTGTATAAAGATATTTCATAACACGTTATTCATAAATATGGGTGATTTGTATTATTATGATAAGGTAAGTTACACACAACTCAAATATCTTAAACGGCAATCGCAAATCCATTGGAAATAAATTCCAAGCTTTGTCTACAATTGGGCGCCTCTTGATGTACTCTAAAAGATAGATGATATCTTGTTTCATTCTCCCTGAAAATAAAAAGCTTTAGTGCTAGTATTCTGTTAACTACTTTATATTTTTAACTTTATTACTTTAATAAACATGTTAATTATTCCACTACTCAGGTGTTATTTTATATATTATCTAAGTTAGAAGTAAGTTTCAAGTGTCTATGGACCGCAATTGTTATTCTCTATCCAGTAGACTGTTAGCCTCTCTTTCAATTAAAAATTATAAAGAAAATTATGAGATATCGAGAGCGAATATAATTCATAAGTAGTAGGTTAGAAAATTTCACCTGAACGCCGTGAAGCAATTTCGTTTAAGGAAATCTTTAACAAATCAGTTTTAGATTTTATCATTTCAACTGCGATTGCTGGACCACATATGTTTATACTGATAAAAAGAAGTAAACACATCTGAACAAAATATGTATAAAATTCAACCTGGAAAAAATAAAACAATGAATAGAAAAGTTACCTATATATTAATCTAATCTATAATATTAATCTCAACATACCAAAAATAAAAGCAGTAACAAATACAAAATTTCTAGGAATAAATATAGATGAAAATTTTAACTGGAAATTACAAGTAAACTATGTATCTACGAGATTAAATAAATTTGCATACGCCCCTAAAATTTAAAAAACGTTACCAACATTAAAAACGGCTGTTCTGTCCTACCATGCATACGTCGAGTCAATACTGCGCTGTGGACATATTATAATCTGGGGTAATAGCACGGATCAAAATAGAGAATTTCGTGCACAAAAAAATGTATTCGAGCAATATGTGGGCTTAAACCAACTGAATCATGTCAACAGGTGTTTAAAAAACTTGACTTATTACCCCTACCATGTCTTTATATTTATGAAATATGCATGTTTGTATGGAAGCATAAGTATTTATTTAACACGGCGGATGATGTAAATCCTCGGACCCGGCGAAACCCATACAAACTCATATTAAGTGATAATCCTAGAATAAGTAAATATAATAAAAGCTGTTTATCTATGTGTGTACGTTTATATAACAAGTTACCAAATAATATTAAAATGTTAAATACTAGATTATTTAAATCAAAATTACTGGAATACCTAGTTAAGAATTATTTTTTATAGCATTAAGGACTGTATTAATCATAAGTCTTAATGTACGATAAAAGTCTTTTGCATACTATGTGTAATTCTAGCAAAATATGTTGTTCGATTGTATAATATTTGTAAAATCTTTTTTATACCATGTCTTAAGCAAATAAATATATTATTATTATTAAATACTGCGTAGACGCGCAATTTTTACTTACTTTCGTTTCGATAAAACAAAGCAGGTACCACAGCAATATCATCAGTTTTAGCGTAGCACTGATAGCACTGATTAGCATCTGTAAATTTATAATTAATAATGTTAAGCTAAATATCAGCAAATGAAAAAAAAACTTGACACTGACTTTATTTTTCGCTAAAGTAAATCTCACCAATTTACAATACAATGGTTCTATTTTACTCCAACTGTCAACAATAGCCAGGTACATATATTGAACTCTAGTAATATCTATTTCATAATTTTTCAAACATTTTTCCACATTTGATAGACTAATATAAACATAAATAAGCTTGATGATTTGGATCGCTGGAATAATGTCCAGGGAAAACACAGGTAAGAATACAAATAGGTTCGGAAGTACAAAATTATTACACGATGCAAAGTTAAAAGCACAGGTTATCGTATTTAAAACAATTTTTAAAGTAATGACCGTTAATGTTACAGAGACTATCCAGGTTAAACATCGGTGATTTGTTTTAAAATCAAGATGTTGGTTTAAGAAAAACATTTCAACCAAAAAGTCGTAAATACTGTAGTTACTCGAACATAAAACAACACAACATGCCATATATTGAATTACATATATCCAATATGGCAACGTTTCTAATTTCAATTCCCACAAAGGAATTGTAACGATTACCATGAAAAGAACTAACTTTATCGTAGACAATATTTTTAACAAAAGTTGGTATTTTTTTCGAGTCATTTGAATAAATCCGCAATCCATATTAAAGCACAAATGCGAGATGACAAAAAAATATGTAACAGGTTTAATTATTTTTTGTGTGTAATAAATATCCAAAGCAGAAACCTTCATGATTATTTTATTTTAACTGACCGTTACGAATAAAGTTACAGCAATGATACTTCTACCATTTTAATGGTATTTATAGTTACTCAATAAAAAAATGATTGACATCAAAAACAAACAGAAATATTTTTAAGCGCTTGATGTTTTCTAGTATGTTATTATTTTTTTAATTTACTTGTTGATGAAATTGATCCATGGTTCTGATGGACTTTTACAATTATAATTAACTAGTGGTCCCCCGCGATTTCGTCCGCGTACAATTTCTGATTTCCTATGAGGTTATGAAATTTTCACGCTGCAAAAGGCCTACCTATATAATGTGGTTTTCTTTTTGATTGCCACGAACCGATTAAAAGTACTGGTATCAAAGAAAATACATATCCCTGGATCACACAAACTATCTGAAATTGCGCAATGAAACTTATAAGCGTTATCGTTCGTCTGGAGTGGGCAAGCATAGAAATTATTACAGGGAGCTGAAGAGTTATATAATTACATCATTACAAATTGAGAGGCATGCGTATTGTAATCAGTATATAAGCCGTAAGCTGAATAATTCTAAAGCTCTCTGGGATAACCTGAAGCGTTATTCTTATTTAGCCAGCAAACAACGTGTTACGAAAATCCCTGAGCACTTACAAAGCCTCGACAGACTGAACTCTCATTTTTGTACGATACCCAGAAAAAGTGTAACACCAATGTCGAAACTTACTTATTACGAATTTCATCGTTTTGGAAACGCGTCTTTTGAGTTAAATCCCACTAATGAAACTCTCTAAAATCAATCGCGCTGGGCATTGATAGAATTTCTCTTGAAATGTTGCTCGTGAATCTTCCACGTACACTCAAAGTTATTACAGTTATTATAAACGTATCGACGCCTAGAAAACAGCCATAGTTAGGCCTCTACCCAAAAATTATGTGTCAGATGTAAAAGACTTACGACCAATTAGTATTCCACCTTATCTATCAAAAGTTCTGAAGAAAATCGTATGTATGCAGCTTTCAACTTTTTTGGAGTGTAATAGTATATTACCTGTTTTTCAATCCGGGTTAAGAAAGGCACGTAGTACATGAACAGCCTTAATGGATGTGGACTGTCTCCGCAGACTATCAGCCCTGCTGCAGTACCTGCGGTAGCATATGCTAAGACGGAATCCTTTTTCGCATCACATCATTCACGCTTGGCGAAATTTATTTTTTATTATGTTTACTATCTTGTACCTTGTGTGCTTTTCTATCCTTATTTACTTCTAAATTTATATTTTGTGAGTGTATTGATGCTAATAAAACCTGTGTCTACGTCTAAGTCTATATAGAGATTTTAAATATCATGATAGGCCATAGTAATTATCGGTTATGATCAAGGGGAAATAGTATTCATACTGTTGCGTGAATAAGGCAACGTCATGTACCCGGCACTAGCGCCATCTAGTGTCAGGGACGAGAGCGAGGGGAGCTGTCCAGAAAATGACATCACTAATCTTTCAACAGACAGCGCCATCTAGTCTCGAAACGAAGAACTAAGCTTCTAGAAGCTGACACTCGAACTCTCGACCCCTTGCGCGTGTTTACTTGAATATTCTGGATGTTTCTGTGCTAATTTGTATTTATAGGCGCTGCAAGATGCGATCGGGGAAGTATTGAATTTGGCGAGACAAGCGAAGCTTCGGAGCGAAGTAAAGTGAATCAGTGTGATTAATTGTTAGTGTTTTAAGTTTTAATTGGTGTAAAGAAAATTAAAGTGTTAATTTGGGTAATTCTATCGGCCATTTTTATTGTCACGAACCTCAAGCTCGTAACAATTGGTGTCAGAAGTGGGATAAAATCATACCGATTTTACCTAAGGAGGAAACGGAGGGTGTCCGTACCCGAAGTCAAAGCCAGCAGGAGACGGACCAAAGAAGGACCAGCCACCGGCTGCAGGCCCGTCGGTAGCTCCTACATCTGCAGCACCCGACTTAGGTGCTCTGATGGTGATGCTGCAGGAACAGGCTCACTGACAAGAGGAACAGGTCCGTCGGTTGGAAGAGCAGCTGCGGGGTGGACAGGATGAACAGGTCCGCCGACAGGAGGAACAGGTCCGTCGTTTGGAAGAGCAGCTGCAGGGCCGACAAGAGGAACAGGCCCGTCAATTGGAAGAGCAGATGCTCCTTATGAAGGACCTTCATGCTACCTTTGGGAAAGAGATAAGGGGGTGAAGGATAGGGTTGCTCAACATGACAACCGACTGTCGGAAGCTGAAACCCAAATCAAGGAAGCTAAAACCCAAATCGACCAAGTAAACAATCGGGTTGATAACATGATGGCTGACGTGAAGAAAACGCTGGATGACTTCAAACTTGGAGATGGAACAACAGCTCCCGTAGTAGCTACAACACCTTCGCTACGTGGATTCAAAGTTCCGCCGTTCGACGGGACTTCTTCCTGCCGGCCTACAAAATCCAGTTCGAGGCCGTCATGGAGGCGAACGGCTGGAATAAAAGCCAAGCCATGACTGCACTCACCCTAGGCCTGCGCGAACAAGCCTTAACTGTGTTGGAAGCTCTCGGTAAGAAAGTGACCTACGAGCAGCTCCTTGAGGCGTTGGAGGCGAGATATGGTGACGCTCACCTGGAACACATCTTTCGCGCGCAGCTTAAAGATCGCGTGCAACGTAGCAAAGAAAACCTGCAGCAGTGGGCCCTTGAGGTGGAGAAGATGGTTCGAAAAGCATACCAGTCTGTACCTGCGCTCATTGAAGGTGTGGCCGTGGAAGGAAAAGGGAAGATCTCCCGTCGGGCAAGGTGTTCTGCCCGGGGAGCGGCCAACACTCCATGTGATAGTTCGGAGATGTTCTATATATACTGTTTATTATTCGGAATTCCGATAGCGTGATTTAGGCTTCGGTGTGTTTCGCTTGCCGCGCGATGACAGCGCCGCTACATCACCCCCCTGCTCAAACCGGAGGTCGATAATGCAGCCTCGTTGCCGACGAATGCGCAAGTGCCAGGAGATTGCCTTGTAGTCTGCGGTGAGTCGAGAAGAAGGCAAGTAATCTGCGAGAGTGCCGTGAGGCAGAGGCGAGCAGTAAGGCTCAGAGCTGTGCCGAACACGGTATAGCGCAGAGAGTACAAGAACAGGAAGAATATTCCAGTCTGAACTGAAGCTATAAAGACCCCGGAGATGTTCTATATATACTGTTTATTATTCGGAATTCCTATAGCGTTATTTAGGCTTCGGTGTGTTTCGCTTGCGGCGCGACGACAGCGCCGCTACAAAGGGAACCTGGTCAAGACATTCATCGCTGTGAGGCTCGGGCACCACGAGACGCTTAAGGAAGCCTTGGCCCATGCACTGGAGGTGGAAGCCGTGCGGCAGGATCTTCGCTCCCATCGTGTCAGGGAGTTTGCAGCAGCTACGGTTCGCGACCGCAATAAAGGATACAGCCCTAGGTGCTATGGCTGTGGGGAAAGGGGCCATCTTCGATCCAGCTGCCCTAAGCGAACCGTAGAAAGGGAAGGTGAACGATATTAGGAGGGTGGTGCGGCTAACAGCCCCGCCCAGCAGCAGCAGGGAAACGAGTAAAAGCCAGAACTGCGGGGCGGGTGCTGGCTGATGTTAAAAGAGCCCCAAGGATCTTGATCTCACAAACCCATGATGGGAACAGTCTAATCATCAAGGGCGAGGTCAACGGAATGCCGTGTAAACTGACCATAGACACTGGAGCCTCTCGTACGGTTGTTAGTTCCCAAATTATAAGTCAGTTCCTTGGGGACTCCGCATACAACCGAGAACGCATTAATTTAGTAACAGCCACCGGTCAGCGTATACCCGTCCGTGGAGAGAAGGAGATGGAGTTGAAGCTAGGCAACGTGATCTACCTGCATAATGTCATCGTGGCTGATATAATGGACGACTGCATCCTAGGCCTAGACTTTATGAGGAATAATTGTTGTGAGATCGACGTTAAGCAAGGTGTTTTGAAATGTGGACAGGAGGAACTTTTTATGGAAGGTGCGTTACCAGGGAACGTGTACAGCATTAAGAAGATTGTTCTTCCGCCGAGATCGGAAACGATTGTTCCGGTTAGTCTTCCCCGAAGCGATGGGCAAGCTCACCGTTGTGTACTTGTGGAAAGGGAAAGGGAAATGACCTTCAATGGAAAGTAGCTCGAACCTTGGTCAGAACCACTGACATCTCCGGAGTACGTGTGCTGAACCTTTGTGACCGTGAACAGATTATAGAAAAAGGCACGCTGGTTGGTACTTGTGAGG
Source organism: Parnassius apollo (assembly GCA_907164705.1). Taxonomy (NCBI): domain Eukaryota; kingdom Metazoa; phylum Arthropoda; class Insecta; order Lepidoptera; family Papilionidae; genus Parnassius; species Parnassius apollo. The sequence continues at coordinate 4,203,427 of CAJQZP010000295.1, forward strand.
AAGTGGATTGGTTACGTCGGTGCCAATATCTATCGAGTGGGACCCCCAGCAAGGATGCACAAAAGAGAGTGACCACACTTTTGGAAGACTGTCGCAGCGTTCTCTCCCCAAAAGAAATGGTCAAGGCGAAGAAGTTGTTACTCAAGTATGCCGACGTATTCTCATCAAACGATGCTGACATAGGAAAGACTGGCTTAGTTCAACACAAAATAAACACAGGAGAAGAATTGCCTATCCGTCAGCGACCAAGAAGAGTCTCAGCGATGAGTTCGACCACTAAAAGCTATTGGGCTCAACGGGACAGCTTGCTGCTTCAGGATGGAGTTCTGTGCCGTAAATGGGAAAATGTTCGGGGGGACAGCTGTCATTTGCAAATGGTTGTCCCTAAAGCTAAAGTAACGGATGTTCTACAGCTGTACCATAATGATTGTTCAGGAGGCCATCTGGGAGTTAAACGAACTCTACTGAAGATCCGAGAACGGTTTTATTGGGTCCACTGTCGAAACGATGTCGAGGACTGGTGTCGCAAATGTACAAGTTGTGCGGCTGTATAGGGTCCTCAGACTCGTAGTAGAAGTGCATTGGAGTTGTACAATGTTGGTGCACCATGGGAAAGAATAGCCATTGACGTGGCGGGACCGTTTCCGGAGAGTGAAAGCGGTAACAAGTATTTCATGGTTGTGATGGATTAGTTCACTAAGTGGCCAGAAGTCTTCGCCATTCCAAATCAAGAAGCTTCAACAGTTGCGGATAAGCTAGTTCATGAAGTCTTCTTTCGTTTTGGAGTACCTTTGAGATTCACAGAGATCAAGGAAGGAATTTTGAGTCTCAAATATACCAGGAAACTTGCCGAGTTATGGGTACTCACAAAACAAGAACGACTTCTTTTCACCCGCAATCTGATGATCCATCATTCGGTAGAACGATTTAATCAGACATCGGAGAGGTACCTAGCAAAAGTTGTAGACAATCGGCAACGAGATTGGGACAAGCACATACAACCGTTTTTGTTGTCATATCGAAGCGCTGTTCACGAAAGTACAGCAGTGACACCAGCTTTCGCAAACTTTGGAAGAGAATTACGGCTGCCTGCAGACCTGATCACCGGGATACCACCTGATGCCCCACGCAGTATAACCGATTATGCAAATGACTTGCGGAACAAAATGAATGACATTTATGAGCACGTCAGACAATCGGGCCAGCAAATATCTGAGAAGATGAAAACCCGGTACGACCGCAAAATGAACAATAAAGGGTTCGACGAAGGTTCACTAGTGTAGTTGCACAATTCAGTCCGCAGCAAAGGGAAATCTCCTAAGCTTCAAACTAAATGGGACGGCCCGTACCGGATTGTAACCAGGATCAACGATGTAACCTACCGGATACAGAAAGGCGCAAGAGGGACTCCTAAGATCGTCCATGTGGATCGCTTGGCGCGTTATTATGGGGTCGATAATGCTCGGAACGAGCATGTCTTAGGAGGGGGCAGTGTTGCGCGAATAAGTCGACGTCATGTACCCGGTACTAACGCCATCTAGTGTCAGGGACGAGAGCGAGGGGAGCTGTCCAGAAAATGACATCACTAATCTTTCAACCGACAGCGCCATCTAGTCTCGAAACGAAGAACTATGCTTCTAGAAGCTGACACTCGAACTCTCGACCCCTTGCGCGTGTTTACTTGAATATTCTGGATGTTTCGGTGCTAATTTGATATAGGCGCTGCAAGATGCGATCGGGGAAGTATTGAATTTGACGAGACAAGCGAAGCTTCGGAGCGAAGTAAAGTGAATCAGTGTGATTAATTGTTAGTGTTTTAAGTTTTAATTGGTGTAAAGAAAATTAAAGTGTTAATTTAGGTAATTCTATTGGCAATTTTTATTGTCACGAACCTCAAGCTCGTAACAATACCACAAATACCTAATACCATGAGAATACCCCTTTGAGTTTCACATTCCACGCTAATACCTAAATAATATGTTTTATGGAATGTTTTTTAAGGACCTCTTTGTATATAATATTTGTGTACACTGAGGACGTCATCTGCTTTATCTTCCATCTTTATCGTCGTCTAAGTACCAAACATTCAGCTTGGATTTCAAATTTGAAATAATCAGTTGAATTCCCAAACTGAAAAATCTGGACCTAGTAGGTCACCCAAACATAAGTACGAATTTTGACTGTAACATTGCCAAACGTAATGAAGGAAGAAATTTAGGGAGTATTGTTAGCCATTTCTTTCAGCAGGGTTACCCTATCGATAGAGTAACAAGCATTGTTAAGGTCAACCTTCACAATAACATCTGTACTGGAATTGGTTAAAAAAGTACGCACTAAATGTACCGCTGCTTAGTTGAATAGGCAGAAATTTTGTGTTAAGGCTAGAGATTATGTGCCTGCAAGCTAATTTTGAAGTTAAGCGTCGAAATGTGGAACCGACGGCAATAGAACGGATACCATTATCCTTTTTTTTGAAGGCACAATATTTTTCCCCATATAAGTATGGGAAATAAATTGAGATTAATATTACCAGAAAGCATAAAATTACATAACTTTATAATGTCATTAAGAAGTACTCTACCGGCGTCACTGGCAGACGTGCTTACAAGATCTTTGAGATGTTTAGGCGTAATCCCGTCAATGCCCCCAGCAGAGCCATTCGAAAATGACAAGATTACATTAAATGCAAATACCTACTTAATATAATGTTACCGTCGCCCGTTAATAAGCGTTACACCGTATTACTGCATCTATAAGAATGTGATATGATTGAGACGAGATCATTGATAGGAAAAAGTTCCTTCTGTTAACACTATTATTAAATATTGTTCACAGAAAAATCAATTTTAGTTTTTAAATAATAAATGTACTATTTTTAAATAAGGTTAAAGGAAAGTATCATCCACTTTTATACTGCATAATGCTATCCTTGTTCATGGCTCATAAAGGACGCTGTCATATTATACTTTTGTAACAGAGCATCATTGTCTTTTTAAGGTGCAGTAGTATCTGATTTCAATACTTCATGTTTCCTACGTGCCACTGCTATAAATGATTGAACAGCATTCGAAAGACTTCAAGTACCAGTAATCGGTTCTCTACCGGTTTTGAAAACTCCAATCTAAAATGTCTAAATTGTAGTTTCTCCATTTTTGAGCTGCTTGAGACCAACCTAATCTGGCTCATACATCAAGGCCCTCTTCTGAAGATATATCAGTGGAGGGTCGTATAGACCTTTCTCCAGCGTTAATGCTCGAGCTTATATTTGGTGTTAATGACTTAAAATCTCCAGTTCAGCAGAAATTATAGTGCCACTATCATTTAAATGCTGCTTCACAAAGAAAGAGAGAGCTTACAATGCAATCAAAGAGATTTTAGTTCTATTTGTCAGACTGACAATACAAAGAATAATTACAGCTCAAATGCAAACTACTGACTATCCTTTGTTACAGAAAGTTAATGGTTATTTCGCATTTTCAAAGTCGTCAAAGAACGATGTGCTTCCCTCCCTATGCTTAGGTTCAATATATCATAAATTTTTTAAAGACATATTTATATTTACTTAGGCTAAAACTACAAGAAATATAATCTTATCATTTCGTGTTTTCAAAACCGAGTGCTCCATCAGTGCGAGTAGCCAGCGATGACATACAAATCTTTCATCGCTGGTCACATGAGAAATTTAAGATCTCTCAGCCAATTATGTAGAGGTTCATGCCTCTACTTACTGTACGTGTTAGAATTCGAAATGATACCCGCATTACAACCTGAGTTACTATCAAAGCTCAACAGAGGAATAAGCTGGAGTGGCAATTGGCCGGTCATATGGCTCAAAGAACTGACAACCGATAGAAAAAATTATTCTCTAGTGGCAACCGCGTGCCGGTAAGCGATTTATAGACCAGTCCCCCACTAACTGAAATAACGACCTGGTTTACTAAGACTTCCTGCAGGAAGCCCATGTTCAACAGTGAACTTATGCAGGGTTATAATAATGACGATGATTTTTAAATCCGGAAACAGAGAACAGTGTCAATAATGCGATATTTTGCGCAACTACGTCATCTAAATGTCAAGCGGTAAAACTTTCCCGCTTTGAAAGAATTTTTTATAGCATTGGGTGACAAAAAAGCACATAGTTCACCTGACGGTAAGTGGATGATTTGGCTTATAGACATTCACATTTATCTTCAATTAAGAATCAAAAAAATTAATTCATTAATCAAAGGTTACTGACATAGCTTTCCGTGTTTGTAAGCTGAAGTGGCAATGGGGTGGTCATGTCTGTCGCAGAGGTGGCAATCGGTGGAGTAGACGTGTGAGTGGAGACCGCGTCTAGGCAAACGTAGTGTGGGACGCCCCCTGACCAGATGGAGTGACGATCTGCGCAAGGTGGCTGGTAGAAACTGGATGCGTGTAGCTGAAGATCGGGCTAAGTGGCGCGCCTTGGGAGAGGCCTATGTACAGTAGTGGACTGCCGCAGGCTGATGATGATGATGATGATGATTAAGAATAAAAATGCCAATGCGTTGTCACCCATGAGGACTAAGATGGAATACTACGATTCCAGTAGAAAGAATTTCTGGATTTCTACACTCACCATACGAAACACAGCAGTATTAAGCTGCTATTTTACGCTAGTATTCAGTGAGAGTGTGGTACTTCTCCGATCGAGCCGACCCATTCGTGCTACAAATGTAATATAGCTGCAGCGTGGCTCTATCACGTATTGTGGTATCTACTATATGTTCAACAGTGTATGTGTCAGGGTATTCTGCAACAATTCGATATACAAATGACATCATGGTTAAAAAGGGACAAATATCTAGTGCACACTTAAGTAAGAATTAGGCACAATATAAAACGATTGCTTTGGCAGAGCGATAAAACATCCAAATGCTCTCAGAGTGGCGATGCCAATTTGGTAACTTGAGTAATTTGACACATTTAATTCTAATTATAATAGCATTACCATTTTCACTGAGCTGGAGATATTTAGTAATTATCACAAGTGTGTCTCATCTCTAATAAAAAGTTTCCCTTAACCTTGACCCAAAAGAACATGCGATAGTCAGTACTTAAGAGGATTTTTTTTTTCTTAAAAAACGTTACCCCTACACTAGGATTTTCTCCTATATCGTGGGGGCAGTATACAAACATAAATTTTACAAGGACAAACCTCCAGACCCGGAACAATTACTTGTAGGCCATATAAATACTTGTTCCGTGCAGGATTCGAACCCGCGACTCCCAGCGCAGCCACTGTGCCACGGAGTCGTCAAAACCCCTCGTAAGTACAGTTTATGATATATATATATATATATATATATATATATATATATATATATATATAAAAAAAAATATATATTAGTTCTAAAGGGTGACAACGCATCTGCGTTTTGATTCTTAATCGAGGATTAATGTAGATTTATATCACTCCACTTCCACTTATTATCAGGTGGACTGTGACAGCCACAGAGCGGCGATGGAGATAAGCGTCTGAGGAGACAGCTCGTATTGCTGTCGTCAATATGCCCTAGAATTATTAAGTTAATATTAAATTTAAATGATATTTACTTCAAGCTGTTAAGTAAGTTGTGAATTAATATAATTTATAAATAAGCACTTAAGATATTACTATCGTAAGAAATGCTTTTCACCTGTCACTATGTAATATTTTTATGTAATATTAATTCTGAAGTAATCAAAATGATGGAATTGGAACATTTCGGGCTTTAGTCTCCTTACATTGTCACGAACACTAAAAATATATTTTTATATAAAACATGATTCTTGAAAATAAATGGACGCATAAGCATAGTTTATCAAGATCCTGTATAATCTTCTTCATCACCTTACACCTGTTATTTGGATTGAATTGTGGCTTCATTGAAATATTACCGAAAAAAATTCGTGGATATTTCAATTTCCTTTCATTTATTCTTTGTTTCTTTTTCATATTTGTAACATCAATACCTTTATGGAATTTGAAATTTTTATTCAACTATTTCTTCCACGTCATTCAATTCGCTACATATGTTTTAATACTTTCTACGTGCGACTACAATATTTACAACTTTCTAAATGATATATCCTCCATTAAAGAACGCAATCTGTTTATAAACTCCAATTTTAAAATTCCTACAATTGTGTATACCTTTTGTGTTATCTGCTTTAACGTGTTAGAATTAATTATGTACAGTTTCATAATTCCGAAACCGTTAATAGAATTTATTAAACAAGACCTTTTTGGGTATATACCAACATTTGCCATTGATATTATACCTATAATACAAGTTATAATACTGTGCAACGTTTACGTCAGTGTATTGGGTGTTAATGTAATTTTAGAAGAGGTAAACGCAGCTAAAATTCGACTTAGCTATAAGGAGGTTGCGGATTGTTGGAACAAAATCAAACCATTGTATTTTAAGCTGGTGAGTGTTGTAGAGTGATATAGTGTCGTAAGAGAGTCCACTAATCCAATTCATCTCCTGGGTGTCGCAAGTGGCGACAAATGGAAAGTGAAACTGGATATGGATAGTAGCATCTGTCTGATAACAATTTAGAGTAATAAACAACTGCGGTTGCCAAACCGCTTGCCAAGCTTATTTTTTATAGAATATGGTGACGAACGAGTACACAGTCCACCTGATGGTAAGTGGATGCTGTGGCCCATAGACTTCTACATTTATCCTCGATTAAGAATCAAGGTGCAGATGCGTCACCACCCGTGAGGACTAAGATGGAATGCTTCGTTTCCAGTAAAAAAGGTATCCGGCTTTCTATACTCGCCATACGAAACACAGCAGCATTGGGCTGATATTTTACGCTGGTATTCTGTGCTTTTGAACGTGGTACTACCCCGGTTGAGCCGACCCATTCGTGCTGCAACTATAATACAGTTGCAGGGTGGCTCTACCACGTAAGAAATGGTACCGCCGTACGGCAAGATCCCTCTATTAGGAAAGCTATGAGGGAGGGCTATGATCACCAACGTAATGTGTGGATCCATTATTCCATATCCACCCAGGATTAAGTGATATGAGAACATGAACGTTAGATTTGTTATAAGTTACATTTTATTTAATTAAAACATTTTTAAACTTTTTTCAGATAATCACTAGTATTGTATTTTCAACGCCAAAACTAATAGTGAAGTTGACGTTTTTTTTAACATTTATGAAAATTCAAGTAAGTAGCTCTAAATCTGTAACATTATTACTATTTTGCATAAATATAATCAAATTTTTTAAATTATAGTATTATGCCACCATTTATGTGATCTCCGAAACCGTAAACCCTGTAGAGGCGGTGTAAGAATATCTACTACCTCATATGATCCCGTGGGTATCGTAGTAGACGACAGAGGAAGGAAATCCAGAGATAGGCAGCAGCGTCTTTCTAATAACGACTAAAAACTAACTTGCCAAGCGTGGCAGCTATGGCAAATATAAGACAAATAAGACAATCTATGGGGGAGGCCTATGTTCACCAGTGGGCTTTAATAAGTAGTAATGGTAACGGTTGTGATCTCATGATGAAGGCAAAATGTATGTTTCAACCGTTAAATAAGTTTTAGTTAATCCATCGAGTTAAGACTTATTTGACTTGTGTTCTAAAGTTTTTTCACTTCTAAATCTTTGAAGGATAGGAAGACACTAAAGAAATAATTAAATGCATATTTAAGTGCCGACACAAAGATCATAAAAAACTCTGTATTACTGAAAAATAAATATATTTGGAAAATTGTTATGTCTTGAAACTTGCTGTGAATCATAACAGGAAGTGTATCCCAATACAGTAGGAAGTTTTAAACCAGGTTCTAAAAACGAGAATTTTCTATGTTAATTTTAATACTTCATCATTTAACTACTCGACTTTCATCAATTACAATTACAAAAAAGTTTTCTGTATATCACTCATCTTTAGTAACATTCACCATTTAAAAACTGTTTATATTGATTACAAGCGCAGTACGCACACCTTATTGACACCTGGACTACTATATTAGTGTTAAAATATAATATAATACCAGTTGATACCCGCTCGCTACGCTGAGCACACGATAATGATAACGTAGATATTAAATATCGAGAATTTTTTTATGGGACTATCGTAAAATTTGTTCTTAGTGGGTATGTAGACGGACATTGCGAAATGTGTAACTATACTAAATTTCAAGTCATTTAGGTGTATAGTTTTAGAGATATCCTGATGAATTAGTCAGTGGCTAATATATATATATATATATATATATATATATATATATATATATATATATATATATATATATATATATAAAAAAAAAAAATATGTATATATTAACACTGTATTAGCACTGTGATGCAAAGTTAGAGATTATTAATTAGGTATCACAGGATCTCCGTGTGAAATGTAACTAGGGCCGCTTGCAAATAGCACGTTTTGCTTCTAGTATTTACTAACTGTAGTACCATTGCATTGCTAACACGATGACCCTAGGAACGTTAAGATTTTGTTTTAGAATAAGTGCGACAAACCAGTCACAAAGTCCACCTGATGGTAAGTGGATGCTGTGACCCATAGACATCTACCCTCGATGAAGCATCATATTGCAGATGCGCTGTCACCCCTGAGGTCTTAAAGTGAAAGCCTCATTTACAGTAAAAAGGGTTTTTGCTTTTCTACATTGACACTATTGAACACAACACCATTTGGCTGCTATTTTATTTTACGCTGGCATTCTGTGAGAGAGCGGTCCTTCCCGGGTCCATCCGACGCATTCGTGCTACAACTATAATATATGAAGCTGCAGTATGGCTCTAAAATCTATAAAAAATATGGCTTAAAATGCACTGCTGAAAAAAAGATGGAATACCTCGTTTTCAATAAAAAGGGTATATATAAAGTTTAACTACGCTAAAGTTAATACAGAAAAGAAATGCAGAAAGCAAAAGTATTTATAATAGGTATGTGTAACAAATACATAAAATAAAACATTCATTGTTTGACGTTCATACTGCCAATGTCAAATACTTAATGCTCTGTGGTTAAACAGTCGCATAGAGTAAAGATTGTTGCCACCGGTTGCCACAGAATTTCAAAATGTTGCCAACAAATAATTGCTACTTAATTTTGTGTAAATTTAAATGTTTATTTTTCAATAGTCTGCATTCTGCTTCAATAGTAGCAAAAAATATATCTATATATATTTGTGTTTTATTATACAGTTGAATGTAAATACAGCTTGCTGAATATACAAACTTAAAACTTTTATTAATTACTGTGTCCAATTTAGACCATTAGACATTCTTTCTTATTACACCATTATTTTCTCTGTCTTATGTGTTTTGTCTTTACCTTCCTTTATCTTATGTTTGTTGTCTATACCTATTAACCCCCTTTTAAAATTTCTTTTCACAATAAAATAAATAGTTTAAAAACCGTGTTATTGTTTCTAGGCTAACTGGTACAAAATTGTTTACTGCATACTTCATGCCTCGTCCATCGCCATTCATTTGAGTATTCCCGCTTTGTGTGTACATATAGTCAAAACCAAAATGAAAAACCTAACATTAGAACTTCATAAAAAGGTCTTTCAATCACCGGGTAAGTACCCACATTAAGTAATAATCTTCTGCATTTTCTTCAGTCAACAAAGTCCCTAACGGGTCGTAATCATATCCCATGTAACCTACCACCCACCAACACACCTTTGGTAGTGGAATTTGTAATTGCATTACCATATATCTCGTACTTATGACGATGCTTCCGTTCGCTGGTACGTCTGGGATTCACAGAATATTTATACTGCCATCTATCGGAAGCAATGAGTGTGTCTTTTCATTCGATTACAATCTGGGCGTCTTCAATGCAAGAGTGAATAGGTTTTTGATACGCTAAGACAGTGCGATTTACCATCTAGGTCTTCATTACCCTTTATCTCGTTGGTCTAGTGGTTGTAGTAGTGCGACTGCTGACCATGAGGTCCTGGGTTCGAATCCCGGGTCGGGCCAAAAAATTAATTATTGCGTTTTTCCGTCAAGAAATTCTCAGTAGTTGCCCGGAATCAGGAAGTTGGCGGTGTCTCACCCCCGTGCCTCGGAAAGCACGTAAAGCCGTTGGTCCTGCGCCTGATCTCTCTCCGGTCGTGTCGGTTTACCGTCCCATCGGAGTATGAGAGTGAAGGAATAGAGAGTGCACCTTTTCTTGCGCATACACTTGGGCACTATAATCCTGTCCTGCGCCGATGGCTAGCCTCCGTTGAGGCAGGCCGCCGTGGCTGAAATTCTACAGGAAATTATTATTATTATTACTCTTTACCAATAGGCGGGATTGGGATCAAGCACTGGCCTATAATAAGGAAAAAAGAGATCTATTTGGCATAACCCTTAGTCACATTTTACGAAAGTTTTTCTTACGTTGCCACAACACGATACATTGAAGTACTTACTACAAAATTAATTATGTTTGGCAACAGCTCTATTCTTATCAACTACATCTATTCGTGGTATACGCAGATGCCACGCTGCAGCTGTGCAATGGTTGTAACTTGAATGGGTTGGCTTGACCAAGGAAGGACCACGCTCTCACCGAATCCTAGCGTAAAATAGCAGCTCAATGCTGTTAATGGAGAGAACCAGAGATCCTTTTTACTGGATGGCAGGTATTCCATCTCAATTCTCAGGAGTGACAACGCAAATGTATTTGGATTTTTAGTCGAGGATAGATGTAAATATCTATAGGCCACAGTTTTCACTTTCCATCAGGTGGGATCACTTGTCATCCTTGTTCTATAATTTCAAAAAAAAACCTTTCCACCAGGTGCCATTTTGGTCAAGCACTGGTTTATAATAAGTAAGATAAGTAATATTAAGATATCTATAGGCCACAGCAGCCATTTACCATCAAGTCTGCTCGTTCGATACCCTTATTCTATAAAAACATTAAGTTCGACACTTAAATTTTATTCCAGAAAACACTAAAGAAGAAATAATTCATTTGGTTGATTACATGAACACTCATCGTATAGTGGACAAGGCTTGGAACGTGATTCCCATAGATCTACATCTGCCGGGTGGTATTTTTAATATAACAATCACATATCTTATTGTCATAATTCAGTTAACACATCTTTTTGGCTAAATAGACGGCACTAATTTCTAAAATTAATTACATTTATGTTTTTCAGCTTTGTGTAGAATAAAATTATTATTCCTGTAAGAATCTTGTTATTACTATATTATTAACTAGCAACCTCCCTCGGCTTTGCCTGGATAGGATCTTTTAAAGTAACGTTAGTTAGATTTATGCATCCTTCACCGCTGGCCATATGAAAAAGCTCCAGGTCGCTCAGCGAGCTATTTAGAGGGCTATTGCTCGAAATTTCTCTGCGTTATAAACTTATGAGAATATCCGCAGTAGAACCAGAGTAACCAACAGCCTAACGGATTAGTAGTCACACAGTCCATGAGCCACAGCATCCGGATTACCGTCGGATTAACCTTAATTAATTTATTATATTAATTATATTTACTTAATTATATTACCTTACCATCAGGATTACCGTCGCCTATGAACCACTGCAACACCAAGGGAATTGCAGATGCGTTGCTGGCTTTTTAAAAAGGAGTACACTCTTAGCTTTCTCTAATAGGCAGGGAACTATTTATTTTAACTATTATGTTGCCAGTGCATGAATACCGTTCCAAATTATGGTAAGTGGAGATGTAACCGTAGATGGCAAAGCGAACTGACTTAGCTTAACAAAAGCCTGGAAAAATATCCAGACCAGAAACAATTACTTGAACGCCATAAAAATTCTTGTTTCGTGTGGAATTTGAAACCCTAACTTTGCCTAAAAAATACCCACATAGTTGGATGGCAAAACAGATGCTGGCAAATTATCAACTCTACTTCTACGAAATATTCTTAATGTGTATTACATACTTACTCAGTACTTCAGACATGTAAAATTGTTATCAACTTTTATTCTAGCTCTTTGTATTGCAGATCTTATCACTTTATTATTTTTAAAGTCTTATTTCTGAGTGGGTTTTAGGGCAGGGAAATAACCGGCGCGGTACCCCAATGCATACTTTTCATACGTGGTAGAGCCACGCTGCAGCTATATTATGGCTGTAGCATGGATGGGTAGGCTCAACCGGGGAAGAACCACGCTCTCTCAGAATACCAGCGTAAAATAGCAGCTTTATACTTAATACTGCTGTGTTTCGTATGGTGAGTGTAGAGATCCGGAGACCCTTTTTTACTGGAAACATGGCATTCCATCTTTTTTTTAAATCAAGAAATTCCTTCATAGACCAGTAATTATTCGAGGCAACCCCAACTTGCCGTGTAGTAGCGGTGTAGGAATATCCACTAACGCATGCGCTGGGTATCGTAGAGACCAACAGATTGAAATTAAAACAGGAGATGGGCGGCAGCAACTTATTCATAACAACTAAATGTTATAAAAAACTGTGGTTGCCAAGCCATCTGCCAAGAGTTGCAATTATGACAAAATCCTTCCTATGAGGAAATCAATATATTCTATGGTCTCTATGTCTAAGTCTGCGTGTCTGCGATGGACTTTTATAAGCTGTAATGTATGGGTCGGTGGAACCACAATCACTTTCTTCAATTACATTAACATAACATAACATAAACACTCACGCCTGTCACCCAGAGGGGTAGGCAGAGATACGGACTTCCATTTGGCACGATCCTGACATACCTCTTTCGCCTCCTTTACATCCACATATCTACGCATACATGCTCGTCGGTTAAGGGTACTTCTAACGTGGCCCATTTTCAAAATATCGCCAATTTGATCGATTAACTTTTTTCTAGGGCGTCCCTTCCTGACTCGGCCGTTCACATCTGCCATATAAATTTGCTTTGTCACTCTTTACTCATTCATTCTTTTTACGTGACCAAACCACCGAAGCATTCCTTTCTTAATCCTGGTCACAACATCATCTTGCATACCACATTTATTCAAATACATTGTATAAATACATTGTATATATATATATATATATATATATATATATATATATATATATATATATATATATATATACCTATAATAAAAATGGAAATTGCAGATGTCTGAACATTTTATATTTTTGTGACAAAATTGATTGAGAGGGACTAAAAATAAGTAACTGAATACATTTCTATCATTTTTAGAATTGTTAACATATCATATATAAAGCACTGATTTATATCAAAATAATCGTTTGGAAAATTGTGAAGCACATCTTCGTTTTAAATTCAGTTGTTTCATTAAAGTCGGTTCATCCTATCAAAGTGGGTACGAAATATAGGTACGAATTTGTTCAATGGTGGCGTTGAGTGATCAAGAACATTTTTGTAATTAAATAATGTAAAACAGTGTTCTATAATGCTATAATTGTATGTAAACGCAGTAAAGAAAAATAATAAAGAATAACGTAATAAATATTTTAAAACAAATATATATAAATCCTAATATCTTGGTTTAAAAAGTACAATAGTTAACTAATGGCATCAGTACCTAGATGGTGTTGTGCAAATTATTTATTAAATTTTAAGGTGTGCTTATAATGTTTTTCCTAACCGCCGAGTACCTACAACATGGAAAATCAAATGTTGAAAGAGCTAATAACAATTTTTTTTGGTTTTGGCAAGGATCATATCTATCATATAGAAGCTTGGCAGTAAACATATTATATTCGTACTTTTGCACTTCCAAAAGTTTTAAAATTTACATATAGCCTTGAAATTGAAAAATTTCGTTAACCGATTTTGAGTTTTTTTTTTTAAATATTATTCCTACCCTCTCTTTTCTAAATATTATATAATTTTTATTTTACTGTAATAATAAATTAACTACCATACTTTTATATAGATGACGCTATAAGCATTTTCAAGCACCATAAGGTTTCATTATAAACGATATATTATGATAATTACTTTGCTTGTTGCTTTCAACGCAATGTTTGTATTGGACCAGCCAATATGTTTCTTCCTTTTATCAAAGAACCGTTACAGCATTTTAAAGTTCACTGCTGAACATAGGCCTCAACATTGATTGCCTCATATTTGACATCATTGTTTTATATAACTCAATGTTTCGCATAGTTTCCACGATCTATCACGCACGCTTTACCCAATTACAGAACCGAAGAAGCGGGTTATATATTATAATATACAGCCAATATAATATGGTCCACGGCTGAGTAATGTATTCAATGAAATGTTTATATAAAAAAAGATATGTAAAATAGCCATTCTTGTATTTCTTGGAGCGGGGAAGAGTTCATAGTGCCGTCCTGACGCATGTTGTTCTCTTTAGTTTAAAATTTGGAATTAGTAATAAAGTGCATAAATTATTAACTAATGCTTTTATTTGCTTAGTTAACAGGCAATTTGAATTAGGCAAAATTCTTATTTTATATCAGAAGTTTCTTTTTAATTTCGTTTGCGAATAGCGTTTATAATATTTAATTTATGAAATGAAATGAAGTGAAATGAAAAATGAGTGATTATTGCAAAGTGTAATTCAGCTTTTTCAGTCATCTATGGATAGCATGCAAATACAGTTTTTATAATTAAGTTTACTGTATTAATATATCGAATTCAATTAAAATATTCATCATAAAATACAAATTTAAAAATAATTAAAATTGAAAATGCAATTAAAAATATATAACTACTGTTATGTCAAATTTAGGTAGTCATTCACATTATAAAAACAATGATCATTTAGCCACCTGTAAAGGGTGCCTTTAAATCTATTAAGGGGTAAGTCTTTTATATTTTGGGGTATTTTATTAAATGTGAGCATACACATCCAGTAGCAGTTTTTTTTTTTTATAAACCGAGCACTCTTGGGTATAATTTCAGCAGCAAGTCTATTGCCATTTCTGGTATTTTGCGTATAAATCTCTTTTGCTTGTCTGAAATAATACATGTTTTGTTTTACAAACTTTGCAATTTCGAAAATGTACAGGCATGAGAGTGGTAGTATTTTCAGAGATACAAAGAGCATCCTACAAGGCTCATCAGGTGCAGTGCCACATATTGCTCTATTACATTTTTTTGGGCCATGAATGCCTTTTTTTGCATCTGTGCTATTGCCCCATATAATAAGCACGTATCGCAGTACGGATTCCACATATGCCAAGTACGCAGTAAGTGCTGTATTTTTGTGGCTACTTTGTTTAGTTTATAAAGTGCGTACGAAAATCTATTTATTTTTTTACATACATGTTCAACTTAGTTTTGAAATTACCAATTTAGTTTTTGATCTATCCATATACCTAGGAATTTTGACATATTTGTAATTTTTAGTGTTTGTCCTTTAAAATTAATTTAACAAAACAAAATAAATTATATTGAACATAGTTAAAACGAACAGAATAAAATTTAATTTGCCGTAAAGTTAGTTTTGCCATTTAATGACAGATGTCACTGTTCACTGTGTATCTACTATAATATACTCTTTACACACTGAGTCATAGAAACTAAACTACACTGCTTGACTACCCAAACCACTTGAAGTAGAAATCTAAAATTTGGACTGTATGTAGCTTACCTTATAGTACCTATTATGAAGTAGAAATCCCCTATGAAATCATTTTGGAAAATTCGATCCCTGAGAGTGTGAAATAAGGGTGTTACAGTTTATTATTTTATTACAAAAATATTTTACAGGGCGATTGACTCGATACTTACTGAGAGTACTGTATTTAAAAAATAAATAAATACGTATTTTGCGATTTCAAAATAACCCGTTACGGTAAACGGTGCAGGGGCAGAGGGTGTGGAATTTTGTACGGAAATGAAATATCCTGGTATTTCTTAAAACAACCTCTTACCGGGGAGGAAGAAAGGGGCCTCTTACGGTTTTAAAACAAGGGAGGGTGTATAAAAATTATTGTATTAAATCTACAGCTCAAACCGCTGGGTGTAGATGTGTGAAATTGGAACAAAAACTTCCTTTTATTTAGTAAGCATCCACTAAGACAGAAGTCTTGATAAATTAAAATCCTTAAATAGTAAAATAAGGTTTTAAGAATGTTTTTTACGGGGTGATTTCATATTAGTATAGAGGAAAATTATTAAATGATTAATGTAATTTTAAAATTAGTACGAATACTTTAGGATTATAATAATGCAATTAGTTTTTTTTTTCGATTTCCAAATATCTCACTTAAAACTGTTAAAACCAGGATACATGGATTGCACGGTAAAAATTATTTCAATTGCATGGCGGTGGGGAAATCCGTAAAACTAAATTATGATAATTCTGAATAAAACTTATTATAGAACTACAAAAATCTGCTCCTATTGGTCATTATATACAAAATATAAAAAATTATAAATTTATCATTGTGTCCGAGTTGGTAATCCGACAAAAATAAACTGAGATCAGATACAGACAAACCGGCTTTACGTGCTTCCTGAGGCATAGAGATAAAACACTGCTAAACCCTTGACTCCGGGCTGCTACTGAGTACTTCTTGATAGAAAACCCAACTGATTTTAAGTCTAATGATACCTATTACTTAAAGGTTCAAAAACTTTGATTAAAACTACTTTTACGGATTTTATCGCATTTATTTTACCCACGGTCACGGGGAACTAAGATGACTGACGTCCCGATGTCATTGTTAAACCCGGAGTATCTTCAGCTTTTTTAATTATTGTTTATGGTTCATGGTATTAAACCATGGTCAGTTTTGATGTTCAGTCTCTATTTACATGCCTACCTGTTGAAGACTGCATCTCAATTATAACTAGAAAACTAGAGGAAAATAACATGCCAGCAGAATATGCAGTATTACTCAGACATTGCCTTACATCTGGCCATCTATTGTGGAAGGAAGAGTTTTACAAGCATGTAGATGGTGTTGCGATGGGCTCACCTGTATCTCCCATTGTCACCGATATATTCATGGAAGACTTTGAGGAGAAAGCCCTCCTTACTGCACCTGTTACACCAAGGATCTACAAGCGGTACGTAGACGATACTTTCACAATTTTACCATCAGACAAAGTAACTGCATTTTTAGAACATCTTAATTCCATAAACTCTAAAATTCAATTTGGTATGGAGTTAGAGACAAATAATTCCTTGCCTTTCCTAGATGTGCTAGTCATCCGAAATTCTAACAACACCATTGGTCACACTCATTCATTCATTACAGCCCTTCACAAGTCCACTGCTGAACATAGGCCTCCCCCAAGTAATGCCACAAAGCACGGTCCTGAGCCACCTGCATCCATCGACTTCCTGCATGTCTTACCAGGTCGTCACTCCATCTAGTGGGGGGTCGCCCTACACTACGCCTACCGGTACGAGGCTGCCACTCGAGAACCTTTCTTCCCCATCTGTTATCGGTTCTTCGAGCTATATGGCCGGCCCATTGCCACTTCAGCTTACTAATCCGTTGGGCTATGTCGGTAACTCTGGTTTTACTGCGGATATCCTCATTTCTGAGTCTATCACGCAGAGAAACTCCAAGCATAGCCCTCTCCATAGCTCGCTGAGCGACCTTAAGCGTCCTCATACGGCCAGCAGTGAAGGACCACGTCTCAGATCCGTAAGTCATCACTGGCAACACGCACTGGTTGTACAATCTAGTTTTTATAGATTGAGGTATACCTGACGAAAAGATATGTCGTAATTTCCCGAACGCTGCCTAGCCGAGTTGAATCCGTCGATTGACCTCTCGGTCGAAGTTGGACTTACCTAGTCGGACTATTTGTCCCAGGTAAACGTACTCGTCAACAACTTCGAGCATAGTGCTCCCAACAACTACCGGCATAGGTGTGACATGGACATTAAACATGATCTTTGTTTTGTCCATGTTCATCTTAAGACCTATCCGTTGGGAGGCACTATTGAGGTCATTGAGCATAATGCTTAAGTCCTCCAGCGATTCTGCCATAATGACTATATCGTCGGCAAATCGAAGGTGAGTGATGTACTCGCCATTGATGTTAATACCGTATCCTTTCCAGTCCAGTAGCTTGAAAACGTCTTCCAACGCAGCGGTGAAGAGTTTCGGGGATATAACATCACCCTGTCTTACACCTCTCTGCAGTTGGATAGGTTTCGAACTCTGGTTCTGTACTCGGATAGCCATCGTAGCCCTACTGTACAAACACTTCAGCACTTCGATGTACCGACAGTCAACTTGGCACCGCTGAAGGGACTGTAGCACCGCCCAAATTTCGACGGAATCAAAGGCTTTCTCATAGTCCACATATGCCATGCAAAGTGGCAGATTGTACTCTTCGGTCTTCTGTACAATCTGCCGCAGGGTATGTATGTGGTCTATGGTACTGAAGCCTTTTCGGAAACCGGCTTGTTCGGGAGGCTGGAAGTCGTCGAGTCTGCGTGCGAGAGACGATTCGTAATGACTCTCGAAAATAGCATGTAGACGCGGCTCAGAAGGGAAATCGGTCTGTAGTTCTTCAAGAGAGCGTTGTCGCCTTTCTTAAAGAACAAAACCACCGCGCTTCTGCTCCACGCCTCCGGAGTAGTGCCACCATGGAGGACGGAATTGAAGAGCTTCCGAAGGACTTCAAGTACCGGTTTTCCACCCGCTTTCAGAAGCTCCGCTGTAATTCCATCCTCGCCCGGGGCCTTGCCGTTTTTAAGGTGGTGGAGAGCCATTCTAATCTCGCTCAGACTGACGTCCGGGATATCATCGAATAGTGTCGGATAAGACTTGCTCTTGGATCGTTACTCACACTTGCGTGTGGCTCCAACGATGCTTTGTACAGCTGCCCATAGAACATCTCAATCTCACTCAAAATCTCAGGTGTCCCGGAAACGATGTTGCCACACTCAGTCTTCAGCTTTGACAGTTGGCTCTTTCTGGCAGACAGATCTCTGGCAAAGACTTTGGAGCCCTGGTTCCGCTCGATCGCTTCTTTAATACGAGAAGTATTAAAGTTGCGTAAGTCTCGCCGCATGCATTTGGAGATCTGTCTGTTCAGTTGCCTGTATGCTGTCAAATCTGTTGACGATTGCAGCCTCATCTCCCGTCTAACAGCCATGAGATTAAGAGTGTGATCGGAGAGTTTTTGTGTTCTTCTGCGGCGGGTCTTGCAGAAGTTAGCTCCGACCGCATGGACAGTTTCCACGAGCTTGTCGTTCATATCGTCCACTGCATTGCAATCTTCTAGGCACTGGAAGCGGTTACGTAACTCGAGCTGAAAGGTTTCGGGATTCTGGATTAGAGCACGAGGGGGACGGAGCGTTGACTTCATTAGACGAGACCTCTCCAACTTAACGTTTAGGTTCAGTGTGCCTCTAACCATTCGGTGATCGCTGCCAGTTTTCACCCTTGCGATCACTGAGACATCACTGAACAGTTGGCGTCTGGTCGTCATAATGAAGTCAATCTCATTTTTTGTCGAACCGTCGGAGCTCGACCAGGTCCACTTCCTGTGGGGCCGCTTCTGGAAGAAAGAGTTCATCATAAAGAGTCCCTCTTTCTCCATAAAGTCGGCCAGCTGCTGGCCCCTTCGGTTCCGTTGCCCTACTCCAAATTTCCCTACCTTCAGCTCACCGCTTTCTCTTGTGCCTAGTTTTGCGTTGAAGTCTCCCATCAACACCGTGTAGTGGGTTTTGGAGGAATGTATGGCTCTGGAAATATCCTCATACATTTCGGTCGTAGATGGCAACCGAACCTCCACCGGAGATTCTTAGCACCCCCTGCCCCGCCGTTACCATGGTCGCCACCGTAGCCAGGAATAGCGGGGCCGCCGGGGACTGGGGGCCGTCTGTTTGTGTATTTATTCATTGGGGGGTATTTGCCATAGTTGCCACGCTTGGCGAGCGGGTTGGCAACCGCAGTTTTTTTATTACGTCACAGTTGTTATCAGGAAGATGCTGCTGCCCATCTCCTGCCTGTCTCCCTCTGTCGCCTTTTACGACACCCACGGGAAGATATGGGGTAGTGGATATTCTCAACCGCCACTACACGGCAACACGGTTGGTCACACTGTGTATAGGAAAAAGACCCATACAAAGCGATATTTAAACGGTGACTCTCACCACCATCCTTCACAATTAGCTAACGTGGGCAAATCTTTGTTACAGAGAGCACGAGGGATCTGTGATAGTAAACACCTGGCCGCCGAGCTTCAGCACGTCAAGCAAGTTCTGCACGACAACAAGCTTCGGGTCCCGCGCCTACGTCACAGTGACCGAGTGAAGCCGGCCACAGTCGAGCGTGTGCCTGCTGTACTATCATATGTCAGAGGTGTCACAGACAAGATTGGCTACATCTTGAAGCGAGCTTCTATTAAAACATTCTACAAGCCGCCGAAGAAGATTAGTCAGTTTCTACCATCCGTCAAGTGTCATATTCCTCTACAAGATGCAGGAGTGTACAAGCTTGATTGTGAGTGTGGTCTCTCTTATATAGGACAAACAAAAAGATCAATTAGAACCTGCGTAAAAGAACATGTAGCTGATGTGAAGCATCAACGTTCCGGGAAGTCTGCAGTTTGCGATCATATCCTAGACGGCCCCAAACATTACATCAGATTTGATAGACCACAAATCCTCGCGAAAGAACACCGATTCCTACCAAGGATTATACGTGAGGCTATTGAAATTAAAAAAACGTCCTATTTCAATAGAGAAGAGGCTGGGTACTACCACCTGCTTGGGATCCTATAATCAATAAAATTAAAACTAAACCCAAGCATACCACTGCAAGACCTCAGGACATAGTCAGTTCATTTTGCATAGATCGGACCATAAACAATAATTAAAAAAGCTGAAGATACTCCGGGTTTAACAATGACATCGGGACGTCAGTCATCTCAGTCCCCCGTGACCATGGGTGCTGGAAAGCGCCCGAAACGTCGGGAATTAAAAATAAAAGTAAAATAAACGCGATAAAATCCGTAAAAGTAGTTTTAATCAATGTGTAGTGTTCGCGTAAATATAAGAAATCATCAATTTCGTTTTTTTTTTATTAAATATCGATAATTAGTGATGGTGCTTGCTTATTTATAATATATATAATAGGGCAATATGTTATTTATTGTATAGAAACTAATTATTGGCTAGAGAAATTGGGGAGCAAATTAGGGATTACGTTATTGCGGTCATTTTGTTGTTTATTTACAAAATGAAGATCAAGCGTACAGTTTGCCCTATTTGTTTCTTGGTTCGTTTGTGGGTCCGTCTATTTGTTTGTCTGATTGACCGACTAACTGAATGTTTTTCAGATTAGTGTATTTCTAAGTCTTCGCGACAGTTTCATTTACAAATAAATCATCATCACATAGAATAGCAAAAGTACTGATTCCACGCGAACGTAGTCGCGGGCACATTTAGTATATAAATATATTAGTGCATCACAATACTGCCGATTTTGTCTGAACCATTATGCAAGTCGTATAAAAACGTTTTCTAAAACTAGAATTTTACATACAACAAAATTTAAGACAAATGCTATGTCCCTATGCTACCACAACTCATAAAACATGGCAATCTTCGTTATCTACCAATAATAATTAACTAGCTATCAACGGGCTACATGATTATTAAAATTCTTCCAAAAAATCGTTAACTGCTATAACTATAACAAATCTAATTAATCATCTCCAATTAGGTAAATGATTATTGACTTCATTAATTTGCTAAAGTGGATGATTTCTTTATGTGTTATCCATTACAACGCATATAAATTTAATTTTAAGTTTTAAAACACTCAATCAAAGTAGGAAAGCGACGGTTTGATTTTACCTTTAGTTGTGATATACAAACCTACATCAATTAAAATGATATTTTACAGGATCGCTCTAAAAAGGTAAGAGCATTTTCATAGAAATATTTTACTAAAATTGGAGATTATTTTATTAACTGAAATTCTTTTCATGAGATAATGTTTTACTTTTTTATTTATTTTATAACAATGGAGTAACAAACATGCTATGACACCTATAACAAATGAGTCCTACCATCTGTCATTTAGAGTTTCAATAAACTTTGCGAACAAGACACATTTAATAACTGCTAATAACAGTCACTTAGTGGTCAGCCATCGCGGAGTCTACTTCACCTTGTGATGCCTCGTTTATAGGGGAAACACGTGTCGTATGACAGTATGCCTTTTCTAATGTAATGGCGTTGGCATTAGTGGTGACGGGAATAGTGCACGCAATTAAGGGAAAGTGGGAGATGCCCTTTAAACTAATTAGAACATATCACTTTATTTTATTAGGCGTATCTTAGCTAATACATTTTTAACATCTTTGATCTGGTAACTACTTGGATACACGTGGCTCAGGACTGTGCTTTTTGGCATACCTTAAAGTACGCCCATATCCAACAGTAGACTTGTGATGTGCTTGCATGGTGGTGATAATAGATAAATACATACAAGTCAAGTTAATATAAATCGTGTAATAATAATAATAATAATAATCAGCTACTGTATGTAGGGTAGCTCATATGTTTAGCGCGCGCTGTAAATTACACAGTACGCTAGCAACCCGGGTTCGATTCCCGCCGGTACCAATGAAGTTATTAGTTGCAATTTTAAGTGCTGATTTACCACGTGTATTCACCGGTGGTGAAGAAAAACATCGTGAGGAAACCTGCATGTCTGAGAAATAAGATAAAATATATTTTGAAGACATGTGAAGTTCGCCAACCCTCTCAGAAATCAGAAGCATGTGCCTAGCAGTGGGACGTATAATATATAGGCTGTAACTTTAACATTAACTGTATGTAGTAGAGAAAATTAAAAACTGACATCACGTTGAATTATATAATTATAATCATCATCTCGTTAAAGTTTACTGTTGAATATGAGCCTTTACTATTATAAAAAGGATTTACCCTAATCGTAAAGATTGGTATAAAGCAGGAAGTTTGACGTTAGCATCATCAGACGTTTCTTACCTTTGAGGCAGCTTCCTGTCGCCAGACATGTTTTGATTTGTTATTTTACTCCTGACCTGGTGTGATTTTATCTTTTAAAAAATCGTCTTGTTTTTTTCCAGAATAATCACTTACCTTGGATTAGCCGATCTATTCAAAATTAAGAATGAAGTGAAAACCACGAACAGCACGGAAATTAAACTCAAAACAAACCATACATTGAATTTGTACGTTTCAGTGCTTATGTCGCTAATCGGCACCTTACTCTGCCTCACTCTTCCCTTTGCAATGTTAGAGTCCCCTTCAGATTTATTCCTTGAAAACGATATGCCATTTGTACGGAGCATAGTAATGTGGATTGAAAAACACCTGATATTGATTGATCGGATGATCATCGCATTATTTTTGCTACTGTTTTTCGTTGCAGTGAAGACTGTTTCAGATGCAATAAGAAATACCAATATCAAAGTCAGCCCATGGGTTGAAAAAGGGAAATACTTGCCGCGTAATTTTAAAGTACAGTCAAATATCACATAGAGAACCTATGGAGCTAACTAAGCCTGTAAGATATTGGAGAGGAAATAACGATTCCTTATATTTCTGCAAAATCTACATATTGGAAAAAACTAATTTTGACATTAAATAATACCCTAATCACCGTGACCGTTATTTCTTGTTTATTTTGTCTTATTTTTTTAAATTGATACTAGCGGTGCTTATAACTCTACTAATCCGTTAACCACTCCAAATATTATTTGTATAAAATGAGGGTCTCACAGTAGCACAAAATTCACCTGATGATAAATGAATCCTCGGTTAAGAATCAAAATGCCAACACGCATTGGGGCAGCGCGTTGTTATCCCTGAGGACTAAGATATAGTGCCTCGTTTCCAGTAAAATGGGACTCTAGTACTCTACACTCACAATAAGAAACACAGTATATGCACTGAACTTCTATTTAACGCTGGTATTCTGTGAGGGCCGAGTCCGGTCGAGCCGACTCATTCGTGCTATATCCATAATAATATAGCTACAACATGGTTCTAGTATGTGAAATAATATAGTGTAAATAATAATAGCAATATATTTTTTCCTTTGTGCCGTCTGATGTCCTATAAAAACCCTAGTTTACACAATACTTTCTTCTATTTTATTTTTTCCATCTAATCTATCCATATATACATCGAACTATATTACTATACGTAGTAGTAATACCTCAGTGATATAATATCCAACATTTTATTCGGCCGTTATCCATTACAGCCTACAAAAGCTCACTAATTGCCTTAAAGTAGGGGATTTGCCATAGCTGCCACGCTTGCTGCGGCCCAAGCTTCTGCTTCAGTTTCTCAGAATCCAAATATACATCCTCAAACATCATCGAAATATTTTTTTAAGTTCATTGTTTCTTTCTTCACCGTGGATCACGTGGTAAATCAGCACTTAAAATTGGAATCAACAATTTTCTTGGTGCCGGCGGAGATCGAACCCGGGTTGCTTGCGTTATATATTACATTTGAAAAATGTTTAAAATAGTACGCTATCTTCACGTATAACCAATCGTTTGCTCAGCCTACGTTGAGTAAATTAACAGAGCAGCCACTTTCTTCCGACTTGGTCAAGTCCAGTGCACGCGAGATGCACTTTAAAATAGTATTTTTTATTCATCAGCTGATTTAAATAAAACAAACATTAACAGATCAATAACTAAACATGGTTGATTTATATAGAACAAACATTAACAGTCTTATTACAAAACCAGGTTTGTTACATAGCCCGAGACAACTCGGGCTTAAAGTATTTTTCAAGAGGAGTCTCTATTATTCCCGTGGAACTCTATATTTCCGTGGAAATTCTAAACTGAAACAGAATCAAGTTCAATTCTAGGACTTACTATAAACCACTTTTTGTAATAAGGCTGTTTTAGTCCATTGCATCACTGAGAACTACATCGAAAAAGTTAAGAAAAACAGACAAAAAAACTGTTTACGATTTTATTATATAGATATAGATAGAACAATATTTTAACCATAAAAGTACGTAAGCTGAAAAATAACAATTAGGTAATACAAATGCTTATACTTAACAAATCGTGAACGCTGTAAATATATTGGCATTACACCCCAAGCTTTATAAGGTATGTAGCGAATCTTCAAATATCTTATGAAATAGACGATCTCTGTTTTTGTTTTCCCCAAAATAAAAATTATTTAAGAATAACTATTTTTACTGTAACATACTAACCAATATATTTAAATTATACCATTAATAACAAAAACCACACTAAAAAAAATTATTTAACTTGAAGCCAACCAGCTGTTGAACATGGCCTATGTTTGGTAGTGGACTTGTGAATTTTTGTAATGATGATGAAGACGATGAATCAAAATTAAGATGCGGTGTCACCCCTGAGGAATAAGGTACAATGCCTCGCTACCAGTACCAGTACCAGTAGACAGCTACAGAACGAACCTTTCGTTCGAGCTCTGACGTACTGCCATTTCTTGATCCATTCCCACTTGGCTGGTCGACTATAATTTTCTTCGATGCCGCCTCTTTGGTTCCCGCTTGACCGTTGTTCTCGGATATCGCTTCACTTCTGGACAAGACAGACTTATGCGTGACGCTACACTGCGTACTACTAGCTTCCGTCCTGCTGCTTGTCACTGCTGCAGACGTGGATGACTCGGTGGTAGCCCCACTCCATGTAGTAGCTATGGTTGCTCCAGATGATTGAGTTTTCTTCACCTTCCTTGACACCCCTATTCGTATCCTGGTGCCTTCGGTCCTCTCATTTTGTTTCGGTGCCCTCTTCATTTTTCAATGGATGAACTGTTGGCCTATGATATCTCAAAAGCCTTACCTCCTAAACAATCCCTAACACTCCCTATCGATCCCTATCAATCTTGGGACGGAGCCTACAGCGGTGAACCGTCTAAAGATGGAAATCGAGCAGGAAATATAAGGTAGGTACTGCCCGTCAGTGGAGATACGCTTCTCTGCATTCAGCATTTAAAACACAGCAACATTGTTCTCCTATTTCACGATGGTATTATGTGCAATCAAAAATCCACGCCTCTAACTCACTCAAGCCTCATTATTAAAGGATAAATTTAAACAAAATCTAACCTTCATACAGTCTACCTTCATCTTATTATCCAACTAATCATCTATTACAACCTATGAAAGTCCACTGCTGAATATAGGCCTCCCTCATAGATATGCCTAAGGAGAATTTTGCCATAGTTGCCAAGCTTGGGAGGTGGGTTGGCTACCGGAGTTTTTTCATTTTGAGTTGTTATCAGGAAGATACTGCTACCTATTTTCTATTTCATTTTCCCTCAGTCGCCTCTTTCGACACTCCCGGGACGATAAGGGCGAGTAGATATTCTTACACCGCCACTACGCGGTTATTGTTCATCACCTCTCACCAACGTATCCTACAAGTATTACGCGTATTGAACGTGTAAGTTTTATTTTTCATAGTCTAAGCCACATAAGTAGATAAACGGAACTAAGCTGAGGTAATCACGGCGAGTGTGTCACGTTGAGATGATCGATGGTTGCAAAACGTTAATGATAGCATCGATATCGACGTTATTAGCTCTACACCGATGCTCGAAGTTTATCAGACATAAAGCATCATATAAAGTATTAACGCCATTTCGCACACGTTTTCCCAAATGTTCAACAGTTTCAAAATGGTCTACAATATACCTTTTATTGGTTAAGATTTGATATAATTTTATACAAAACATTTTTTTGATATTATTCACACTTGTAACCACAACATTGATGTTTAGGTTTTTAGTGACATCGATTTCGTATTATTTTACATATTATATCGCCGATGTTTATAATTATATATGTCGCCAGCATCCACTCACTAGCAGGTGAACTGTGAGTTCGTTTGTCACCATTATTCTATAAAAAAGTTGAGTAGCGTCATAGCAGTTTCGATATCGCTAGCAAGTGACGCAAAATATTTCACACGTTTATTTTAGCTCATATACTTTCTTATAAGTGCGTCATAACTCTACCAAAATATACATAAATTGTACGCAATTCTAAAATGACTTGAATTCTGGTCGGATATTCGTTCATGTTTTCTGTTTTTTTTTTTTTTTTTTTATAAACTAAGTAATTTTAAATAATACTCAAATTACCACTATATTTACTTATAAAAGATACTTATCATAAGTACATGGATATAGTACTAAAAAAACTGCAACAGTTATTGTATGGTCAAAATTTTAAAAATAAACCTTCGGACACCACATTGCTAAATTTCTCAAAGGGATATAGAGCAAGAAAGATCTGGCTGATCTAAAACAAATTGATGGTCCTCATATGACTTCGAAATATTATTGATATCAAAACGTTGAAACCACTCTCATCAGGCACGCACGACATGCCATCCATACATAAATTTGAAAAAAGTTATGCTCTCTCACGTAGTAGAGCCACGCTGTAGCTATTATGGTTGTAGCATGAACCTAAAACGGGTCGGCTCGACCGGGGAAGGACCACGGTCCCACAGAAAACCAGCGTAAAATATCAGCTTAATGCTGCTGTGTTTCGTATGGTGAGTGTAGAGAACCGGTAACCTTTTTCATCTTAGTCCACACGGGTGACAACGCATCTGCATTTTGATTCGTAAACGAGGATAATTGTTGATGTCTATGGGCCACAGCAACCACTTACCATCAGGTGGACTGTGTGCTCATTTGTCAACTATTCCATAAAAAATGCCTTGAATTTGTATGTAAAATACGAAGAAGCTTTTGCCCCCACCTATTATTAAAAAAAATATATCTTAATTTTTTCATATTCTTACATTGTCATCCAATTCTCAGCTAGTTCAAAATTTTGAAGTCCCAAGCTCATCGGTCAGTTAGTTTAAAATCAATTACTAAGTTCGTCCCGAACCGACATATACGTAATCGAGTTTATAAAAACGGGATAAAAAACAACAATACTATATGTTTTGTGTAAAGCCTCGTGTGATAGTACTGCTATATCCTTAAATTTTTGATTTTATTACTTCCATCTTAATTAGAAAAATTTAAAGACACATATTAACTTCGGCATCGCAATTGGGGTTTGGGAATTCCCGACAATTTTTAAGTCCCGGGACACGAGACAGTCTATAGTAGAAAGTCCCAGAAATTCCCGGGACTTCGACTTTTAAGAAAAAAATTTTTAAGGGAAGAGCCTTTTTTGAAGAATTTTAATTCAGTAAATTTCTGGTGTAACGTATTGAAAAAGGAAATTTTTTGTAAAAATCAACATTTATTAATGTTATTAAGAAAAATATAATTTATCTTAATAACTATAACGTTATTTCAGTCTTAATAATTGCATTGTTCGTTTCTTTTAATCAGACAGATTCACTTTTAAGCAGTTAAATCGTATAGTTTTAAAATGAACCTAGTTAAAAATCATACTAATTCTTTATAACTTCACAATTATCTAGTAATTCTAGAATCTTTCATTGGTCATTATAACAACATTTTTTTGTTGTTTCATAATTAAATAATCTAAATAAAAATAATAAAACAGACTTATAAATCAGACTTTCAAATAATCAACTATCTAATCAACACATCGATTAGACTTCTTTGCTTGTTTAATAAAATAGGCTTGTAAACAATCAGAGCGTCAGCAGCTTTGTTCGACAATTTGTTTCTGATTTTTGTAATAATGCCACCGGACAAGGAGAACACACACCCTCGTTTACAACAGATGTCGGTTTGATTGTGTTTATACAGTAGTTCCAAACTTTCTGTACGTTTTCCGGTTGCTTCAAACAACTGAAACTCCTTTTGTAATTTAACTAACAGATGGCGCTAGGCTCCTTCAATTATTTGAAAATAAAAATGATGATTACATAACATTTTCGACAATCTTGTCTCGTCTCGAGTCTCGACCCGAAAGCCCCGGGACTCGAGACAACTAAAATTACGAAAAGTTCCGGGACTTCGAGCCACGAGACGTCCCGAGACCTAAACCCTAATCGCAATATATTTATGAAAATATAATGTATGTACATAAAAACATAAATAGCTTTCATAAGAATAAACATGTTCATACTTTAAACACTAGGAACAAACATCATCATTCTCTAAACCATTTCCCATTATCTGGGGTCGGCGCAGTAAATCTTCTTGTTCCATTCCTCTCTATCAGCCGTCATTTCCATACTTACTCCTTTCATTCTCATATCACTCTTCACGCAATCGATCCATCTTTTATTCGGCCTTCCTCTGCCCGTGTGTCCCTCCACATTCATATTCAACACTCGTTTTGTGACATGACTTTCATCCCTCCGCATCACATGCCCAAACCATGCCAATCTGCTTCCTCTCACCTTTTCTACCACTGGCGCTACTTTCAGGCTTCCTCTTATATACTCATTCCTTATCTTATCCATCCTTGTCACACCACACATCCATCGTAACATTCTCATTTCATTCGCATGCAGTCTATTTTCATCCTTCTTCTTGACGGCCCAGCATTCACTTCCATACATGACGACAGGTCGGATGATCGATTTGTAAATTTTCCCCTTCAGCCTTATTGGCATTCGGGGATCGCACGTTGTGGCTGTGACCTGTCGCCATTTCATCCACCCTGCGTTAATCCTATGCTGCACAGCTCTATCTATTCCGCCGTCGCCTTGAATGAGGGAACCGAGGTACTTGAATTCTGAGCAGGTAGGCAGTATAGCGCCATCCAACGACATGGGTACAGGACTGGAAAGACCGCCGAAATCACAGCACAGATATTCGGTTTTGGATCTGCTGATCTTCAAGCCAACACTTTCCAGCCTCTGTTGCCACCCCGTCAGTCTGCTCTGTACCTCGATGCCACTAGGAACAAACATAAGCTTGTAATACCAATTATGGAGTCTAGGGAAAATTAGTAATTCATTTATGAGTTAATGGCTTTTACAACAAATCTCAGAAAACACAAAATGTGTGTGCTCCTTAGCCAAGTCATTATATTTGAGCAACAAAATAAAGACTGCTTCTAATAAAATTAAAATGATATGGAGTATAATTAATAGTGAAACTGGTAAGATCAACTCTCGCAATTCAAACTACCAGTTAAGTTTTAACAATAAATTAACTAAATCAGATCAGGGCGTTGCAATGTTTTTTGAGAAATATTTTAGTGATATTCCGATCTTAACCACTAAGTCACTGAATTCTTCTCCTGCCGTCGCCGAATCATTACTTAAACAAAATTTAAATGTGTGTACAAAGAATTTTACATTTCATAAAGTGTCATCAAAAGATAATGTAAAATATTTTAAGACTATTGATATTAAGAGAACCGCCGATCTGTGGGGGATTTCTGTTAAAGTTATTGCGTCTATAATAGATGCGATCGCACCTCAACTACCTATTATTTTTAATACTAGTATTGAATCTGGTGTGTTTCCTGATTTAATGAAGCATAGTAAAGTAATACCTTTATTTAAATCTGGTAGTACATTGCACCCCGCTAATTTTAGACCTATTTCTGTACTCCAACACTTAGTAAAATTTTTGAAAAAATTATTCTTGATCAAATGTTAAATTTTTTTAATGTAAATAATTTACTTCATAAAAATCAATTTGGTTTCACAAGGGGTCGCTCGACAACTGATGCTGGTGTTGAGCTGATTAAATATATATTTGATGCGTGGGAGAATTCACAGGATGCTTTAGACATATCCAAAGCCTTCGATTGTGTTCACCAAGAAACATTAATCAAGAAACTTCAACACTACGGTGTAAGAAGCGATTCTCTTAAATTAATTATTTCATATTTAAGTGACAGAACGCAAAAAGTTGTCATTAATAGTACGAGTTCTTCCGGGTCGATTGTACAAATGAGCGTGCCTCAGGGCTCAATTCTCGGCCCTTTTCTATTTCTAGTATATATTAATGACTTACCTTACATAGTAGGGGATAACCATGATATAGTATTATTTGCTGATGATACTTCATTAATTTTCAAATTAAAACGACAGTTATTAAATTACGACGAAGTAAATAATGCTATAGCTAAGTTAGTCAATAGGTTTAATGTTAATAATTTGCATTTGAATGGAACTAAAACTAAATGTATGAAATTCGTAACTCCTAATGTTAAATATGTCAATACTAATGTAATTTTAAATGGGGGGCAACTGAGTCTTGTTGATACCACCATTTTTCTTGGACTCACACTGGACGCAAAGCTTCAATGGCTCCCCCAATATCAAAACTAGCTAGCAGACTTAGTTCTGCAGCATATGCTGCAAAAAAGATTATAACTCTTACCAGTGTTGAAACTGCTTGAATAGTTAACTTTAGTTATTTCCATAGCATTATGTCGTATGGTATTTTGCTATGGGGACACGCGACTGATACTGAAATTATATTTATTTTACAGAAGAGGGCCATTAAAGCAATATATAATTTAAAACTAAAAGAGTCACTGAGACAAAAATTTAAGGAAATTAATATATTAACTCTGGTCTCTCAATACATTTATGAAAATGTAATGTACGTACACAAAAATAAAAGTAGTTTTGCGAAAATAAGTGATATTCATTCTGTAAATACTAGGAACAGACACAAGCTAGTAGTACCAGTTATTCGACTCCACCGAGTCAGTAATTCATTCTTGGGGCGATGTATACGCTTTTACAACAAAATCCCAGAAAATATACAAAATTTGTCATACACAAATTTCAAAAATGTTATTAAACTAAGTTTGTATAAAAAGGGTTATTATAATATTAAGGAATTTATGGATGATAATAACCCCTGGGAAGGGTGATCGCTGCCAAGCTATTTCTAATTTGTCTTGTGTTGTTTATTGTAAACATTATTGTAAGCTATTATTGGAAAAAAAAATAGTCCCGCTGGGTTTCTTGCTGGTTCTTCCCAGGACAGAGGTTTTTTTTTTGCGAACCACTGGTAAATGAAAAAAGTGACTTTCAATAAGTATTGTTTATAATCTACATTGAATAAAAAAGTTTCTGTTTCTGTTTCTGTTTCTGTCATTAAACAAGTTTAAATGTTTATCAAAGAAAAATTGTACTTAAAGGGTTATTATAATACCAATGAATACATAAATGAAAATAGCTCCTGGGATTGAAGTAATCACCACCGTGCTGGTTCTATAAAAATTCATACAAAATTGTACAAAACAAGATTAAAACTACTTTTACGGATATTATCGCGTTTATTTTTACTTTTTATTTACTTTTATTTTTAATTCCCGACCTTTCGGGCGCTTTCCAGCACCCATGGTCACGGGAGACTGGACACCCCGTGACCATGGGTGCTGGAAAGCGCCCGAAACGTCGGGAATTAAAAATAAAAGTAAATAAAAAGTAAAAATAAACGCGATAAAATCCGTAAAAGTAGTTTTAATTATGTATAGTGTTCGCGTAAATATAAGAAATCACTTTGTACAAAACAAATTCATTGTAAATTTAAATATGTTTTAAGTTAGGTTTGTAGCTGGTTCTTCTCAGGACAGAGGTTTTTTGCGAACCAGTGGTAAATAAAAAATGACTTTCAATTAGCACTATACCATAATCTATATTGAATAAAATAATTCATTTCATTTCAACGCAGGAGCGCATATTAGCATAGTCGTAGGGAATGCTAGCATAATGAAAGCAAAGTAAAGATCCTAAAAATAATTTTCATATTAAATGTACAGAACTATGTTACTTCTAGTTTCATTCTTAAGTTACGTTTTATTTTATTTTTTATTTATTTTTTAAAAAGAATATTAACAATGTTATAAACATTACTAATATCCCCCTTAACCACTCCTGGTAAGCTTAAATTGCTTGTTTTACGAGTGGTTCACGCCAGTAGTCGAATGGCGGATCCAAACCCACGACCTTTTTGAGTTCGCGGTCCACTCCCTGCCATTAGGCTACTATCGTTTTATGTGAATAAATTTATTATACGCCACATGAGGAACATCAATTTCGGCATATCAGTTAAAACATTAACCATAACCCGTAAAAATTATAAACAATATTGTTACTATAAAATAATATATTGATACAAAATTTGAAGGATAATTCAAAATGTTTCCATTTTTCTCTCATTAATTGTAAATATATGGTTACGGGAATAACGCTTTTACGCTGCACACTGTTCTCATCTTTTGGTGTAAGCTAAAGTTAAGAAGGGGATATGAACTTTTCTCTAAACTAAATCACTCCTGCTCTAATGCCCTGCTGACTGACGGTCATGGGTTTACCAACTAACCGTAGCTTAATATTATGCAAAAATTTTTAACACAAAAATCGTAGATTTTTTATCAAAAGTTTATCACAAATATGTGATAAACTTTTGATAAAAATACATACATACATGCCAAATTCTTTACAAACGAAATGTGATGTTGACGATTAATTACAGAAATTTAACATACTGGATTAACTTATACATAAATTAATAAATTAGTGAATAAATGAATGAATTCATAATAAAACATCAATTAACAAATTATTGAATTAATAATGAATATTTTAAAATGATTGTGACGAAAAAATAAATCAACAAAAGGCTGTGTCAAAACGTACATAAAAGTAATTTAACTTATAGGGGCATAAGATCATAATATCTTAACGACATTACGTTACGACCTAACATTGATCGATCGATCCGTGCTATGTATATTAATACAGGTTTAAACTTGTCCCAATTATAAGTGTATATTATCAGTGTATTTAAAGTTGCGTAGCATTTTTCCCATTTTTTTTCTCAACCTCTTCTTCACTATTTTAAAACACATGTTAACATATCGCAGTAGAGTCACTAGAATAAACAGTATTATATCGACTCCAAAATTAAGAAATAACGTGAGAAAATCTAACAATTTATATCGGTTTTACATTTTCTGTACACATAAATAGAAAACTATGCAAGCTAAAATATTTAAACAAATTTTAACTGATATAACAACTATAGTTTCATAACTCTTGATTTTATTTAACCTATTCTTTTGACAAATTTAAATACAGCTAATTAAAAAGTTATAAACTTCTTGATGATTTTCTAAAGAAGAAGAATATAATCACAAGTCCACTATATTGAATGAATTATAAGAAATAAATAACTTTTTCAACTGTAAAATGCCGTGAAGGTATCGATGATACAACTCTTACGAATTCTGTAATAACAAACGAAAGGTATTTCGGAAGTTCTCGATTATAATTTTTTTTTCAACATTTGTGAGAATCCACAGTCTATTCCAAAAAATAATTGTAGTATAACAAAAACAACTATAATTTCTTTAGGTGTATCCAGTTGTCTTTCAAAGGCATTTTGTTTATTTTTTCCTTATTACGTCTGCGTCACGATAGTAATTGAGGAAGACAACTTGGAATTATGCTAATAAAATCATTAATATTGCTTCTTAATTCACTTGTGTTTGTGAAAACAATTATAAATACGTTAAATTCAGACCTTGAAATATAATTTGTTAAAAGAACTTTTATCCTTTGTTTTATTAAAAGTAGTCCAAATTATTATTTATAATAATAATAATTACTAACGCGAAATAGTATCGTGGTCACGAGCGAGGATTTTGGCCTCATGTTTTGGCCGGCCCGCGCGCAATTCTTTTGCACGATATTAACGACATTACTATTATATTTTCTTTTTAAAATGAAATATATACTTTAATTGGAAAATAAACCCATTATTGTCCCATGTATTTACTGGTGAATACATAGACGGAATTTAGGTGAGATTGTAGTCAAGTACAAGCGTATAAAAGTTTTAAAAAAAACAATCTTAAACATTAATTTTCACGATTTTTTCCTTATATAACAGAAAATATTAAAAAATTGATAATAAGCAGTATGTTCATATTCCAATAGTTTGAGATGTGTAGTGGCGAGACAAATGTGCATTAATTTGAAATTAGTCAATATTAAATCTGAGCGCTCGTACGTGGCAATAAATTAATATCAAGTTTCAGGAATAATTCCCTTGGACGCGTTCGACACATTCATGTGAGACGAAAATTTAGTAGACAAAGCATTTATTTATTTTAATATATTTTCAATACAAAACACAAAAAGTATTGTTCCTGTGCCCTTGGTATCCTTTATAATAGATATTATAAAATACCGTTTACAAAATATTAAAAATTTCACGGTTCATGAATTATTATTAGAAATTATTGAAATATGAAGAATCTTTAATATAAAGAAATTCATATGATTTGCTTTTTAATTTTTTTTTATTACCAAAACTCCGAATATAATTAACACAAGAAAAAGTAATGGTAATAGTTCTTCTTTTTTTTAAACCGATTCCTTCCCGACATTTCCGTATATGGCGTCTATATAATCTTCTCCAATCCAGCTCCAATGATTCCGATTTGAATGAAACTCAACAAGGCAATCTAAATAATAAGATTTATTTTTATCAGTTAATTTAAAAAAGCTAATGAGCGTACATTTTTTTACCAAATACAAAACTCTTGTTTTTTTTTTTACTTAAACTTAAAACGTTTTCAGAAAACTGCTTTAACTTAGTTAAAAATACTGCCCCCAAAAAAAATTATGGGCATTTGAATTACCTGCGACGTAATTATGATAATTCTATTCATTAAGACATCCCTTTTCGTTGCCAATTCTGAATGCTCTTCTTTCTTATAGCATTTTCAACTTTCCCACAACTTGTTTCCAACATTTCCACATCCACTGACGTGAGATATACATAGAGATTAATTCACATGCACATACTTTTATTAATTCACATACATGAGCGTGTGAGTGCGTGCGTGCGTGCGTGCGTGCGTGCGTGCGTGCGTGCGTGCGTGCGTGCGTGCGTGCGGTGTGTGTGTGTGTGTGTGTGTGTGTGTGTGTGTGTGTGTGTGTGTGTGTGTGTGTGTGTGTGTGTGTGTGTTGTTACCACCCCTGAGGACTAAGATGGAATTGCTCGTTTGCAGTAAAAAAGGTCTCTGGTTTTCTACACTCACCATATGAAATACAGCAGCCTAAAGTTGCTATTTTGCGCTGTTATTCTGAGAGAGCGTGGTCCACCCTGGTTCATTCATACTACCACTAATATAGCTGCAGCGTGGCTTTACTACGTATAAAAACTTGTATACTTGATTTACGACATATGGCCGTGGAAGAAAACATTGCGAAGTAACCTGCATATCTGAGGAATAAAATAATTCGAGAACATGTGAAGTCCACCAACTCGAAGTGGAGCAGCGTGGTAGCTGGCCTGAGATTTGTTCACCAATGAGATATTCCGAAAAATGCTATTAACGCTTTCAAAATGATAACATTCCCGTTCTTAACAAGTAAG
Organism: Parnassius apollo; assembly: GCA_907164705.1. NCBI lineage: Eukaryota > Metazoa > Arthropoda > Insecta > Lepidoptera > Papilionidae > Parnassius > Parnassius apollo. The sequence goes on from CAJQZP010000295.1 coordinate 4,239,656, forward strand.
CAAGTAAAACCAAAATGCTAGTGTTATGAGGAGTTCACGACGTAGTCCAATGGTGGATTCGAACCTAAAACTTTCCGAGTTTTCAGTCCGTATCCGTAATCGTTAAGTCACTGTCGCGTAAAGACTGCAACTTTCCTTTGCATAATATACTAATGTTAGATAAATGCAAAGATTCCTCTATACTTTTACTAGCTCTGCATGCGATATTAATAAAGAGCTTTATTTCGACACTGATATATTGACAAACGATTTATAGAAATTTACAAATACCGGTCGCCGTTCACATTCTCTTTCCAAATTACTTGCTACGGATTATATGATGCACTTTAATGTACGCTTATATTGTATGGGTTAATAAAAAAGGTAACAATTTATCAACTCAACTTTTAGCAATTTTTTTTATGCAAATTATTTAAACATTTTACGTTGTTGAGCTATGCTGCAGCTATATTAATAGTATAGTTGTAGCACGAATAGGTCGGCTCGCCACGTTGCAGCTATTGTGGTAGTAGCATGAATGTGTCGGCTCGACCGGGGAAGGACCACGTGCTCACTGAACACCAGCGTAAAATAGCGACTCCTCGCTGCTTTATTTCGTATAGTACGTGTAGAGAACCGGAGACCTATTTTACTGAAAACGAGGCATTCCATCTTAGTCTTCACAGATGAAAAACGCATCTGCATTTTGATTCGTAGTCGAAGATAAATGGGGCGTATTTGATCAAAATACCATGCTAGTCATTATTTGTGAGGTTTTTAGGAGCTATCTACTTGTTATTAAAAAGATATATCAACTAAAAAAATCTCTTAAATTTCTACATAAACTTAATTCCATAATAGCCAATTCCAATTTGTTTAAAAGCAGTAAATACTTGATGACTCTCCCTACAACTAAACTACAGAAATGCGAAATAATTATTGATAACATGCAACTCCTCATAAAGTAAGCATTTTTTATAGAATAAAGGTGACAAACGAGCACACAGTACACCTGATGGTAAGTGGATACTATGGCCCATAGACATTCATCCTCGATTACGAATTTTATATTGCGATTGACACTAATGGATAGGCATTTATTAATGAACACTTTGATCTATTTAATTTTTTCAAAGGACTTAATTTCGAAAATATTTTAAAATTTGGGCGTATTTCTTACGCGATATATTGTAGCGAGAGCGCGTGGAATGTATAGGACCGAACGCTCAAGGTGGTTCGCTAGAAGTAGCGCCTTAATATAATGTTTAAGGTAAGTAAGGATATTGTTGAGTAAATTGGTGTCATTTTTATATTTTAAATCTACGCTTGTGAACCATATATCACATCGACTTAATATGAATAAGATTAATAATGAAATATACTTAGACTTAGGCTGCATGGGTATAGATCCATTTACGTATAATAAATCGTTAAAAATATTGTATAAGTACAGTGTCATTACTTCCTTCATATTTGGTATTTCGTGTAATTTCTTTATCTTTTTTTATTTACTATCCAAAAACCTATAGTACCTGTTCCAAAAAACAAAAACATCTATTATTATTATTAAAAAGTTCCAAAAATAACCCTATATTACAATATTACTCTGTTATATCGTATTGTTGATGAACGCACGGTGTCCGCTGTCAATACAGGGAAATGCTAATATACGGCCCCGGATATGATTTACGAGCCCCACTTCATTAGTCACCAACACTACTGTAGCTGTATTTGTTTTCACTAAAAGCTCAACGCTAGACTTCCATTTTAACACACAAATAATTGATAAGGATGTGAATTATCATTGTCATATTTTTATGAATTCAACTTCAGATATGATTTGTGAACAGAATATAAATATAAACTAATATAAGTATATTCTATTAAATAAAAAAATAACACCTACATATATATGTACGTACAGATGCGCACAAGTCTCTTTTATTTCTAACGATTATTACTTTTATTGCTAGATATCTACTACAATGTCCTAATACGTGTTACAATTTATGCGTGCAAGGTGTGTTTATACAGTATCAAAAATATTGTTTTTGATTCTTTTTTAGTTATGATGTTTCATTTTCGAGACAAAACAATCTCTTATTTTCAGCGCTGAGTGCTCTTACGTCGCATTTATGCGTAAAAAATATTTTTAAGTGATTACGGTGACAAACGAGCAGACAGTCCACCTGATGATAAATTGATGTTGTGGCCCTCACAATTAAAAACTCCCATACTTAGCTAGCCCATAAACTCTCACATCTATCCTAGATTAATAATCGAAATTTAAGTCACTCTCGAGGCCTAAGATAGAATGTCTCATTAACAGTTAGAAGGGTCTCGAGATTTCTTCACTAACCATAAGAAACATAGGAATATTAAGCTGCTATTTTACGCTATTTTTCTTTAGGAAGATGGTCCTTCCCTGTTAAACCTGACCTATTCTTGCTGCAAACATAGCTGCAGCGTGGTTCCACCAAGTTAATACGTTGGTAATGTATTTAATTTAAATGTCTTCTTTTTCTTCTTCGTTATCAGCCTGTAAGAGTTGACTGCTGCACATAAGCCTTTCCCATTGTGGGAGGGATTTGTCAAGATACACTTGGCAGGCAAATTGGCAATTCTAGTACCTGATGTCCCGAGCCTTTGACGCTGCTTTCCGTCAGCTGGTCTGAATATTATACAAGTGGCGTAACAAACTATATGGTTACACTGCGAGGGCGTGATGTATTTCTGAATTGCTTACCTTATTCCTTTATTTCCTTTAGGAATGTATGATAATTTATGTTTTTTTTGTTATGGTAATAAATATCGTATATTTTTGAACGTTATGTAAATAAACGAATTATATACATTATATTTTAGGCCGCCACTACTCTATAATTAAATCTGTAAATACTTTCTATATAGCACGGCAATTTGTACAAAGTATACAACGATGCCACGATATATAACTGGAGATATCTTATTTCTAAACGCAATATTTACTAAAGCACCTATCCAATTTGGTAAAGCGTTCTATACATTCAATTGTGTCATTTCAGTTTGTAATAGGGTTGGTACAAATTTAGTCCATTTTTTTTAATATTATTACTAACACTACTGTACAATCATCCTCGCGAAATCAAATTGTTCCAACTTATGAACCGTGCAATAGCTATAATTCCTATTTCTCAACTGTTGAACTAACTCAACGGATTTTTTTGTATCATTAAATCTATTCAAAGAATAAAATATCTATAATAAAAAGACAGCCACAAATAAGATATATTACGTCAATAACGATTATCGATGATTAATGATTATTAATCATCAAATACACAACATTAACCTTAATTTCGTTTAAACGACTGTACTCATTACACAAACTTCGTCACACAGCCATTTCGTTTCTTTAAACTTTTACAAAAAATAAATATTAATTGACTCAAAGTAATTATCATTTAAACGAAACATTAAAATTGACTTTAATACCAACGGATACAAAATTACAATACAAATCTGAAAGAACATTTTGGCTACCATCAAGTTTACAATCAGGTGAGCGCATGCTCGTTTATATATTTTTTAATAGATTAATGGTGACAAACGAGCACACAGTTCATCTGATGGTAAGTGGATGTTGAGGCTCATAGACATCTACGTTTATCCTCGATTAAACACCGACTAAGATGGAATGCTTCGTTTCTAGTAAAAAAAGGTCTCCGGATCCCTACACTCACCATACGTCACACATCAGTATTAAGCTTCTATTTTACGATAGTATTCTGTGAGAGCGTAGTTTCGATCGAGCAGACCATAATATAACTGCTCTACCACGTATAAAACGTGTTCCCTCTCCTTTTAAAAAAGCTTAACATATAAAATTAGTTTTATACAAATATTGCTTCCAGATAGAATTTAACAGTCAGTCATTTATTCAGCAGTCCAGCAATTATTTTTTAACTTAGTAGAGCTATGCTGCAGCTATGTTATGGTTGGAGCCCGAATGGGTCGGCTCGACTGCGATAAGGCTACGCTCTCACAGAATATCAGCGTAAAATAGCATCTATGTTTTGTATTTTTTTTATAGAAGAGGGGGCAAACTAGCATGCGGCTCACCTGATGTTAAGTGACTACCGCCGCCCATGATCAACCGCAACACCAGGGGAATAGCAGGTGCGTTGCCGGCCCTTTAGAAAAGGAGTAAGCTCTTTTCTTGAAGGTCCCCAGGTCGTATCGGTCCGGAAACATCGCCTGTGATAAACTATTCCACAGAGAGGTACGCGGAAGAAAACTTCTTTTGAAAAGTACAGTGGTGGACCGCCAAGCATCCAGATGGTGTGGATGGTATCGGGACATTTGCCGCGTAGTGCGTTCACGAAATTTGGCGGCTGGGATTAATCCGAACAATTCCTCAGAGCACTCACCACGGTAAATGCGAAAATGCAAAGAGATGCAACATCTCTTCGCAGTGCCAGTGAATCGAGCCGATCGGAAAGCATCGGCGTCATCGAGAGTCGAGTTGGACGCAAAGAAAGAGCCTAGCAGATCGGCTTTCTCCTTTGCGGTATGGGCCAGTTAGTCGTCCTCCCTGTGCAGATATGGAAGAGATGGCTGACAGAAATTCCCCTGGACAGCCTTGTCGAGAGACCAGAATGCACGGGTTCCAGAAGGAAGGAGAACTAGTTTCTCGCCAATTCTGCCTATGTGCTCTGACTTTGCCTTGGCAATGACTCTTTTGAAGGACTTAGAGGCGGAATTATACTTCTTTTTTAGAGTGCTGGTGTTTACATCCCGGGACGCTGATGAGTCAGCCCAGGCTTGGTAGCAGTCCTGCTTATAGCATAATGCTATTTTACAGGAGCGACCAAACCATGGCTGAGATTTGCCTTCAATGGGTACCACAGAGGAAGGAATAAAAAGTTCCATACCCTGAATCCATACCCGGATTCTGTTGCTGATGTATACCACATCAGCTACAGAATCCGAAACAACGTTGGAATCGTCCGGCGAGAAGCAAACCCGCCCCCAAGGGTAGGACGTAAAGAAAGACCGCATCTCATCCCAATTGGCTGACCTATAGTGCCAAACACAGCGGCAGCCTGCAGAATGCAACTGCGATTTGCATTGCGTGAGTGGCACCACACTCAGGACAAGACAATGGTCCGAGGAGCCTAAAGGGGCGTCGACGGAAATCTGATATCCGTCCGGGTGAGAGGTCAGCAGAAGTTTCAACAGGGAAGGTGCATGATCCTCCACATCTGGAATCCGCGTAGGCGAAGCAACCAGTTGTGTCAGACCATATGCCAAGGCAAAATCATGAACAGATCTCCCCGCATGATCGGTTATACGTGAACCAAGCCATTCGGCGTGATGGGCGTTAAAGTCGCCGAGGATCACGATCTCTGCGGAGGGGATCTGCTGTAGCAACGAATCTGTAGCCATTTTGACGTGGTCGAAGAGTCGGTCTGTTTCGGCATTACCGCTATGGGACCTATAGAGACACCCGTAGACGCGCGGATGGTCGTCGATGTCTACGCGTAGCTAAAGGATGGACAGATCCGAACCTTCAGGTCTGCCGAGGCGTCGAGAACAGATGTCCTCTCTGACGTAAACGCAAACTCCAGCCCGAGGCACAAAGGAGTGTTCCAGTTTGTACCCCGGGTAGGAGATATACGAGACATCAGCCGGAGAGGACACCTGCGTCTCGGTCAAAAAGAGCACAGCCAGCCTCGCCGTCTCGAGATGGTAGTGGACGGCGTTTAGGTTAGAGTGAATTCCCCTGATATTGCAGAAATTCACGGACAGCGTGGCAGGGGTCGCCTTGGTCCTGTTGCTCCGTTTGCCCCGAGCAGTTGTAGTCTTGAGTGGAATTTTGCCCCCCCCCCCCCCCCAGAATACGCGGAGCAGCCTGAGCACCCACGCACAGAAGTTGAGAAACCTGGTCGTGGATGCTCAGCGAGGGATTCTCCAAGGGTGCTGGTACCCTCCTGGGTAGTCTATCGTCATTTAATTCCACTACCATGTTGATGGGGGGTGGGGATTTGGGCCTCCGGCCACCTGCACTCACCAGACGAAACGCGGAAGCAGAGCTTCCACTTCACGCCGGTATTCTGTGAGGTCGTGGTACCACCCCGGTTTGAGCCGGCCCATACGTACAACAGCAAAGCTGCCGCGTGGCTCTACCACTGTTAAAATGTATGATGAGTGTAGAGATCCGGAGCCCCTTTTTACTGGAAACGAGGTATTCAATCTAGTCGTCAGGAATGACAAAGCATTTGCATTTTGATTCTTAAACAAGGATTGGCAACGGAGCTTTGGTTGGCATCCAGGGTGGTCTTCTATCAAGCATCCCAAAATAAAACAAAAAATGTTTAACATACTTACGGGGCTTTATTTTGCTAAAATATTTTACGTAGGACACTCCATAAGTTTTGAAATATACAAAAGTATTCTAGGTACTAATAAATAATATTTTACATCTTTTCAAAATATTCTCCATCGTGCTCTATACAAAGTTCCATTCGCCTTAACCAACTCTGAAAACGCTTTTACCAGTTCTGATCTGACAGGTCGGAAATCGCTTCTTCATAGGCAGCCACGGCTTCTTCGCTTGAAAAACACTTGCCTTTTATTTTTTCTGTGACTCTTGGGAACAAAAAGAAATCACAAGGAGCTAAGTCAGGGCAGGTGCCGCAGCCGAATATTGGTTGGCGGCGAAGCCATATACCAGATACGCCGCTGGGATCAGGAATGCTAGTGCTTCTGAGTGCTCGTTTTCGTTGGCCCCGTGGCCTTCTTGCATCGGACACGGGGGCGTCTGTTGCGCATGTGAAATTGGAGGCCGCGGTGTAGAGCGAGCCATGTATTCTGGTGCGCCTACCTAAGAAGGAGATGGGGAAGAGGCAGTCTTCTCCCGAGTAGAAGCCGCCATGGGGCAGCCAGCGCTGATGGGGCCGCAGATGTGTGCGAAAGCGTTTCTATGGCCCTTCCAATATGTGACGAAGGTGGAATACCATGGGGTTTTAGTCGGTGCTAGTCCGACATAACCCGTTCTTGCCCCCGCAAAACGATATATGCATGTGGCTCAGGACCGTGCTTGGTGGCATTCCTTGAGGGAGACCTATGTTCAGCAGCGGACTTGTGAAGGACTGTAAGGATGAATCTGGCTATGCTGGTGTATTGTCGATGTCCGCCCCCATCACCCCCAACCCTTTTACGCTGCCACTAACATCTAGATGTCTATGGGCCACACTATCCATTTACCATCAGGTGGACTGTGTGCTCCTTTTTACCTTTATTCTATAAAAAAAACACAGGAGATAGTAACTATCTTGTAGTTGTTGTTGGAGCCCTGAGCTCTGGGTCTGACAAATTTATTATTACTCATTCGGTTAGACACTGATTAAATGTAAAGAATTTTATTTTCACAGATCGGTAACATTGCAATACATACATGTCTCAGACTTTCTCGGATGAATTATATGAGCCAGATACTCGTTTGTGTTTTGCACTTTGGTTTCGTTATTCCTCTTATAAAGGCTGGCTTCTATTAAAAAAAAAATTAAAGCAAAGAACAGCCTTAATTTTTTATACACATAATTTTTTTACAAATATTATGTTATGTGGCATCCCTAACACAGAATCCAAATATCACAATATTTAGATAAGTTGCCCTATTTGCTTTCTATCCCAGCAAAATAATCTTTTCAAAGGAGATTCGCGAAGTGAATTGATGTTACCTACGAAACGATACGCTATTCTTGCATGCATCCGTTTATTACAATACAAATATTATTATTTGTGGAATGCTTTATCAACAAAAAGCTGTTCTACTGGTGACTTTCTCACAAAGACTAGGCTTAGCAACATTTAGTAATTAAATAAAAAATAAATTGAGTTTGTAGTTAAATAAATTGTGTTTTGGCGGGAACTTGGCCACGGTGGATTTTTTGCACCTGTATCTGTATTACCGTTCGAATAATTTGGTTTGAGGTCTTAGACCATTCAACCCAAATTGGGTTAAATAGTCCAAATTAGAAGTAGATTTTAATACGTAAAAGCTTATACCACAAATTGATGCGATTTTATGTATTAAATGCCTACGCATGTGAACTGATAGCAAAAACTATGAAACAATTGATCAAATGTTGTTGTGAACTTTCAAGCTATTGTATCTAATATCAGCTTGAGGAGGTAAGTTATAATGATTTCTTATATTTACGTGAACATTATACACTTAAATAATACAAGTTTTCACGGATTTTATCGCGTATATTAACTTTTTTATATAGGTACCCGACGCTTCGAGCACTTTACAGCACCCATGGTCACGGGGGACTGAGATGTTTAACGTCCAGATTTCCGCGGTTACCGCAGATTAAAATTATTAATTTTTTTCCGATCTGCACATCACACCTGGACATCCGATCTGCACATCTGGACGTTAAACATCTCAGTCCCCTCATGGGTGCTGTAAAGTGCTCGAAACGTCGGGTATATAAAAAAGGTAAGGTATGTCCAGTAATGGATAATCAAAGACGTAATATTTTAATATCAAAACAATATTATTGACAAAATAAATAGGTAGGTACATTACTAAATTTGGTAATAATTATTACTCCATTAAGAGTAAAAGTGATCTGTGATAATAAGTTTTACTCTTTAATTGACAATCTTTTTACTTAAGTATTTTAAACTATAGTCATCAACTACCCGCTGACTCAAGCTGTTGTCAAAACTCTATAAACTTCATAATGTGAAGCATCAACATAATTCAAAGAAGTTTTAAACAAACTATTATAAAGGACAATGTCATGTTATATGACATTGGCAAAAATACAATAGTAAGAGTCTATTACCAAAGAAAAAAGAAAAACTAATTGGCCGTGTAGTGGCGGTGTAATAATATCCACTACCCCATATAGTCACGAGGATGTCGTAAAAGACGACAGAGCGAAATAAATCAAAACTGAGCAGCAGCGTCTTCCTAAGAGCAACTAAAAATGAGCAAGCAATCACGGCAAGCACGCCCATATATCTGCCCAATGAGGCAACCTATGAGGGCGAGACTGTATTAAGCAGTGAACTTTTAATAGGCTGCTACAGTATATAACAAACAGCTACTCGTTTAAATGTTATGTTTACGCAATAAAAAGATCATGCTGCTGATCGTGCGGTTCCGGATTCGATATTTTTAGAATCCATGGCCGGACTAAATTCAGTTAATGGGTTTTTAAGTCCAGAAGTCCTAAGTAGTCTGCAAGTTAATGGTGTTTCATCCCCGTGCCCCGAAAAACACATAGATTCATTAGCCCTGCGCCTGAAGTCTTTTAGGTCTAGTTGAATTAGAGAGTGCAATTTTGCTAGCGCACTCAATTATGAGCTTTAATCCTATCCTGCATAGATCTACTAGTCTCTATTGAGACTGGCTGCCGTGAACGAAATCACTAAAATTACCCGGTTATACCGCGGTTATCAGACATCCAGCCAAACATAAAAGATAAAGCGTAGAGACAGCCCCAATACTTCTCTGTCATATAAAGATACATAATAGGATTACATTCTGTAACGTGGAGGCAGTTTACATACATAAATTTCACACGGACAAACATCCAGACCCGGAACAATTTGTTAATGACACTCTTACCGATTGGTCTGGTATCACTACGGGTGTACCTCAGGGTGGCGTTCTTTCCCCCCCTTTTATTTTCCATATTTATTAACTCTATTACGAGTGTTATTACATTTTTTTATACCATACTCATAAAAAATACAATACTAATTACCATCTCTACGCGGATGACTTACAGCTTTATCGGCATTTTCCGGTGGGTGATACAAATAATGCAATTGCAGCTATGAATGCGGATCTGAGCCGCATCTGTGAATGGTCTACATCCTTCGGACTATTAGTTAATACCACGAAATCTCAAGCCATCATAATAGGCAGTAGGCATTTGCGTAATAGATTAGAATTTACATCACTACCTTTTGTTTGTTTTAATGGCGTTCCTATACCCTTTGCTAATACTGTCAAAAACTTAGGCGTCATATTTGATCGCCATTTAACATGGACCACGCATATCGCTGAAGTTAGTCGCAAGGTCTACTTTACTTTGCATTCGCTTAAATGTCTACAAAATTTCTTACCCCTTAAAGCTAAAATATCACTCGTGCTTACTCTTATCCTACCTCTCCTTGATTATGTGGATGCCTGTTATTTGGATGCTACAGAGGAGCTTCTTAATAAACTTGAGCGCTTGCAAATTCAGTGTATCCGTTTTATATTTGGCCTCAAGAAATTTGACCGTATATCTCAGTTTCGTAAGCAACTCAAGTGGCTCCCAATTCGACTTCGAAGGAATACTCGATTGTTTTGTCTCCTCTATAACATTTTGCACAACCCTTCCTCTCCCACATACCTCAAAAGCCGATTTTCCTTCACCCATCCTCCGGACAAACCATGCAGATCCCTTGTTAAAAATCTTCTTGACTTTCCCGTCTATAATTCCGGTTTTTACTCCCACTCCTTTTCAGTTCACGCGGTAAGATAATGGAACTCACTACAGTCAAATATAAAAAATTCCGAAACTTTGTTGGTATTCAAGAAACGTCTTAGAGATAACTACTTTGCATCCTGTTAATTTATATATATATTTCTATTATATTAATTTTAGTTTATATATATCATATGTAACTATCGTATTTATTATTATTATTATTATTTATTGATTTATTTTATTTTTATTTATTGTTTTATTTCATATAATTTACGTAACATTGTGTATATTATTTATTTTTTAGTAGTACGAATGTATGCACTAAGTTTGCAATTTCAATATAATTTTCTTTATGGGTCTACTGGAAGATATTTCAGCTAATTTGGAATAAATAGAACCTTTGTACGTAATTGCTATATTAAAAAAACAATTATTTGTAGGCCATACAAATGCTTGTTGCGTCCGGGATTCGAACCCGCGGCTCTTAGCGCTGCAAGTCATTTATTAGCGACCGCGCTACGGATCTCTAATATTGTTCTGTAGAAGAAAAAATTATCGGTCTGGTTTTGGAGCGGGAACCGGGGGTATACGAGATAATGGTTCTTAATACGCCTACATAATTTCTGATTATTCAGACGTCTGGCGAAACTGAAACAAAAAAAAATCTATTATATTCATACATAGAAAGGTCGAGATTTTCGAACCTCACATTTTCACTGTACAATTTTCAGAGACAATATGTCGCTAACGCCACAAAGCGAACTTCAATTTTTTCAAATTACTGGGGAGCAAGATAACATCAGATTATTCCCCGAGTCTGGCTTTTTTCATCGGAAAATTAATCGCATTTGTAGTTTTCCATAAAATATAATATTTTTATTTTTCTGATGACAGCAGATAGTAATCGGGGAAAAATAATTTTCTCTCCTGTAATTAAAAAAAATTAAAGTTCGCCCCTTGCGGCATTAACGACGAATAGTGAGACAATAGCAATGAACTATATGTAGTACACGGGATTGTAAATGGGTTTATTTTTATAGGATAGGGTAACGTGACAAACGAGCACGCAGTCCACCTGATGGTAAGTGGTTGCTGTGGCCCGTGTACATCTACATCTATCCTCGATTACGAATCAAAATGCAGATGCGTTATCACCCGCGAGGACTAAGATGGATTGCCTCGTTACCAGTAAAAAGAGTCTCCGGTTCTCTACACTTAGCATACAAAACACAGCAGCATTAAGTTAATATTTCACGCTGGTATACTGTGAGGGCGTCCTTCCACGATCGAGCCGACCCATTCGTGCTACAACTATACTACTACTCGTAATATAACTGCAGCATGGCTCTACCAGGTAAAAATATGAGCTGCTACGTGAATAATATGATTACAGGCTTAATAGAATTAAAATTAACAGTAATTATGTACCGTAACTTCAACAATGCAAATCAGCAATAAAAATAGTCATAATTTTAATTTGAGGGATGTACTTTATGGATTGACAGAAAATTATCAATATTTAGCTCCATAATGATTTCTTATATTTACGCGAACACTATACATTGATTAAAACTACTTTTACGGATTTTATCGCGTTTTATTTATATTAATTTTAATAACCGACGTTTCGGGTGCTTTCCAGCACCCATGGTCACGGGGGACTGAGGTGACTGACGTCCCAATGTCAAAGTTAACCCGGAGTACCTTCAGCTTTTTAATTACTGTCTTTGGTCCGATCTACGCAGAATGAACTAACTGTATTTTGAAGTCTTGCAGTGGTATGCTTGGGTTTAGTTCCCAATTAACCCATTCGTGCTACAACTATACTTCTAATATAACTGCGGCAAGGCTCTATCAAAATTTTAAAGGTTTTAAATGTTAAAGCAAATAAAAAAGTTTCGCTACAAGCATTTTTAATTTCTCTGATGTCTAGGTTTTCACACGATGATTTCGCCACAAAGCGCGTGGTAAATTTTCAATTAAAATACCAATTTACAAGTTTTTTGTTTCAAATAAAATGGCAAATGATGTTAATTGCTGATTTCTGTGACCTTATTTCTCAACAATTGTTATATTAAATATTTATTATAATACATATTTTTATTACACGAACTTCTCTATCCTCACTTGAATACAAGCCCCGTCCTAACTTCCTCAATAAAATAGGCTTCTATTCCTCATAAGTGTTCTGTAAGTATATTGTGTCTCCGAGTTCTTTTTTGATAATAGTTACATAGAGTTGCTAGTTTTCGTATTATATTTATATCTATTTTGGCTTCTAACCTATCACAGTACCACTTTAGACTTTTAACCACCACTCTTGTGGCACCAACTACAATCAGTAAGATGGTCGTCTGTTTGTCCCATAGACGATCAATTTCGGTTTTTAATAAATGACATTTACTGAAACAAACAATCAAACAAGTCCACCTGATGGTAAGTGGTTCCTGTGGCCTATATCCTCAATTACGAATCAAAATACAGATGCATTGTCACCCGTGAAGACTAAGGCGGAATGCCGCGTTTCCAGTTAAAAGGGTCTCGGGTTCTCTAGGTACACTCATCATACGTCACCCGTGTTCGCTGGTATTTTACGCTGGTATTCCGTAAGAGCGTGGTCATTTTTGTTACAATTATACTACTAATGTAGCTACAGCGTGGCTCGACTACGTAAAAAGATTTCTACGTCTTTTATATTACTTTATTATTAAAAATATTTTCTATCTCTTCTATACTATATTATTATTATACTTGTGATTGTCATTTACTCACAAACAAGTCAAAGACTAAATAGATTCCATCATACTCGATTTACCTATGGACCTATTAAAATACAATTTTATCGCGTCAGTTTGTTTCCTGCGAGCGATACCCAAAGTAAAAAACACATACAAATATCAAAAATGTTTCCGTACTTTTTTGACTATAAAACCGAATCACCAACTGTCAGCAAACTCTGAAAAAACTTTAAAAATGAATATTTACTGGTTACTTGCAATATCCCATTCCGGATATGTCGACACAGTGGACCATTTCACTCCAATATGATATTGTTTTCCAGTACGAATCATAACCAGAAGCGGAAAAATAAAAAGGAACGGAATTCAAGGAACCTTTTTAATGAATAACTTGTTATTTCGTCTTTAAGTGCAGGTTAGGCCTTGTATCGTAATCTCCCTGCGATAGTATTAATATTTTCTAATATTTTGTAACTTACTATCAATAAGGAGCTTTGAATAAAACTAAATTTACGGATTATATCGCGTTTATTTGACTGATTTTACTTATTTTTAATTCCCGACGTTTCGGGTGCTTTACAGCAACCATGGTCACGGGGGGGACTGAGATGTTTGACGTCCCAACTTCATTGTTAGCCCGGCTACCTTCAGTTTTTGAATATTAATTTTTGGTCCGATTTACGCAAAATGAACGTATCTTGAAGTCTTGCAGTGGTATGCTTGGGTTTGGGTTTAATTTTGTTAATTATAGGATCCCAAGCAGATGGCAGCACCCAACCATCTTCTCTATTGAAATTAGGATGTTTTTTAATTTCAATAGCCTCGCATATCATCCTTGGTAGGAATCGGTGTTCTTTTGCGAGGATTTGTGGTTTATCAAATCTGATGTAATGGTGCGGACGATCTTGAACATGTTCACAGACTGCAGACTTTCCGAAGAGTCTGTGAACATGTCCAAGATCGTTAAATAAACGCCATATAATCCGTAAATTTAGTTTTATTCAATGTGTAGTATTCGCGTAAATTTAAGAAATCAATAAGGAGCTTGTTCTGATGGTATAACGTTGGTAGGAGATGCAGGAAAAAATGGACCAGGACCGTGCTTTGTGGGATTCCTTGAGGGGGCTTATGTTCAGCAGTGGACATGTAAATGGCTATAATTATGATAGTAATGACATAGCTTTTAATTTTTACTGAAAAAGGTTCATACTCAATGAAATAAAGAACACAACTTCACTAATATTTACGTTATTTAGTGACAAATGAGCACTATGTATATTTTTTCGTTCCTTGACAAGGAATTAAAAGCGAATGAGTTTTCTGTCAACCCTAAAGACGAATTTTGAACGCCTCCGGTTCTTACCATACACTATACAAACGCAGGATTAATATAATTACATAAAAACCTATATACATCTAAAATCATTTGCAACAATAAACATGCTTTTAGGTGCATATGTATGCATCCAGCAGTAAACTTTTAGGGCTGATAAAAATATAAAGAATGAAGATGTGTGATTTCGTGTCAATTAGGTTTTTTTTGGGTGACATACGAGCACACAGTCCACCTGATGGTAAGTAAATGCCGTGGCCCATAGACATCTACATTTATCCTCGATTGAGAATCGAAACGCAGATACGTTGTCACCCCTGATGAGTAAGATGGAATGCCTCGTTTCTAGTAAAAGGGTCTCCGGATCTCTATACTCACCATACGCAACACAGCAGTATTGTACTGCTATTTTACGCTGGTACTCTGGTACTCTGTGAAGTTGAGCATGCTTTCTGTATCACTTGAAATACATGCAGCTTTTCCTCTTTCATTCTTTGTCTGTTTACATTAAATCTATTAAGTAATAATACGCATTCATAAAATTATTAATGTATAGGTACAGTATTTTCTCTCGACACTTTTTAAGATTTTATCTCCGCTACCGCTTATGGTTTGCATCACAATGTTTTACGTCCACATTTCGCCACGCTGTAACTGTACATCACGGGCACTGGTCGCCTGCGCAGGGCCGTTGTTAATTTTGCACGAAACGCCTCTTCTCTGCTGGTTTATTCCTACCGATATGGCCGCTGGGGGTGATTTAAAGACCACGTTCGCCCCCCTTCGTGACTAGTTGATGATAGCAAAGCTCTTGGGCTTAAATTTAGGCTTGAAGTTAACATAAGTCGAAAACTAGTTGCAACAATAAACTTAGAACTTTAATACTTACAAACAAAGCGATAATTTTACTATTGATACAGGTGAAGCTCGGGAAATTAAAGTGAGGTAGATTAATTACGTAATTATTCCTTCCCTCCCTCACTCTTCCTCTCTCACATTCACTCTCTCATTGGCCCGTATGTCCACTGCTGATCTTCGCCCTCCCTCAAAGAGACATAACAAGATAAAATAAACCAAAAAGTTCTTTATCTGTAATAATTTGCCCTCCAGACCGAATTTCGGTCACGGCGACCAACCTCAACGGAAATTAGCCATCGGCGCGGGTCAGGATTATAGTGGCCAAGTGTATGCGCAAGCACGGGTGCACTCTCTATTCCCTCACTCACAGAATCCGATGGGACGGTAAATCAACACAACCTTTACGTGCTTTCTAATGCATGGGGGTGAGACATCGCCAACCTTCTGACTCCGGGCAGCTACTAAAAATTTCTAAACGGAAAAACTCAACAATTGTTTTTCTGGCCGACTCGGGATTCAAACCCAGGACTTCATGATCAGCAGTCACAATACTACAACCACTAGACCAACAAGGCAATCATTATCTGTATTAACTATAAAAATCCACTATTTTATATATAAAATGAAGTGACAAACTTACTTACAGTCACTTGATGGTAAGTGGCTGTTGTAGTCCACGGACACCTCATTTAAAGAAGAAGAGAGAAGAATACTGACATTTCATAACCAATCCCGACAAAACAAGGACCCGAAAAAGGGGGCCAAAAAGAAGAACCCCCCCCCCAAAAAAAAAAAACCTAGTATACGTGGTAGAGCAACGCTGTAGCTATATTATAGTTGTAGCACAAATGGGTCGGCTAAAATAACCTTCTGGTGATGTGTTTCGTATGGTGAGTGTGGAGAACTGGAGACCCTTTTTACCGGAAAAGATGCATTCCATCTTCGTGCTCACAGCTGGCAACGCATCTGCATTTTGATTCGCAAACGAGGATAGATGTAGATGTCTATGTGCCACAGCATCCACTTACCATCAGATGGACTGTGTGCTCGCTTGTCACCCTTGTTATATAAAAAAATAGCAGGACTGGCTCTACAGGGAATTATTTATTTACACTTTCATGCACAAAGTAGTACATATGGCGGACTTAATGCCATAGGGCATTCTCTCCCAGTCAACAATTACATTTGCTATCAAAAAAAAAAAAAATAAAAAATCTATACACATGAGAGTAAATAGAAAATACTTACTACTTTCATAACCCTTTTCAAAAAAGAATTCCATCATCCTTAGGTACAATATCATTTTAATTCTATGATGGAACGAGTTTTCCCAGGAGAAGCCTGTTTACACGCACCTTGAAGAGGTCCAGCTTAAACAGATGCCGGCAGAGCAATCCACTCGTTAGCTGTGCGCATAATAGAAGATGATTTATAGCGCTTAGTGCAAATATTCGAAATTGTCAACAACCCGTCGATGGTAACCTGCAGTACATCTGGTACTCCAATAGGCAAATGGAGATGGCGGTATGAGCCTATGAACCTCATGAAGCTCATAGGCACACTCTCCGAAGTACAATCTGTAGAAGAAAAATGAAGCAACTTGGCGGCGGTGAGCTAAGCTATAAAGCTTAGCTTTTTGTCGCCGATAAGTCTCTTGACTCTGCGTTCCACTGAGTCGAATGCGGCAAGTTTATATTTTGCTGAGCCATCCCAAAGGTGACTACAATACTCCTCTCTCCAACAAAATAAGCGAACCGTACGACCGCTACAAATACGTAATATCTATGCTATCACTGTTGCTATATTGTGACATGCATGATATGTTATTGCCGTTTCAATTTCAATCAGGCGAGTGGTCACACAGACCGCGCGCCAGCTGCGCGGCGGTGTCGGGTTAATTTCATATGCTAATGTGGAGGTTGCAGTGGTATTAAAATATGAAATATTACCACGGTTGCGAATCTCATTCCTATCTCGAAAGCGACTAATTAGGTATCGCTTTATGTAAGAAAAGTACTACGTTTCAAGAAAAGGACCTACAATTTTTTAAAAGGCCGGCAACGCATCTGCAATTCCTCATTTTGTTGTTCAGTTGTTCATGGGCAGCGGTAATCTCTTACCATCAGGTGAGCCGTATGCTCGTTTGCCCCCTCTCCTATAAAAAACGTAGTGCCGAGAACCGTGGTAGCTTAAGGGATATGGATAGTTCCTTCAGCGTTTCTGCCATAATGTCTTTATCGTCGGCAAATCTAAGTTGCGTTATGTAATCGCAAGTGAAGTTGATACCGTACCCTTTTCGGTCCAGTAGCTTGAAAATATATTAGTATAATAATAGTAACTAACCATGCTGTAAATATTTATGTCGTTGATTTGATTTAAGGTAAGTCTTGAGTAGGGTGTCTTGTTAGACAAATGTTGTTGCGATATTATATTTTATTAATGCTTTTGTACGCTATTTGTATGTATATTTATAAATTAATAACTCATTTTTTTAATGTCCCGCTGGAGGTTACTGGGTGGTGCTTTCCAGGACAGATGTGATTTCCGAACCAGTGGTAACGAAGAACGTAACGAAAAAAGTAATTCATAAAAATTGCTTTCTTCGTTATTTATGATCTATGTTGATATATTTTCTATTTATTTATTTATTTTCTATTTATTCTATGCTAAACGTGAAAAACGTGCTTAATCCTTCAAACTTTGATAAAGCCTATCCGTTTGTCTGCAGCTATCAAATATAAATATGAATTTCTTAAAAGAATTCAGAAGGGTGTAGTAAAATGTAACGGAGGAAAACTGAAACATGAGATGGGCAGAACCATCAGCCTGATAACTGGTAACCCGCCTGCCACTTTAAGTTTGATGAGCTGAAATAAATGAGCGAATGAAACAGTAAATATTAATGTTTAATCCGTTCGGAGCGAGTAAAAATAGTAATGCCTTTCGAATTTATAGTGGACACTACGTTTAATTTTTATAACTTTTTGTCCTTTTATTTTTTAACCAATCACAAAAGTTTATGGTCGATTGAAATTTTAAATCACAAATGTCGAAACTGTTTGTTTTAAATTTGTTTAATAAAATAAATATTAACATCGCCTCGTTTCTCACTTGAAAATATGCGCAAATGTTACGCATATTATTATGGCTCATAGGTATATATTTAGTGTACTCCTCTGTTGGAATACATAAATATAAATACATATGAATATCTCGTTTATACCAGACATAAAATACACAGACCGTTGGCGAGTATCGCCTTCAAAGATGCAAAACGTCTCTTATTAATTACTATAAAATAATCTTACTTCTTAGTAAATAGTCTTACTTCTTACTATAAAAAAATCTTACTTCTTAGTAAATAGTCTTACTTTTTACTATAAAAAAATCTCTTATTGTGATCGTAGTCTCCTTGCCAAGCGTGACGATTAAGGTAAATGCTTACTGCGAGAGATGCTGATGAAGAAGAAAGAAGAATTCAAATTCGTTTTTCATTCATTCTTTCATTAATTTCAACTTATGAAATCGTCTTATTAAATAGTTGTGATTGTTACGCTTGTTGTTTCACGCATTCGGACCAAACGGTTCTCTTCATTAATCGTAATGCGAACAGCAAAGAAGTGGAATATTTTGCCGTCGTCTATCTTTCCGTCCGAACACAATCTGGGCGTCTTGAAGAGAACAGTGAATAGGCTTTTGTTTCGCTGAGGCATACATATATATAAACATATATAATAGAATACCAGCGTAGTATGGTAAATGTTAAAAATCGAAGACCCTTTTTACTGGTAACGAGGCATTCCATCTTAGTCCTCACGGGTGACAACGCATCCTGTATTTTGATTTGTAATCGGGGATAGATGGAGATGTCTATGGGCTCCAGAAACCACTTACTATCAGTTGAATGTGTGCTTGTTTGTCAACCTTATTCTATTTTTTTTAAAGTGTGATTTACGATCTAAGGCTTCATGGAATAAGAGTTGCCAGCATCTGTCTTTCCATCCGATTACAATGTGGGTATCTTCAAAGCAGGACTAAATAGAATAGAAGATATAATATAATAATTTTTATTCAATACTAGCTGTTCCCTACTACTTCGTGTGCGTGGTATTTATTGCAAGTGAATTTCATGGGCTTTAATTTTTTTTTGCGCGAAACCCTTATTCTTTTTCAAAAACAAAAGTAGCCATAGTGACTCTTTACAACATCAACTATCTGCAAGTGACAGACCCATCGAAATCGGTGCAGCTTTTTAAGAAATTAGTAGTCCTGTGAAGAAGAAAACACCGATCCGATCCGATCACACTCTTAATCTTATGGCTGTTAGACGGGAGATGAGGCTGCAATCGTCAACAGATTTGACAACATACAGGCAATTGAACAGACAGATCTCCAAAAGCATGCGGCGAGACTTACGCAACTTTACACTTCTCGACTTCCAGCCTCCCGAACAAGCCGGTTTCCGAAAAGGCTTCAGTACCATAGACCACATACATACCCTTCGGCAAATTGTACAGAAGTCCGAAGAGTACAATCTGCCACTTTGCCTGGCGTATGTGGACTATGAGAAAGCCTTTGATTCCGTCGAAATTGGGGCGGTGCTACAGTCTCTTCAGCGGTGCCTAGTTGACTGTCGGTATATTGAAGTGCTGAAGTGTTTGTACAGTAGGGCTAAGATGGCTATCCGAGTACAGAACCAGAGTACGAAACCTATCTAACTGCAGAGAGGTGTAAGACAGGGTGATGTTATATCCCCGAAACTCTTCACCGCTGCATTGGAAGACGTTTTCGAGCTACTGTGGAAAGGATACGGTATTAACATCAATGGAGAGTACATCACTCACCTTCGATTTGCCGACGATATAGTCCTTATGGCAGAATCGCTGGAGGACCTTAGCACTATGCTCAATGACCTCAATGGCGTCTCCCAACGGATAGGTCTTAAGATGAACATGGACAAAACAAAGATCATGTTTAATGTCCATGTCACACCTATGCCGGTAGTTGTTGGGAGCACTATGCTCGAAGTTGTTGACGAGTACGTTTACCTGGGACAAATAGTTCTCGAGTGGCAGCCTCGTACCGGTAGGCGTAGACTAGGGCGACCCCCCACTAGATGGAGTGCCGACCTGGTAAGAAAAGCAGGAAGTCGATGGATGCAGGTGGCTCAGGATCGTGCTTTGTGGCATTACTTGGGGGAGGCCTATGTTCAGCAGTGGACCTGTGAAGGGCTGTAATGATGATGATGATGATGAAGAAGAAGAAAAAGAAGGAGAAAGCAAGAAACACAGTGGGACTTATCTATACAAATAAATAAAATTGGAATGTCTATTTGTAATTGCAAAATAACAGCTTTTTAATAAATGCGTATGAAAGTATATACGGTACTAATAAAAAAATATTGATTTTTAAAGTGTGTGTCCGTCTGTCAGTTAAACAAAAAAAACTAAAACGTTAGCATAAAAATTTGTTTGAAAAGATGTTCATAAATAATAAAGAAAAATCCGTTTCATTATAAGATTTATTATGAATTACGTGGATATAAACCGATAAATATTCTTCAAGTTTTTGTTTCAATTTTTCGAGCGGAAACCGGTAGCGACACAACAGTACTCTCGGCAAATAAATCATCTCAAGCTGACAGTTGGACCACACCCGCGCATTACCACAGCGTTTCCTATAAAATACATTAATTTAATAGAAAACATTTCAAGGTGTTATTTGATTATAGAATATGAATTCAATGAAAACAAAAACAAAAAGCCGCGGTAATTTCGCAAGACGCTAGCGGCCCGGGTCCTATCACTGAATGCACCAATGAAATTCTTAATTGCAATTTTAGGTAAAAAAAGTAAAGTTACAGCCCATAAACGTTCCACAGCTGGGCACAGGCCTCTCCTCATTTTTGAGAGAGTTTTAGGGCAAGGAAGTGTCCGCCGCGCTGCTCCAATGCGTGTTCGCGAACTTCACATGTCTTCGAAATATTTTTCCTTATTCTTCAGACATGCAGGTTTCCTCACGATGTTTTCCTTCACCGCTGAGCACATGGTAAATCAGCACTTTGCAAAAATTGCAAGTAACAATTTCATTGGTGCCGGCGGGGATCGAACCCGGGTTACTCGCGTTCTGTTATATTTACAACGAGCGTTAACCATCTGAGCTACCACGGCTCTTTTTAGGTGTTTATTTAATTCTCATTTACATATTACTCACTTATTACATATTTACATATTTCTCAATTTTAGGTGTTTATTTAATTCTCATTTACTTACTCACTTATTAAATATTTAAATATTTCTCAATTTTAGGTGTTTATTTAAAATCACGCAAGAATATTTAGATTTATAAATATAAGTTAATTATTATAAATCAAAATGGTGACCAATTTTTACCATAATTCAAGTTCTGTGCTATATTAACACAGAAACAAACAGATAAATTAGTAATAAATATAAAGACTAACTTTTTATACGTGGTAAAGCCACGCTGCAGCCATATTATGGTTGCAGCATGAAAAGGTCGGCTCGACCGGGGAAAGACCACGCTCTCACAGAATATCAGCTTAAAATAGCAGCTTATTACTGCTGTGTTTCGTACGCTGAGTGTAGAGATCCGGGGACCCTTTCTTACTGGAAACGAGACATTCCATCTTAGTTCTCAGGGGTGACAACGCATCTGCGTTTGGATTGTTAAGCGAAGATAAATGTAGATATCTATGGGCCACAACATCCACTTACCATTAGGTTGACTGTGTGCTTGATTGTCACCCTTATTCTATAAAAAAAAACATCTCGCTTTGCAGTATACGGAGTTTTAAATCCAATGCGAATTAAAATGTTTAAGCCAATACACTTTACCATCTTATCGTGACTTACCATCATTTGGGTTATTTTAAACTGACAAGCGTTGTCTTATAACAGGTAAAAAATAGGTGCAACACTTAAAAAGTATTATAACTCTTAATACAACATTTAATGGAAAATCTTAGCTCCATCTTCGCTTCAGACCTTTAGAGTTTAGAATGATTAATGTTCTACAGTATCAGCGTATCCGAACGTAGTGGCATCCATTCAGGAACCCTTTCAGTTAACGACTTAGTATTGTTGGTAAGATTTTTAATTAATGGAGCGTCTCTTTGTTGGGCAACAACGGCGCCGCGTTAGTTTGTTTTTATTTCTTTTGTATAGATTAACGAGGTTAGGTCTTATAGCTGAAATTAGATGATTTATTTGACTTTTTATTTAACACGCCTTTATTAATAACTTGAGCTGTATGTGTGTATGTATTTATGTACGTTTGGCATTAATAGGATTTTATAATTCAGTGTCTATCTGCTTTTGAACGTCTAAATAATCTTAAGTTTTCCAGGTGTAATGTATGCGGGGGTAATATTATATAACCTTATAAAACCAAAAATAGGAGGTTGGAGACAAAAACACAAAGTCGTAACTTTAACTAATATATTAAGAAAAAATTAGCAAACAAGCTTTGGCAATAATTGGGAACACTGAAAAACCTACATAAAAAAACTAACTACACTATACCATACTAATATATTTACTATAATATACAAGTCATTGCCCTTTTCATCGTTTATTATTTGACTAGCTGACCCGGCGAACTTCGTACCGCCTAACAGTCAATGAATGTCGTGTTACCTTTTAGCTGAACTAATTTAGGCTTTGATGAACGTAATACAATGATACAAAATAAAAATACAGATAGATAGAAAAAAGTATTTTATTATGATAAATAATACATACAGAAAGAGAATTAAAAAAAATTAAGTACTTCAAACACGTGTCAGCAAAAAATGACTGAATTAAACGATTAACTCTTTTCATTCAAGCACCTTGTGGTAAACGACATTCTTTGTTTTTTTGTCAGCCGCAAGAACAAATAAAGCGGATGGTTTGCCGACACGTGAACATGCCACGTACAATTGACCATGAGAAAAACATGAATTTTCTAGATTGAGGCCACAAATAGTCAAGGATTGGCCCCGTGATTAGTTAATCGTCATGGCGAAGACAAGACGAATCGGGAATTGAATTCTTTTAAACTCAAAAGGCATATCCGTTGGGATCATCGAAATCCTTGGAATGAGAACTTCCTCATCTTTAAATTTTCCTTTGAGTATCGACGCGTGAATCACATTGCTCATCAGTTTTCTAATCACCAAACGCGTTCCATTGCACAGTTTTGGTTGGCTTAAATTTCTAAGCATAATTACTACCGAGCCAACCTTCAGTTGTAAATTGTGCGGTGGTAAACCAGGAAATCCAAGGAGTTTAAAAATTCAGTTAGATAATTAGTGGCTTCATCTTCGTTTGTTACACAGTCGATAGATTTCAATGAATGCAGAGTACCTGCGATTTGATTCTAAATTATAAAATTTAGGTCATCTACATCTTTATTTTTAGCCGCCAAAATTGCACGCTTACTTAACCATTTAGTATGTTTGTGGTTAGCAATGATATCCGGGAATACTTTGTTGATAAGCTCGTCTTTCGATGAGACGAAATTGCAAAAATATGGAGGAAATGACATCAATCCGCTCGATTCGTCAACAGGAACACGGCCATTACCGATAGTCGTTGATTGTCGTCTACAATGTCCCGTGGGACAGTGCAGGTGTCGGGCCTCGGGGTGTGCCCCCATTGCCCGGATGTTCCTCATGGCCCATCACTATGGGCCAGTCCTTATAGCCTATTTAGGCGTAATGTAGTAAATCCGGGTTTGTCCGTAATCGGTAGTGTTTTTCTCGTAGTTGGTTATTTACGGGAAAAAGAGAGGTTGTCCAATAAAAGTCGAAGTTGGCCTTTCAGCGGCATTGTGGGTTGTTACTCGACTTTCTAATCACATATAGAGAGGAGTTCTCTTGGAAGAGGTCGCCCGTCCGGTGGCCGGGTGTACAACGGCGCAAAGCCGTTGAGGTGTTCATGTGGCCTGTTATCGGCACAGTCAAACATGCCGCGCGCTAACCGGGCCACGAAGTCGATGATGTTCTCGATCTTCAAGTCCGCCGCTATTACGTCGTTCCGGACGTAGCGACCTGCTCCGACGATCGTTCTTAATTTCAGATTCTGCTGGGCCTGCAGTCGCCGCCTCAGAGGGTCGCTCAGAAGTGCGTACCAGGCCGGTGCAGCGTAAGTGATGATGGTCCGGATATACATCTTGTATATCCGGAGCTTAATTCTTATAGGCAGCTTGGATGCCAGGACCGGCAAGAGCGTCGCCCGCGCACATCGGGCCCGGCGGACGACGAAATCGACGTGCGCGGTCATGCGCAGCGTCCTGTCGATCCTGCACCCAAGGTAGGTTACAGCCTTCTGGTACGCAATCTTCTGGCCGTTGAGGGTCAGCGGAGGTGGAAAATTCCTGAGACGGCGAGTGAGCAGAGCGGTCGTCTTACCAACGTTGACGACCATCCTTCACTCATCCAGCCATGGTGGCAGCAGGTCCAGCAGACGCTGCACCTTGGCAGTGGCTATGTGGGCTCTTCTGGACGAGATGAAATAGGCGCTATCGTCCGCGTATAGCGCCAGCTCGACGTCGTCCTCCCACTCTTGGAGCCTGCCTGCCAGTGTAGGTATGTCGTTGGTGTAAGCCGCGTACAGGACTGGTGACAAACAGCTGCCCTGTGGGACGCCGGCTCTGATGGATCTTGTTGCGGACTCGGCGTCCTCTACGCAGACGTAGAACTTCCTGTCTTCCAGGAAGGACGCCATTAACCGCAATATAGCAGGAGGGACACTGGTCTGTTCTTCCAGTTAATATAATAATCCTATGTGCCACACCCGGTCGAACGCCTTCTCGATATCGAGAAAGACGCCCAACGATATGCGGCTACGATTGTATTCAGCCGCAAGCAGGTGCAGCACTCTAGTCAGTTGTGTGACTGTAGAGTGACCCCTCCTGAATCCGTGCTGCTCCGCCCGAAGTTGGATGCACGGACGGAGACGTCTCAGCAGCAATCTTTCAAACAGTTTAGTTATATGCGGTAATAGCGTGATCGGCCTGTACCTGGCAGCTCTACGCCTGTCCTTCCCGGGTTTCGGCAAGACGATCACTTTGCCTTTCTTCCAGTCCTCCGAGAAGTGGGATGTCCGCAATATCCCATTGTAGAGTCGACCAAGCTCTACTATGACTCTATTGGGCAGCTGTCGGAGTGCAGCGTTGGTAATCCCGTCGTGCCCCGGCGCCTTCCTCGGTTGCAGACGGGTTACTGTCCTCCGCAGTTCAGCGGGGGAGATGAACCACTCAACCACTCTCCTGCAAGAGGCGGCGCGGGCGACGACAGGAACTCCTGTACGCGGCTTTCTTTCCGGGCATGAAGCTCCATGAACTCCGCACTTGCTGGATTCGGCATAAATTGCTCCTCGAAGTGCTCGACTAGGATATCCGCTCTGCCCTTGGCATCGTAGCAGCGTTTGCCCGCGTTGCTGGTCAGTGGGCAAACGGGAGGTTTGGTTTTGGTCAACTGCCGGTTCAGTTTATAGAGCGACGCATCTTGCTCTTCTGCCTTCCTGATGCGCCGATCCCAAGCGTCGCCTCTGAAGGCCTGGACTGCAACCGACAGTTCCTCCTAGATGGTATTAAACTGAGTCTTTAGTCTAGGGCAGCGAGTACGCGCCCAGAGCTTCCTCAGTGCTCTCTTGCGCCTGATCTGCACGCATATCTCACGCGGCAGATCGTCTCGCCTTGCTGTGATCGGGACGATCGTAGAGGCCGCGTGGAGGGCCTCCTTGATGTTGTTGGTGATTCTAGTTGCAGCGGCCTCTACGTCGTCCGCTGTGCATATCGGCTGGTGTGCTGGAGGTCTCTGCTGCAGATGTTGACAGTAGAGCCTCCAGTCGACACGTGTCTTAAACGCTCTGGGCGGCGTAGTCACCTCCTTCAGGCCAAGGGTTATCAGTAACGG
Organism: Parnassius apollo; assembly: GCA_907164705.1. Taxonomy (NCBI): domain Eukaryota; kingdom Metazoa; phylum Arthropoda; class Insecta; order Lepidoptera; family Papilionidae; genus Parnassius; species Parnassius apollo. The sequence continues at coordinate 4,265,972 of CAJQZP010000295.1, forward strand.
GAGGTGCTGTGAGGAAAGATCGTACAGCACTTCTACCACTATCGGGTAGTTGACGTTCCTAGTGAGCACGATGTCTAACACATCCGGATGCCTCCGCGGATCGGTAGGAACGTGCGTTGGTTCCTCGGGACCTAATACGTCGTACAAGTTCTTTTCAGCATCGTCATATAGTTCAAGCCCGGCGGGGTGATCACTCTGGACCCCCACGCCGGGTGTTTAGCGTTCAGGTCCCCGGCGATAATTGTGGGTGTATCGCCTTCCATCACCGTCCGGATGTCTGAGGAGCAGAATGGAGTCCCTGGCGGGCGGTATGCTGCGTAGATCCTAAGTTCCTCGCCCGCCGCCTCCATTCTTATGCCGATAGAGCGCATAGTCTGGTAAGGTGGTAGTTCCAGCTCTTGATGGACGATGTCCCTCCTCACTAGAACCGCCGTCCCTCTGTAGGCGGCCCCTTGAGTAGTGACCTCGTCCCTCCTGTAAATGTGGTAATTCGGCAGCTTTATATGCGTCTTTGGATTCAGCTTCGTCTCTCCCAGCAAAATGATATGCAAATCCTGCTGCTGGGCGACTGTGCGGAGTTCATGCAGCTTCTGCTGTATTCCGTCCGAGTTCCAATAGAGGAGGCGCAGATTACTCTCGTCCGTAGTGCCGGGCTAGAAGGTTTGCCAGCGCCTTCATTATCTCTGTCACTGGATCAGTCCCGGCTCTTATATCCGCCAGGACTTGTGTACCGACCTCGATGGCAATACCAACCAGACGTTGGATTGCATCTGCTGTTTCGAGGCCGGTGGTAGGTATTCTCCTATAAGAAGGTGTTGGCAATTGTCTCGGGTGTTGGGGCTCCTGAATTTGCTCTCTTTGCTTGTGGGTAAAGCGCGCTCTACCAGTAGGGCGGGCTCTATGTTCGGGTGAGCCCTTTCTGGCACTCTACCCACGCTCCTGGTTGTCTCCCGAGTAATCTGCGCCTGCGAGGCTCCTGATACAGTTGGTGTCGGGGTAGAGGTAACACCCTGAGGAGGCTGCGACTTCCTCCTACTTCTCTCCCGCCTCCTCTTCTTGGAGGGTTGCCGTTCTGTGGCAGGATTGGCGGGAGGCTGTAGAGTCGCCCCGGTGGTTGCCCTGATCGTTATGGGTTCCACCGTTTCCTGGGATGTTACGGGTGGGGGGGGGGCTGGTTGCCTGCCCTTCCCAGTGATGGTGGTCCACCCGTCATGCTGAATGCCGAAGCTTTCGGGCGACTCTGGGGGGCCTTTTTAGGAGCCTCCGGGAGTAGTCCTGGCAAGGCTATCCCCTGTCTCCGTGCAGTCCTCCTCAGGACTGGGCAGCGGCGGTCATTTGCCGTGTGGTTTTTACCACAGTTGGCACACTTCGGTTCTTCTTCTCTACCCCGAGGGCAAAGGCTTGCAATGTGCTCCCCGGCACAGTGCACGCATCTCACTGGCCTGAAGCAGTTGGCAGAGGCGTGCCCGAAGGCCTGGCATCGGTGGCATTGGGCTGGTCCTGCTTTCCTTTGCCAGGCCTCGATGACGACCCCTCTCATGTAGAGGAGTTCGTCGATGTTATAAAGATCCTGGAGCTGCTCTAGGTTCAAGTGGTCCAGTTGGGCAAAGTAGACGCAGCCAGGTCTGCTTCTACGAGGTGGTATTGCCTTTACGTATTTTATGGGGAAGCCTTTTGCCCTTATAGCCTCCTCTATTGCTTGGGTGTCCGTGCACATTGGTAGACACCGGATGCCCACTTTGGTGGGCTTATCCCCCCTCCGGGGTGTAACAGTACCACGACAGTGTTGGTGTTTTCTTGGTTAGTTCTACCATGTATCGCTGTACTGTGCGGAATTCATACGCGCTTTGCGGTGTGAACCGTACGCCTTTCCCGAACGGACGGGCATTTATGGGGTGGCCCAACATCCTATTGAGCTCCTTAAAATGCCTCGTCCAGTCCGGTAGGCATTCTGCCACTATCGGTGGGTAGCGGCCTTTCTCTTGGTCGGCAGGCTTCTCAGTAGGCACTGCCGCCGGTGGTGGTCGTGGTACTGCCGGCGCTGCTACCACATGGGCATAGCTGGTAGATGGCCGTTGGCCATCGTCCTGCGGGAGCCCGGACGGATTGGTTGTTGCCACCGGCGATGATCTGCCGGCGGATGCTGCGAGGGTGGCATACGTGGTTGACCCCCAACTATAGGATTCTTCGCCCCCCTGCTCGTACTGCGCCGAATCATGGCTTCGCCGGTCCGGTGATATTGAGCGGTGGGGGGGTTGCGGTGGTGAAGGTGACTTAGGTGGCGATCTCAGCACCTTCTTTGTAGTCACCTGGTGGTAATCGTCATCCTCTTTCGATGTAGATGGCGCTTCATCGGAAGATAATTGGGAGCCAATCCGTTGCCTCTTCTAGTATAAGGAGGCTTCAGTTTCAGAAGGAGTATGTCGTCTTGCCGTTTTCATTGCCCGCTGTGGTTGGGGCGACGGTTCCTGCCTGGCCGTGTGCTTAGACACGGCCGGCGTGAGCGCGACGCTCGGTGCGGGCTCTTTCCGTGGCGAGACGGGTTTTCTTTGAGGGATCTGCGAAAAGGATGACACTATTCTAGTGCGCTCCGGGTTCGCCAGATCCCTCACAGTCAGTGGTCGTTCCAACACACCTTTTCGGTCTGGTGGTTTTCTAGATGGGGGGAGGCTCCCCCTTTTTCTTGTCGGACATAATGACCTACCTACGTCAGTCAGGTAATCTAACTTACGGCCCTGTCTAAAATATGGTATGTAAAATAGTGACTTTCTACACTTGGGGCACTGCCTACCCCTTTTGGCAACAAAAGGGTTGGGGAAGTGCAACGGTGGCACTTTATTACGCGACTAGGCACAGGATGCACGAAGCGCATAAAGTGCCAAGAATCACCTAGGGGCCGGTGACCTCGACGCCTCACGGAATCACGGGACTCAACGTTCGGCGGAGTTTGTCGTACCGGCGGTCGTTTGCAGCCACTGCTAACTACAAAAGACGCACACCTAGAAGATCCTTGATATACCGATAGTCAGCAATTGCTTAGAGAAATTATCAGCAGATAGATCGTTCAACAATGCAATTCTCATATTTACTGACAGTTGAAGTTTCTTCACATATCGCCACAGATTTGATGCTTTGAGGCAAGCGTTTATTTCGTCGGCAGCAGTAGCTCTTGTAATGACTGGTACTGTTTGTCGAAAATCGCCAGATAGTAAAATCATCGCATCACCAATACATCTCGAGTCATTGCGCAGATCTTTTAATGTTCGGTCAAGTGCTTCCAATGCGCGTTTATGCGCCGTTGTGCATTCGTCCCATATTATGATTTTTGATGCTACCAAAACTTTGGCCGTTGCGGAGTGTTTCGAAATGTTACACGTCGGTTGTTCAGTAGTTTGAAGGTTGGCAATTTTAACGCTGAGTGAGCCGTACGGCATCCGTCTAACAATGTGGCCGCTATTCCAGAAGAAGCAACTGCTACCGCAATTTCGGATCTCGCACGTACAGTGGCCAAAATCAATGACATGAGGAATGTCTTTCCAGTTCCACCGGGGGGCATTCAGAAAAAATAAGCCACCATTTCATCAATTGCATTAACCAATGTATCATAAGACTTCCCTCTGTTTAGGATTCAACAGTGGTACATTCGTTTGAAGTGATTGGACTAATTCATGTGGATCATATTCACGTTCACGTTCCAGTTCTCTATTAAATGCGTCATTCATTCCGCGATCTGACGCTGGCATTCCTAGCCTGACTAACAAACTGCCGCACATGAGGTAACACATATCTTCGATCCGGAGCAAAGCCTGGTTATGTATCTCCTCATTCGCCTCAAGATTGGGATTTCTTGTGCTGACACGAATTCGATGTAAAATGTCTTTCATTCTCAATTCTGACATGTTATCTTTGTATTTGTTCCACAGGTCTCGTGGGTTCGATGGGAAGCATGTCGAAATGATGATAGCAAATAATGTGCGTATCTGACTTGGAGATGCAGAAATAATTTCTTCAGCGATTGTCGTGTCCCAATGAGTATCGTTTTCAAGCAAATTGAGCTCTTGACATGCTGCACGAAATGTGGGGCACATTATACCATTAACAGTTCGTAGTGATTCAAAGGATGTTGGCCGTCGAACATGTACCAGCAACAACCGCAAATAGAAACATTCATCATTCTTCGGATGAACTGTGTAAATACGACCAAGAGCATCAGTAGAACGCATATCTAGATGACCAAGAACTGCATCGCCTTGCTTTCGACGTTGAAATTTCTTCGATGTAGAGTTTCAAGTGTAATAACGTGGCATCTCCGAGTAAAGCAACGTTCGTGCGAACGGATCGCTTTGACAAATCGCAAAGAAACTGGTCAATGTTGTCGCTGGAGGTCTTTCGGCACGTTGAATAGCATTCGACGCTGTGAAATATACTCTCTGACCGTTCTCTAGATGCACCCCCAAATGCACAACAGTGGGATGACGGTCGTGAATAGGGAATGAGAATATACGCCAAATTGCTTCATTGCTGTTCACATATCTACCAACTTGATAGCACGTAATTTCATCGTTAGTATTGGATGCTTGGATACCAAAAACCGCCATGTCGCTGCCTTTCGTGACATATTTGCAAATGTATTTAATTGACTTGACCGAATTGCAATACTCAACATTACAATGTGCCTTGAATGTTTTGGAAAGAAGTGGTGAATATGGAACAATCCAACTGTTATCGACCACGAAATCGTTTTCTTTCACTTTAGTTGTGATAGTTCTACCATTATCATCCGGCGATCGACGCCGATACAGTGGATAACCATCGTTGCCGGTGATGGTCTCTGCCGTCAATTTTCGTGGATACCGTTTGGAACACTTGCCGTCGACCATTCACGGTGATTGGCGGTTAATGGTGCCACACGGTCCATGAATCATATTCGTGATTACAACCTCATGTAGGTCTGGATCGGTTTCAGGATCAGGAATCTCCGCACATATGATGTCATCTATTTGATCTGGCCGAATTCTTTCGACAAACCAAATTAGAATGCGTGCATGCGGCAAGCCTCGTTTTTGCCATTCGATTGAATACATCCAGCATCGAGTAGTGCCAAAGACGTGTTGCTTAACAATGTAATTCATGAGTGACCGGATTTTTTGCTTGAAAACACGTGCGGTGATGTCGTGTCGATCACTTGATGTTTGTCCGGGAAGCAGCAGTTGAATAATATCCATCCATTTCGGATTACATGTAAATGTAATGAATAGATCTGGCCGACCATAATGACGAACATATGTCATTGCATCTTGCGCATATTCATGCATATGACGCGGGCTACCTGTGTATGTAGTCGGTAAAATAGTCAATCGACCAACATTTTCTGCATCTCCTTCTGCGCTAATTGCATCGCGTAAATGGATATACTCTTCCGAACGTAATTTAGCTTGGTTCAACCGAATGAAAGTCAGGCTCTCCGTTTCGATTTTAACGTACATGTCAACGCAATATTGTTGAAGCAGTCGACGAAATCGCAACAAATAATTGTCAGAATTTTCACGAATCATCAAACGATGTGCGTAATAATTCATCGAACTAACCTTCTTGGTAGTTTCCTCACCTGAAACAAATATAGTAAAATTTGTATTTTAGAAAAAAATCCATGTCTGTATTCCTTGAAGGGGTAAACAGAATGTCATCACTAAGTTTTGTTCAATATTTTCTAAACCAACAACCCCTAATAGGGTTAACGACTCTTACAACTACTCTCTGCTAAATTTGGAGTGATAAATTTTTTTGGTTACCAAAAGCAAACAGAATAAAATGTATATCAAGTTAAAATGAAAACTATGACACTTACCATTCAATGGATTAATCATTTTGATATTGAAGTGATATCCATCGTTTTCTTGCTAAAACATCAGCGGGTATTGTAATGCGTCATATGAACTGTGTGTTTCAAATATTTTTTGTAGTTGCCCAGTATTGCGTCGTGTAAGTACAATATCACGTGTTTCTAAGTTTTCACCAACAATCAGGATTGCCACTTCATCAATTGTTGGAGCATTAAATGTGCGTTCGTGTGTTCCAGCTGGTCGTTTATCTGTTCTGATCACAACTTTATAATCATCACTTGGCATGCGCTCTAACGCAGTCTTGAACAGCCTGACCAATGCATGATGTTCATGAAGCAGTTGCTGCAGATCTTGGAGAATTGCTCTTTTTGTAGCTGTGTTGATCCCTTGACGCCGGTCAAGTTGTTCTTCCATATTGCCCATGAAGTATATTTGCAAGAATTTATGCTGTGCATTTTCATGAGGTTGCAATGATCCAATGCGATGGTAAATCTGGCCTTGAATCTGTAAAGTCGAAGGCATAGTTAGATTTACAATTATATTTTTTTTTTCAAATGATAATATGCCATTTTCATTTTAGAGACAAATATAGAAATCTAACAAACTACATTCCAGCAATTACCTTAAATGTCGGATTATATCCGTGTTCTTCGATAATTTCCGCCCCAAATGAAGTCATTTGAAAACAGACATTGTATTTTTGAGTGTTCGCTAGAAAATGTCGTGATTCTGGAGTTTCGCCATTAAGCAAGGAACACAATGGCTGTGGTGGCGGAACCAATAATGGCAATTTCACTTTACCACTAAGGCAGCACAAACCAGGCGTTTCACCAGCAAACTTCAATGCGCCACAATGCTGGCAAACAACGTCCATTGGACCAATGCAAACTAAACGATGCAAGCTGTAGTCGATGGTGCAATCATATAGAAACGCTGCTCGATTCAAATCAACGCTTGAACCATTTCTTCTTGCACGTCGAAGATTATCCCTCTGTTGATCTGTACGATAAGCTCGACGATTTCTCGTTTCTAACCTAGCCGTTTCACGGGCTGCCTCTCTTTCCTCTTGTGTTTGAGTGGCACGAATTAAATCTCTTCTTCGCTCCATACTAACGCGGCGCTCTTCTTGTGCAATGTTTCGTTCTTCATCAGACAATTGACTCGCGATGTTCCGTTGCCTAATTGCAGTACGGCTTCGGTGGGAAAGATTAGATGTTCTAGGACGTGGCATTGTTACTAATACTAATACTGAATATGTACTCGCACAAAACCACACAAAACAAACATATAACAGTAGCTAAACTTTCGTGACATAGACATTGATTGACAATAGTTTAGATCATAGACTACTACTTTGGATACTGCACATTTTAACCTTTGTAATTATATATCTTAGAAAATCATAGACAACATAAAAAGACATTTACGCTTTCGATAACTTAAATAATAAATCTTAGAAATTGTTTTCGAAAATAGAAACTTTAATTTACGCAAAATAAAGTCATGAACGCACGCGTAAATGTTAACCATTTGTCATTATTTCTGAACGCAGGCATATATATTTGAGGAACTTCTATTTAAATCTGCTTAATACAATTTTCAACCTTTTTAATTGATTAAAAAAAAATTCAGACAAAAGTTTATTCACCCTTTTTAAATAGTTTACACAAAATACATTTCTGAACGCATGCATAAATGTCAATCACAGTATTTGACAGGATGACAGGAGGAAAACAAATGTTTGACAAGTACGAAACAAAGGAACATAATTAAATGGAAAATGATTCATTTTCATAATTATGTATTCGTCAAGTTTTCATTGTTTTTAAAATGTATTCTGCTATTCAGGGCGGAGACAAATCCAACGAAACAAAAACCATGAAAATTGATCCAGCCGATCTCGAGTTATAAGTGTTGTAACAAACCCGTCTTTGTTTTATATATATAGATTGACAGATAAAGAGCTATCTTTTCGTAAAGCCATCCATGCAAACAAAGCTGTTGTTTTTGAATAATAAGAAAGTGGCCATATTATAACATAACCGGTGGGGAAAAAAGGTTCTCGAGTGGCAGCCTCGTACCGGTAGGCGTAGTGTAGGGTGACCCACCCCCCCCCCCTCCCTAGATGGTGTGACGACCTGGTAAGACATGCAGGAAGTCGATGGATGCAGGTGGCTCTGGAACGTTCTTTGTGGCATACCTTGGGGGAGGCCTATGTTCAGCAGTAGACTTGTGAAGGGCTGTAATGATGATGATGATGATAACCTTATCCTCACGTACTATATTAATAATTAATGACAATGCAATGATTTCATGAACAGTCATGAAATTATTGTCAGCTGTCTCAGTCAAGTTCGGTCAGCCTAGTACTTTCACTAGGAGCAACACAGCACAATGCGTGTTACGTTTCTTTTTAACTTTTTTATTATATTATTTTTTATATACAACCTTTATTGAGGTTTAAAATGGGCTGACTTAATGTTATACTGTATTGTCTAAACCTGGATAATTTGGAAAACTGGGACAGGTGCAAATAGATTACGAAATAAAATGAGCAATCAATAAGAAACATAATAATATAATTTCCTCCCGACCGACTGAGTTTCGGTCAAGACGAGGTTATAGTGTTCGAGTGTATGCGCAACCACAGGTGCACTCCCTATTCACTCACTATCATATTCCGATAGAACTGTAATTCGACACGACCGGAGGGAAATCAGGCACAGGACCAACGGTTTTGTGTTTTTTCCGAGATACGGGAGTATAACCCCGCCAATTTTCAGACTCCGGGATGGTATTACGAACTTCTTGACTTTGAACCGACCCGGAATTCAAACCTGAGACCTCATGAACAGCAGTTGCATTTGTGGTCACTAGACCAACGAGGTAATTGGATAAAAAGCAAGAAAATATAAGGAAGAGTGCATTCCGAAAGATGTTGTTATTATAGCAATATTTTACGCCATGTGTAAAATTCAACGGCGACATCTGCCATGTATGTCCATTAAGGCAAATCTTTTATACAATGAGAAAGTCATGTGTCCAATAGTGGGCTTCTACAGGCTAATGAGAAAGAAGTAGACTTTTTTGTAAAAGTAATTATAAAAAGAAAATTACACTCGTGAGATATTTTTAAATCATAATGAAAGGAAACCTTTCTTCTTATAGCGGACAGAACCCTTAATCGCTTTAGGTATAGGTGTAGCTGCCTTTCAAATTTACCAGACCCAGACATTGTGGGTCTAGGCCTCAACCCGCTGCTGAATGCCTCATCGGAGTATGGATATTTAGGTAGCTCACCAATTGTCTGGAAAAGGTTCGTAAGCGAATAAGTCCTTTGCTTTTTAGACATTTTGCAACTAATTATTGCTAGAACATGCTAGGCATTCTTATGTCATTATCACATGGTATATCATCATTGTCATACCATTACAGGCTCCTTTCATAGGCCTCGGTGGTGACAACTCATCGGCAGCCAATTTTATTTGAATGAAATTTGTTTCATGACGACCGGTAGCTCCTTACATATTAAGTAGACAAACGAGCACACAGTCCACCTGACGGTAAGTAGATGCTGTGGACATTTGGCCCGTAGACATTTATATTTATCTTGATTAGGAATCAAAATACAGATGCGTTGGCACGCCTGAGGATTAATGTGGAACAATCCTTTCGGCCGGACAAAACAAATAGAATGGTGACCTCGTAAGAGATGCAGAAAATCGATTGCTGCATGTGGGTCGGGACCGTGCTTTATGACAATCCTTGGGGAAGACCTGTGTTCAGCAGTGAACTTGTGATGGCCGTTATGATAATAATTATATCATCATCATCATCATCATCATTACAGCCCTTCACAAGTTCACTGCTGAACATAGGCCTCCCCCAAGTAATGCCACAAAGCACGGTCCTGAGCCACCTGCATCCATCGACTTCCTGCATGTCTTACCAGGTCGTCACTCCATCTAGTGGGGGGTCGCCCTACACTACGCCTACCGGTACGAGGCTGCCACTCGAGAACCTTTCTTCCCCATCGGTTATCGGTTCTTCGAGCTATATGGCCGGCCCATTGCCACTTCAGCTTACTAATCCGTTGGGCTATGTCGGTCACTCTGGTTTTACTGCGGATATCCTCATTTCTGAGTCTATCACGCAGGGAAACTCCGAGCATAGCCCTCTCCATAGCTATTATTAATAATTATATAACAACATCTAATGAAACTACGAGTAAATTAATTAATAACAGATCGTCTTGAAAATACTCACGAACCAACCTCTTGAAGGATCCCTCACTAGATACTTTCTGATATCTACATGGTAAGAGTTCCAGAGTAACACTGCTCTTATGCTACCGAGGTGCAGCTCAACACTGAAGTAACTTGAAAAGAAGATCATTACATCAATACAGACTGGAAGGTATTAAATCTTAGACCTCAGAGATAATAAATCAACGATAGCCATCTTTGATTGAGTGAACTAGTTTTAATGTGGATGATTCCTCCTTTAACACATTGATATTAAAGATAATTATACAATATGCCGTACGCCGTGTAGTGGCGGTTGAGAATATCCACTACCCCATATCTTCCCGTGGGTGTCGTAAGAGGCGACAGAGGGACACAGAAAGGAGATGGGCAGCAGCATCTTCCTAATAACAACTATGACAATAAAAAACTGCGGTTGCCAACCCGCTCGCCAAGCGTGGCAACTATGGCAAATATCCCCCCATGAGCAACGACGCAAATAAACGGCCCCCAGTCCCCGGCGGCCCCGCTATTCCTGGCTACGGTGGCGACCATGGTAACGGCGGGGCAGGGGGTGCTAAGAATCTCCGGTGGAGGTTCGGTTGCCACCTACGACGACTCGACCTGGCAACGTATAACGCACGCACCCTGAGGACTGACGAGAAGATAATGGAGCTAGAAGAAGAGGTAGACAAGTTGCGCTGGCATATTATTGGATTATCTGAGGTCCGAAAAGAGGGGGGAGGACACGGTAATCCTCGAGTCCGGCAACTTGTTCTATCACCGGGAGGGCGACCATCTGTCCCAAGGAGGTGTCGGATTTATCGTCCACAAGTCTCTCGTCAACAACGCGTCGCGTACCTGATACTCAGAATCACCAAACGGTATTCGCTGAAGGTCATACAGGTCTACGCGCCAACCTCGGCACATCCCGATGAGGAGGTGGAGGAAATGTATGAGGATATTTTTAAAGCCATGCATTCCTTCAAAACCCACTACACGGTGTTGATGGGAGACTTCAACGCAAAACTAGGCACAAGAGAAGGCGGTGAGCTGAAGTTAGGGAATTTAGGAGTAGGGCAACGGAACCGTAGGGGCCAGCAGCTGGCTGACTTTATGGAGAAAGAGGGACTCTTTATGATGAACTCTTTCTTCCAGCAGCGGCCCCATAGGAGGTGGACCTGGTCGAGCCCCGACGGTTCGACAAAAAATGAGATTGACTTCATTATGACGACCAGACGCCAACTGTTCAGTGATATCTCAGTGATCGCAAGGGTGAAAACCGGCAGCGATCACCGAATGGTTAGAGGCACACTGAACCTAAACGTTAAGTTGGAGAGGTCCCGTCTAATGAAGTCAACGCTCCGTCCCCCTCGTGCTCTAATCCAGAATCCCGAATCTTTTCAGCTCGAGTTACGTAACCGCTTTCAGTGCCTAGAAGATTGCAATGCAGTGGACGATATGAATGACAAGCTCGTGGAAACTGTCCATGCGGTCGGAGCTAAGTTCTGCAAGACCCGCCGCAGAAGAACACAAAAACTCTCCGATCACACTCTTAATCTCACGGCTGTTAGATGGGAGATGAGGCTGCAATCGTCAACAGATTTGACAGCATACAGGCAACTGAACAGACAGATCTCCAAATGCATGCGGCGAGACTTACGCAACTTTAATACTGCTCGTATTAAAGAAGCGATCGAGCGGAACCAGGGCTCCAAAGTCTTTTCCAGAGATCTGCCAGAAAGAGCCAACTGTCAAAGCTGAAGACTGAGTGTGGCAGCATCGTTTCCGAGACACCTGAGATTTTGAGTGAGATTGAGAGGTTCTATGGGCAGCTGTACACATCATCGTTGGAGCCACACGCAAGTGTGATTAACGATCCAAGAGCAAGTCTTACCCGACACTATTCCGATGATATCCCGGACGTCAGTCTGAGCGAGATTAGAATGGCTCTCCAGCACCTTAAAAACGGCAGGGCCCCAGGCGAGGATGGAATTACAGCGGAGCTTCTGAAAGCGGTGGAACACCGGTACTTGAAGTCCTTCAGAAGCTCTTCAATTTCTTCCTCCATGGTGACACTACTCCGGAGGCGTGGAGCAGAAGTGCGGTGGTCTTGTTCTTTAAGAAAGGCGACAACGCTCTCTTGAAGAACTACAGACTGATTTCCCTTCTGAGCCGCGTCTACGTGCTGTTTTCGAGAGTCATTACGAATCGTCTCGCACGCAGACTCGACGACTTCCAGCCTCCCGAACAAGCCGGTTTCCGAAAAGGCTTCAGTACCATAGACCACATACATACCCTGCGGCAGATTGTACAGAAGACCGAGGAGTACAATCTGCCACTTTGCCTGGCGTATGTGGACTATGAGAAAGCCTTTGATTCCGTCGAAATTTGGGCGGTGCTACAGTCCCTTCAGTGGTGCCAAATTGACTGTCGGTATATCGAAGTGCTGAAGTGTTTGTACAGTAGGGCTACGATGGCTATCCGAGTACAGAACCAGAGTTCGAAGCGTATCCAACTGCACAGAGGTGTAAGACAGGGTGACGTTATAACCCCGAAACTCTTCACCGCTGCGTTGGAAGACGTTTTCGAGCTACTGGACTGGAAAGGATACGGTATTAACATCAATGTCGAGTACATCACTCACCTTCGATTTTCCGACGATATAGTCCTTATGGCAGAATCGCTGGAGGACCTTAGCACTATGCTCAATGACCTCAATGGTGTCTCCCAGCGGATAGGTCTTAAGATGAACATGGACAAAACAAAGATCATGTTTAATGTCCATGTCACACCTATGCCGGTAGTTGTTGGGAGCACTATGCTCGAAGTTGTTGACGAGTACGTTTACCTGGGACAAATAGTCCGACTAGGTAAGTCCAACTTCGACCGAGAGGTCAATCGACGGATTCAACTCGGCTGGGCAGCGTTCGGGAAATTACGACACATCTTCACATCAGGTACACCTCAATCTCTGAAAACTAAAGTGTACAACCAGTGCGTGTTGCCAGTGATGACTTACGGATCAGAGACGTGGTCCTTCACCGCTGGCCGTATGAGGACGCTCAAGGTCGCTCAGCGAGCTATGAAAAGGGCTATGCTCGGAGTTTCTCTGCGTGATAGACTCAGAAATGAGGATATCCGCAGCAGAACCTGAGTGACCGACATAGCCGAACGGATTAGTAAGCTGAAATGGCAATGGGCCGGCCATATAGCTCGAAGAACCGATAACCGATGGGGAAGAAAGGTTCTCGAGTGGCAGCCTCGTACCGGTAGGCGTAATGTAGGGCGACCCCCCACTAGATGGAGTGACGACCTGGTAAGACATGCAGGAAGTCGATGGATGCAGGTGGCTCAAGACCGTGCTTTGTGGCGTTGCTTGGGGGAGGCCTATGTTCAGCAGTGGACTTGTGAAGGGCTGTAATGATGATGATGATGATACAATATGCCTTTTTATATTTATGAATCAAACGAAATAAAACAACTTACAAGTCAGTGTATGATGTGAATAAAACATACAAACTATCATCTAACAAACTGCACCAAACAATTTCAATATGGCGCCTGCATCTCATAAATATTGAAATTCAATTTCCAATGTAATTCAATATTTCCTTCGTGGTTTAGAATAACAGGCTATGTGAAATATATAATGTACTTGTATATATTATTGCAATTTGTCAAATAGCACACTATTCACCTATTTGTAAATGGATGCTGTGATCTATAGATTCCTATATCTATTCTATTATATTCTCATACACAAATTAAATCCCATACACGGGACGGGTACCGTCGGCTTTTCTCGAAGGTGCGGCAGCGTTGTGGGAGGCTGAACTGGCTCAACGCCTATTAGTCTGAATGTGTAGAAATGATGTAGGAGTGACTTAAAGAGGTATATTCACAAATTTTCATACATCTCTTTAATTGCTGTAATAATAAAATTACTTAGTTATTTGGTCTTTTTTTTCATTATGTCCCGTTTTCTTATAATAAATCCTGATATTTTTTTCTTACTGTTACAGCCTTTTAAACTCCACCGCTAAGCATAGGGCTCTCTCATAGGTTGCCTCATTTTTTTTTAAAAGATTTGAACATTATGATTTGCGAAAAAACTGTCAACACTGGTTATTCCCTATTTATTTGAGTGTGAGAAACTTCCAAATGGAGCATCAAAACAAGGAACTCAACTAAATATTCAACAAAAGTAAAACCGAATGAATACTTTTCGTAAACGAACAAACAATCTTTATATATTTACCTGTAATTATATAACAGTATGAACGAAATAAACAAGAGCAATTTATTATACATTTCGTGACGTATATATTCAATATAATTAATACTCTTAAACGCACAATATAACTAAATAGCGTTGACAAATCCAGCTCTATTCATCAGGGCCGCTACGAATAGTTCGGAACGCAGTAATTACGTGTCAAACAAAGGGACGCATGTAAATATACGCGATATTACGTGGACAGACAGACGTATGTGAAAATTATACGATAGTATCGGCTGGAATATTTCCGTTAATGTCTTGAGTTTAAACCTTGTAAGGCTTTAATCAAAACAGTTTCAACAGGAGATGGAAATTGAGTACTCTCGTATTTAAAACAAACATAACAAATGTAATTTAGTTACACGAAAGAATGTAATCATGCTGTGGCCCATAGACATCTACATCTATTCTCGATTAAGAATCAAAATCAGGAGTAATGCCGGCTATACATGTTGGCCGAGCGAATTCGAGTACCAACGTATACACACCCCATTGGTCTAGCCTCGCCATTACTCGTCGACGCTCGCCTAGCTGGCCGAGTGCAGGCGAGCGCCAACGTGTATACGGTTCGTTTGGCGTGCCTTGCCGCCACTCGGGTTCGCTCGCTACGGCTCGTTCACTTCGGAACGGTGTCGGTTTTTCTGCACAAATCAAAGGCGCTCGCTTATGCTCGGCAAGTCGTGTCCACATGTTGACGGCCATGTCAGGCGTCCGTCCCGTTGATATATTGTTTAATTAAATTGCAACTTTAAAATCCTATAAAAAAGAACTTTGTATTTAAATAATTTCGACAATGTGACTTTGTACTAACGAGGACACCTTTAAGTTTTTGGAAATATACAAAAATGAACCCGTTATTTGGAACCCCAAAGACTATTACGGAGTATACTGATATAATTATATGCACTCATTAAATAAATTGCAGATGCGGCAATAATTTCTACGTCGTCCATATCGTCCCAATTCTCAATGACAACTAATTACGGCCAACATGTAGATAGCTCCACAAAAACTCGTGAACATTGGCCTTGGAATTGGTCTCTTTCGAACTTGACCAACGTGTAGATTGTAGCACTCGCCTTGTATCAATTTGCCTACGCTCGCGTTGGCTGAGGCTTGGCCAACGTGTATTGCCGGAGTAAGATGTAATTCCTCACTTCCAGTAAAAAATATCCCCGTTTCTCTACACTCGTCATACGAAACACAGCAGCAATATGCTGCTATTTTGCAATGATATTCTGCGGGAGCGTGGTCCTTCCTTAGTTGAGCTACAACTATGATACCGCTGCAGCATGGCTCTATTACGTTACATTGTCGGTATACTTTACCAACAAGTATATTTTAATAATGTTTTCTTATATTTACGCAAACAATACATATTTAAATAAAATTAGTTTTTACGGATTATATCGCGTCTAATAACTTATTGTATATTCTCGCGATACGCGATAAAATCCATAAAAAGAAATTTTATTTGAGTATATTTTAATGTTACATTTCATATGTTTACATTTCATATAAGTAATGAAACCTTGGTACCATCTATTTATTTTTCTAATGATATATTAATATATAGAATTATGTCCATTTGTTTAAAAACACGTATTTTATAATCATAATTATAAAAAAAAAAAACGCTAAGCAATGCCTAATTCAGTGTCAGCAATTCGATGGCAGTTATAAAGGCTGGTCATTAAACTGGGATTTGAAGGGTCGAGTGGACCGAAATAAAGTTAGTCTCGGCACTATAGACTACCGCTACGGAGGAGTTATAGTGCGCAGGTGATTAAGTGCAGCGCTTAGGGTTAATAATCTTCACTGATGCGAAATCCGACCGGGTTTATCAGTTTTTATTGAAGGAAGTTTGTCCATACTCTGCTATTTTCTGCTTCGCTTTAGAGAGCTAAATAACGAGGTTCGTTACTTTTACCAAAAGATGCCATAGCTCGTAAACGAACTACCAGAAGATTTTACGAGATATTATTGGTGCATGTAAAGAGTAATACGACATCCATGGGATGATATGGGATAGTGGATATTCTTACAAAGTTAGTACACGGTACATGGTACAGAGGAAAACAAATCAGGAGAAGGGCAGCAGCATCTTTCTAATAACTTGCTAAGCGTGCTAATATATTTCTCCTATGAGGCAATGTATGAGGGAGGCCTATGTTCCGCAGTGGAGTTTAATAGACTGTAACAGAATCGGATAATGGCGGAGTTAAGGAATTTATCAATTAATTTCGTACCGTAGATGTTGTGGGGAAATGTCAGAATTTCAACCATAGAATACTGTAATACATACATAATAGAACGGAGGAGTTGGCGGATCCCGTGTAGCCACTAAAATGTCACTAACATGTCAATTCACACGTATAAATGTCAACACGAGACGTGTTTTGACGTTACAATCCTTTCCAAACTTCGCATGCAAATTATTTAGAAAATGCCAGATTGCACCCTATTTACAATTAAATGTGTATTAAAATTTAAACTATTTTTAATGATGATCTTGCACATTGATCAAAAATCTAAAATGTGTAAATTTACTCAGTCTGTCAACACAGCGAATCAGGTTTGGCGACGCCAATCCTCGTACAAAATAAGGTTGACAGCTATTACATAACATAAACACTCACGCCTGTCACCCAGAGGGGTAGGCAGAGACTACAGACTTCCATTTGGCACGATCCTGACACACCTCTCTCGCCTCCTTCACATCCATACACCTACGCATGCATGCTCGTCGGTTAAGGGTACTCCTAATTTGGCCCGTTTTCAATAAATCGCCACTTTGGTCGATAAATTTTCGCCTAGGACGTCCCTTTCCGACTCTGCCATTCACTTCTGCAACATAAATTTTCTTTGTCACTCTTTCCTCATCCATTCTTTCCACATGACCAAACCACCGAAGCATTCCTTTCTTAATCCTGGTCACAACATCATCTTGCAAACCACACTCTTCTGTCATCACACAATTTTTCACCCAGTCATTCAGATTCAGCCCTAACATACTCCTTAACGACCGCATTTCTACTGCATTTATTCTACTCTCGTGCTTCTTCTGCCATACCCAACTTTCACTACCATACGTTAAAGTAGGGACCAACACAGCATTGTGAATTGCCATACGTGCCTTTTTTGACACATTTTGACTCTTCACAATAGAGTGCAGGGCTCCATTTACAGCTATTCTACTGTGTATTATAGAGATTCTATGATTTCAACCATATCGCCAACACCAAACACAAAATAACTAGAATGATGACTGAGAGCAGCATCAATTTTCGCAAACATGGGATACCTATGTCCATGGGAGATCTGTGTCATCATATGAACTTCCAGAAACTGAATAATAAGAAGAAAACTAGAATTGGAGTGGGATTAGAATGTGTAACTTGGTCCCAGATGGTGTAGCTAAAAGAAAAGACTATCCACAGGTTTATAGTCGTGTATATTTAAAACCAGCCACCACAACGCACACAGACCTTAGCCTTAACCTTCTTCTTCGTTAGGAGCTAGTTACAGTTTTCCATTAGCTGTAGTGAACTCATACGTTAAGACAGACTGTAAGGTCGTAAGTCACATTATTATAGCCTATTAAAAGTCAACCGTGGAACATAGGTATCCCTCCAACCTCCTCCTACTCGTAAATCCCCTCTTTATTTGCCATAGTTGCCACGCTTGGCAGGCCGATTGGCAACCACAGTATTTTATTTTATAATTATTATTAGAAAGACGTTGCTGCCATGGTTTAATTTGCTTTCATCTTACGATACTTACGAGACGATATGGGGTTATGGATATTATATAGACCACCACTACACGATCATATGTTATACAACCCGTCGAAAATATCTACGGATCTAGCTAATCCAGGCACCCTACGCTGAACCCCACCTTGCCCTGTATCCGCAGGTTCCCTGGACTCTATTTGCATGATATAATTTAAGGGGAAATATAATGTCAAATGGCTTAGCAAGATCCTTCGTTATGCCGAAAATATTGCAGCATTAATTTTCAAATAAATATATGATAAAGTTGAGGATTAATATTAACGATTATGTTAGACGAAAACACGATTTCGAAAAATTTTCTCGATAGAAAAAAAATCCAAAGTTACCTCCAAAATAAACAATAAACCGCTGTTATTCATAAAATACTTTAAATAAGATCATGAAACTTTGCATACTAACTGAACTAACTATAAAGCAGTGCTTATGTTATTTACTTTTTTTAAAATACCATTATTTTCACTGTAAAAAGAAATTACCTAAACTATCGGCGTCTTGAGCTTGATTCCAGTCGCCCCGTTAGTATCGCTTAGGCTTTTGAAGGGAGAAGTTGTGTCGCTTACAATCAGAATATACATTACGCAACAGTACGACGTAAAATTAAAATGGGAAATAACCGTGATAAAAATAAGAAGCGGCTGGCTTGGCGTTAAGAAACAGGCATAAATATGATAAACCTAATGAAATAAGTGTCTAACGACCTTTCTACTTACAGTATTAGTGATTACAAACATATCGGTACATAGCATACGACGCGCGGGGAAGTGGGGGCGAAATTAGAATTTGAGCTGACTTACTCTATCCTCTTAATAGGGTCAGAATTATTTTCGACGAGTTGTAATATCACATAGTTGTCTAAGAAAATTTATTCTTCACCTCTCTGAAAATGCATTGTTTCGAAAAATATTTTAACCCCTTTGAGTTTAACCCGCTAAGATAGATTTCATATTCATTTCACGTGTACATCGTAACCTGGGTTTATCTCCAGTCTAAGCCACGTTTGTCTATTAACTAGTTTAACTGTCGGGCAGTTATCGTTCGCTAGCAGGCGTCCATCTCATAAATCATAATATATTCCGCTTGGAGCTCAAATCCAAGGTACACTTCGGTGATGCACGTGAATATCAACGGCGGACAAACATGGATATATAATTTGGTTTTTTTTCTATTGTTGCATTATTTTAATATTTGTTTGTGCGTTAAAATTCGAAAGAATAATTGTTTTTTACTATACATTTTTTTCTGGCTTGGAGTCCATTTGGAGACTTACCTACCTCTTACCTATATATGACTCTTGTTCGTATTTATTTCTGCTGGGTGACGGTGCTGTCGTCGCGTTGATTGTCAGTTAGTCCTCCATGTAGATGATGATATCCACTTTAGTTATTTTAGCCAGATCTTCTTGAATATAATATAGAAAGTCAATATTAAGACTATTATAGGCTTCGAGCATTCTGTTTTAATCATCAAATATTCTAATTTCTGTAAAATTGTTTGCAGCTGTCTGCGGGATAACGTAGCTATTTATTGTTGTGTGGACTGTTGGACCTTTCGTCACTCTAATGTTATATGAAAAATCTAAAAGATATTAATTTTTTAATCAAATGAAACTTTACTTATTTTGTACATATTCCCATTTCATACAAATGGATTATTATTTAAACGAAATCTTTACAATAACAAATTGTGCCAGCTCCTTCCACTTGATCGCATCCAGCGCAGAGCGGTTCGAATCTTTGACGACCGAGTTCTTTTTGATCGACTTGACTCACTGGCACTGCAAAGAGACGTTGCATCTCGTTACATATTATATCGCATCTACCACGTGGAGTGATCAGAGGAATTGTTCGGACTAATTCCAACCGCTGAATTTCACCATCGCACATCACGGCAAAACTCGCGATACCATCAATACCATCTGGATTGACGGTCCACTACTCTGAGATTTACTAGAAGTTTTCTTCCTCACGTAACTTCTTTGCGGATTCGCTACCACCAGCGATTTCCCGGACTGATACAACTTAGGGGCCTTCAAGAAAAGAGAATACCCTTTTTTAAAAGGCTGGCAATACATTTGCGATTCCCCTAATGTTCTATTTGTTCATGGCCGGTGGTAGTCACTTACAATCAGGTGAGCCGCACGTTCGTTTACCCCCTCTTATATACAGAAAAATTATGATTGGGGTTGATTATGATGCGAGTTGTAGGTAATGTTCTTGCGATCATCATTCCGCTAAACACAGCGTTAACGACTCATCCCCATTAATAGGAGGTCCAGACTCCCAATATATCTGATAGGCTAGGATAATGACGAAAATTACGCACCTATCAGTTTCCTAGCAAATAACATGGAAACTGGTTGCTATTATATTCTTTTTAATCACTTAATATAAAGATAAATGTACTTCCTACTAATTATTTTGTACTAAGTACATACAGACAGGTTAATTAGTCGCATGAGCGAGTTGTCTTTCTCACTAATTGCCTCAGGCGAGGGGCTGATAAAAATCATGCGGAAGAAACATATCCCACAAAGGGTGCGCTTGAAAAGGATTAGCTGACCGGAAAATTGTCATGCTCCTGGTTTTTATTATTAGTTTAAGAAATCATACGTTGATAAGTATTATTCAGCCTTTAATCCCTACATCTATACAACATAATGAAGCAGTAAAGAGGATTTACTATACCTTGCTGTTTTTTTTAATAATCTGTGTTGGGAAGATGCCTGAGATCGAGTCCATAGCTACAAGTAATACAACAACTTTGAGAATTTTAGTTTATTTAACTGTCCACCGGATGGCACGCTATCATGTGGAAACGTCGCACCCAATTTTAAAAAAAAGCTGGTCGTTTGTATTATCATACAAGTCCTCTGCTGAATATGGACTCCTCCAAGCACTGCAACAAAGCATATTCCTGAGCTACCTGCATCCTTCGATTACATGACTTATGTGACTTTATTTCTTAGGGAACAAGTCATATACTGTGGTACGAGGCTGCCTCTAATGAACCTACATTGTTCGTATATTTTATTAAAAACTAGCCAGTACATGGCTGGTACTGGTTGAAAAAATAATTGTGGAGATATATAATTTTAAATTTGGAAGAGTTATATTGTTTAATTAGGAATGATAATGATGATGGCATATAAATTTAAAATAAATTTGTCTATACGATACTCACCTCTCAGCGCGTCACCTGCCCCCCCCACACACCACCCCCCTTATTGTAAGTTAATTGTTCTATGCCTATAAACACAGAAATTTAAATAATATTGCCTTATTATTTAGATTTCTGTGCCTATAACCCTCGCAAGTGCAAGCAATAAGTTGACAAAGTTTTACCGCAATCTGATGAACGGTATTTCAGCGCATAAAATACGTGCAAACAAACATTATTTTTTATATATTAGATGATTGACCAACATAGTAGAGGAGGAAAAATATAGGAGGAAAACTGAAACAGGTAATGGGCAGCAACATCTTCCTGATAACAACTCGTAATAATTAAAAAAAACTGCTGTTGGAACTCTTCCAATCTAAGGATCTCTTTTTTGAAAAGCGTTATTAGCTGTTACTAAAATGCAATTAATGTTGTTTAATTATGCATATGTGCGTTGGTTTATATAGAATGTTGTCCAACTAAATTAATAAATAATATATTTTGATAACATTATAAATTAACATAGGGTAAGTTTATTTGTATAATGATGCCCGGAGGCGATGTCGGACAGTACGTCCAGTTGTACGTAGTTTATGCTTTAATTAATAGAACAAAGTTACGTACGTGACTAAGTTTGTTTCATATGAACTATTAGTGGAAACTATGGAATATCAAGATAATATATATGCTTCAGCGCCTTGAGATACTATCGCCATCAGCTGTTTGCTATCTTATGCAACCGTCACTATCTCTCAAAAACTTCGCGATGTAACGCATCAACATATTGTGAAGATTTTTTATACATGTATATTTTATAAATATATATTATATGTTTTTATACATGTATTATAAACATGTATTTTATACATGTATCCTCGATTACGAATCAACATGCAAATGTGTTGTCACCCGTAAGGACTAAGATGAATTCCCTCGTTTCTAGTAAAATGGGTCTCCCCCACTCAACTGAATGAGGTAAGTAAGAAAACCTTTGTCGCTCTTAGTTCACTGCGTCGCCTTCGATCATTTCTTCCCATTCCTACAAAAATTATGCTCGCACAGTCTCTTCTCCTTCCGATTCTCGACTATGCTGACGCAAGCTATGTAGACATAACTAAAGACCAGCTAACTAAGCTTGAGAGACTTCAAAATACTAGTATTCGGTTCATATTTGGATTGCGCAAATTTGACCACATTTCCCAATTTCGCTCACGTCTCAAGTGGTTACCTATCCAATTTCGCCGGAACATGCATATTCTTTCTATCCTGTACTGTGTCTTATTTCACCCTTCTACCCCTCCTTATCTTAAGGAGAAGTTTAGTTTTGTTGGGCTTCCAGGGGAACCTTTACGCTCTTCGAGAAAACTCATTTTAAGGGTACCAACTCACAATACATTTTTCTTTAATAAATCTTTTACTGTACAGTATATTAAGCTCTGGAATGCCCTACCTTTGTATATACGCGAAGCTCAGACTATTGTAGTCTTTAAGTGACTTCTTAAAGAGCATTACTTGTCTCAATCGTTTGAAAATCATTAGGATAAATTATGTGCTCATGTAGTTTTGTATTTATTTGTTTATGTTATTGTTAGTGGTATATATTTGAGGATATATGTATGTATGTGTATTTGTATGTAAAAAAAAATATGTATATATATATATGGATATGTATATATATATATATATGTGTGTATGTTTATGTATATACGTATGTATATGTGTATCATATTTTTTTAATTTTATAATATTAGTTATTTATATGTTATTTTATTGCATGTATTGATATTATATTAGGTATATTTATATTGCAATACCTACCTATTATTCACTGTTTTATTCCTTTACACCTTTGGTTGCCTGGAAGAGATCGCTATGTAGCGATAAGGCCGCCAAATTGTACATGTAATTTGCTCTCTATTATGTTCTTTGTAAATTTGTTTGTGGTGTACAATAAATTATATTCATAAAATGGGTCTCCAATTCTCTGCAATCACCATACGAAACACAGCAGCATTAAGCTACTATTTTACGCTGGTATTCTGCGAGAGCGAGGTTCTTCCCCGGTCCAGCCGACTCATTGGTGCTACAACTATACTACTAATATAACTGTAGAAACGCTCTACCACGTATAAAGGATCAAAATGTCCATTATCAAAGAAAGAAATAGGCGACAACGGCAGAATTCGAAAGTCGATTTGAAATCGAAAATCATCGCCACATCTACTTTTTTATAGATATTTTGCTTACCTAAATAATAAACCAACGTAATTCTTTTTAAAAGAATATTATATTTTTTAATTTCATATAGTTAATAATCAGATACATTGAAAAGAAAAACGAAATAACAAGTTATAGTGAAGAGACAAATACACACTTTTTTTCTAAAGCAATATTTTCTCTGTTCCGTTTTTTTTATAGTATTCTACCAAAGCAAAGGCAGATAATTTTTGTATAAATCTATAGAAGCTAGAAGCAGATAGAACGAAATTACTCTCTACCGAGAGAAAAACTGCTCGCCACAGCAGGCGCCCATATGAAACTTTTTTCGCGCGAAGTTCAAACCCTTGTATTCTGTAACTTAAACTTTTTGTTTATTTGAAGCATATTCGAATAATATTGGCTCAAGCCTCACAAACGTATGGGACAAATTCCCATACATTTGAGACATTGCACCAAAATTATTCTAATTTACATTAGATCATGTGGGGTAAAATAAAACTATAAATAGGTGTAGTTAAGTAATTTTAATTTCTGGAGGATTGTTTTATAAACTATACATTATTAATGATGTTTTGTATTGCTTTTGCACATAATATTTCCACACATGTTATTGATATATAATATATGTTATTATCAGTGAGATATTCTTTTCACAGACTTCATTCACAGACTATTAACGTAATTTTAAATTACCAAAACTCTCATGGTGAAATCTTAACCTAGATAAATGATCTGCCACAGATAAAATTCGAGTCGATGTAGTAATAATGCCTACAAATATGATTTCGTGCTTTTTGTTTGACATTACACTTAACTTAGTTTCAATTCTGATCACTCATCGTGCAAAAATTTTAAAATAATGTATTAATTTGTAGCCAATATCTAACACAGAGTGACATCTCACAACAAATCTTTACATACACAATCGCTAGGAAATGCCTACAAACTTAAGCTAAGTATTCTGAACCAACAATAACTGCAATTAAGCAAAAAGCGATAAATAATTAATATTAAAAGCAATCTAAACATGTTAAATTATTTGAGAAAATTTTTTCAACATAAAAAAAATTGACAAACAAATGTAATTTTTTTTCTTCTTTTAATTCATGGCTTCTCTTGATAAAATAATAGAATTATAATTACTATATAGTGCAAACCAGAAATATTATAACACAGAATTAACATTTTCAGTTTCTTCCGATATAATAATTTTGTTTATTTGTAAACTAATTTTTACAATTTCTAAAACAATCTAAAACAACGTGAAGAAAAGAAACAGTGATATCTTTTTCTCGCTTTATTTTTAGCTCTCAACGCACACATAGACACAATTTTGATTGTGTGCAATTTCTGAAATTTCATACAAAAATGGATCACCCTGCTAGAAGCACAATATACTCGTAGTTAAGGAGAACATACTAAGAGAGATTTTATTTAAGCTTCGACCAATATAAGCAAATATACATTTACTACCAAACTACAATAAAAATAACTGCTACTTGGTTTTCGGCACTTAATATAAAAGGAATCGTACTTAATTAATTACTTGGCTTCACAAACGTACGTTCTACTGTGTTTTCAATTCATTAAACTAACAATTTATTCATCCGCTTAAAAGTATTTACTTTTTTGCTACGTGCTCAGTTCTATGTATGATGCTTAGCTGAATTAGTTGACTAATAAACACGTCTCCATTGCTTTTAAATGCAGACTTGTTATATTGTAGGAAAAATGTAAAAGAGGTATGTAACATAATATTATAGCATCATTAGCGAATGACTTATGGTTCTGGGACGTGGTCCTTCATTGCTGGCCCTATGAGGAAGGAAGCTCAAGGTCGCTCGGCGAGCTATGGAGAGGGCTATGCTCGGAGTTTCTCTGTGTGATAAACTTAAGAATGAGGATATCCGCCGTAGAACCAAAGTAACCGACATAGCCCAACTGATTGGTAAGCTTAAGTGGCAATTGGCCTGCCATATAGCTCGAGGAACCAATAACCGATGGGGAAAAAGGTTATCTAATGGCAGCTTCGTCCCGGCAGGTGAAGTGTAGGGCGTATCCCACTAGT
Source organism: Parnassius apollo (assembly GCA_907164705.1). NCBI lineage: Eukaryota > Metazoa > Arthropoda > Insecta > Lepidoptera > Papilionidae > Parnassius > Parnassius apollo. The sequence continues at coordinate 4,291,585 of CAJQZP010000295.1, forward strand.
TGGAATAACGACCTGGTAGGACGTGCAGGAAGTCGATGGATGCAGGTGGCTCAGGACCGAGCTTTGTGGCATTTCTTGGGGGAGGCTTGAAAGAATGTATTGATGACGATGATGAAGCGAATCCACTCCGCTGTGTAAACAAACTACCTGCCAGGCGTGACAACTATGGCAAAATCCCCCCTATGAGGGGGATACCTATGTTCAGCAGTAGACTTTTGATAGACTATGACGAACGAAGGAAAAAATGAATGAAGAGAATCTATCACCTTATTTCGTCCGAAGGTGTATGGGAGGAGGGGCTATAAAGACTATAACAAGCTATAAATATATACTATAAAGATAAACAGCGGTATATTTTCTAACGTCGGGATTATACGTGATGGTATAGTAATGGTACAGTAATGGTATAGTAATGGTATAGTAAGGATATGATAATTATATACTCCAGACGTATGATATCTAGTCCGCTGACAGAGAGCAACGGCAATGGTGAAACATCTGGTACTGTATTTGCCAACCAATCCTCTGTAATCGCCTGCCAGTCGTGGCGATTATGGCAAGTATTTTAACAGTAAAAGAGGCCCATATTCAGCAATGGGTTGTTATGCACTTACTTAAAAATGTACCCACTCCTGGGCACAGACCTCCTCTTGTATCTGAGAGTCTACGATTTATTATTCTTTAAATTTCTCTGATATGCAGGCTTCCTGACAATGTTTTCCTTCGCCGGCAGGCACGTGGTAAATCAGTACTCAAAACTGCTATTGACTATTTCATTGTAAATCAGTAGTTGCACTTATTTACGGCGAGCGGTACGTTCCTGAGCTACCACGTCGCGGATTTTTATTCTTTATTTTCTTCACATAAATGAAGAAAACAGAATAATAAAAGTCATAACCGCGATGAAAACAAACAAACAGAACAATTTCTCTTACACATTCGAGTTATAACTCAAAAGCTCATCATTTTACACCTCGGGGCCCGCCGTGAAATCGAGAAACGCTCTAGTCCGATAAGTCGAGTATATTTCAAGTTGGCGTTACAGAACTGCTATCTTTGTTTTAGCTTTGTAAAGACCCTACCAAGCATTCTAGAATATTTTGATTATAATATTAATTAATGATGAATGCGGATTAAGAATGGGTGAGTTAACCCGTCAAATGCCTTTTGTACGCCGATGATCAAGTTATTCTTGCGTCATCTCAATTACGACCTCACAGAATACCGGCGTGAAGTGGAAGCTCTGCTTCCGCGTTTCGTCTGTCGCGGAGAAATCCCCCCCCCCAACATGGTAGCGGAATTAAATGATGATAGACTACCCCAGGAGGGTACCAGCACCGCTGAGCATCCACGATCAAGTTTCTCCACTTCTGAGCGTGGGTGCTCAGGCTGCCCCGCGTATTCTGGGGGGGGGGGACAAAATTCCGCTCAAGACTACAACTGCTCGGGGCAAACGGAGCAACAAAACCAAGGCGACCCCTGCCACGCTGTCCGTGAATTTCTGCAATATCAGGGGACTTCACTCCAACCTAAACGCCGTCCACTACCATCTCGAGACGGCGAGGCCGGCTCTGCTCTTTCTGACCAAGACGCAGGTGTCCTCTCCGGCTGATGTCTCGTATCTCTCCTACCCGGGGTACAAACTGGAACACTCCTTTGTGCCTCGGGCTGGAGTTTGCGTTTACGTCAGAGAGGACATCTGTTCTCGACGCCTCGGCAGACTTGAAGGTTCGGACTTGTCCATCCTTTGGCTACGCGTAGATAGCGACGACCATCCGCGTGTCTACGGGTGCCTCTCTAGGTCCCATAGCGGTAATGCCGAAACAGACCGACTCTTCGACCACGTCCAAATGGCTACAGATTCGTTGCTACAGCAGATCCCCTCCGCAGAGATCGTGATCCTCGGTGACTTTAACGCCCACCACGCCGAATGGCTTAGTTCACGTTTAACCGATCATGCGGGGAGATCTGTTCATGATTTTGCCTTGGCATATGGTCTGACACAACTGGTTACTTCGCCTACGCGGATTCCAGATGTGAGGATCATGCACCTTCCCTGTTGGACCTTCTGCTGACCTTTCACCTGGACGGATATCAGATTTCCGTTGACGCCCCTTTAGGCTTCTCGGACCATTGTCTTGTTCGGAGTGTGGTGCCACTCACGCTGAAATCGCAGTTGCAATCTGCAGGCTGCCGCCGTGTTTGGCACTATAGGTCAGCCGATTGGGATGGGATGCGGTCTTTCTTTGCATCCTACCCTTGGGGGCGGGTTTGCTTCTCGCCGGACGATCCCAACGTTGTTGCGGATTCTGTCACTGATGTGGTTCTTCGGGGTATGGAACTTTTTATTCCTTCCTCTGTGGTGCCCATTGGAGGCAAATCTCAGCCATGGTTTGGTCGCTCCTCTAAAATAGCATCATGCTATAAGCAGGAGTGCTACCAAGCCTGGGCTGACGTATCAGCGTCCCAGGATGTAAACACCAGCGCTCTAAAAAAAGAAGTATAATTTCGCCTCTAGGTCCTTCAAAAGAGTCATTGCCAAGGCAAAGTCAGAGCACATAGGCAGAATTGGCGAGAAACTAGTCCGCCTTCCTTCTGGAACCCGTGCATTCTGGTCTCTCGCCAAGGCTGTCCAGGGGAATTTCTGTCAGCGATCTTTTCCATCTCTGCACAGAGAGGACGACTCACTGGCCCATACCGCAAAGGAGAATGCCGATCTTCTAGGCTCTTTCTTTGCGTCCAACTCGACTCTCGATGACGGGGGGAGTACGCCGCCGACCATCCCGCGGTGTGAGTGCTCCATGCCGGAAGTGCAGTTCACACAGCGCTCGGTTCGCAAAGCACTCCTCTCCCTGGACATCCACAAGTTGAGTGGAGTGGTAAACTGCCAGCTCATGAGGTACCTTGAGGATCACCAGCTGATTAGTGACCGCCAATACGGTTTTCGCCGTGGTCGGTCAGCTGTTGATCTTCTGGTCTATCTAACTCACAGATGGGCGGAGGCAGTAGAGTCCAAGGGGGGAGGCATTGGCCGTTAGTTTGGACATTGCGAAGGCCTTCGATCGGGTTTGGCACAAAGTGCTTCTTTCGAAGCTCCCTTCCTATGGGCTTCCCGAGAAATTGTGCGATTGAATCACCAGCTTTCTTGCAAATCGGGGCATCAAGGTCGTTGTAGACGGTGCAAGCTCCGATTGCAAGCCTATTAATGCTAATTGAAAAAAAATTAAAATCGAAGAGACGAGTGTGTTGAAGACTTTTTCGCAGCGCTGATACACGGCACTTATAGATACTTCTATTGCAATGTTATAAACAAATAAAAAAAATATCTGAAAATACCCTTACCGAATATATTAAGAGAAAAATATATAATATTCATTAATTCTAAGCAACGATGAAACCAAATTGGTGTCAAAACTTTTTAAAGTGCTAGTGAAACCTTAGTAGTGGCCTTCAGAAGCCAGCTGCGAGCTAACCATGCATTATGTATAACTTTTTATAAAGCGCTCCAGAAAATGCAATTTGATACAAAGTATCAAGTTTAATGCGATCCTAGATTAAACACCCTCGAGAAACACTGAGTTGAAAGTGTATAAAATAATTTTATAAATGCGCTTTTCAATCTTTTTCTCTTTATAATCAATTTTTACTTTGGAATCTTACATACTGTAGTATAAATGTATATTTTGGGTAGGGTTACCAATCTCATTGCCCGCCATAATGAATTAATGTTAGGGATTCAATTACTATATTTCTAAAATAAAAATAATAGTAGGTGGAACAACTATATTTTGATGTACATCTATATTTTAACTATATTTTTGACGTGAGGCAGTTAATAAAGACTCATGGCAGCAAAAAAAACTTTCCTTTAAAATATAAGTTACTGACAAATATTAATTAATTTATTTACTTATTTGCTTTTTAAGGGAAACATATAGTACAATAAAAAAGACATTATAAAACATATAAAATAATCCTAAAGCCAATGGAGCTTCCACAGATATCTATGTTTAAAGATTAAAAAAAATAACTAAATGGTATTTATAATTAAACATTAAGTACTAAGCAGTTAAAAGTAATACAATACATACAAACTATATGAAGCTACCATCTACCAATTATAAATTAAGTTTTACAATATTTTTATAACTATTATATTTAAGGTGAAAAATATCTAGTTCACAATATTTTTAATAAATAAATAAATAAAATTGCAATAATATAAATCACCATTAGGCCATCACAAATTCCTGACAAGGGACCTATGTTGAACGGAACATATCTCCCCAAGGAATGCCACGAAACTGATGCATCTGCAATCTGCATCAATCGACTGCCTGCATATACGAGTACTTACTACTTAGTACGTCTTCAATTGCTCACTCATTAGAGTATCGTCTAGTTTTAGGAATCATCGTGGTTATTTTTTTTCATTGTAGGTACGTTGCTTATTTTCAAATTAAACAGCTAAACCGAACAGATGTGCTTCACTTTGCTTCGATATTAAGGGCTTATTTTTCAATCCTTAGATAGACTTTATTTATAAGACAAAAATAGTCCAGTTTCTTCCTTTTTACAATCAGTTGTGTTATAATTTATTTCATGAATAATTTATAACTGACGGTTGAAAAATCGGCTTTTTTATGATATATTTATGTGGTTGAATCCCCGATCGACACAGAAATGGTAAATATGAAATATGTATTTATTTGTTATGAAGTCTAGAATAATATTTTTTAAACTATTCAACCTCTTTATTAGGTGCGGGATGCGGACTCTATATAAGTTTTCCGTGTTCCGTTTCCAGATTAAGAGAATCATTTACCTTATTTCATCCCGTCAGAGTTAGAGACGACTATGCAAAACACCAGCAAGGGCTCATGGCGTACGAGAAGCGTCGGTATAACCATTCCGTTTACGCCAGCCGTACAATATAGAGACTGGCAACTCAGAGCAGATTAAATAATGTGCGACGTCCGAACCCGTACAACGGGAGAGGCCTTTGTCCAACAGTGGGCTTTTGACCAACAGTGGGCTTTTGTAAACTGATAAAGAAGAAGAAGACCGTAAAGTAGTATTGTTTAAAGTAATTTAAATGCACTTGCAAATGTAAAGTCATTAGTCCTGCGCCTGGTCTCTCTCCGGTCCTATCAGCTTACCATCCCATTGGGCTATAAGAGTAAGGGAATAGAGAGTGCACCTGCGCTTGCGCATACTTGGGCACTATAATCCTGCCATGTGCAGATAGCTAGCCCTCGTTGAAGCTGGCCGTCGTGACTGAAATTATTTATTAATTTCGTTCGAACATTAAGTTCGTTGCCAATGATGAGCTGAGGAATCGCAACATTTTTCATTGGTCGTGAGGAAGCTCAAAGTACACAACAAGCTAAGGACATGATTATGTCCGAAATTTCTTTGCGTGATAGAATCTGAAACATAGCCCAATGGATTAGTAAGTTAAGGTTGGTAATGGGACAGCCATATACCTCGCAGAAAATGCCGTTATCAAGTATTAAGGAATCAATTAGCAATAAGAATAAACCTAGATGAAATGACGACACGATGAAAAATGTAGAGAGTCCATGGACTCATGAGGTAATCAAAATTTTACGAAAATGCATTCATTACATGTTCTACAGACGACTTTTTATGTGTTCTAATCTTGATGAGATGGCCATTTGTTTAAGATGAAAAAAATATGTGATTATGCTAAGCTTCGTTTTGTTTAATTTGATGCTTGTTAAATTGATTGAAGTTAGTTAAATTGACTAAAGTTCTAGCTTAAAGGTCTGTTTTTTTTCGTGCGTATTTATATTATATATTTATTTGATGATATAAACGTTGTGTCTTATCTATACATACATACATATGTATGAATGTATGTATATACATACATATAAATAAACTTGAACTATCCGTCTGTAACAATGATAATACGAGTAACTATAACTAAAGGCGTTATTTGTATGCCATTAACTGTCTGATTATCCGTCTGGCTAATCTTCAGAATGGACCGATTGTAAAGAAACAGGAGTAACCTAGGCTAAATTTTGTCCAAAAAATTTGTATCATAAAAAAACAAAATTGATAAACTATTTGGTATTAAATTATCTTAAATCCAAACAATGCTCACATTAATGGATGCTACCCAGGCGATATCAGGGCGGATTGCTCGGTTTAAGTATAATTTATCAACTTAAAGCAACGCCTGATTCTGTTACTATTATTAAAAGAATATATGGTAATTTTAAACTATCGCGGTCACCTCATTTTTCGCTCTAGAAAATTGAAAAATCATCCGATTTCGATGTTTTTTAATCTTCATTATTACGGCGGATTTTTGAAAAAATTACAAGAATAAAAAAATGAAAATTTATATGGGTTTCAAGGTTTTAAATGTTCATGAAAATGCACTCATTCACATATAATTATTGATAACTTTTTTTTTAAATAATCGAATGAAGTTGTTATATTTTTTTCTTCTACACAAAAAACAAACATTTTCAATTTAAAAAAATTTAAAAATGTTTGTATATAAATTTTTTGTTTTGGTTTTTATTGTTTTTATTTTCTTAATGTAATTAGTGAGAAACCCGAGTGTACTTTTTTGAGGCACTGGGTTCATGTCAATGTACCCATTGCCTCGGACAGGCACCCCAGGTATATGAACTAATTTATTACCTAATTTTACTTACATATATTTAAGACTTTTTCTTTGCATTTTTAACAAAAAGTATTGTATTATATCATTATGGGTAAGTTTCGTTGGTGGTTTTGTTAATATATAATTAAATCGGATATGATGTATGTGTAACGGTGAAATCGATTTATGTTATTTTATTATTATTATTATTATTAAATTATTATTTTATTTTCGATATTATTATAAATACTTACGCATTTGATATAATTAATATTAGTAATGATTTATAATTTTAGTATTAAAATAGATAATAATGAATGTTATTTTACACTATGATCCCTGTTGATTGAAATAAATTAATTAATAAATAAATTTATTGAGTGTAAGATCGAGCGATGCGAACTCGGGACTCAGGGCATCCCGACTCGGACAGGTTAGGTTAGAAGTAGATGGCGGGGTCAAATGAGCAAGCGAATAGACCCCGCCATCTCCTTCGTGGTTATATTTTATACCACTCAGTAGGACTTCCCTCGACTGCAATATGGGAGAAAGTTGGGGGAGGGAAGCACCACGCCACTCAACGTACTACTTCTGAGTGGTTTATAATAGGAAGGTTTTCAGGAGTGACAGCCAGTGAGAGAAATGTAGAGCAATTGTCACATCTGAGGACTATGATATTATAATGCCTTGCAGCCTCTTTTTTACCGTACAAAGCACAACAGAAGTACGCCGCCTTAATGCTGGTAGATATTGTTCCCCGCGAGACAACCGATTCGTGCTACAGTCATATGCAATGAGAACTCTATCGGGTAATTTTCTATTTCTTTTTTATTAAAGATATATTCATGAAAAGGGGATTGTAAAAAGTTGTTATTTTATTTTTCTTTAAAAGTTTATAAAAGACGAATGTAATTTTAAACTAAACCTGACAGCGAAATTGCCAGTAAAATACACAAAGAACAAGAGCGCGCTAATTAAACCTTAATCCGAACGAACATTCTTTCTAATTGCTTCCATTAGCTAATAACTCTAATAATAATTAGAGTTCAGAGCGAAATGCTTTATTACTCTGCGTTTTAAAATTAAAATCCTTCGTATAATCCGTCAGCCATTTCGTAAACAAGATGGAGATGAAAACAAAATGGCGGGTAGACCCAGGTGCAGTTTATGCAAGTTTGAATATTATTAAAGCACTATTGTTCGCTTCATTCGAAGTATCGGCCCGACAGCGCAGTAACTGAACATTTGCCTACGATACTAGAGAACGTAGGTTCGAATCACGTATGGAACAACTTTTTCTTTTTGTTATAATATCAGTATTGTATTTTTACATACATACGATACAAGAGAAATTCCTAGTTTCTGGGTATTTAATAAAAACAAATAAAAATATATTATTTGTTAATTTAAGAGTTTATCTAAAACCTCTTATTTGAATAATAATAGTATTGAACAATTTGGATCTCCCGCTATTATGAATTAAGATTAAAAGTTAAAGTTTATACGTCTCACAGCTGGGTACAGGCCTCCTCTCATTTCTGAGAGGGTTTTAGGGCAAGGAAGTGTCCGCCGCTCTGCCCCAACGCGTATTGATGAACCTCACATAACTTTGAAATATCTTTTTTTAATTCTCAGACTACATTATCTGTCAGACATTTCCGCACGATGTTTTACTTCCCCTCCAAACACGTGGTAAATCAGCACTTTAAGTCCCAATTAACAATTTAAATTAGTGCCTGATCGGACCGGGTTGCTCTCGTATTGTGAAATTTACCTACGCTAACCAACTGAGCTTCCACAGCTCTAACTAATAAAAATATTTATCAATTTAAAAGTTTATTTAAATCCTTTTAGCTGAGTGGTATTGAATAATTAAGAGCATTCCGCTTTGTAAATTATCATTAGTTTAAGTAATTATTACACACTCCTAAGAATTTTATCTACTTATTTTATTTTTTTATAAAACTGGTACTTGAAGGTAAATGGTATTGCAGTTTCGAAGCAAATGCGCTGTCATGTCTGAGGACCAAGAAGCGGAGTAGCAGCTGTAGTTTTTTTTGAGCTGTTTTATAGCATTGATTTATATATTACACTAGATCAGTAATAACCGCGCCAAAGCGTTGCCACCGCACATATGGCCACAGCCATATGCCTATCTGACGTCAGTTCAGTGTTCAATGTGACGCCGACAGAGTTGAGCTGCAACAAAAATGGGTAAATGCCTAGTGAAAGAATGCTATTCAAGGTCACAAAACGTAATAAATCAATCGGAATCACTTTCAACACATAACTTTTAGTTCTTGTTTTCATATAAACGTAAAAAAATCTCAAATAATTAAATAAAATTATCGAATATTTCCATTTAGGTTCAATGTTGCCACTTTTCCGCATTTGTGATTATCCTACATTAATGGGAGACTATATAATTAACTGAGTAAGTTAATTTGTTACCTCTGATTTTAAATATTTTGGAAATTATAATAAAAACTACGTTTTAACTTTCATACAAAATAATTAATTATTGTTATTTTAGTTTATTCATGAATTATCTATAAAATGAATTTTAAAACTTATTTTATATTTAAAATTTTTTATATTAATTATAATTTCATATACATTTATATTAATTATATTTTATTACCTATTTTATATTGTTTGATTTATTAGTACAATAAAAATACTTATAAAAATATGTTTTATTTCATCATTATGTTTACTTCCATTTATCTGAGAAGCTTTGTATCCTTTTGTTTCCAAGGGGACGCAATAAAGTTTTTAAAATAAAATATACTTTTTTAATATAAAAGCAATTAACTGCAGCTTAAAAAAAACTCATTTTTTATTGCGTATTTTAGGTAAAATTTCATATAGTAAGCCACACCAACCCGCCTTTGCATGTTTGTGTATCTATCTTTATCTAATCTTAGCGACGATATTGTTTTCGCAACTTGTGTAAACGAGATAGATATATGTTTATTTAAAATTGTTATTAGTTTCAAAGCTACATCCTCGCGTTTGGATAGTGGTTACACTTTTTTCGACGCGCGGTATTGTAGTTTGCTCCTCTAGTGTTGTATAACTCAATGTTTTATAGCGTCCTATAGCTGCTGCGCGAATGGTTCGGCTCACAGACATAGTCTGTGATTCGGCTCGACCGAGGAAGGAACGTACTCGCACAGAATGTCAACTTGTAATTGCAGCATATTGCTATTGTGTTTCGTATGGTGGATGATAAACCCGAATCCGAGACCCTTATTATTACTTTGAGGCACATCATCACAGTCACCGGAGGTGGCAACTCATTTATATTTTGATTCTTAATCGGGGATCTACATACGATCAGGTGGAATGTGTGGTCGGTCGTTATCAGTACTTCGATAAAAAAGTATAAGGAAATTCTTGACAATAGTCGTGGAGAATATTCTCATTTCTTGTCACTCGAACTGTTATCGTTCCAGCCTATTAAAGTCCACTGCTGAACATAAACCTAACCCATAGATTGCCTCATAGACGGAACATTTGCCACGGCTGCCACGCTTGGCAGCTGGGTTGGCACCTGCAGTTTTTCTATATTTAGTCGTTATTAGGAAGACACTGCTGCCCATCTCCTGATTTTTTTCCCTCTTTTGTTTCCACGGTATTTACAGTTCAACCGCTATAGGGAAGATTTACCTCAATCATGACGCTTAAAAAGAGAATAACATCGCTGTATCATACATCTCGCCATACTAGCATCAAATCATAATAATAGCAAGAAGCGACAGTAGTCTAATAGCAGGGCGCGGATCACGAACTCAAAAGGTCGTGGGTTTCGAATCCGCCATTTGACTACTGTCGTGAACCACTCCTAACACAAGCGTTTCAAGCTTACTTAGAGTGGTGAAAAGGAATATTAGTAATGTTAGTTAATAAGATTACTAATATTTAAAAAAAAATTGTTATTCTTTTATAGAATAAGGGTGACAAACGAGCTGACAATCCACTTGATGGTAAGTGAACGCTGTGACCCATAGACATCTACATTTATCCTCAATTAAGAATCAAAATGCAGATACGTTGTCACCCCTGAAGAATGAGATGGAATGCCTTGTTTCCCGTAAAAAGGGTCTCCAGATCTCTACACTCACCATTTTTTAAACAATGAGCGTGATAAACGAGCACATAGTCCATCTGATGGCAAAAGGATGCTGTGGCCGAGACATCTACATTCATCCTTGATTAAGAATCAAAATGCAGATGCGTTGTCACCCCTAAGGACTAAGGTGGAATACCTCGTTTCCAGTAGAGCGGATAACCGGTTCTCTACACTCATCATACGAATCACAGCAGTATCTAGCTGCTATTTTACGATGGTATTCCGTGAGAGCATGATCCTACCTCGGTTCAGCCAACCCATTCATGCTACAGCCATAATATTGCTGCAGCGTGGCTCTGCCACGTATAAAAAAACTTTTGATGCTCCTGTGGTATGTATACGCTACCCGTCGACGATCTGGGTTTTTACTTCTGGCGTGAATGAAATAGTATACCACCATCAATCTGATGTAATTTTGTCCTTGGCTATCCCCACATTCGTATTTTATGATACCTACGAAAAGAAACGTGGTGATATATTTCTTACAACTCTACCACGCGATATCTTCATCACTGATTACGATAAAAAACTACCGGTTCGATCTCGTTCGTTTATTCTACTCAAAGCACCTATACTCGTGGATATTTAGAAATGTCTCTCGCAGAAACCATAAAACCTATTGAGTGTTCGACTCGTAAAGCGCGAATTTTCGACGCCATTGCACCGCACGATCTATTCATGACGTTTTATTACATCCCGCCCATTCTGAACGTCATTCTACAGCTCATGTTTATTGTTCTTCTATGCTATAATTTTCTGCAGTTTATATGCTTGAGTTTTAAACGTATCTTAATACTTTGAGTAAGCAATTCTTGTACGCTTATGTAAACATATTTATATGTATGTCATTGGTTTCTCGGAAACTAATTTTGTATTTAAATAATGTTTTACTTTTTTATAGGACAGGGTGACAAACGAGCACACAGTCCACCTGATGGTAAGTGGTTGCTGTGGCCCATAGACATCTACATCAATCCTCGATTACGAATCAAAATGCAGATGCGTTGTCACCCATGAGGACTAAGATGGAATGCCTCGTTTCCAGTAAAAAGGGTCTCTGGTTCTCTACACTCACCATACTAAGTACTGTACTCGTAACTATATCGAATCTAGACAGGTGCAATCACTAAGAAAGTAATAATTTTTCTTAAGCTGAGCAAAAGTTGATCATCCTGGTACTAAAATATGTATCTTCGAAACTTTATGTTTTTGTGAATTGATGAAATTGATGGCGCACCTTTTTTAAGATTGAAATTTATTTATGAAAGAATACCCTACTTCTTTATGACATCAAACAACACTGCACTAAAACATCAGAGGTAGCAGAATTAAGTAATATGGTCCTTAATGTAATACATATTTATATTAATATTACATCATAATATGACACTTCTAACTTGCTATTTGGCATACTTTTCAAAACTTCACCGGTTTGAAGCGCTTCCTATTCATGGGATATAAAATATTTATCATCTATTTACAGTTGTTCTAGGAATCCTGTACCAGCGAAGGTTTGTGGTCTGAGGACACCAATACCTATCGATTGGACCTCCATGTATGTTTCGCGATTTTTTGTAGTTTTCGAGATACGATTTTTTTTTGTTTTATTTTCAGTTTATTTTTTAATTTTGGACGGTTTTAGCTATAACTTTTTCCGTGAATTAATTCTTAGAGATTTGGGCGGTAATGTTTTGCGTCGGTGCCGTTTGCGTACTTTGAAGATTTATTGTGAAAACAGTAATAAAGAAATGATTTCTTAAAATTATTTCTGTTCTTTTATTTAGCACAATGTGAAAAAATAATTTTGATTTGACTTTAATTGCGCTGTTTTAAATCTTTAATAGGATGCTGTAGTTGCCCGTCACGTTACGTAAATTTAAGTGAATGGGTTATTTGATACTATGAGCATACTAAGGGGGTTGATTGGAGATTACGACACCTATTTTTGTCAGGCATACCTCAAAACTTCAAAACAAGATTGTATAACTGGTGTATGTTGCCAGTGATGATTTATGGATCTGAGACGTGGTCACTCACCGTATGAGGTAGGTTCGTACAAACGTGGACTCACTGTATAAGGAAGCTCAAGGTCGCTCAGCGAGATATGGAGAGGACTATGCTCAGGGTTTATCTGCGTGAGAGACTTAAAAATGAGGATATTCGCAGTAAAACAATATCATAGCTCAAAGAAGCGTCAACTGATGGTGAAGAAAGTGGCAGCCTCGTACCGGTAGGCGAAGTGTGAGGCAGCCCTCCAGTCGGAGTGAAGACGTGGTAAAACATGCAGGAAGTCGATGGATGCAAGTGGCTCAGGACCGTGCTTTATGGCATTACTCTGGGGAGGCTGATGAAAAATAGATTTCGCAGTTTGACCCCTATAACGACGATGTAACATAAGGACTTATTTTCCAGCAGAGTTATAGGGAGTGGTATGCAAAAAAGATTAAACAAACTTTTTTAATTTTAAAAATAATACAATTTACATCGAATCACTCATATGCCAAGTCCGTACAAAAATGGTCATAGTTCACTATCTATCTTTTAGTTTCCCGCAATGGAACCCTATGATATACATGACCATAACTAACTCTCCCGTAAACCATCACTGCCCTAAACTATCCCGAGGGTCACCCGTGTAAACCAAGAGTACCACGAATAAAACTGTATAAGACTGTATGAATGTATTAATACTGTGAATGAAGTCTACAATAACTACCAGCTAAAAAATAAGCGAAAGTGGCATGTTAAGATCAGTCTCTTGATGATAGATCCTCTCTGACTACCCCACAAAGGAAAAAGCTATACCCCAAAAAGCTATAGTGGTAAAGCATAATTATGTCGTTTTCTTCAAAAAAATTATTTATTACAGTTTACAATATCATTAAAAATAATGATTTCTTATATTTACGCGAACACCACGCATACAGCACCCACGATCAAGGGCTGGGGGGGAGACTGAGATGTTTGACGTCCCAATGTCATAGTTAGCCCAGCTTCAGTTATTGAATATTAATTTTTGGTCCGATCCGTAGAACAGATGCGTACAGAACGAGCTTATTACAGTATGTTCAAATCTTGCAGTGGGATGCTTTGTTAATTTGTTTTTATACGTGGTAGAGCCATGCTGCAGTTATTTTAGTAGTATAGTTGTAACACGAACGGGTCGGCTCGACCGGGGAAGGACCACGCTCTCACAGAATACCAGCGTAAAATAGTAGCTTAATGCTGCTATGTTTCGTATATAGAGAACTGGAGACCCTTTTTACTGAAAACGAGGCATTCCATCTTAGTCCTCACGGGTGACAACGCATCTGTATTTTATTTCGTAATCGACGATAAATGTAGATGTCTATGGGCCGCAGCAACCACTTACCATCGGGTGAACTGTGTGCTCGTTTGTCACTCTATCCTTTTAAAAAAAATAGGATCCCAAGCAGATAGATGGCAGCATCCATCCATATTCTCTATAGAAATTAGGATGTTTTTCAATTTCAATAACCTCGTCATAATCCTTAGTAGGAATCACTGTTCTTCGCACGATTTGTGGTCTATCAAATCTGATATAATAGTGGGGACGATCATGAACATGTTCACAGAATGCAGACTACCGACACTTTTAAAGGCACCGACGCTCCGGAATTGTGTGTTTTTGAATGTGAGTGTGGTGGAATTTGTAGTGTGAGTTTGATTGGGTCTCTCGATGACCTCAATGATGAAGTGTAATATCTTTCAAAAGTAAATATAGCAATATTAGAGAAAGAGATCAACAAAGAAACTTAGTAGCTAACGTTTTTGGCCTTCTCACTTTTTATGACTTATGATAATGTTAATTTAATTTTTTTATTAAAATATTTTATATACTCCTATTACGTTTGTAAAATAATAATTAGGATCCATTAATTCGTATCATTTCAAACAAGAAAAAATTTTACCTTCGCAAATATTTAAACAAGTCCGAACCGCACCGGCATATATCCGTATTTAAAAAGCATTTTAATATAAACAAATATTTATTATCATGTAACGTTTTGGTTAGCTCTGTATCAATAACAAAACCGCACCTATGCAAATGTGCGGTAAATAATTAAACCCAATTCATCCATTAGGTAATTCGATGAGTTCTCGTTAGTTCCTCGCCGCCGGCAGTGGATCAATGGGTAAAGATGCTCAGTTTAATTGTGCATCCCACTAAAACGCGATACGTCGTTTGGAACGTATTCCCGCGTAAATTAGAGAGTCCATCATGCATTTATAATCTGTTCCATTTATAAAAAAAATACATTTTTATAATCACTTAACATATTTAATATAAGGGAAATATAAGCGAATGTTTTAATAGTTTTTTTTTAAATATTTTGTACGTCATTAAAAAGTTTTTTATTACCTAGTCTGTCCATATTTTTTTGGAGAATGCGTTGCCAGTATTTTAGAAAAGAGACTATTTTACGTTAATCGATATGTCGACGCCGAGGGCATTAATAATGCGTGAGGCAATAAGGTGAGCGCCTTAAAAAGGAGATACGATTGTGTTGTGATTATACCAATGTCTGATACTGCTTCAAAGCTTTCTTCTAATCTTATAGCATAACCGTGTATCATGCAAGATTAGGCTAAGATGTGCAAATGTCTCTGTGTTAGTGTGGATATTTTTGCCATTGTATAGATACGTAGTATTTTTAAAATTATAATACCTATTATCCCCTCCGCTATTCTCAGGTAGTAGTCGATGTTGGAAATGTTTAAATAAACAATAGGACATCTTCATACTCAAAATTAGAAAAATAGAATTTTCATATTTATTTACACCAATAAAAAATCATTGGTACGTTTATTGGTGTTAGGAAACATAATGTTATAAAGGTTGTTTTTTTATTCATGGGTGTTAAAATGGATGCTGTCACTCGTAGGCACGTCATTCCATGCTTAATAGTAAGAATGCATTTTCGTTGCCACCAATCCGCGTTGTCCTTTGTTTCTCATCACTCACCATACGAAACCTGTGCCATCGTCGTCCTTCCCCTGTACCTATTTATACAGTAGCCTTGGCACGCTACATCGTAGCTTGATCGCAAAAAATATACCTACTAAGCCTCAACTCGACAATTTAGATTAATAAAAATCTCTACCCAACTAAAAAGATTTTGTTTCCTTTATACATAATTGAACGTGCTTACACCACCAAATAATATCAATATTAAACACTACTAAAGTTCAAAGCTTCGTACATCAAATAGGGCAAACACCCGGCGGGCACAATTTGTCTAATGTTAGATAAACAATCCTGTAATACCTTCTCCGTATAACAGATTAATGTACGTGCCCCATCCTTGAGGTAATATAATGGTAACATCATTGAATAACATACGTTTTGATAAATTACAGTTTCTTACGTAATATTTTCATTGACGGACGTTCTCTAGTTGTCTTCATGCTGAAATCCACTCAAAAATACTGAAGCTGATAAATTTCACAAATTGCATTTATCATGCCGTGTAGGTGATGGCCTAAGAGAATCGACCACCCCATATCACACATACTCCACTACCCCATCTCACAGAATACCAGCCCATTCGTGCTACAACCATAATGTAGCTTAAGCATGCCTCTACCATGTAAATGTTTTTTTTACAATTTTTACGTATTTGTTAAAATATTTATTTTAAACAGAGTATTCACTTTTATTTATATCAGAAAAAGAATGGCAGACATTTTTTGAAGTAATTTCATAATTCAATATACAAAAGAATGATAGAGACATCAGTGAGAATGATATGCGAGTGTTCATCGAAGGGAAAGTTATTCGAGACAAAGCTGGAGACAAATGGCGGCTATCAATCCCCTTCTACATTGGCGGGAAATGAAAGCCTAATGTGCGTCATCACATTTGCACACTCGATTCAATTCTATCACTCGGTACATGAATACACGAATTTTTTTGCTTAAATGGAGACATACAAAATTTTATATTTTATTAGCCGACTTCAAAAAAAGACCACGCGTGGACAGAAGCGCTACGAAAGTCACTACAGCTCATCAAAAGCTGACTGCTGAACATCTCCCTCATAGAATGCATCATGAGGGAGATATTCATCACAGAATCTCGGCTCTATGCCACAGTAGCCAATCATTGAGCTGCGGCTTTGTGGACCGCGTGTTCGAATTCCGTTCGGGACAAGAATTTGTATGACCTTTACAAATAATTTTTCCAGGTCTGGATGTTTGTCTTTGTGCAATTTATGTGTGTATAATTGTATACAGGCCTCCATCCTAAAATCCTAGTGTGAAGGCTGCATCAAAAAAAATTGCCACTCGTCATAACGGACGACAGAGGAAAAGAATACAATGGTAGAACCACGCTGAAACTGCTGGTATATTATGGTTGCCGCACGAAAGAGTCGGCTCGACCGGGGAAGGACGATGCTCTCACAAAGTACCAGCATCAAATAGCAGCTTAATACTTCTGTGTTTAGTTTGGAAGGTGTAGTGAACGGTAGAGCCTTTTAAAGGCGTTTCTGCCTTAGTCTTCACAGATGATAACGCATTTACATTCGGATTCCTAATAGATGATAGATATAAGTCGATATAAGTCTCTTGGGCTTCAGCATCCATTTCCAGGTGGATGGTCACCCGTTTGGCAAATGCGTTACGAGTAGGAGTAAGCGAGTTACTCGTACTCGTAACGCATTTGCCAAATGTGGTAATTATAGCAAATCCCCCCCGCCTATGAGGCAACCAATGGGGTAAGCCTATGTTCAGCCGTAGACTTTATGGGTTGTAATAGATAGATAGATGAATTTGATCATACACATAATCCAAATGGAAAGCTTTGAAACTGTTACGTCGCATCCATATATTTTCCTTACATTTGTTGCTTAATGTATTTATTCAAACAAATAACTGTCTATATTTCAAAGGTGTATTTCGCAAAATTATATTATATTCAAATGTGCATGTGTTTTTGTGATATCATTTTCAATTCTCTAAGATATTTTATTTGTATCTATAACTTTACAAATAAACAAATTTTGTTAGAAAAACTTTCACTATTATTAGAATCACACATTGCTTTCCGAATAGTCAATACATTAAAAATTAAAAATATAATTTTTTATAGGATATGGTGACAAACGAGCACACAGTATTCCTGATGGTTGTAATAAGTGATTGCTGTGGCCCATTGACATCTGCAACTATCCTCGATAACGAATTAAAATGCAGATGTGTTGTCATCCGTGAGGACTTAGGTGGAATGCCTCGTTTCCAGTAAAAAGAGTCTCCGGTTCTCTACACTCACCATACGAAACATAACAGCATTAAGCTACTATTTTACGCTGGTATTCTAAGAAAGCGTGTTCCTTACCCGGTCGAGCTGCCCCATTCGTGCTACAACTATACTACTAATATAACTGCAGCATGGCTCTACCATGTATAAATTCAAAATCGTGACTACCGCTTGTAAAAATAAAATGGTATTCATGTGACCTGTGACCTTCCCATTTTCTACAGCGCCTCTCTCCCTCTCACAATTACATGCACTGCTCTACTAGGTGGCAGGGCTTCTTTTCTGCCTGGGGATCCAGCTGGGTAGTTTCCACCCTTGTACCTATTTTTCTACGTGGTAGAGCCACGCTACAGCTATATTATGGTTGTAGCACGAATGGGTCGGCTTGACCGGGTAAGACCGCGCTCTCGCAGAATACTAATACTGCTGTGTTTCGTGTGGTAAGTGTAGAGATCCGGAGACCCTTTTTACTGGAAACGAGGCATTCTATCTTAGTCCTCAGGGGTTACAACGCATTTGCATTTTGATTCTTAATTGAGGATGGGTGTGGCCACAGCATCCACTTACCATCAGGTGGAATATGTGCTCGTTTGTCACCCAATGCAATTAAAATATCCGTTTACATCTTCAATGAGGGTTGACTGAATGTGCTAGTTATTTGATTGTGGAAGGGAAAGAAAGGAATTAAGTTCGCAATTGCTCCGCACCACAGATTGTTGAGTATCATATTGTTTCACAACGCACTACACTCTCCGTAATGTATCCTGTAGAACACCAAAAGGCTAGTTAAATTGCACAAGTGGTCGAGGCTGGCAGGATTGGCGTTCACAAAATCCAAAGAATGTGGTTATATTCGTCGCCGAGGTTTGAAATCTGTGAGACCAACATGAGCCGTGGTAGCTCAGATGGTGCGCGCTCGCTGTAAGTTTCATAGTACGCGAGCAAACCGGGTTCGATCCCCGCCGGCGTCTATGAAATTGTTAATAGCAGTTTTAAGTACTGATTTACCACGTACTCGGCGGTGAAGGAAAACATCGTGAGGAAACCTGTATATCTGAGAAATAAAGCTAAATATTTCGAAGACATGTAAAGTACGTCAACACGCATTGGGGCAGCGCGGCGGACAATTCCTTGCCCTAAAACCCTCTCGGAAATGAGACCTGTGCCCAGGAGTGGGACGTATATTATAAGCTGTAACTCTTTAATTTTAAAGATATACTCAACATATTTCTTTACACTTTGGTCACGAACTCTGTCAAGTTTTTATTTTGAAAGACCTCTTTCACCTTTATCATGTCGGAAATGTTTAAAAGTGTTTTAAATTTTAACCATTTAATGTTGTGACTTGAATAATGAAGACTAAAATCTTGAAAAGGAAAATATATACGTTCCCCTTGGCTGGTTTTGAAAAGAACAAATAAAACTTCATGGATTAATACGCGGAACGGGCAACTTTCCTCACAGTAAGAAGCGAAGCATTAATATTAAAATTAGTTTTCATTTATACAAGGCTCTAGTCTGACATGGAAATGCCGGGTTTGGACACTGAAAAATTGTGCCCCGCCTCGGGGAATTTTCAATTTCAAATGTAGCGGGATGTAGTTTTTTAAGTTTGCTAATTCATATTTCAGCTTTATACAAACAATTTTTAATTAAAACTTTTCTGAAATGAGAACAAAAGTGACAATAACTTTTTAAGAATTAATTCGATATACTCTGGGTGTGTGTCTTATTTAAATCAAAATAACTAACGTAGTCAGCTCTCTTCGAAGACGGATAAATAGTTGATTAAGTCAACTGCACGTCTATTTTTTGAATGTTAATAACTATATTATATTCAATTTTATTTTTACATGAAAGGGCCTCGCGCCGACTACCAACATGAAATAGAACCATAACACTTTAGTATTTTGTACAGTGAGTGATATGAACTGAGGACTCTATTTACTAGTAATAAGGTATTCCAGCTTAATCCTCAGGGGTGACAATGCATCTGCATTTTGATTCATAATCGAGAATAAATGCAGGTGTATTTACAAAATAAAGCTGCATCCACATTTGTGATGACAATAGAAAAAGGTTTCGTTGCAGCCATTTCTTCCTTCCTCCCTCAGCTTTTTGAATTCACTGATAGTCATAGGTCTTTCTTTTTTTTTCAAATAATTTATTTGTAAAACATAGGTATAAAAAGTTACAAGCTTGGTAGAAAAGGTATGATACGTAACACTATGTTTCGCCTACAAAGGCATACAAATATTTGTTTATCACTATCACTGGCACTATAACATAAATATAAACATATAATAAATAAATCGTCCATTAATTATTGCAGGTACTAAAAACCATTCATTTTATCTTCAAAGTATTCGTTGATAGAGTAGTATGCTTTATATATTAAAAAACTCGAAAGCAATTTCTTAAATTTGGCTATATTATCAGTTTCTTTGATGTATTTTGGGAGTTTATTAAAAATTTTAGGCTAATTTTCTAGAAAAATATTTACACATACATACCAAATTGTATACTTGTGTTAGTGAATTACACAACCAATATGTTAGCACTGGTGATGGCTGCTCCACATGATCTGTTTGTAAATTTGGCATAGGTATAGAAAAATCTGCCATCAGTGGATCACCAGAGCCTTGTCCGTTAGACGTTGCTGAGCTCGTCAATCTGATCGCCAATCATGGATTATATCTAGTACAGGATATAGTTCATAATTAATATAAATGATAATAAAAATGGTCTTTCGATTATTTTAATGAGATTGTGTTACTCTGGTGGGAATCCTGGGTATTGTTCATCTTGACGTTTGACGTTGATAATATCAATAGGTATCGATCCCATCAATATAAATGTGAAATTATGGCCACGTTCTCTACAAACGACATTGGAGTGTGTTGGCTTCGGCGATAAGAGTTAAAATCTAAATAGTCGCCAAACTCATTAGAAGTTGCTTAGATCATAGGATCCATCAGATTGTAAAACATTTTTGGAACCGATATGGTGCTTTGCGCCCGTTATTAGTGCACTTTTTTTATAGAATAAGGGTAACAAACGAGCACACAGTCCACCTGATGATAAATGGATGCTGTGGCCCATAGACATCTACATTCATCTTCGATTAAGAATCAAAACGCAGATGCGTTGTCACCCCTGAGGACTAAAATGGAATGCATCGTTTCCAGTAAAAAAGTTTCCGGACACTCACCATACGAAACACAGCAGTATTAAGCTGCTATTTTACGCTGGTATTCTGTGAGAGCGTGGTCCTTCCCCGGTCGGGCCGACCCATTCGTGCTACAGCCATAATATAGCTGCAGCGTGGCTCTACCACGTGGGGTAGAGTTATTGATGTATGTTATTAAAATCTCTAATTTTTATGCTTTTGAGTGGACTAAAGAATATAACGAGATCAACTGTCTTCTAAATAGTAAGATTTAAAACTTCATCCCATATTTCTTCATCCTTAGAGGTGGAAGTTTTTCTATAAATTTGTATGGGACCAATCCTGAAATAACCTATTTAAATATATTTCAGTGACAGTGATATCGAGTTATATAAGTACATACAAAAAAAACATAAATTTGAATTTAGAATCTCCAACTTTTTTGAAATCTAATAAAAAAATTACATAGCTACTACTGCTTCCCACTACGAAATGATTTTATTTTTTTTTTTATTGGGATAAGGGTTAAAAATGAGCACACAGTCCACCTGATGGTAAGTGGATGCTGTGACTGTGACGACTAAGAATCAAAATGCAGATACGTTGTCACCCTTGAGGCCTAAGATGGAATGCATCGATTCCAGTAAAATGGGTCTCCGGTTCTCTACTATGGTGAGTACCATACGAAACACAGCAGTATTAAGCTGCTATTTTACGCTGGTATCCTGTGAGAGCGTGGTCCTTCCCCGGTCGAGCCGACCCATTCATGCTACAGCAATAATATTGCTGCAGCGTGGCATAATAGCAGCTATTATGGTTGGCGTGGCTCTACCATGTAAAAAAAATTGCCACCAGAGTAACATAATCGCACCAGGAATCAAATTTCTATTTAAAATTGATTTGAGAACAACTAATTTTATAAGGAAACAATTCTATTTCATGCACGAAATTCAAATAGATTCAAAACACAATACAAAGCGCAACCCCGCGCTATTATAATAGGTAAGTCAATAAGTCAATGTAATGTTTTACTTTTATTGCCCAGTCTGAAAATAATAATGTTCCGATACGTGTTGGTGTATTTCTGGCATCGTTCATTGGTTCCCAATGATTTGTTTCTGTCATATATTACCTGGACTATTTTTATTGGCAGTTGGAATATCGCTGTGACGGCAAATTGTGTCAGCAAAAATTTTCAATGCAGAGTATTACAAGTGGTATTATAGGAAAAGAAAATTAAAAATATTCCACGTTATTATAGGAAAATGATAGATGTCGTACACATATTTAAAAAAAGAAGATTTTGCTCGAGCTAATATAATTTTAATCCACACACTGACTGAAATTACCGTTAAATTCTGTATTGATGACGCACGTTTAACGTATTTTATATAAGTAAGTAGTATAATTGTAGTTCTTTTCCATATAATAAGTAATCGTCATGTGTGTAGATGTTCCGGAATAAATGTCTTTTTATAGGAATAAGTATGAATTGGTACCACGCTCTTAACTATACGTAGTTATTAATTTCTTTGGGTGTATTGCTATTTGAATGATAAGGAAGCCAGTTACGCTAGCATCATAGATAATAATACACTTTATACCAGAGAGCCAGTATATTCTAAGTCTATGGTAGTCACATGAGTAAAGCGCCTTATACACGGTCCATCTTGTTGTACTACAATAATTACGTACGCATAACCTTGGCGGGACGCACAGTAAGATGGACCATGAATAAGGCGCTTAAAGATACCGTATTATAGCGGTGTATGGTTTATAAAAGATAGCTTGATCTCTGCGACAGCTGTCAGTAAAAATCACGCCTATGAAGTCCTGAATTTCTTAGTAGTACAGAGAGCCGTGGTAGCTCAGTGGTTAATGCTCGCTGTAAATATAACAGAACGCGAGTAACCCGGGTTCGATCCCCGCCGGCACCAATGAAATTGTTAATTGCAATTTTAAGTGTTGATTTACCACGTGCTCGGCGGTGAAGGAAAACATCGTGAGGAAACCTGCATGTCTGAGGAATAAGAAAAAAAAAAATATTTCGAAGACATGTGAAGTTCGTCAACACGCATTTGGGCAGCGCGGCGGACACTTCCTTGCCCTAAACCCTCTCAGAAATGAGGGGAGGCCTGAGCCCAGCAGTGGGACGTATATAGGCTGTAACTTTACTTTACTTAGTAGTACAGACAGTACCTTCCAATGTCATACTTTATGGGCATGCACTAATTAGGTCGGCATGCCCATAAAGTATTTGCAGGTATCTGTACTAAAAATTCAGACTTAGGATTTACTGACAGCTGTCGCAGAGATCAAGCTATCTTTTATGTACTATAGTTACACGCTGATCTACGTTTCATCTTTGCATTTGCATGTGATCATGCACTGGTCTGCATTCTTTTACCGTCAGGTAAGCTTTGTTAACTCATTTGTTACTCTAGTATAAAAAAAAGGTTTACGTTTTCATTTAAGAATTAAAAACAACTTTTTTTAATAAAGTAGGTGCCTCATTGGTCTAGTGGTTGTAGTAGTGTGACTACTGATCGCGAGGTCCCGGGTTCGAATCCCGCGTCAGGCCAAAAAATCAATTATTAAATTTTTCCGTTAAGAAATTCTCAGTAGCTGTTCGGAGTCAGGAAGTTGGCGGTGTCTCACTCCCGTGCCTCAGAAAGCACGTAAAACCTTTGGTCCTGCGCCTGATCTCTTTCCGGTCGTGTCGGTTTACCGCCCCATCGGATTATGAGTGGTGGAATAGAGAGTGCACCTGTGCTTGCGCATACACTTCACTATAATCCTGTCCTGCGCCGATGCTAGTCTCCGTTGAGGCAAGCCGCCATGACCGAAATTCGGTCTGGAAGACATTATTATTATTAAAAACAATGGGCTTTATTAAATAGGGCTTTTAATGATTCGCTAGCCTAGTTATTTTTAAACAATTGATAATGCTACTTTTATTTTTCTGTTCATTCGATTGTCACAAAACCACTACTGAATATAGGGAGGCCTATATGCCCCAAGGGATATCACAAAACACGGTGCTGAGCCACCTGCATCCATCTACTTCCTGCAACACTTACTGAGTCCTCACTACATCTAGTGGAGGCCTTTTTTGCGTACTTTTTTGTTCGTTAACTTTTTTATATTATGTGTTTTAGGATCAATCATAATATATAAAATATAACAAACAAAAATTAATTTTTATATCTAATATATAAAAATTAATTTTCGTATATTTGTATTTTATGCGCTGCATATTGTTCATCAGATTGCGGTTGGACTTTGTCAGCATATTGCACTTCCGCGAATGTTATAGTCATAATTGGACCCAGTAAATGGCACTGTTGTAGAAGCCAGATAGCTAGTATTAAATAAATATAAAATGTTAAATATTTAAAATAAAACGATCTCGCAATAAAGAGCCTATTTTCTACCTAAGGAGATTTAAAAATTTCACAGATAATATCCGGAAGCAGGTATTGGTATAAAAAAGCCATAAATAATTTATGAGTTGATGACGTCGAATGATATATTTGCTCTCCGCCTTGTGCCTGCTTTGCGATGTAATCTTTCATACGTGAATACTATGTACATGGTGTACAACTTCTCTAGATGACATTTTTTTTATGTATAACTGACTCGTATAATTATAATATGTAAAATATCGAGACGGGTGACGGGGAGTAACGGTGTAGTGGCAGTGTAAGAATACCCACTACCCCATATCTTCCCGCGGGTCTCGTAAGAGGCGACAAAGATAAACTGAAACAGGAGATGGGCAGCAGCATCTGCCTGATAACAATTGAAAATAATAAAAAAATTGCGGCTGACAACCAAACGTAACAACTATGGGGAAATCCCCCTATGCGGCACTCTATAGGGGAGTCCTATGTTCAGCAGTAGACTTTTATAGGCTGTAATGAATGAAAAATGGATGACAGAGAGGAGCAACAAAGATGGAAGACATCTAGTGATAGTTTCGAGCTGACAACGAAGAAGAATTCAAATATCACTTTATCATAAAATTGATTATTGTTCATAGTTACTAACTTCCATTTTATCGTTTTGAATTTTATATTTTTGGCTTTTATTTTCTTAACAAAAACTTTTGAGCCAGTTTTAAATTAAGTTATTAACTTGACTAAAATTGCATGTGATTCAGTATCTTTTTTTTTTCGTCTAACAAATACTCAAATGCTGTAGCCGTTACCAACCTGTATATGGTGCGATTTTGCTGACAAAAAGCCGGAGTGTATGAAGCGGATCTGTCGCCTTGGGCGCCGCCTAATATGCTAATATATACCCAAATAACTGCGACGATAGAACGTAAACCCTAACGTTACATTAATACTAACTGCAATGAAATGACTAAAATGACGATGTTATAGGTAAGTCATATAATATCTGTTCATTATATAACATTAAAACACAATTAAAAACCCAAAATAATATCATACAATAATCAAGAAGGATAGTACATATGTCTATATACCTACTTAAAATATACTTATTCCCAAAATTGTAAATGTCATATACATGCACCAAATATATTCGGCCACAAGCCGAATGCTAAGTATTCTGCGGACTTCCTGGCCGAATAGCCGAATATTAGGCAAAAGCATTCGGCCGGAAAGGATGTGGGATTTATTTTTCAGAGCGTCTATTCCCTGATGCTGGGATTGTCTACGAGAAGAAATAGAGTAAACTACTGCCTCAAAATGAAGATAAATTAGTTATTCTACATACATTATACACATATTTCTACATTTATCTGATAGTTCTTTTTATTTTTTATAATATTGAAGTCGATTAGGTACCTATGACTACTTTAACGATTATAAGAAAAAAATTATTCATAAAATGAATAAATATTTTCATTTGACCAATTATCTGACTACAATAAAACCTCTTACTTAAGCATTCGGTATTCGGCCGAATAGTACCTTCGGTATTCAACCGAATAGGATAAAAGTAGCCGAATAGGCCGAATACCGAATAACAGCCGAATATTCGTTGCAAGTCTAATCATAATGTAACAATTTTCTTATTAAAAGGCGCGAAGCAGTCTCAAAGGTGCTAGAGCTAGACATGAAACATACCGTGGGTAAAGTCTATAACAAACAGAAGATGTGTATTTTTTTATAGAAGAAGGGGCAAACGAGTATGCGGCTCACCTGATGTTAAGTGACTACCGCCGCCCATGATCAACCGCAACACCAGGGGAATTGCAGGTGCGTTGCCGGCCCTTTAGAAAGGAGTAAGCTCTTTTCTTGAAGGTCCCCAGGTCCGGAAAAATCGCCGGTGGTAAACTATTCCACAGAGAGGTTGTACGCGGAAGAAAACTCCTCTTGAAACGTACAGTGGTGGACCGCCAAGCATCCAGATGGTGTGGATGATATCGGGACGTTTGCCGCGTAGTGCGTTCACGAAATTTGGCGGCTGAGATTAATTCGAACAATTCCTCAGAGCACTCTCCATGGTATATGCGAAAGAAAACGCAAAGAGATGCAACAGCTCTTCGCAGTGCCAGTGAATCGAGCCGATCGGAAAGCACTCGGTCGTCGACGATTCGAGCCGCTCTGCGCTGGATGCGGTCAAGTGGAAGGAGCTGGTACTGGGGAGCCCCCGCTCAGAGATGGGAACAGTATTCCATGTGCGGCCGAACCTGCACCTTGAAAAGTTGCAGGGTGTGCACGCCAAGCTTTTTAGAAGCCAATTTGGCCTTCTCTTCCAAGTGACCACGAAACTGCACGTCACTCGATATGTCGACGCCGAGGATTCCGATACTGGCTGAGACAACAAGGGGAGTGCCTTGAAACAGAGAAGATACGACAAAGGGGTTCTTTTTAGTAGTTAACGCTCAAACTTGTGTCTTCTGGGGGTTAAACTGGACTAGATTTAGTCGCCCCCAATCCGAGACTCTGTTCAGTAAAGACTCGACTTCATACACAAGTTTGTCCCGGCACTCGGACACGTTTTCCCGAGAAATATTGGCTCGGCCGGTGTAAAGAGCATCACCAGTGCTGCCATCTGCATAGCAATGAATGTTACGGGTTTGCAACATATCATTGATACGCAGAAGAAACAGCGTTGGCGATAGCACGCAGCCTTGTGGAACACCAGCATTAATAGGCTTGCAATCGGAGCTTGCACCGTCTACAACGACTTTGATGCTCCGATCTGCAAGAAAGCTGGTGATCCAATCGCACAATTTCTCGGGAAGCCCATAGGAAGGGAGCTTCGAAAGAAGCGCTTTGTGTCAAACCCGATCGAAGGCTTCGTGTTCTCGGCCTATTTCCCCCTTGGACTCTACTGCCTCCGCCCATCAATGGGTTAGGTAGACCAGAAGATCACCAGGTGACCGACCACGGCGAAAACCGTATTGGCGGTCAATAATCAGCTGGTGATCCTCAAGGCACCTCATGAGCTGGCAGTTTACAATGGACTCCATTGTTTTGGAGAAGAAGGAGGTGATGGCGATAGGCCGGTAGTTGGACGGGTCTGAGCGGTGGCCTTTTTTAGGGATCGGGTGGACGAAAGCAGTCTTCCATGATTTTGGGACTACGCCTAGGGAGTAGGAGTACCGGAAAAGACGCTTTAAAACCGGTGCCAAATCTGGAGCACACGTCCTCAGCACAATTTGGGGGATTCCGTCAGGCCCACTCGACTTGTGGATGTCCAGGGAGAGGAGTTTTTTGCGAACCGAGCGCTGTGAGAACTGTACTTCAGGTATGGAGCACTCACACCGCGGGATGGTCGGCGGCGTACTCCCTCCCGTCATCGAGAGTCGAGTTGGACGCAAAGAAAGAGCCTAGAAGATCGGCTTTCTCCTTTGCGGTATGGGCCAGTGAGTCGTCTTCCCTGTGCAGAGATGGAAGAGATGGCTGACAGAAATTCCCCTGGACAGCCTTGACGAGAGACCAGAATGCACGGGTTCCAGAAGGAAGGCGAACTAGTTTCTCGCCAATTCTGCCTATGTGCTCTGACTTTGCCTTGGCAATGACTCTTTTGAAGGACCTGGAGGTGGAATTATACTTCTTTTTTAGAGCACTGGTGTTTACATCCCGGGACGCTGATGCGTCAGCCCAGGTTTGGTAGCACTCCTGCTTATAGCATGATGCTATTTTACAGGAGGGACCAAACCATGGCTGAGATTTGCCTCCAATGGGCACCACAGAGGAAGGAATAAAAAGTTCCATACCCTGAAGTACCACATCAGTGACAGAATCCGCAACAACGTTGGGATCGTCCGGCGAGAAGCAAACCCGCCCCCCCCCCCCCCCCAAAGAATAGGATGCAAAGAAAGACCGCATCCCATCCCAATCGGCTGACCTATAGTGCCAAACACGGCGGCAGCCTGCAGAATGCAACTGCGATTTCAGCGTGAGTGGCACCACACTCTGGACAAGACAATGGTCCGAGAAGCCTAAAGAGGCGTCGACGGAAATCTGATATCCGTCCGGGTGAGAGGTCAGCAGAAGATCCAACAGGGAAGGTGCATGATCCTCCACATTGGAATCCGCGTAGGCTAAGTAACCAGTTGTGTCAGACCATATGCCAAGGTAAAATCGTGAACAGATCTCCCCGCATGATCGGTTAAACGTGAACCGAGCCACTCGGCGTGATGGGCGTTAAAGTCGCCGAGGATCACGATCTCTGCGGAGAGGATCTGCTGTAGCAACGAATCTGTAGCCATTTGGACGTGGTCGAAGAGTCGGTCGGTTTCGGCATTACCGCTATGGGAACTATAGAGGCACCCGTAGACGCGCGGATAGTCGTCGCTGTCTACGCGTAGCCAAAGGATGGACAGGTCCGAACCTTCAAGTCTGCCGAGGCGTCGAGAACAGATGTCCTCTCATACGGAAACGCAAACTCCAGCCCGAGGCACAAAGTAGTGTTCCAGTTTGTACCCCGGGTAGGAGAGATACGAGACATCAGCCGGAGAGGACACCTGCGTCTCGGTCAGAAAGAGCAGAGCCTACCTCGCCGTCTCGAGATGGTAGTGGATGGCGTTTAGGTTAGAGTGAAGTCCCCTGATATTGCAGAAATTCACGGACAGCGTAGCAGGGGTCGCCTTGGTCTTGTTGCTCCGTTTGCCCCGAGCAGTTGTAATCTTGAGCGAAATTCCCCCCCCCCCCAGGATACGCGGAGCAGCCTGAGCACCCACGCTCAGAGGTGGAGAAACATGTCGTGGATGCTCAGCGAGGGATTCTCCAGGGGTGCTGGTAACCTCCTGGGGTAGTCTATCATCATTTAATTTCGCTACCATGTTGATGGGGGGGGGGGTATGGGCCTTCGGCCACCTGCACTCACCAGACGAAACGCGGAAGCAGAGCTTCCACTTCACCTACTGTGAGATCGTGGTACCACCCCGGTTAGAGCCGGGCCATACGTGCAACAGCAAAGCTGCCGCGTGTCTCTACCACTGTTGAAGTATGTTGTGTATGCACTACACTAATAAAAAAAAGAGATTTTTTTTGTAAGAATATCGATTATCTGGCGATTTAGACTTTTACTTTTACATATTTTGTACCGGAGTTCAAATTAAAATATTGTCGTAGCAGAGTCGTGATACATTTAATATATTTAAAAATGATTACTTTACGCAACAGTTTACAATCTATACCATAACTTGGCCTTACCCTCAAACGATGGAAATTCGCATAACAATGGGCTGGAATATAATACGCGACAGTAAATAAAAAATAATCCGGCCGATTTTGATCGTTACATTTCTCTGTCGGTAGCTTCGGGCGGTGTAGGTTTTTTATTTGACGGGCTTATTGAACCGAACTTGATTGGTTTGATAAATGCGGATTAGGATACAGCCTTAATATTTGATTGTATGACACATGCTATATATTCGTTGTTTTGTCATTCCTTACACCGCAATGCATGATTAGTTTATAGCTGAACATTGGCCTCTCCCATAGTCAAACCCTAAAACACAGTCCTCAGCCTGCTGCATTATGTATTATACTGGGGCTTATATTACATTACACTGCGCTTGCCGATATAAGTTTGTCCCTCGCCTCAGATTGCGATCGCTACTATCAAGTGTCCTCAGTGTGCTATTTCATTCGTTTTTTGCGATATGGAAGGCTTTAATAACCAATTCAGTACCCAACACAATGTCGGGGTCATTTTTTGTACGGCTTCTATAATTGAATTGCAAACGCAGTACAAGAGTATCGAACGAGATTCCTTAACAGACCTTCGCCTTCGCCTTAGACTTTTGTTAGAATCCATACTTAAAATTGGCTGAGAAGAGTAGGTATTAGAAGGCCTAGTAACGAACAAACTTGCCTGATATCCTTAAAGGAAGAAAAGGAAATCCCGTACCCTTTCACTTATCCTAGACTCAATGCTACTCGCATTGCACAAAGACTCGCATTGCACAAAGACTGGCAATAATCGGATACTGTGTAGAAAGATCTCTGTAGAAAGGGACTGCACCCTTCCATTTCCAAAGCGTCCGAGACATCAGCAAACAAAACTAAACAACACGCTTTACATTCTGCTCCCGGATAAATTGACTCTTGCGACGTGACAAACTTTTGAAAATAAATATTTTGGTCAGAAGAACTTACTGTAGCGAAATTCACATATTATCATACATACTGCCATTTAATGATGTTTTAACACCCATGGATGTACGCGTAAGCAATTTCCAAAAAGAAAATTCCATCACTGTATTTAAGCCATCTTTGACGGTCGGCTAATAGAACCAATTGAACTGCCACCCGCTACTGACACACTCTGCTCCTATTCAGAGTTTTTTTCGGTACAGTAGAAGTCCATTAGTCCGACATCCAACAGTCCGGAATGCCCGATATTCCGGCATCGCTCCTTGGTTTTCGGTTTTCACCAAAAGTGTGTCTCTAACGGCGCCTCTACACGTTGGCCAACACAGTGGCGAATGTAGTGGCCAATAGCATTGGCGAACGTGTAGACGGGGTGTTTGGGCTTCATTGGTATGCATGGGAACGATGGCCCGCAAGTTGGCGCGAGATCCGTGTGGTGTCGGTTTTTTACAAAAGATCAAAGGATTGTTGGCAGAGTTTGGTCGCGGCGTCCACACGTTGGCCGCGAGTTTAGTTTGCTATAGCTTGCTACATATTTATTTATCTATGGTTTGCTACAAGCTCCCAGAGTGATTACACGCATCTGATTAAAATTTCATATTCACGCTTTGTAGGGTGGATGACCCAATTACCAGCCTTTTAGTGCCAATTTCAACTTTAAACTTTCCTACTACTTTAATTAGCGCGATTTAATTATTTTTAAACATTTGTTTTAATCGATAAGCTATTTATAAAAAAAAATAATGAACATTTATTTACAATCAGATTATTACCAGAACAATTTTAAAATGAAAAAGAAATGAAGCACGTCGTTTATACGTGGTAGAACCATGCAGTTATATTAGAAGTATATTTATAGCACGAATGGGTCGGTTCGACCGGGGAAGGACCACGCTCTCACAGAATATCAATGTAAAATATTAGCTTAATGATGCTGTGTTTCGTATAGTGAGTGTCTCTACACTCACTATACACACACACAAACCAGAGACACTTTTTAAAGGAAACGAGGCATTTCATCTTAGTCCTCACGGGTGACAACGCATCTGCATTTTGATTCGTAATCGAGGATAGATGTAGATGTCTGTGGGCCACAGCAACCACTTACCATCAGGTGAACTGTGTGCTCGTTTGTCACCCTATCCTATATAAAAAGCGTCGATTTCTTATAATTTAATAGTGCAAGTTTTCGAATCATCATCATCATTACAGTTCTTCACAAGTCCACTACTGAACATCCTCCTCCAAAGAATGCCGCAAAGCATGGTCCTGAGCCACTTTCCTTGTCATGAGTTTTTCATTTATGTTCTAAGTTATAATTAGTACCTTAAGTCAGTGTTAATTATATTAATTGCTATTGTTTTTGTCTTTCTCAAATAATAATTAATTAAATTATTCCAAATAATTAATATTATTAATTAAACCAAATAAATTATAAAGTGTTTTTTATATACATCAAATGTCTGATAGAAAATCAAGTACATATATTGCTAAACTTTAAAAACAAAACCCAATTTTAAAACATAGACTAATCGATTATAACTCCTTTAACTTTAAAATAAGTTAAGTTCTAATTAATGGTATTTATTACAGTTTCTGATGCATGTAAAGAATAAATAAAGCTAATCGTATATCGTATATCTATTTACAGCTCCAGTAATATTCACTATTCTTTTATAATTATTTTATAAAAACGTTACACCCCACACTTGGATTTTGTCCTGTATCGCGGAGGCAACTTACAAACATAAATTGCACAAGGACACACATCCAGACCCGAAACAATTATTTGTAGGATATACAAATACTTGTTCCGTGCGGGATTCAAACCCGCGACCCCTGGCACAGCCACTCATTGCCAAGCCACTGCGCCACGGAGCCGTCGTCTAAAATAAAATAAATTCGTCCGCACATTGGCCCGAACCGAAGTAAACTGAACGACCTTCCAACATCCAACGTGTGGACGCCGTCACCAACTCTCGGCCAATATATTCGCCACTACATTCGCCACTGTGTTGGCCAACGTGTAGAGGCGACATAACGGCGCCTCTACACGTTGGCCAACACAGTGGCGAATGTAGTGACTAATCGCATTGGCCAACGTGTAGACGGGGTGTTTGGGCTTCATTGGTATGTATTGGGACGATGGCCCACAAGTTGGCGCGAGATTCGTGTGGTGTCGGTTTTTTACAAAAGATCAAAGGATTGTTGGCAGAGTTTGGTCGCCGCGTCCACACGTTGGCCGCGCGTTTAGTTTGCTACAAGCTCCCAGAGTGATTACACGCATCTGATTTAAATTTTATATTCAAGCTTTGTAGGGTGGATGCCCCAATTACCAGTCTTTTAGTGCCAATTTCAACTTTAAACATTCCTACTACTTTAATTAGCGCGATTTAATTATTTTTAAACATTTGTTTTAATCGATTAACTATTTATCAAAAAAAATAACGAACATTTATTTACAATCAGATTATTACGAGAACAATTTTAAAATGAAAAAGAAGCACGTCGTTTATACGTGGTAGAACCATGCGGTTATATTAGAAGTATAGTTG
The DNA here is from genome assembly GCA_907164705.1 of Parnassius apollo. Taxonomy (NCBI): domain Eukaryota; kingdom Metazoa; phylum Arthropoda; class Insecta; order Lepidoptera; family Papilionidae; genus Parnassius; species Parnassius apollo. Next base: position 4,324,953 of record CAJQZP010000295.1, read on the forward strand.
TAGCACGAATGGATCGGCTCAACCGGGGGAAGGACCACGCTCTCACAGAATATCAGCGTAAAATAGTAGCTAAATGATGCTGCGTTTCGTATAGTGAGTGTAGAGAACCAGAGACCCTTTTTAAAGGAAACGAGGCATTTCATCTTAGTCCTCACGGGTGACAACGCATCTGCATTTTGATTCGTAATCGAGGATAGATGTAGATGTCTGTGGGCCACAGTAACCACTTACCATCAGGTGAACCGTGTGCTCGTTTGTCACCCTATCCTATAAAAAAACGTCGATTTCTTATAATTTAATCGTGCAAGTTTTCGAATCATCATCATCATTACAGCTGTTCACAAGTCCACTACCAAGCATACTCCTCCACAGATTGCCGCAAAGCATGGTCCTGAGCCACTTTGCTCGTCATGAGTTTTTCATTTATGTTCAAGTTATAATTAGTACCTATTATTAAGTCAGTGTTAATTATATTTATCGCTATTGTTTTTGTCTTTCTCAAAAAATAATTAAATTACCAAATAAATTATAAGGTGTTTTTTATATACATCAAATGTCTGATAGAAATGCAAGTACATATTTTGCTAAACTTTAAAATCTAAACCCAATTTTAAAACATAGACTAATCGATTATAATAAGTTAAGTTCTTATTAATGATATTTATTCCAGTTTATGATGCATGTAAAGAATAAATAAAGCTAATCGTATATCGTATATCTCTTTACAGCCCCATTAATATCCACTATTATTTTATAATTCTTTTATAAAAACGTTAACCCCACACTAGGACTTTCTCCCGTATCGCGCAGGCAGTTTACAAACATAAATTGCACAAGGCCACACATCCAGACCCGAAACAATTATTTGTAGGACATACAAATACTTGTTCCGTGCGGGATCAAACCCGCGGCGCCCGGCGCAGCCACTCATTGCTGAGCCACTGCGCCACGGAGCCGTCGTCAATTCGTCCGCACATTGGCCCGAATCGAAGTAAACTGAACGACCTTCCAACGTGTGGACGCCGTCACCAACTCTCGGCCAATATATTCGCCACTACATTCGCCACTGTGTTGGCCAACGTGTAGAGCCGACATAAAGCAAATAAAAACGCTTGAGAGCTATTCGGAAGTTTTCGGGGTAGTTCGGGATCATCCGGAAGCGCTCGGTATTGTTCGGAAACAATAGCCCTGAGTCAGATGAAGCTGTAAGAGTCGTATAGACTAACAGCGCTAACATCCAGAAAATAGAGTTAGCTCCGTTAATCAATCACGAAGCGTCTTCACCATTTTTTTGTGCGTTGTTGTTTTGAGTTCTTTCACATCGCAGTAAACGTAACTTTTGAAACTGTTTATAAAAAAGTGAGTTATGTTCTAACTGTACAGTGACCATGTTTTCAAAACCTAAGCCTTCGAGTTCAAAAGGAGAGAAACGAAAACATGTAACACTAACTCTCAATCAGAAACTAGAAATCATCAAACGGCTAGAAAAAGGCGAGAATAGAAATATTTTAATGAATGAGTTTAATATTGGCTCATCAACTATTTATGACATAAAAAACTAATGAAGTTTGCTTCTCAATCGGTACAACAACTGAAAAATTGGTTTCTAGACAAACATTAAAAAAAACCAAAACTGGAACAGCTAGATAGTATATTGTTCTAATGGTTTAGTGCAGTACGTTCTGAAGGAAAGCCGGTAACAGGGCCAATGATTGTTGAAAAGGCAAAGAAATTCGGCCAAGATTTAGGAGTTGCTGAAAGTGAATGTAATTATTCTGATGGTTGGCTAAACTTTGTTGTATATACATACATACATATTTGCATACTGTGTAACACTTTATACTGGATACAAGGCATTCCAATTTAGAATAATACTAGTTTTTTACGGAATTTATCGCGTATATTTAACTTTTTAAATACCCGAAGTTTCGAGAGCTTTACAGCACCCATGGTCACGGGAAGGACTGTAAAGCTCTCGAAACGTCGGGTATTTAAAAAGTTAAATATACGCGATAAATTCCGTAAAAACTAGTATTATTTCAATGTGTAGTGTTCGCGTAAATATAAGAAATCATTCCAATTTAGTCCTCAGGAGTGGCGACGCATCTGCAATATGATTTTTATTCAAGGATAGATGTGGATATCTACGGGTCACAACTTCCGCTTACCGTCAGGAGGGCTGTGTGCTCGTTTGTCACTATTATTCTATAAAAAAAAACCTTCGCCTCGTGAAGAGTGATGTATATAAACCATTCAGCTTGGCGTGTTCAGCAGAGCGGGACAGTATTTCATGCCGGCACACCGCTTGCAACTTTACAAAGGACAGGTTCGGCAGCACATGGAATTCTCTTCGCATATATGGGCTGGCGCTTCCCAGTGCCAGCTTCTTCCATTTGATCGCATCCAGCGCAGAGCTTTTCAAATCATCGGCAACCGAGCTCTTTCCGATCGGCTTGACTCACTAGCACTCCGAAATATGTTGCTTCTCTTTGCGTATTTAATCGCATTTACCACGGGGAGTACTCTGAGGAATTGTTCGGACTGATTCCAGCCTCACAATTTCACCATCGCACATCGCAACAGAACTCGCGATACTATCTGGATGAGTGGCGGTCCACCACTGTGCGGTTTAAAAGAAGTTTTCTTCCTCGCACGACTTCCTTATGGAATCGACTATCACCATAGATTTTTCCGGACCGATACGACTTAGGGACCTTCAAGAAAATAGTGTCTACTCCTTTTTAAAAGGCCGGCAGCGCATCTGCAATTCCCCTGGTGTTGCAGTTGTTCATTCATGGGCGGCGGTAATCACTTACCATCAAGTGAGCCGTATGTTTGTTTGTCCCCTCTAAATATAAATAAAAAAATGTGCAGAAATCACTAAAACGAAATAATTTCCGGTGGCTTGACTACTGAATAAGTTGTTGATTTTTTGTGTACGATAACAAAATACTATAGTTACTAGACTTATTGTACTCACGTAGCAGCTCTGTATAAACCGGCTAAATTAATTTTTAAGAATTAAAAGTTATATTAATTTATTAAATGAAAATAAAATTAACCTTATTGAATAAAATTATCTTATACAATCCATTCATAACAATCCACGATTAAATTAGTCGTTATAGGCCATCTGGCGTCTATTTTACGCACCACTTTGAGAGTAAATCAGTTTTTGTCCGATAAAATTACTCTAACTATAGAAAAATATAGATGGCGCGATTACAAAACAATTTTACTCGCATTTTTTGAATGTTTCACTTCTACCACGTGTGAACCGCATACGTTTTTTTTTTTAAGTAAGAAATTCACTTTTGATTAATAACAATTTATCATCTTAACTTCCAATTTGATAAGATATACTCGTATAAAGTATTTAATTAAATATTTTTGCGGTGATGTTACCGTTTTCCCGTAGTATCAGTATTGCCGATTATTTTCTGAAATAATCAATATCGGTATGACATCGACAAAACATGGATTTACGTTATTTACGTTGCTTTTTTAATTGTGTTTAAAGTAGGTCTTAAATAATAAAATAGTAATTTATTCGCTGGACCGTTGACGTTTTTAAACTCATCAAAAAAAGATTATAAGCAAGCGATGCCGCCGCAGCGGTGAAGCCAGGGCTCCAAACTAGGGCAAGCCCCAAATATGGTATTGTTGTTTTTAGCATTTTCATAAAAAATTTTGATCTATCTTCACTCTTCAGTTTCATAATCAGTACTGTCAATGACGTGCTTAACAAAGCACACAAAAGGCATACTACTGCTAATTGATAGAATCAGGCGTTACTTTGAGGAAATCTATTATAATAAATAATTTATTAATTTGCAACCTTCCGCTAACTAATTACAATGATGTGTCTTACCTGGATTGAAGAGCACCTCTCGCCCTCCCTCAATTACGTGCACTAACTCCGTCACCACTAGTCCCAGCACCACTACTCCCTACACCACTACTCCCGGCACCACTACTTCCAACACCACTATTCCAGGTAAGACACACCATCCACAACAATACAACATGTGTTACTCCTCTAAACCATACTGACTCTACGGCGACTGACCGCTAAGTCAACTTAACAGTCAGTCGCCGTAGTCTACATTACCTGAGGATGCCTCGTGTAGAGGCGAAACACGTGTCGTATTGCCGTCGATGGTGTGTCTTACCTGGAATAGTGGTGTTGGAAGTAGTGGTGCCGGGAGTAGTGATGTTGGGAGTAGTGGTGCTGGGAGTAGTGGTGCTGGGACTAGTGGTGACGGAATTAGTGCACGCAATTGAGGGAGGGCGAGAGGTGCTCTTCAATCCAGGTAAGACACATCATTGTAATTAGTTAGCGAAAGCTTGCAAAGTAATAATTTATTATACTACTGCTAGATAGATAGTATGACATATCAGCAGTTACATACCTACGGTAGCTTTGAAAAAAGCCGTTTTGGTTTGCTTGTGCGAAAGAAAAAGATATTTACATACAATACAATACATGATCAAAAGAAAAGCATGAACAAAGTACAAACAATGTACAAAATTAAAAAAAGGGACGCTTGGCAGATGTGAAACATCGAAATTATTTTGTTTAAGTAATATGCATAGAAGAACGGATTACGGCAGGCACTAGATATGGTACATTGAAAAGACATTACAATTATTTCCATAAAATTATGACTGTTTATTATATAATTATTCATTTTCAATTTTAATAAACCGTACAAAATTATATTTTTAACTCACATAGTAATATAAATATTAAAATAGCCGATAGCCGTGTTTGTGCCATCTAGCGTATTCTTTACTTACCACAGTGAGAGTCAATCAATTTTCGTTCGATAAAATGATTTTCCCTATAGAATTAAGTAGATGTCGCTATTAAAATTTTATGTACTGAAGGACTAAAGGAAATATTCTTTAAAAACATCAATACATGTATTATTTTGATTTATTACATTAAAATTTAGGTTTCACACTAGAAAAATTAACAATTATTAGTTATAAAATTAAACTTATACCTATCTCATATTTTATACTGCCGTTCAAAATGATATTTTTAACTCATGTGATAATATAAATATTGAATTAAAAAACCTTTAAATACGCCTACCTTAATTAAACTTTAATACTATAGAATCCTGTACCTATTAAAGTATGAAGAAATGTTTATTGAATTAAAATTTTATTTTTAATGATTTTACCTTTTCCTCGCCGATTAGCACTTTTACATACTTCAATTCATCACTAGGAACACTATTATCCTCCATTTTCAATAAAAATCTTTAAACAAGCATAAATTTACAACTCGCAATATTCATTCGCTCAAGCTTAACACACAGAGTAAACATTGAAATGTGAAGTGAACTTGCAAATGTATCGCCCACGCTTCACTTTCATCAACTTCATACCAAAGGCCTGGCTTAACCTTTTGAGCGCTACGCCAAAAACTCACTACCGTGTCCTGTACGCCAAAGCGAAAAGTAAACAAAAATACCTACGAAAAAAACAGTGCTGCCAAGAGTTGATATATCGATAACACAAAATAACTTGTTTTTGTTGGTTTTTTATACAATAAATGACTCTTTATAATCGGGTATGTTTTATTTAATCTTGTGCTGTCTTCCACTCTTTTTTATATATGTACTTTGTACATAAATAAAAAAGAAACAATGACAATAAAATAGTAGTAAACCACAACACTACTCTCCATCGTGATGACGTCACTGTCACGACTGGACGACAACGGCGTAGCTGACCTTTCTTTTTGAAACTTTCTTAGAGATGTAGCCGTGTCGCACGTTGTGTATCGATTTCAAAATCGATCTAACCAAAATATACAGACATCGATTCTAAATATTTTATGGCGAGGCGTAGGCCAAGTGAATCACAGAAGAAAAGTCTTACGCTCTTATGACAATGGGGGGTTTCATATGATGCTGATGTTGCTAAATGATTTTGGATTGAGAAAGAAAATCGCACAACACAAAATGAAAAATTGCTCTTCATACCTTAAGTAAAGAAAACACATTTATTATTTGTAATTATATATTATTAAAATAAAAAAGGTACATAATTATTCACTAATCAACAATTGTAAATAATTATTTACTCTAGGTCTAGTCTTAAAATATTAAAATCTTGGTCTTTAACTCAATCAGTACTTAATATAGAAAACAACAATTAAAAATAAATAATAAATTATAGGTAATATTAGTCTTAAAATAATAAAAATCTTATGGAATAATAAAACAAATGTTTAGCTGTCCAAAGCAAATTTTCTAACGTGGTAGAGCCATGCTGCAGTTATATTACGAGAGAGTAGTTGTAGCACGAATGGGTCGGCTCAACCGGGGGAAGAACCACGCTCTCACGGAATACTGGCGTCAAATAGTAGCTTAATGCTGCTGTATTTCGTATGGCAAGTGTAGAGAACCGGAGACCCTCTTCACTGGAAACGAGGCATTCCATCTAAGTCCTCACGGGTGAGAGCGCATCTGCATTTTGATTCGTAATCGAGGATAGATGTAAATGTGTATGGGCCACAGCAACCACTTACCATCAGGTGGACTGCGTGCTCGTTTATTACCCTATGCTATAAAAAAGAAATTAACCGTAAAAAACTATAAAGTGTATTCCTACCTCATTGAGGTAGAGTTAATCGAAAATGAAAAACTTTGGTTTCATGATAATTTTAATGTGCCGATTATGAAACGCCGCTACATTATGTATCAAATTATTAAAATAATAGAAAACAACTCATAAAATCGCTAAGCAGGTACGGATTGTATAATACATATTTTTCCTTTATTGAAACTGTCACTAAAAACATATAAGTACTAAATTATGTGCATATATTTATTTCTACTTGGATATTTTCAATGTTTTTATTTATTTAGGTAGGTAACTTTTGTACGGCTATACTGTCGAAAGTGTTAGTAACAAAAAAAGAACCTCGCCGCCGAGAACAAAAGAGCAATTTAGTACTAAGTCGACACGCTATTTTAGATCTTAATGTTTTACCATTACATTGATTTTAAGTCTACTCACAATACTACTCGAAACGATTGTAATGCCGAAAGGTAGAAAGTCGATATACTATTTTGGACCTTAATGCTTTTTCATTACGTTGATTTATGATTTATGGTCTACTCACGGTACTTACTTTTCGGAAGGATATGGTGAAATATGGCTTAAGATATTTATTTCGCTAAACAATATTAAAAGTAAACGAACATGATGAGTTATTCTAAACTCGAAAACAAAAACATAAAAAATGTGCTCACAAGAGTCGCCCGGGAAACAGTTCCATTATGTATCGAACTTATTATATTTAAAATTAAATAAAATATTATAAAATAATAGATACATAAAATATGCAATATGCATGTTAGTAAAATAAGTTTAATTTATTAGGAACTTAAGACACTTACCTCACTTAAATCTTCAGGTAATGATTCAGATTCCGAAAATTCATCATCGTCGACGCTTTCCAAAATCCGAATGAGTTCTTAGGCTGAGGAATCATTCATGTTGCACTGCACTAATTTTCCCGCTAATCGCTTATGACGTCATCAGCGTGTCGTCTATACTAGACTACGGCGCCCAGTGAACTGATTTTCGATGTCTCGCTAAGGATGCGCCGGAGTTGAGATATTAGATTTATTATGCGAAGATAATTTGATATTTTTTTTTTAATTCATGAAGCTAATTATAGTTTTATATTTCTAACCTTTTGTTTTATTTAAATATCAATAATAATAGAAAAAAAATAACACGTTTGAGCTTAATTTTGAATAGTTTTCAATAAATTTATGCCTAACGCATTACAACACTAGCGGTCTAACATAGACGACTTTGGCGTGCTGGACATAGTATTTGCTTAGATAAAAATCCATTTTTTTTAGTCCAATGTTTCTTACTACTTGTGGTTCTAGGAGACTTGTTTTATATACTCACATGTTACTGAGTTATTCTTTTTTGAGGGGTGTAGAATTAAAATAGCAGTAATAATTTTCCAATGTCTATATTTCATATTTTTTGTGGGCCGGGTTTTTTGTCAACTATAGACGTCGTTGGCGCTCAGGGCACGCAGGTGCTGGTCACGTATAGACGACTTTGGCGCTCAAAAGGTAAACGCTCTATACTAAATTGCTATGTAAACAATCGTAGTTATATTTCATAATAGAACATTTTGCCACAGGTTAGAAAGGGAGCGATCGTCTTCTCGAAAGCTCGCTAAAAATCCCACGCGTGCGATAGAGACGACTATTCGCTTAACTCAACTCTTTACTTTCATTAATTTTGACAGTCCATTGCGTGGTCACTTTTAGACAGAGAACACGAATTAGTGTATTTCGAATTGAAAGCAATTTGCCAAGTGATGACGTTACATAATAAGGTAACGAGGTCATGACCTGTGTAGGACAGAGGAGCGCGCGGGGAAATTTTAAATAGTTTGAAACAGTTGACAAGTTATTTTATTAGTTGATATTATTGATTGAGCAGTTTGATAGGGCAAGCCCAGCTTCTCGGCTTCTATGGAAGCTTCGCCACCGTGCCGCCGGGACAACCAATCGCAATAGCCTTTATTAATCTGAGATTTTACTATAGATTATTATTTATATATAAGGGAACCAAGGGTTAAGTACCAATTATACCAAGCAATTTCACATCCGTTTAAAGGCCAAATAAATACAGGCAAAGCTAACACTAAAACCATAGTAAAGTTCGATTGGAAAAGAGCGATCGTAAAATTGAAATGTCCAATCGCGACCATCTATTCAGATATAGAGATCAGTTTTATGTGTGCTAACGATGACATATCGTCTAAAATTATCAATCTGCACTTTTGAATTTTTTATATTTTTATCGTATAATTGCTTTTTCATAATGTTGGTAGTATATTTGTGACAGCCGAGCACACAGTCCACACAGTTGGTGCTGTTGTTCTGCTGGCTGGTGGACCGCTAGGTTTCTTGCTGGTTCTTCCCAAGACAGAGGTTTTTTTCCGAACCAGTGGTACCTAATTAATTTGACTTTTTAAGCTATTGCATAGCTTCTATCGCGGGCCTTGAGCGCGGGGACCGAATCTAGAAATTCCGTAACGAAAAAAACCTCACGCTCCCCACTCCGACGGGCACGGAGGTGTGGCGTTGAAAGCCGTGCATCGTCTAATGTCGTTTCAGTTCGGCAGACTTCGGCACTCGGCAGACTTCGGCACGGTGTTTGTGTGCGTGCGACTAGACGTATGCGTGTACACTAGCTGCTAACTCAATGATAAAAATTCCTGAATAACCTACATGTATTGTAAGATATTAAAAATATTTTAAACAATATTAACTTCTCATTTATTCAATAAGAGAAAAAAAATTGTTTTCTTATCGGTCACCACGCTCAAAAAGTGTAACTTGATTTAATATCAAAGACTTAACTGCATAAATAAAATAAATAAATAGTTATAATTGCATAAGTTGATAAAAAATGCTATGCAATAGCTTTACCGCGGCAGTCACCGAGTGCCACACGTATTTTTTTACTTTGACTTTACTGATGCTATACAAATTATATTTTATGGGCTGATGACAATTATGTATTTTAATGAAATTTTCAGCCTTTTAAAAACGAGTAGGCTCTTTTCTTTTTTTTATTCATGTGTGAATTTAAAAAAAAATATGCCGATAAGGAAATTACCAAAACATATATCGGTATCCACATTGATAGCAATTTGAAATGGAGAACGCACATTGAAAAAGTTAATAAGAAAGTGGCTAATTTCTCATATGCTTTATATAGACTAACCAAAACATGAATCAAATAATCGTTATTGATAGCTTATGCCATGAATATGTAGCAGCAATCATTAGATATGGTTATATCTTCTGTGGTAATGGCAGTAACGTAAATATCAATTTACTGGAAACGAGGCATTCCATCTTTGTCCTCACGGGTGACAACGCATCCGCATTTTGATTCGTAAGAGGTTCTGCATTTTGATCGAGGATAGATGAAGATGTTTATGGGCCACAACAACCACTAACAATCTGGTAGACCGTGTGCTCGTTTGTCACTCTTATACTATAAAAAATATGTGGCATAAAATGAACGGATAGTTGTAAGCCACATTTCAAGGAACTTAAATTTTTGGCCCTATCGAGAGCCCGCCAAGCAGCGATATCGGGCTTTTGCGGAGACATGTCTTGCATTTTTACATTTTTTTTTTAATTTATAACCTAAGCAGTTGGTCAGTATCATCAGCCGCAAAGTGGATTTTCCTCCTCTACAATTTTAATCTCTTTTCGCAACCGCCAATATTTTATTTAACGTCGGTAGGTATTACTTTTCTGTGTAGAAACAGTACCTATACTATGTTTCGCAATGCGCATAATATATCGAAATTGTAGTTCGATTTTTGTTAGTCTTGATTCTGGTCCTAACTCCGAAGTACTAAGCACAGGCAAAACAGTTAATGCTACTGTCTTGGCTCTGCTGTTAACTTTCATCAGAGTCGTTTTGGAAACACCAGTTGCTGCACAAGCCCTTTTTATAGCTTCGTCCACAGGTATCATTAAACGTTTATTTGCTTTCTCGTTTTCAAAGAAAGTCGATACCATAATATAATTCCAGCCGCACAATTTCACCATCGCACACTGCGACAAAACTCGCGATACCATCCATACCATCTGGATCACTGGCGGTCCACCACCATGCGATTTAAAACCAGTTTCCTTCCTCCCACAACTTCCTTGTGGAATCGACTACCACCAGAGATTTTTCAAGACCGATACGACCTAGAAACCTTCAAGAAAAGAGCTTACTTCTTTTTAAAAGGCCGGCAACGCATCTGCAATTTTTCTGGTGTTGTAGTTGCTAATGGGTGGTGATAATAATTTATTATCAGGTGAGGCGTACGCTCGTTTGCCCCCTCTCCTATAAAACAAAGACTACGAATGTCGATCTGAGATCGATTAATCGAAGAATCGATATCTTGTGCTAAAAAGATCGATTTTTAATCGATATATAGCACTGAATCGATATTTAAAACTAGAAAATCGAGATCGAATCTTTTTCTGTTTTCATAAGAAGTATAAAATTATTTACAATTAGTTGATTCTACCCAAACTCGTAAAGAACGACAGTTTTTCTATTCAAAAACTAGCAAAACTGCTGTGTGCTCAGTTTATTTCGCCTCTTCTTGATGGATTAAAGAAATAAAAAAACAAGATACGTTTTGTAATCTGTACTGTGTACGAATCTCAAAGCATAGCGAAAAAAGATTGATTTTTGAAATTTTTTTGTGAATTGACTCATCAGATTTCGATTCAAATCGATTCAAAAATCGAACTTTTTCGAAAGAATCGACGTCCTTACCAATGGCCAGCGCGCGGTTCCGTGGGGTATGCGGGAGAGCTGTCGCATTCCAGCATTTTGTCGTTAAGCCGTACGGGTTGTACCTTAGTAGTGTGTTCAGCTCTCAATTATTTCTACTATGGATATATGTATAATCTATATTTCAGATGTAAAATACTCAAATCAGTGACGAAGAACAGCATGCGCAAACAGGTGCGAGACTTTTTTTTGACTACTCTGAAAAAGGCGTAGATCCAGCAGCAGGCTGTCACGGACTAATGAAAAAGGAGACTACTACTACGTTTATTATAACGCACACCAACGATATTAAAATCATTCGTACATACATCTTTTTTCAATTAATTACAAAATTCATTAAAAATATTTATTTATTCGTGCACATGCCACAGTGTAGCATGCATCTAACAATAACAAACAATTGTCCTACTTAAAATACACTATTTATAGAAAATATTTACTGACAATCAGCATTTAAAATAATGACCATTGCAAAGCCAATTTTAAAACATAGGAGTTACCTTATTTTTGGCTTATTACAAGCGTTAAAAGGCTGAATTTCTATCAGTCGCATGAAAAATAATTCGATTAGAGGACAAGAGTCCAAAATACTTCAAATTAAATTCATACAAAGTAACATGGACGACTAATATTTAAACTATTTTTTTTATTATTATTGAAAATTAAAATAGGCCTCTAACATAGCTTTGATACCCGATAACACATAACCACAGACAAAATGTTGTACATTTTACAAATAACCTATAACCTTTCAGTACGAAACCAGTGAAATATTTAATATTTTCCACCATTAATATAATATTAGAACTATATTACATAATTCGACCATACCTGTTTGAGTGTCATTTGAATGTTAAGTTTGTTTGGAAAGAGAACCGTCGTAATTTGTCGTAACGGAGAGTGAATTCAATTCTTTCTTAAAATATATGGTATAAAAATAAGCATGTGGAGCATACATAGATACTTATTTTAGTATCACAATCTTACAGCCAAATTTTTAAGACCATTTAATGATAATTAACCAAGATTACTTGACAAAACACTGCTAGCACACTTCAGCGCCCTATAATCCCGACGGTTATCTTTACAAACAGACTCTTATATCTAAATTAACCCACTATACAATAAATCTCGGTGTAGTATAATAAATAAACCACATGTTACATTGTATAGAACTAATATCTCCATCTTGTTAAATATCATATTACTGTTTGCTAAAATTTTACCATATACAATCCTAGAAAGTAATTTTTTAAATATTATTATAATGATCTGTCTGCGAAGTTTCAATCTATTTAGAAATACAAGCCTGAGTATCAATAGATAACATGAATTTATACAAATTACTTTATTTTTTATTATTTACTTCAAATATTTTATTTACAACTTCCATACCAATAAATTAAGAAAGTTAACACCAAAAATATTAAATTGATGTATAATGTCAAATTAATTATGAATATAATATTTTGTCAGACAATACATATTTCTTAAAGACAGTTTATATACAAAACCAGTAGTGCTAACGAATTTACTCCTGGCAACACTTACACTATAAAGGCTATACAAAATTTGTTATTTACACACTTATGAGGAGGATTCTTTGCCATTTCATTTATAATTTTCTACAAAAAATGGATTGTTTGTACATAATTACATAATATTTATAAAGCATTGCATTTTTTAATATTCATCACTTAATATAAGTTTCGAACTTAGAGAAGCATTTCAATTTCTCATTTTAGGTATTTACGTATCGGCTCTAAAGAAAGCTCACGTGTATATCCAATACACTGAAACTCGAGTTAGTGTTTTGCCCAGTAAGGCATGCCTATTGGAGCTCATTTCATTATGTTGAGGCCGTTACATATCCCTATATTAATATTTTTTTCATTTTATAGTATATAAAAGGAGATGAGCACATACAAAACACTGTATTTTAGTAACATTTATAGTTTGCTATGGCATAACACTGTGATTGAAGTTATAGTGTTTTGGCTGAATAATTTTAAGCGAAATTTATTGAAACTCTGAGAATACAATGTTTTGGATAACCAAATAACCAAACAAACTGGAGACTAGTATGTGTACCATACGCGGGGGGGCAATAGGGCGAGCGCTCAACGGTTGATGGTCGCGAGTCATTACTCTTGCTTGAAAGCGCGGACGGTATTTTGATCGACAGCGCGTACACTGTGTTTTGTTTACGTTCGTTTAGATAGGTTTGTGTCACTGTGTAAGAACAATAACAATGAGTGGATACCGTAATAGACTACAAGTGATTTTGTCACAAAGCTATATACAACATATCATCATGTACCACAACGGCTTTAGAGCTTAACAGTATTAAATCAAAAAGAGAATATCAACGGCAGTAATAAGGAGCGTCCTGGTATCAATGCATCATACGATTATGACAACATTGAATTTGATTGTTGCACGTATGTATTCGATTCACGTAATACCAGCCCCTTGATTCCCCTTAGTAAATCTCATGACGACGTCAACTACGCTGATTTATTACCAGTACCTGCTTCTAGTACCATTCAGAGTTATCTAAGGATTTAAGTAGCCAAACCTGCCCAAAGAGTCCATCATTGCTAAGGAAAAATTCTGATACTGGACCAATAGTTAATGTGGACACGGTTTCCTCTTCTACTTCAAATGTAGAGTGCCCCATAACCTCAAGTGCTGTATTTCTGTCAGAAACGCCAAAAGAATCTAATTCTCCACCAGCCAAAAGAAGTCGAGATCGATCTCGACTTCTATCCTTTAGGCAAATAAAAAAAGCATACTATGAGGACTCGTAGCCGAAACTGCAAAAATAAATTGTTTCGTAAAAATCTCGGAAATGAACAGAGAGATCATTCACAATCAGTTCTGGAGTATGGATATACAGAGACGACGGGATAGAAGCGAGGATAGATTTTAGTTTAGACCTATCTCAAGATAGGTGCACAAAATGCCCACGGAAAGTAAAACTGCTGGCCTCAACTCAAGGAGATACAATACTTTGACATAGAGTCTTAATGAGTTAACATTTCCAAAACATTTTTTTTAAATACCTTAGGATTTAGCAATGATGAAGCAGTCCAGGCTATTCTAAAGCAAAACCACTTGACTCAAAATAAAAATCCGAAAATTAGTGATATATAGATAGTGATGAGGGAGAAAGTGGTAGAAAACCTCATAATATTGTTTCTATAAACACTCATTTTCTCAGAAAATATTGCAGAGACCTATAGTTTGTAAAATTCTTCTTAGATAATTGTAATAATAATAAATTAATGATAAAATTACAAAATTGCTATGGAATACTTTGAGCCAGAATACACTTTTATGGTCGCAGATGATATATATATTGCAAATATAAAGAAATTGAAATCTATCGTAGGGCCAAGTCTACGATATATAGATGATTTTATATTCAATATCAAAGTTCACGAAAAACATGCAAGTCGATTTATTAGTTCACAAACAAATGATCACATTCAGTAATGATATAATGTATCGAGACAATACACCTTTGCTAAGTTAATTTTTAATGTGCGGATAGAACGGTTGTAAAATGTACATGGCTGGATAAAACGTAAATATACCTTTAATTTAGTATCTAGCACATAATATAATGCTATAATAATACTACTAAAACATACCTAATACCAAAGAAATTTTTAAAAAGCCCTTTTCAATAGGTATTTCTGAAATACAGTGTTTTGGATTCACACGTCAGTATAGTTAATCTATCATTTCCTTACCGCCTGTATTGAAGGCGAACTTGAATATCAGTGTTTTCACACGAGAATAAATTAAGTTATAGGTACCAATTTTACTCTCCACAACCATTTTATAAGACCTTTCCATATACCTATTAAATATGTACCATAACATGGTAACCCAATATAAAAAATAATAACCAATATTATTAACAAATAATATTTTAAATTATTATTAAACAATATTTCGGGCTTGGTAAATATTGTCTCAAATAACTTTAACATATCGGACCAATAATTTTTACGTACCTATTTGAAAAGGTCAAACAAGAAAATTCCAAATAAGTACCATACCACTAGGCTTGCCAACTTCACTGAATTTTTAGGAAGTCTAGACTGTCGCGAAGTGTCCCTGCGGGACAGACATGTCTCCGAAATTACTGCCAAATCATTCATCTTATTATAATAAATTTCAAAATGTTTACTGTCCAAAAAGACGACATAATTAATTTTCGAAAATGTTGTTTTAAATTGCTTTTATATCATTAATAGAATATTTTACGTAATAAGATTCTTTGTTTTTATTTTTAAGAAAAAAAACAACGAGACATCGCATCACAATTTTTAATGAATTTTGCTTCATTTTCACTTTTAATTTTTTTTTATATATTTTATTACTAGAAGAAATAATTGTGAAAATATTATTTTAAATAAGAAAGAGTTATATTGTTTAATTAGGAATGATGATGGTGATGATATATTTGTCGGTAAGACACGTGCGCTACCTACTGTAAGTTCGTGCAAGTGCAAAAAATAAGTTGACAAAGTTTTAACATAATCTGATGAAAAGTGTAGCAGCACATAAAATACGAACAAACAAACAGAAATTTTTATATGTTAGATTATGTACATCAAAAGATGATGAAATTTTGCATAAAACAGCTAATAATAGCTTTGTTCTAAATTGTTTCAGAACCTATTTGAACAAAATCATTGTAAAATTGTTATTACCTTTATCATGTTATAATGAGTAGTATGTCTGGATACATATACTCAAGTCCTGGAGTCCTTTGTATAGTGGGCAAACCTACCATCACAAACTGTAAATAGTATGAGTGTAGTTCGTATTAGAATAAAATAGAATAGAATATAATTACATCCACTACACCATGGAAGCAATAAGAGGCGACAAAAGGAAACTATAGCAGGAGATGGGCAGCCAGCATTCTTCTAAAAACACCTGAAAATAATAAATGCTGCGGTAGCAAACTGAAGGCAACTACTACGCCAAAATCGCCTTTGATGCAATCTAAGACCCATGATCAAGCGTGGAAGTTTTTGTAAGAACAAGAAGATCATTATATACTATTTTTTGAAAAATCGATTTTTTAAGTGAAACTTCTTTATCGACGTAGTGGAGAAATTTAGTACAGTATTTAAAAAAACTGTCAGTCGTAGGACTGCATGTCAGAAGTGAAAACTTACTAACATATATATATATATATATATATATATATATATATATATATATATATATATATATATATATATAATATATATATATTGCGCCACAGATATAAACTTTCATTACACCGTAGACAGAGAAATCTATAGACAAATTGACGCCTTCTTTCGCATTCGCACACGAAAAAGATAGATTTATGAATACGTCTAGAGTAGAAATGAGATAGAGAGCTCTGATTGTTTGTCCCTTTATCATGCCGGTTTTTTTGTTTAGCTAACTCTACAATTTGCTAAACAACTTTAACAGCGTAGCGAAAGGAGTTTACAAGTTGGTTTAAGTGAGAAAAAAGTGTTTTGTGAGCTTAAGATTGGTGAATCTTGTTCAGTTCAGTTCTTAGAACAATTAAAATTTTTATCTAAATGTGTTTAAAAGTCATAAAGATTATTGTATAACCTAAAAATTCGTTATTGTCCTTTCTCACTCGAGGCCACGCCGATCATTAGTCTATAGGTTTCTCTGTCTACGCATTACACGAATACATTACATTATCTGTGTTATGAATAATAATATATACAATCTGTAATTATATAATCCATTCAATCAATCAATCAATCAATCCAATCCGTTCAATGTACTCTCGGTATTAGGGTTATTGGCTAATAATGTGGGTAATTAAAAATATTCATTAGCTAACTGCCGGCCTAGCACGGGCGGGAGACCAAAATTTTATCCTACGACGAAATTATATCCACTGACAAGAAATAAAATTGTTTATAGCTATGTCAGAGTTTTATCCACCCTGCGAGCATGGGCCTATAGTGGATATAATATCCACAGTAGATAAAATAGGAGATAAACTTATCCCCGCGCGTACAAGGAAGCAAAGAGGAACGCCTAAAAAACTGTGACGCTACCGCAGTTAAAAATTCGAAAAGTGGTCAAAAGGTAACGAATTTCAGTGTTCTTAGTGTCAAAATTTGCGTATTAACGAGACGCATCTAGTGTTTTTAGCGCGCAGTTAGCCGCAAAACAGTCTAGCGATTTTTCAAGTGAAAAACTTAAACTCTTTCTCATATTAGCAAAACAGTAAATCGCGTGCGGCGCTCGCCACAACCTGCTATTTTTTTAATCATTTTTGTGCGTCACCTGGGGACACATCCTCAAAAAATTTGGAATTTTTGGATAAAGGACACCCGAGTTATTAGAGGAAAACCACGGGGTAGGTGATTTCGCAAACAAGGAGTCTGCGGCTGGAATTGTAGGTGTCGCTCGCAGCGTCCCGAAAAGCTCTTTCCGAAAATATATGCATCATCAGCCGGAAGTGTATATCCTCGGAATAACCACACTTTTGCAGCTGGTGTCCCCCACATCTTTTAAGTTTGGACTAACTTTTTTTTTTTGAGCGACGACCCTCCTTAATTTTTTTGTATATAGAGGATAAACTCATGCCCTTACTGTGGGTGAAATTTCAAATTTTTCAGATAAGCAGTTTTTTAAGGTAGTGATTTTTTTTGCAAAACATATCTCTTTTTGCCATTCCGTGATAAGTTTGTTTTGTGTGTAGTGGCTAGCTAGACCGTAAATGCTAGCTCAAAAAAATGAAATTGTCGTTCACTTTAATAGTTAAGGATACATTGATTTATATCCATTTTTTTTTCTCTTAACTTTATTTCATGCCCAACCTCTTTTATTCTATATTTGATAGAACATCTCTGCACGTTGTTAATTTTATATATTAGATTTAGTATAGCTATAAGGTCCACTTTTTTATTATCCTACTTTAATTATTATAATTAAGTACTCTGATCACGTATCGATCGCCGATGTATTTTTCTTTCTTGTTTTTCAATTTCTGATACGAAAATGTAGTTGTATTAGGCTCGAGACTCTTTCTTTGTATTAAAAAGGTTTGAAGATAAACTTAAACCCACGTCCATGAACGAGGATAGAATTGTCCCTTTCTAATGTCAAAAAGGGATAATTTTTTCTCTTTCCTTTGGTCCCATGCTACGGACGGGGAGATATATGTCTACTCGTTATGTCACACGGGAATACACTATAGGGATAAGATAGCTTTATCTCTTGTCAGTGGATATAATCGGGGGATATAATTTTTGTCTCCTGCCCATGCTCGCAGGGTGGATAAAACTGAGCAAGGGATAAAAATGTTATCCTCTCCCCGTGGATATATTATCTCTCGCCCATGCTAGCCCAGCTGAGGGTATAAATATAAAATTTCGTCCTGATAACGTCATTACTTCTTATGTAACCTTCAGTCATAGACGACGGGTGTGACTGACTCGACTTTCTTACTAAACAAGAAATATTCATGAAGAAATGGTGGCCGTTTACCAGGACTGCTCCTTCAATATCAACCGTACAGAAGTGGTCAAGTGAATTCAAAAGAGGTAGGGAAAGCATCGAAGATGACCCCCGCCCGGGTGGGCCAATTCACAGCGGCTACAGAATAAAATGTGAAAATTATTGAAAAACTTGTATTAGAAGATGCACGAGTAAGAATTACGATGTTAGCAGAAATGGCTAACCTATCCGTCGGTACACAGTCACCATACTAATGACTATCTCAACCCCACAAGTCAGTGCAAGATGGGTACCGCGAATGCCCACTACGCTTCAAAAACAGGCGCGGCTTGACTGTTGTAGGGAGTTTTAGAGCTGTGTGGTGACGACCCAACAAGTGTTTTAGATGGATATTTACTGGAGATGAAACGTGGGTTCACCACTTTGACCCTGAGAGTAAACACTAGTCTATGCAATGGCATAAAAAGGGATCGGACTCACCCCCTTCCCTCGTTTGAGAAGCAATAAAAGAAAAGAGAAGAGGAAAGCTGACCAAAGGAATGCTTCATCTTCTTCATGACAACGCACCGTTTCACACGGCGCGGCCAAGGCTACTGTACGGGACTGCGGGTTTGAATAAATTAACCACCCACCACACAACCCAGATCTAGCCCCTAGTGACTACTATTTATTACCAAACTTAAAAAAGACCTTCGGGGAAAGCGATTTGCTGACGATAATGAGCTCAAGTCCGCTGTTAATGAGCATTTTTCAGGGTAAGACCATGAATATTTTTTCAAGGGAATAGAAAAGCTTCTTTCACAAACAAGTAAATGTATTGATGTCATGGGAGACTGTATTGAAAAATAAAAATATTTCATAATTTTATCTTTTTCAAACATACCGAGAATACATTAAACGCCACAGTATGCGAGCAAATCGCGTTCGATCCCCGCCGGCACCAATGAAATTGTTAACTGCAATTTTAAGTGCTGATTTACCACGTGCTCGGCGGTGAAGGAAAACATTGTGAGGAAACCTGCATGTCTGAGAAATAAGAAAAAAAATATTTCGAAGACATGTGAAGTTCGCCAAGACGCATTGGGGCAGCGTGGCGGACTATTCCTTGCCCTAAAACGCTCTCAGAAATGAGAGGAGGCCTGTGCCCAGCAATGGGACGTATATAGGCTGTAACTTTATATATGTACATAGAATGACCTTTTCTACAATAATTAATTAATTAAAATCATATTCACCCTACTTTACGAACGCCAATAAAACAATAAATTCAGTAGGCATCTTTGACCTTGTCACTTCACTGACTTTCAAACAGGTTTTCAAACGTTTAATACAAAATGTTTGTTTTTAGTTTTTGTAAAATATCAGTGCCACAGGCTTCTACTCTGTTCACATGTTACACCCTATTTTTTTCCAAGACGGTAAAAAAGGTCATCCAGTATATAGACAATTACGTGTGTATCTGAGCGTGATGGTCACGCAAGTTCAGTGCTTTTTTCACCCCATCAAAAAATCCCTAACGTGCCTAAAGAAGTTTTAACTTAAAAAAAACGTCACGTTTTCTTGTAACGTTTCTCCGTCGGGACTATTATTTAACCTACTTATGTAAAATATAAAATAAAAGAAGAATGATGTTTCGTAAAAAGCTTCACTTCGTACGTGTGTGTGTACACAGTTAGCCGAACAATTTTTTTTAATTTTTCAATTTACCAAGGCTTCAAAACAAGCCTGTCCTAGCAGACAACAGTAAGAAACCCAACTGGCTAATTCATTTACGCTATATTAGTTAGAAAAATGTAATTAGTTATACGGTTTAGTAGGGATTTCCGTTAACGTCACATTATCGACAATTTTAAGAGATTCTCAATTCCTTACAGCCATCATTGAAAGATCGAAATTTTAGATATGGAAAATAATATTGATGATGACTACCGACCGTTACTACGATCACAGCGACAAGTTCATGTGATCACATATAAATTATAATTCGACCATAATATTTTAATGATAATATTAAAAGCATAAAATGTGTTGCTTAATTTTTTATAGAATAATATAGATTTTAAGATAATTATTTTGAAGTACCTTTAATTTAGAAACTTATAATAAAAGTATTAAAGCTGACAGTTTGTTGTAATAATTAATAAAAAAAAATTATATATAATTCATAGCTCTCGATATCGTTATGTAGTTGAGGCTGTGAGCGCAAATGGCCAAGGAAATGCCATCATCGTGATTAGAGTATGAGATTTACTTTTATTTATTTTCTTCAAATTGTTTACACAATTAAAATAACAATTGGACTATTCGACACCAATATTTAAAATAGCTATTAAAAAACTTCCCTCCTGTATGATTGAGAATAATTGTGTGCAAAAAAAGAAAAAAGAAGAATAATATAAATAATACCCATTTATACTTTGGAAAAAAAATTTCCAAGGATACATAAAACATAAACATAAACACTCACACCTGGCACCCAGAGGGGTAGGCAGAGACTACAGACTTCCATTTGGCACGACCCTGACACACCTCTCTAGCCTCATTCACATCCATACATCTACGCATACATGCTCGTCGGTTAAGGGTATTCCTAATTTGGCCCGTTTTCAATAAATCGCCAATTTGGTCGATAAATTTTCGCCTAGGACGTCCCTTTCCGACTCTGCCATTCACTTCTGCAACATAAATTTTCTTTGTCACTCTTTCCTCATTCATTCTATCCACATGACCAAACCACCGAAGCATTCCTTTCTTAATCCTGGTCACAACATCATCTTGCAAACCACACTCTTCTCTTATTACACAATTTCTTACCCTGTCGTTCAGATTCAGCCCTAACATACTCCTTAAGGACCGCATTTCTACTGCGTTGATTCTACTCTCGTGCTTCTTCTGCCACACCCAACTTTCACTACCATACGTTAAAGTAGGGACCAACACAGCATTGTGAATTGCCATACGTGCCTTTTTTGACACATTTTGACTCTTCACAATAGAGTGCAGGGCCCCATTTACTCTATTTCCCGCATTCACTCGTCGTTCTATATCCTTATCATATCTCCCATCCCTGCTAAATAATAATAATAATTATGTGCCAAGGATAATAATAATAATTATATGTACATCAGTGTACAGAGTACAAAATTGTTAGAGACTGTAATTTATGAAACAAATGAACATTTTGCAACCACAGAGTAGTAATTACAGTTATATATATGGTTACAGGGCCACAACACATTGTTATTGACACACACTAAGAATATTGTTTCCATGTAAAGTAACCACACTAATAGAAAAATAACATATTTTTGGCAGTATTAACATTATGTTAGCAACAACATTTTTGTGCAGACCATACTTATAAAGTTAGGTAATGGCCGGCCCCATTGTAGTTTTAGTCGGTTTTAGTCGGATTACACACAATAGTCTCATAAAAACTATACATTTCGTTAATATAATATTGTAAAACACTAATTATAATCAAGTTCTGAATTGTCCACAGGCGGTCTAGGGTTATTAACTACCGCTTCAGGGTTTATCGTATGCACAGGAGGGGGGTTCATAATTCTGTTGGGCATTCTAGTAATATCTAAAACCGGTAATCTAAGAATGTAGTCTTGGTCCCAAGACCGATCGATTTGTAGTCGTGATCTTTCAGACCAGGGTATTACTCTAAAATCCGAGGACGAACTTTGTGAAGCGATCGCATTCAGTCTAGGTATCCTTTGGGCAAGTGTTCTCAGCCTTGAACTCTCTGGGCGTTCCGGGACAAAGTTTTGAACTTCTGTTCTTCTAGAACTTTCTGCACGCTGGTTGGAAGCAAACATGTGTTGATACCTCGCTATCTCGCAAGGTAGCAGGGGCCTCGCGTCTCTTCCTATTCTTTGAACTGTGATTTGGCGTTGATTGTTGTTGGGTGATGAGATCGATGATGAATCGATGGTGGCGTGTGAGGGCTGTATTATGATTCCATTTTGTTGCACTCGATTTGATGATGGGAAATTCAGGGCAAAGAAATCCGGTAAAGGGACGCAAAACACTCCCAATTCCTCCTACAAAAGAGGATACGATGATATGTTAAAGTAAATTTTATCTTATGTGATAGAGCCACGCTACAGCGTATCATGGCTGCAGCACGAAAGGGTTGACTAGACCATGGTGGGACCCGCTCTAACGGAATACCAGTGTAAAAAGCAGCATATTGCCACTATGTTTTGTCTGGGTGACTAAGACCAGAGACCCTTTTAATGGTAATGGGTCATTCCACCTTAGTCCTCAGGGGTGACAACGCATCCGCATTTTAATTAATAATAATAATGTCCTTCAAACCGAATTTCGGCTACGGCGGCCTGTCTCAATGGAGGCTAGCCATCGGCGTAGGACAGGATTATAGTGCCCAAGTGTATGCGCAAGCACAGGCGCACTCTATTCCCTCACTCTCATAATCCGATGGGACGGTAAACCGACACGACCGGAGAGAGATCAGGCGCAGGACCAACGGCTTTACGTGCTTTCCGAGGCACGGGGGTGAGACACCGCCGACTTCCTGACTCCGGGCAACTACTGAGAATTTCTTGATGGAAAAACTCAATAAATAATTTTTTGGCCCGACCCGGGATTCGAACCCAGGACCTCATGCTCAGCAGTCGCACTACTACAACCACTAGACCAACGAGGCATTTTAATTATTATTATAGGATAGAAATAAGTGTCTATGGGCCACAGCATCTACTTACCATCAGGTGTACTGTGTGCTATATTGCTATAACTTATTGACACAGCTTTTATTAGTTAGATGGAAGATGACAAGGATATTATAGGCATAATATGGATCTTTCTATGCTCTTAGATTATATAAAGCGGTAAGACTATCTATAGAGCCAAAAAGAATTATAACAGTGTTACAGAAGATATTTGTATAAATACATCAATATCTAAAATTATGAAATCAATTTAGTTATTCATAAAAAAGGACATAAGGCCTTATTCATAAAAACTGGAGTCAATTTTAGAAATGCTTAAAAATTTTCTCTCTCTCTCTCTCTTCACTAAATAACAATAGAAAGAGACAGGATAGATAGTTAACACTTAATATGAGTAAGCGACAATCAACGGTAATAAGTAAGGTCATATACGTTTTAAGCTTGAGTAAAACATCTTACATTGGTATTAGGCGTCCTTTCTCCACCACTGTCTGGAATAGTGATAAATGGTTTTCTATCGACTTCATTTGACTGTGCGTTTGTTGGTTTCTCATCTTTCTCCTCCTCCAGTGGAACATCTGGCACCACTTGGAGATCTTCCGGTGGGTTGGGAACTATTACGTAGCTCGCTATAATACTGGACAGCTGATCTAAAACCTGTTAGGAAATTGCATAGTGATCTTTAAAATTATGTCTTATTATAAAACGAGGTTTATTACAAAAAGCAGTTTGCGTATTTTTGGTATTTATATTTATAACAGTGTTAAATTAAGTCCTGTAGTCAAAGTAAATGATTTGAAACTCGCCAATGAATCCATCTTCCCTATTCGTGCCGTGGGTGTCGTAAGAGGCTATAATGGGAAATGCCAGTATCAGTTACTTGTACGTCCAGGTGGAAAGGTATTTATGCAATGAACAACACGGTTTCCGGAGTAAAAATCTGTGGACCACAAATCTCTTGACTCTTGTGTACGCACGTATTGACAGGGAGTACCTGGTCGCTATCCTCTATTTTGACTTTCGAAAGGCGTTTGATTTTTGACTTTGCCCCAGGTCTTCTTCGGTTAATTACAGATAACCTTTGCGACAGCTCAGGCTCGGTATATACGAGTCAAGACCTACAAGTCAAGACCCTACCTACACAGGCTCAGGTGTCAGTCAAGCATCGATTCTTGGCCCTCTGCTCTTTTTGATTGTGATATATGACCTCCCAACAGTGGTCGCATACTCGAAATGTTTGCAGTACGCAGATGATTTAAAACTGTTCACGGAGATAAAATCATCAGCCGATTTAGAGGCAATGCAGTGATGTCGATGCCATATTCAAGCGTAGTGTTAAGAATAAGATGGAGTTTAATCTGGATAAGTGTCGCTCAAAATCTTACGGTCGTAAGTTGTTCCCTATCTGTTACGATTATAAAATCAACAATCATGTTATGACTCGGACTGGCACTATAAAAGACCTAGGGGTTATATTTGATCGAAAGCTCACATTTCACGCTCATACTTTTTTTATAGGATAGGGTGACAAACGAGCACACAGTCCACCTGATGGTAAGTGGTTGCTGTGGCCAATAGACATCTACGGGTATGTTCCGAAACGTTTCCAGTATACTGCCGAATACAAATGACGTTATCAATTGACGCCATATTGTACTGGCGTGCCGCCGCCATATTGTGCCGGATATCCGGCCTATTAAACAATTTTTAATTGTGTGTACCCTGAATGAAGCATGCCAGAATTCGTTTTTAATTATTCAAATACATAAAATTATAGAATAATTGCTGGTATCTCCATTAGGAAGATATAATGATTTTTGGAGAACAAAATGACAAAATAATCGCCAACACTTTTCCAATATGGCGCAAATGTATGACGTCATATAAGGTTCTATTTTTTGGAACGACTCATCAGTATGGCTTCGATTCATGACGTCATTTGCATTGAACAGTACACTGGGTTCTATTTTGGAATATACCCCAAATCTATCCTCGATAACACATCAAAATGCGGACGCGTTATCACCCGTGAGGACTAAGATGGAATGCTCGTTTCCAGTAGATAACGTTAGCTAAGGAATCATACAAAAGTTAGGGATTTGTTCTCAGAAATGCTAGTTTCGTAACGATAGCGTTATACGCTTAATATTCAGTGCCCTGCTACACTCGAAACTCGAAATTGTGTTTGGAATTCATAAGAAAGCACTTATATTTTTCTTTCGGAAAAGGTCCAAAAGGTCTTTTTAAGATATCTTTACAAGCGCCTTTATGGATACTATCCATATTTATATCCCACAAAATTTCTCCTCGGTTCTCTGAGTAAGAACTCATTGCAAGTACGGCGAATGTATCAACAAGCTATCATAGCGTGTAAAATAATTCGCGGGAAGATAGACGTTTAAGACCTGAGTGTCGATTTTCGTACCAAATAATTACTGACGTAATCGAAAGCATAAATTTCACCGCACTCAATGCTTTTCTGGACATAAATCCTGAGTGCGACCTGTTTGCGGATGAATGGACGGTAATATTGTCTGAATGCCTGAAGTTTTGTGAGCAATAAGAATGAATATCTTGTTGTTGTTTTATCGTATAAAAAAGGAAGCAGCGCCAAAAATGCGTGTGAGTCGTCGAAAGAATAAAAAAAAGTATTGTCTAAGTAAGAACGTGCTCTTCAATTTAACAATTTTAAGTACTCAAGAAACAATAATTAATGTTACTCAGGATTCAAGTGGTGATTCCAATTTTCAAGTAAAATAATATTAAAGTATTTTAGTTGTTTGCTCTTTTCTATATTCTAATTCAATCAACATTCAATATCGAATGTAAGTTTTCTTTAATATTTGACCTTAATTACTTATGTTAATGATAATTATAATATACTTATGTAAATAAAATGTATATTTTATTTCCACTGCCTCATTTTATACTTTTTAATAAAATAAATCGACTTAAATAATTTTCGTTACATAATCCGTGGGCTCAATAAATATCGATATTGATAAATTGGAACTAAAAAGCACGTCACTTCAATATTGTAAAAAAGAATTTCATTATGGAAACGGCCTTATACGAGCAAATGTACTCATCCCAATGATAACTGCGCGCTCGGGCGTCTTAGTTACCGTAAGTTTGCACTTACGCGATTTTCATTTAAAAAAAAATCATGTTTTAAACACTGTTTTCTGCCAATGTATCAAAAAGCGTCAAAGAACATATTATAGTGAAATATGTTTGACGGTTTATTGTACATTACATGTTTCCTCACGATGTTTTCCTTCACCGCCGAGCACGTGATAAGTGAGCACTTAAAATTGCAATTAACAATTTTATTGGTGCCGGCGGGGATCGAACCCAACTTGCTCGCGTACCGTGAAATTTATAGCGAGCGCAACTGAGCTACCAAGGCTATCTACTAATTATTATTGAATACAAAAACCTTATTAACATAGGCATTTTTATCGACCGTTGATAAATAACCTTTAATTTTAATATTTTCTTGACAACTAGAGTATTTATTTAAAAACATGTTTTAAATAAATCTGAATAATCAGATAGGCA
The DNA here is from genome assembly GCA_907164705.1 of Parnassius apollo. NCBI lineage: Eukaryota > Metazoa > Arthropoda > Insecta > Lepidoptera > Papilionidae > Parnassius > Parnassius apollo. The sequence continues at coordinate 4,352,096 of CAJQZP010000295.1, forward strand.
GAAAAACAAAATAAGTCAGTCGGCATATACTATACGCTACCTTTGCGGTCACTTGAAATGCGCGTGAATTTTGGGGTTTTTCCTATACCAACGTCCTACAATGATGAGCGGGTATCGGAATTGAGTTTGAGGAACGCGCGAAACGCCACTTATTTTACATATAGTAATTTTATTATGTTTATTACATTCTTTTATAATGTAATAAACAAAATAAAATTTTTATTTTGTAGTAAATAAAATTAATAATATTAATATGGATCTATTTAAAAAATTATTTCTGATATAATAAATTTCTCCTACAAATAATTGCAAGTTTGAAATCAGCCACTGATCTGGGGGGCGGGCAAGCCGGGCCTATGCCCTGGGCGGCAAGTTCATAGGTCGGCCAAATCCACAACTCGGAAATCGGACAACTCATCATTTATTTAACTTTGACCACAGAATAAATAATAGTACTTCATGCACTCTTGTTTTACTGTGGCCATATCAACTCGACCGCTACCCACACGGACCACGTGATAGGGCGCGACGAGAGCGCGTAGCGAGACGCGCTGAAGGAACATTATTATTCACGAGGCACGTAGGCATACGAGTAGTTCAAAATACGCGCCCGCTTGCCCACAGGAATCGCAGATCGCGGTAGCACGCGTCTGGTTACCGTGCGTACGAAAGTACCTCGTCGATCTCTCTCCACGACAGTGTTTTGTTTTAAACATGTGTGTAGTTAGTTATGCAGTCTAGAAATAGTCTTAAGACGAGGCATGACGCTAAATGCAAGTTTTATAATGCCTCAAAGTATATGATCCACTGCAGTAAACAAACCCAGAAAAATATATATTGTCCAGGATATATGCTAGTTAGATAGTGTGTTGAAAACATAATACCACTAATTTAATACGACAGAAAAAAATCACAAACATACCTCTAAAAAAAATTTTTAACGAGTAAAAACCATACTGCAATCATTCTGATTTTTTGTCAGATTTTTATACATCCAACATATTAACGTTATAGCGTTTTAATTTTTTAGTCCAACTAATAGTTTTTTTTTTAAATCGCATATTCTTACTTTTGAAATAATACGTGCGGATGTTTGCGTAAACGCCTGTGCAGTCACTGCCGGCCGAGGCCTGGTGCTGTAGAGACGTGTAGCTCTTTTTTGCCGCAGTATTTACGTTAAGATTTTTAAGGACGCCTTACAAAATTGATATAGGTATAGAATTGAACTATTACATTGACATGAGTCACGCACACAAGTGTACGCACGGTTGGCTGCGGGAATCGTAGTCAAATAAAATTATTTTGATAATTTGAAAGATCGAATTTGTTTTTGATTTCTTATACCTCAAAAATATACTTAGAATTGTTCGGATTAATCCCAGCCGCCAAATTTCGTGAACGCACTACGCGGCAAACGTCGCGATACCATCCACATCATCTGGATGCTTGGCGGTCCACCACTGTACGTTTCAAGAGGAGTTTTCTCCCGCGTACAACCTCTCTGTTGAATAGTTTACCACCAGCGATTTTTCCGGACCGATACGACCTGGGGACCTTCAAGAAAAGAGCGTACTCCTTTCTAAAGGGCCGGCAATGCACCTGCATTCCCCTTGTGTTGCGGTTGACCATGGGCGGCGGTAGTCACTTAACATCAGGTGAGCCGCATGCTCGTTTGCCCCCTCTTCTATAAAAAAAATATACTTAGATACATAGAGTAATTAGATTTAGATACGAAACAGGAATACCTACTCTAGAGACTGCTTGGCACTGGGAGCCCTCTACTGGCAGTGTGATGTTAGCTGTGGACTTTAGGCTGGTTTTGTCAGTTATGATAAGACCTTACCTCCGGACTAGGAGTGACCTGTAGGTGAACTTCAGTAACTAATACCGGAACACCTGGACTAGTAGAACTAAGTGTGCCGAGTTTGGACTCGTTTTGTTAGGTATGATGAGTTCTTACCTCCGGACTTGACGGAGTGACCTGAAGGTGTACTTTGGTAATCGTATTTGGAACTGGTCGCCGAGTACTACTAAGTGTGCCGAGTTTGGGCTCGTTTTGTTAGGTATGATGAGTTCTTACCTTCGGACTTGACGGAGTGACCTGAAGGTGTACTTTGGTAATCGCTATTGGAACTGGTCGCCGAGTACTACTAGGTGTGCCGAGTTTGGGCTCGTTTTGTTAGGTATGATGAGTTCTTACCTTCGGACTTGATGGAGTGACCTGAAGGTGTACTTAGGTAGTCACTATTGGAACTGGTCGCCGAGTACTACTAGGTGTGCCGAGTTTGGGCTCGTTTTGTTAGGTTTGATGAGTCATTACCTCCGGACTTGACGGAGTGACCTGAAGGTGTACTTAGGTAATCGCTATTGGAACTGGTCGCCGAGTAATACTAGGTGTGCCGAGTTTGGGCTCGTTGTGTTAGGTATGATGAATCATTACCTCCGTACTTGACGGAGTGACCTTTTTTTATATAGGATAGGGTGACAAACGAGCACACAGTCCACCTGATGGTAAGTGGTTGCTGTGGCCCATAGACATCTACATCTATCCTCGATTACGAATCAAAATGCAGATGCGTTGTCACCCGTGAGGACTAAGATGGAATGCCTCGTTTCCAGTAAAAAGGGTCTCCGGTTCTCTACACTCACCATACGAAATACAGCAGCATTAAGCTACTATTTCACGCTGGTATTCTGTGAGAGCGTGGTCCTTCCCCGGTCGAGCCGACCGATTCGTGCTACAACTATACTACTAATATAACTGCAGCATGGCTCTACCACGTATGAAACCTGAAGGTATACTTTGGTAATCGCTATTGGATCTGGTCGCCGAGTACTACTAGGTGTGCCGAGTTTGGGATCGTTTTGTTAGGTGTGATAAGTCCTTACCTCCAGACTTGACGGAGTGACCTGAAGGTGTACTTTAGTAACTGTTAGAACTCGTCAAAACATTGTCATCTACGTAGTGGAACTAAGAATTTTTCTCGTTAAGTGACTTAGTAAAATTATTTTTATAAGATATTCTATATTATAAAATAAATATGAACATATTAAATATTATTAGGTATTCAAGAAAGAATATGGAATTTTCATAGAATGCAATTATATTATTAAAAAAAATATTATCATTATATTCACACAAAAGACATTTAGAAACAATTTTATCAAAAGAAATGAGGGAAACAAAAACAAGATAAGCTTGGCGATGCTTTGAATTCAATTTCACTTAGTAACTCATATAACTATAACAGTAAAACACCTTTATAGATATTACGTATTTCGAAAAGGGCACTTAAAATTAGTTAACTAAGTACGCCAACCGCATGTATTTTCCATCAGAATCAGTGAAGTGCGCTAGCACAAGGTCGACCCGCCCCCTACTCCGTAAGGCCCCCACCGTTGCCCTGCACAAGTACATTCGTTTCCCAACTGTAAGGAGATCTTTAAACTGTGATAATATGTAATGTAGAATAAAATATCTATATTTTAAAACTTTGTAACAAAGTTTATAAAAAATAAACCCTACAATTATACTAGTCCTCATACTCTGTAGTTTCATCTTATTCTCTCGAAGTTTAGTTTTCTGTAAGTTTCACTTCTGACGTGTGAACTGCACACAAGTTTTTTTTTTATATATGGTTGTTCGTCAATAATTATGACACTTCTCATAGGAGTGATTATGTCAAGAGTAAAATAAAAGGTTAAACGGCAAATATAGTATAACATAAAATATAAACTGACTTTAATAATCAATGAATATATTTCAATCGTGCGATTAAATAAATCACGTTGTCTGTGGCTCAAAGTACCTAGATACCATGCCTCAATACAAATTGTTCAATTGTTGATTCCCAGTCTATATACATCACACTCCAGCAGTGTGATGTATATAGACTGGGAATCAACAATGTCTCTTTTCATTTCTGAGATGGTTATGGAGCATTTGTTCACCGCGCCATTCCAGTGCCTATTTTTGGGCTTCACACGTCCCCGTAATATTTTATTGCTAAGGCTTTCCTCACAAGGTGTTCCACGACTGCTGAGCACATGGTAAATCAACTCGTAACAATTTCACTATTGCCAGCGAGTATCGAGTCTGGGATACTCAGGTACTGTGAATTTTAGGGTGAGTGCTTTGCCATGAAGATACCAGGTCTACGTGTAATAGCTTACTACTTCAACATTTTTTGCATATCCTATTGCACAAGGGTTGGGTTAAGACGACTGAGACACTGAGTATATTTGAGTGTACACTGTGCAATTATTAGAAATATGATATGATATCACCTTGGTCATAGATGATATGATATCGCCTTGGTCGATATTAGGCTAGGAAGAATCATTCAAACAAATTCAATATTAGCTTTGCTTAAAATTATAATACTAAAAATTAAAAACACAACCCACAATACGAATTATTGAAATTTAACTTACATCATCTGCCAATAATCTGTGCTTTGGGTCCTTGACCAGCAACCTCTGTATCAGGAACACTGTATTATCAGAAACTTGGACCGAATTACCGTCCCTGAAAATTAATACATTTTTTGTAAAATAATTATATCTCATTTTTTTTAAATAATTAAAACAATACAAAATCACAAGTCCAAAACCCATTAAAAGCCCACTGCTGAATATAGGCTTAAAAACCCACTGCTGAATATAGGCTTAAAAGCCCACGGCTGAATATAGCCTTAAAAGCCCACGGCTGAACATAGGCTTAAAAGCCCACGGCTGAACATAGGCTTAAAAGCCCACGGCTGAACATAGGCTTAAAAACCCACGGCTGAACATAACTGGAACTTTAATAGTGTGATAAGGCTTAAGTTCGTTTACTTTATCGCACAAATATGTTGCACAAACATAATTACAATTTCATCCAACAAAAACAATTAAATCATGCAATTTCAATATTTTTATTTCAATTATTATACTTTAAAATATTATTTATAATAAAATGTTTACAAATCAGTAAAAAACATTCACAGAGTGACATTGATATAACATACAATAATTATTTTGACCTAAATCGAAGATACGGCCAGCAGTGAAGGACCTACGGAACAGACGTACGAGGCTGTATGAGGACGTTCAAACTCGCTCAGCGAGCTATGGAGAGGGCTATGCTCGGGGTTTCTCTGCGTGATAAACTTAGAAATGAGGATATCCGCAGTAGAACCAGAGTGACCGACATAGCCCAACGGATTAGTAAGCTGAAGTGGCAAAGGGCCGGTCATGTAGCTCGAAGAACCGACAACCGTTGGGGAAAAAAGGTTTTCGAGGGGCAGCCACGGTAGGCGAAGTGTAGGGCGACCCCCCACTAGATGGAGTGACGACCTGGTAAGACATGCAGGAAGTCGATGGATGCAGGGTGCTCAGGACCGTGCTTTGTGGCATACCTTGGGGGAGGCCTATGTTCAGCAGTGGATTTGTGAAGGACTGTAATGATGATGATGATGAAATCGAAGATATAATAGAAAGCCCAGTCTGCCTCCGTGCGAAGCATGGCAATTGGGGCGAAACCTCCCCATTGGAGAGGTCTATGTTAATGTTAGGTTAATAACAGACAGTTTAAAATATACTCACGGCGGTATATTATAATTGGCGGCCTGTATCCTACTGAACAGTTGTGCAAGACTAGTGTCGCAGAATGGGAACTGTCCATATAGCATTGTATATAAGACTACTCCAAGTGCCCACATATCTGAAGGTTTTCCTAAATAAGGCTTGCACATCAGCACATCCGGTGATATATAGGCTGGTGACCCTGCAAAGGTAAAGATTAAAATAAAGTAACATATATGTCCCATTGTTGTGCATAGACTTTGTCTTTTTTTTTTTGATAGAGTAACAGGAAAGAGATGGTTCAAGTGCGACTGGTTCAATTTATCAGATACATAATATGTTCTTTTTCTTTCATTTATTCATTACAGCCTATTAAAGTCTACTGCTATTCATAGGCCTCCCCATAGATTAGACCAATCTTACCATATAGATTGGATTAATCCTAATCTCCAGTTGAAAGCACATAAGGAGGACAGCTATGTTATGTTGGTAGTACGAATGGGTCAACTTTAAAGGTAGAATTCCACGGACCCACAGAAGCTTTATGCTACTGTTTCGTATAGTGAGTGTAGAGAACCGGAGGCATTTCATTACATCTTAGTCCTTAGGGGTTACAACACATGCATTACGATTCTGAACTGAGGATAGATGTAGGTGTCTATGATAGTATTATAAAAAATAATAATTCTTAATCAATATATAGATGTAGATTATCTGTGGGCCACAGTATTCACTCACCATCAGGTGGACTGCGTGCTCGCATGTAACCCTTATTCTACATAATAAAAAAAACCTCCATTGGTGGACAGTATTTTCGATAAAGTATCTAAAAGTTGTAACTACGGTACTGTCGAATGTTAAGTGTACGCGCTTATACAGAGACACTAAATTTTATTTACTTAATTGATAGAATCAGGCGTTACTTTACGGAAATCCATCATAACAATTAAAATAAAGATATTAATTTGCAACCATCCGCTTAATTAAATACAATGATGTGTCTTACCTGAATTGAAGAGCACCTCCCGCCCTCCCTCAATTGCGTGCACTAATCCCGTTACTACTACTACCAACACCATCTTCGAAATTAAATTCTGCAATCTTCGCATTTAGGATACAAAATCATATCTTACAATGTATTACTATGAAATCATGTTTACCATTAAAGTTACACAATCGCTCTACTGGTTCTTTTCACTTACAAACTTATTTTTATGTTTTTCTTTTATGAACTCACGGGTTGTTCCATATAAGTGTTGCGCGCCATATTTGATGCCTGGTACATGGCACTAGCGTCATCTAGTATCGAATAGAACTAATCTTTCTAGAAAATTCCATACTATATACCTAATCGGTCGGGACCGGTATGTGCTCAAATATTCTAGATGTTTCAGTGGAAAAGGTTCTATATAAGGCCGTTTAGGACCGCGACCGAGTCAGTATTGAATTGGCGATTCAAGCGAAGACTTCGGAGCGAAATAAAGTGATCAGTGTGATTATTTTATTAGTGTGCTTTATGTTGTAATTGGTGTTCAGTAATTAAAGTGTCAATTTTGGTAATTCAATCGGCAGCTTTTATTGTCACGAACCCTAAGTTCGGCTCTAAAATATTAAAAAAATGTAGGCGCTTGAAGAGTCCTAAAAGTTAACAAATGTATGTGAAGAGGATGGCACGAAGCAAACGCGATCACCAACATGTTACTCACTTATAAGCTACACATGTGCCTCACACGTGGTGCCGACGGGGTGCCAGCCGTGAGGTTTCTATAATAAAACCTAATTGTTAACTAAGTGTAGCGAATTCTTCACATATTTGATATTTTCGCAGGATTTCTGTAGAATGCTCAATAACACTGACACTAAGGTATAGTTACATTTAATCACTCCGTTAGTTCAGACACACTGAATACGTCCGCTCGCCACGGCCGTTGACTGTCTAGTGACCTCTCCCATAGGTCACTGAAAATATACTAGACAATCGAATAACCCCCACTACCTGTATACTACATCCCTTCCGTGTTAAAATAAAACAACTGTTAACATTACCTTGACAAGAGTTTTAATCAGATTTAAACATTAATTAAATTGATGATTCGTACAAATAATAAAAATTATTCTCCGTGTTGGTTGCCTTCTGCATCTGTTTCACTTTCTGCACTCTGATCAATAATTTTCCACTAACAGTTTTCTACTCTTTTAAGGTGGACAACATTCCTGCGATATTCTTTCCCGTTGAATCATTCCTTACTGTAATATCCCCACCGTTTACATCTGTTACTGTATGTGTCTCTGGGTTAAAATTAGGAGTTAATTTGTTTTCTTTAGTCATGTTTTTTACATATACTTTTTCTCCGATTTCAAAGTAACTATCTACTGCTTTCCTCTTCCTATCCGCATATTCCTTTCCCTTTTTTTTTCTTTATCCCTGTCTCTGACATCCAAATCTATAATGTTATGTTCAATGTCTGCTGCCATAGGAATTTTATCTCTAAACTGTCTCCGAAAGAAAAGTTCAGCAGGAGTTTTTCCGGTTGTCGTGTGAGGGGTGCTATTGTACATAATAAGATATACTAAAAGGTCATCTTTCCACTCTTTTTTTCTAATTGGTTAATTTTGAACCGCTTAAGCACGTCTCTATTTTGGCGCTCGACTTCGCCGTTCATCTGTGGCCAATAAGGAATTGTGTTGTACATTACAATGCCGCACTCTTTGCAGAATGCTCTGAAGTTCTCGCTAGTAAACTGGTTACTATTATCACATGTTAATGTTGCAGGTTATCCCAGTCGGGAAAATGTTTCTTTGAGTATCTTAATAATTTCTATAGCCGTAATATTCCTCATTATTTTTACCTCCTTGTAGCGACTGTAGTAATCGACTAGGACAAGTAAATAATCATTTGATGGTAGGGGTCCTAAGAAGTCTATTGCCACGTCAATCCAAGGCTCTACTGGAAGTTCTCGTCTCTTTGTCGGATGGGGTGGGTTGGGTGCTGAAACGAGTGTGCACATTTTACAAGCGCTATTTTTAGCATCTATCAATTTTTAGTCACCAAACTTTGGTTCTGAGGAGAGTTTTCATGGCAACAATGCCATGGATGTCCTTGATGGGCGGCCTCGAGTACTCGCTCACGCAGCTGTTTGGGAATAATAAGTTTACTTCCTCTGAGGGCTATGTTTCCGTGGAAACAAATCTCCGACTGGAAAACCTTATAAGAATTTACACATCCATCCCACTTGTTGTCGAATATTCCATTTTTTAGTGCTGCAATTTCCTTATCTGATGTACTAGCTATATCGATTTCATTAAGTGGTACTGCGATTGGCCTACTGTATTCTACTACTGCATTTATGTAGTTTTCATTATCGAATGGTACCGAATGAATCGATTCACAAAGTCGGGAGATAGAGTCGGCGATATTTTCTTTGCCTGGACGGTAAACGATCTGGTACTTGTAAGCCTGCAGGCGCAGAACCCAGCGCTCTATGCGTGCACAAGGCTTAGACCTGATCCCAAAAATAGCTTCTAGGGGCTTGTGATCACTAATTAGTTCGAATTCTTTGCCCAATAGATATTGTCCACACCAGTGCCAAGGCTTCTTTCTCCGTCTGACAGTACCTTTTCTCACAATCAGTAAGACTCTTATTACCAAACGCTATCACGCGGGAGCAGTTACTATCAATTTGAATGAGCACTGCTCCTAGTCCAACTAGGGACGCATCAGCTATTACTTGCGTTCTGTCCGCTGGATTGTAATAACCTAACGTTTGTATACGCGAGAGCCGTCTCTTAAGGTTTTCAAATGCCTTGTCCTGAGCGGCTGCCCAATATTTTTGAATCTTAACAGACTTGCCCAATTTAAGGCGTATCAGCTTCCGAAGGGGTTCTGTAAGCGATGCCAAATTGGGTATCAATTTTCCAACATAATTGACTAGCCCAAGAAAACTCTGTATTTCTTCGATATTTGAAGGCTTTTTTGTGGACTGGATTGCTTTTATGTATTTGTCTAGAGGCTTTATTCCTCTTGCCGTTAGTTGATGTCCTAAAAATTCAATCATGTTTGTCTTGTAGATGCATTTAGCATGATTGAGGAGAACATTATTTTCCTTCAACGTCCGTAGTACTTTGTCGAGGCGTCTGTCATGCTCAAGTTCATTAGATCCATGGACGATAATATCTTCTATAAAATTTGCAGAGCCCTAACAACCTAGCAACAACTTTTCTAGGACATTTTGAAACATTTCGAGTGCACACGACACACCAAACATTAGTCTCCTATATCGGAACAAGCCCTTACTGGTACTAAAGGTTGTGATGTACCTACTGTCTTCATCAATCTCTAATTGGTGAAAAGCATTCTTAATAAATACTTATTGAAAAATATTTAGCTTGCCTGAAATTGGGCAAGAGTTCATCCATTGTCGGGAGTGGATGATTTTCCCTTATGATAGCCTCGTTTGCCCTCATGTCGATGCATATCCGAATGTCACCATTTTCCTTTAATACTGGCACCATTGGAGACACCCACGGTGATGGTCCATTGACCTCTTCAATTATATCAGCTTCTTGAAGTTCGACTAGCTTCCTGTTAACCTTTTCCTCGAAAGGAATTGGTATTCTTCTGTACGGTTGAATAACCGGCTTCACTTTCTTATTGATAGGGATCTGGATTGTAATGCCTTTGAATTTGGGGAAGGTAATGATATTATTAACAGGAACACCAATTCTAAGAGCGTTGAGTTGAATTGCAGTTGTCTTTCCCAGAAGGTTACGTGTTCCATTCCAAATAACATAGAAAGTGGCACTTTGTATAAGGCGGCCATTAATTGTTATATTAGCATCCAAAGCACCGAGTACATCTAAAGGCTTTTGACTACCATAGGGTAACAATATCTTCCCAGGATTCTTAATTTGATTCGTGACTTCCACATTATGACTTTTCAGATGTTCCCATGTCTTGTCTGTAATAATATTGCATTTACTACCTGAATCAATCAGCATATCAATGATTACACCGCCAAATTTCATCAAAAACTGCATCGTCATCTAATTGGAAAACATAGTCCACTTCAGCATTTTCCTTTGTTTGTTTATTAAATTTCTGTCTCAATATTGGCAGCTAAGAAGTATATTTCTAGGGCTCTTTTCCACTTTTCCCATCTCACTCCTACTGAAACCGGATCGCTTTCACACTCAAAATGGTTAAGACCCGGAAACGCTGATGATATCTGAGCCATTTTGGGTGATCTGTAACAATCGTGTTACCAATTAAAATATATTAACAATTAGACCCAAGATCAGAGAACCAAAATTGTCGAACATTATTACTTTTCTCATATTGACCATTATTAATACCTATTTTGTACAGGCTAGTATATATTATTAACTATTCCAACCAGCAAGGTCTTTTATATTAACCCTTCAACTAAGTACTGTCTTTCTTATTGATCTGTCAACTTAGTACGGTATTTCATATTGACCTTTCAACTTAGTACGATCTTTCATATTGACCCTTCAACATGTTTCATATTGACTCTTCAACTTAGTACGGTCTTTCATCTTGACCCTTCAACTTAGTACGGTCTTTCATATTGACCTTTCAACCGATCTCTCATATTGACCCTTCGAATTAGTACGGTATCTCATATTGACCTTTGACAGTATTACTTATCATAGCCTATCTTATTAGCTTCTCCAAGCGTAATATCACGAAGGTGCGGTATTTAAAATACTACCCAACAACGTTTTCCGTTTTTTTCCAATCTATTCGTTTTAATTAGATTACTTGTTTTAATTAAAGCATATTATGTATATTTTGTATTTAAATATCCAACGTAATTACTTCATTTCTTATAATAATTAGAATACTGAAATTCAGACTGCCCACTTTCAAGTTTCAACAATATTATTAAAAAAAATTGCAGCAGTTGTATTACAACAATAATTAGTGAGGAGTGATTTTATTGCCCTACGTTATGTTCTTTCATTACCATTTTCTGAATAACAATTCTTAAAATCCGTATTTTAAATTAAGAAGCAATAATAAACTAACGATTGTCGTACTGTGATGCGTGTACTGTGGGTACTCGCGTCTCGCTTTATTTCGCTACCTAGCTGGTGTAGTACGTTATCAAAGAAATGTATCATGAAATAGTGTAACTAAATCAACAAAGGTTCCGGCTTATAATAACTAAAATATCAACCTAAAATATCAACGTAACTCGTATATAATACTCAAATTAAAGAAAAGTTTCCTATTTCAAAATATTATTATACGTTTGCATTTGATGTAGGGTATGCTCTAAAAAAATATAATATCAGTATTTTTACACTTTCGTAATACTATATTTCCTTTTAACGAAATATGAATTTCAACTTACGTTTATTCTCGTCGCCACTTGTAGAATGCTCAATAACACTGACACTAAGGTATAGTTACATTTAATCACTCCGTTAGTTCAGAGACACTGAATACGTCCGCTCGCCACGGCCGTTGACTGTCTAATGACCTCTCCCATAGATCACTGAATATATACTAGACAATCGAATAACCCCCACTACCTGTATACTACAATTTCCATATTGTGTTACATTACAATTCAATTTTTCATATAGTGGATTTCTTTTATTGAAGAGGGGGCAAACGAGCATGCGGCTCACCTGATGTTAAGTGACTACCGCCGCCCATGATCAACCGCAACACAAGGGGAATTGCAGGTGCATTGCCGGCCCTTTAGAAAGGAGTAAGCTCTTTTCTTGAAGGTCCCCAGGTCGTATCGGTCCGGAAAAATCGCCGGTGGTAAACTATTCCACAGAGAGGTTGTACGGGGAAGAAAACTCCTTTTGAAACGTACAGTGGTGGATCGCCAAGCATCTAGATGGTGTGGATGGTATCGGGACGTTTGCCGCGTAGTGCGTTCACGAAATTTGGCGGCTGGGATTAATCCGAACAATTCATCAGAGCACTCTCCATGGTATATGCGAAAGAAAATGCAAAGAGATGCAACATCTCTTCGCAGTGCCAGTGAATCGAGCCGATCGGAAAGCACTCCGTCGTCAAAGATTCGAGCCGCTCTGCGCTGGATGCGGTCAAGTGGAAGGAGCTGGTACTGGAGAGCCCCAGCCCAGAGATGGGAACAGTATTCCATGTGCGGCCGAACCTGCGCCTTGTAAAGTTGAAGGCGGTGTGCCGGCATGAAATACTGTCCCACTCTGCTGAGCATGCCAAGCTTTTTAGAGGCCAATTTGGCCTTCTCTACCAAGTGACCACAAAACTGCACGTGGCTCGATATGTCGACGCCGAGGATTCCGATACTTGCTGAGGCAACAAGGGGAGTGCCTTGAAACAGAGAAGATACGACAAAGGGTTTCTTTTTAGCGGTTAACGCGCAAACTTGTGTCTTCTGGGGGTTAAACTGGACTCCATTTAGTCGCCCTCAATCCGAGACTCTGTTCAGCAAAGACTCGACTTCAGACACAAGTTTGTCCCGACACTCAGAGACGTTTTCCAGAGAAATATTGGCTCGGCCAGTGTAAAGAGCATCACCAGTGCTGTCATCTGCGTAGCAATGAATGTTACGGGTTTGCAACATATCATTGATATTCAGAAGAAACAGCGTTGGCGATAGCACGCAGCCCTGTGGAACACCAGCATTAATAGGCTTGTAATCAGAGCTTGCACCATCTACAACGACCTTGATGTTCCGATCTACAAGAAAGCTGGTGATCCAATCGCACAAGTTCTCGGGAAGCCCATAGGAAGGGAGCTTCGAAAGAAGTGCTTTGTGCCAAACCCGATCGAAGGCCTTCGCAATGTCCAAACTAACTGCCAATGCCTCCCCCTTGGACTCTACTGCCTCCGCCCATCTGTGAGTTAGGTAGACCAGAAGATCACCAGCTGATCGACCACAGCGAAAACCGTATTGGCGGTCACTAATCAGCTGGTGATCGTCAAGGTACCTCATGAGCTGGCAGTTTACAATGGACTCCACTGTTTTGGAGAACAAGTAGGTGATCGTGATAGGCCGGTAGTTGGACAGGTCTGAGCGGTCGCCTTTTTTAGGGATCGGATGGACGAAAGCCGTCTTCCATGATTTTGGGACTACGCCTAGGGAGTAGGAGTACCGGGAAAGGCGCGTTAAAACCGGTGCTAATTTTGGAGCACACGTCCTCAGCACAATTGGGGGGATCTCGTCAGGCCCACTCGACTTGTGGATGTCCAGGGAGAGGAGTGCTTTGCGAACCGAGCGCTATGTGAACTGCACTTCCGGCATGGAGCACTCACACCGCGGGATGGTCGGCGGCGTACTCCCCCCGTCATCGAGAGTCGAGTTGGACGCAAAGAAAGAGCCTAGAAGATCGGCTTTCTCCTTTGCGGTATGGGCCAGTGAGTCATCCTCCCTGTGCAGAGATGGAAGAGATGGCTGACAGAAATTCCCCTGGACAGCCTTGGCGAGAGACCAGAATGCACGGGTTCCAGAAGGAAGGCGAACTAGTTTCTCGCCAATTCTGCCTATGTGCTCTGACTTTGCCTTGGCAATGACTCTTTTGAAGGACCTAAAGGCGGAATTATACTTCTTTTTTAGAGCGCTAGTGTTTACATCCCAGAACGCTGCGATGTAAACACCAGCGTCAGCGTTAGCCCAGGCTTGGTAGCACTCCTGCTTATAGCATGATGCTATTTTACAGGAGCGACCAAACCATGGCTGAGATTTGCCTCCAATGGGCACCACAGAGGAAGGAATAAAAAGTTCCATACCCTGAAGTACCACATCAGCGACAGAATTTGCAACAACGTTGGGATCGTACGGCGAGAAGTAAACCCGCCCCCAAGGGTAGGATGCAAAGAAAGACCTCATCCCATCCCAATCGGCTGACCTATAGTGCCAAACACGACAGCAGCCTGCAGAATGCAACTGCGATTTCAGCGTGAGTGGCACCACACTCCAGACAAGGCAATGGTCCGAGGAGCCTAAAGGGGCGTCGACGGAAATCTGATATCCATCCGGGTGAGTGGTCAGCAGAAGGTCCAACAGGGAAGGTGCATGATGCTCCACATCTGGAATCCGCGTATCCGCGAATAGAGGAAGTTGCTAAAATAATTGGTAATAGTACAGTTTATATCAACAGTATTGTTACATATTTAAAATTCGAATGTTCTTTTAAAAAAATATTCCACCCATCTATTAAATATGGACAACATAGTTGCGTCGCACTCGCTTCGGAATTGATTAATCAATATTCACGTAGGTCTGCTTCATGCCGTGTTCACGTTAAATTTGCTCATGCAGCGCCAAGTTAGGGCGTAATAAATTGACTGATTCATTAGCCTGAATACATTTTCTAATATTCGTTGGAATTGTTTCAATAGTTGAAAGTATCATTTTGATCAAAATTCAAAAGAAAAAGGAATATGGTACAGAACAAATAAATTGGATTAAAAATACTAATTTGTGTAGAAGTCATATTGTAACAGCACATATATTACGATTTGAGTACTATTCAACAGTAAATTTTATATATCTTATGCATATGGTTAATTCACCAAACTGTATTTCATGTGATATTGATGATAATGTACTACTATTATTGATTGAATGTGCATCAAATAGAGTAATCATTGGTCTAATGATAGTAAATGCGACTGCTGATTATGTGGTCCTAAAGGCTGTTTTTTTTTATTTTAATTTTTATAGAATAAGGTGACAATCGAGCACACAGTCCACCTGATGGTAAATGGCTGCTGAGGCCCATCTACACCTATCCTCGAATACGAATCAAAATGCAGATGCATTGTCACCCGTGAGGACTAAGATGGAATGTCTCTTTTCCAGTAAAAAGGGTCTCCAGTTCTCTCTACACTCACCATACGAAACACAGCAGCATTTAGCTACTATTTTACGCTGATATTCTGTGAGAGCATTGTCCTTCCCCGGTAGAGCCTACCCATTCATGCTACAACTATACTACCAATATAACTGCAGCATGACTCTACCACATATGGTTCAAATCTTAAATAAGACAAAAATCAGTTATTGGGTTTTTCTGTCAAGAAATCCTCAGTAGCAGATGAAATCAGGAATTTAGCGGTATTTCACATCTGTAAATTGTTAAGCATGTAAAGCTGATATTTGCGCCTGATCTCTCTCCAGTCGTGTCGAATTTCCGTCCCATTGGACTATGATAGCAAGGTAATGCAGATTGCACCTGTTTACTTATGCACACACTCAATTTTTGTTAAAATTGTATTATGCAAAATAAGTCATACCTCTCTGATCCTTCAATAAATCCCTGTCGCTGCCCAAGTGAGTGCCCAAGCAGAAATTGGTAATGGTTATTCGGCCTGTTCTTTGGTTTAATACTATATTGCCTAGCTTCAAGTCTCTGTGTACTATATTCCTCTGAAAATATAGTGAACATTTTGCTTGTAAGTGTAATTCAAAGATTCTAAAAAACTTACACAAAAGTACATATAGCTGACTTCTTCTTCCTTTATGAAACACTAACACTCAAGTAGTTCTGCAGTCTGTCAACATTTTTAGGTACCCTGTTTTTATATCAGATTTAATAAGCTACAAATCCGCATAAAATAACCAATTCCTATCAAGAATGATAATATGTGATATTATTGATATTAATAACTTCCCTGCAAAAACAAAACTCTGACAGTAAAAAAAAAAAAAGCACCACAAAAAAAAAAGAAAAAAAACAAAAAGAGGGTAAAATAAGTTAATATTAAATATAAAGTTTAATTGGACTACAATAGATAGCCAAAATCAAAGATTCATTAACATTGGATATTCTTATAGCCACATATTTAATACAATGATAATAGAAAAAAATCTCTGTCCAAAACCAGCAGCAAACTAAGTGTTTTGTCAGTTTTCTTCTACAGTTTTCCACGGTAACATTATACGACATAAAAGTAGGTTGTACAATTATTTATAAAATTTGTTTCCAGAAGTTATAATAAACTATATTACCATTTGTACTACAATTACCATTTTTATAAAACATGAATGGTGCTTTAGCCAAATATATAATATAAACCAGATGTAAAATACCATTCTTAACAAAGGGAAGCCCCTTTGTTAGGAATGTTATTTTACAGTCAAAGATTCAAGATGAGTAATGAGGTAATGCAATTGCTAATTGATTTATAAGCATTGTAAATCCAACTTAGTATGGTAGAATACCACACCAAGGAAAGAAATATTTATAGGCTGAAAAAAGAGAGTGAGTTCTTTTAAAAAGGTTTTTAAAACATACCTTATGTAAATTTGCAACAACCCTAACAATATCATAGAATATAAGCACGGCTTCCTTCTCTGGTACTTTTTTTACTTTTGTAACATACTGTTGAAGGTTAATCAGCTCACTACCCTTCTCGCTAAACTGGTGTGCAGTAACACAGTCTAAGACAAGGAATAATCTTTGCCGTACACGACCTGTGTACACAAAACCTGGACCATTGGGATTAGGAATTTCTTCAAGAGCATGGTCCTGAAAAAATTATATAAGACAATTAATACTGAAGTTTGTTTTTGTTTTGTTTCAGAGGTCTCCAAACTCTTAAGCCTAAAAGCCATATTGACTCCATCACTAAGTCCAAAAGGCCAAGACTTACCAAGCTCATCACACTGACATACTGTAGTTTTAATTATGCACAAATTTTAATTTCTTCAAATGCTGTGAAGTTAAATTAATTATGCTAGTTTGATAGTATGAACCTGCTGATACAATTGTTGTTTAGAAACCCTTCTTTATTTTTAATAAAAGTGACAATAAAATACACTCAATTGATATTTAGTAGTCATCATGCCCCATGCGGTGACTCCATGATATAAGATATATATAATCTAGTGGCCAACATAACTAGATAATATACCATGGGTCCTGAGTTTAAAATTTCAGCCAGAACCACTCAAATAAATTGTTAGTGTTTGAGTCTGATTGCATTTTGCTTGAAAGAAAGAACAAATTTATTTATTGCTACCACTTACATTAATTTAACAACAAAAACTAACAAAATATTAAGAAAAAAATAGATGGCAGCAACAAAAAATGCCACAGACTTAACATTATACTACAATAATAGTTACTGCAGAGCAGATATTCTGCTTGTTCCCTTATCGCTAGTACTTCATCCCAGCCTTTCTCCCTTCCATTAGTATTATATCAAGCAGATTAGTTGCACTTATTTTTGCAACACTACTTTTTTTTCTTAGTTTGGCAACTTCCAATGGATTCTACCAGTGTCAAGTATTTCATGAAAGTCACACAGAGTATTTGACTAGTTCCCGTTTTTGTAGAAATGCTTACTTAGCTTTATTTTACGAAGTCACATAGGTAGTTATTTTCGAATGAATTAACATATAATAGTTTTACAAAATTATTGCTAATATAATATATAATAAAATGGATATAGGTAAGTGACAAAAGTACTATAGTTTAATGTCATTAATGGATATGAAGTCTAATAAAGTTTGTACAAAAGGAGTGTAAACTAAATTTAACAAAGACTTAAGATTTATAGGACGAGGGATGTTATTAGGAAGAAAATTGTATAGTGAAACGGAGAGAATAGGGCAGTTAAAAAAACCACATATTGTGTGGCTTTACATCTGCACAGTTGACAGATCATTTACATTATGTCACTATAGTCCTAAGTTAGCCAGAACCTAATTATTCAATAATACATAATATTAATAAAATAATAACACAGTAGATAAAATTCCCATACCAATGTTAAAAAATAAAAAATTGGTATGTAAAGATGTTTATATTAACCTTAAAAAGCCCATGATGATGAATTACACCATCTTGATCCTTTAGAAGTGATAAAAGAGAATACTCTGTATGCAATAACATTTTTCCCTGTCGGTCATCTTGTGTCTCAGGCTGACCCTCATTCCGTAAAGTCAAAATTTTTATTTGATAAAACTCATCTGTTTTTTCTTTTCGTGCTAAACATTGCACTATACTCTTAACTGGACTGGGTCCAAGTTTAGGACCTAATAAATAAGGTCCAGCTTTTCGAACATGTTTTTCTGGAACTAGAGCTCCTGGAGGTGGAACATCACTCTTGTTATACAATATTTTAGACTTTCTATGAGAGTGTGGACCCAACTTTTTAGAATTTTTAAGCACAGAGCTTGATGAATTTCCGTAAGCTGATATTCTAGCGATCTTCGGACTTGGCTGAAGTAACAAAGGTCGAGTTCGTTTTCCATGATTTACAGTACTTTCTGGCCTCTCTTGATCCATGTCGTGTCACTTTCTAAACCGTTACTATAACACTTCCAAAAAAAATAGTTCTAACGATTCACACTATTATCTCTTGATATGCTAACTGTATAAAATCTGTATGTAAATAATCATAAAAAGTTTTTTCTAAATTCAGTTCAGCATAAGAACTTTTATTATTAATGTTAATCTATGTCTATGACAGAACTAGTGATGTTAAGATTATGGTTAAGATTTAATATTCGTAGTATCCTCTTAGTAGTTTGTGCCTTTAACATTTAAAGCCATTTAAAGTATTAAAGTCAATAATTATTAATAATTGAGTATCTCGACCGCTACTTTACCATCTAATCGACGCACTATGCCACCGTGTAGTCAGCACTATTCACTAAGCAAATCTTACGTCTAACCATTGTGCCTCGGGCTGGAGTTAGAGTATACGTCAGAGAGGACATCTGTTCTCGACGCTTCAGCAGTCTTGAAGATTCGTACCTGTCCATCCTTTGGCTGCGAGAAGACAGCGACAAACATCCACTCGTCTACGGGTGCCTCTATAAGTCCCATAGCGGTAATGCCAAGACATACTGACTCATTGATTACGTCCAAATGGCTACAGACGCCTTGCTACAGCAGATCCCATCCGCAGGGATCGTGATCCTTGGCGATTTTAACGCCCATCACGCCGAATGGCTCAGTTCACGTTTAACCGAT
This sequence comes from Parnassius apollo, assembly GCA_907164705.1. Lineage (NCBI taxonomy): Eukaryota > Metazoa > Arthropoda > Insecta > Lepidoptera > Papilionidae > Parnassius > Parnassius apollo. Next base: position 4,371,614 of record CAJQZP010000295.1, read on the forward strand.
CATGTGGGGAGATCTGTTTATGACTTTGCCATATGGTCTGACACAACTGATTACTTCACCTACGCGGATTCCAGATGTGGAGGATCATGCATCTTCCCTGTTGGACCTTCGGCTGACCTCTCTTCCGGACGGATATCAGGTCTCCGTTGTGCCCATCGTGGCTACTCAGAATATTGTCTATTCCGGAGTGTGGTGCCACTCATGCTAACATCGCTGTTGCATTCTGCACCATGTTTAGCACTATAGGTGCCGCCTGCCGTGTGCCCTTAAAAAGAAGTTTAATTTCGTCTACAGGTCCTTCAAAAAAGTCATTTTCAAGGCAAAGTTAGAGCATATAGGCATAATTGGCGAGGAACTAGTTCGCTTTCCTTCGGGAAGTCGTGTATTCTGGTCTCTCGCCAGGACTGCCCAAGGGAACTTCTGCCAGAGGAGCACACTGCCGACCACCCCGCGGTGTGAGTACTCAATGCGGGTTGTGAAGTTCACACAGTGCGTGGTTCAAAAAGCACTCCACTCCCTGGACGTCAACAAAGAGAGCGCGCTTGACGGAATCCCCCCAATTGTGCTGAGGACGTGTGCTCCAGAGTTGGCAACGGTTCGGACGCATCTTTTTCGGTCTCCGGTCTACTCTTACTCCCTAGGTGTAGTACCAAATTCATGGAGGAAAGCTTTCGTACACGTGATCCCTAAGAAAGGTAATCGGTTTGATCCGTCGAATGATGTGCAGATTCATGGTCACTTGGAAGAGAAGGCCGAATTGGCATCTAAAGAGCTCGGCGTGCTCAATAGAGCGAGACAGTATTTCATCTGTGAATCGCTAACCACCGGCGATTTTTCCGGACCGATATGACTTAGGTACCTTCAAGAAAAGAGCTTACACCGTTCTAAAATGCTGGCAACGCACCTGCGATTCCCCTGAGGTTGCAGTTGTTCATGGGCGGCGGTAGTCACCTACCATCGGGGAGCCGCATGCTCGTTTTCCCTTATTCTATTTTAAAAAAAAAGCAGTCTTGCACATAGATAATTAAAAAACCATAACCAAAAACAACAAAACATAAGCGCACTGATCACTTTAGTTCACTTTATTTTGCTCCGAAGCTTTGGTCGTACCGCCAATTCAATAGAGCCCCGATCGCGGCTGGCAGCGGCTTTAAATACACCTTTTTCACCGAAACATCCAGAATATTCCAGCAAATACGGACGCTGACCGACCAGGCGCAGAAAGTTCGAGTGTTCCTTCTAGATATCTTAGTTCTTCTGTTCGATACTAGATGGCGCTACTGGTAAAAATTTCAAGAATGGTAAGTTCCCCGACACTAGATGACGCTAGTGACAGGTACCAGAGGTTAACTTAAGCGCGCAACACTGCCCCCTCCTAAGACATGCTCGTGCCGAGCATTATCCGTCCCATAATAACGCGCCAGTCGATCCACTTGGACGATCTTAGGAAGTACCTCTTGCGCCTTTCTGTATCTGGTAGGTTACATCGTTGATCCTGGTCACAATCCGGTATGGGCCGTCCCATTTAGCTTGAAACTTAGGAGATTTCCCTTTGCTGCAGACTGGATTGTGCAACCACACTGCTGAACCTTCGTCGAACCCTTTGTCGTTCATTTTGCGGTCATACCGGGTTTTCATCTTGTCAGACATTTGCTGGCCCGATTGTCTGACGTGCTCATAAATACCATTCATTCTGTTCCGCAAGTCATTTGCATAATCGGTTATACTGCGTGAGGCATCAGGTGGTATCCCGCTGATCAGGTCTGTAGGCAGCCGTAATTCTCTTCCAAAGTTTGTGAAAGCTGGTGTCACTGATGTACTTTCGTGAACAGTGCTTCGATATGACAACAAAAACGGTTGTATGTGCTTGTCCCAATCTCGTTGCCGATTGTCTAAAACTTTTGCTTGGTACCTCTCCAATATATGATTAAATCATTCTACCATTCCATCAGATAGCGGGTGATAAGAAGTCATTCTTGTTTTATGAGTACCCATAACTCGGCAAGTTTCCTGGAATATTTGAGACTCAAAATTCCTTCCTTGACCGCTGTGAATCTCTAAAGGTACTCCAAAACGACATTATACTTCATGAACTAGTTTATGCAAAACTGTTGAAGCTTCTTGATTTGGAATGGCGAAGACTTCCGGCCACTTAGTAAAGTAATCCATCACAACCATGAAATACTTGTTACCGCTTTCCCTCTCCGGAAACGGCCCCGCCACGTCAATGGCTGTTCTCTCCCATGGTGCATCAACATTATACAATTTCAATGCACCTCTACTACGAGTCTGAGGTCATTTTACAGCCGCACAAGTTGTACATTTGCGAAACCAGTCCTCGACATCTTTTCGACAATGGACCCAGTAAAACCGTTCTCGGATCTTCAGTAGAGTTCGTTTAACTCCCAGATGGCCTACTGAACAATTATTATGGTACGGCTGTAGAACACCCGGTACTTTATCTTTAGGGACAACCATTTGCAAATGACAGCTCTCCCTGAACATTTTCCCATTTACGGCAGAGAACTCCATCCTGAAGCAGCAAGCTGTCCCATTGGGCCCAACAGCTTTTAGTGGTCGAGCTCATCGCTGAGACGTCGCTCCACTTGGGCTTGGGAGCACTGGCTTTCATCCATTGCGGAATCGGCTTAATGTCCGGATCTTCCTGCTGTTCATGTTGTAAGTTGTCTTTCCACTCGTTGCTGAGGTGGTTTGTCCTGAACATCCTCACGGATACCACTTCCTTACTCTCTTGCCTAGTACAATGTTTGCAATCTTCAGGAAAAGGTCTTCTTGACAATGCATCTGCGTTGCCATGAGATTTCCCGCTGCGATGTTCGATCTCAAAGTCGTATTCCTGCAGTAGTTCAATCCACCTCGCAACTTGTCCTTCTAGATTTTTAAACTGCAATAGCCATTTTAGTGCAGCATGGTCAGTTCGTAAGTGAAATTTCCGCCCCAGAAGATATTTGCTAAAATGCTGCAACGACTTTACCACAGCTAGCAATTTTTTGTGACACAATAGTTTCTTTCCGGTTTTGACAACGACTTGCTGAACTACGCTATCACAATCTCTCGATCACCGTTCCGTTGAGACAACACACCGCCGAGTCCTGTATCACTTGCGTCTGTGTCAACCATAAATTCCTTGCCAGCATCAGGGTACCCTAATATAGGTGTTTTGCAAAGACGGTCCTTGAGCTCCTGGAATGCGATATCGCAACTTTCGTCCCAGCAGAAATGTCGCTTTTCCTCGGTTAGCTTGTGCAGAGGTTTGGCTATATCTGCAAAGTTCTTCACAAATCGCCGGTAATAGGAGCACAAATCCAAAAATGCTCTAATCTGCGTCTTGTTTTTTAGAATCAGCCAATCCTTGACAGCGGCGATTTTCTCTGGATCCGTGTAGATATCTTCTTCCGATACTAAATACCCCAAAAAGTTTACTTGCCGTTTGAATAGTGAACATTTCTTCGGATTCAACTTGAGATTGGCACTCTGAATCTTCATGAGCACGCGTTCAAGGTTTTGAAGGTGTTCCTCAAATGTACGGCCTACGATGATGATGTCATCCAAGTAGACCAGACTGGCATCGCCAATTAGCCCGGTAAGTACAAGTTCCATCAACCTTTCAAACGTTGCTGGAGCATTGCACAATCCAAACGGCATTACTTTAAATTGCCACAAACCCTTTCCCGTCGAGAACTCAGTTTTCTCCTTGTCCTTAGGGTCAATTTCAACTTGCCAGTAGCCACTTTTTTAGATCCAGCGTGCTAAACCACTTTACTCCTGTAAGCATGTCCAGCGTGTCATCAAATCTTGGCAAAGGATAGCTGTCCTTCTTTGTAACGTCGTTCAGACAGTGGTAGTCAACACAGAACCGCATGCTACCGCCTTCTTCTTTACCAGCACCACAGGTGAACACCATGGTCTAGATGTTCAACAACACCATCCTTCACCATTCCCTCAATCATGGTTTCCACTTCCTTTTCACGTGCTACCGGCAATCTTCTTGGCCGATGACGGATAGGCAATTCTTCTCCTGTGTATATTTTGTGTTGAACTAAGCCAGTCTTTCCTATGTCAGCATCGTGTGATGAGGATACATCGGCATACTTGAGTAACAACTTCTTCGCCTTGACTATTTCTTTTGGGGATAGAACACTGCGACAGTCTTCCAAAAGTGTGGTCACTCTCGTTTGTGCATCCTTGCTGGGGGTCCCACTCGATAGATATTGGCACCGACGTAACCAATCCACTTCCTCACAAGTACCAACCAGTGTGCCTTTTTCTATAATCTATTCCTCGTCACAAAGGTTCAGCACACGTATTCCTGAGATGTCAGTAGTTCTGACCAAGGTTCGAGCTTCCTTTCATGGAAGGTCATTGTTTACCCTTTCCACAAGTACACAACGACGAACTTGCCCAGCTTTTCGAGGAAGACTAACCGGCTCAATCGTTTCCGATCTCGGCGGAAGAACGATCTTTTTAATGCTGTACACGTTCCCTGGTAACGCACCTTCCATAAAAAGATCCTCCTGTCCACATTTCAAAACACCTTGCTTAGCGTCGATCTCGCAATAATTATTCCTCATAAAGTCTAGGCCCAGGATGCACTCGTCCATTATATCAGCCACGATGACATTATGCAGGTAGATCATGTTGCCTAGCTTCAACTCCATCTCCTTCTCTCCACGGACGGGTATACGCTGACCGGTGGCTGTTACCAAATTAATGCGTTCTCGGTTGTATGCGGAGTCCCCAAGGAACTGACTTATAAGTTGGGAACTAACAACCGTACGAGAGGCACCAGTGTCTATGATCAGTTTACACGGTATTCCATTAACCTTGCCCTTGATGATTAGACTGTTCCCATCATGAGTTTGTGAGATCGAGATCCTTGGGGCTCTTTTAACATCAGCCAGCACCCGCCCCGCAGATCTGGCTTTGACTCGTTTTCCTGCTGCTGCTGGGCGATGCTGTTGGCCGCACTACCCTCCTGAGATCGTCCACCTTCCCTTTCTAGGGTTCGCTTAGGGCAGCTGGATCGATAATGGCCCCTTTCCCCATAGCCATAGCGCCTAGGGCTGTATCCTTTATTGCGATCGCAAACTGTTGCTGCTGCAACCTCCCTGACGTGATGAGAACAATGATCCTGCCGCACGGCTTCCACCTCCAGTGCATGGGCCAAGACGTCCTGAAGTGTTTCGTGGTGCCCGAGCCTCACAGCAGCTCTGACTTCAAGGTCACGGATGCCGTCGATGAATGTCTGCACCAGGTTCCCTTCAATGAGCACAGGTACAGACCGGTATGCTTTTCGCACCAGCTTCTCCACCTCTAGAGCCCACTGCTGCAGGTTTTCGTTGATGCGCTGCACGCGATCTTTAAGCTGCGCACGAAAGACGTGTTCCAGGTGAGCGTCGCCATATCTCGCCTCCCACTAAAATGCCTCAAGGAGCTGCTCATAAGTCACTTCCTCACCGAGAGCTTCCAGAACAGTTAAGGCCTGGTCGCGCAGACCTGGTGTGAGAGCAGTCATGGCCTGACTCTTATTCCAGCCGTTCGCCTTCATAACGGCTTCAAACTAGATTTTGGAAGCTGACTAGGAAGAAGTCCCGTCTAACGGTGGCACTTTGAACCCACGTAGCGAAGGTGTAGTAGCTATTACGGGAGCTGTAGTTCCATCCCCCAGTTTGAGGTTGTCCAGCGATTTCTTCACGTCAGCCATCACGTTGTCAACCCGATTGTTCACTTGGTCGATTTGGGTTTTAGCTTCCTTGATTTGGGTTTCAGCTTCCGACAGACGGTTGTCATGTTGAGCAAATCTATCCTTCACCTCCCTTATCTCTTTCCCAAAGGTAGCGTGAAGGTCCTTCATGAGGACGACGCATCTGCTCTTCCGACCGACGAGCCTGTACCGCCTTCTGATCCTCTAACCGACGGGCCTGCTCCTCTCGTCCGCGCTGCAGCTGCCCAAACATGGGCCCCCGTAAATAGCAGAGGACAACGACGTCTGCGGCGTTGCACCACCAAATCTTTTCTGATCCGTCTCCTGCTGGCGTTCACTTCGAGTACGGACACCCTCCGTTTCACTAAAATCGTTATGACACCTCGAGCTTAAGGTTCGTGACAATAAAAACTGCCGATTGAATTACCAAAATTTACACTTTTATTACTGAACACCAATTAAAACTCAAATCACACTAATAATTAATCGCACTGATCACTTTAGTTCACTTTATTTCGCTCCGAAGCTTCGCTCGTATCGCCAATTCAATACTGCCCCGATCGCGGCTTGCAGCGGCTTTACATACACCTTTTCCACCGAAACATCCAGAATATTCCAGCAAATACGGGCGCTGACCAACTAGGCGCAGAAAGTTCGAGTGTGGGACCTTCTAGAAAGCTTAGTTCTTCTGTTCGATACTAGATGGCGCTGTTGGTAAAAAGTTCAGGAATGGCATTTTCTAGAAAGCCCTCCTCACTCTGTTCCCCGACACTAGATGGCGCTAGTGCCGTGTACATGACGTCAACTTAGGCGCGCAACAATACATACAATACATAATAGAAAGGGGGGAGTGGGCGGAGCCCGCGTAGCCGCTAAAATGTCACTAACACGTTAATTCACACGTATAAATATCAACACGAGATGTGTTTTGACGTTACAATCGTTTCCAAATTTCGCATGCAAATCGTTTAAAAATTGCACCCTATTTACAAATAAATATGTATTAAAATTTAAACGATTTTTTTTAATGATAATCTTGAACAATAATCAAAAGTATAAAATGTGTACATTTATTCAGTCTGTTAACACAGCGAATCGGGTTTGGCGACGCCAAACCTTTTACAAAATAAAGTTGACAGCCGTTCTATTGTCTTGTATCACAAAAATTAGGCGGTAAAATGAACTTTCGGACTCATAAGACCACTGCCGGACATAGGCCTCTACCCTCAAGCAATATTACAAAGCACGGTCCTGAGCCACCCGCATCCATCGACTGCCTGCATATTTTACCAGGTTGTCTCTCGATCTAATGGCGGGCGCCCTACCCTACGCTTACCGGTACGAGGTTATCACTCGAAAACTTTGCTATCTTCGAGTAATATGGCTGACCCCTTGCCACTTTAGCTTACTAATCCGTTCGGCTTTCTCAGTTACCCTCGTTATCCCTATTTCGAAGTCTTTGAGGCAGACAAACATGAGCAAAGTCCTCTCCAGAGCTTTTTGAGCGACCTTGAGCTTCCTCATATGGCCATCAGTGAAAGACCACGTCTCATATCCATATATAATGATATACTGGCAGCACGCACTAGTATGATATTGCTTTCACGCTTTAAATTATATCCGACGAGAATCTTAATAGAAAATTTGAATCCGTCGATTGACCTCTCGGTTGAAATAGGATTTACCAAGTCGGATTATTTGTCATAGGCACCCATTAAGTAGCTTATTTTATCCATATTCATATTAAGACCTATTCGGTGAGAGACACTATTGAGGTCGTTAAGCATAGTCCTTAGGGCTTCTAGCGATACTGCCATAAAGACTATATCGTTGGCAAATCGAACTTGAGTAATATACTCGCCATTGATGTTAATACCACTCGATATCCTGACAGTTAACTTTGCACCGCTGAAGAAACTGGAGCATCACTCATATTTTGATGGTCTCATAAGTTTTCCCATAGTCCACATACGCAAGACAAAGTGGCAGATTGTACTCTTCGGTCTTGTGTGTTTCAGAAATGTTTCAGAAAAAGACTTGCTTGGGAGGCTGGAAGCCATCGAGTCAGTGTTCGAGACGATTTGTAATGACTCTCGAATACAGCACGTAGATGCGGCTTAGAAGGTAAATTGGTCTGTTGTTCTTCAAAAGAGCGTTGTCGCTTTTCTTGAAAAATCAGTTTAATGAACTTTTGCTTCACAACTCCGGTGTAGTGTCATCATGGAGGACAAAATTGTAGGGCTTTAAGTACATACTTTCAAAAGCTCCACTGTTATTACATCCTCGCCCGGGGTATTGCTTTTTTTAAGGTTATAAGGTAGATATTACTTACCGTTGGATCGTTACCCGTACTTGTGTGTGACTCCAACGATGATATGTACAGCTGTCCGTAGAACCTTTCAATCTCACTCAAAATCTCATCTTCCCGTAAACGATGCTATCATATTCGGTTTTGAGCTTAGACATTTGAGTCTTTCTAACAGACGATCGCTTCGTCAATACGAGCCGTGTTGAACTAGCGTAAATTCCGCCGCTTGCATTTGGAGATCTGTTTGTTTATTTGTCTGTATGCCGTCATATCTGCTGAAGACTGCAGCTTCATAACACAGCTTCATGAAACAGCTTCATGGCCATGAGATTAAAAGTGCGATTGGAGAGTTTTTGTGTTTTTCTGCTACGGATCTTGCAGAACTTAAGATGCGGACAGCATGGACAGTTTCTAGGAGCTTGTTATTCATTTCGTCTAATGCATTGCAGTCTTATAGGTACTGAAAACGATTTTGTAACTCAAGCTGAATGCTTTGGGGCTTTGGATTAGACGGGGACGGAACGTTGACTTCATTAAACGTTACCTCTCCAACTTAACGCTTAGGTTCAGTGCGCCTTTTATCGTTTGGTGATCACTGCCAGTTTTTTCTCTCAAGATCATTGAGACATCACTGAACAGTTGCCGTCTAGTCGTCATAATGAATTCAATTTTTCCAATTTATGTGAGGCCGCTTCTGGAAGAAAGAGTTCATCATAAAGGGTCCCTCTTTCTCTATGATGTCGGCTAGCTGCTGGCTCGTTGGGTTCCTTTGCCCTATCCCAAAGTTTCCTCTACCTTCAGCTGACCGTTCTTTCTTGTGCCTAGCTTTGCGTTGAAATCTCTCATCAACACCTTATAGTGGGTTTTGGAGGAATGTATGGCTCTAGAAATATCCTCACACAGTTCCTCCACCTCCTCATCAGAATGTGCCGATGTTGGTGCGTAAACCTGTATGACCTATATTATATAACCGCGAATACCGTTTGGTGATTCTGAGTATAACGTACGCAACTCTCGTTGACACACTCCGAATCTTTACAACGTTGTAACGAGAGACTTGTAGACGATAAATCCGACACTTCCTTGGGACATATTGTTGCCCTACCGGTGATAGAATAAGTTGCCAGATTCTAGGTTACCAGATAACCTAATAATATTTCAGCGCGACTTGTCTACCTCTCCTTCCAGCTCCAGGATCTTTTCGTCGTCAGTCCTTAGGTTGCGTGCATTATATGTTGCCAGGTCAAGTTATCCTAGGTGGCAACAAAACCTCCACCGGAGTATTCTTAGCACCTCCTGCCTCGTCGTTACCATAGTCGGCACCGTAGTCAGGTGGGACCGCCTGGGGCTGGGAGCCGTTTCTTTGGGAGAGATGTTTTCTATAGTGGCAAGCGGGTTTGCAACCGCAGTTTTTATTGTAATTTTGCTATAATCAGAAAGATGTTACACTTCATCTTTTTCTCGGTTGCCCTCCGTTGCCCCTTACGTCACCCACGGTACGATATGGGGTAGTAGATATTCTTACACTGGCACTACACGGAATTTTATTGTATAGTCATTTAAAAAAATTGTACTTTGTTTTCATATTACACAATAATTACTCCAAATTTGATTTATCTATCACTCAAAAAGTATTCGTATTATAAACACTACGTTTCACTAACAGCATATTGGCATGCAACACTTTGACTCCCAGGATCATGTTTAAATAAATAAATTACTATTACACTTTTTATTTATCTAATACCTTTGACTTTCTTCATTAGTTCTAATAATCTTACGCTCACTATGTCGGTAGTTTTAACTAAGGTGAACCTATTTGTTTCCCAGATCTACACAGATGATCACACAGTGTCATCATCATTGAAAAGTTGGCTTTTTCTATTTCTAGTATCCTCTGTATTGTATTCTTTATTTTTTTAACATTTTTTTTCTACTTTTCTACTTTTACAAGTCTACTGCTGATCATAAGCTTCCCCCAAGGAATGCCACAAAGCGCAATCCTGAGCCACCTCCATCCATCGACTTCCTGCATGTGTTACCAGGTCGCCATCTACTGGGGTGTCGCCCTACACTTTACCCACCGGTACGAAGCTGTCACTCGACAACCTTTTCTCCCCATTGGTTGTTGGTTCGTCCAGTTATATGGCCGGCCCATTGCCACTTCAGCTTACTAATGTTGGGCTATGTCGGTCACTCTGATTCTACTGCGGATATCCTTATTTCTAAGTTTATCATGCAGAGCGACTTTTGCTACTTCATACAGCCAGCAGTGAAGGGATTTTTATTGTAATATAAATTATGATTTTATTAGTTATTTGAAAAATTAATGGCCAGTTTTTGAAAGACTAATCAAACTCAGATTTTAATTCAAATTTAATCAAAAATTTGGCTATGGGTACTTTCCATGTTACGTCGCACCTCAGATGAAAAAAAGAACCATCCATATAAACTCACCTAAGGCTTTGAAATTTCGCTTTCTTCGATTCCTATGTTTTCTAGGACCTGTTTGTTTTATTTTTATCATACATGTCTCTGTCAGTGAATCTAGTATTTCTTGCAAACCTATAACATTTTACCTTAAATACCTTTTCTGAGATTGAAGCTTTTTATGCTATTTTTTTATTTTGAGGTGGTTTTTTTAGTTAAATTTTTCTTGGTGTATAGTGTTTTATACCGCATCGCCTCGGCACGTGCCGCATTTTGTCAAAGACGCCGCCACGACATTAAACGTCATGCTGCAAAGCACCCCAAACGCCAATTATCAAAAAGTTAAAATCAAACGTGATAAAATCCGTAAAATAAGTTTAATTTAATGTGTAACACTACATGTAAATATAAAAAGTCATTATTATAAACTTATGGAAATTCTAAAATACTTTCAACAAGAATTTCATAGGTGTCAAGGGTAGTAATAAAAATTATTAATCTAATTAATATAATTACAGCTAAACATTACCTCCCACTCTCCGTGTAGTGGCGGTTAAGAATATCTACTACCACATATCTTCCCGTGGGCGTCGTAAAAGGCGACAGAGTTAAACAGGCAGGAGATGGGCAGCAGCATCTTCCTGATAACAGCAACTGTACAACAAAAAAAAACTGAGGTTGCCAACCCGCTTGCCAAGCGTGGTAACTATGGCAATATACCCCCATTAAGAATTACACAAATAGACGGCCCCCAGTCCCCGGTGGCCTCGCTATTCCTGGCTACGGTGGCGACCATGGTAACGGCGGGTGGAGGTTCGGTAGCCACCTACGACGACTCGACCTGGCAACATTTAACGCGCGCACCCTGAGGACTGACGAGAAGATCTTGAAGCTGGAAGAAGAGATAGACAAGTTGCGCTGGAATATTATAGGATTATCCCAGGTCCGAAGAGAGGGGGAGGACACGGTGATTCTCGAATCCGGCAACTTGTTCTATCACCGGGAGGGCGACCATCTGTCCCAAGGAGGTGTTAGATTTATCGTCCACAAGTCTCTCGTTAACAACGTTTTAAAGATTGGGAGTGTATCGACGAGGGTTGCGTACCTTATACTCAGAATCACCAAACGGTATTCACTGAAGGTCATACAGGTTTACGCTCCAACGTCGGAACATCCCGATGAGGAGGTGGAGGAAATGTATGAGGATATTTCCAGAGCCATGCATTCCTCCAAAACTCACTATACGGTGTTAATGGGAGACTTCAACGCAAAACTGGGCACAAGAAATAACGGTGAGCTGAAGGTAGGGAAATTTTGGATAGGGCAACGGAACCCAAGGGGCCAGCAGCTGGCCGACTTTATGGAGAAAGAGGGACTTTTTATGATGTACTTTTTCTTCCAGAAGCGGCCCCACAGAAAGCTGGTCGAGCCCCGACGGTTCGACAAAAAATGAGATTGACTTCATTATGATGACCAGACGCCAACTGTTCAGTGATGTCTCAGTGATCGCAAGGGTGAAAACTTGCAGCGATCACTGAATGGTTAGAGGCACACTGAACCTAAACGTTAAGTTGGAGAGGTCTCGTCTAAATAGCTCCGTCCCCCTCCTGCTCTATTCCAGAATCCCGAAACCTTTCAGCTCGAGTTACGTAACCGCTTTCAGTGCCTAGAAGATTGCAATGCAGTGGACGATATGAATGACAAGCTCGTGGAAACTGTCCATGCGGTCGGAGCTAAGTTCTGCAAGACCCGCCGCAGAAGAACACAAAAACTCTCCGATCACACTCTTAATCTCATGGCTGTTAGACGGGAGATGAGGCTGCAATCGTCAACAGATTTGACAGCATACAGGCAACTGAATAGACAGATCTCCAAGTGCATGCAGTGAGATCGTTTTCGGGACACCTGAGATTTTCAGTGAGATTAAGAGGTTCTATGGGCAGCTGTACACATCATCGTTGGAGCCACACGCAAGTGTGAGTAACGATCCAAGAGCAAGTCTTATCCGACACTATTCCGATGATATACCGGACGTCAGTCTGAGCGAGATTAGAATAACTCTCCTAGTACCTTAAAAACGGCAGGGCCCCAGGCAAGGATGGAATTACTGCGCAACTACTGAAAGCGGGTGGAACACCGGTACTTGAAGTCCTTCAGAAGCTCTTCAATTCCGTTCTCCATGGTGGCACTACTCTGGAGGTGTGGAGCAGAAGTGCGGTGGTCTTATTCTTTAAGAAAGGCGACAACGCTCTCTTGAAGAACTACAGACCGATTTCCCTTCTGATCTGCGTCTACGCGCTGTTTTCGAGAGTCATTACGAATCGTCTCACACGCAGACTCGACGACTTCCAGTCTCCCGAACAAGCCGGTTTCCGAGAAGGCTTCAGTAACATAAACCACATACATACCCTGCGACAGATTGTACAGAAGACCGAACAGTACAATCTGCCACTTTGCCTGGCGTATGTGGACTATGAGAAAGCCTTTGATTCCGTCGAAATTTTGGCGGTGCTACAGTCTCTTCAGCCAAGTTGACTGTCGGTATATTGAAGTGCTGAAGTGTTTGTACAGTAGGGCTACGATGGCTATCCGAGTACAGAACCAGAGTTCGAAACCTATCCAACTGCAGAGAGGTGTAAGACAGGGTGACGTTATTTCCCCGAAACTCTTCACAGCTGCATTGGAAATCGTTTTCAAGCTACTAGACTGAAAAGGATACGGTATTAACATCAATGACGAGTACATCACTCACCTTCGATTTGCCGACGATATAGTATTTATGGCAGAATCGCTGGAGAACCTAACACTATGCTCAATGACCTCAATGGTGCCTTCCAACGGATACGTCTTAAGATGAACTTGGACAAAACAAAGATCATGTTTAATATCCATTTCACACCTATGCCGGTAGTTATTGGGAGCACTAAGCTCGAAGTTGTTGAAGAGTACGTTTACCTGGGACAAATAGTCCGACTAGGTAAGTCCAACTTCGACCGAGAGATCAATCGACGGATTCAGTTCGGCTGGGCAGGCAGGTCTCGTCAGGTATACCTCAAAACCTGAAAACTAAGTTGTACAACCAGTGCGTGTTACCAGTGATGCCCTACGGAATCAAGACGTGGTCCTTCACTGCTGGCCGTATGTGGACGCTCAAAATCGCTAAGAGAGCTATGGAGAGGGCTATGCTCGGAGTTTCCCTGTGTGATAAACTTAGAAATGAGGATATCCGCAGTAGAACCAGAGTAACCGACATAGCCCAACGGATAAAATACAATACAATACTCTTTATTGTACACCAACAAAATGTAAATATAACAAATAATGAACAAACAATGAGGGAAAAACAAAAGGCGGTCTTATTGCTACATAGCAATCTCTTCCAGACAACCTAGAAGAGGAAATTAATAAAAATAGAAATAAGATTAACGGGTAGGGTGCACTAAATTAGACAAAAAATACAACTTATATACTATCAAATGACAACATACTTAAGGTATATTAGTGACCATAACTAAGAGGAGGAAGCGAGAGGAGTCTTATCTCCTCTTTTATTCGCAATCTTTATTAATACGATTACATCCCAAATATCTTCTCTCCACCACTTGTATGCAGATGACCTTCAAATATATTTACAAACAACCATCGGAGATCTTGCCAAAGCTGTTGAATGTATCAACAAGGATCTGGCTTTTATTCTCGACTGGACACGATCTTATGGGTTGACGGTTAACCCTTCAAAATCGCAAGCTATAATTATTGGGAGTTCAAGAACTATTTCCAAAATTAAAAAATGTCAACTTCAACCCGTTGTATTTAATGGTATTCTTATTCCATATAATGAAGTAGTAAAAAATTTAGGTATCCTTTTGGATTCCAGTCTTTTTTGGACACCCCAAATTAATGCAGTGTGAAAAATGTTTGCGGCTTATGCTTCACTCCGAAGGCTTAACTACTTTTTACCCATTTCCACCAAAATTGCGCTTGCACAATCTTTGCTACTCCATATCCTCGACTATGCTGACATTTGTTACCTTGATATCACCGAGGAGCAACTTAATAAACTTGAGCGATTCCAAAATCTCTGTATACGGTTCATATTTGGGCTTCGTAAATATGACCATGTTTCGGAATACCGCACTAAACTCAAATGGCTCCCAATCCGCTGTACTACCATATGTCAGAGGTGTCACAGACAAGATTGGCTACATCTTGAAGCGAACTTCTATTAGAACATTCCACAAGCCGCCGAAGAAGATTAGTCAGTTCCTACCATCCGTCAAGTGTCATATTCCTCTACAAGATGCAGGAGTGTACAAGCTTCATTGTGAATGTGGTCTCTCTTATATAGGACAAACAAAAAGATCAATTAGAACCCGCGTAAAAGAACATATAGCTGATGTGAAGCATCAACGTTCCGGGAAGTCTGCAGTATGTGATCATATTCTAGACTGCCCCAACCATTACATCAGATTGAAATAATACTATAATTGATAGAATCAGGCGTTACTTTGCGGAAATCCATTATAATAAAAAATAAAAATATAAATTTCTTTGCAACTTTCCGCTAAACAAGCTTGTAGCGGAAAGTTGCAAAGAAATTTATATTTTTATTTTTTATTTGAAATAATACTAGTTTTTACGGAATTTATCGCGTATATTTAACTTTTTATATACCCGACGTTTCGAACGCTTTACAGCACTCATGGTCACGGGCAGGACTGAGATGTTCAACGTCCATATGTCATAGTTAACCGCGGTTACCATAGATTAAAATTTAACTTTTGTTCCGATCTATGCAGTATGAACTTATGGTATCTTGAAGTCTTGCCATTGTATGCTTGGGTTGGGATTTAATTTTATTTATTATAGGATCCCAAACAGATGGTAGCACCCAGCCATCTTCTCTATTGAAATTAGGATGTTTTTTGATTTCAATAGCCTCGCGAATCATCCTTGGAAGGAATCGGTGTTCTTTAGCGAGGATCTGCGGTCTATCAAATCTGATGTAATGACGGGGGCGATCCTGTACGTGTTCACAGACTGCAGACTTCCCGGAGCGTCGATTCTTCACATCAGCTATATGTTCTTTAACGCGGGTTTTTATTGATCTTTTAGTTTGTCCTATGTAGGAGAGACCACATTCACAATCAAGCTTGTACACTCCTGCATCTTGCAGAGGAACATTACACTTGACCGATGGTAAAAACTGACCAATCTTCTTCAGCGGCTTGAAGTATGTTTTGATGGAAGCGCGCTTCAAGATGTAGCCAATCTTGTCAGTGACTCCTCTAACATATGGCAGTACAGCAGGTACACGCTCGACTGTGGCCGGCTTCACTCGTTCACAGTGACGTAGGCGCGGGACTCGAAGCTTGTTGTCATGCAAAACTTGCTTGACATGGTGGAGCTCTGCAGCCAGGTGTTAACTGTCACAGATCCCTCGTGCTCTCTGAAACAAAGATTTACCCACGGTAGCTAACTGTGAAGGATGGTGGTGAGAATCACCGTTTAAATATCTATCTGTATGGGTCTTTTTTTCTATACACAGTATGGCTCTAGGTGTTATCAGGATTCCGAATTACTAACACATCTAGAAAAGCTAAGGAATTCTTTGCCTCTAACTCCATTGTGAACTGAATTTTAGAATTTATAGAGTTAAGATGGTCTAAAAATATCCCCGATCTGCATAGATCGGAACAAAAGTTAAATTTTAATCTATGGTAACCGCGGTTAACTATGACATATGGACGTTGAACATCTCAGTCCTGCCCGTGACCATGAGTGCTGTAAAGCGTTCGAAACGTCGGGTATTTAAAAAGTTAAATATACGCGATAAATTCCGTAAAAACTAGTATTATTTCAATGTGTAGTGTTCGCGTATATATAAGAAATCATTACATTACATCAGATTTGATAGACCACAAAACCTTGCGAAAGAACACCGATTCCTACCAAGGATGATACGTGAGGCTATTGAAATTAAAAAAAAACATCCTAATTTCAATAGAGAAGGAGGCTGGGTACTACCACCTGCTTGGGACCTTATAATCAATAAAATTAAAACTAAACCCAAGCATACCACTGCAAGACCTCAAGACATAGTCAGTTCATTTTGCATAGATCGGACCATAAACAATAATTAAAAAAGCTGAAGGTACTCCGGGTTTAACAAAGACATCGGGACGTCAGTCACCTCAGTCCCCCGTGACCGTGGGTGTTGGAAAGCACCCGAAACATCGGGAATTAAAAAATAAAAATAATTTAAATTAAACGCGGTAAAATCCGTAAAAGTAGTTTTAATCAATACAAGGTTGGTACTGAACCTGGCATTAACCTAAAAATGATTACTATTTATTGGTACATTACATCTGTACATATTAGTATAGAAAAATACATTACATACAGTATTAATATTGGCAACTTACCCCTGGCTATATAAATCTTTATTTTGAAAACATTCTACATCAAAGTGATCTGAACAAACAACATAATTGTTGGAAAAATAACCAGCATCCTTAATTTATCGTCAAATTATCCAGGTCAGTTCTTTAACAAGCCACAATCCATTGCTTCAATCTAAAAGGAAATTTATTAATAAGTACAACAAACGAAATATTACAAGCCCACTATCACATTTGTTTGACAAAATCACATACAACTAGCCCCTCCAAATATTTGGGCATTTTAAAGAATGATTTTGGTTCTTTTTGTTGCATATAATTGTTGCAACCATATACAGCACAAATTGACGAAAACAGGCAAAACATACCGTAGGCTTTCTATAGTATTTGATTTGTTTGACTATAACGTACATGGACCTAGAAAAAAGGGCGGACGCCGTCTCTTAAAACATTTACTGACGCACCCATAGTAAGTCAGTTCACTAATGCAAACAAGCCGGCACGCACACATGCACACCATAGTAAGTCTACTGCTCGTGCCCGCCATACGCTCCAATCCGCGCTCGCGTAGTTACACACACATAGTTAAAGGGCCGCCATTGTGGTGCGTCAATTGTTTCTTAGCGACACTCTGCCCGCCCTTTTTTCTAGGTCCATCACGTACCCTAAATTTATTGTTGTCTATACTCTATGGTTGAGCATCAAAATGGCAACAACGCTTTGCAACAACACTAAAATCTAAATTATCATTTTTGACAGCTTATTTTTATTCCAGATACAGATAAAGATATTATTTTAGTCTTTGAATACCATGTTTTTGTCATGACAATTATCAATATCTATATTCTGTGACTGAACTAGTTTAAGATTGCGAAATAATTAATTAAAAATAAAATAATTGTAAATATCATACCCTGGATCAGCATGTGGAAAGGCTTAAGATTAACCCAATCACAATTATCAAAAATACATTTCAATGGCCACAAATTGCAACCAGTCGGTGTTCCGGCACTTGATTCAGTATTAAATCAATGGTACGAATTTTGCAAAAAGCCACCAAAAGGATTTGAAAAATATTTTCAGCCTGGTGCCAGCCAACAGCAAACGAAAAAGAGTGATAAAGATGAGGCGCCTGCACCGTCAAAAAGTTCCCCACCTCCGTCCAAACCTCCATCGTCTCAGGATAAATGGAATATCAATATGTTCTCTGGAAGTTCAGGTAGTGGTCGGGGAGGTGCACGCGGAGGATTTGACAACCCAGACAGAGACAAGTGGATGATGTTTGGTGCAATGGGAGTTGTTACCTTACTGGCATCAATTGCTTACTTTGAGCTAAGATATCGAGAAATAAGCTGGAGGGACTTTGTTAACATGTATTTGAATAAAGGTACTGTTGAAAAATTGGAAGTCATAAATAAAAAATGGGTTCGAGTAAAACTAAATCCCGGAGCAGCTTTGGAAGGAAAAGTCATTTGGTTTGCCATTGGCAGTGTAGATTCCTTTGAAAGGAATTTAGAAAATGCTCAAATTGAGATGAATGTAGATCCACCTAACTTCATTCCCGTTATTTATAAAACTGAGGTTGAAGCATCTAGTTTAACTGGAATGCTACCAACACTCCTGATTATTGGTTTCTTAATTTATATGATGAGGAGGTCTGCGAATATGATGGGTGGGGCAGGTCGTAAAGGAGGTGGTTTATTTGGTGGTGTTATGGAGTCTACTGCAAAATTAATAAATCCAACCGATATTGGGGTAAAGTTCAAAGATGTTGCTGGTTGTGAGGAAGCAAAAATTGAAATAATGGAATTTGTTAACTTTTTAAAAAATCCTCAACAATATATGGACTTAGGAGCCAAAATTCCTAAAGGAGCATTGCTCACTGGTCCCCCTGGTACTGGTAAAACATTACTAGCAAAAGCAACAGCTGGTGAAGCTAATGTGCCTTTTATTACAGTCTCTGGCTCAGAATTTCTGGAGATGTTTGTTGGTGTAGGTCCTTCAAGAGTCCGTGACATGTTTGCAATGGCCCGTAAACACGCCCCCTGTATCCTGTTCATCGATGAAATTGATGCAGTTGGTCGAAAGAGAGGTGGTCGTAGTTTTGGAGGCCACTCTGAACAAGAAAATACTCTTAACCAGTTACTTGTTGAGATGGATGGTTTCAATACAACTACTAATGTTGTTGTGTTAGCCGCAACTAACAGAGTAGATATTCTAGATAAAGCCCTACTCAGGCCTGGTAGATTTGATAGGCAAATCTTTGTTCCGGCACCAGATATCAAGGGCAGAGCCTCTATCTTCAAAGTACATTTAGGGCCTCTAAAAACAACATTGAACAAAGAAAACTTAGCTCGTAAAATGGCAGCTTTGACACCAGGTACTTAGCTTTTCGATTATTATTTTATTTAGATTTTATTAGAATTTTTGTAACATTTTACGTTAAATAGACATTGGAGAGGAAAACAAACCAGGATGTCCATCTGGACAGCAGTTTTTTTTTTATAGAATAAGGGTGACAAACAAGCACACATTCCACCTAATGATAAGTGGGTGCTGTGCCCCATGGACATCTACATTTATCTTCAATTAAGAATCAAAATGCATGCTTTGCCAGCCCTGACGGATCGAATGCCTCATTTCCAGTAAACAGGGTCTCTGATTCTCTACACTCACCATACGAAACACAGCAGAATTACGCTACTATTTTATGCTGGTATTCTGTGAGAGTGTGGTCCTACCCCGGTCGAGCAACCACAATATAGCTGCAGCATGGCTCTACCACGTAAGAATATTCAAGAAATCATTTGAGTCTCCTAGTAGTTTTCTAGATAACAGCTGAAAATGAAAAACTGCAGTTGCAAACCTGCCTGCCAAGAGTGGCAACTATGGCAAATGTCGCTCTATGAGGCAATCTAAGGTCCTATGTTACGTAGTGTATGTTAATGACATATGTTCATCAGTGGACTTTGGGTATGCTATAATGGTAATGGTAACAATAATGATTGGTATCTGTATTAGTGATTGTGTAACTGTGGTTATGTAACAGAGTAACTTCTGAACAACTTTACTGATTGAGGTCATATTCACGCAATTATAATTGTTTTGTCGAGACAAAGGTTTTGATAATTACAGCACTCCCTATCGGATCATAGCTATGCTAGACTATTTATACCGTAGTTAAGTTACTGTAATTTAAAATTTATAAACATGACTGATGTAAAAGACTCATATCCACAATATATATTGGTTTGTGGCTTAAAAGACACACAAAGTCTGGGTGTTAAAAATTTTAAGTTATATTTTCACTATAAGCCTCAAATTAATTTGGAGTGAAAGTCATGATGCCATCTACAGATATGGCAGAACGAAATCTGCCAACCCAGCTAGTATCTTGTACTTTAGAAATTGAACATTATGGTCTTTACTATTGTTATTTATTCTGTATTACAATCGTATGGCTCTATGGGTGCAACCTAATTCATGCTAGGGCAAGTAGACTTGTGTTTGAAGTTTGGAAGTTGTCCATTTACATTCCATGTCTGTAAAAATCCTCCTTGACACTGCAGAAATACCTTTTTTTTTTAGAAAACTTTTACATGATGGTAAATGGCTTCTGTAGTCACTTATAAGGACTAAGATGGAATGCCTCACAGCCCATAGTTATACTGGCTCGCTTAACCCTTTAGATCAGACAATGCAAGCACTGTTATTTTGTGGCACAAACACCAGATTATGCACCAGACATTACAAATTAAAACTTTTTAATAAAAACTGAAATCTTACTTCAAAAATGTTTCTATTCAGTGGAAGAATATTTAGAATTGTTGACATGAACATGAAGGTTATTAAATCATAGTAAAAATATAGCATCACAATATGGTCTTATCACTAAAAGCAACTTCTTCCAGACAAATATTTTAATGAACAAAATTGCAAGCAGATTATTACACATGGTAGAGCCGTATTGTAGCTATACTATGCTTATAATGTGAATGGGTCGTCTCCACCAGGGAAGTATCATGCTCTCACAGAATATCAGTGTAAATAGCAGCTTAATGCTGCTGTGTTTTGTATGATGAGTGTATACAATCACAGACCCTTAAATCAAATCAAATATATTTATCCATGTAGACTTTAAACAAAGCACTTATGAATATCAACAACATGTTAATAACATATTAATTGTTACTTAGTGTTCACGCTATACTCATACTGAGTTTAGAAAATAGCTATGACAAAATACCTCTTTGGCGAATTTATGTTAACTCATTAAATTTTCCAACTTTGAAACTGAGATTGTATGTGTTAAACTGCAAAGCATTAAGACCAAGCATCTTCTTTTCATAGCATTGGGTAACAAACAAGCACACAGTCCACCTGATGGTAAGTGGGTGCTGTGGCCCCCCATACACATCCAAATTTATCCTCAAGAATCAAAATGCAAATGCTTTGTCACCTCTGAGGACTATGATGGAATGCATTAATTCCATTAAAAGAATATTTGATTCTCTGCACCCACCATATGAAACACAGCAGCATTTCGTTAGTATTCTGTGAGAATGTAGTCCTGACCTATTCGTGTTACAACCATAGTATATCTGCAGTGTAGCTCTACCATGTAATATCTTTATCTACAAGGTAGTCATTGACTTATCACTGGAAATGAAGCATTCCATATTAGTCCTCAGGGATGACATCTGTATTTTTTATTAATTGAAGATACCTTAATGTTAATGGTGTCAATATTTATTTATTTAGATTTAATTATTATTTCATTATTTTTTGTTATAATATAATATGTACTTAAATAGTTATTTAAAGAATATGTTTACTATTTGACTTTTGACTTTAACTTTGGTACTTGCATACTGATTGATGAAATACTGATGGCAGAAAATCCGGCCAAAATGACAAACTGTAATGCTGGACTGGTTCAAAACTGGAAAATCTTAGTTTTGCGATCACCAACCGGCGTATTGAATATAGACAAAACTTTTAGAAAATGCATGCCTGTTGTAAACCCAAGGGGGCAGGGAGAGTAAAGAGCCATAAGCTTCTTAGACAAAGAGTACCTAGCTGAAAAAATGGGTAACGGTATAAAATTGTGTAAGAAGAGATAGGTGGCCAACCTATCGCCTTCACAATGACTAACCCAATATCCCATTAGTCGCTTTTTACGACACCTTGGACAAGTAACGCAATTGACACAGTATTTTTTGTTAAAAATCTGTTAAGACAGTAGAGCTTAATATCATTGGAATATAATATGAACGTAATTAATCTATTTTCATAATTATTCTGATTTACCACATGCTCGGCGATGAAGGAAAATATCCTGAGGAAACCCGCATTTCTCGGAAATCAAAGATTTCTAGAATATGTGAAGTCTGTTTGCAGACATAAAAATAATTTTTTCTTTTGCATACATAAACATAAAGCCCCATCAAAAATCTCACAGAATACCAGCGTAACGTAGCAGCTTAATTCTGCTGTGTTTTATATGGTGAGTGTAGAGAACCGGAGAACCTTTTTTACTGGAAACTAAGCATTCCATCTTAGTCCACAGTGGTGACGACGCATCTGCATTTTGATTCTCAATCAAGGATAGATGTAGATGTTTATGGGCCATGGGTCTATGGGACTGTGTGCGTGTGTGTTTATCATTTATCATGCTTAATAAAAAAAATTTTTGGACCTACTAACCATGAAGTAGTACCTAACTTTAACTATCTGGTCATTAAGAGACATGTTTAGACTGTGATCTTATATCTACGCCGTCAGCATTTTTGACCTTTCGCGAAATCGACGTAATATAATATTACGCTTGTCGCTTCTTACGACGATACAACAATGTTGTTATTTGTTATTGTGCAATTTCTAGGAATAACTACATCTGATCTGATTTCGTTACTAATTTACAACCTTATGTAATAGGGAGGCCTTTAGATAAGGTTTAATAAAAAGCAACTCTTAATTTGAAAATAAAATGATGTAAATGTACCCCATACCCACCCATATCATTCCGTAACTATCGTAAGAGGCGATAGAGGGAAATTAAACAGGAGGCCAGGAGATGCCACCTCTGAGGACTAAGATGGAATGCCTCATTCCCAGAAAAAATGGTCTCCGATTCTCTACACTCACCATACGATACACAGCAGCATTAAGCTGCTGTGTATCGTATGGTGCAGCTTAGCATATATATAGCAGCGCTAGGAAGCAGCTTAATGTTGCTGTGTATCGTATGGTGCTGTTATTTTACGCTGGTATTCTACCCCTGGCCTGGCCCTTCCTCGGTTGAGCCGACCCATTCGTGCTACAACCGTAATATAAGTTTCGGCTTGGGGGTCAGTAATCTTGAATTTCATATCAACTCAAGAAACTAAAATATACTCGTATTTATGTCTCCCTCGTCGCCTTACTGCGCCTTTTTATAATATAGGTAAGGGTTTGACAAACAAGCACACAGTCCACTTGATGATAATTTAGTGCTATCGGCCATAGACATCTATATCTATCCTCGATTAAGTATCAAAATTTGGATGCGTAATCACCCATGAAGACAAAGATAGAATGCCTCGTTTAAAATAAAAAGTGTTTACGGTTATATACACTCCCATAAGAAATAAAGCGCTGCTATATTTACTTGGTAGAGGCATGCTGCAGCTATATTGTGGTTGCAGCACGAATGGGCCGGCTCGACCGGGGTAGGACCACGCTCTCACAGAATGTGTTTCGTATGGTGTGTAGAGACCCGGAGACCCTTTTTTACTGGCAACGCATCTGCATTTTGATTTTTAATTGAAGATAAATGTGATGTTAAGTGGATGCTGTATCAGCCACAGCATCCACTTAACATCAGGTGGACTGTATGCTCGTTTGTCATTCTTACACTACAAAAAAAAAGATTTTACACGCGCCACAAAATTAAAATGAAATTAATCTCTCTCAAAATAACTTGTCCAGCGTTAGCTTCAATGGAGGTTGTTACTTCACTTTTTGCCTAGGTAAATAAATAATACTAGGTACGATTCTCAAAAGAGGTTCTTACGATATAGATGAAATTAATAAAGGGTTCCTTTAATGATTACTTTATCTATATTTTAGGAGTCTTACATAATTCAATAAACTGAAAAAGTGTAGGGATATATTTTTACCAATTACACTTAACTTTCATCTACTTTCTTTACCTTTTTCTTACAACAAGTTGGCAACACACGAGGACGAGTATAGTGTACACTGTATCCGATCCCATGTAGTCGAAGCAATTTGATTGAAAAAAGGTTAGAATGCAATGATAGAGACTTAAACCAAAATATATTTTAAATATTGTTATTACAGTGAACTTTCATTTATGTTTTTTTTAACCTATGCCCGTACTGAGAGTCACTGTTCACTGACCGTCGGCCAAATTTTCAAACGTAACATGTTCTAAATAATTTTTTTTCATTACAGGTTTTACAGGCGCAGATATTGCAAACGTATGCAATGAAGCCGCTCTCATTGCTGCCAGAGAATTAGCTAACGACATTACAATGAAAAACTTTGAGCAAGCAATTGAAAGGGTAGTTGCTGGTATGGAGAAGAAGTCGAATGTTTTACAGCCTGACGAGAGAAAGATCGTTGCTTACCACGAAGCTGGTCACGCTGTAGCAGGCTGGTTCTTGCAACATGCGGACCCATTGTTGAAGGTGTCAATCATACCCAGAGGAAAAGGCCTTGGATACGCACAGTATTTACCCAAAGAACAATATTTGTATAGTAAAGAACAACTATTCGATAGAATGTGTATGACACTCGGCGGCAGAGTCAGCGAAGAAATATTCTTCGGTAGGATAACCACTGGCGCTCAAGATGATCTAAAGAAGATAACGCAGAGTGCGTACGCCCAAATTGTTCACTACGGAATGAATGCAAAAGTCGGCAATGTCTCCTTTGAAATGCCTCAGCCCGGTGAAATGGTTATAGACAAACCTTACTCAGAGAAGACAGCAGAACTAATAGACAGTGAAGTAAGGGAGCTTATAAATTCGGCGCACAAACACACAACCGAACTGTTAACAAAACACAAGGACAATATTGCTAAAGTAGCCGAAAGGTTACTAAAACAAGAGATCCTAAGTAGAGATGACATGATAGAACTGTTAGGACCTCGACCGTTCCCAGAAAAGAGTACTTATGAGGAATTTGTTGAAGGTACTGGATCTTTAGACGAAGACACAACTCTTCCCGAAGGACTTAAAGATTGGAACAAAGAAAAACAAACGACTCCCGCATCTGACAGCACAGCATCCAACCCTAGTAAAAACTAAGCTTGTGTATTATGTAGACTGTTTTTAGTCAGTTTTATGTGAAATAAACGTAACGTTTAAGACATAATATACTTTTGTTTAAGTTTCTGTTTGATTACATACGAAATTATAAAATGCAATTTGTATTCACAGGCAATCACAGTGATAAAACACGGTTATCTATACATAGATGTGCATTTTTGAAACTGTATTTATTTATTATTTTTAATACAGATAATTTATGATGTAATAGGCTATTTTGTTAAATAAATAAATTCAGATTTTATAGTTTTTTTTAGTAACTTCAATATAACATACACGTGATTTCATTAGAAAAAAAAGAGGAGGTTCTGAATTCTACTGTAAGTTTTTTCGTATATAACATATTCCGTAAATACTTCGTCAATTGTGGACAGATTTTCATATTTTTTTTATTAAATGGGTTCTTCAAGGGTAGTCTCATATCCCATAGGTATAAATTTGGAGAAAGTTTTTAATGAAACTATTCAGATGACATTGAGATTGTCATAATGTGCTCCAGACCGAATTTTGTTCTCGACAGAGACTACGTAATATGTTTAGGTGTACTCAACATTGCCTCTCGCGATTTCTTGACTGAAAAACCCAATAACTGAAATAATACTAGTTTTTACGGAATTTATCGCGTATATTTAACTTTTTAAATACCCGACGTTTCGAGAGCCTTACAGCACCCATGGTCACGGGAAGGACTGAGATGTTCAACGTCCAGCTGTCATAGTTAACCGCGGTTACCATAGATTAAAATTTAACTTTTGTTCCGATCTACACAGTATGAACTTATGGTATCATGGAGTCTTGCAGTTGTATGCTTGGGTTGGGATTTAATTTTATTTATTATAGGATCCCAAGCAAATGGTAGCACCCAGCCATCTTCTCTATTGAAATTAGGATGTTTTTTGATTTCAATAGCCTCGCGAATCATCCTTGGAAGGAATCGGTGTTCTTTAGCGAGGATTTGTGGTCTATCAAATCTGATGTAGTGACGGGGGGCGATCCTGTACATGTTCACAGTTAAATATACGCGATAAATTCCGTAAAAACTAGTATTATTTCAATGTGTAGTCTTCGCGTAAATATAAGAAATCATTATGTAACCCAATAACTGATTTTCGGCCCGACCCGGGATTCGAACCCAGGACCTCATACCAGTTTCACCTGTATTGTGGAGGCAGTTAACACATTAATTTCGTAACAATTATTTGTAGGCCGTACAAAATACTTCGAACCCGCGGTCCACAGCGTTGCAGTCATTAAGTAATAAGTAAGCCACTGCGCCGCTGAGCCGTCGATCGGTATGAATAACCGACAAACTATGGGAAAGAAAGATTCTTGAATGGCTGCCTTGGACCAGTAAATATAGGGCGCACCCTCTCTAAATGGAGTGACGACCTGTTGAGGCATGCCGTAAGTCGATGGAGGTACGAGTACAGTTGACACAGGACCGTGTTTTGTGGCGTTCCTTGGGGTGGCCTATGTTCAGCTTTGGACGAGTTTGTTCTGGGCGGGAATCGAACCCACACCATCGTAACCAGACGCTTAGTCACTATTTAAATCAATGGTGTGATTAGGTTACGTATTTACCTAATAAATATCGAAGGCAAGTTATTCATATTAAGTATACTAAAAATTTTAACGAAGGCTCCGTACATATTTAACCCTCAAGGAGGATGATGATTTGAAAGTGTTCTCGAGACATTATGAAAGTACTGCGATTTACCCCGGTTACATTCAAAACGGAGACTCCGGAATTCTCATACACGCTGATGAACCACCTGAGGTTTTAGCTTTTTTTTTGTGGGGCTAAAACCCCACGGTGCTCACCATCAGTGTAATACGAGGAGACCCCTCTCACTTTGCCTTATCAAAGTAGGTACGTCCTAGGGGCAGTAGAGCTCCCAGCTCCATTTTAACCGGTAAACGTCGGCAGAACTATACCGCTGCTTCAGCGAAAGG
Organism: Parnassius apollo; assembly: GCA_907164705.1. Lineage (NCBI taxonomy): Eukaryota > Metazoa > Arthropoda > Insecta > Lepidoptera > Papilionidae > Parnassius > Parnassius apollo. The sequence goes on from CAJQZP010000295.1 coordinate 4,398,767, forward strand.
TAGCCATGATTTACACGAAAAAAATGTGTTTTCATATATCTAATATATATACTGAAAATGTTATTTTTTCACGTCGTGTGATTTTCAATTCGTTTTCTGACGCCGGAAATAATCAATCAAAGGATGCTTTATTGTCACGCGAGGGATGTAAAATATATCTTACACGAAGAACACTCGCCTTCTTTCACGAAGTAACCTTGATTGCAGAAAATAGGAAAAGAGTTAGCCCCTCCCGCTGCAGTCCAGCAATGCGAATATAATGCGTATCGTAGCGGGGGTGACAAAGCCACGGTTACTAAGACCAGGCCACGTCTGATGGAAACCTAATCAAGGGATATCAAAACCTATCTCCCATTCTTACAAAAGCTTTACTGTGACATTGTGGATACAAATATGTTTAAAATACAACTACATCTATCATTTTTGCCGGATTGCGGCGGCGTTTTGAAAAAATGGGTGATATAAATTCGAAAATATAAAGAATAAAAAATCGAAATGCCTGGAAGATACTCGTATCATCATCATCATCATCATCATTACAGCCCTACACAAGTCCACTGCTGAACATAGGCCTCCCCCAAGTAATGCCACAAAGCACGGTCCTGAGCCACCTGCATCCATCGACTTCCTGCATGTCTTACCAGGTCGTCACTCCATCTAGTGGGGGGTCGCCCTACACTACGCCTACCGGTACGAGGCTGCCACTCGAGAACTTTTCTTCCCCATCGGTTATCGGTTCTTCGAGCTATATAGCCGGCCCATTGCCTTCAGCTTACTAATCCGTTGGGCTATGACGGTCACTCTGGTTTTACTGCGAATATCCTCATTTCTGAGTCTATCACGCATAGAAACTCCGAGCATAGCCCTCTCCATAGCTCGCTGAGCGACCTTGAGCGTCCTCATACGGCCAGCAGTGAATGACCATGTCTCAGATCCGTAAGTCATCACTGGCAACACGCACTAGTTGTACACTTTAGTTTTCAGAGATTGAGGTATACCTGACGAGAAGATGTGTCGTAATTTCCCGAACGCTGCCCAGCCGAGTTGAATCCGTCGATTGACCTCTCGGTCGAAGTTGAACTTACCTAGTCGGACTATTTGTCCCAGGTAAACGTACTCGTCAACAACTTCGAGCATAGTGCTCCCAACAACTACCGGCATAGGTGTGACATGGACATAAACTTTTGTTTTGTCCATGTTCATCTTAAGACCTATCCGCTGGGAGACACCATTGAGGTCATTGAGCATAGTGCTAAGGTCCTCCAGCGATTCTGCCATAAAGACTATATCGTCGGCAAATCGAAGGTGAGTGAATGTACTCGCCATTGATGTTAATAACATATCCTTTTCAGTCTAGTAGCTTAAAAACCTCTCCCAAAGCGGTGGTGTAGAGTTTCGGGGATATAACATCACCCTGTCTTACACCTCTCTGCAGTTGGATAGGTTTCGAACTCTGGTTCTGTACTCGGATAGCCATCGTAGCCCTACTGTACAAACACTTCAGCACTTCGATATACCGACAGTCAACTTACGCCTAAATTTCGACGCAATCAAAGGCTCCATAGTCCACATATGCCAGGCAAAGTGGCAGATTGTACTCTTCGGTCTTCTGTACAATCTGCCGCAGGGTATATATACTCGTATAGTGGCCCCTAATTAATTGAGTTATACTAACAGGATCCTAAAACTACCATGACTGGCTAAAGGATATAGCATAGATAATAGACTATTTAGGGCAGGGTATAGTGGCAATGGTGCAAAAAGTCTGGTACAAAATAAAATTGGCCATAGGATGCGTGTGACCAACTAATACTTCATATTATAAATCCATTGATGTATCTAAGTGCGGGCCTCTTATTTATGCAGTATAATGGAGTAGGGAGAGTGCGGCATACTCACACTCACACGTGAGGGCACAGAATAAATATTAAATAATAGTGCTACGTAGTGCGGGCTTCACATTTCCTCTACATAAGGTATTGTATTTCTGAAGCATACAGTTTATAGTTTTAGGGTTCCACTTTTAAACAAAAATTTTTACATGGTTCCCTTCCTTTTAACCGATGTACCTGTTTGTCCTAATCCTAATACGTCAACGTCAACGTCTTTTTTATATAAATTAAGAGAGACAGAGACACAGTCCACCTGATGATAACTGGATGCTGTAGTCCATAGACATCTTTTATTGCAGATTACGAATAAAAATGCAGCTGCGTTGCAGAGGTAACAACCCCTGAGTACTAAGACGCTTCTTTAGCTCCTTGCTTGGAATGTTTCCAGTAAAAAGGGTCTCCGATCTCTACATTTACCATACGAACGCAACAGCATTAAGCTGCTGTTTTACGCTGGTATTCTGTGAGAGCGTAGTCCTACCACGGTCGAGCCGACCCATTCATGCTACAACCATAATATAGCTATCACGTTAAACGTAGTTTTTGATCACAAAATTCATATATAAACAAGTTATAGTAAATAAATACTTCTTAGATCAAAATTTTTACGATAATACAAAGTGACAAAATCAGGGGCGTAGCTACCGCCGTATCAGTACTATCATAAAAATGATGAGGAGACGTGGCCCCCGGGATACAGGGGCCCCAAACGTGTGTAAGCGAAAATTCGTAAAATGTTATCCACAATCTCACTCAAACTCTTAGACCGTACTTCCCGAGAAAAAAATCATATCATCAAATAGTGCCAAACGTGCCTAAAGAAGACCTTTCAAAAATTGACCAGTTTTCTGTATTTTTTCGATACATGTCGATAACAGAAAACTATGATAATGTACCTAAAGGTAAAGGAATAAAAATCTGCGAGTTCGGCAAACTAAAAAGGAGAAAAAAAAAAAACAAGCATGCCCCAAATACCGATTATGTTCATCGTGCGGCACACGCAATAAATTTAATTTTAAACGATACGATCATAGATGAATGATGTCGAACGCAGCGAGACCAATCATTCATCTATGGATACGATACTACGAAATGTGTTCCTGAAGTGTCAATTTTTTTTTTTTGATAATTTCGAAAAAATAGGGTTATACCGTTTATCCACCCTAGGGTCGATATCCGGAAACGCATGTTTATCTATCCACCCTAGACCACAAATATATATTAATAATAATAATCCCAGTCAGCCTCTCGGGTCATCTGAGGCAGCTGGGACTCCGTGACGGACTGCTCCGGGGCCAAATGCAGAGAGCGGTGACAGCGGTGCTCCTCGATACCGCCTGCATCGCCAGTCGGTTTCTTTCCCTTTCCCCTTAACCCTCGGCCATTTGGCTTTTGTACTAAGGGCTTCCATCCGGTTGGGCTTTGTTTTATTTATGTATTATTTATTTATTTATGCTAGTATATTAAATATATATTTATGTATGTTTATCATTTCCTTTTATATATTTATTCAGCCCAACCAGATGAGAATACTCTATTAATACCCCGAAATAATAATCTTTATTGATAAACATATTCCATGCACAAAATTTACAGTGGTCATTAGCCCCTAAACTGAATTTCAGATGATTCAGAATTGATGAAGATTCAGATGGGGTGGATAATCGGAATCCATATAATATATTATTTTTTCTTCCGATTTTCTCCCTCTGGTGTGTACAGTCGATAGAAATTTGATAAAAACTGGCCCTGGATACTTAATAGAGGTCAACGCTGAAATAAAAGGAGTACCTCACAGAATTACAAAATCATTGGTATCTTGACATAAAATAACTTCCCAATGAAGACAAACATTCATTAGTATCTAACGTTTTTTGGAATGCTTGCAAAAATGCCCAATTATTCGCTAAAACATCTGTTGCTTGTAGCGAAGAAATTTAGAATACGATTGCAAATGTACATTAAAAGTGACGAATTTATCCAGGATATCAATTGCCTGGACAAATTGCAGAAAATATAAATTTCGCAATAATATTATTTAAAACGAGATAGTTTAAGTTGATTGAATTTTATAATGATTTTTTATATTTACGTGAACACTACACATTGATTAAAACTACTTTTACGGATTTTATCGCATTTAAATTTAATTAATTTTTAATTCCCGACGTTTCGGGTGCTTTCCAGCACCCATGGACACGAGGGACTACTAGTAGTTTTAATCAATTGATTGAATTTTATTTTAATTTTGCAATACAAAATGCATGAACTTTAATAAGCTGTAACGGTGGAGGTTTTTTTTATTAAAAATTAATTGATAATTAAAGTGGCTCCATTAAACTGTAGGCACTTAGGGTAAAATTCGGAAGAACAAATAAAAGTAAGCTCCGATTATCAACCCCGACTGGGGTGGATAGATGAACACGCGTTTGCTAGTAGCCATTCTAGGGTGGAATTTTAGGGTTGATAAACGAAATAACCCAAAAATATACTTATTTTAAACAATAGTATAAAACGCTTCTCAATGCTGAGTAAAGATTCATCTATATAATATAAAATTAGTCTTAAAAAGGTGTCCTACTAGATGGTCTTCAAGAAACGACGCTTTAAACTACAGCTATAAGGAAAAATTAATTTGATGTATTATATTAATAATGAAAACTTTGTACCAACTAAATTTAATTTCCACTAAAAAGGCGAACGTGACGAATATAAAAATATAGTTACCATTTTAAAGAGCTACAATTTTATAGTGCTTGTTGCCTTTTTTATTCACTATTTGAAATCATTAATCCTGTTTCTAAAGCTCAGTATGAAAATCGAGTATGCTTTCCGATCGGCTCGATTCACTGGCACTACGAAGGGATGTTGCATCTTTTTGCATTTTCTTTCGCATATACCACGGGGAGTGCTCTGAGGAATTGTTCGGATTAATCCCAGCCGCCAAATTTCGTGAACGCACTACGTGACAAACGTCCCGATATCATCCACACCATCTGGATGCTTGGCGGTCCACCACTGTACGTTTCACAAGGAGTTTTCTTCCGAGTACGACCTCTCTGTAGAGTAGTTTACCACCGGCAATTAGATACGAGATACGACCTAGGCACCTTCAAGAAAAGTGCTTACTCCTTTCTAAAGGGCCGGCAACGCACCTGCAATTCCCCTGGTGTTGCGGTTGATCATAGTCACTTAACATCGGGTGAGCCGTGTGCTCGTTTGCCCCCTCTTCTATAAAAAAAATCACTTACAGACGTTTCACTCACTAACATTTTACTTAGTAATCTATTGAATAGACTGAGCTAAATAAGAAATCAAAATTCATTCCATGGTTTGCTGAGCGAGTCCAGAGGATAGCAAAAGAGTGGGTGTAAAAACTGCTTTCAATAACAAAAGAAAGAAGATAACGAAGCGTTTTTTATGAAGAATACCATAAGGTGAGAGAATTTCATACCCGGAATCTTACTTCAAAGTAATTGTGTACTACTACTGTTTAAATAGGTATATTAATGTCTCAAACTAAAAGATTTCAGAGCCTCTGAGACCTAAGTAAGTATTGTTTCGAAGTATTACAACTATTGATATAATTGATAGAATCAGGCGTTATTTGCGGAAATCCACATCATTGTAATTAGTTAGCAGAAGGTTGCAAAGTAATAAATTATTTATTATTACAACTACTTCGAATACATTAGATAGATATTCAGGTACCACAGGAGCTCACTGAAAGAAACCTAAGGAATCGTGTACTTATTTGCGACTCTTATTGACGACTGAAGAAAAGTAAATTGTTTGATAGCTTAGTTCCTAGGAGTATTAATAGTAACTATTAACTTACAATCAATAAAATATATATATTTTTTATATATATATATATATATATATATATATATAATCGGAACCTCGGAAACGGCTCCAACGATTTTCATAAAATTTAGTTTCGGGGGCAATAAATCGATCTAGCTAGGATTTATTTTTAGAAAATGTCTTTTTTGTCCGTGTTTTCAGGCTATGAAAAACTGCTACAATATAAGAAGGAAAATTTTGACACTGTGTTAATGATCGTAATAGCTCAAGTGGATATCGAGGGGTCGCGCAATCGTAAAGCCTTGGTCCTGTCTCCGGTCCGATTTTTTCCTTTTTTTTCAGGTTCTCTTCTTTTGTGAGAAAATCTAATATTTCGAGCCCTATTTTAGTATTTTTAAAAATACGAAGATTTTAATTAAACTAATTGCACTCACGATTTTTTATTCAAACAACCAGTTGAATTTTTTCTATTATGTCAATAAGATCAAAAAATATTATTCATCAATATGTAATTTGTACCTAAATGTAATTTCAAAAAAAACCGAGCAAAGCTCGGTCATCCGGGTACTAAATAAATAAAATGAACAACAATGCATGTATTGCGACTTAGAAATCTATTTATTTATTATTACCTCATACGCGATTAAAACAATAACGAATGGATTTATTTTAGCGACTTTCCAGTAATTTTCGCAAGATAATTATGACTTTTAGGTAAAAATGGTCACAATGGTGCTACATAGCGTTTAGGGAGGGGAGGGGGTGTAGAAAAACGTTACGGCGCGTTACATGGGGGGGGGGGGGGCGTCAAAATCTTCAAAAATTGCGTTACGTAATACTTGAACTCCCTCCTGTCTGCCCATACAATGCTCTATTCTCGCAATTAATCGTGGTCGCTCGCGTTTGCAACACAATGGTTGTTGAAACTGTGGCATGCGCGCTATATGCGTATTTAGTATAGCTAACTATATCAATGTCATAAAAAAGAAATATAGGTTGTCGTCCTCGCCAACGGAGATGGTGGATGACATCTATTCATCGTAATAGACCGACGTTTCCGCAACGACTAACGAGCGTTCGATTCGAACTGCATTCGGGCTCATATTGCCAGTCCTTTGATTCGCGCATAAAAAAACATTCATAGTTTGTTTGTGGCTTCGACGTGACCTAGTTCGATTTTATTCTATGGTTCAATGCTGCAGGATACACAGGGCGAAGGTATTTCAGGCATCTTTGTGACTTTATATTTTTAAAATCATAAAACTCTATTTTCGTTTTTTAGGAGTTCACCATTGTCTAGAAAATTTTAATTTGGAGGCTTATATTGATAAAACCCGAATTAAAACTTATTTTATCAAGAGATTTATTTATAATAGCGATTAATTTTATTAATTTTACGTCTTTTAAAAAATAACTTCAAACTCAGGTAAAATATAAGTAGCCTTAATAACCCCTGACATTGCTCTCTATCGTAGTTTCATCACAATCGGTTCAAAAACACGAACCAAAACACTTCAATTTTATATAAATTATGTAAGGTACCTGCGTGTAATAAGGCCTGACGGCTAATAAGGACTGTCGGCTAATAAAGCCTGTCGGCTAGTAAGGACTGTCGGCTAATAAGGACTGTCGGCTAATAAGGCCTGACGGCTAATAAGGCCTGTCGACTAATATGCCCTAAGCAACAAAAATCGTATTTATAATGACCGCTCTTCCTAAAGGAGATAACAACAGACTCCTTATCGATTTTCCTTCAGCTAGGCTTTATTACCCGCAGCTACTATAGATAAAATCATCTAGAGGAGATTTAAACGTTACCCCTTATTTTTATAACTAGCTGTGCCCACGGCTTCGTTTTCATAGTATTGTTACGCGCCTAAGTCGACGTCACTAGCGCCATCTAGTGTCAGAGACGAGAGCGAGGGGAGCTTTCCAAAAAATGTCATCACTAATCTTTCAACCGGCAGCGCCATCTAGTCTCGAACCGAAGAACTAAACTTCTAGAAGTTGAAACTCGAACTCTCGGTACCTTGCGCGTGTTTACTTGAATATTCTGGATATTTCGGTGCTAATTTATATTTATAGGCGCTGCAAGATGCGGTCGGTGAAGTATTGAATTTGGCGAGACAAGCGAAGCTTCGGAGCGGAATAAAGAGAATCAGTGTGATTAATTGTTAGTGTTTTAAGTTTTAATTTGTGTAAAGAAAATTAAAGTGTTAATTTAGGTAATTTTATCGGCAATTTTTATTGTCACGAACCTCAAGCTCGTAACAATTGGTGTCAGAAGCGGGATAAAATCATGCCAATTTTACCTAAGGAAGAAACGGAGGGTGTCCGTACCCGAAATCAACGCCAGCAGGAGACGGACCAAAGAAGATTTGGTGGTGCAATGCCGTAGACGTCGGAGGGCCAGCCGCCGGCTGCAGGCCCGTCAGTAGCTCCTACATCTGCAGCACCTGACTTAAGTGCTCTGATGGTGATGCTGCAGGAACAGGCTCGCCGACAGGAGGAACAGGTCCGTCAACATGACAACCGCCTGTCGGAAGCTGAAACCCGAATCGAAGAACATGAAACCCGAATCAACCATGTGAACAATCGGGTTGACAACGTGATGGCTGACGTGAAGAAAACGCTGAACGACCTCAAACTTGGGGATGGAACTACAGCTCCCGTAGTAGCTACAGCACCTTCACTACGTGGATTCAAAATGCCGCCGCTCGACGGGACTTCTTCCTGGTCGGCCTACAAAATCTTTTCGAGGCCGTCATGGAGGCAAACGGCTGAAATAAAAGCCAGGCCATGACTGCACTCACCTTAGGCCTGCGCGACCAAGCCTTAACCGTGTTGGAAGCTCTCGGTAAGAAAGTGACCTACGAGCAGCTCCTTGAGGCATTGGAGGCGAGATATGGTGACACTCACCTGGAACACGTCTTTCGCGTGCAGCTTAAAGATCGCGTGCAACGCAGCAACGAAAACCTGCAGCAGTGGGCCCTTGAGGTGGAGAAGATGGTTCGAAAAGCATACCAGTCTGTACCTGCGCTCATTGAAGGGAACCTGGTGCAGACATTCATCGACGGCATCCGCGACCTTGAAGTCAGAGCTGCTGTGAGGCTAGGGCACCACGAGACGCTTAAGGACGCCTTGGCCCATGCACTAGAGGTGGAAGCCGTGCGGCAGGACCTTCGCTCCCATCGCGTCAGGGAGATTGCAGTAGCTACGGTACGCGACCGCAATAAAGGATACAGCCCTAGGTGCTATGGCTGTGGGGAAAGGGGCCATCTTCGATCCAGCTGCCCTAAGCGAACCGTAGAAAGGGAAGGTGAACGATATCAGGAAGGTGGTGCGGCTACCAGCCCCGCCCAGCAGCAGCAGGGAAACGAGTAAAAGCCAGAACTGCGGGGCGGGTGCTGGCTGATGTTAAAAGAGCCCCAAGGATCTCGATCTCACAAACCCATGGTGGGAACAGCCTAATCATCAAGGGCGAGATCAACGGAATGACGTGTAAACTGACCATAGACACTGGAGCCTCTCGCACGGTTGTTAGTTCCCAACTTATAAGACAGTTCCTTGGGGACTCCGCACACAACCGAGAACGCATTAATTTAGTAACAGCCACCGGTCAGCGTATACCCGTCCGTGGAGAGAAGGAGATGGAGTTGAAGCTAGGCAACGTGATCTACCTGCATAATGTCATCGTGGCTGATATAATGGACGACTGCATCCTAGGCCTAGACTTTGTGAGGAATAATTGTTGTGAGATCGACGTTAAGCAAGCTGTTTTGAAATGTGGACAGGAGGAACTTTTTATAGAAGGTGCGTTACCAGGGTACGTGTACAGCATTAAGAAGATTGTTCTTCCGCCGAGATCGGAAACGATTGTTCCGGTTAGTCTTCCTCGAAATGCTGGGCAAGCTCACCGTTGTGTACTTGTGGAAAGGGTAAACAATGACCTTCCATGGTAAGTGGCTTGAACCTTGGTCAGAACCACTGACATCTCAAGAGCAGTTGTGATGAACTTTTGTGATCGGGAAAAGATTATAGAAAAAGGCACACTGGTTGGTACTTGTGACAAAGTGGATTGGTTACGCCGGTGCCAATATATATCGAGTGGGATTGGATTGGGACCCCCAGCAAGGATTCAGAAATGAGAGTGACCACACTTTTGGAAGACTGTCGCAGTGTTCTCTCCCCGAACGAATTGGTCAAGGCGAAGAAGTTGTTACTCAAGTACGCCGATGTATTCTCATCAAACGATGCTGACATAGGAAAGACTGGCTTAGTTCAACACAAAATAAACACAGGAGAGGAATTGCCTATCCGTTAACGGCCAAGAAGATTGCCGGTAGCACGTGAAAAGGAAGTGGAAACCATGATTGAGGGAATGGTGAAGGATGGTGGTATTGAAACTTCATCTAGTCCATGGTGTTCACCCGTGGTGCTGGTAAAGAAGAAGGATGGCAGCATGCGGTTCTGTGTTGATTACCGCCGTCTGAACGGCGTTACAAAGAAGGACAGCTATCCCTTGCCAAGAATTGATGACACGCTGGACATGCTTACAGGAGTAAAATGGTCTAGCACGCTGGATCTAAAAAGTGGCTACTGGCAAGTTGAAATTGACCCTAAGGATAAGGAGAAAACTGCGTTCTCGACGGGAAAGGGTCTGTGGCAATTCAAAGTAATGCCGTTTGGGTTGTGCAATGCTCCAGCAATGTTTGAAAGGCTGATGGAGCTTGTACTTACTGGGCTAATTGGCAATGCCTGTCTGGTCTACTTGGATGACATCATCATCGTGGGCCGTAAGTTTGAGGAGAAACACCTTCAGAACCTGGAACGCGTGCTCATGAAGATTCAGAGAGCCAACCTCAAGTTGAGTCCGAAGAAATGTTTACTATTCAAACAGCAAGTCAACTTTTTGGGGTATGTAGTGTCGGAAGAAGGTATCCGTACGGATCCGGAGAAAATCGCCGCTGTCAAGGATTGGCCGGTTCCAAAAGACAAGACGCAGGTTAGAGCATTTTTGGGTTTGTGCTCCTATTATCGGAGATTTGTGAAGAACTTTGCAGATATAGCCAAACCCTGCACAAGCTAACCGAGGAGAAGCGACATTTCTGCTGGGATGAAAGTTGCAATATCGCATTCCAGGAGCTCAAGGACCGTCTGTGCAAAACACCTATTTTGGGATACCCTGATGCAAGCAAAGAATTTATAGTTGACACAGACGCAAGTGATATAGGACTTGGCGGTGTGTTGTCTCAACGGAATGGCGACCAAGCGGTCGTGATAGCGTACTTCAGCAAGTCACTGTCAAAACCGAAAAGGAACTATTGTGTCACAAGACGCGAATTGCTAGCTGTGGTAAAGTCGTTGCAGCATTTTTGCAAATATCTTCTGGGGCGGAAATTTCACTTATGAACTGACCATGCTACACTAAAATGGCTATTTCAGTTTAAAAATCCAGAAAGACAAGTTGCGAGGTGGATTGAACTGCAGGAATATGACTTTGAGATCGAACATCGCAGCGGGAAATCTCATGGCAACGCAGATGCATTGTCAAGAAGACCTTGTCCTGAAGATTGAAAACATTGTACTAGGCAAGAGAGTAAGGAAGTGGTATCCGTGAGGATGCTCAGGGCAGACCACCTCAGCAACGAGTGGAAGGACAGCTTACAACGTGCACAGCAGGAAGATCCGGACATCAAGCCGATTCTGGAATGGATGAAGGCCAGTGCTCCCAAGCCCAAGTGGAGCGACGTCTCAGCGATGAGTTCGACCACTAAAAGCTATTGGGCCCAGTGGGACAGCTTGTTGCTTCAGGATGGAGTTCTCTGCCGTAAATGGGAAAGTGTTCGGGGAGACAGCTGTCATTTGGAAATGGTTGTCCCTAAAGCTAAAGTACCGGATGTTCTACAGCTGTACCATAATGATTATTCAGGAGGCCATCTGGGAGTTAAACGAACTTTACTGAAAATCCGAGAACAGTTTTACTGGGTCCACTGTCGAAACGATATCGAGGACTGGTTGTTGCGGCTGTAAAGGGACCTCAGACTCGTAGTAGAGGTGCATTGAAGTTGTACAATGTTGGTGCACCATGGGAGAGAATAGCCATTGACGTGGCGGGGCCGTTTCCGGAGAGTGAAAGTGGTAACAAGTATTTCATGGTTGTGATGGATTACTTCACTAAGTGGCCAGAAGTCTTCGCCATTCCAAATCAAGAAACTTCAACAGTTGCAGATAAACTAGTTCATGAATTCTTCTGTAGTTTTGGAGTACCTTTAGAGATTCACAGCGGTCAAGGAAGGAATTTTGAGTCTCAAATATTCCAGGAAACTTGCCGAGTTATGGGTACTCATAAAACAAGAACGACTTCTTATCACCCGCAATCTGATGGTATGGTAGAACGATTTAATCATACATTGGAGAGGTACCTAGCAAAAGTTGTAGACAATCGGCAACGAGATTGGGACAAGCACATACAACCGTTTTTGTTGTCATATCGAAGCGCTGTTAACGAAAGTACATCAGTGACACCAGCTTTCGCAAACTTTGGGAGAGAATTACGGCTGCCTGCAGACCTGATCACCGGGATACCACCTGATACCCCACGCAGTATAACCTATTATGCAAATGACTTCCGGAACAAAATGAATGACATTTATGAGCACGTCAGACAATCGGGCCAGCAAATGTCTGAGAAAATGTAAACCGGTTACGACCGCAAAATAAATAAAGGGTTCGACGAAGGTTCACTAGTGTGGTTGCAGAATCCAGTCCGCAGCAAAAGGGAAATCTCCTAAGCTTCAAGCTAAATGGGACGGCCCGTACCGGATTGTGACCAGGATCAACGATGTAACCTACCGGATACAGAAAGGCGCAAGAGGGACTCCTAAGATCGTCCATGTGGATCGCCTGGCGCGTTATTATGGGGCCGATAATGCTCGGGACGAGCATGTCTTAGGAGGGGCAGTGTTACGCGCCTAAGTCGACGTCACTAGTGCCATCTAGTGTCAGAGACGAGAGCGAGGGGAGCTTTCCAGAAAATGTCATCACTAATCTTTCAACCGGCAGCGCCATCTAGTCTCGAACCGAAGAACTAAACTTCTAGAAGTTGAAACTCGAACTCTCGGTACCTTGCGCGTGTTTACTTGAATATTCTGGATATTTCGGTGCTAATTTATATTTATAGGCGCTGCAAGATGCAGTCGGTGAAGTATTGAATTTGGCGAGACAAGCGAAGCTTCGGAGCGGAATAAAGTTAATCAGTGTGATTAATTGTTAGTGTTTTAAGTTTTAATTTGTGTAAAGAAAATTAAAGTGTTAATTTAGGTAATTTTATCGGCAATTTTTATTGTCACGAACCTCAAGCTCGTAACAGTATCTTTCTTAGAAATATATTTGTTTTGAATATTTGTATTTTTTAATGCCACTATGGATAATTAAAATGACGAGGGTGGCATATTTGTCAATATAACTTTTTTAAATAAAACTTAGGAAGGTAAGGTAAGAATTACTGTAATGGACGCCACACATGATCAGTTGAACTGATCATTCCAAGTGATCAGTTCAAATTAAAATTGTTGATATTTTTTAAAATATAGACTTTTCGATATATCGATAATTATAAATATATCAATATCGGAGTTTTATATATAGGTTTATTTATCGATATATCGAAAATCCAATATTTTAAAAAATATCAAGTTTTAGTTTGAACCGATTAGTTGGAATGATCAGTTGAACTGACTGTGCGTGGCGACCATAAGACTTGGCTACCCCCGCAAACCGGCTACGGAAGCAGCATCAAAGGTGCGTAACATTTGGTACTGAAATCATCAATCCTTCTGCCAAGCGAGGTAGAACAGAATAATCCCATATCCAATGAACATTTATGGGCATAAGAAGAAAATATCTACATTAAAACTCAGTCGTGGTAGCTCAAAGTGTAAGCGCTCACTGTAAATATCCAGTACGATCCCAGCCAACATCGATGAAATTGTTAATGGCAATTTTAAGTGCTGATTGACCACGTGCTCGACGATGAAGGAAATACAATTAGGAAACCGAACTGTGTTTTCTCTCTATGAAACAAAAAAAAATATTTCATAGGCATTTAGCTACACGCACATTGGAACAACGCGGCGGATATTTCCTTGTCTGAAATGAGAACCTTCTAACACTAACCTAGGCTCAGAAAAATTAAAAACCACAACATAAAGAAATCTACTCTCACCAAGACATCAAATCAAGTACTAGTTGGAAGGTACTGTTCTGTTTATAAAACTTAACATTGAATTCGTTTAAATACATCAGGAAGGTACTTATTTAAATACGGGGATATACTTAGTCAGGTCATAAGTTCTGTCAAAAACTTTTTATTAAATTAATGGTACACTTTTTGATGATTATATAGAAATTATATATGAAATAAAAGGTAATGTAATTTATAATACAATTTTATTTAAATTATTCAAAATGCCCTACCCTATTTTAAATACATGACCTTAATCGACACGGCCAATCATCAATCGCATCATGCACCACACTCATATCTATTTCTGCCGCTGCTTTAGCCAAAGATGTTCGGAGAGGTTCCAAATTCTGATAAGGTTAGGCGCAGACTTTCTCTCCAAATGTTGCCATATCTTATAATCAGGGGGCTTAATTCTAGACTAGAAGAGGGCCAGTCTTCATATCCGATGAAGTCAAGTCCATTGGGCGGTCAACCAGTCTTGCGTGCTTCGTGCTCTATCAGCTGGTGCAGAGTCCTGTTGGAGTATACAATGTCTGTTTTTGAACATTGTTTGAGAGAGGTTCCGCTGTTTGTTAGGACGGTATTTTGGTACACCTCGGCGCTGGTTTTTACACCTTTTTCACAGAGAAACACCTCAGTTAAGTTTGAATATGAGACTCCAAGCTAAACCATGAGTGACGAAAGATGTGCTTGTTAAACCCTCAGAGTACGCGTGCTGGCTTCTTCACGCCTGTGGGCATACAACTTATCATTTTGTTTATTATAACTTTCTTCGATTTATTTTTTCCCGCGTAACAAAGCGCGGGATCTATTCAGCCTAATATTTTTCAAACGCTCTTCAAAAAATGTCCATTATTCTTACGATAAGCTCGTAGTCCTAGTCTCTATCACTCTTTTCGTGGTTCTGCTTAGGCCCATCTGAAGAGCTAAGATTTTTTGTTTACGAATAGGACTTCGTTACTTAGATTCGAGCCTTCACTGCTTTGATGATCGCGGGTGTTCTAACTGTACGGGGTCGGCCGGTCCCCTTACGATCTTCGAAGCTTGAATCTTCAGTGAATCGTTTGTAGTTAATTTTTTTTGTAGAATATTGAAAATCTCTTTTGTCGCGGAACCACAGCGGTACAACGCGATAACAGCTACTCTATCTTCTTTCATCGACCATTGCTTATTCCAAAATGAATGAAAATTAATGCATTTTTTATTTTCGGCAAGCGCAAACGTTATATTTTTAAAGTTGATGTAGTTTATCTAGCCAGTATTCAAAAATGTTTAATAATAAAGTTTTGACAAAATTTAGGACCCAACTAAGTATAATCTCGATTTGTTATATGTATTAAATGCAAATATTTTGTTTACAAATAGTAGTTAGGTACCTATGTATATTTTCGGACTTAAATGTAAATTCTTAACACTGTTAGAAAAACTCGAAAGCTTGTTTAAATTTTAATAATAAAATGTTGCGCTCATTGTTTGCTTCATTTTGAAAAAAAAAATAGATGGCTAATAAAAAGGAAACTCCATATATTTTGCAAACGGCGATGCTAGATGGCGCTAGCTCGCAGAGTATCGACTTTTTACTTAGGTACTCATTTTTCGGTTTGATGATGTATGTTAGCCAAGAGGCTTTTAATACTATTGATTGAAATTCTTAGAATTGATAAAAATTTTCAAATATATTTTATATTAGAGTATGAATAATGACCACCTATTGATTTTTTCAGTCTTTTTTTTTAAGGATTTTTTGAACACAATGAGGTATTTAAATAATGGACTACAATTTTCAAGTACCAATAAATTTAATTGGCCACTGGCTGAAATTAAAATTTACATTTACCTCCCATCTCCACGTAAATTGAATGTGTTAGAGCGAGCACCCTCATGTTAAATTTTGCATTTATAAGATATAAATATTTCATAAAATGACAAATGACATGCGACTGTGCTGCCCTGTACAGACACGAAGGAACAACTTCAACAAAAAAAAAACAGGGTTATATTAAAATTATAATATGAAAATATTCAAATATTGGCTGAACATATATTCAACCTTCTTTCTGTTTATTTAAATATTCACTACATTACTTTATACATCACCAATTTCTTAAGTAAATTCAGTTTTTGTACAATATAAAAAGAATCTTATATTACTTCTATGTTTACACGCAAGAAGTGTAACGCCCGCATTCGAATTAAACTTGATCTAACCGAGCGAACGGCAAATAAAGTGAAAAATTTAACAAAAATTATTAAAATTATGGTAATTATTACAAGTAACTAACACTATCCTTTTATGTTCAACATTTTATGTCAATATTTAATTATTATCTATACTTATAACTACCCTATCATATAACATTATAAATGATGAAAATGTATCTTCATGATATCATTCAACAATAATCCATTAACAATTCGCAAACCATTTACGCGCATCTATCAAACGGTAAATTATAACTAATCTCAGTAACAATAAAGGTCCATATCAATGACAGTCTCTGACTTTTTCCCCTTTCGGTTTCCTGCCTCGTTTCTTGCCTGAAGTTACGCCGGCTAGGACCATTGCGGCTCGCTTAGCAAGACACGATTTGCAAAACCAGTCTTCCGTCGCCCCAGGTTCTTCGGTTATTCCCACACACTCCCAATGGTACCAACCATCGCAACCATCACAACCAATCATAGGCGACCCATTGTCTTGCCTTCCGCAAGCTGGACATACCCAAATTTTGTTCCCATGCTCGTCCACATAATAGGGTGTTGGCAAAGGCCCGCTTGGTTTCGGTGTCGTGGCTTGAGGGACCGGATCCTCTGATATTGACGCTGTATCGTCTTCAAAGCCCTCCATATGTCCTTTCTTCAGCATAGGTTTAAACAGTATTCTTTTATATTTCGAATGACTTGAAGGTGGCCTATTCTTCCTAGACGGAGAATTCACTGATGGTGGAGACGACGGCTGTGACTCCATTTCGCCGACGTGATTATGCTTAGAATGCTTTTGTTTCGGCGGCCTCGTGACTAGCGCTGATATTTGCGCTAATTCCGGTGAGCGACTATGTTCCCGAGATACTGGTTCCTCTTTAGGCATCGGACTTTCTTCCTCCTCCTTTTTAACCACTGGCTTAATATTTAACTTGAAGATATCGGGCGAGCTTGGTGGCATTGGAGAATTTGAATTAGAAGAACCTAACTTTAATGTAAGCTTAGGCACTAAGCCATCTGTTGCCTTTTCCTTCTTTTTATCTTTCTTTTCCTTCTTTATTCTATCCTTCTCCTCTTGTCTTTCTTCCTTTTCTTTTTTCTTGTCAGTTTTTTCCTTGTTTTTATCTTTCTTATCTTTTTTCTTCTTTATTTTGATACTATCTTTATCCTTCTTTTCTTTTTTATGTGATTTATCTTTCTTCTTATCAGCACTTTCTACATCTTTTTCGTGTATAACTTCGGGAGTTGGTGCTTTGACTGGTTCAGGTTGCGGTTCAGGGTCTACTTTTTCAATGACTTTTACTTCAGGTTCAGGAGTGGGCAAACGAACCGGTGGTGGTGGCTCCCTAGGAGGTTCTTGTCTTACAGGTTCAATTTTCGGTGGATTCAGTTCTATCGTTATATCTGGCTGTACAGGTGGCATTTTATAAAGTGATTTGTGATCTTTATGTGACTTTGACTTCGGTTTCTGTAAAATATTTGGAATGGTCGGAGATTTGTGCTTGTTATCATGTCGATCTTTATCTCTGTGTAAATTGGGAGATTTATGCATCCCTCTATCATCATCATTATTATCCACAGGAATTACTTCAAGGCTCGGACGTCGCAGCATCGGGGGTATTTTCATGGACTGTGAACGTGATGTGTGTGGGAAATTGCCCATTGGCATTAGATGATTAGGAATACCAGGACCAAGCCCAGGTAGAAAACTAGGACCTGGAATTAGTCCAGGGCCACTTGCTCCTAAAGCAAAGGGGTTTGACATTAAATTTGGAGAAGGTAAACCTCTTAATGCTGGATTGTTAGCTAGCCCTGCAAGAAAGTCACTTCCAGGAATCAACCCAGGGTTAGGTATTAAGCCAGGTCCAGGCATTAAACCTCTTCCTGGAGGCATTGCTGGGAAAAATGGAAAACCTGGTGGCATCTGTGGTAATTTTGATTCATTCTTTGGCCTACTTGATTTTGGTTTAACATTACCAAGTTTCATTTTCTTCTTTTCTGCTTGTGCCATTTCAAATGCTAACTGTTGCTGCTGCTTTTTGAGTAATTTCGCCTCTAATTTAGCCGCTTTATCTTTTTTGTCCTTGTGTTTCTTTTCCTTTTTGATTTTTGGACCGACGCTAGCTACGTCTTTGGAATATGGCTGTTGCAATGATTTATTGATTGATATACTAGGTCTAGGTTCAGGAGGCAAATGTTTAGTCTGTGGCATTGTATGAATGTCCATAGAATCATCATCAATACTGATCACTTCATTCGCCCTGATATCTATTTCTTTTGACAAATCTAACGCACTATTATTATTATTCACAATAGGTTCATTATTACTCACATGAACATTTTCACTTGCAACATTATGTGCAGAATTCTGCAACCTTGAGATCATAATGTCCGACTGCAACTTTTCTTGTACAACCTCTAGAGGATTCCTATCTTCTTTATTTTTGTTCGATATTCTCTTAAATATATTAACTTTTGATCTGTCTGGTTGAGATGCCAGCTTCTCCTCCTCATCAAGTACCTCCTTCTTAATTTCTGTCTCCGGTATAAGAGAACTTGTGGAAGATAGGTTTTTATTTACAGGTAAAGAGTTAGAAACAAGTGGAGATTTTGAAATAGGGATTTTTCGTGGTACAGGAATAGTATCTTCAATAGTTGGTTGTACAACAGGTGGAGGAGTATCTGGTGGTTCCTGTTTAATGACTGGTCTGATAGCTTCAGGTACAGGAAGAACTGGAGCTGGACTTGGAACCAAAGTCGTATTTTGAGCTGGAGGAATCGTAGGCTTTGACGGATGTGGTAAAGCTTTTGGCGCTGGCATTGTGACATGGTTATGATGTGTAGGATGAACATCTTTACTTTTCATTGGGTATCCAGGTGGATACCTGTCCAATTTATTGCTATCCTTAGATTTACTACTTTCTCCTTTATGACTCTTATCTTTTCTTTTACTTTTCATGATCTTGCCATTTAACAATTTATTCTTCTTAGATTTTTTATCACTTTTTTCTAAAATTGGTGCTTTTATGGAGTTTGAATGGTGAGAATTGACTTTATGCTTGTCATGATGCTTTTCAGATATTATTGTAGGAGGTCTGGCCTCAGGTAATTTACCTTCACGGGCAGGTGATAAGAAACCAGACATAGTCATTATTACACTACTGATTTCACGAGTTCTTTCCTCTTCTTCCAGCCTTAATCTTGGCCTCTTGCTGTTTGGTAATGAGACAGGGTCGATTGGCCTTTTGAATATGTCTTTAGGTTTTTCTGGACTATCCGTTACAGATATTTCAGGACTTGTACATGTAGCATTACTGTCAATATTATCAATACCATTTTGTTTAATTTCAACAGTACCTGCAACAACTGGTGTGTCTCTCTCTTTTTCAGGGTACATAGGTGGAAGGTGTTCATGCACATGCATTGGTCGTGTAACCACTTCATGGCTGCCAGGTTTGAGGAAATTCAAATTTGATTCTTTAGGTTTAGGAAATTTTTCTACATTGACAGGTGGTGGAACAGGTGGAACACATCTTGTATACTCTGCTAACTCTGGCAAATGAACATGAAGATCACGGAAAACTAATCCTAAGTCATGTAAATTTGGTTCAGTCCTATTAAATTGTTCGGCGTATCTGTTAGCTTGTGTTCCAAGTGTACAAATGTACTTTTCCAATACATGGACCAGTATATCAAGAGGTGTCGAGTTTATACCGTTCCATCCTATAGTTTGACATATTTGCGCAACATTCCTTCGTAGTATCTCACGGGCGTACGCCTCTGACATAATGACACCAACAAAGTTATCTGGAACAAACGTATATATCGAAATTATCACAACACAACAACAACAAAATATGTTATACCGAATTAGCCGTCTAATTTTAGTACATTTTTAAGAGAATTTGATTGTTGTGCATACGATTAGACGTCTAAAACAGCAAATCTCATGATTTTTGTACCTGCAAGTGTCTAGTAGTACAGAGACGATGTTCCGAACAGGTGAAAATTTCACGTTTGGAACACACATGTATGCTTTCCTATAATGTTTGAATTTCACGGATAAATTATTATAATACATAGACTAGTTACAATGCAAAAAAATGATGTGTTTACGTAAAAACTTCTCAGCATTCTACAAACACAGTGCCCCGTGCGCCATGATTGCATTTTGGGTTGTCAATGTTCAGTGTTGCATGCTTATAATTTAAAAAAAAAGGCGGTCTACTATGAATGCGTTCATAAAATTGATTTTGTTCTTCAAGTTAAAGTAAAAATTTTAGATTTGAAAACTACAATGTCATGCCGGCACCGTCCGATAGTCCATTTATTTCAAATTACTTGTATGAAACTTCATTGATATGGTGTCGATTTAGCACCGTATCCACGGATAGCCTAGCCTAGTTGATTAAATGGAACCAATCAACGCGCTCACACATTAATAAGATGAATTACTAGAGTACGAATTACTGCTTGCATAAATGTGATAATATCTGTTTTGTTAGTAATCATAAATATTATGTTGCTTGGAAGGTTCTTTTTAGGGATTGGACTTGGGTGTTAGTTTGTGGATGCTCCGATGTGAGAAGTCAATGACATCTGAACGGTCAACACTATAATAGTATAAATTATTACTTTGTAGTCAACAGGTTAAACGTAGACAGAGAAACCTATAGACAAATTGACGCCTTCTTTCGCATTCGCACACGAAAAAGATATATTTATGCATACGTCTTGCATAGAAATGAGATAGAGCGGTGTGATTGTTTGTCCCTTTCACCATGCCGGTTTTTTCAGCAAACGCTACAGTTTGCTAAACAACTTTGAAAGCGTAGCGATTTAAGGAGTTTACAAGTTGGTTTAAGTGAGAAAAAAGTGTTTTGTGAGCCTAGGATTGGTGAATCTTGTTCAGTTCAGTTCTTAGAACAATTAAATTTTTTATCTAAATGTGTTTAAAAGTCATAAAGATTATTGTATAACCTAAAAATTCGTTATCGTCCTTTCTCACTCGAGGCCACGCCGATCATTAGTATATAGGTTTCTCTGTCTACGAGGTTAAAATTACCACAGAGTATAATATGATTAGAACATTTAGGCCCTTCATTCACGACGCGTCTTAAAAGTAATCAGTTACAAACTCAAATATCTAATGAGTACCTAGAATGTCACAGCACTAGTATTTAAATGGCGGTTTGTACACGAAGCAACCAATCACAAACTAGTCTGTAACGCTACGTAAAATTTTCTATATATATATATATATATATATATTCTTATTGTGTTTATTATATTTCTATATACATATTTGTGTATTAATGTATTAATATATTTATGTAAAGTAAAGTTACAGCCTATATACGTCCCACTGCTAGGCGTAGGCCTCCCCTCATTTCTGAGAGGGTTTTAGGATAAGGAAGTGTCCGCCGCGCTGCCCCAATGCATGTTGGCGAACTTCAAATGTCTTCGAAATATTATTTTTTTTTTATTCCTCAGACATGCAGGTTTCCTCACGATGTTTTCCTTCACCGCCGAGCACGTGGTAAATACTTATGTACTTATGTATTATACATTTTTATAATCTCAGTTTTTACTTACTTTTTTACTTCATTTTATTAGTATGAGATGGTCGAGCAAGTAGATGAATTTATATATTTGTGATGTGTATTCAGCAGGGATGGGATATATGATAAGGATATTGAACTACGAGTAAATGCATGAAATCAAGTAAATGGCGCTCTTCACTCTATTGTGAAAAGTCAGAATGTGTCAAAAAAGGCACGTATAGCAACTCACAGTACTGTATTAGGCCCTACTTTAACGTATGGTAGTGAAAGTTGGGTGTGCAGCACGAAAGTGGAATAAATGCAGTATAAATGCGGTCGCTAAGGAGTAACTTAGGGCTGAATCTGAGTGAAAGGGTGAGAAACTGTGTGATAAAAGAAGAATGTGGTTTTCAAGATGATGCGGTAACGAGGATTAAGAAAAGAATGCTTCGGTGGTTTGGTCATGTAGAAAGAATGAATGAGGAAAGACTGACAAAGCAAATATATTGTTACGCGCCAAAGTCGACGGCACTAGCGCCATCTAGTGTCGAACCAAAGAACTAAACTTCTTGAAGTCGAAACACGAACTCTCGGTACCTTGCGCGTGTTTACTTGAATATTCTGGATATTTCGCTGCTAATTTATATAAATAGGTGCTGCAAGATGCGATCGAGGAAGTGTTGATTTGGCGAGACAAGCGAAGCTTCGGAGCGGAATAAAGTGAATCAGTGTGATTAATTATTAGTGTTTTTAACTTTAATTAGTGTAAAGTGAATTAAAGTGTTAATTTAGGTAATTCTATCGGCAATTTTTATTGTCACGAACCTCAAGCTCGTAACAATATGTTGCAGAAGTGAATGGCAGAGTCGGAAAGGGACATCCTATGCGTAATTTTGTCGACCAAATTGGCGATATATTAAAAATGGGCCAAATTAAGAGAACCCTTAACCGACGAGCATGTATGCGTAGGTATATGGATGTGGAAGAGGCGAGAGGTATGTCAGGATCGTGCTAAATGGAAGTCTGTAGTCTCTGCCTACCCCTCTGGGTGACAGGCGTGAATGTTTTTGTATGTTATGTTATGTTTTATTAGTATATATTTTTTGTGGTGAACCATTTATATCTTATGTATTTTATTTTCATGTATTACAAAATTTTTGTTATTATAGTTTAGTATTCTCATATTAACTTTTTACTACACATACTTCATTCTATCCCTGCATCAACCCAAGATGGACTGGTAGAGAACGCCTTAGGCATTAAGTCCGCCTATATACCACGTGTGTATATGAAGTTGTAAATAAAATAAATAAAGTAAAATAACACGTCGGTAACTAATCACTCGCGACCCGACGTGCTGTTCCGTGTAGTTTCGTTCAGGTTTTGGAAACTGTGCTGCGGTAAAATCAACGATCAATATAATATATTTGTATAATTAAAATTGAACTGAATATTTGCGTAGAGATGTTACAGAAAAATCTTGGAGCGCAGTGGGGAAAATATTAAATCTCACTGGTAACTTGAAAATGTTTATTTTTTAATATTGTCATAGACAAAATTAAATATGGGTATACCAGGGTATAAAAGGGTAGCGTTCCTTGTGGTGTTATGAAGTAATTAGCTTAATAATTTCTTAAGTTATAGGCTGTAGATTGTATGGATACATGAAGATTTTGTAGCATTGAGGCTGGAATCGAGTCAGAATTTATTACAAACTGCCTTGGCTGATATGAAATACCTTCTTTACACCGAACGTAACTGCGCAATATACAGGCTGATTTTACTATGTCAGCTGCCGTTTTTGGGTCTCGACTGGTCTCGGATAGGACTGCTTAAAACAAATGCAAATTTTTCGATCATACCAAATGTACATTCGACCGTTTTCTGCCACAACTCAGTCGATAATTAAACACCCGTCACCCACAAAATAGTGGGGAAACTCATCACCATTCTTATCATTTGGTAAACGTGGCGATGTTAGTATATCAAAGCGGGTATTTTCTATTAATCTTTTGATACCAGAAGCACGAAAAACACTACCGTCGCTATTTTGTCCGGTGTAACTAGCATCATTTAAAGCAGAGTTCCCCAAACTTTTTGTGTCGTAGACCCCTTGCCATGTTTTTCCGTGTTGGGTAGACCCCCTACTTACCTGATATTGATTTCCTGGAAATTTCTAACTGTAGTGAAGTTTAGTGTTAAAAACTTAAAGTAAAACACATGTTAATTTATACATTTATTAATTGAATTTAAATTAAAACTACTCAAAATAAAGTTTTGTATCTGTTATGTAAAATATACGTAGTATTAAATAAACATAAAATAAACTATAAATAAAGTAACATAAGTAATAAGTCAATATTTTTAGTGAGAAGGATGATCCTGAAACTTTAATAATAAATTATCAACATTTGGCGTCAATTTTGTAAGGGTTAATCTTAAATCTCCTCGGCTAATGTCCAGTCTGTTCCTTTTTTTCGTTAGGAGATTGGTAACAGCGCTGAACCCCCTTTCCACTAGGTATGACGATGGAAAGGAAATTAAAAATATCCTCGCTATATTCCATAATACGGGATAAGTAACGGGTATGTTGTTTTGCAACCAGAATTGCTGATATCCGTTTTTAAACTGAACCTTAAGTTGTTCGTTTTTACTTAGTTCAGTCAGTTCCTTCCTCTTGTATTATGACATTCGTTTCTTCTATGTCACCATATGGATTAATTGGTGGTATTACCATAGTTAAAATATCCTCAAACCTAGATTCAAAATCTGAATAGAGGGCATTTAAATGTTGAACGTAAGTTGAAACGTCGTCTTCCTGGCAGCTTGTCTGTGACAAATTGGAGAACTTAGAAAATTCGCCCCGTCCAATATTTTGCTTCATTAGTTTAACTCTGGCAAGAAACGCTGATAAGATGGACTTTGTTTTAATCAAATTTAAACTGTCGCCTTGTAATTGACCAAAAAAAAAAAAAAAAAAAAAAACAAATTAACCATATTAAATTTTGTAAACAAATCTGTTAAATAGGCGATGTCTGTTTTCCTCTTCATTAAATTTTCTTTTAAAATTTTATCTTTAGTGTCCAGAAATTCTAAAATAGTCTCAAAAAGTGCAAAAAATCTTGTCAAACATATACTTTGCTTGTCAAACGACAGCCAGCGTACTACAGTGTGAAGGAGTAATTGATGAAAGTGTTCGTCATTTTCTTCACACAACTGCGCAAATAACCGCGTATTCAACGCGTTGCTTCGGATTCGGTTTACTACATCAATGACTAAATGAAGTGATTCATGCAATCTAACACTCAAAATTTTAGCAACTAAATGTTGTTTGCCTTTTGTTTAAATAGCTTATAAATCCACATAACTCCAACCATGCAGTGCTCCATCTGTACTACTGATAATTTGATAAAGGAATTGCTTTTTCAATGAAGTAATCCTTCAAAACATGAAATATTGATTCACCGTCGGTTATCAAAGTTCTTGTGAAGAGCAGTTCTTCGTAGATTTCTTGATTCATAATAAAACGATCATATGCCGATAATAATGCTACATTATCAGGTAAAGTTGACTCGTCCAGTTGTATAGAGAAATGGGTCGTTTGCAAATAATTACATAAGAAGCTTTCAATAGCAGAACTCATTTCATCAATACGTCTTTCAACAGTATTGTTGCTTAAGACAATTCTTTTAATGATATCAGATGCAGGTTTGTGTAAAACAGTTTTTTAAACCTCTTCAACGGCTGGCAAAATTAACTTCTCTCTGATAGTGTGCGGTTTTCCGGATTTTGCTCTAAGTAACGAGATATTGTAAGACGCCCACAAACCATCATCATTTCTTTGTGACGTCGAAACGAACATTCTGTCCAGTGAAGGTCTCTTCTGAAGTTTATCTTTGAATGTTTGAAAGTATTTCAAATCTTTCTCTGTTTTATGAGAGTGGCATCTTCTCAGATGATCTTGCAGTTTAGATGGTTTCATAGCGTCATTGCCCAAAACTTTGTTGCATAAAAGACACATAGGCTATTGTTTGTCCGACAATGCTGGAATGAAGCCAAATTTCAAATAATCGACACTCTACTGTCTACATTTCTTTTTAGATTCGGACATGGCATCAGTCATTTGTGAGCAAAATTAAATTATTTAAATAAGACAGAAAATCCAGCAGCTGTATATTAAAAATATTTTTTGATTTTTCCGAAAACATTCCATAATTCGAACATCTTCTTGCAACAATCAGCTCGAATTACGGAGATTGCACTGTAATTATAATACCGATTGCTAAAACTTTCAAAAAGAAACTATTGAGGAGTACTCGTGTAATTTTGCGTGACTGAATATTAAACTACTAATAACTAAAGTCATGATTGGCGTAATTTATCTATCTTTGCTAACTACGAGTACAAAACTAAAATTTAATAAAAAATAATGTACTTACTTTTCTCCAGCACTCTCAAACGAAATAACACTGACTCACTATAATTTGTGTGATATACTATCTGTTTATATTTTTTATAATATTTTCTTAGCACTTTCCTTTTCAAGATTCAGGAAACGAATAAACGTATTTGTCTCCCATTCGTATTTATAGAGTGACGAATTGAACAAGTCAGCGCAAGGTAGCGAAGCTCTGAGACTGCGACTCTCAGGTTTTTACAAGTTCAAAATGTATTGCGACCACAAAGCGAATACCAACATCCTATAACTTACACAATTTTATAAACATATCTAATACATTTTTTACTTCATAGGTACTTTTATAAATAATGTATATGTTTTGATATTATAAGATAGTATGATGTAAGTAAATAGGTACTATCAGTGTATGTGTTGAGATCCACTATCGTGGACCCCCTTTTTCATTTCATGGACCCCCAAATTTTTTTTCGCTGACGTAGACCCCTTGCAGGTTGTCATAGACCCCTAGGGGTCGATATAGACCACTTTGGGAATCACTGATTTAAAGTAAATAGCCCTTCAGCATCAGTACATGGCAACAGTAATATAGAATGATATGATTTTTAATTAAAATTAGATGATCTCGAATATATACATATAACTGGGTAAATTCCAACGCAAATTAAATCGCTTTGCAATTATTTTCAATTGTTTTCCATTCGGAATTCGCATATAATTCTTTTAGGTCATTTCATATGGCAATTGTAGTTTCCGCTACAATCCTTGACATTGTACAGTCATCTCAAGCAAAATATAATCCATGAGCCACAAATGTAGACCTATGTTTTGTTTTAGCGAACTAGTGCAAATAAAAATGTAAAAACCTTCACGCAATGTTCGGGCATCACCTGAAACCAGAACCAAGTGGATCATCCGCAAAGAAGAAGATACCAAATTATTTGACAGACGCTACACAATTTACGATTCCATTTATAAAAACTGTCAATAAGGTGTCTGGAAATTTGTCTGATGTAGATCATGAAGAAATAATTGAACTAGAATATAATTATGAAGAACTCTCCAATGAACATGGTCTACCAACGACTTCTTTTCTACCAAACGTACCATATTCTCCCTTTTCATTGTCATATTCTCTAACGACACCACCTATGAGAAATTTACCACCATCTCCAATTTCATGTCCTCTACTGTCACTCTCTTTTGAAAATGTTGCTACCAGCATTAAAAAGGGGAAACACTCAAAGGCTGTAAAAGCTTATAATAAAACTGTTATGAACCATTTCAATGCTAAGAAAGCTAGAGAGGAAGAAAAGTCTGACGATCAGATAGACTCCAGAAAAATGTTTTTAATGGGTTTGCTAGATGACATCTATTCTATGTCAGATATTCAGATGACAAAATTCAAACACAAAGTACTCGACGCAAATGCCCGCAAGCAGTCAGCAGGTAGAAAACTCTTCGATTGTGACGTATTATGAACCACTGCCGAATTTTTCCACGCAAGTGCCAACAAGTAATAAGCAACCAGATGAATCGTCGCTTGTAGCATATTATGAATCATTGGAATACATAGATAAGACAGAAAACACTTTAATTGTATAGTATGTGCCAAATCGATTGAAAAAAACGGACAATGACCTTTCGGTCGTTTAACCAGGGGTTACAAACCCTCAATATATAGGCACATTATATGTGTAGTACTTTCTTTATTACTAATGATTTTTTAAATTATTTTTTATAAAGATTGATATTATATATATTTATTAACTATTATTAAAAAGTTATGTAAACGATCGCTGTAGAAGAAAAATCATCTATTATAAAGTAATTTATTCATTTAACAACAAAAAGTATTAATTTATAACACATATAAAGATTCGAGTTGTAACGACACCGAATAAGTACGTACTTATTCAAAAGATAAAACTTTATTATCAATGTTACATAAGAACTTTATTTTTATTCGGTGCATGCGGACCGGCCCAAAAAAGGTGACGCGTCTCTGGCTGCCATTGTCACGTTTCTTTTAGAACGAACTGACGTAACGCGCGTTTTCTTTATTTTAAAGGGATGAATTTGGAGAAGCTCCATGGCACTATATTGGTGATTATATTGCTTCAGATATTATTAGATGAAGTTATTAAATGAGTTGCTGCGTTACTTACCATAAATTGAATTGAAATATAAAATATAACACATTTTTCGCAATGTACCGTAAGATTTTATGATGTTTATAGGAACCACAGACAATATTATTAAAGAAACAAAAAACAAAACTTATTCAAGAAAAAAAAACATATGTGCTAACCTAGAAGGTCAGTACATAAATTTTTTTTAATAATATCAATATTTAAATATTGTTATCACATCTAAATTGAGATTTTGAATCAAAACCTAAATAAAAGAACACACATTCGTACCAAATTAAAATAAGAATTTTTGAACATTCTATAGAACCGCATAATTTTTTGCTGTCATCTTCGCGTAGTTCGTATGCTGCAACCAACAATATGCAGTTGATGTATTACCGATATAGGAGTGTATCCAAAATCTTCTGTTGTTTCTCCGTCGTCCACTGTATTGTACAAGTAATAAGTCCTCTTCATCACTTGAATCGCTAAATCGCTTTTAGTCATTTCGATTATTTCCGTTAACAATACTTTAGCACAACACCCCAGACTTGAGTGACTATTTTTAAACAAATATGGTAGTGCCGTGTACTACTCAACGTTACTAATTAGTTTATAACTTAATTACTGAGCCGTTCCGTCAATTTCGTGTAACATCGTGGACAAAGGCCCTTGGAGTACCTACGATTAATACCATATTTTTAAAAATAGATGCTACTTATTCTACTAGTTTTAGTCATTTTTTCTCTAAGTTTTTATTTCTTGCATAATCTAGACAGTAAATTTAAAATTTTCTGAAAATTACAAACAAATAAATTAAATGTACAATAATAATAATAAAACAAAATAAATGTTCCTCCTTCATAATACTGCTGTGCCCATGAGGGTCTATAGTACAGATGGGTCTAAAATTAATAAGCTGCTAAATTAACACTGCTAAATTTTTTTAGTGTCAACACCTGTTAAATAAGTTCTGAGATTGCTGTTAAATTTAGCAGTCACAACTCACAACAAAACAATAATGGTCTTGCTGGCTGGACATGGACAGTGCTCTCATCCGCACCAAACACGGAAGCCGGATATATATTTGTCTCGCTTTATCCCACTACTGCAGACCGCAGTCAGATGCGACGGCAACAACAAAGAAAACACAAACTAATAAGAGTAGGTACTAACGTAAAAAAAAGGACACACGACGCACGTGTTCCGTTTCCGTCTCTATTGAATTGTTTTCAACATAGCGATTTATTTAGCAACTACTAATTTTGTGTTCAGTCACAGTTAGAATGTTAAGGTCGAGCGAGTTCATTTAATTAACTGCTAAGTGCTAACTGCTGAATTTGGAAATAATTTATTATAATATTTAACTAGTGTTAAATAAAGACTGATTTTCGTTACGAAGGTTTACGCGAGTTTGTAATCTAGTTAGTGTTGTGAGTGAAAATTTCAATTATTTGACTGTTTGTGTAGTGTTGTCTGCGTTTGAAACGGAATATTTACAAATTGGAAGAAAACAACTAAAATTGATATACAACGCCAAGAAAAAGGTGAAATATGGAACTTTTTTACGGATAGCGATACCGAAAAAAAAAATTGGTACGTGTAATTTGTCATTAACAATTATCATTTTTAAATGGAAATAAAAAATATATAAAATTTTAAGATATGTTATGTTACTAAGTGATAAGTAGATATAAGAAAAAAAAACAAAAGATAAAAAAAACAAGGAAAAAAAGATAATTATAATTACGAATACTAAAAAAACAGATATGAAAAAAAGAAATCGTTGTAAATAAATTGATTCTCATTATAAATACGCCAACAGAAAAAGTTGACAGTCCTAAGCCTGTGAAAAGTATGAAGGAAATGAGAATTAATTATGTCTTAAAAATCTGTCTGTGACTAAATTTAACAGCTGCTAAAAATAACTGCTAATTTTAACTGTTAATTATTTCTAGCATTAGCATTTAGCAGTGTTATTATTTTTTAACGTTTAAGCCCATCTCTAGTCTATAGAGATACCGTAAAACTATGTAACACCTTTTGTAACCTATGGAATGCAATAAAGTTATTGAGTATTGAGTATCTTTGTACTTGAACTTAGAAAAAACGGTGCATATTTATTCGAAATGTATATGTATGTACTACTTAGCTTATATGCTGTCACTTTTTACTCAACCGCTTTTACCTTTACTCAACCGTTTACCTTATACCTGCGTGCGACTCACCTGATGGTAAGTGACTACCGACACCCATTAACAACTGCAACACTATGGGGATTGCGGGTGCGTTGCCGGCCTTTTAGAAAGGAGTAAGCTCTTTTCTTGGAGGTACCTCCAAAGCTCCTTAAGTATCAGTCAAGAAAAATCGCCGGTGATAAACAATTCCACACAGAGGTCGTACGAGAGATAAAACTCAGTAAAACGCACAGTGGCGGACCACCAAGCACTTAGATGGTGTAGATGGTATTGTGAGTTTTGAAACGACGTGCGTTCGTGAAATTTTGCAATTGGAATCAATCTGAACAATTCCTCAGACCCTCAGAACATTCGTCATGGTAGATGCGATAAAAAATGCAAACAGAAACAGAAACTTTTTTATTCAATGTAGATTATAACAATACTTATTGAAAGTCACTTTTTTCATTTACCACTGGTTCGCAAAAAAAACCTCTGTCCTGGGAAGAACCAGCAAGAAACCCAGCGGGACTATTTTTTTTTCCAATAATAGCTTACAATTATGTTTACAATAAACAACACAAACAAATTAGAAATAGCTTGGTAGCGATCACCCTTCCCAGGGGTTATTATCATCCATAAATTCCTTAATATTATAATATCCCTTTTTACACAAACTTAGTTTAATAAGATTTTTGAACTTCGTGTATGACAAATTTTGTATATTTTCTGGGAGTTTGCTGTAAAAGCGTATACATCGCCCCAAGAATGAATTACTGACTCGGTGGAGTCGAGTAACTGGTACTACTAGCTTGTGTCTGTTCCTAGTATTTACAGAATGAATATCACTTATTTTCGCAAAACTATTTTTATTTTTGTGTACGTACATTACATTTTCATAAATGTATTGAGAGGCCAGGGTTAATATTTTAATTTCCTTAAATTTTTGTCTCAGTAACTCTTTTGGTTTTAAATTATATATTGCTCTAACGGCCCTCTTTTGTAAAATAAATATAATTTCAGCGTCAGTCGCGTGTCCCCATAGCAAAATACCATACGACATAATGCTATGGAAATAACTAAAGTAAACTATTCTAGCTGTTTCAACACTGGTAAGAGTTCTAATCTTTTTCACAGCATATGCTGCAGAACTAAGTCTGCTAGCTAGTTTTGATATATGGGGGAGCCATTGAAACTTTGCGTCCGTGTGATTCCAAGAAAAATGGTGGTATCAACAAGACTCAATTCCCCCCCCCCATTTAAAATTACATTAGTATTGACAAGTTTAACATTAGGAGTTACGAATTTCATACATTTAGTATTTAGTTACATTCAAATGCAAATTATCAACATTAAACCAATTGACTAACTTAGCTATAGCATTATTTACTTCGTCGTAATTTGAGGTCGTAATTTAATTTTATCTTTTTCAAAGAGATGCAACATACCTTCACAGCGCTAGTGAATCAAGCCAATCAGAAAGAACTTGGTCGTCAACGATTCGACCCTCTCTGCGCTGGATGCGTTCAGGTGAAATTGCGAGCAAACTGGTTTTGTTACAGCACTATCTGCTTCATTCTATAGATAAAGTCATTTTATCGAACAAAAATTAATTGACTCAAAGTGGCAGTGGCGAAGCCTGCTGCATAGAAGCCGAAAAGCCGGGCTTGCCTTATCAAACTGAATCAATCAATAATATCAACTAATAAAATAACTCGTAAACTGTTTCAAACTATTTCAAATTTCCCACGCACTCCACTGTTCGACACAGGTCGACCGATGATCTCGTATTGCCTTAGCGATACTGCTGCTGTCATAAAAAAATGAGTTTTAACAGAGCGATTAGTTGTCTCTCTTTTTCGCGTGGGCTTTTTACGGGGCTTTCGAGAAGACGATCACTCTCTTTCTAACCTATGGCAAAATATTCTATAGTGAAATATAACTACGATTGTATATATAGCAATTAGTATAGAGAGTTAAAGCCAGGCTTTAGGAATGAAGTTGTCGAGAGCGGAGGCATGCGGGCAATACGTTTGCAAGTTCATTTCACATTTCAATGTTTATTTATTGTGTGTTTAGCTTAAGTGATTTAATATTGCGAGTTGCATATTTATGCTTTTTTAAAGATTTGTGAAAAAGTAAAAATGGAGGAGTGTTCCTTGTGATGAATTGAAGTGTGTTAAAGTGCTAATCTGAAAGCGCGTCTGACAAAAATTTAAATATAAGTTTGTTAATTTGTTCGTTTTCCATCTGTTCCTTCCTATACCTACCATTCCATTAATCTGAGAACGATGAAAATTCGATGCGTCGTTTTGGGCACGCATGTAAATGCTTCTGCATACAGCGCACAGCTAATTTAATACAATTAAATAATAAAATAAAATATTAAGTAAATGTACAGAGAGTTTCAATTTTGTTTACAATTATGTTTACGATTCGGGATTCGGACAGCTTATAAACGCGAAACCAATAATTTAATGTTTAGCATTATATTGCTTAAGAAAATAAATGTATTCGCAAACAAATCTTCCAACACGTTTTCAAGACAACACACATTGAAAAGAGTATAGTCAAATAATATTTAACGATTTATTTGAATGACTTGTTGGAAATTATGTTATATTCTATGAAATGTAACATGTTTCATTTTAACGTATTTTTGACAATGCAAACCGTATACTATACATTGTTAAAAACTCAATTTTAAACATCTTTTTATATGAATATGTCATCAGTGCAAACTGCAAACTCACGGTCATGAAATAACAATATAATATCATTGTAACCAAAATGTGGTGTTTATAATATACTCTTTGATCTTAAAAGTATATGTTTCATAGAGTTATTCATTCATTCAAGCGTTCATCCTTCATACTATCAAAAGTCAAGAGCTGAACATATGCTTTCTAAGGTTAGTTTTATTCTTTTACTAAGAAGATGCAGCCTATTCCTGTTTCAGTTACTTTATGTCGCGTCTTACGACACCCACGGAATGACAAGGGGTAAATAAATTATAGTTATCATCAACAGTATCAAGCTTTATTATTTTTACTTTTTTTTCTGGAAATTGCATACACATGGAATTAAGTTTATAATATTATACTACTATAATATTTCTTTTATAATCATGTTTTACATATTTTTATAGCATAAAAATAGCATGCTATATACTTATATACTTCTTTAACCCTTTTATATGCAACGGTTTTTATTACATGTTATTTATGCAAAATGCATGTTATCATAATTACTTCTTAAGTCTTCTTTTTTATCATCATCAGCCCGTAAAAGTTCACTGTTGAGCATGAGCCTATCCCATTAAAGGGGGATTTCCTTTAATCGTCACGTTTGTCAGGTGGATTGAAAATAGCAGTGTCTCACACCTTTAGCGCTGCTTCTTATCATCAGTCTAGCTATTTACGTCTGACGTAATCGAGATGGCTATACCTTCATAATAATAATAATAATGTCCTCGACACCGAATTTTATTCCCGGCAGCCAGTCCAACGGAAACTAAACATCTTCGCACGGCACACAGGTGTACTCTCTCTTCCCTCACTCTTATATTCCAATGGGACAGTAATTTAACATGACCGGAGGGAGATCAAGTGCAGGACCGATGGCTTTACGTGCTCACCAAGGTACGAGGTTGTAATACCGCCAGCATCCTAACACCGGCCTGCTACTCAGAATTTCTTGTCAGAAAAACCCAATAGCTGATTTTGACCCGACACCTCAAGATTTGTCGCAATATGCAATAAGGAGGCAGACCTTCGTAATATATCAGTGTAAAATGGCCTTTTTGGTGTTTCCTCTTTTTCGACATCCACTATGCGAAATGAGGTGATGATTTCCTTAACACGGGTCGTGTTAAGCGCCTTATTCACAGTCCATCTTGCTGTACGCCCCGGCAAGGTCATGAATAATACGCTGAAGTATTGTAATAGTATAATAGATATGTGGAGTTAGGTTTTAGTATTTTCTTATTATTTATAAATATAATTATTTATTTAAAATCACAATGATACAATATTTTCTTTATCTGGGAACCACTTTATTTGACAGAAATGGAGTTTTGGTTGGAACTTGGCCGTAGACGGATTGTCGCTCCTGTTTTGTCGCTTGAATAACGGTTTGAAGTGGATTTTGATTCGTAAAAGTGATGCAATTTTGTGAATTAAGTGTCCGCGCATGTGAACTATTAGAAAAAACGACGAAACAAGTGCTGTCATGTCGATATAAACCTCAAGTTATTTTGATCGCTTGTGCACCTTATGAACTTGAGTGGCTGTCGTCATCCACTGTCCGCTAGGTTGAGCTGTCACCGAAATCTCCCAAGGGCTTCGCAATGTGACGCATCAGCATATTGTTAAGAAAAAGAATATAAAAATGAAGATTCCGTAAGGGCTCAGAAGGGCTAGAACCTAGAGCCGTAAAGCCAGTTAATTAAAAAAAATGACACAAATGATTTTAATTTTTTATTCTATCAACACCATTATAAGCGTTTGACACTTTGTCAAACAAAACTGCAAATGGTTTTTGACGATGTGCTTTTGTAATATGAAAGAATTTCGTATTTGCGTATTTCTTCATTTTTATACAAGAAAATTGAATTGTTCGTTTCAATTAGTTGTAAATATATAGAAATTTTGACAATAAGGAAAATAAATGTTTTTAATAAATTAGAATATTTTGGACCTTAGATTTCGTCCTTAGTCCAGGTCTTGCAATAATCTTAAAAAATCCCCGTAAGTTCTACCTCCCATTGTACTGTTGGTGATCACGCACGACAGCTTTCGACGCTCGTTAAACATGACTACTTCTTCAGAAGATGTATTGTTGAGCGTAGGATATGTAAGATATAAAAAAGGAGATGGGACACTATATGTTATGAATCAGAGATTAGCTTGGATGTTGGAGAATCGAGATACTGTTGCTGTTTCGCATAAATATGCTGATATAAAAAGTAAGTACCCTCTTGTTTAAAGTTGTGGATTTTTGTGTTTTGTAACATTTTCACTTTTTGAGGTATCCCTGCTAAAGTAATTGTCGACAGATGATTGTCCTTGACATGGGACTCCGTTATTATATAGGATAAAACTTAGGATGCTAAATTTTAATAATGTCATCAAGTTTATGAAGTGTAAGCTTTTATTATTATTATTTAAGGGTTTAAGGAAAAATAATCCTTAGTATCCACTTTGGACAAGTTGTGTTCTGGTAATATTTTTATAGTATAAAGTGTCTACTTTTATGTCAATTACTTTTAGGTTTTTTTTCTTAAATTATCAGCCAGTGCTTGATTACAATGGTGAGTAGAATAGCTAGAGACAGGTAGAACAATTAATAAAAATTGTAGTAAAATGTGTGTGTAAAATGCAGTGGTGGCTTAAGAGAATCCCATGGATATTGTAAGAGCCTATATTGGAAAATCGAAATAGGAGATGGGCAGCTTCATAATAACTAAAGGTAGTAAAAGCTGCTGTTTCCAACCACCCTGCTTTTAAGGGATGTAGTAGGTGGTAGGAATCCTTTTTAAACCCCGATGAAATAGAGGGGTGTTATATGTTTACCATGTGTGCCTGTGTGTCTGCCTATGCCATCGTAGCTCCCAAAAAGACAAACCAATTTAGATTTAGTTTTTTTGTTTGAAGGGTTACTTGATGTAAGGTGTTCTTAGCTATGATTCAAGAAAATCTTTTCAGCCGTTTGTAGATTATCAGCTCTTTTCGTTATTTTTGTTATGGGGGTTTATAATTTTAAATTTAAATTTTCTTGGAATCCTGTCTCTCAACTATTTGTGCTACTAAGCAATGGTACATATACTGCTGAAATTTGGTTTAAATGGTAGCCAGTATAATTGTAGACTGACTTGAAGAAAGACATATAATTTGAGTCCTGAGGGGTGATGATAATGTTGCTATGGCCTTCTTTAAGGTTGATTGTAGATGTGTATGTACTCCAGTAGCCATTTCTTTATGAAAATGTGTTCTGTCATTTTTAGTTAAGATCCACACGTCTCTATTTTGTTATCTTATATGCAGAGGCAACGACACTCTCATGATCATTGAGACTGATAGAAATTAAATTATGTGCCCTGCTTTAGTGCATCCCTAACAGATTTGATATGTGGTAGAGCTATGCTGCAGCTATATTATGGTTGTAGCATGAATGGGTCTGCTCAAGGGGAGGGACCATGCTCTCACAGAATACCAGCGTAAAATAGCAGCCTAATGCTGCTGTGTTTTTTACAGTAAGTGTAGAGAATCAGAGATCCATTTTACTGGAATCGAGGCATTGCGTGTAGTCCTCAAGGGTGACAACGCATCTGTATTTTGATTCTTAATCAAGGTTAAATGTAGATGTCTATGTGCCACAGCATCCACTTACCATCAGGTAGACTGTGTGCTCGTTTTTCACCGTTATTCTATAAAAAAAACATCCAGTATTCTCTTATTGAATGTTACAGTTAAATAAAAATATTTTAGTTTATTTATAACAAGAAATAATTTATGTTAGTAATAATTAAGCTGTTTTCATCAACCCTTACTTAAGCAGAGAATAATTTTAATAATTTAGAGAATATTTTAAGTTCTTCATTACTCATTAACATTTTTAAAATTTTAGCTCAAAAAATCTCACCAGCAGGGAAGCCAAAAGTACAACTTCAAGTTGTACTACATGATGGAACATGTTCAACATTCCACTTTGTCAATCCAGCTGGAGCAGAAGCCCAGGCTAAGGACAGGGATCAGGTTAAATCTTTACTACAAAATCTACTGCCCAAGTTCAAAAGACAGATTGATGGTGAGCTAGAGATGAAATCCAGGTATGCTGTAGTTATTTAAAATAACTGTATATTATTATCAATATTTATAGGATTTTAATAACCAGTATGATTATAATAGCATATAGATCAGTGACCATCAATTTATTTTTCCTGCAAGCTTGAAAAAGAGTAGGGCAATGCACTGGGCAGTGTGTATATTATCCTTAAATCATAGTTATAAGAATGTACAATGTCCTTGTACATTCATGCCCATATTCACATACATTCCAAGTTGTCCATAATAGATTCATTTGCATAGCCACTGGAACTCGGTGGGACCAGTGAAACTCCGATCTACACAGAGATTGCCAACGATCTGACAATCTCTGAGTATGACATCTTCGCTCTCAGGTGTTGGGGGGACTAATGCCATAGCAGATCAATTGCTCCTAGAAGAACAGGTAGCAGCTGTTACTAAAGCCATGATCGATAGCTACCATGAATTATGTTCAGTAATCACTCCACCAAAACATGCTGAGCAAAAGCAATCGTGGTGGGGTAAAGAACTAGACAAGAAATGTAAGAAGGTGAGAAAAGCCCTAAATAGGGCAATGAATACCTCAATGGATGAAGACTGGTTACTATATAAGAAAGCTAAGTCTGAATACAAAAAATGTATCAGGTATCGACGCTCAACAGGGTGGCGCAAATTCTGTGGTAGCATAGAAACCTGTGAACAAGCAAATCGGATAAGAAAAATCCTAGCTAAACAGAACATGTCAGGATCTATCTCTTTAAAGAAACCTGACGGAAACTACTCAACATCGCGGGATGAAACCCCACACATCCTAATTGACACTCACTTCCCAGGTTGCTGTGTAGTTGAAAGGGTGAACCGGCATGAAGATGCACTGACACCAACAAAAGAAGACTGGGGCTTAGCGCAAAGAGTGGTGACGATCCATTGGGCCATTCATAGTTTCCAACCCTATAAGGCAGCAGGACCTGATGGCTTATTCCCGGTACTTCTACAGTGGGGGGGTAAAGTCCTTATAGTCAGACTTGTTGCCATAATGAGAGCATGTCTAGCTCTTAAATGTGTTCCTAGGGGATGGAGGGAAGTGAAAGTCACTTTCATACCCAAACCAGGTAAGAAGGACTATACAGACCCTAAATCCTACAGGTCCATTAGCCTCACATCCTTTCTCCTAAAGACGATGGAGAGGACGGGAACGGGAGTTGAGAGGGTCGGCGCTAATTAACTTACCGCTACACGAAAAACAACACACCTATAGTTTAGGTAAATCGACAGAATTGTCACTTCACCATGTAATAACAAAGATTGAAGAGGCCATCCAAAATGAAGTAATATGTCTAGGCTCCTTCATAGACATAGAAAGTGCTTTTGACAGAACAAACTTCTCCAGCATAAAAGGTGCCCTAAGCAGACATAATGTTGAACCGGCACTGATTAACTGGATAGTAAACATGCTCAGTACACAAATATATACAAGTATGAGGTCCCTTCACAACCACACAACTTGTACATTTGCGACACCAATCCTCAACATCGTCATGACAGTGGGCCCTGTAAAACTATTCTTGGATCTTCAGTAGAGTTCGTTTAACTTCCAGATGGCCTCCTGAACAACCTTTATGGTACATCTGTTCCAGAATCATTAAATTAAATGATTAATGCAGCAAATAAACGGCAAACTACTAGTTTGACAGTTTATCGCATTATGCACATTGTAAAGTAGCTAGCGAGCTACTTTAGCTGTGTTTACTATAATGAAGATAATTGACTGTTGTCTCTGTCTGGTATGTGTGTTGGTGTGCTAAGAAATTTTCAGTAGCAGCTGGAGTCAAGAAGTTGGCAGTGCTTCACCCCCATGTCTCGGAAAGCACATAAAGCTGTTGGTTCTGTGTCTGATGTCTCTCCAGTCGTGTCGGATTGCTGTCCCATCGGACTATGAGAGTGAGGGAATAGAGAGTGCAGCTGAGATAGCGCATACACTTGGGCACTATAATCATGTTGTGTACAGTAGGCTAGTTTCCATTGTAGACTGGCCGCTGTGACATACTAGTAAAAGTGTAAGGTGGCTCTTCACTAGATGAGTGGCAAATTGAAATAATAATAAACTAAGATGCAGTAAGAGAGGCCTATGTCTAACAGTGTACTTGTGATGGGCTGTAATGATAGTGATGATGATCAGCTTATAAGGTCTACTGCTGGATGTAGGTTTACTTAAGCAAGTTTTGACATTAACATCATACTTAGCAGGCTTGTTGGTAATTTAGTGCAGGTTTATTTAGACCTCATTTTTCAGATTCTATATCTTTCTATATCCATACAGAGAAGTGAAAGGATAATAAAAATAGGCCTATTCAGTAAATTAATTGAATTCTGATTACTATGTTAAAGATAAGTATGTACCTATACATAAGTTTTAGATTTTTGGTGTGTATTTAAAAAACTAAAAATTAAATTAATACATTTTGCACAATAATATTTTCCTTTTGCTTATTTAAGATTGCTGTCTCTCCATCCAACTTTAAAACATTTATATGAAGATTTAGTGATATCAAAAGTTATTAGCAGTGAAGAATATTGGAATACTCCAACGTTAAAGCATTATACTGATTCTAGTAATATAAAACAAGAAGCTGGTAAGTGTATTGTGTCACCTTATTAAAATAATTTATTCTATGAGGTACTGTCATAAAAAAAACTTCAATCCTTTTCATTCAATGATAGGAAAGATCTTGCAGCCTTCCATAGATGGAGGGAGGTATGACCATCCCATCTATGTTAAATGTAAACTACTGCTGTCATGAACAATAATGACAATCCTCCCCCAACCGCCTACAGGAGAGGTTCATGTCCAGCAGTAGTTTTTTTTTGGTAGCCTGATGAAGAAGAAAGTTAAGGCTTATGATTGACAATGTACTCCGAAGATTAGAATTCTTACCTATTTCTGCCTAGGAGTCCAACTTTGTAGTTACCATTGATGGAATGTTCACTGCTCCTAGATGGGACATCTTGCTAGAGGAGTTCTCTTTCAACATCTTAAAAGTTTTCATTATTTCAAATTGGCTGCAGTGGTCACTATTGTAAATCGTTGTCATTTGTTTATATAGGTGTATCTGGAGCGTTTCTTGCTGATATTCAACCGCAAACAGACGGATGTAACGGACTGAAATATAATCTCACTCAAGATATAATAGATGCAATATTTAAAACATATCCAGCAGTTAGAAAGAAACATATTGATTATGTGCCTAATAAGATGACTGAAGCGGAATTTTGGACAAAATTCTTTCAATCACATTACTTTCATAGGTAAGTATGTTAATTTGACTTTTCCTCAATTAATGTTTTTAGTTAATTGTAAAGAAAACATTAATTACAAAGTATTTTTAACAATCTACTATTATACATAAGTCTAGTGCTGAAAAGAGAATATTTACCATTATTGCCATGTCTTACAGAATTGTTGATCATAAAACAAACACCAGTAATACCATATTTTCATGTGACATGAAAATACCATAAATAAAATATTGGTTTAATTACACAATAATAATACATTTCATTTAAAGTAGACAGTGAATTGCCAAAGAAATAGTTTACAACAAAAAGTTTTTAGATTTACTTCATATATAATATAAATTGTAGTAAAAAACGAAATGTTTAAATGTTTCTTGAATTAGGGAAACAGTAAATAGTATTTTCATTCATCATCATTATCATCATCATAATCATCATCAGCTCGTAAAAGTGCTTTCCTGGACATTGACTTATCAGGCGGATTGACGATCGCAGATCCAGACCTTTCGTCTCGTAGTATTGATGCAGTGTGGGTATTTTACATCTGGCGTAAACTATATAAGGTTATACCGCCGCGGATATTTGTGTCTACCACTGCGTTACAGCGTATAAGAATAAAGAAGTTACAAGATGAAAATGTGAAAGTGGAGTATAAATGTAGAATGAGGGAAAATACTAGGTGTTTGGATGAATTCTGTATGAATGATTTAGACTTGAAGACTGTGTGGTATAATGTTAAGAAAGGTTTGGTGGATGCAGACACTTAAGTATGTGGTGTAAGTAAAAAAGAACAAATGAAAGGAAAAATAATACGTTGTGGTGGGATGATGACGTACGGATGGAAATTGAAGCAAAGAAGAGAGCACGACTGGATTTACTAGCAACCATAGCTGTTAATTCTGGCGGTATGAATGATGAGATTGAACGAAAAAAGGCAGACTTTAGACGTCTAAATAATAGAGCAAAGGAAGTAGTTGAAAGGAAAAAGCAAGAAAGAACGGATAAGAATGATAGAAGGATATCTGATAAATCATCCTCATCATCCCCTTTTACTAAAGGTAATCACAACACAGATTATAGAAAGACATTTGCATAATAAAGTTTACACAGCATGTTATCAATAATCTATACTGGATAATCCTTTTTACCATCTGGAAAAAAATAGAGTGTAACATATGAATGGAGTCGCCTATAGTACTGATATTACAAAAAAAATAAAAAGTCTGTGTTGTGATTACCTTTAGTAAAAGGGGATGAGTCACTCGCGTCCGTGGGCTTTGACCACATAACCCTCGGCCCGACCCCACCCTATGGTACACCACCGTAAGGCAGCAGCGTAACCCCCCCTCTCCCCCCCCCCGGAACGAAACCGCCGACGAGGTTCGCCACCCGTCACGTTCTGTCTCCCGGAGGGGCGAGAAGCGAAGAATAGATGTGTTATGTGTAAATGAGACGAAACGAAAGGGAAAGGATTACACTGCATATGGCATGTATACTGCGCATTGGTGTCGTGTCGATGAGACCGAGCGGGCATGCCAGGGAGTCGGTATTATCCTTTCAGAAGGAATGGTTCAATGTGTGAAAGAGTATGAATGTGTAAGCCCGAGGCTGCTATAGATACAAATGAAATTTGGCTTAAAGAAGCTGTTTGTGCTAGGGGTGTACGCCCCAGACATGTCTAAGTCCACTTATATCCGAGGGCAGTTTTGGGACTTGGTAAGGATGGTGTTGATGAGATGCAAGGAAAATGAAAATATTATTATAATGATTTCTTATATTTACGAGAACACTATACGAAGCTTGTTGTACGTCAAGCAGGTTCTGCACGACAACAAGCTTCGGGTCCCGCACCTCCGTCACAGTGACCGAGTGAAGCCGGCCACAGTCGAGCGTGTGCCTGCTATACTACCATATGTCAGAGGTGTCACAGACAAGATTGGCTACATCTTGAAGCGAGCTTCTATTAGAACATTCTACAAGCCGCCGAAGAAGATTAGTCAGTTCTTACCATCCGTCAAGTGTCATATTCCTCTACAAGATGCAGGAGTGTACAAGCTTGATTGTTATTTGTGGTCTCTCATATATAGGGCAAACAAAGAGATCAATTAAAACCCGCGTAAAAGAACACGTAGCTGACGTGAAGCATCAACGTTCCGGGAAGTCTGCAGTTTGCGATCATATTCTAGATGGCCCCAACCATTACATCAGATTTGATAGACCACAAATCCTCGCGAAAGAACATCGATTCCTACCTAGGATGATACGTGAGGCTATTGAAATTAAAAAACATCCTAATTTCAATAGAGAAGGAGGCTGGGTACTACCACCTGCTTGGGATCCTATAATTAATAAAATTAAAACTAAACCCAAGCATACCACTGCAAGACTTCAAAATACAGTTAGTTCATTCTGCGTAGATCGGACCAAAGACAATAATTAAAAAGCTGAAGGTACTCCGGGTTAACTTTGACATCGGGACGTCAGTCACCTCAGTCCCCCGTGACCATGGGTGCTGGAAAGCACCCGAAACGTCGGGTATTAAAATTAATATAAATAAAACGCGATAAAATCCGTAAAAGTAGTTTTAATCAAATATTATTATGTTAGAAGACTTTAATGGAAGGGTTGGTGTGAAGAAGTCTGGTTATGAAAGGATATTGGAAATGTTTGGTGATGTCAGTATAAATGAGAATTGTGAAGGTCTCCTCACCGTATGTGTGGAAAATAATCTTTTTGTCACGAATATGACGATGACGAAAGAAATCGTCATAATAAGATTCAC
This sequence comes from Parnassius apollo, assembly GCA_907164705.1. Taxonomy (NCBI): domain Eukaryota; kingdom Metazoa; phylum Arthropoda; class Insecta; order Lepidoptera; family Papilionidae; genus Parnassius; species Parnassius apollo. Next base: position 4,442,064 of record CAJQZP010000295.1, read on the forward strand.
ATGTATAAATGGGAAAGACCTGATGATAGAAGTATGATAGATTTCATAATTGTGGGTGTAAGAATGAGGAGCTTAGTCGTAGATACAAGGGTTTACTGGGGTTCCAACATAGGGATGGATCATTACTTCGTCTTACGTTGAATTGATGGTCTATTCAAGAGTTGGTGGCATCGGATATTTGTGTCTACCACTGCGTTACAGCGTATAAGAATAAAGAAGTTACAAGATGAAAATGTGAAAGTGGAGTATAAATGTAGAATGAGGGAAAATACTAGGTGTTTGGATGAATTGTGTATGAATGATTTAGACTTGAAGACTGTGTGGTATAATGTTAAGAAAGGTTTGGTGGATGCAGACACTGAAGTATGTGGTGTAAGTAAAAAAAGAACAAATGAAAGGAAAAATAATACGTTGTGGTGGGATGATGACGTACGGATGGAAATTGAAGCAAAGAAGAGAGCACGACTGGATTTACTAGCAACCATAGCTGTTAATTCTGGCGGTATGAATGATGAGATTGAACGAAAAAAGGCAGACTTTAGACGTCTAAATAATAGAGCAAAGGAAGTAGTTGAAAGGAAAAAACAAGAAAGAACGGATAAGAATGATAGAAGGATATGTGATAACTTCCAGGCAAATATTAAAATGTTATGGAAACTCGTAAGTACGGTCCGGGGAAATTCAAACCAGCCTAGAATAAATGCTATACGAGAAGTATTCTGATTGACGAAGCTTTGAGTTTAAAGAGATGGAAGGAATACTTTGAAAGCGCAAATGAGTGGAGAGTCGTGTGAATGAAATGAACTAGAAATTACGAAAAAGGTGGAAAGGGGCAGGGAGATATGTGTAGATGAAATAATGAAAAGCATGAAAGCAGGTGAAGCAGCTGGATATGATAGAGTATCACTCGAGATGCTAAGGGCTGGAGAGGAAGTGGTGGCAGGCCTGTGCTGTGCACCTTGTTTAATTTATGTTGGCAATTTAAGCGGGTACCGGAAGACTCGTGTAAAGCAGTTATAGTCCTCATATATAAAGGTCACAGCAGGACTGTAAAAACTACCGTGGTTTCAGCTTGCTTAGTATTGTGGGTAACTGTATGCTAAGGTGTTAATTATGTAAAAGATCTATGAAAGAAACTGATGGAAAAATTTGGGATGTGCAAGCGGGATTTAGAAAGGGAATGGGGTGTACAGATCAAGTCTTTTTCAAAAAGTTTTATCAATCAAATGGGCGATATTTTGAAAATGGGCTACATTAGGAGTACCCTTAACCTACGAGCGTGTATATGGATGTAAAGAAGGCAAGAGAGGTATGGAATCCGTATCTCTCTGGCATTCTTTGTTCCATTTGGCATGATCCGTACTACGGATACTAGTACGGATCATGCCAAATGGAAGTCGGTAGTCTCTGCCTACCCCTCTGGGTGACAGGCGTGAGTGTTCATGTAATTATGTATTTTAGTAAAAATAATCACAACTAAAAATCTCCACTCAATTTAGCCAAATATAGTTGTTTGCTTTTATCTTAATATGAAGGTTAAAATTTTTCGATTTCTACCTCTAAGAATATATATATTTACATTTCGTTACAGGGATAGGATAGCTTCATCTTCTAGTAAAGACTTGTTTGGTGAATGTGCCAAAATGGATGATCAAGCCATTGCCTCGGCTATGAAGCATACTCCACTAGATCTCACAGTATGTTTTACGATATTTTTTTTTATAATATATGAAAATACCAAATAATACAACTGCAGCGTGCCTCTATCATGTTCACACTTTTTTCTATCATGTCACAAAGTATACTGTAACAATGATTTACTGTTGTAATTGTTCATTTCTTTTACCTAGGTCGACATCCCACAATTTATCGAGCCAGTGCCCCTTTTGCCCACCGAGGATGATGCGCCGCACGAAAAGGAACGTGGTGACAGCACCTCCATACATCGCAATATGATTAAACGGTTTAACCAACACTCTATTATGGTAAGTTCCTTGTGTTGTTTGGGAAAATGTTAATAAAGAATCATGTCCATTATTATTGACCTGAAAAATTTCTAACGCGTCGAGTGATGTAAAATATCTTATAAAATTGCATATTTTTTTCTTATTTCGTATCGCATATTTGAATTTTCGAATAAAGCCAGGAAAAAAAGTAATGTTATTGTGTTTATCGTTCTCAATAGACTTTTGGAGACGAAACGTGTTTTACAATGGGTCAAAGGCCCAGAAGCCATGCCAAAATATATTAAAAACGTGTTGTCCACGTTCCGTTTCAGACTACGAAAAACTTGTTCATTCGTCATGTGACTTATGAATGTTCAAAATAACCAATTTCTTTTTTTATGACTTATTAAAATATGATTAGATACGATTTTTAATGGTTTTATACTATGGTGTGGAAAGAAAAATAAGTGTACAGACCTTATCTGACAGCTGTTATAACCTCAAAAACTTATTAACTTAATATCATTTTTCCCTGGTCTCTAAATGAAAAGATAATAAGTTATTATGTTATTATAAACAATAATTGTTTTTATACAACAGTAGTTGTAGGTAGATGCGACCTGCTAAAGGAATCAAGTGACAGGTCAATCAATGTATGGAAAGTGGGCATAATTCTTTAAACTATTACGATTATTGATGATCTACTGGTCATCAGTGTACACGTAAACAGTGTCTTCTATACCAACTTATTCATGTAGCGGTGACAGAAATTTATGAATGATTAGTTTTATACATATGTGTTCATCTTTCCAGGTGCTCAAAGCTAGTCATAAAACAAACTCTAGTAATAGTAATAGTAGTAGTAAAACAACAAACAATAATAACAAAGTAGTAGAGAATGGTGTGAGAGAAACCAACGGGGTACCGGAGAAGAGGCCAGTGGAAGATAAGTGTAGCACAGAGCCAGTAGAGAAAAAGAAGAGGATATTAGAGAAGATACACTATGAAGATTTAGCAGATACGAATACGAATCAGGATGCGCAGGAATTGAAATTATCAAAGGTAAGCAGATAGTTTTTTTCAGTTAATTTTAAAACAGGGTACGCTACCCTCGCCGACATACTGGAGATTTTTAAAATGTTGTCACAGAGAACTCTATTGACGAGGAAGCCCACTCCATCCTGGGAAAAATCATGTCCCTTATGATAGTAGAGTAGGTGGCCTGATTCCAGGATTAGCGTGTCCTCTCCCTCTCTTCGAACTTCTCAACCCCAGAACGTGCCATCTTACATTTTTCGACTCTACTTCTAATTCTGCAATGTTCTCGTCGTCATGGCAGAATCGCTGCAGGAACTACGACATGCTGAACAGCCTAAATGAATCCTCGCAACGTATCGGTCTGCGTATGAATTTAAATAAGACGAAAGTTATTTTTAACAGTCATGACAAATCAGATCCGATTATCGTTGATGGTGAAATTCTTGAAGTTGTTCAAGAGTATATCTACCTCGGCCAGATAATGCAGATAGATAAAAACAACTTAGAGAAAGAAGCCGATATGCGGATTTAGGTAGGCTGGGCAGCGTTCGGGCTTCTTCAGGTCTTCTCATCGCCTATACCGCAAAGCTTGAAAACGAAATTCTTCGACCAGTGCGTCCTGCCAGTACTCACATATGGTGCTGAAATGTGGACACTAACGGTACGACTACTCCACAATCACAAAGTCATCCAGTGGGCGATGGAAAGACCTATGCTCGGAGTTTCTCTGGTGGATAAGATTCGTAACGAAGAAATCCGTTGGAGAACCAAGGTCAAAGACGTAGCCTTCCGTATTTGCAAGCTGTAGTGGCAATGGGCTGGTCACATTTGTCGCAGAAGCGATAACCGTTGGTGTGGGCGTATCATAGAGTAGAGACCGCGTTTAGGTAAACGTAGTGTGGGACGCCTAGTAGGAGCGACGATCTACGCAAGGCGGCTGGCAGCAACTAGATGCGTGAAGTCGAAGATCGGGCTAAGTGGCGCACCTTGGGAGAGGCCTATGTCCAGCAGTGGACTGTCGCAGGCTGATGATGCAGCAGATAGTATATATGTGGCCATAGAGAGAGATATCATAATAAAAACTTTTGCTGCAGTTGCTTCTCACAAACGTCTGCGAAACTTTTTTCTCAATCCCACTGTAATGGAGGCATTCACGACTTTTTCTGCCACCCGGGCAGCACCACTTTGGGACGAGGAGAAATATTCGACAGTTGTAATAGTGACAAAGTCGCAATTGTTAGTGTAAAAATTAGTTTCTTTCTGAAATATTACTTATATTTTGAAATCATTAGAAATTTTTAATTTTTAATTTAATTTAAAAAAACTTTATTGCACTTAAAATGATACAATTGGCGGACTTAATGCCTTTAGGCATTCTCTACCAGTCAACCATGAGCTAAGCAGAGAACTTTAGCAGGTGCCATAAAATATGTGGATAATTTATACGTAAATGTAAATATATAAATAGACATACCATAAGTGTAAATACAAAAATGAATATACACAACTACAATTAACCTAAGTAATATATGATACATTTCATACATAATGTTTAAATAGTACATAATACATACATTTTAAGTATACTTACATACGAACATAACTAAAACAAATTAAATAATTTAAGATGTCAAGTCACATATAAGCAGAAACAAATATGAAAGTTACTTGTTGGAAGAAGAAAGGTAGTGATCAGTCACCATCCTCTTAAATGTGGCAGCAGAAGTCGGTTTTCTGATATGAGGGGGGTAATTTATTCCATAGCCTTATGGCCTCAGCGGCGAAAGACTGAGACATAAATTTGGTACGGCGAGGAAAAACACATAATGTAGTTCCTTCGGAGGATCGCAGGTTACGATCGTGAGAAGAACCCAAATACTGAAACTTGCATTTCAGGTATTGGGGAGTGCATGGATCATATAGGATTGAAAAAAAGCGTGCGAAGAATTTTGATACATCTACGCTGATGGATAGGGAGCCATTTAAGCTTAGAACGATATATGGATACATGATCGTATTTACGAAGGCCAAAAAATAAAACGGATGCAATTATTTAATAAACGATCCAATTTGCACAGAAGTAGTTGACTCACATCAGAGTAACACACATCAGCATAATCAATGAGTGGTAAAACAAGCACTCGCACCAACATAGCCTTAGTCTCGGTTGGAAGGAAATTCTTGAAACGATAAAGGCCACGCAGGGTGATTGTCACTCTCCGGCTTATTTCAGCCAGCTGAGAACGCCAACTTAAATTAGCATCAATCATTAACCCAAGGTCTTTAACTACTTGACTAAGAGGAATAATTGTGCTATTGTAAACGATAGGCTCCAGTGAATTAAAATCTAATTTAGCTATACGGCGAGGACTACCGAGAATTATCGCTTGACATTTAACAGGATTGACAGCAATTCCATAATTTCTGCACCAGTCACAGATGGCCTCAAGATCTAGATTTAAAATTTCGATCGCGGAGTTAACCTCTGCTGGATCAATCCGAGCGTACAGCTGTAAATCGTCAGCATACAGATGGTAGGAGCATTTAAAATTTACAGTTATGAGATTTATAAAAATAGAAAATAATAAAGGAGAAAGAATTCCGCCTTGTGGAACGCCAGTAGTAAGATCAGACCAATCAGAGAAAGACTGTTGGTTGACTTTAACTCTTTGCTGGCGACCACGAAGATAAGTTGATAACCAATCCAAAACTGACGAAGAGAAACCCACAAGAAATCACATTAGAAATAAATAATCGTAAAAGAAGGTGAATTAAAAAAAGTTAAAAATGTGTATACAATTAATAAAAACACCACTAAGAAATTGTTTTGTATAAACGGTTATTTTTCAAACAAATTTTGTATTTAAGTTCAAATATATAAATAATTATATACCATTTTTGCAGTTTTTGAAAATAAAAATAAATAAGGTTTCCACTTTTATTTGAAATTATCCCAGATTGGATGTGATTTATGGGTAACGCGTAAGCGCGCTCCTGTGTGTGCGATTAAATTCAAATTTTTTTTGTCTATTGTTTACTTTGTTAGTGACACGCCTACTACTAATGCTTAAGTTTATTACTTTACTTTACATTACATACACGACGCGAATTATAACACCAATTTTCCCTTGACACTTAACGGATTTAGTATCGTTATAGGAACTGTGTAATAAAAAATGACTGTCATTATTATGGCGTATTTAAAAAATTGCAAAAAACTATTTACAACAAAATTACCCAATAAGTAACAATGGTACCTCAAAATGGAATTCCTTTCTCTATATGCATGGACGATCACAATTTATTTATTTTTGACACTTATTACCTGTGCTTGAGCACTTTTAACTTCGGTGAAGCAGCAATGATGTTTCGGTGATTGCTTTTTGACGTAAACGCGAATCTTTAATCCACCCCATAGATAAAAGTCTAACGGTGAAAGGTCCGGCGAGTTTGCAAGTCATAGTATAGGACCTCCATGTGCAATTCAACTATCTTATTTAAATTATTGCTTACTCCACTTGAACCGTTTGATTAACTGTCAATTGTTCTTCGATTGGTAGGTACATCTACGTTAATTTCTTGAGCAAAGACTCACTTTCCTATAATCTTTGCTCACCACGTCAACTTTCATTGCTTAAAATGTAACAGAATACCATTTCATAGTTTCATAGTATTTGTGATGTGAATATTATTGTTTTGTCATTTTTAACGAAGCGACATTATCTAAGAATATTTAAAAATAGCACATTCGTACGTAACGTCTGTCACACGTCAGCATCAGCTAGGCCGGCGAGGCCGACGTACGTACCGAGCGGTATAACGTTATAATAAACCTAAATTTGTAACCGAGCGACCCTTACAAATATATGCGTTCGTAGTAAAATAGTAGGCGTTAGATTTAAAAAGAAAGATGAAAAAGAATGTTTTGAATTTTTTTTATATTTTTTTTTACACGTTTCGCCTCTATTACTTATTCCGAACCTTCTCTGCAAAGAATCATGTCCATTATTGACCTGAAAATTTTCTAACGCGTCTAGTGATGTAAAATACCTTATAAAATTGTATATCTTTTTCTTATTTCGTATCGCGTAATTGAATTTTCAAATAAAACCAAAATAAAAGTAATTTGTTTATCATTCTCAAGACTTGGAGACGAAACGTGTTTTACAATGGCTCAAAGGCCCAGAATTCATGCCAAAATATATTATAGTTCATAAAAGATAGCTTGTCTCTGCGACAGCTGTCAGTAAAAATCACGCCTATGAAGTCCTGAATTTCTTAGTAGTACAGACAGTACCTGTCAATGTCATACTTTATGGGCATGCACTATGGTTCATAAAAGATAGCTTGATCTCACGTTTAGTGATAAGGTCGTCTATTATACAAGTGATTCAAGTTACATTTTTGCTTTTATTGTATATTGTCTTTGGTGTATAATAAAGTAATACATGTTTTAACATTGTTGTTTTGGGGAATTTATAGATTATTCTCATTTGGTTGGGCTGAATAAATATATAAAAGGATATATATAAAGATACATAAATATATATTAAATATACTAACATAAATGATTAAAAATGCATAAATAAATAAAAGCCAAACCAGATGAAAGCCTTCGGCAGGGAAGACCAAACGGCCGAGGGTTAGGGGAAAAGGAAAAGAAACCGGCGAACGATGCCAGTGGTATTGAGGAGCACCGCCTTCTGCATTTGAGCCCGGAGCAGTCCGTCACAGAGTATCAGACGTTCTTCGCTTCTGTGACGTTCACATTGTCGGCATTAGTCCGTTCGCAGAGACAACTATAGGAATAATTTCGGTCTGCAGACCACCCCATATGTCGGTCACCTCATCATGTCACCTCACAGACAGGTCCAGATATTTTAGTTTCTTATCTGTTTCGGCTTTCACAAGGTTGTCGTCATACTTTGCCCGGTCCATCAGCACAATCGCAAAAATAGTCCCTGACTGTGATGATGGCCCGGTCTTAGTAGAGCCCGGCGCGGTCATTTTCGAATACGGCTTCCGGCAAGTACTTATAATAATTAAGACTACGAGACCGTATTTCAGAGCGAGCTCCTGGTGTAGAATCTTGGTACATTGTGTTTGTGCAAGTACTTAGAGTTAGAATGTGCCGAACAACTGGAGACCACATGCCTAAGTGACTCATTGGGATGGCGACAAGCTTAACAAATGTCGACAGCGCTATCCTTTAAGATGTATCTCCGATGGTTGTTATAACCTGGTCCTGTATAGCACAGGCGAAACTCGGTTTCCCCAAAGAGGAAAGAGATCCCCGAACCGTAGCCAGTCAAGGAAGGTGACTGTATCTACGAAAGGCTCATGTAAAACCTTGTAGAACCTCTCATACGTTCCTTCCATACGTTCTCATGGTTGGAAATGCTATGTACTGCCTAGGTCTTGCCATTCCTCGTTGGCTACGTATAGAGGGGTAAGCCCTTTATAACAAGAAATGACGTCCTTATAGAATGGGTCATCCGATCTCGTCAGTAATTACTTATTACGTAGGCTGCACACTTCACAATTATGCATGGAATACGAGCGCGCTTAAAAAGCCACGCCCATCATGCTTCCGCGGCATCAATTAATGGGAGGCAAAGACCCGGCACTGTTTCGCGGTTCAGCCATATGAACAAACGGACCGTTGCACACTTAATTTTTCTGAGGTACGATGCTCACACTACTTGGCAGGCGCTGACTGACTGCGCCGATGTAGCAGTTTTGTCAGTTAACTGTTACGTCAGTTGGCGATATGGTCGTCACTTCTCTACGCTTCTCTTATTATTATTATTATTATATAAATTCTGTATTTTTCTACTCTTTTTTGAGAGTGTTAAACACCACACACACGGGCCGGAGCCAAGTGTGTGAGGGAAATTTAAATTGTAAAATTGGATGATAGAGTAGAGGAAGTCAGAAACTTTCGGGTGATGCGACGAGTGTTGAGGATGGTGGCTTTTTGGAGCATGTGAAGTGTATGAGTAGGCATGTGTAGAGTGTTAAGGTTTTGTGTCAGTGACTTTGGTATAATAGCGGTGGATGAGAGAACTATCGGGACGATGTGAAAATTTTGTGCTTTCCATTGAGTTTTAATTTCTATGGCAAGTTCTTGATATTTACTTAGTTTTTCGGCTATTGTAGTTTGTATGTTGTGTGAGTTTGGTATTGCTATATCTATCAGTTAAACTGTTTTATTAGTTTTGTCGTGAACAGTAATGTCAGGTCTGTTGTAATGAATAGTTTTATCTGTTATTATTTATTATTATTATTTGTCTAATTCTACTCCATCATTCTGACTTGTGAAGTCAGACAATTCGCATTAGGTCAACATTGCGAAGTTACTCTCCCAAAACCATAAGCAACGTTAATTATGTAATCTAACTCATTTATTAAATGGATGTTTGTACTTTTTAGGTAGAGAGATATCTATTAGGTCCCGCTTCACAAATGAGTCAAACAACAAATACCGCCAACCCACCGCCATTATCAGCTCTTGCGTCAATATGTCAGGTAAGCTAATTGTTTTGTTTATAAGCTTATTGCACGGAAGACATTTAGGCTAGTAAGAAGTACAGATAGCTTAAATTTTATATTAATTATGTGTTATATATACATTAAATAAAATAAGTTATTCATTTTTACGTGTATACTCCCAATGTTAATTGCCAAACACATAGTAGTCTATGGTCTAACAGTCGCATAGAGTAGAGATTGTCACCAAAGAATTTTATAATTTTGCTAACAAATAATTACTGACCGAATGACTTAATGGGCTGTAAATTACGTGTAATTTCAAATGACTAGTGAAAGTAGACTATTTAAAATATAGAGTACAGAACAGATTATTGAAAGTAGCATAAATTATGTAAAGGAATAGAAAATGTTGGTCGAACAGATGAGTTTGTATATTTGTATATTGTATATTCAGCAGGGATGGGAGATATGATAGGGATATAGAACGACGAGTAAACGCAGATAATAAGGTAAATGGGGCTCTACACTCTGTTATAAAAAGTTACAATGTGTCAAAAAAGGCACGTATGGCAATTCACAATTCTGTGTTAGTCCCTACTTTAACGTATGGTGGTGAAAGTTGAGTTTGGCAGAAGAAGCACGACAGTAGAATAAACGCAGTAGTAGAAATGCGGTCGTTAAGAAGTATGTTAGGGTTGAATCCGAGTGGATAGGGTGAGAAATTGTGTGAAAAGAGAAGAGTGAGGTTTGCAAGATGATGTTGTTACCAAGATCAAGAAAGGAATGGTTTGGTGGTTTGGTCATGTAGAAAGAGTGAGGAGAGAGTGACAAAGCAAATTGATACGAGTATTGCAGAAGTGAATGGCAGGGTCGGAAAGGGACGTCCTAGGCGAAGGTTTATCGACCAAATTGGTGATATATTGAAAATGGGTCAAATTAGGAGTACTCTTAACCGACGAGCATGTATGCGTAGGTATATGAATGTGGAGAAGGCGAGAGGTGGTATCAGGATCGTGCCAAATGGAATTCTGTAGTCTCTGCCTACCCCTCTGGGTGACATGTGATAGGCGTGAGTGTTTATGTATGTATGAAAAAAAGCGTTTATTTTTTATTTTGTATATGAGGTGTATGTGTTATGTTATTTATTATACAATTTAAAAAATTTAAGAATTACTATCGAATTACGACCAATAAAGGTAAACTGTTATATCATAGTGTCTAAAATAGCTGTCAATACTCGTAAATGTCGAAGCCGAGTTGTTTGCAGGCTTTGAAGTTTTGTTAATGTTTGTTTTTATTGTGTATTATTTTTAAGTATTTTTCGGTGTTTTTAATACGTAATAAGTGAGTATAAACACAAAAAATAATATATTTGACTAAATAGGCTTGAACTTGACACTGACAGTAATACCAACAAAGAAACGACAGCGTCAACTTATTCTTGGAATAACTTTTTTATTACGTGCAAATAAATTTCTTATTCCATGTGAAAGGGTGGTTTAGTAGCTATACCCGAATGGGCTCGCTATTCTTAAAGTTGCAATTAGTAAAACTCTCGAATAAATGGTGATTTGTTCTAAGGATAAAATTTACCCTCGTCTGGTCAAATCCACCCAAAGGCGGTCAGTAATAAGTCAATAGTAGTATGTCAAGCGGGCTTTTTTTGTAGTAAACACGTTTCTATATGTACGTGTCAAAGTGTGACAGACGCAACTGATCGCTTCGTCAGACACGCACACTGTCGCAATGTCCATGTACACGTTCAAACACGAGTAAAGCCTGCTCGACTTCGTGAATGAGGACATTCACGTCTTTTTCTGCCACCAGGGCACTTAGAGATTAGTTGAATTATTTGTCAGATTTCATAGCGGGAGAAGTTAATTAGTTTGTAAAGTGTAGCGATAATGGTTCTTTCTTGAATATTAGCTATATTTTAAAAGAGTTATGTTAAAAAAATATAGTAAAGGACTAAAGGAATTAAAAAGAGAGCGCACTGGTGCAAAAACTTAACAAGCAACCAACACGGAGTCCTTTATTTGTGTATTTAGGTGTATACACTAGAAACTTATTCAAAAATGCAACTTTTCATATAGGGTGACACTGTAACAAATAATTTCACTTCAGTCTAAACTAGCGACATCTGGTGAGGGGTAAATTATGTCATTGCTAGAAGCATAATGAAAGGTGGTCTTGTGGCTATGACAGGCGTGGTCGAGCGGTCAGCAGTGCTCGCGGCCGGTGCGCGTGGGCGCGGGCGCTGCCGTCGGCGCGCTTGGCGAGCTGAGTCCCGGTGGCGCGCTCATGCGGCATCAGCACGCCGCCTGCATGGCGCGTGAGTACACACACACACACACACACACATACACATATTCAACCCCTCTACTTCCTTATCCTCCTCCTCTGAGCTTCCTTACTAACTTCCATCTCCTTCCCATTCTCCTTCCCTGTCCATCCTGCTTTTTCCCCTCTTCATCCACCTCTTCTCTTCCTTCAGTTCTTCCCCTGCCCATCATTCTCTTCTCCATCCTGCTGTAGTTTCTTTTTATTTTCATCTCTCCATCTCGCTCTTCCCCCTCCCTATCCTCTTCCTCTCACCACTCTGCTCTTCCCTTCCCCATCTTCCTCCTCTCTCCATCCTGCTCTTTTTACCGCCATAACCTCCTCTCTCCATTTTTACGTTCCCCTTCACCTTTATATTTCTCTTCTCCTCTTAATACTCATTTTCCCCCCTTCGAATAATCCACCACTTCTCTCTCCCCATAATACAATCTCTTGATCCCCCTCCCCTCTTTCCCCTCTCCATTATCCTCTCTCGTCATCATTCCGTAATAGCCAGCTGTTGAACATGGGCCTCTCCTTAAAGAAGCAGCGTAAGGTGCGAGGCGCTAAATTTGGGATCGCCAATCCGGCTTCCAAGCGTGGCGATTAATGCACATCTGCACATCTCTACAACAAGAAAGAGAGGTAGTAGCGATTCTGAATATGATTCTAGACTGCAGACTTGCACTAAGATGAAATTTGTAAATTAATTTTATGAAATATGTAGTTATCGTTACAGCTTATCAAGTCCACTGCTGAACATAGACCTTCTCGATAGATTGTTTCGTATTTTCGTTTTTGTTTTGTTCGTGATTGTCTTGTCGTTGTCGACTGTCGGGTTGGCAAGCGCAGTTTTTTATTATTTTGAGTTGTTATCAGGTAGGTGCTGCTGCCCTTCACCTGTTTCAATTTCCCTCCCCCGCGTCTTACGACAACCACGGGATGATATGGGTTAATGGTTATTCTTACACCGCCACTACACGGTGAAATGTGTAGTATTATAATGTAAATGTACATAATCGTCTATTAACAGATGTTTATATTTAAAATGGTTTGCTTATAATGTCTAAGTGTTCAATGCAAGAGTAAATAGGCTATTGGGCCAGCCCATAGAATACTATAATACACAATAGAATGGCTGTCAACCTTATTTTGTACGAGGATCGATGTCACCGGGAGCACACATACAAGCAATTACGTCGTATTATCACTACTACAAACTCGATTCGCTGTGTCTGTCAGACTGAGAAAATTTACATATTTTAAACTTTTGATTGATGTTCAAGATCATCACTAAAAAATCGTTTAAATTTAATACAATATTTATTTGTAAATAGTGTACAATTTGTCATTTTCTAAAAAATTTGACTCCGCCCACTCCCCCATTCTATTATGTGTGTATTATAGTATTCTATGGGCCAGCCATTAAGGCACGTCGGCTACATTGTCACTTACCATCCATCACATGGAATGTATGGTATTATTCCTTTCAGAATTAATACCAACAGACATAAAAGCAGAACTCCATCGTCTCTATCTCTCCGGAGGGGAGTTGTTAAGAGAGTTGTGGAGATGTTTCCCCCAGCCCGGCTCCACTACTGATACCGAAGACACTACAGCGCGAGCGGAGAAGTTTTATGAAGCACTTTTAAGGTTTAGAAATGTTAAACTACGACCGTTTGAGGTATGTTAATATCTTTTAGCCGGAAATAGACGATGGCTTAACGACAAAATTATTTGCTTTATTTTATTTACTAGCTTGTCTTACCAAGTTGTCACTCAATCTAGTGGGGGACCACCCTACATTTCGCCTACCGGTAGGAGGCTGCCATTCGAGAACCTTTCTTCCCCATCGGTTGTTCGTTCTTCGAGCTATATAACCGGCCCATTGCCATTTCAGCGTACAAATCCGTTGGGCGATGTCGTTTCTACTGCGGATATCCTCATTCCTCAGTTTATCGTGCAGAGAAACTCCCGAGCATAGCTCACTGAGCGACTTTGATCTTCCTCACACGCAGGAAAAACTATACTCTCTCAGAAAACCGGTGTAAAATAACAGGTTAATGCTGATGTATTTTTTTTTTTGGTGCGGACAAGAACCAGAGACCTTTTTTACTGATTTCATCCAAGATATCATACACGAAATCGCCTTTTGATTATAAATTAGCATAGATTCAAGTGTGTATGGGCCACACAGTTTGTTATTTTTACTTGTAAAACAAGTGTTGATGAATTCTTGTATTTTCTGCAGCCAAAATCTATCTAATCTGAAGTGCGATTATGTATCTCTGATGGAAGCTCTGATTGGGTATGTTTTAACGTTTGGTTAAGTTGTATTGTGTAAACGTATCAGCAACAATTATAAGCTGACGTCTTTAAGTTCACAAAATATTATCATATTGAAAAAAAAACCTAACGCTATTTCGAAGTAACTTCCACCAGAGTCACACAATTGCAATGCTGGCATCCTTAAAGTTAAAAAAGTTACAGCCTATATACGTCCCACTGCTGGGCACAGGCCTCCCCTCATTTCTGAGAGGGTTTTAGGGCAAGGAAGTGTCCACCGCGTTGCCCCAATACGTGTTGGCGAACTTCACATGTCTTCGAAATTTTTTTCTTATTTCTCAGACATGCAGGTTTCCTCACAATGTTTTCCTTCACCGCCGAGCACGTCGTAAATCAGCACTTAAAATTGCAATTAACAATTTCATTGGTGCCGGCGGGGATCGAACCCGGTTTGCTCGCGTACTGTAAAATTTACAGCGAGCGCTAACCATCTGAGCTAATTAGATCCTTATTTAGAACAATTAGATCAAGCAATTAGGTTTTTCAACTGTTTATTATAAATATATAAATAAAAACATAATGTTAAGAAATAGTAGCTCAGGGAATAAGCGCCGAGTTTATAATTTCGTAGTACGCGCGCTATCCGAATTAGATCATTGGCAGCATCGACGAAATTGTTAATCAAATTTTAAGTGCTGATTTTTGATGTGGCTGGAGGTGATTAAATCTGTACAAAAATCCTACAGCCCTCTTATAAATAGGGTTGTTGCCTAACTGTAGACGTAAAGGCTGTTATTTCTCTTGTTAATTTAATATTGACGTAAAAATTACTCTTTAAATTTTCAGGAAAAGATGCTTCGAGACCTAACGCCGCTGGCGACAACCCTTACAAAACATATGAACCAAATGATAGACACCGCCTTTGCGAAATACGCTGTTTGGCAACAAAGACAAGCGAAACTGCGGTAGTAGTAAGTTAAACACGCAAATTAGGAACTTATTCTCAATTACATAGAACACATATTTAAATGCCTTTGAACGAATTTGTTAGGCAAAATCATACTAGATGTTGCTCAGTAATCACTTTGTCTACAGACGAAATTGAAATGTATTCTTTATACCTCAGAACATGTATTCAATTGCAGTTTATTTAGTAAATAATAAACTGCAACTTAAGTTATCTCGTGCATTTAGTGTTCAATATATATAAAATTGTTATCCAAACGAAAAAGAGTCTTAATTCTAAGGTATTTAAATACATATTAAATTAATAATGTCCAAAATTTAAGCAATAGGACTTGTAACATTTAGATGCATTTGAATTTAAAAAATATGAGGTTCTCTTGCTTAAGTTAGGACATACTTCGTCAAGGCCCAGACATAAGAAATTGTTATGCGAATTTAAAATTAAAAAACGATAACATGATTTGTATGATAAAAATATATGGATTGATAAGATTTATATTATAAATATATATGATCTAATTATTCAATTAAGAGAAAAGCCATAATTTATTCACTTTGAATAGCTGTCTGTCAGCTACAACTCAAAATAAATCTTATTACAAAACGCATCAATCTGAAACTTGTTTTAATCTTATAAACATAATTTAAGTAGCAAGCAAGTATATGTCCATCAAATGGTTTGTGTATAATTTCTAATTTTGTACGGACCTTTCATAAAAGTATGGAAACGGCAAATTTCATCATTATAAGCACAATAGTTGTGTCACAGATTCGGATCTTTCGATTACGTTTCTAAATTGGCTCGCCATGTAGTAGTAACATAAGGCGCTACGTCATATCATGTCGTGAGTATCATAAAAGATAACAGAGTAAAACTGAAGCAGGTGATGTCAGCAGCATCTTCCTATAAAGAGCTCAAGGTATACTGGATTTGATAATCCGCCTACCTAGCGTGCCAACTACGTCAAACACTTCCCCTATATAGTAAATTATGGTTAGGCCTTCATTCAGCAGTATGTTGAAATGAATGAAAACGTGTTTTTATAGTCAACCAAATCTAAAAAATACCTTTTGACGTTTCACATTAATCATTCCGCAATAACTTTACACAAGCGTACTCACACGATTTAAAATAACCTTTTACGTAAATCCAAAGAATTATGAAGTTATCTATATTTCATTACAACGTATAGATATAGTTTTTATCACTAATTCAAATTCGAATCTTTCAAACAAAGCAAAATATTTAAGAAATAACCAGTATCAACTTCTTTACTTAACGTCGATAAATCTTGTGTATTAAATTATCCGTTTTTAATTTATTTTGGTATTATTCAAACTATACTGTAAATGATTACCAACGCTAAATAATCTTTTTGGTTGGCGTGCTTAGCGCAATAAGTCTGCCAGCTGTCAAAATGTATTTCTTAGATTTGGTTGACTATAATAATAATAAAAACCGAAGTAAAACTAAGAATGATAAGGCGAACCAAAACTTTTAAGTTGGAAGAAAGGCCAATGTCTTACCCCGTATTTTTTTTAACATCCAACTTTTAACTTTATACTTTAGCGCCAGTCATCTGTTATTATCCTCTTTATCTCTGTTTATTTTATTTGTTTAAGTATTATAAATAACGTATATAATGTATTTATATTAAAGTTAAATGATTAATGAATTGTGGGCGGGAAAATGTCGAAAGGATAAATATGTCGACATAACAGTGATATTTCCTTTTTCTTATATTTCGAGTTTTATTTGTTCGTAATCATATGTTTGTATTATATCAAGTGCGCAATGAATAATTAAAAACTAAGAGCACATACGCACTACTACAGTTATCCGCAAGATGCGTTTTAAAACGTGCGGTTTAATAAAATTGCGGCTAGCCGAAGTAGCTACCGCAACATTCGGTAGGAAATTCGTTGTAATGTTAAGGTTCGGGACACGTCATGTCAAAATCGGATGTGAAAAGAATTACCACTTTTTCTGTCAAGGGCTGCGCTTTTTTAGGAATGGGATAAAATATTAGTTATATTTTATTAATAAAACCAGAAATGAAGACCAAGTCACTGAGGCATTGTTTTGTATATTTATGCACTCTATAAACTTAATTAAGACACAACTTCTTAATTTTTTTGACGATGTGTAACCAATAACTTCTCAGTCCCAACCAGCGACATCAGGCGTGCAAAAAGTTTTATTAGCATATATTATCAGCTGCTTACTACATGTTTATGTAATATAATAATAATAATAAACAGATAAGCAAACAAAATATTTGGACCTGGCTTACGAGGTGACCGACATGTGGGGTGGTCTGCCGACCGAAATTATTCCGGTAGTCGTTTCTGAAAACGGGCTAATCCCAGTCAGCCTCCCGGGACATCTGAGGCGGCTGGGACTCCGTGACGGACCGCTCGGGGCTCAAATGCAGAAGGCGGTGCTCCTCGATACCGCCCGCATCGTCCACCGGTTTCTTTCCCTTTCCCCCTAACCCTCGGCCGTTTGGTCTGCCCTGCCGAGGGCTTCCATCTGGTTGGGCTTTTATTTATTTATGTATTATTTATTTATTTATGTTAGTATATGAAATATATATTTATCATTTCCTTTTATATATTTATTCAGCCCAACCAGATGAGAATACACTACTAATACCCCAAAATAATAATAATAATATTTATTGTTTCTCACGTAACTTATACAAACAAATCATATTGAAGCTCTGTAGCCTGATGTAATTGAATACTGTGTTACAGGCTACAGCATCTTATATATAATATAAAGCCTATATAATATAAAACCTATTAAGGATGACTCACGCTAGACCGTGTCGGGTCCGAGGTGAGTGTCGACCGTAACACGGTCAACTAATATTACATACATTTTGTATGGACACACACACGCTATACCGAGCGGAAACCCAGTGACGGCCGAGCAACGGACAACGCTCGGGAACAACTCGGTCCCGGTTTGTAGCTGAAGATTTATCAGATTCTTCATCGTCCAGAGCGATCACAATAGCCGCTAATTCCAGATCGTCAAACTTCAACATAATTGTAGTCTTTTTCCTTTTTGCTCGGATGAGTATACTGCATCACGGCGCAACGGTAATTGCTCGGTCGAGGTCCGTCTTTGTAATTTCTGGCACGGAACCGGCTCGGTGACCGTGCTACGGCCGACACGGCTCGGACCCAACTCGGTTTAACGTGAGTCAACCTTTAGGTCCTAGACAGAGAAACCTATAGACTAATGATTAGCGTGGCCTCGAGTGAGAAAGGACGATAACGTAGTTTTAGGTTATACTATAATCTTTATGACTTTTAAACATATTTAGATAAAAAATTTTAATTGTTCTAAGAACTGAACTGAACAAGATTCACCAATCTTAAGCTCACAAAACACTTTTTTTCTCACTTAAACCAACTTGTAAACTCCTTAAATCGCTACGAACTGTCAAAGTTGTTCAAAAAACTGTCAAATCTGAAAAAAAAAACCGGCACGGGGACCGGCAAAGGGACAAACAATCACACCGCTCTGTCTCATTTCTACGCAAGACGTATTCATAATCTATCTATCTTTTTCGTGTGCGAATGCGAAAGAAGGCGTCAATTTGTCTATAGGTTTCTCTGTCTACGCTTTAGGTGTATTCTTATCTGTAACTACACGTATGTATGCACCCAACCCGACTAGATTGCGGGTATCATACTAAACACACAATGCGAATAGCAACTGGTTCTGGTATCTAGCAGCCGCAACCATCTAATATAATGGTTTGCGGGTAGCCGCGTAGCAGTGCGAATAAAGATAACTTTTACATATATTTTTCGCTTACGGTCAAACGTACGGCAATGCGGGTAGCCGCATAGTTTCTATTATGGAGTGTAGAAGTAAGTAGTACCAACTCCCATAATAGAATAGTTGAAAAAGTGGCCATCTGTAAGCAGTAAATAACAGTTCAAAAACTCTCCACAACAGCGCTGAAGTAGCTACTAGGATGAAATGAACTTAGCAGTTGTCGACGGTTTGAAGTGTGCTACTAAACCGTTCAGTAGCTCTAAAATCTAAAATAATTTTATTTAGTAAATATAACCTCGAAAAACTCGTCTATCACACTAATATTTTTCGGCACGTTCTTTAAAATTTAGCCCGTAGCTATAGTGGCGCCACCCTTATTTAACGGTTTTCTATGGACACTTTTTAATACACAGTCTGTACTCCTTACTTCTATACTCCATAGTTTCTATGAGCGCTTAGGTTAGGCTCCTACGCTACGTTGATGAAACTGATTACCAATGAGGGCGTTCACGACTTTTTCTGGCACCAGGGTGCCACTTAAAATGAGGTGTGTAATATTTGACAGATTTCATAGCAGGGAAGTTAATTTGTTTGAAAAATGTTAAGGTTAAAGTTTTTTTCTGTATTATTAGTTATGTTTTATATTAACTATATTGAAGATAAATAGACTAAAATACAGATATTTCTTAAAAGTACTAAATTTTAAAATAAATTAAAAGTATACAGAAAAAATAAAGAACAAACCGCTGGGGCATTGTTTTATGCATTACTATTATAGAAACTGATAAACTTTCATTTTAAACTAACTTCTCAATTAAATGACATCATGTAACAAAAAACTTCACCTCAGTGGCAACTGTGACATCTGGTGAGCAGAAGATTAAACCCTCATTAAACTTACACACGAATAAGTGACGTATTTGTGTTCGCGACGCTACCTAAATTTGTTAGAAATCTTAAAAAAAAACAGTTAGTTACATTGTATTTTGTTTTGAAAATTACGAGCAAGCTTTTCCATCCTTTACACTTTTGATTCATTGCTTTCCAGTATTTGCATAAAGCTTCTTAATCAATGACTATGTGCCGCAGCATCCGTCTACCTTCGGATGAACTGCGCGCTCCTTTGTGGTTTGTAAAAAAATAATTTCGAAGTTTTTCTGTTGCATACATTTTACTTTATATATACAAACAAGACTACTTTTATACATAATGGCGAAGTTTATATTACATATTTGAATGATCAATTTTTACAAATGTTTTTTTTTTTGAATGGTAACCAATTAGTATACTCGTGATCATGAGTGTAGCTAGTATGAGTAGCGCCCCCCTCTCTAAAAATCTAGTGCTCCATCCAAAAACTTAGTCGTTTTCTCAAAACAGGTACTCTTTAAATTATATAGGGTTAAAACGCGAACTTCCCTTTTCTTTGATCTCGAATAAAGTAGAGCATTTCTCTTTATCATATTATGTAGGATGTGATATTCTATGGTAAATGCCATTCCTCTGATAATTTTCTCGCCGTTCCCCTAGTGAGACTGAACATAATTGAACTGGAGATGATGTTACAATCAATTGCGCTCCTCCAAACTTACTTCCTACTTATTTCAATAACTTTAACAAGAGATTCCAATTAGTTCTATGATAGAACAAAAGCTATTTCCAATTGATTCTACTCCTCAGTGTGATTTGTGTGTGTGTGAGTGTGATTGACCTCTAAAGTTACTTCAACGAAATCAACAAAATACCATACGCCAGTCCCTTTGTGATGGTATTGTTAATGCGATTGCGCTTAGGGAACACGAGGAATAAACAGTTTTGTTTATTATTATATTAATTCCCTACAATTTTCAATTTTAAAATAAATAAAGATGAAAATTGCTCATAATTCGTTATATTATGTCAGGGTACATTATGACCTTAGAATACTAAAATACACAATAGAATGGCTGTCAACTTTATTTTGTACGAGGTTTGGCGTCACCAAACCCGATTCGCTGTGTTGACAGACTGAATAAATTTACACATTTTAGACTTTTGATTAGTGTTCAATATCATCATTAAAAAAATCGTTTAAGTTTTAATACATATTCATTTGTAAGGGTGCAATTTGGCATTTTTTAAATAATTTGCATGCGAAATTTTGAAACGATTGTAACGTCAAAACACATCACGTGTTGATATTTATACGTGTGAATTGACGTGTTAGTGACATTTTAGTGGTTACGTGGGCTCCGCCCACTTCCCTGTTCTATTATGTATGTATTAAGGTATTCTATGATTATGACTATATCTAAAATATCGAAGCCTTTTGCTTAAAAAAAATTAGCCTCATTGCGAAATGGTCTCACCGCTAGACATAAATATTAACATTGTTGCAATCAACTTAACAGTACTTTACTCGTAATCTCTATATATAAAAATAAATTGCTGAACGTTAGTCTAAATAAAACTAGAAATTGGCTTGACTGATTTTTATGGATTTTTTCTGTGTTTGAGTGGATGGTTTATATTTACAATTCGACCAGGTAGGTGGCGCAGTTGTTGCAATTCAGAAATCACCTGAGCGAAAACGGAGGGATCGCTAGTGTAAATTTAATACTTTAATACATAATAGAATGGCTGTCAACCTTATTTTATACGATGATAGGCGTCGCCGAGAGCACACATACAAGCAATAAAGTCGTATTATCACTACTACAAACCCGATTCGCTGTGTTGACAGACAGATTTTAATACATATTTATTTGTAAATAGCGTGCAATTTGGTATTTTCTACATAATTTGTATAGGAAATTTGGAAACGATTGTAACGTCAAAACACATCTCGTGTTGACGTTTATACGTGTGAATTGACGTGTTAGTGACATCTTAGTGACTACACGGGCTCCGCCCACTCCCCCGTTCCATTATGTATGTATTATAGTATTCTATGTTTTGAATAGTGATAATTATGAATAAAAGCATTTCATATGACCGTTCAGATGTTAGAAAAGTGTATGACTGTGTCATAGTCCGATGATAACATATTTATAACTATAAGCACCATAGTGGCCGGGAGAGGAACTAATTTAAACGTGATTGCAATTTTAATACAGCCATATCGAAGGGGTGACTTACATCGAGTTATATAATAAGACGAAAAGGTTAGGAGTTTCGTTGAATGCCGGACGTTCGACTAACAGGCTAGCCATCCAATTAAATGTCTGAATAAACTATCAAACTGCGACATAATATACATATTAATATATTGTGGACTCCGGTGAATCAAAATGCGCAGGTCGCTTTTATGCTCGTACCGATTTTCTGCATATGTAAATCTCCAATATGATGAAATTAACATTACAGAATAAAAAACACATCACCTTTAAAGTATTAAGAAATAATGTGTTTAATAAAGATCTTCTGGAACCTTGTGTACAATCGTCCACATATCAAGAAGCATAAGCATCTCATAATTTTTAAGCTTCAACATAGATGTATCTTAATATGTGGTCGACTGTACATCCCAATAAATTATTATAAATTTAATACGGCGTTAATTTATTTTCATGTCAAAAATTATCGACAATAATTGTTGTAGTTTTAAGTAAAAGTCAAAATTCCTCACGTTACCATTTTGGTTGATTTAGGTTAAAATTAGTATTCCAAGATTATTTTTATTTTTCTTTAGGAAGTTAATTTTGAGCCGAACTATAACTGTAAGTAATATTGAACAGCAAAAGTTGTTTCAGTGGAATATTGATATTTTCTTTCATATGAAATAGCTTTTGCGTCCAACTGTACTATTAAAAATAAAAAGCAATACATTAATAACTAGCGTTCTCAAATAATCAAAGAGCGCTTCAATGTCATACTAAAAAAGTGAAATAAATCAAAGATTTGCTTTACGCACGTAACAAGAAAGTGACAATTGTTTCTAAAATAAATATATCATAATTATCGTGTAAATAACACGAAATGCAATACCTTGTTTTTTAGAGGAAAGAAAATAAAAGCGCCCATAAAATATCAAGACTGATTTTTTTATCTCTTTCATCTGCTCATCACCACAATTACGTTAAGAATGAATAACTTTTATTAATAAATAAGCAGTCGTTGGTCAATTTCATATATATTTCTCTCAAAAACGCCATTAATGCCATATTTTGTTTATTGTACGGTTAAAAAAATAAAAATAGGGAGCCACAATGTAGCACGATGGGCACAGGGAAGAACCCCACAAAAAATAAAAAGGGAGGAGAGCCGCGCAAAAAACCCCCGCACCAAACCCCAAAAAAGGGCCCCCAAAAAATGCATCATAGTTTTAGTAAATAATTGTCATGTTTTGTGGTTACTGTACTGTATTACAAATTGAAAAAAAAAGGTGTATTTTTTCTAAATTTTATTACCTTCTGTTTAAATAAATGGCGGACGAGATAAGAAAGAATATATCAAAATTCTCGACTAACGACTTCAATCTAGATTTATTAGTTGCATACATAATTTTTTTCTTTCCTCTATTGATATATGCATTTAAAAAGGACTTCTTTTCAAAAGATACTGTTTTAATAACATGTTAAAAGGAAACTGCTAAAATTATTTTTATATTTTATGAAATAATTAATTCTTTTAATATTTTTTTGTTGGCAAGACTTTTAGACAGATCTCTGGTACTATTATAATTACAAAATGTTCCTCGCGCATCTTTCTGTTAGTAAATACTGTACATTTATGTTTCTTAGTATATATATGTATTTAATTGTTTGTATGTCTGTTCGCGATTCGCGGACGGATCTTAAGTTGTTCGTTTAATTTCGTGTAATTACTGTTATGTGCGCAATAAAAGATTTTTTTCAAAGACCAAAGTTCTTTTCTTCACTTTTCCAACCTTACGTAGATATGGATTAAAAACGGTTGAATCTTAAGTGTATTGTTATAATGCTGAAGAAACATTTAACTAAGAAAAAGCTAGGTAAATGCTAAAAGGACGAGACAAGAAGAAATAACTATCACAAAAATTGGAAAGTCGTGTAAAGATTGTTGCGTATATGGTAAGGCTTGTGTCAGTTCCCTTCAATACTGGCAGCACGCAGTTGTATTTCCGATTTACCTATTAGTTGAACAACATGTCTCATCAACGCATTGTTGTCGTGTGATGATGACAATGGAGGAGAACCAATAAGTGTTGTTTTTATAGAAGTAAAGGTGGCAACGAGCACATAGTCCATTTGATGTAAGTTAATGCATATTTAAATGTAGATGCGTTGACACCCGTGAGGACTTAGATGGAATACCAAATTCCAGTTAAGAGGGTCTTCGGTTCTCTACACTCAATACGAAATACATGCTGCTTTTATCGAACAAATTCCATTCTTGCTGCGACCATAATATAGCTGCAGCGTGCATTTTGTAAGTCTTACCTCATTCTCATTCCCCGCGGTTGTCGAGCGATGAGTGGGGAGAATTTTAGAATTAATAAGTACTTGTACTAGTAGTACCCGTACGGTTGAATAATGGGATTGAAAATGGCATCGCCTCTATTCACCTCTCGCTACCTATACTCACACCCACACACCCGCCGGTAGACTGCATAAAATAAAATCGTACGTTTTATAACTTCAGTCCACCTTTGTCATTGGAATCGATGATAACAAAATGCCATTAGCTACAAAAAAAATCTGTCAGTCTGGTTTCACTAATTTGTAATCTATGACGCGTTCTGAGAGTTTTCTTCATAATTTTGTCTGGCAATATTCTTGTATAAAATAATTACACGCTATTGGTACATGTGTAATCATTTTTAAAAATTTCCTTTGTCTGCCCGATCGAGCTGATCTTAGGAATGGCTGAAGCGATTGCAATAAAACTTACGAACAAATAGAGTGTAATACCAGGAGTGATCATTCATGTGTCAAATGATTTAAATATGAGAAATATTTGGTTAAAACTGGCAAGCATCCCGAATACATTGACTACAAAAATTATACTATAGTTCTGTGAAGATCATTTTGATGTATGACTTACATTTAACTATACAAAAAATAGATTTAAAGTAAAATTTTGTAATAAATAAAGTTATCTTAGATACTATAACTAATGATTGTAATCATAGATAAACATAACTATGTATTATCAAAATACACTTTGACCTGGAATTGTGTTATTGTGTGGTAATAGACATATTATGTACATTGATGTTTTAACATTCCTCAACCCAGCAGAACAAAAATCGGGATTGCGTGCAAAAATTTTTGCTACGATCAATGTATGTATGTATTTATCCTTGGAAGATTAGTACTTTACGAGTACTTAGTACCGTACGAAACCGTCTTCCATGAAGCCTTTTCAATAAAATTCGGAATAAAACTCAACAACCGTAATCATAACTTTAAAATTTCGTTATAATACACAGCACATTAGCCAGTTTACATAACCAGTGACGTCACGGCGGAATCTAATATGTCGTTTTGGAGATTTGAGGCACATATAAAAAATGATTCTAAAATTGAATTATAAAGTTTATAATGCAAAATGGAACCTACCAAGTAATATATTAATTCCATATATTATAATTTTCACTAAATGTTAACAGTAAATAAGACCACAAGCGACATCTATTAAATGGTGATTGAAGTTGATAAGTTGTAAATAAAAATTTCATGTCATTGATACCGAGCTTGTATATTTATGTAATATATATAATAGGATATTTTACACCATGTAAAAAATCTATATATTTATGATAGATTTTGTAAAACGTAAACGAGAAATATTGATTCCTATTTATAAAATTGCATTATAAATTTTGTATTTCAATTTTAAGGATATTTTTTGTCTGTGCCTCAAATCTGCAAAACGCTGTCCGCCATATTAGAAACCATGAAGCACAGAATACATTTACTCTGACGGTCATGAACGTTAAAGAACTGTTCTTTAACCTTCATGTTAGATACTGTCGTGACGTCCCTAATCCCGCCTAAGGGTATTATGACGATTATAGTGTTGTGTAACCAAGTATATGTACACAGTAATCTATGGTGTCACTGATTAAGAAAACTAGCTAATGTGCTGAGTTATTTCGAAATTTTTCAAGTTATCATTACGACTATTGAGTTTAATTTCGAATTTTATTGAAAAGGCATCATTGAAGACGAATTCGTAAAAGAAGAAAGTACTAATCTACCAAGGATAAATAAATTGATGGTGGCAAAATTTTTTTGCATGCAATCCCAATTTTTGTTCTGCTGAGTTGAGGGATGTTGACACATTAGTGTACTAAGGCCAACTAGCAGCGATACGAAAGGTCATTTAACTTAAAAACGACTGTGCAGTTGACAATCTATTATCTATCTCTTTCCATCTTGTGTATTTGTGGTAATGTCTTGTTTTCCCGGCAAAAACATGTCAAGGTCAAAACGGGTTCGCCAACATTCGGAACGTGCTCGTGGTGATACAAGTTATTTGTTAAAATGTTTGTTATTTTTTTTGTTGTTTATTTATTATTATTTTGTTTTGTTAATTGTTTTTTATTAGTAATGGATAATGATGGAGCCACAACCAAGTACGTCGAGAGATAAAACAACCGATTTTACTACTCCGAAAAAGAAACGTCCACAGGTATGTATAGGAATAGGATATATGAATGTTGTTTAGTAGTTTCAATTAATACTTCTTTGTTCGGAGTGTACTTTAAACTTATGTTAAAGTTATTTAAAAACAGCAACTGTAATATCTAATAAAACTTTTCTTAATTTATTAAAGACGGATGTAAGTAAAGTATGTATACAATTTTCATTTAATTTTAAATTTTAGTAATTTGACTAGTTTTACCGTGAATGAAAAAATTAATACCTATAACTATGTTAAAGAATCTTGGCCTAATGATAAATGCCCATACAGAAGAGACGGCGCAGAAAGCAGTTAGTATTTTAGGTATCGGCGTTGCATCTGTATGTAGAATCCTCAAGGACTATAAAGAACACGGCGAAATTTCTTCTCCTGTCACCACCAAACCTATACCAACGTTTAGTGACAATTATACGTGTTACAGACTCTGATTCTGACTCTACAGATTCAGAAGAATCGGCGTCTGACTGAATTAACAATGATTTTCACAAAAAAAAAAAAATTATCATCATTTCCATAAACATAACATAATACATCAGTCCTATATTATTACATTATACAATATTTAAATTATAACAAAATTTATAAAAAGTTTATTTTTTTGGTTCGCTAGATATTTTTTTAAACTATATTGTCTAAATAAATATATAATCTAACTATCAAAAAGTTACGCACCCCTGCAATTCCTAATAACCTTATTCCTAAGAACGTTGGCTGTACTTGACCTATTACCAACTTTTGTTTATACAAAAACACAATACCAGGTCAGAGTGTATTTTAATAAAACATAGTTTAGTAGCTATCATAGTTTAGTTTATCTATAATTACAATCATTAGTTATATCTAAGTTAACGTAATTTATTACAAAGTTTGACTTGCGATAACCTTCACCTCATGATGTTTTGTATAAACGATTGTTAAATATAAGTCATACTTACATCAAAATGAGCTTTACAGAAGAATAGTCTAGTTTTTGTAGATTATGTATTCGGGTATCTTTTTGCCAGTTTTAACCAAGTATTTGTTATATTCATATCAGTTGGCACTTGAATCCATAACTTTCTCGGCGTTCTTATGCTCGTATTTTTGCATTCAGGCACAACACAACAATGATATTGATGATAACTCATTATTTAACGTTAAAAAGTATCTTATTCTTTTGCATAATCGGCAAAACTCTGGGACAGTGACGTCACGAGTTCAACAGCATGACGGCTAGCGTTTTTACGCGAAAATTTAAAACTTTAGATTAAAAGTAATTTTTATGGCACTAATCGGTTTAAAAAAATTATATAAAAATTATAGTGGTTCATTATCACTCTAGGATTCATTTGAAACACTTTGAAAATGGGTGTAATACCCTATTGATTAAATAGATATTGTAAGTAATCCAAATACATTACCTTAAAATTAAATTTTACCAATAGAGGCGTTTAAAGGAAACTCATTACAAATGTATATAAATTCTCGTTTAATTTTATAGTAGATATATCTATATTCCAACTTATACGTAATTTGAGGCAAAGTAGGCGTGTATAATAAAATAAAAATTTATAATTAAAAACTAAGGATAAAATAAAAAGTATTTTCATAACTGAACACAACATTCTTTTATACTATATAACTGGGTAGTTAACACCACTTAAAAACTTAATCATATCATAACTAGTAATTAAATACTTAATCATGTAATTTGAATTCCACATACGATAGTATCTCAAAACGCTGTGGATTTTCCATTAAAAATTATAAATTCGATTTTTATTATAGAAAAATATACATTAAAAATAACTATTACTTATTAATTATAACTACAGATATAATTAATAAGTAATAGCTATTGTATGTATTTGTTTTCTGAGTAATCTAGTCTGTTCAGAGAGAGTTGATATCATGAAAACGTGTCGCAATAGCGACTGTCGCTAAGTATCGCAAAATGTGCGATGGGCGTCGCTTATCGCTGCAAGGTTTTTGCGGGAACTTAGCCGTCGACGAATTGTCGCTTGAATAATGGTTTGAAGTAGATTTTGATTAGTAAAAGTGATGCGATTTTGTGAATTAAAAGTGCGCGTGTAAAATATTAGAGAAAACGACGAAACAAGTGTTTCGATGTTGTTATAATCCTCAAGTTATTTTAATCACTTGGACGCCTTATGAACTTGAGTGGCTATCGTCATCAACTGTCCGCTGGGTTAAGCTGTCGTTAAAATCTCCTAAAAACTTAGCAATGTGACGCATCAGCATATTGTGAAAAAATATATAAAAATGAAGATTCCAAAAGAAATGATAGGCTCAGAAGGGCTAGAACCCAGAGTCGTAAAGACAGTTCAATAAAAAAATTATCGCCGCAAACAGTTTTGTGGTACGAGGCTTGCAGATGTTGTCAAGAGCTAGGCCGGGCGGGCGAGCTGATGCGGCACATAATTCTTTAGAATCGTTTTGATTTGAAACTCGATGAAATCGAATCGATCGAAAAGAAAAAGCGACACTAAAAACAGACAAACATACATATATATGATTTAGCCTGCAAGAGAATGATATAGAATACAATATAAGCATTCTTTCTATTATCTGGGTCTCCACTTTGTGTGGCTTATTCGCCTTATTTCAAAACAAGGTTTATTGATAGTCTCAGGTTTAAACTACAGATTAAGGAATAGCTTTTATACCTAAAAAGTGTTTCACGTTCGCTATCAAATTTCATACATTTTAGATTTAGTCATTGCAGTAATATGTACCACGCAGAACAGACACCAAGACTAGTTTGTTTGCAACAATGTGTTAAGAGTTCACGGGCTCCAACTCAACTAGTCTGTGCCGGGCGGTTGCGGTTTGCGGCTTGCGGCAGTGTGACACGTTTGGGGGCTAAGTTAAAGTTTAATATTTTATATGAACATAACTGAACTGACTTTAAAGATAGTTAATATGCTTTAAACAGTTAAAAATAATAATAAATTTATTAAATAAATAATATGTAACGATGATTTTATTATGATATACATAAATAAACATAACTTACCGATTAATGTTAAATTAGTCGTTTTAGGCCATCTAGCGTCTATTTTACGTACCACCATGGGTGAAAATTATTTTATGCTCAATTACATGACTTTACCTATAAAATAAAATAGATGGCGCTATTACAAAGCAATTTTACTTGCAATTTTTTGAAGGTTTCACTTATGGAGTGTAGAGGTAAGGAGTACAGACTGTATAAAAAAGTGTCCGTAGGAAAGCGTTAAATAAGGGTGGCGCCACTGTAGCTACAGTCTAAATTTTAAAGAACTTTTTATATTTTTTTATTGCACAGACTTTCACCATAATTCTTTTTACAATAATTATTTTATTGCTTTCAAAAATTTTATTTTCAAAATCACTCTCAACGTATTTTACGGCGATTTATCATACCCTGTAGCTGCTCGAGCGCTGTTGTAAAGAGTTCTTGAACGTTTATTTACTGCTTACGGATGGACACATTTTCAACTATTCTTCTATGGGAGATTGTCCTCCTTACCTCTATACTCCATGGTTTCACTTCTAAAGCGTGTGACCTACGGAACAAGAGTTTTTTATTATTATCTATCAGCAAAAATAATTAGCGGGCCGCAATTTGTAACGATTTTAGGAGAAACTTGCTTTTTTGTCAACTCACGCCAAATAGACTAAGTAAAATTTTGTAATATTTGATTAGTGCTACACAGCTTAAAAATATTTTACGCAAAATAATTAAGAAGTAAATAATACTTTGTTTTATTATCAACTCCCGCCAAATAGGCAAAGTAAAATTTTGTTATATTTGATTAGTGTTAAACAGGTTAAAAATAATATTTTACGCAAAATAATTAAGAAATAAATAACATAAATTTGACTACAATAAATTATGATAAAAATTATTTATATTCCTATACAATTTATTTATATAAAGCACATAAGTTTCATTATGAATAAAGATAAATGTCAACTACCCTATTTGAAAATAATCATTATTACCCTAAAGAAATACGTTATGGGGATTGTTGCCATATATAATAATAATGTAGCAACAGTTTGCAATACTCAAATACAAGTGCTTGTTACTGATGAAATATACATGGAAGTTTTAGTGTTACAAATACTTATTAATATTTCCATTCGTCCATGACAGTTTATAAAAGTCCACTGCTGAATATAGGCCTCCTCCACAAATAACCGAATAGGGAGGATTATGCCAGAGTTGCCACGCTTGCCAAGCGGGCTGGCAACTGCAGCTTTTTTATTGTTTTGAGTTGTAATCAGGAAGATGCTGCTGCCCTTCATCTGTCTCCCTCTGTCGCTTCTCACGACACAGACAAGACAATATGGGGTAATATTATATTCTTACACCGCTACTATACGGTTATATTGAATATTTACTATTATGTAAACTACCAGCCTTACAAACAGCCCAGTGCTGGACATAGACCTCTCATTTCTGAGAAAGTATGCTGATGGATATATTTAGATGAGTTTTGATGAAAATAATTCTTTCACTTGCTCGTCAGCTTTCCTTCCCTGCTGAGCATGAGATAAATCACCTATTTCTACAGTGCCCTCAGGCACTGGAATATTTCAGTGGGTACTATTAAAAGTTACAGCAGGCACCCAGCTTTCGACTTCGACTTCATCTTTAAGGAGCCTACTTGTTTCTTCAATGAAAGAGATGTAACAAACACATAATGCTCGGTTTAAAGAGCCCATTTCAATGGCATATCAGACTATAGACACTTATTATTTGCCGACGCAACGGCAATATGGTGATTTATCGTACGACATTTGTCAAAATATCATCTAAATCGATCAGATGTATGTAATTGGTGTTGACATTAAGGTTAATCTCGACAAGGCGGACAATTGCAATGTTTTTGTTCCAATGAATCAAGCCTTCAAGTGTGATTTAACATTTCTGTATAGATCAGTAATATATGATATATATTGTAGCATGTTGACATAGAATTCACCACAAACTCAATAAATACTGTCTATCTGAAAGCCTTTACGATCCACACAATGAATAAGATGGCAAAGACCATGCCAATGAGCATGAATATGAACATTTTCTTCCGGTATCTTCGTTGGTATTCCGCCGCCTTTGCTAACTCGTCCACTCCAGCCTCCACACCAGCACTTGCTGCTTCAATGTGACTTTCAACCGTATCTACAACATCAACAATATTATATTTATATGTAGTAGAGACATGCTGCAGCTACTTTATGGTTGTAGTAAGAGTGGGTCGGTTTAATCGGGCAAGGTCCACACTCTCACAGAATACTAAAGTAAAATAGCGGCTTAATGCTGCTGTGTTTCGTATAGTGAGGTGAGACCCTTTTTACTAGAAATGAAGCATTCCATATTAGTCTACAGAATTATATGGATTTTGATCTTTTCCATCTGTATTTTGATTCTTAATCGAGGCTAGATGTAGTTGTCTTTGGGTCAAAGCAACCATCAATCAGGTGGACTATGTGCTCATTGCCATCCTTATTCTATAAAAAAATGTTTTCTCATAAGCAAACACAATCTAAAATAACAGCAAATTTACAATGTGATTAAGACAAGAATAGGAATGTCAATGACATTAAACTTTTAAATGGCACGTAAAAAGTATGTTTTGCAAGGAAAATTATTATGCTTACATTAGTATTACAAAATTTATTCAAATTTTAATTAACTTAATATGGCGGAAAGCCATTCTTGTTGTCATTTTGATAGCGTAAGCAATGGAAAACTCATAATTGAAGAATTTTCCATTACTGATGCTATCAAGTCACAGACTAATTTTTATCAAAAAATAAAAGTTTTCATTTTTAATTAATTTATTGGAAAATTTTACCAAATCGCCACAAAAAGAGAAAGAAGATCGCATTGTACATAATTTTTCTCATCTTCCAACTTTTTTTAACTTGTTTGGATAAATTATTATTACATAAAAAATTTAACATGACTGGATGGCATGTTTAATCATGTTCAATGTGCACCAAGAACAATTATTTCTAGGCCATACAAACTCGAATGGGATTCGAACACACGGCCCGTAGTTAAACGCTTAGCCATTGCACTATCCAGTCGTCAATCAATACAATTCCAAACCTCCGAACAATTTACATTTATTTGTCAAGAATAATTACAAATAAACAACACTCACCGACAGTTTGTGCCTGCGCACTGACCATATCGGCCAAATCCTGCATTATCTGGTTAACATCCAGGACATCTGCTTCTATTTTATTTATGTAGGCCTCCTTCTCTAGCAGCATGCTTGTTTCGAATTGGACGAGACGGGCCTGAAGATAATTAAATATTTAAAGAAAATTTGCTAGCAAATTGAAGTAGTTTAGTATTCCGGTTTTATGTTAACGACTTTCCTATGATGGATACTAAGGTTCATATAACTTTAAGAGTTTTTACCAAATTAATGTGCTTTCGATATTGGTCTCAATTTTAAAGTATGAATTTACACGGTATTTTAATCATTTAAAATAATACTTTTTGTTTGAAAAATTTAATTTTTTCAATTTTGCCATTAAACAATATTTGAAATACTTCCTTTATTAAACAGTAATGACAGAGTTTTCATTTGTTATGTTATGATAAATAAGACACAAAACTTGTATATATATTTAATATTGAATTAACTTTTTAAAATTACCTGCGCCTGTTGATTGGCTAGCAGAGCTGCTTCTTCATCATCAGCGATGGCTTGCTGTTCCATTGCTTGAGGGTCGTTCCTCACACGAGGTTTCGACGGCATATGTGCCGCCATTTTTTCGGAGACTTGCTAGAATTATTAAAAAAATCATTGCTTTAGTTTATCTCCATGATATCACAACATTAACAGTATATTTAAGTAAATTGGCTGAAACAGGTCTTTCCAAGTATGCGCATTGCGCAAATAAAAAAAGTTTGGGATTTTTAATCAATGTAAATTATTAATATAGTACTTATTGAAACTCAATTTTTCATTTACTACTGGTTCATAAAATATCGGTGCAGGGAAGAAACAGCAAGAAACCCAGTAGGATGTTTTTTTAGATATTATTTATTAATTATTTTGTACAAATATTTATATGAATTATAATTTATAACAGATCCAACATGGTAGAGATCCCTCGTTCCCAGGGGTTATTTTCATAGATATATTCTTGAATATTATAACAACATAGTTTCTCTATAAAATTTTGAAACATGTTGATTGACAAACTGAACATTTTCTGATATTTCGTGGTAAAAACACATATATTGCCTTATAAATGGATCACTAATTCTATAGAGTCTAGTAACTGTCATTACAAGTTTGTGTTTTTCAAATATGAACATATTTGTTGTTATCAATGCTACTCATGTCTTACTTAATTTTTTTCGAGTTTATTAAAATTGATGTAAAATTATTTTTCTACTGTTGGTCTGACCATCTCAATCTTAAGTCTTTTTATCGTGCCATAAATCATGAGTCTCTCTTTCAGAGTCCAGGGATGATTTGCCTTAATTGTTCCACTTAGCATGTGGATTGATGATCTCAGTACCACACATTTAACATCTTTGTTAATGCTGCTCATCACTGGCTTAATATCGATTTTAGGTCCAAAGTAAATAAGATGGTTTTACTTGAAGCTGTAAGATTTTTGTGGAATTTTTCATAGTCGGCTTTTACATTTCTTTAGATTATGTTTTTGTAATTTTATAATCTATATATACCATTATAAAGTCACAAAAAACAATGAAACTAATGTCTTCCATTTTGTCTTCATGATGTAATCATAGCTGTAATTTACAGGTGAAGCAAAATAACTCCTTAAACTTACCTTCTGAACAGACGAGTAATTCGCCAGAGCGTCTTTAAAAGCTTGGGTAAGTCGCTCCACCTGTAGCTTCTGGGGCTTATCGCCACGGCGCACAACTACGCCCAAGCGTTGTATATCGCGGGCCGTAGCCGATACGGAACTGTTTACGTTCTGTTGGGTGTCGTGGCTGGTAGTTATAGGAATACGACATAATTATTTATTATATTTATCCAAATATTAGACATTGAAAAAAAAACTATTTTTACGGAATTAATCTTTTTCTATAGAATAGGGGGCAAATCCGTCCTAGTACTGATGACTAACCATCAGATGAGCCGGATGCACACTTGGCTCCACTTATATAAACAAAAAATATGTTACTACCCACAGTGGGTTATTTCTTCAAATTGGGTTGTAAAAAGAAATATTTTTTAGGGTCAAATCAAACAACAGTCACCTTATATTGCAATAATTTATAATCTAGATCTATATGCCTGCCTCTTTGGTACTAGTAGTCTGGTGGTCTAGTAGTTGTAGTAGTGCGACTGCTGATCCTGAGGTCACGAGTTCGAATCTAGGGTCGGGCCAAAAAATCAATTATTGAGTTCTTCCGTCAAGAAATTATCAGTAGCTGCCCGAAGTCAGGAAGTTGGCGGTGTTTCACCCCCGTGCCTCGGATAACACGTAATGCCGTTGGTCCTGCGCCTGATATTTCTCCGATCGTGTTGGTTTACCGTCCCCACGGATTATGAGAGTGAGGGAATAGAGAGTGCACCTGTGCTTACGCATACACTTGGGCACCATAATCCTGTCCTGCGCCAATGGCTAGTCTCCGTTGAGGCAGGCCGCCGTGACCAAAATGCGTTCTGGAGGACATTAATCTAGTATATTTAATATAAATTTAAGGCCCATAAGATATTGCCCATACAGGAAAAATTTGTATCTGTTATTTCCAAAATTTTTTTCATAAAATGAGCAAAGGAACTAAGATAGAAAGGAACTAGAATAGTTAATTATCCTAGAAATAATTGTTGTTAAAACAGATAAATGTTACATCAACAATACTCACATTTTATCTCTAAGCTGAACACTGTCATTTGGACCACCAATTTGTTTCATCATCTTTTCCAAAGATCGAAGTCCACTGTTTATTGTATTAATATTATCTGCAATACCCTCACTCAAGTTATATAGCTCTGTGGGACTGAAGTCAGCAAAACCGACGGCAGGGGGCGCCGCTGTCGAGCCATAGTCTCGGCTCGAACCACTAATGGGTTCCCGCTCAGACATGTTGAAACTGAAAATAAGGCTACTTTATGTTATTAAAGAGGAGGCCATTTATAATTCCTATTCACTGTGGTAGATTCTGAAGTTTTTGAGCGTTCCTCTATTGGTTATTAATTTCAAAAAAGTTATAACAATATATGTTTAAAGTTTTAAAGGCAACAAGCTTTCTTAATTTGTTGACAACCTAAGACAGTACAATACCTAAAATACAGTTCTTGTGTTAATTTTAATATGTAAAAGAATACCAAACTTTTATTCTAAATTACTTAGCCAACCAACGATTACGGGTATTAACCACAGTGATGCATTTTACTACAATTCTACGTCAATTCCCCATACAGAATTATTTATTTAATATAGATTTATTAATTCTTAATTAACGATCACCGATGAGGTTAGAAAATTATTCTTTGATAAAAGACTAGTCCGCTTCAAAGAATTACACATTTTTCATATTTAATCAAATTTTCTAGGAGGTAGAACTCCTTTTCTGTGAAGAAGTCCATTTGGGTGGGTACCTACCACTCTCTCACATATTTCTGCTGCCAAGAAGCGGTACCTACACTGCTGTGTTCCGGTCTTAAAGTTATAGTGAGCCAGTATAGTTACAGTAAGAGTCAGTATAATTACAGACTGAGAGGTATTTCATAATCATCCTCATAGGTGACACCAGGAGAATTGCAGATGCGTTGCCGGTCCTTTAAAAAAGAGGAAACACTTTTCTTGAAGTTCCCTAAGTCATATCGGTCCAGAATAATCGCTGGTAGTAGTCGAATCCATAAGGAAGTGTGCAATAAAGAAAACTTCCTGTAAATTGCACAGTAGTGGCCTGCCAATCATCCAGGAGGTGAAGATAGTATCTCAAGTTCTGTCACAATGAGCTAGTGAGTGGCTGGAATTAGTCCGAACAATTCCTCTGAGCACTCCCCGTGGTAAATACGATAGAATGCGCGAAGATATGCGACATCTCTTCACAGCACTAGTGAGTCAAGCCGATCAGAAAGTGCTCGGTCGCCGACGATACGAACCACTTTGTGCTTGATGCAATCAAATGGAATGAGCTGGCACTAAAGAGCCCCGGCCCAGAGATGGGAATAGTATTCTATGTGAGGCCGAACCTGTGCCTTGTAAAGTTGCAGGCGGTGTGTCGACATGAAATACTGTCCCGCTCTGCTGAACACGCCAAGCTTTTGGAGGCCAATTTGGCCTTGTCTTCCAAGTGACCACATTGCTTGCAACTTTACAAAGCGCAAGTTCGGCCTCACATGGAATACTGTTCTCATCTCTGGGCTGGGGCACCCCAGTGCCAGCTCCTTCCACTTGACCGCATCCAGCACAGAGCGATTCGAATCGTCCGACCGAGTCTTTTCTGATCGGCTCAATTCACTGGCGCTGCATAGGAATGTTGCTTTCCTTTGCGTTTTCTATAGTATCTGTCATGGGGAGTGTTCTGAGTAAATAGTATGGATTAGTCCCAATCGCCAAATTTCACAAACACACTTTGCGAACGCATTTGGCGATCCACTACTGTACATTCTAGGAGTTTTCTTCCTCATACAGCTTCTTTGTGGAATTGTTTACAGACACACTGTGTTATGAACACATTAAGGCTATACAAAGAATTCCATAAGTAAATATATGAACAAACATTTTTTTTAGTTCTGATTTCACATTTATGCTATCAACTTTTACATAAGCTGATGGTACCTCAATACATGTTATTATTTCCTTTAGAATAAGGGTTTCCAGAAATTTATTATTCTTATTTTATGTAATATTTTAAAGTAGTTGGGATTTGAACTTAGAGTGTTATCATTTAGCACAAATGTCAAACAGGATCTCATGCCTGAGTGTAAATTTTTTTTATAGAAGGGGGCAAAAGGGGTAAGGTTTACAATTCGGTCGCCTGAATTTGGGGGTGAGGGGTGGCGTGGGGGGAGGGGGAGGAGTTGTAGAGTCACCCCCTACTTCCACTTTCTGCCGGACGTGCTTAGTTTTTTTTTTATTTATTTTTAAAAATCTCATTTTGAGGTTATGTTTCGTAATTTTTATGACAATTTTAACCTGATTTATGGGTAGAGAGAGTTGGAGGATGGAAGCCCCACGCCACTTAACGTGGTGCAGTCGAGGGAAGTCCGGTCGACGGAGCCCCGCTTCGCGGGGCTCCTACTTCTGAGTGGTTTACAAAAAAATAACCACGAAGAGGCTGACGAGGTCTATTCGCTCGCTTCGCTCGCTCACACGACCCCGTCATCCTCTTCTAACCTAACCTGTCCGAGTCGGGGTGCTCCACGTCCCAGGCTCGCTTCGCTCGCTATTGCACTCGATATAACACTAAATTATTAACTTTCGTAACTACTTTAATTTATAAACATAATTTATGGCTGCCACCATTTGTAAGAAAAGATCTTTGCGATATTTAGCAGTATTCCGCCGCCACAAATATTTCACTATTCACCAAAATTCTGAAACTCGGAAGCAACACCATGACGAAAAGCTGTCAACAAAATGGCCGGCATAGCGATTTAATTTTACATATTTTTAAATCGATTCAAATCGAATCACAAAAAATCGAAATCTTAAAGATCGATTTCGCAAAAATAGTTTTTTTTTTATTTGCGTTAAAAGTTTATATTTACGATATCAAAAGATACAATAAAGTACAGATAACATTGAATAATTAAATTAAAAACTGTCATTCTTTACGAGTTGGGGTACATTCAACCAATTGTAAATAATTTTGCAAATCTTAATAAAACAGAAAAAGATTCGATCTCGATTCTCTAGGGTGAAATATCGATTCACTAGATCGATTCAATACTATATATCGATATGACATTGACAGATGAAATGTCAAAAACGTAATTAAATTAGTCATTTACCAATATTTTTAGAAAATAATTAAAAATACTTCGACGCTGCTCCGGCAGAAAAAATTGAGTGGGGGTGCTTCAGATAAACCCCTTTGACTCCCCCCACATTGACAGAATCTTCAAATTCAGGCGACCGAATTGTAAACCCAACCCGGCAAAAGAGCATGCGGCTCACCTGATGGTAAGTGACTGCCGCGGCCCATGAACAACCGCAACACCAGGGGAATTGTAGATGCGTTGCCGGCCTTTTAGAAAGGAGTAAGCTCTTTTTTTGAAGGTTCCTAAGTCGTAATGGTCCAGAAAAGTCGTATCGTATTTTTAATTAGCTAATGTTTAGTGTAATAAAAAATGAAAAAATTCGAACATTAATATAAAATTTTAATGTGATTTTATAATTTAGTTTACCTCAGAAACTGTGTGATAAATCAAGAATTCCCTCAATATAGAACAATATTTTCAACAAAATGCG
Source organism: Parnassius apollo (assembly GCA_907164705.1). Taxonomy (NCBI): domain Eukaryota; kingdom Metazoa; phylum Arthropoda; class Insecta; order Lepidoptera; family Papilionidae; genus Parnassius; species Parnassius apollo. The sequence goes on from CAJQZP010000295.1 coordinate 4,480,938, forward strand.
ACGTAATTAAATGTATTATGTTAAACATGACGAAACATTATACACAAAGAATTTCACAATCGCTAAGTCACAAGCTATATTCAAGTGTCCTTTTGATAACAGGTCTAACCGGAATGTTAAAAGAAATTTACCTTTAAAATTAAAGTGGTGGTCGCAAAGAGTATAGTAACTGTCTTAGGTGGTCGTATTTAAATACCTCTTTCTAGTTATTATAACGAATCAACGAATATTGAAAAACAACAAACGTTTTCACCATAAAAGTCAAACTGTCAGCTGTCAGTGTCATAAACATTAGCATCAGTGCTGCCATTTAAATGAGGATGGCGCCACTGTAGCTACAGTCTAATTCTTTTTACAATAATTATTTTATTGCTTTTAAAATTTTATTTCCAAAATCACAACGTATTTTACAGCGATTTATCATACCCTGCGCGCTCGAGCGCAGTTGTGGAGAGTTTTCGAACTGTTATTTACCGCTTACAGATGGACACATTTTCAACTATTTTCCTACGGGAGATTGTCCTTTTACGTCTATAGGTACTCTATGCTAAAAACGCTTACTGTAATGTCAGGTTTACATTTACATATAAGAAAAGCCTTTATAGGCTATTTTTAAACAATTTAAACTTTATAACATTGCCTTAGAAATAGCCTTTATAATCTACAGGATTTTTTATTAAGAGTACTCGAACTTTGAAATGAAATGAATAAGTGATATTGCCACAGTTTTTAATTTTATTTTAAAGGAAATTCAATGAAATATAGAATATGATTTCAGCCAATTGGCCACCGCGAGTCTGCTGTAGATGGTTTAATCCTGATGGATTAATTTTGGACGACATCTTCGAATAAATGGGGCTCAATTTTATGAAGAACACGAATTATGTTGGCTTTCAGGGTGACAATTGTCTGTGGTTTGTCTACATAGACCTGAGATTACACGTAATTCCACAGGAAGTGGTGTTAAATCACACGTTCCCGGTGACCGTTTGTGGTAGCGACATCAACTGGCCACCGATTCGTGGTTGATGATTGATGTCGCTACCACAAACTTTTCATATACCTACATAATTTATCCAATAAATTAAATATTTCCCGTGAAGTATGATAAGTGGCGCCATTCTGATGGAACCACATGTTTGTGAGGTCCATACCGTCTATACTAGGGCACAAAAAGTTTATTATCGTCCGATATCAGTGACAGTGAGCCGCGACTAACACTAAAATTATATTTGTTTTATGGAAATTAATATAGGTCCTTACATATGAAATTGGAGTTTTGTATGGGAGGAATACAAAGTCATTTTTTTTTTGTAAAATATATTTAATTAATCAAAGTATGCACCGTTGTTATCTATGCATTTTTGCCATCTCATAGGTTCATTGATCTCTTTACTAAAAACCACGAGGACGAGGACGAGAATAAACTCTTTGAAGGCGGTTTGGACTGCCGCATCGGAGTTAAATTTTTTTCCTTGTAAGAAGTTGTCCAAATTCCGGAAAAAATGGTAATCTGTTGGAGCAAGGTCCGGGGAGTACTATGGACGTCGCAGAAATTCCAATTGTAGCTCATCTAACTTAGTGGTTGTTTGTTGTGCATTGTGTGGTCTTGCGTTGTTGTGAAGCAGCAGTGGCCTAGAGCGATTGACCAATCTCGGTTGTTTAGCACGTAGTTCCTCCTTCATGGCTGGTTTGCAGTTGCTGGATTGGATTAATACAGTTTTATCTGTTACGCCGAAGCCTGCAGCTATCTCTGAAGTGCTTTGTGACGGATCCGCTTCCACTATAGCCTTTAATTCTTCGTTTTCCACTTTGGTCTCCGGCGGTCCACGGGGTTCGTTCTGAAGGTCGAAATATTCAGAACGAAAACGTTGAAGCCAAAAATGTAACTTGCTTTCTTTTGTGACACCAGCACCGTACAAATCATTAATCCTTCTTTTTTTTAAAAAGCGACAGTAGCCTAATGGCAGGGCGCCGACCGCGAACTCAAAAAGGTCGTGGGTTCGAATCCACCATTCGACTACCGGCGTGATCCACTCGTAACACAAGCAATTTAAGCTTACCACGAGTGGTTAAGGAGAATATCAGTAATGTTTGCATCATTGTTAATATACTTTAAAAAATCCTTCGAGCTGTTTTTGCAGCACTGGTGCCACGGTAGAACTCGTACTCGTAAATATACCGATATTTCGTTTTATATTCGCTATTATAAACGCTAATTTCATATGTAAGGACCCAATATTAACTTTGGCCTCTCAATACATTTATGAAAATATTTAAGGGGATATAGTAAGTCAGCTCAAATTCTAATTTTGCCCCCACTTCCCCGCGCGTCGTATGCTATGTACCGACATGTTTGTAATCACTAATACTGTAAGTAGATAGGTAGTTAGATACTTATTTCATTAGGTGTCTTACTTAATTCATAATATTTATGCCTGTTTCTTAACGCCAACCCAGTTGCTTCTTATTTTTATTATGATTAGTACCCGGTTGACCGAGCTTTACTCGGTATTTTTCGCTCGGTTTATTTTTAATTCGTGTGTTTTGGAAATTATATTTAGATACAAATTACATACTGATGAAATACGAATAATATTTTTTGATCTTAGCGACATAATAGAAAAAACTGAACTGGTTATTTGAATAAAAAATCATGAGTGCAATTAGTTTAATTTAAATTTTCGTGTTTTTAAAAAATACTAATAAAAGGGCTTGAAAAAATAGATTTTCTCAAAAAAGAAAGGAACTTAAAAAAAATTAAAAAAAGTCGGTCAGTCGGTCTGGGCTCGAACCATGGTATTACGATTTTGTGATCGCCCAATATACCAATTAAGCTATTTGTAATCATTAATGAACTGTCAAAATTTACCTTCTTATTCTAACGATATTGTAACAGTTTTTCATTGCCTAAAAACACGGACAAAAAGATATTTTCTAAAAATAAATCCTAGCTAGATCGATTTATTGCCCCCGAAACTCCCTGCATACAAAATTTTATGAAAATCGTTGGAGCTGTTTCCGAGATTCCGATTATGTATATTAAAAAAAAAAAAAAAAAAAAAATATATATATATATATATATATATATATATATATATATATAGATCTCTTTACGGTAAATGTTGATCAGACGCGACTTCACGCGAGCACTTTGTTGATCCGAAAACGCATGTTGATCCGGCGCCTTTTGTTGATCCAATATGCATCTCTGGTAACTAATGTGGCTCCGACCGGATCAACATCTGCACTCACGAGACTGTTTGCCAGCGTTTTCCGAAGTTGATCCGATATACAAATCCACCTTGCGATGGTTACGGAAAATGTTGATCCGATTTAAATGAGCCAACCAGAGCACAGCAAACGATAAGATAAACGATCGGATTGGCTGAAAGCAGCCGCGACGTTGCCGTTTCGTATCTTTGGCGGTACAAGCTACAGATTTAATGCGTGTTCAATATAATAATGCATTCTGGGTGCTGTTGGGTCTGCCTCGTTATTGTAATGCGCGGGGTATGTTTTGCGGATGCGCGTGTGAATTGTTTCTACACCACGATGCATAAACGATGCACATCACCGGTGCGCAGGGTGCGGGCCAGTTCGAATGGTATCCTGAGGGCATTTTCAGACAGGTTTGAGGTCAGTACCTGGACCGTTGTCATATGGTGCAAGTGTTGACTAATCGAGCCTGTCTTAGATATAGCTTTAAAATTAAGTAAATAGTTTTAAGTTTTACTAAAATTAGTTTTAAGATTTTTATTATTACTAACATCTATGATCCTTGTGGTCGAAATAAACGACTTGTTTTAACGAATTACTCGACAAAGCCCCTTCTTGTAGCGGAAGTGGCGGAAACGGCGACATAAGGTATTCGTCTGAGTGCGTGTTTGTGTGTGTGTGTGTGTGTGTGTGTGTACGCGCGCGCGTGCGTTAGTGTGTGTATGTGCGCGCGCGGGTGTAAGCGTGTGCTTGCGCACGTGGGTGTGTGAGTTTGTGTGTGCGCGTGCGTGTGGGTGTATGTGCGTTCATGCGTGTTCGTGTGAACGCATGTGCGTGCGTGTGTGTGTGAGTGTGCGTGTGTGCGTGAGTGCACTGTTGTGTTTTTTGAGTACGTGCGTGTGCGGCAGTGTGCGTGTGCGTGCGTGCGTGCGTGCGTGTGTGTGTGTGTGTGTGTGCGCGCATATGTGTGCGTGTGCGTATGTGTACGTGTGTATTTACGCGTGTGCGTGTGCACGTGTGTGCATGTGTGCGTATATGCATGTGTGCGTGTGTGCACTGTTGTGTTTGTGTGTGTGCAGCAGTGTGCGTGTGTGCGTGTGTGAGCAAAATTGATAGGTATAGAATCGAACCATTACATGAGATATTATCATGAGACCTTACCTCCGGTCTTGATGGAGTGACCTCAAAATGTAATTCGGGATTACTACTGAAACTCCTGGACTAGTAGAACTGGGTGTGCCGAGTTTGGGCTCGTTTTGTTAGTTATGATGAGTACTTACCTCCGAACTTGTTGAAGTGACCTGAAGGTATACTTCGGTAACTAATACTGTAACACCTGGACTAGTAGAAGTAGGTATGCCGAGTTTTTTTTTTTGTTAGTTATGATGAAACCGTCACAAAACAAAAGTTATTTTCACTTTGTTTCTAGTACCAATAGGTAGCAAAGCTGATATTCTGAAAAATGGATAATCTCGTAGTAACACCTTTATGGGCAGTATCGATATCCAATTACCAGCCACACTGTTTTTCGCTGTAACCAACTGTCCTTTATGTGAGCCTCACTTGCCCTCACACGGTACCCACTTTACTGCACTCCAGTGCACCCACCACCACCTCTGCTACCTACGCCTCCACATCTTCCACCGCACCCCTCTCTAAGCCTTCGTTCTCCACCTCCGCTACCTCCACCTCCACCATAAACTCTGCTCCCTCCGCCTCAACAATAAATTTCGCTCCCTCCGCCGCCACCACCACGCGCCGTCAATATTCTTTCCGCCTCCAACACAATCTAAGGTCGCCCCACTTCTGACCCCGCTCTCCCCGTTTCCACTGTCTCCGACTTCACCATAAATTCCTCTCCTCCGCCTTCACAACAAACTACGCTGCATTCCTCTCCGCCTCAACCACGTCTCCATTCTCCGCCTATGTTTTCTGCGTGCGCCACCCACACACACACACACACACACACACACCCGCACGCATGCACACGAACGCGCATACACACACGCGCGCTCGCGCGCACTCACATAAACACACGCACATATACACGCATACCTACACACACATACTCACACAAACACACACACACACTCACACACGAACAACAGTTAACACACGCACACGCACACACACGCACGCACACACACGCACACACGCCACACACACACACACACACACACACACACACACACACACACACACACAAACACAAGCAGACAACCGCACAAACACACGCACACTGCTGCACACACACACGTACTCAAAGAAACGCAACAGTGAACACACACACACACACACACATACACTCACATACACCTACACGCACGCGCACATACACGCACATACAAAACGCGCACACACACTCGCACGCTTGCATGACACACACACTCGTACGCACGCACAAAAGCAAATACACGCTAAACCGCATACACACACGAACAATAGTTAACACATACACGCACACGCACACGCGCTCGCACACACATACTAACACCGACATACACCCTCACGAATGCACACGCACGCACACACACACATACACACACACACAAACAATCACACGCACACACACACACACACACGTACTCAAAAAACGCAACAGTGCACACACGCACACATACACTCACATACACGCGCACGCACATGCGTTCACACGAACACACATGAACGCACATACACCTACACGCACGCGCACACAAAACGCGCACACACACTCGCACGTATGCATCAGCACACACTCGTACGCACACACAAAAGCAAATACACGCTAAACCGCACACACACACGCGAACAATAGTTAACACACACACGCTCATACTCGCACACACACACACACGCACGCGCGCGCACACACATACTAACACCAACATACACCACGAATGCACATGCACACACACACAAAAAACACACACACACACACACACACGCAACACACACACACACACACACACACATGCACACATACACATAAACACAAGCAGATAACCGCACAAACACACCAACACTGCTGCACACATACGTACTGAAAAAAACGCAACAGTGCACACGCGCACAAATACACTCACATACACGCGCACGCACATGCGTTCACACGAACACACATGAACGCACATACACCCACACGCACGCGCATACACGAAGTCGCTTAAAAACACACACACACACACACACACACACACACACACACACACGTAAACACACGCGCGCGCTCTAAATGGCACCCCCCACCCTTACACACACACACATACTCTTGATAAACTAATTTGTAATAAAGTACTATCCATCATCTAATTGATCCATGACAAATGAACAAAATAACACAAATTCACTCACACGATAACAAAAACTCGAAAAAACGTCTTTCCACAATAAAACCTGCCAAAGTTTGATGCACAAAATCAGCAGATAACGCATTTTCTTACCTTATTACTATAACAAAGTAGCCTACTGGGTTCTCTATCACACACAGAACGCGACGTTGCCGCTTCGTGTTCGAGTACCTATTCGTCAATTATGGCTCCGGATCCACTTAGTCTAAGTAAATGTCGCATATAAATTAAATATACTCTGGATCTAAAAATTCATATTCAGTATGATTTTTTCGACCTTTGATAGATCAACAAATGTTGGTCAAATCGCTGACGAGTATATTGAAATCCTGTTAGTGCAGATCCACCGACGTCACACGCGCATCAAGAATGGATCAAAGTATATCAGTTTGTGCGACGAGGAGCTGAGCAAACACGTCAAATAGGTGGATCAACAATTGTTCTAACTTCTCACTGGATCAACATTTACCGTGAAAGAATTGCTCGTTTAAAGGTATAGGATTTCCCATTTTAATTTTACGTCGTCCTGTTGCGTAATGTGTATTCTGATCGTAAGCGACACAACCTCCCCGTTCAAAGGCCGAAGCGAAGTGACCGTGCGGCAGGAATCACGCTTCAATCAAGCTTACGCGTCGATAGTTTAGGTAATTTCTTTTTTACAGTGAAAATAATGGTATTTTAAAAAAAGTAAATAACATAAGCACTGCTTTATAGATAGTTCAGTTAGTATGCAAAGTTTCATGATCTTATTTAAAGTATTTTATGAATAACAGCGGTTTATTGTTTATTTTGGAGGTAACTTTCGATTTTTTTTCTATCGAGAAAATTTTACGAAATCGCGTTTTCGTCTAACATAGTCCTTAACATTAATTACTTTACCACATATTTATTTCAAAATTAATGCTGCAATATTTTCGGCATAACGGAGGATCTTGCTAAGCCATTTGAGGTTATATTTCCCCTTAGTAATGTACGTACACACAAACAAAAGCAATTTTACAAAAATAAGTGATACTCATCATGTATATACTAGGAACAGGCACAAGCTACTAGTGCCAGTTACTCGACTCCACCGAGTCAGTAATTCATTCTTGGGGCGATGTATACGCTTTTACAACAAAATCCCAGAATATATACAAAATTTGACCAGCACAAATTCAAAAACTTTACTAAGTTAAGTTTGTATAAAAAGGGTTATTTTAATATTAAAGAATTTATGGATGATAATAACCTCTGGGAAGGGTGATCGCTACCAAGCTATTTCCAATTTGTTGGTGTTGTTAATTGTAACGTACATGATTGCAAGCTGATAATTAAAAAAAAATAGTGCTATTGGGTTTCTTGCCAGTCCTTCCCAGGACAGAGGTTTTTTTTCGAACCAGTGGTAAATTAAAAAAAAGTGACCTTCAATAAGTATCATTCATAATCTATAGATTATGAATATGTGAATATATATTCAATATATTGAATAAAAAAAGTTTCTGTATCTGTTTCTATGGTTTTCGCACATCGTCCCGAACGGCATCAATATGCTCCAACGATCTTTTTTTTTGTTTTCTCTTCCGCAAAAGGTTCCTTTATTATGTTGGCTGTTTATCATATGTGGTCGCAAAGTTGAAAATTCACACGATAACTTAATGTCGCACACGGTGCACTTTGCTCTAAATCAGAGGTTCCCAAAATTTTTCTCGTAAACCACTTTCAAAACTTTACTGGTTTCGGTGGATCCCTTGCTGCTACATTATATCATATTCCCAAAACTCATCAAAAATGTGAAGATTATGTTTAACGAGGTAAATTTTCGGCGTTAAAGTTAAAGTCGGAGTGGTAAAAATAAAAAGAAAAATAGTATATTTTCTTGTGTTTCATTTATTAACTTACTTACTTACTTACTTATCTTCACGCACAATCCCTAACGGGGTAGCCAGAGAGAACAGATCGCCAAGTGTCACGATCCTTACATACCTCTTTCGCTTCTTTCAGGTTCATTAACTTCTTCATACATGCACGTCTAGGTATCCGAGTACTCTTGACCTTCCCCTCTTCGAGCAATTTGCTCACATGGTCTTCGAATGTTAGTCTCGGTCTACCTCGACACCTTTTAATATTTACTTTCGCTCTATATATTTTCTTCACTATTCGGTCTTCACTCATTCGCTCAACGTGCCCAAACCATTGGAGTACGCCCCTATCAATTTGTGTGATAAGGTCATCTTTCAATTCTGCCATATTGCGAATCTCTTCGTTTCGCTTTCGATCGGCTATGGTAACGCCACACATTTTACGAAGAGATCGCATCTCCACTGCATTGAACTTGCTTTTATGCTTCTTCTGGCATACCCAGGTTTCGCTGCCATATAACGAAGTCGGTACGAACACTGCGTTATGTATTGCAAGGCGTGCACTCTTCACCACGCCTTGCCTTTTGACTAATGCATTCAGGGCACCATTGACTTTGTTTCCGGCAGCGACACGCCTATCCACATCTAAATCACATCTTCCATCCCGGCTGAAAGCACTCCCCAAGTATACAATTTCATTTACCTGTTCTAAACATTCCTGATTTACCCATATTTCACATTTTGTTCTCTCTTCGTCCTTTTCAAATACCAGAACCTTAGTTTTATTAGCATTCAAACGGATACCTTTAATTTCACATTCCTCTTTCATACACGTGACTAATGCCTGCAGTTCTGCTTCTGATGGTGCAATAAGCACTGCATCATCAGCATACAGTAGAAAATTAACTTTAATGTCACCCAATTTCACACCCAAACAGCTATTTTTCAGCTTCTGTAAACAGCTGTCGAGATACAGTATGAACAGCCAGGAAGACATGATACAACCCTGTTTTACGCCCGCTTGGACGCTAAACATGGGTGACAGGTTATGCCCTACCCGCACACAGGCTTTACAGTCATAGTAAAGTGACTGCACAGCCCTTAACAATCGACCATCCACACCATATCCCGGTAACAGTTCCCACATTTTCTTCCTTATAACCTTATCAAATGCTTTCTTCAAATCCACAAAAGTACAGAAAATCCTCTGGTTAACACTCAGAAGCTTTTCCGTGATCATACGGAGAGAAAACATTTGATCCGTGCATCCTCTTTCAGGTCTAAATCCGCATTGTGCCTCCCATAAGAATCTTTCCGATTTCTCTTGCATCCTACGTGTCAAAACCTTCGAGTAAACTTTACTTTGCTAAACTGGTCAAGCTGATCGCCCGATAGCACCCGCAGTCAAAATGTGAACCTTTACCTTTATATAAAGGCACAATGACCGTGGATCGCCAATCATCCGGGACATCTCCCGTCCGCCAGCACAAATTGCACGGCAGACGAAAGCTGTCCCAGACGCGAGACCCACCGTACTTGACCATTTATTAAAATATTTTTTATAGGATAGGGTGAAAAACGAGCACACAGTCCACCTGGTTGCTGTGGCCTATAGACATCTACATCTATCCTCGATTACGAATCAAAATGCAGATGCGTTGTCACCCATGAGGACTTAGATGGAATGCCTTGTTTCCAGTAAAACGGGTCTCCGGTTCTTTACACTCACCATACGAAACACACCAGCATTAAGCTACTATTGGACGCTGGTAGTCTGTGAGAGTGTGGTCCTTCCCCGGTCGAGCCGACCCATTCGTGCTACTACTATACTACTAATGTAACTGCAGCATGGCTCTACCAGGTAAAAATATGATCTGCTACGTGAATAATATGATTACAGGCTCAATAGAATTAAAATTAACAGTAAATATTTACCGTAACTTAAACAATGCAAATCAGCAATAAAAAAATAGTCATAATTTTAATTTGAGGGATGTACTTTATGGATTGACAGAAAATTATCAATATTTAGCTCCATAATGATTTCTTATATTTACGCGAACACTATACATTGATTAAAACTACTTTTACGGATTTTATCGCGTTTTATTTACCTATATTAATTTTAATACCCGACGTTTCGGGTGCTTTCCAGCACCCATGGTCACGGGGACTGAGGTGACTGACGTCCCAATGTCAAAGTTAACCCGGAGTACCTTCAGCTTTTTAATTACTGTCTTTGGTCCGATCTACGCAGAATGAACTAACTGTATTTTGAAGTCTTGCAGTGGTATGCTTGGGTTTAGTTTTAATTTTATTAATTATAGGATCCCAAGCAGGTGGTAGTACCCAGCCTCCTTCTCTATTGAAATTAGGATGTTTTTTAATTTCAATAGCCTCACGTATCATCCTTGTTAGAAATCGATGTTCTTTCGCGAGGATTTGTGGTCTATCAAATCTGATGTAATGGTTTGGGGCCATCTAGAATATGATCGCAAACTGCAGACTTCCGATATCCGAATCCAGAGATTTAGCTCCAATTTTGCAAGGAATTATCGTAAATCTCCCCGTTCTGTGATATTCAATGTGCTCCTTTTTTGTTTTCTTTAGCATTCTCTAATAACAACTTTCTCGTAGGTATTTTGAAAAAAAAAAACCCAACACCCCCAAAAAAAACAACACCTCCTTTTCTCCCCCCAAAACCCCCACAAACCAAAACCCCCTCCCTTTTTTCAAAAACCCCCCACCTTCTCCCCCTTTTCCCCCCCCCCCACCCCCAGAAACACCACCACCCACCCAACCCCCCCCCTCCGAACATATCACACGGAGCGTTGGCCGCTCTCCGGGCAGAACACCTTGCCCGGCGGGAGATCTCCCCTTTTCCTTCTACGGCCACATATTTAAATCTACATTGAACTCATCACTCATCATGCAGGGCATTTAAATATCGAACGTATTACTGAGTATCCTCATCAAGACATTCTGCATGTGACAAATTTGGAAACAGGGAAAATTCGCGCCTACTTATATTTTGCTTGATAAATTAGAATTTATCAAGAAAAGCCGAAATTACACCCTTTGTTTTAATGAAATTTAGGCTGTTATCTTGTAACTGCAAGTTAATGTGATTAAACTTTTTGAACATATCAGTCAAATACGCGATGCCTGCTTTCAGTTTAAACAGGTTTTTTTTTAAATCTGGATTTTATATTCCAGAAACTCTGAAACTGATTCACAAAGTGAGTAAAATATTGTTAAAAATGCATCTTTCGACAACCAGAGTACTTCAGTATATAAGAGCAATCGTTGGAAGTCTTTATCATTTTAGTCACACAATTGTGCAAAAACGGGTATTCACGCATTGCTTCTTATTTAGTTAAAAGCTTTAATCACACATTGAAACAATTGGTGCAATCACTCACTCAAACTTTTCGCTACCTGGTTTTGGTGGATGACACTGTGAATTGCAGTTACTCGAAATGTAATTTTTTTCAAGATAGCTTATAAACCCACGATATTGCCCGAACATGGCAGGGTCAAGAAACATGTTTGAAAATGGAATCGATATTTCCTTAAAACAATCACTCAGGACATCAAATATTGATTCGCTTTCAGTTTGCGTCTCCAAAGTTTTCGTACGCAATAAATGACCCTGCGCATCTCCTACTAAACTGATATAGGTATTCGAACTTGATTTACCTATGTAGCCGATCATAGCTTAGCGTTCAAGGCGTCAATATCAGCGAGACAGGGACCAATAGAAAGACCGTTAGGTCATATAGAATATTATCGAAATCGTGTTATAATAAACATCAAATGTGCTTCTTTTCATTTTTAACTTCCCGCTATGAAAATCAATGATTTTCAAAAAATCAGGAAGTTATTGTTTTCACCCGGTTTTTGAAATACGAGTTCTCATCAGATCTCGACGTTTCGCGGTCTTAGGAAGCTATTCTAGCTATTTATGCGATGATGTCCGTATGTCCCTATATATATATATATATATATATATATATATATATATATATATATGTGCGTGTGTGTGTGTTTTTATAGAATAAGGGTGACAAACAGCACACAGTCCACCTGATGGCGACTGGATGCTGTGGCCCATAGACATCTATATTTATCCTCGATTAAGAATCAAAACGCAGAAGCAAGCGTTGTCACCCCTGAGGACTAAGACGGTATGCCTCGTTTCCAGTAAAAAAGGGTTTCCGGATCTCTACACTCACAATACGAAACACAGCAGTATAAAACTGCTATTTTACGCTGGTATTCTGTGAGAGCGTGTTGATTCCCCGGTCGAGCTGACCCATTCGTGCTACAACCATAATATGTGTGTATTGTGTGTGTATGTATGTAAACATTTCATAAGTTTGTAACGGAGTGTCCGATCGAAAAGCGGTTTTCGGCATCTGAAAGAGCCTTGCTGAAATTTAGATCAAGATTTGTGGTCATAAAATCCGTAAAAGTAGTTTTAATAAATTCAAAAAGTAGTTTTCTGGGATTTACTACGACACGCTTGTTTTTATCGCAATGATTGAATATTGGTTTAATCGTAACCTCCTCACACTAAATGCCTCCAAGTCCTTGGTCCGACATTGTTCCCTGTATATATATTTATAACCTATGTAAAATAACTATCGACGGAGGTCGTATCTTCTCATACGCGGATGATACGAGATCGTCTTTGCTGAAAGCACTTGGACAAAAGTTAAAAGGTCGACCGAAATCGGCCTGTCAATGATTGAATAATGGTTTAATCGTAACCTCCTCACACTAAATGCCTCCAAGTCCTTGGTCCGACATTGTTCCCTGTATATATATTTATAACCTTTGTAAAATAACTATCGACGGAGGTCGTATCTTCTCATACGTGGATGATACGAGATCGTCTTTGCTGAAAGCACTTGGACAAAAGTTAAAAGGTCGACCGAAATCGGCCTGTCAATGATTAAAGATTGGTTTAATCGTAACCTCCTCACACTAAATGCCTCCAAGTCCAATCACATATGCTTCACTAAGTACACTCACACTCAACCTCCATCCGAATTCCAAATAAAGATCCACTACTGTGCCAACCCCAAAATTTCTGATTGCTCTTGTACAAAACTTGAAAGGTTACAGTATACTAAATACTTGGGCATCATGATTGATCAGCGCCTGTCCTGGCACATGCACACTGAACTGATAATGAAAAGGTTTAGGAGAATAATATGGACTTTTAAAACATTGCGATACGTTACCTCTAAGAATCTTTTGCAGAAAGTCTACGTGACATTGGTCCAATCAATCCTTACTTACTGTCTGCCATGCTGGGGTGGCACAACAAAAACTAAATATTTTTAATAGAAGAGGGGGCCAACGAGCATGCGGCTCACCTGATGTTAAGTGACTACCGCCGCCCATGATCAATCGCAACACCAGGGGAATTGCAGGTGCGTTGCCGGCTCTTTAGAAAGGAGGTAAGCTCTTTTCTTGAAGGTCCCAAGGTCGTATCGGTCCGGAAAAATCGCCGGTGGTAAACTATTCCACAGAGAGGTTGTACGCGGAAGAAAATTCCTTTTGAAACGTACACACGCACACGCACACGCACACGCACACGCACACGCACACGCACACGCACACGCACACGCACACGCACACGCACACGCACACACAAACGCACACGCACGCGCACACGCACACGCACACGCACACGCACACGCACACGCACACGCACACGCACACGCACACCCACACGCACACGCACACGCACACGCACACGCACACGCACACGCACATTCACACGCACACGCCCACGCACACGCACACGCACACGCACACGCACACTCACACGCACACGCACACGCACACACAAACGCACACGCACACGCACAAGGACACGCACACGCACACACACACACACACACACGCACACGCACACGCACATGCACACGCACACGCACACGCACAGGCACACGCACACGCACACGCACACGAACACGCATCCGCACACGCACAAGGACACGCACACGCACACGCATACACATCACTCATGTGCGCTTCATATCTTTTTGTTTATATCAATTGCATTCTCTGTATAGTGATAAGTGGAAGAGCGGAGTCACTTAACACAAGCATCTCCTTGCTTAAAAGGTGTTCTCCAGATCATGTATGTTAAAACATTGTGTAATTGAAATAAACATTTTTAATTTTTATTAATAACATAGCTCTTAAACTGTTTCAAGCTATTTCAAATTTCCCGCGCGCTCCTCTGTTCGACACACGTCTTGACTTCGTATTGCCTTAGCGATACTGCTGCTGTCATAGAAAATGAGTTTTGAGCGATAAGTTGTCTCTCTCGCTCGCGTGGGCTTTTTACGGGGCTTTCGAGAAGACGATCGCTCCCTTCCTAACCTGTGGCAAAATGTTCAATAGTGAAATATAACTACGATTATATATATAGCAATTAGTATAGAGAGAAAAGCCAAGCTTTAGGAATGAAGTTGTCGAGAGTAAGTTCACTCCACATTTCAATGTTTATTTGCCCTGTGTGTTTAGCTTAAGCGATTTAAATATTGCGATTTGAAAATTTATGCTTTTTAAAAATAAATGGTGAAAATGGAGGATAATAGAGTTCCTTGTGATGAATTGAAATGTGTTAAAGTGCTAATCGGAGAGGAAAAGGTAAAATCTTTAAACTTTGTTGAGAAAATACACAAGGTCAAGAGTGTCTTTCAGATTTATCAACTATCGCAATTAATAATCAGTTATTGGTACAATTACTAACTAACATTCACCAACATTTTACGTGGACGTAATTAAATCTTTCCTTAAGAAAGAGATACGATTCCATTTAGAATGTAAATATTTTTTTTTTCAAATTTTGTACATAGTTTGTACTTTGTCCATGCTTTACTTTTGTACAATATATGATATTGTATGTTAATATCTTTTTCTTTCGCTCAAACAAACCCAAACGGCTTTTTTCAAAGCCACCGAAGCTATGCAATTGCTGATATGTCGCACAATCTATCTAACAGTAGTATGCCTTCTGTGTGCTTTGTTAAACACGTACTCGACAGCACGGAATATGAAACTAAAGAGCGGAGATAGATCAAGATTGGTGTATTTTTAAAAAAAAAAGCTAAAAACCACAATCTATATGATCTATCTATGTTATCAATTTATATCTTGGGCTTGCCCTAGTTTGGAGCCCTAGCTTTGCCAATGGCGACTACCATAATTAAAAAAAATTATTACTTATGTTATGACATTTTCAGTGAGAGGTCAACGTCCATCAGTGATAGTGAAAATTTAAAAACACATCCATCCATCCATTATAGCCTATAAAAATATCTACTGCTGAAGAAATGCCTCCCCCATGGGTTGCCTCATAGAGGGGACTTTGACTCAGATGGCTATGGGCGATGATGGCGATGGGATAATTAAGAAGATGTCAGTTTTATGTTTCGGTTTCCCTCTGTTGCCTCTCACGACACCTACGAGACGATATGACTATTCACTACCACTATATGGTGAGAGCCCTCATATTGCTGGCCTAAAGTGGCCGCTTCGAGTGGTGTCATCTAGCGCACTCCGAATGCGCGTTGGTGGACTGTGGCTGGAGGGGTGTCCCCTTCTCTTTCTTGTCGCAATCGAGGTAGAATCATGGGGGAAAAGCAGTGTAGGTAGGATGATGCGCCACCTATCCTCCACTACTCTGTAGGAGCCGGACCGTTGATGCGGTGGTGGTGTGGCTTGGGAGTAGAGGAGTGAAGTATTGCGAGGTGCTCACTCTCCCTAACTTGGTTGACGGCCGACCTACAGATCAGTTAGGAAATCTGGTGCTTCCGAGTGCTCCTGTCCCCTCCATGCCATGGCCTTGGTGAGCCAGCCTCTGGGGCGCCAGTACAGGTGGAGTTAGAGGCCGCGGAGGAAAGTGCGTCTTGTCTTCCTGGTGCCTAAAAAGGAAAATGGAGAGGAGAAGTCTTCCCCGAGGAGGGATTCAAAAGCGAGAAGTGTGCGAAAGCATTCTCGTGGCCCTGCTAATAAGCGATAAAGGTGGAACACCATGGGGTTTTAGTCGGTGCAAGTCCGACATAACCTGTTCTTGCTCCCGCGAGGCCAGTATGTCCCATGTAAAGAAAACAAAAAAAAAAGGAAAATGACCAGGTTAAACTTTCTATCGAGTTGCGAGATTTTTTGAGACCTGCGAGCATATACTTCTTCATTTTGTTTATTGCAGTGCAGTGGATTGATTTAGGTTGTCTTCGACAGAGAAACCACGTTAAACATGTAGAACACTAACACACGGTTGATGCCTAGCTTTTGAAGCGTTGTAAAAATGACTGACGGCTCCAATCACTTTTGTGAAAACTGATTATACTTATAAGGTAATTCTGTTTTCTTTAAAGCCACACATTATTATGTAATTTAACAATTATAATAATGTATAATATATGAAATGGCGGCAAAAGTTTAAGTAACTGACATAGATATTTTTATACGTGATAGAGTCACGCTGCAGCTATATTATGGTTTTAGCACGAGTAGGTCGGCTCGACCGGAGACTCGAAGGACCACGCTCTCACAAAATACCAGCGTAAAATAGCAGCTTAATACTGTTGTGTTTCGTATGATGAGTGTAGAGATCCGGAGAACCTTTTTGAGTGGAAATGGGGCATTCCATCTTAGTTCACCTCAGGGTTGAAAACGCATATGCATTTTGATTCTTAATCGAGGATAAATGTAGATTTCTATGGGCCACAGCATCCACTTACCATCAGGTGGACTGTGTGCTCGTTTGTCACCCTTATTCTATAAAAAAGATTACGTAAATTAGAATTTAGAAAAAAATATTATTTAAATCATAGCATTATTTGTGATCAGACACGGTATTCTTTATAATTTTCTTTATAAAAATCTTTATCAATTTAAAATTGAAAATAATATGACCTTCTTTATATCTTTTTTTTGTTTTCGTTCGTGTGTTTGTTGTTATTTTAAAAATAAATAAATCAACAAATGATTTAAACATCCTATCCGTCCATGGGCATTTGTAATGAACTTCAAACTAAGATGGCCACAGTGCTATGTTACCCCTGAGGAATAAGGTTAAACCGGAAAACAAAAGACCCATCTGAGTAGCTACTACTATTTTGTTAACCAACTATTGTAACCTGATGTTAAATAACTATTTTTGCAGCTGCAATTACAACACTATAACAAACACCAAATTACATTGCAACATAGTCTAGCAATTTTGTGTGTCATTTAAAAATATTGTCACAGTCCAAAAATTGTGACACTATGAAAAAATAGTATCATTACATATTATGTATGCATGAGTGTGTGTACAAGCTACGAGTCAAAGATTTTTTTTTTCACTTGGATGGAAACATAAAGCATTCGACACTTGCGCATTGTGCGTTTAAAAACTAAAAATACTCAGAAAGTCAGAATAATGGGCGACAAAACGGAACCACGACCGGCTGAACGATGAATGTGTGATGTGTAAAGAAAACATGAAGAATTATTATATCTTTACATTATAGATACATTTCTTTGAATAAATGAAACTAACTTCTGGAAATGAGGTGTACGCCACCGTGCTATTTCTATTAAATATAAAAAATTGTTCAAAATCATTGTTTAAAAATTGTTCAATCTTATTGTGACCATATCAATATTAAAAATCTTTTATGTTTTAAATAAACATTTACTTGGCCATCGTACTAAACAATCTGATTTACATATAATCATATATATTACTTGTGAGATACATTGTGTTTTCATGCGATGGCCCAAGTCAATCTATTTTTCGATTCTATTTAAAAAATAAAATATTTTTAATATTGATATGTTCACAATAAGATGTTGTTAGGTTTGCTTATTACGTAATAACTGAAGACAGAAGGACCCTTATTAGACTGAATAAATTAACCGACTTGGATCTCACAACTTTTTACGGTAGAAGCACTGAGTTGCGAGACTTGGTTTCTTTTACAAGTTATGTTTTTCATGGCTATTATAAGTACATGTACGGGCAGGCCTACCCAAAAATTATTTTTTAAACCACTCCAAGTATGTTTAAAATGCCTGTGTTAGGTGGTTAGAATTAGGAATGATTCACGACAATAGTCGAATGGTGGATTTGAAGCCACGATCTTTGAATTTTTTAGTCCGTAGCTTTAACCATTAGGCTACCATCGCTTTGTATTTAATATCTACACATTTTGATTGCCTCGTTGGTCTGGTGGTTGTAAGCGCGATTGATGACTATAAGGTTCTGGGTACGAATCCTGGGTCGAGCCAAAGTTAGTTTATAATGTTTTTCAGATATAAATTCTTAATAACAGCCCGGAGTCAGGAAGTTGCGCACCACCGAGAAATCACGTAAAGCCGTTTGTCCTGCGCCTGATCGCTCTTCGGCCGTATCGCATTATTATCCCATCGGACTATAAAAGTGAGGTAATAGAGAATGCACCTGTGTTTGTACATACACTAGGGCACTATGATCTTGCCCTGCACAGTAGCCTAGCCTCCTTTGAGACTGACCGCCGTGAGCGAAATTCGGTCTGGAGGACATTACTATCTACACGGTATAGAGTCTACTCGTAGAAGATGCTTTTTCTGTGTAAAAGGTTAAATCCTTTAACCGATACTAGAATAAAATAATTTTTTTTAAATCTCCTAAAAAACCTTTAAATTAATAATTTAAACCCCCCGAAACAAAAAAGAGCTCATGATCTTCAAATGACTGAATAGATTTCCTTAAAACATAGCTAAACTTTCGATTAAGACACATTTCAAACACCCGACTTCCGTTCATCCTTCTGAGAACCCGGGTTAAACATATAACACTCCCCTGTTTGCGTCGGGGTTTAAAAAGAAAAATTAGGGTTTGAATTTTTTATGAACATATGAATGAATAAGATTCATCACCACGTGGTTCCTAGTTGAAAAATCTATCACTACGTTTTGGCAGATTCAACGAGTGACTAAAGCTACGTAGTAGTATTATTTATTCTGCGCTAAGGCCTTTATATTTTTAGATCCTAGTTATCTGATACTTACTGCGAACCAACTATATTCTGTTAAATTATCGCCAATCTCTTTCAAAAAGTACCTCAAGAAAATCTCCTCTAAAAAGTAAACCAAGAAATTTATTATAGAATAGGTTTGTAACGTGACAATTTTGAAGATTTTAATTCCGTAACTATTATTCTAACTTTGTTATGATAAAGAAGCCGTCATCTGGGCTTGCAACAACGTCGAAACTTTCGAATACATACATTATAAAGAATATTAAAATGCAAGTGTATACAAATAACACGAAGGTACTTTTATTACTTTCACACTCACTAGTTCTCTCCTATTCGGTTGAAACGAATTTCGTTAAATCTATCTTTCATGAAGTTCACGTTATGTCAAGTACCTTTTTCGTCCAGTTCGTTTTATGTCAAGTACTTTTTACCTCGTTTTACGTTAAAATGTATGTGTTCTGTACTGTACACAGTACAGTACATACAGTACATAACAATATTTTGTAAAATTCTTTTTTGTCAAGGTCGCAATAGTTAAGTAAAATTTAAATATTATTTGATTGAATAATATTAGTGGATAGGAGTCAAGCATTGGCTTAGAATGGTTAAAATATTTTATCTGTTTGTAAATAATCTTTTTTTCTTCCTCGATTTTTGTGCCTTGAGTAACATCAAAGAAGGCTTATAATCTTCCATTCACTAGATGTCGCTAATTGTGACAGATAAAATTTTGGGTACAGAATGTCAGTTAATTGAGAAATTACTTTTAAATAATAGTTTTCAATTTCTAGATTATTATAATAGTACATAAAAACAACGTCTCAGTGGTTTGCACTTTTAACTCTCTTTATTAATTTTTTTCCTTTAGTTATATTCATAGTTCGGTTTATTAATTCCTTATCTAAATGATATAAAATATAACTAATAACGCAGAAAGAAACATTAACCCATACATTTTCATAAAAAAAAAATATCTTCCTCGCTATGAAATCTATCAAATATTTTACCCCATTGCAGTGGCTCTCTGATGAATGTGTTCATGCCATATGCTCGAACGATGATTGAAGCGTCTACAGGCCAGCATTTATCTACCATCAAGGGTTAAGAATATTGAAGCAAGGATTAGGAATATTTAAATCTTTGATAAACATTAAAATCTACTACCGTTGGATCAATCAGGTGACACAGTTCACCTCGTTTGTTACCCGTGTTTTAAAAATCAAAAGTAAGCTACGGTAAAATTTTAGTGACCCAGGGTAAAAGTTCTGAGGTAACACACATTAAAAAATACAATCAAATTGAGAACCTCTCGTTTTATTGAAGTCAGAAAACCCAGAAAAACAACAATTTGTGGTTCCATACCGTCGTTGGTTCCGTGTGACATGCATTCTCAATAATTTGCCACGTGGTCATCTTAGCATAAGAACACAGTGACTTAAAAACCGAATATAGCTCTATGCTTTTAACAGAAATATGGATAAATAAACAATGCTCTGGTATGCAATGGATATGTGTGCATCTGTATGTTTAAAACTGTCGCAAAATAAGTAGAGAAAACTAAACCCGAGGATACTCATTTAGCAGTTACGCTGCATCTATTTTACACCGTTCCTTGAACGCGTGGAACGTTCTATATCTTTGATGTATGGTGCACAGAGCCCTAGTTCTACAAGTGAAGTGAAAATATGTCATCCCTTTCTGTCATCTCTTATTATTTGTGTTAATTCTATATTTGTATTGATTAATCTTCTAGCATCAATGACCAGTAATAATTAAAGATTGATTTAGGAATCGTATCGCTTACGTAGCTGGGATTCGAGCCCAAGGTTCAACATTCTTCAGAGAGGTAAGATAAAGTTGTCTTGTCCTTATTCATCTTAAGACCTATTCGTTGGGAGAGATTATTGAGGTCATAGAGTGTAGTCCTGAGGAGTCATCCAGCGATTCTGCCGTAATCACAAAATCGTCGACAATTCGAAGGTAAGTCTTGAACTCGCCATTAATGTTGAAATTGTAAATTTCAACAGCGCACATCGCTACAAAATTCACGATATCATTCACACTATATGGAATCTGGATGCTTGGCGATCCACCACTGTGCGAATTACTCTGAATTTTCTTCTTTACTCTTTTTTTTCTGCACCGATAGACCTTCAAGAAACGAGCTTACTTCTTTTTAAAATGCCGGCAACGCACCAGTAATTACCCTGGCGTTGCTGTTTTTTTATAGGATAGGGTGGCAAACGAGCACACAGTCCACCTGATGGTAAGTGGTTGCTGTGGCCCATAGACATCTACATCTATCCTCAATTACGAATCAAAATGCAGATGCGTTGTTACCCGCGAGGACTTAGGTGAAATGTCTCGTTTCCAGTAAAAAGGGACTCCGGTTCTCTACACTCACCATACGAAACACAGCAGCATTAAGCTACTATTTGACGCTGGTATTCTGTGAGAGCGTGGTCCCTCCCCGGTCGAGCCGACCCATTCGTGCTACAACTATACTACTAAATACGTGCAGCATGGCTCTACCACGTAAAAAAATGTTCGTGAGCGGTGGACGACACTCTCCATCAGGTGAGCCGCAGGACATTGCAATATAATCGTATACTCGCATAGTCGTCGTAACCCTACTGTACAAATACTTTAGCACTTAGATTTGCCGACAGTCAACATAGCACAGCTGAAAGGATTGTAGAAAAACAAATTTCTACGAAAAGGCTTTCTCGTAGTCCACAACCGTAAGACAAAGTAGCAGATTGTGCTCGTTGGCCTGCTGTACAGTTTGCCAAAGAGTATGGATGCGGTCTGTGGTAGGTATTTAAACTTTTTCGGAAACTGACTTGTTCGGGAGGCTGGCAAATGCTCTAGAAAACAGCACATAGACGCGACTGACAGGAAAATCAGTCTGCAGTTCTTCAAAAGAGCGCTAACGTCTTTCTTGATGAACAAGATCATTTTTGATCCAGACTTCCAGAGTAGTACCATCATGAAAGACGGAATTGAACAGCGTCTAAAGGATTTTTAGTTCAGACGATCTCTGCCTTAGTATAAACATTTATTTGAGTGTAGATTAGGGTGATCTGTTCAATGATTTCTTCTATATTAAGTAATGGTGATAAGCAGTACACAGCAGACATTTGAGAGGATGCTGTGACGCAAAGAAAATGCAGTTATACTTTTCACGGCTAGTAATTTTTTTTTACTAGGAATTTTGCACTAGGATTGTTTCTGAATTGTGGAGATGGCTTACATATGTATATAAACTGTATATGGACAACCCGTAACAGTTATCCGTTCACTGGATCTGAATCTGCGGCCCCTCAACGTCATAAAAGACAAAAAAAGTGTTTAAGTTTTATATAACGCTCAATTTTGTAGCTGTGAAGTTTTTCAAATAAAGTATGAAATGATGGGTTCGTTCTTTTTAAAGTATCTATCAATATTTATAATGAAATACCCATTGAGTTAGAAATACCTAACAGCTTTGGCTACGGTGTTATTAAATATAAGAATAAAAGACATCGTGTTCTAAGGTACTTATTTGGCGATGCGTCATTTAGTTGTTATATGTTTTGTTATTAAGTTGGTGAAAGTGGTAATTATAGAAATATTCGAGAATGATTAATTCCTAAGTAAGTTCACTGGTTGAGATCTAAGGAGATGAGGCGCTTAAATTATGAGACTTCAAGCTCTCATGAGCGAAATTAAAATTCCTATAAAGAACATTATTTACGATGTTTGTCAAGTGTAAGCCGTTTTAATATGAGAACATCGGCGACGGTCGCTTTATCATTAAACTCAATTTGAAAAAAGTTGACGTGTCGTA
Source organism: Parnassius apollo (assembly GCA_907164705.1). Lineage (NCBI taxonomy): Eukaryota > Metazoa > Arthropoda > Insecta > Lepidoptera > Papilionidae > Parnassius > Parnassius apollo. The sequence continues at coordinate 4,504,189 of CAJQZP010000295.1, forward strand.
ATGATGCATGTTTTAATTACTTACTCCTCTTTGTTATTTTATGAAAAATTAAAAAGAATGCAATCTGGGCTTGCCGCCAAAAAGATTTCATTCTATTTACGACTGACAGTCGTAATATGATAACAGGCGTTAATTTGAATAAAAACACGAAAACAAAATGCAAGTAATTATTTATTTTAATGTATTAATAATAAGACTTGTGAACTTACCTTTTGCTATAGGATTTTTGAAAGAAATTCCTTTGACGTGTGCCCGCAAAATATAAATTTGGTAAAATTTATACTTAGGATTTTCGTGACTTGGTAAAACTCTTAGAGTATACATAAACCAGCTTACTTAAGTAAAGTTTAAATGCTGCATCTTCATTGAATGAAATTGACAATTTACCTTCTTGCTTCACTATAATTTTCTTTTATTTATTATCTACTAAAGATCCGCCCCGGCTTCGCATGCGTAATTTCTGGATCGCGACAACAGTCCACCCACCGGGTCCAATCGGAATCTAAACCATCAATTTTTTTCTCAGACATGCCGTTTCCTCACAGTCTTTTCCTGCACCAGCAAGGAATTGAAAGTGTGTGTGTGCGAAGAGAATTTATAACCACATTTCACTCCATGGGTTAACGGAAATGCCCCAAAGATCCGCTAGATGGCGGAATAACCTTCTCGTATGCAATATGGCCGCCCTATAAAACCAAACCTAGGAGAAGGACAGAGACAAAACAAAAAGTCGTATACTATAACTAATATATCAAAAGAAGAACAAACAAGCTTGGGAACACTTCGAAAAATCTAACAACACCACACAATACAAAAAATCGAATAAAATATTTACTATAACGTCAACTGTCAAAACGGCGCCCATAAAGCAGTGCCTTTTTGACTCTATATTATTTGATTGCCTGATGAAGAGCTATCGTATCACAGAGCCGTCCATGCAAATAAAGCTGTAGATTTTAAGTTATGAGAAAGTGACCATATTAACCAAATGTCCATATTATGCTTGGCGGTCCATCACTACGTTGCAAAAGGAGTTTTTTTCCGCATACAACCTCTCTGTGGAATAGTTTACCACCGACGATTTTTCCGGACCGATACGACCTGGGGACCTTCAAGAAAAGAGCTTACTCCTTTCTAAAGGACCGGCAACGCACCTGCAATTCCCCTGGTGTTGCGGTTGATCATGGGCGGCGGTAGTCACTTAACATCAGGTGAGCCGCATGCTCGTTTGCCCCCTCTTCTATAAAAATAATATTACCCTCACGTACTATATAAAAGATCGTATATACATAAGTTCAGGAATGACAAGCATATGTGCAAAAAGATATACACATAGTGCCTAACCCGCACTGACTGTTAGTTCAACTATACTGTTATTTATAAAAAAATAATGTAAAAAATAAAATTTCGATGTCTACATGTTAGATAAAGGTACGGACAAATTCATACTTAGGAATAAAAATAGAAAATTATCTCTTTCACGGTCCATTAGCAATTACGCGGCGGCAACATCTAAGATCGACCACTTAAAATATCTGAAGACTTGCTTATAAAGCTAAGTGCTCAATTCCTGCGAGAAACTATGCTTTTATAGGAATAATGCTACCCACCTTTTCAATTAGTCTGTAATTAAAATAGTGTGATGTTTTTAATTTTTTATTGAACGGAACTTACTCATATACATATTCATGGAATCGGCAGAATGCAAGCAATTCCGATGTTATCATTATCTATTAATTTTCCATTTGGTGGCAACATGTTTATATCGATTTTTATTTGTTTATAATTTATTATACGTGGTAGAATCTATATATAGCTGGCAATATTACAGTTGTAGCATGAATGGGTCGGCTCGACCAGGGTCCTTACACCCTCTTACAGAATGCCAGCGAAAAATAGCAGCTTAACGCTGCTGTGTTTTGTATAGTAAATGTAGAGAACCAGAGATCCCTTTCACTGGAAACGAGGCATGTCATCTTAGTCCTCACGAGTGCAACCACTTACCATCAGGTGGCCTATGTGCTTGTTTATCACCCTTATCGTATAAACAAATAAAAACTAGATACCACCTACTAATCAATTTTATTGAAAACGTTATCATTTTTTTGAGAAATTTACGCGACAGCAAGTTCGCTATTACAGGAACGTGCAACCCGTAGAACGAGCGTAGAAGGTTGACCGAAAGCGTCAAGCTCCAAGAAGACAAGGACTCCTAGCTTTCTTGCAGCTGCTTTGGCCTTGGACTCAATGAACCATCCGAAGTACAGATTTGAGACTATCTCAACCCCTAACAACTGAAGTCGGTCGGTGTATTCCGGTGATACATTTCGGAAAGAAGGAACCAAGGTGAGCTGGTTCCTTTTTGCAGTGAAGAGACACTCTTGTGTTTTGGGGGCTTTGAATATCACAAAATTGGCATTGCCCCATTCGGAGACTGCCTGTAGTGTGAGATTCAGACGATCTACCATAGCTTCTCTTTCGGACTGGCTTTCATCCAGTCTGACCCGAGGACTTGGCTGGTATCTCTCCACAACTGTGCTATCGTCTGCATACCTATAGATAACGGGCATAAGCAGATCATTCATATGCAGCAGAAAGAGTTGCGGAGAGAACGGACCCTAGAGATATACGACGATCCGGAGACCGTTCACTCAGAAAGTCCTTAACCCAGTTAATCCGATCAATAAGCCGTACGCTGCAAGCTTATCCAAAAGGCTAGCGTGCAAAACTCTGTATTTTCGTATATTATAGCCAGTTTCGTGAGAAATAGTAGAGACTGTCTAGCGTTGGGCTACACCTGTCAGCTAGCCTTAAATATAGATTTTTGTTAAGCAGGTCGGAAAAAAGCGCCCCCGAAATTATTTATTCGCGTGCGCTGGCGTAGTGGTTAGTGATACGTAAATACAATGTTCCAAAAAAATATAGATCTAAACTCCAACAAAAAAAATCCGCGATACCATATGCCTATTTCTTGTATATAAGCTACAATAAGTATAATATATATATATATATATATATATATATATATATATATATAATATATATATATATATATATAAATTTGGTGTCCAGGGAGTTTCGGGGACAATAAATCGATCTAGCTGGGATTTATTTTTAGAAAATGCGTTTTTGTCCGTGTTTTCAGGCCAGAAAAAACTGCTACAATATAAGAAGGTAAATTTTGATACAGCGTTAATGATCGTAATAGCTCAAGTGGATATCGAGCGGTCGCGTTGTCGTAATGCCTTGGTTCGCGTCCTATCTTAGTTCCGACTTTTTTCCTTTTTTTTTTCAAGTTCTCTTCTTTTGTGAGAAAATATATTATTTCGAGCCCTTTTTAGTATCTTTTAAAAATACGAAAATTTTAATTAAACTAATTGCACTCATTATTTTTTATTCAAATAATCAGTTCCATTTTTCTATTATGTCAATAAGATCAAAAAATATTATTCATGTTTCATCAGTATATAATTTGTATCTAAATGTAATTTCAAAAAAAAAAAAAACCGTGCCAAGCTCGGTCATCCAGGTACTGAAGATAAACTTTGTTCTTTATAGCATGTTATTTGGACGCATATTTTAAGAGATAATGAAAAATTAATATGTATAATTCAACATACGGCTCGACGCGCGAACGACGCTTAAGGGGAAAGCCTATAACCTCAAATGACTTAGCAAATCCGCTACGAAATATTGCACATTAATTTTGAAATCATAAATATATGGTAAAGTTGAGGATTAATGTTAAGGTTTATGTTAGACGAAAACACGATTCCGTAAAATTTTCTCGATAGAAAAAAAAATCCAAAGTTACCTCCAAACTGAACAATAAACCGCTGTTATTCATAAAATACTTTAAATAAGATCATGAAACTTTGCATACTAACTGAACTAACCATAAAGCAGTGCTTATGTTATTTACTTTTTTTAAAATATCATTATTTTCACTGTAAAAAAGAAATTACCTAAACTATCGGCGCGTAAGCTTGGTTCCTGCGGAGCGACAGGAACCAAGCTTACGCGCCTGCGGAGCGACAGGAAATGGGGACAGTTTACAAATATAAATTTTACAAGGACAAACATCCAGACCCGGAACAATTACTTGTAGGCTATACAAATTCTTGTCCGTGCGGGATTCGAACCCGCGGCCCTTAGCGCTGTAACTCATTGCTAAGATGCTAAGCCACTGCGCCACGGAGCCGTCATTAAGAAGTTTAAGTTACGCCCGTATTCAAGAACCATAAAAGGTTGATAGTAAATTTATCAAGGATCATTTCGTATTCATACACTTTTCATGTATCGTGTACGGTTTTATTAAAACTGGAAAAGCACACTTTGGGATACCTTCTAGTTGCGGGGTGGGGGTGGGGGCGGGGACGCTCACAGGGAGGGAGATCGGATTAAATTTAACTTCACTATATAACGTACATATGCCGATCTAGTACAGAACACTAGGGCACACACCCTATATATGAGAAATGAGGATATGGGGCGTTTTTAGTTACGACCCGTTTCCCCACATTGCGATAGTGATTCAAGCCGAGGTTCGTACTTCATAGCTAGAGGAGCCTCATTCCAAAATCAGGAGCTGGGGTGCCTCGGAACTGCAGTTGGTGACAAAATCGTTGAATTTACAAAACCGGCAGAATCGTTGCACTCAATAGCTTGTGAGTCCTCACTCACGAATCTATTTCGATGAAGCTGCAAAGGCCGCAGGGCCAACAGCATACACTTTCAGAAAAAAAAGATAAAAGTACTACATCTACTTTGACAATTATTTCATACATTGCTATCTAAAATGCTGGAACTAGATGTCATGTCACATCGCGCGACTCAGACACGTGATATACGTGGGTGAAACCGCGGGGCACAGCTAGTGAATAAAATACGAATTAAAAGAAGGACAAATGGTACGAAGCAGTGAAAGAATTAAAGCTTTCTTTTACTATCTAAGCGAGCACTTGACTACAATCCCACAATCTGATGGTAAGTGGCGATGTAGCCTAAGATGGTGAAGCGTACTGACTAAAAAAAGCCTATTCACCCTTGCCTTGAAGACACCCACATTGCATTCGGATGGAAAGACAGATCCTGGCAACTTATTCCACTTCTTTGCTGTACGCATGCGAACGATGTAGCAAACCGTTTGGTTCGAAGGCGTGGTAAGTCAACAACGAAAGACTGGCCGAACATCTGGTTGTCATGTGCTCGTTTGCCCTCTCTCATATAAAAAAAATAATAGGTCGGGGAAAAATTTTCTTCATATTTTGCTTGTATAAAATTTCAGAAAAATACTGTTTGTATCTGGCTGGTTTTAATATCAATACATAAAGAACGTTAGGAAAAAGAAAAATAAAAAGTAAAAAACACTTTCCCGCCATTTTTAAATTGTTTTTCTGTCCACCAAAATGAGTGAAGCTAACGAAGAAATTCGATACATTCTGAAGTTATAATATAAAAAAGGGAAAACTGCGACTCAAGCTGCGAAAATGTTTATGGACTTAACGTAGTGTCAGTATGAGTAGCACAAAGTTGGTACAAGCGTTTTCAGTCCGGGAATTTTGATGTTAAAGTTCATAAATGCTCTGGTCGCCCTCATACTTATAAAGTCGATGCAATTTTTGAAAAAGTGGAGCAAGATCAGCATATTAGTAGTTACGACATAGCCGATGAATGGACGATTGACCACAAAACAGTTATGATCCATTTGAAAAAGTCTGTCAAGAATCCCATGATTTCTACAGCAACAGGATTATGTCACTACAAGATGGCAAAAAGTTATCGAACAAAATGGCACATATACCTATATTACGATTAAATGTAATCAAACTTTGAAAAATAAATGTCTTGAATTTGTATATAAAGTACGAAGAAACTTTCACCCCGACGGTAGTACCCCGGGTTTAGCGTAAAATGTGCGTATTTATGGCACTGTAATCGCCAATACGCCTGCCATGCGTGGCGATTGTTGGCCTATATCCTATGTCCAAAAGTGACTTGACTTTTCACGGGCTCATGATGATGATGATGAAACTAAAAAAATTATAAACGTCCTGACAGAAACCCAGGACTGAGTTGACAGGATTGTAATACACTTTAAAACATATTTAACGTTGTTGATAACCTCTCTCTGCGAGCACGCACTCGTCAAATTATTCCTATCGACTTCTCCACTGCACTAATATAGAAAGTCGCGTATCCGTGTGTAAATCAGTGCTATTTATGGGCTCGTTCGACGCGTAAATACGTGTGAATTTATTTTGTTCTTATAAGAAATATGGAGAGAACCAATTAGTGATAGAAATAGACTGGCTAGTGAAGTGTGAAATGTATTCGGCGCATACAATATTCTGAGGTCTTTGGTGAAGTAGTTAATATCATCTCAGGAGATTTCCTGACTTTGTTGTTCAAACCAGAAATCTATGTATGTTGTACGTTAAGCCGAAAAAGTAAAGTCTGACTTCAAAGAACTAGACCTATGGAGTGTAGAAGTAAGGAGTACCAACTCCCATAGTAGAATAGTTGAAAAAGTGTCCATGTGTAAACAGTAAATAACAGTTAAAAAAACTCTCCACAACAGAGTAGCTACAGGGATAAAATGAACTTAGCAGACGGTTTGAAGTGTGCTGCTAAACTGCTCAGTAGCTCTAAAATCTAATATAATTTTATTTAGTAAATATGCCCTCAAAAAGTCGTCTACCCCACTAATATTTTTCGGCACGTTCTTTAAAATTTAACCCGTAGCTATAGTGGCGCCACCCTTATTTAACGGTTTTCTATGGACAATTTTACAATACACAGTCTGTACTCCTTACTTTCTACACTCCATAACCTACACTTTTTACTAGTGACAAGACATTCCAACTTAGTTATAGGGGTAATAACGGAACTACTTTTCAATTTTCAATTGAGGGTAGATGTGAGTCTATGGGCCATAGCATCCACTTACTATCAGTTTAACTGTGTGCTCAGTTGTTATCCTTATTCTATAATAAAAAAAAACATAAGTAATAACATAATTTCATATTCTAGAGTCGGTGCTAAAAAAGTTAATATAATATATATTCCCAAAAATGTCAATATCTTCGCGGTAGAAATTACAGAGGAGGACGCTGTCGCTATTTGGAATAATTTGGACTTCGTATCAAGTCATCGTTATTTATTACATTTTACGCGGTACACTTAGCAGCGCAGTAGCTGAATTATAACTGCATGGAATAGACATGCTCGATGGGAAAGAAAACAAGGTCTCAAAGAATACCAGCGTTAAATAGCAGCATATTGCTCCCGTTTTTTGAATAGTGAGAACCGGACCTTTATATTAATAACGAGGCATTTTAGTATTTAGATGTGACAACGTAAGAGTTAAAATGTCTTAATCGAGTACCTGTAGGTAGAGGGTTCTGTGGCCCACAGTAACTACTTACCTTTAAGTGGAGTGTGTGCTCACTTGTCAACTATATTGTAAAAAAAATTAAAATAAAAAGTAGCCTAAATCACAAAGCACGTTATTTTTTAAATAAACCTTATATACTTGACGTATTAATCTTATAAACGATAAGATATGATTTGCATTTAGCTAACTCCAAACCTAATAATACTCCTACAAATTAATCAGTTTACGATAGAACTAGTGCGAACAACGTGATTTAAACATCGCTAATAATTGATCTACGAAATATGGATTAACCTTTGGATATTTCAATAACATTATGCAATCGCCAACGTCCTATTTAAATCCGAAGTTGGACATAGGTCTTTTATTTTCAAATTGTTTGCCATTGATGGGTCGTCTAAATTACCGTTTGTTGGAAATAGGGAGATAAATTTGCACATTCTCCTATATTCCCGCAGTCACTCTTCAAAAATATAATGTTTATAAAATCCTTTGAAATATAGTGGAAACGATATTAACATATATGAGATGGTGACACGCATGTAGAGGGCATCTAATTTGAAACTACATTTTTACAATTAATTAATTAATATTTTAAAATTAAAACAAACTCGTGTGCAGTTTCAAATAAGACAAATCTCTACTATTACTCTCTTCAACGTGGCTTTTCCTGTAGCCTGTAGATTGAATACACTGTCAGGGTAATCGTAATAATAATTTGATTTAATTGCGCCATGTAAATGACGATAAGCTAAGTGCGGGTTCAACCGATACATAAATTATCTGTTTTTATTTTATAGAATAGGGTGACAAACGAGCACACAGTCCACCTGATGGTAAGTGGTTGCTGCGGCCCATAGACATCTACATCTATCCTCCATTAAAAATCAAAATGCAGATGCGTTGTCACCCGTGAGGACTGAGATGGAATGCCTCGCTTCCAGTAAAAAGGGTCTCCGGTTCTCTACACTCACCATACGAAATACAGCAGCATTAAGTTACTATTTCACGCTGGTATTTTGTGAAAGCGTGGTCCTTCCCCGGTCGAGCCGACCCATTCGTGCTACAACTATACTACTAATATAACTGCAGCATGGCTCTACCACGTATAAAACGTATAAAATGGTTACATGATGATATTTCTAAGAGTGTTTTAGGGCAAGAAAGTGTCAAAATGAAAGTGGTAAACTTCACATGCCTTCAAAATATGTTTTTTCTTATTTCACAGACATGCAAATTCCCTCAGGATGTTTTTCCTTCACCAGCTCGTGGTAAATCAGCACTTAAATTGCAATTAACAATTTCATTGGTGCCGTTAGTAGCTGCTATATAAATAAATCAGATTAACTACTATTTAATATACGAATCGCATTGTGGCGGTGTAAGAATATCTCCACTATCTCTTTTCGTACCTTGGGTGTCATAAAAGGCGTCAGACGGAAATAAATCAGGAGATAGGTAGCAGCATCTTTCTAAAAACAAGAGAAAAAACCCTGCTGTTGTCAACCCTTATGCCAAGCGTGGGAGCTACGGCAAATATCTCTTTAAGACGAAATCTATGGGGAGGTAACAGAGGCATTTTGAGCAGTGGACTTCGATACGCTGCGATGAATGATTGAAGGAATACCTACTCATAAATACTCATAAAACAATGGACATAAATAATGATATAGAATAAAAAAGGATCTACACTATGCATTTACAAAAAATAATGATTAAATACATAGCGTTTACATAGAAACTTTTTGTCGCTGTTTTAAAACCGTTGAAATAGGTAATTTACTTGGTTGGTTGGTTAGAACTTGATCCTAATTTTAATTTTATAAGTTACACCGCTGCTTCAACTCAAATAGAAAAAATATATATATATATATATATATATATATATATATATATATATATATATATATATATATATATGATAGATGAGGATGACTATAACATTATCAAATTTTGAAACATAAAACGTAATAATAAATATACAAAATAAGAAAAAGTGACTAAGCAAAGAGTTAACAATTCTTCAGCCCGTAGAAGTACTGGACAAAAGCCTCTCCCGTTGTAGGGAGGTTTTGTGACGACCTAACGTCTTGCATCAATAATTACTCTAAGTTAAATAATAATAATTATTATTATTAATGATTACAAAGATAAATAGGAAATAATAATTATTTTTCAAACTTTTGAATCATAAAGTAATACGACAAATATACAAAATAACCGTATCTACAAGGTACAAATGTTTCTTAATTCCTTGCTCGTTTCACAGGAAGTTTACCGGGCACGCGTACGGCTTCCTCGTTCACAGGATGTTTTGCCGCGAGTGGGTAGCGAGCTACGAATTCAGATTGGTGCTATATGGATCGTTTGCTATTTTCACTGCTCCGTCAAGCCCAGTAAAGTATCGACCGTCGTATCGTGTTGCTAATGGAGGGAACTTTTGATAATCACTAGGTATTTAATAAATGTTTTGGAAGAATTTTTGTATAATTTGTCTACAATTCAATTTTGTTAATTTTGTTAATATCTTTATTACATGTTATAATATCTAAGTATTTGCCTGTGCAGTTTTTCAAATTCTGTTATATTTTGCAGTAACCTGGCATGATATCAATGATGAAATATTTTTTTCGCGTTTATAAACATATTGTCTTTAAAAACAGATCATAAGTAAAGGACATGTGATGTGACAAGGTATACTCGTACTGCTCGAAAAACCTTTTTATTAATAAGAGACGTGTGATCATAAGCGTTTACAGTATACTTTTTTACGGTTGACTGCCGCCTTGGTCTAGTGGTTATAGTAGTGCGACTGCCGAACATGATGTCCTGGGTTTGAATCCAGGGTTATTGCGTTATTGCGTCAAGAAATTCTCAGTAACAGCCCGGAGTCAGGAAATTGGCGGTGTCTCATCCCCGTGCCTCGGAAAGCACGTAAAGCCGTTGGCCATGCGCCTGATCGCTCTCCGGTCGTGTCTGTTTACCGTCCCATTGGATTATGAAAGTAAGGGAATAGAGAGTGTATCTGTGCTTACGCAATGCATCCACTTGGGCACTATGAACCTGTTCGGCGCCGAAAGCTAGTCCTGTTGAGGCAGGCCGCCGTGACCGAAATTCGGTCTCGATGACTACATTATTTACGGTAATAATTTATAATTTTATTTTTGCACAAGATTTAGTCGTAGTTCGGAGTACTGTTCTGTAATGGTATTAAAAATTAAGTTATTTCTTATAAATTTAAAATATGTAATTTTTAGACAGCCTGTATAAAGTAATAAAATGGCTTATAATATTTTTATGGCATTAACAATTTAAGAGGCTTATGGTATTTTGGGCGCGATGTTTACAGAGCGCATTCAAAACTGAAACTATAAATTTTTGTGAGGTTCGACGACCTTGGCTCGAATAACTCCATGGGCGAAATCTTGTTTCAATGATTTAATAAAGTAGGAAACAATATCGACGACTTTTGGTTATAATGCAGTGCCTCTTATAACCATAAGTATTCATGTTGTATGTATGGATCGGAATTAGTGATTTGATCAATTTTGATTACAAAATCAACTCCCTTATATTGCCAAAAGCTAATAAAGGGGCCGTAAGCATTGTATAATATTTTTTTAAACGTCACCCCCACGCTAGAATTTGTTCCTGTACCGTGGAGACAGCTTACATGTTTACATATATAAATTGCACAAGGACCTCTAGGCTCTACACATATTTTTATGGTTCAGAGGTGCTTGTCCAATTCATGTATATAGTTTATGTAATAGTGGAGTCTCTTATATTATTTTTATATACATAAGTTGTACATGGACAAACATTCAGACCAGGAATACCTAAATATATGTAGGTCATATCAAATCATCAAATACCGTGTAGTGCCTGCGTAAGAGATTCTGCTACTCCGTTACGTCCCTTAAGTGTCGTAAGAGACAGGCAGGGGGAAACTGAAATTGGAGATGGGCAGCAGCACCTTATTGATAACAGATCAAAATATTGAAAAACAGTGGTTGCCAAACCACCGTTAATGGTGGTAGTTATGGCAATTTTTTTTCTAAAGGAAACTTTGCCATAACTACCTTATTGATTAATTAATCAAAAAACATCCTAATTTTAATAGAAAGGATGGCTGGGCGTTACCATCTGCTTGGGATCCTATAATTAATAAAATTAAATCCAAACCCAAATATACCACTGCAAGACTTCAAGATACTATAAATTCATACGGTGAACCTGTGGTAACCGCGGATAACTATGACATCTGGACGTTGTACATCTCAGTCCCCTCTGTGACCATGCTGTAAAGTGCTCAAAACGTCGGGAATATAAAAAAAGTTAATATACGCGATGAAATCCGTAAAAACTAGTTTTATTTTTAATGTGTAGTGTTCGCGTAAATATAAGAAATTATTATGATTACTCCTTTTTTCTATGTCTCTAAATTTCTAACAAATAACAGTTTAATCAATCAATCAAATAACAAGTCGATCTATATAGTAGTACTGTGTTTCTATGGAATTCGAACCTGCATATACCTACCTACCTACGTACCATTATGCGTGATAGAGCCATGCTGAAGTTATATTAGTAGTATAGTTATAGCACGAGTGGGTCGGCTCGACCGAGGAAGGACCACGCTCCCACAGAATACCATCGTAAAATAGTAGCTTAATGCTGCTGTATTTCGTATGGTGAGTGTAGAGAACCGGAGACCCCTTTTACTGGAAAGGAGGCATTCATTCTTAGTCCTCACGGGTGACAACGCATCTGCATTTTGATTTGTAATCGAGGATAGATGTAGATGTCTATGGGCCGCAGCAACCGAAAACTTTAAAAAAAAAAACCAACCAATGAAGACACACCCCAAACCGACCAAGGACCATAGCATACAATTCAAAAAAAAATAAGCAGGTGGACTGTGTGCTCATTTGTCACCCTGTCCTATAAAAAAAATCGGCGGTGTTGCAGTGCTGCAAGCAAATGCTTAGTCACAGCACCATTGAACATTTGCGATACTTGACCAGACCATGCGATAATGTTCAAAGTAGAGCATCCTACTCTACATGTCGGAGCTACAGTGACGGTCAAGAAATTTAGTATATGCTTGGGCTCCTTTTTCAACCGACTTAAAAAAAGGAGAAGGTTCCCAATTCGATTGTTTTTTTTTATGTGTGTTATCTCAGAACTATTTTCTAGGTTAACCGATTTTAAAGATTTTTTATTTGAAAGCTGGGGCTTTTCTTGTGGTTTCGTATACATTTGATCAAGATTTGATAAGTAGTTTTTGAGTTATCCTAAATAATGGATATTTAACTGGCTTCGACTCTATTGATGGTGTTCTCCTTCGATCAACAATACCAACTTGTTCTCATTTTATTTATATTGAAGTCAGTTGTACAAATTTTTAAATTTTACCACTCCTTGCTTATTAGTGCCGCTGGGTTGATACAACCCTGTTGCTTGTTTCCATTGCAGTGTAATTACTGTGACTGCCAAGGAGTCTTTACGAATGTAAGTATTAAAGTAAGTACTTTAGTTTTACGAAACTAAAAATGAAATTCTATAGCTTAAATTTTAAATATAAAATCTTTTGAAAGGATTTTCAACCAGTATCTATACAAGTTTCGTACGTGTCAACCAATTTCTATACAGTTTTTCGCCTCAGATTCTATTTCTACGGTCTGCTCAACTTTACTATCGCATCTTCATTCGACGAAAACTGTATCGCTTTCAGCTGATTTATTATTTTAGAAAATAAAGTGGCACGGTTCCCAATCAAGACTAAAAGGTGTCTAACTCACAAGCTTAATCGGTGAACTGTCCAGGAAGTCTCTTGTTTTTGATTACGAGTGCGTGGGCGCATTGGTATGATGAGGCAGTAGCCAATAGAGCACCAAGTTCGTTCACTTGTTGCTCTCAACAGTGAATGTTTCTCAGAAGCATTTGGTAGCATACCTTTCGATATTGATGCTAATTCGGTTTTGTGAAGAACTGATAGTACCAGTTACTCAACTCCACCGATTCAGTAATTCTTTCTGGTGGCGATGTATACGCTTTTACAATAAAATGACAGAAAATATATAAAATTTGACCTGCACAAAGTTCAAAAACTTTATTAAACTAAATTTGTATAAAACTAAGTTTGTATATAATAATAAGGAATTTATGGATCATAATAAAAGGAAAGGAAAAGGTGATCGCTACCAAGCTATTTCTAATTTGTTTTGTGTTGTTAAGTGTAACATACATGATTATAAGCTGTTATTTTTTAAAAAAAGGTCCGCTAGGTTTCTTGCTGGTTCTTCCCAGGACAGGTTTTTTCCGAACCAGTAGTAAATAAAAAAATGACTTTCAATAAGTATTATTTCTAATCTATATTGAATAAAAAGTTTCTGTTTCTGTTTGTGATACCAGATAAATTTATGTATTTGTCCACATTCAGAACGCTGAGTAATAATAAGACCGAATTTCAGTCACGGCGGCCTGCCTCAACGGAGACAAGCCATCGGCGCAGGACAGGATTATAGTGCCCAAGTGTATGCGCAAACACGGATGCACCCTCTATTCTCTTACTCTCATAATTCGATGGGACGGTAAGCCGATATGACCGAATAGAGATCAGGCGCAGGACTAACGGTTTTACGTGCCTTCCGAGGCACGGGGGTGAGACACCGCCAATTTCCTGCAGGCAGCTACTGATAATTTCTTGACGGAAAAACTGAATAATTGATTTTTGGCTCGACCCCGGATTCAAACCCAGGACCTCATGATCACCAGTCGCACTACCACAACCACTAGATCAACGCTGAGTAGGTGGGTTATGAGCGCAGACACATTTACACTGTGGTGCAGAGCCGATACCCACGTACTGGTATTGCGATTACATTAAGAATTACTCAGTCAAATCGAATTGTTTAGTCTTACGTTTAGTAAATATTGCAGCATCACGTCCTAGTATAAGTCTTTAAAACACAAATTCTTAAATTGTTAATAGAATTGCATCACCTATCAAATTTTCACGCGTTTAAATTATTTCTCTCTGTATGTAAACTATGGTAAATGTTGATGGTGTAACGTCACAATCATTAAGATTATTTCTATCATCATTGTTCATCAAATATTTTATTGTGCCATTGCTTACTTATACCATTTAATAAAATAAATAAATTAAGGTATTTTTAATCTGTCAGTTACCTTTTTTGTATAAATAAACTTTTGTTATTACTCAAAGTTACAATAAATATGCTGCTGACTGTACAAAATACTAGCAGTAGATAGAAAAGTATAATCGAACGCATCTTTCATTTGTTGATTATTAGTGTAGCGGATGCGAGGCAATTGCTCCATCATTCTGTTAGCTTCCATGGGGTTGCTCATTTGTTCAATCAATATTAACGACTAAAAATCAAATAGTCCCGCCTTTCCTTTGAAGCGGTCGCTTATTACAGCATTAGTGCAAAGTCCGATTTTAGATTGAAAAATTATTAGAGTGTTATAGTAGTATTAGTAGCTTTTTCATAATTGTATTAATAAGAAGATATAGTTGATTTTGGATACATATATTGTATCTAGAGTCAATTAGATAGGCGTGGTATCTCGTGGCTCGCTGTAAATTTCACAGTACGCGAGTAACCTAGGTCCGATCCCCGCTGGCACCAATAAAATTGTTGATTTAAATTTTAAGTGCTGTTTTACCACGTACTCAGTGGTGAAGGAAAACATCGTGAAGAAACCTGCATGTCTGAGAAATAAGAAAAATTATATTTTGATGACATGTGAAGTCTGCCAACACGCAATGGGGCATCACAGTGGACACTTCCTAGCCCTAAAACGCTCTCAGACATGAGAGGAAGCCTGTGCCCAGCAGTGGGACTTATACAGCCTGTAACTATAACAAATATTGTGAGACAAAGGGTACATGACTGTCTAAATTGTAAACCTGTTTCTCTGTAAGGATTTCTTTTATTTATTATAGAAAAAGCGTTATATTTGTTATTTATAAGGGGTGATTTTCTTTTCGTAGGGGATATATCAAAATTCGTTGTTTGTATTGCGGACATTATTTACTGCCTCGTTGGTCTACTGTTTGTAAGTTCGACTGCTGTTCATGAGAGCCCTGGTTCGAATCTCGCGTCAATCCAAAATCAGTTATTGGGTTTTTCTGTCATGATATTCTCAGTAGCAGCCCGGAGTCAGAAAGTTGGTAGTGCTTCACAATTTCAAGCTTCGGAAAGCAGGCATACGTTGGTGCTGCGCCTGTTCTTTCTTCGGTCGGTGTTAGATTGTCGTCCCATTGGATTACGAGAGTGAGGAATAAAGAGTGCACCTGTCCTTGCGCTGACATACGTGCACTATAATCCTGTCCGTCCTGAAATTCGGTCTGGAGGACGACATTATAATATTGTGGACAGGAATTGGAATAATTTGCCGGCATCAGTTTTTACAAAATTTATATTCGAATAAAATGTGGATGTCTTCAAGAGAAGAGTGAACAGGTTTGTTCTAAGCTAGTGTGATCTATCTGATGATGATATATGAGCATCCTAGTCAATATTACCACATATCATTAAGTGGGATGGCCGGTTGGAAACAAGTCTTGAAGGGAGTCGATCTCTACCGTATAAAATAAATCATAATACTAACGTAGTATTTTATAAGAACATCCCGAACGGAATTTCTCCTTGTGAAGTTTTGTATACATAAATTGCACATTCGCTAAAACCCAAACCTAGAACAATAACTTTGGAGGCCAAGCCAACGGTTATTCTTTGATGAATCGAACACGCTATCCTCGGCGCCGCAACCAAACACCAAAAACACAATTTTTTTAGAATAACGGTGGCAAACGAGCATCCACCTGATGGTAAGTGAATGTCTTGGCCCATTAATATCTACATCTATCCTCAATTAAGAATCAAAATGCAGATGCGTTTTCACCCCTGAGGACTAAGATGGAATGCCCCGTTTTCAGTAAAAATGGTTTTCCGATTCTTTACACTCACCATATGAAACACAAAAGAATTGAGCTGTTATTTGACACTGGTATTCTGTGAGAGCGTGGTTCTTCCCCGGTCGAGCCGATCTATTCGCTGCTGCAACCATAATATAGCTGCGGTATGGCTCTACCACGTACAAAATGCTTTAACGAGTCCTTGATATTTTTCAATGCTTGGTAAGTTACCTTACGGTATACGCCTGCAGTTTATTACATAATCCAGAGATTTTAATTGTGCTCTATTGAACAGAAGACTCTCATTGGTTCTATATGACCACCTTAATTCATTTGTCTAATTTATTTGATAAACAATAAACTTAAGTAAATCTTAATTAATCATTATCTTTTTCGTAAGCTCCCGTAATTTCAGCAATCGGAAGTGCATAATTTTACCTCTTTAACACATACACAAGTTTGTAGGTTATTTAGGTCAATTTGCCGGTTATTTGGTTCCTTAAAATAGTAAATCATAATATTTAATGTTAATCATTTTGATTTTTTTTTCTTAATCATAAGTTGCTGT
Organism: Parnassius apollo; assembly: GCA_907164705.1. Classification (NCBI taxonomy): domain Eukaryota; kingdom Metazoa; phylum Arthropoda; class Insecta; order Lepidoptera; family Papilionidae; genus Parnassius; species Parnassius apollo. Next base: position 4,521,106 of record CAJQZP010000295.1, read on the forward strand.
TGAATCTGAATGACAGGATGAGAAATTGTGTGGCAAGAGAAAAGTGTTGTTTGCAAGATGATATTGTGACCAGGATTAACAAAGGAATGTTTGGTGGATTGGCTGTGTAGAAGGAATGAAATGACGAGCAAGTTTGCTTAGGTATATGAATGTGAAGGAGGCGAGAAACGTGTGCCAGGATCAGGCCAAAGTGCCTTTAGTGTTTATTGGTGACCTGAATTTGGTTAAAACCAATCTTATCAGCCTCGAACACAGGCGCAAAGTAGCCAGCTTTTCGGTTTTCTACAGGATGCATTTCGGAGAGTGTGCGCAGAAATTGCATAATTTAATTCCTCCTTCTCCCTTCCACCATCGGACAACCTGACGTTCAGCCAGTCTCCACCCTTTCGTTGTTGACTTACCACGCATTTGAACCAAACGGTTTGTTACGTCATTCATCATGCGTACAGCAAAGGAGTGGAATATATTGCCAGCATCTGTCTTTCCATCCGATTACAGTGTGTGGTGTCTTCAAAGCAAGAGTGAATAGGCTTTTGTTAAGTCAGTGCGCTTCACCATTTTAGGCTACATCACCACTTACCAGCAGGTGGGATTGTAGCTCAGCGCTGGCTTAGAATAATTAAAAAAATGTATCAAAACTAATGCCTAAATATTTATAGTGTGTCTCTTAAAAAATTATTTAGCCTGCGTCATATAGTTTTGACTTCTTATTGATACAGAATTACAGTCTCAGTAGCAATGTGGCGACAAAAAAGTCGTCTAACTGCGCCATAGTGTTGCGCGTCGGAGTGCGTTGTAAACTTATTTTTACCGAGTGTCGAGCGTTTACATATTCATATTTCTATTGTTTAATAATTTACATATACGAAGTAGTTGTTATGTTAAAGGTGAGTTGAGGTGAAACGGAAATAGACTCAATAGAACATGCTGTTTTCTATTTCCTTTATTTATTAATAGATAGTACAATAGTGCAAAAATTAGCAATAAATATTGCAGTTAATGAATGATGAAGCATGCAAGGTGTCGGTGGATATAGAGCTGTTTGTAGAAATATATGGGTGAGACTTGTGTTCAACAGAGAGCTGAATTAATAGATTGAACTCGTAGGTTAGACTACATTACCCTATACGTCGTAGTAATGTAAATAGTAAAGCCCGTCCTTTGTTATAAGTTTTTCAGCATGTCGATTACAGTAAACATCCACTCGGCTAATAATCATGATAGTGGAGATGAATTTATCTTGGTGTGTGAAGTTTTCATCCGTTTTGATGATTTGATTGATTATTTTTTGTGAAACATGTATTCCTATTTGATTTTTTTTCAAAAATCGATATAATAATATATACGATATTATAAAATTATTATTTTAACATACAAGTATTTGTGATAAAAATGCGCACAATAATATATTGTCTACATATATACATTGTCTATGTATTAAAGTATTCTATGGTTTCGAAAAGAAGTCCCGTGGAAAATATGTGAACTAAAATGTTTGATGAAATTTAAAATTTTGCAGTAAATGTCAAATTTCACAAACTTTAAAAGAAGGCTCTTCTTTAAAGAAGGGACCGAAGGGTATATGATCACTACATTTTATAAGTTTTATCAATAAATCATGTTAATCATGTTTCGTTATAAGACTGATTCGTAAGTTCGCCTTTAGGTAAACTTTTAAACAATAAACTGTCAAAAAAAATTCTTTAAAACAGCCAACGTTTGAATGAATGATGAATTGAGATCAATGTTTATTGACGAGGATTCTTTTTAATATAAGACGTGATTTATTTAAGTATCATTTGTTAAGAGTACTTCTGATTGTTTATTTTAATTTAATACAAGCGCTAAAATCATATTCAGTGTTTCGAACCGTCAACTGCAACAGCTAACTGCGCTCTCGTAATGCAAAGCGCACATTAACATAATTTATTTGCAATAAATTTGATGCTAACAAACGTGTGTGGCAATTAAATTAATCCATTTATCTATCGTAAGAGTTTGTCCCACATCGTATACAATACATATTAGAAGATCGGTCTGTCCGGCCGAAGTGATATTGATTTTCTCCAGATCGACATTGATTTTTCAAATTTTGTATCGCAAACAATCAAGTAATACGCTGTAATTAAAATTTTTAGTAGTAGAAATGGCACAAGGGATACGCACTCCTATTTTACGCCCTGTAAACGATATGATTATGCTACCACTAATCAAAAGCCTTAAGACGTTTCTCCCATAGCCCTGAATCGCCCTACACACACGGGATTTAAATAAGTTATAAGAACCACGTATTTTCAAGTAAGTTAGTGTAAATTTCTAAATTTTCTTGGGTATCATATTTGGTTTTTAAGAATATAATGTATATGAATAATATACATAAGTCGACGTCAAGCCGGAATCGCGTGATAGGTCAAGATATAGTAGTTAAAAACGGGGGTATTAATTTTGAATACTTTCTTGGGAAAAAATTACATTTCCTTCTGGACTGGAGCTGGAGTTAGCTGTAAATTTAGAAAATCAAAAAAATTTTATATTTGTAGCAAAATGATTTAAAATACCGTTACAGGATGTAGATTTTCTCGAATTTTGTATAAATTCCCGTAATTTTTAAAATACACAGGATAGATGTTTTTTATATTTTTCTCTTAACTACGATGATTTAATATATATATATATATATATATATATATGATTTTGAATCATATATATACTATCATCATCAACGTTTTGGCCAAAATACGTTCACAGCCGAACATGTAACAAATGAGCACACAGTCCACATTGTGGTAAGTGGATGCTGTGGCCCATAAATGCGTTGTCAGACCTGAGGACTAAGATGGAATGCCTCGTTTGCAGTAAAATAGTTGTCGGATCTCTAAACTCACCATTAGAAACATAGCAGTATTAAGCTGCTATTTTACGCTGGTATTCTGTGAGAGCGTGGTCCTACCTCCGTCGAGCCGACCAATTCGTGCTACAACCATAATATAGTTACAGCGTGACTCTACCACGTATATAATATAGGTTACCAACCCGATTGCCAAGCGTCGCAATGATATCTAAGAAAAATATCATATAGTGGCATATTTTGAGCTGTCATCATCATCATCATCATTACAGCCCTTCATAAGTCCACTGCTGAACATGGGCCACCCCCAAGGTATGCCACAAAGCACGGTCCTGACCCACCTGCATCAATCGACTTCCTGCATGTCTTACCAGGTCGTCACTACATCTAGTGGGGGGTCGCCCTACACTTCGCCTACCGGTACGAGGCTGCCACTCAAGAACCTTTTTTTCCCCAACGGTTGTCGGTTTTTCGAGCTATATGGCCGGCCCATTGCCACTTCAGCTTATTAATCCGTTGGGCTATGTCGGTCACTCTGGTTCTAACGCGGATATCCATATTTCTATCTTTATCACGCAGAGAAACCCCGAGCATAGCCCTAGCAATAGCCATTTTGAGCTGTGGATAGGCTGGAATTAATAAAATCCTAAATTTGAAATATTTAATGTAAGACTCCATCACGCATCACTTTTGCCTTACAGTTAATCAATTATAAAAACAATAATTTATCGTAACTGCGACCATGCAAAAGTGTCAAGTGGAAAACAACATTCGTACAGAAGTGGCAAACACCGATACATATTAATTAAGGCAGCCACTCAACTTGGTAGTAATAAATCCACTACAGATATACGAGGATCGCATTTACACACTCGACCGTCGGATCCGCGTCGCGATAGGCGTAGAATTGTAAATGGATTAATTTAATTATAATTGCTTTAGTATCGTTTGTTATCTGTGCGTTGAGCTAATTTCTCAGTCCTTGTATGCTCTGTGTATGATAAAAGTGACACATTATAATTATAATACAGGCCATATATAATGGACGATTCCACAGAACAGATCAGAGGGAGATTTAGTTGTCGTAAGAATAGAGGATCTGCCAGGCAAAATGTGACAACACCCAAAGTGTTTAGTTCTATATATAGTGTGGTGTAGTAGTGAAACTTTGTAAGAAGCACAAATAGGTTGGTTCGACCGGGGTGGGACCGCGCTCTCACAGAATAACAGCGTAAAATAGCAGCTTAATGCTGCCGTATTTCGTATGGTGAGTATAGAGAACCGGAGACCCTTTTAACTGGAAACGAGGCATTCAATCTCAGACCTCAGAGGTGATAACGTATCTGCATTTTGATTCTTAATTGCAGATAGATGTAGACGTCTATGGGCCACGGCATCCAATTATTATCAGGTGGACTGTGTGCTCGTTCGTCACCCTTAAACTATAAAAAAATTCTATTTAACTTTTCAGATATCGTTGTTTCACAATATTTTCTACCGAGCACGTGATAAATCAGCTCATCAATATTTTCACTTATCGTTCATTCATTACTCAAAACTCCATTGCTGAACGTAGGCCGGGGAGAGGGATCTTATAGTTAGGCATAGTTTACTTGACATTATCATTTTGTAGATCTTACAGAAAGATGCTACATTTTTAGTATTGAAGTTGCTTTTAAAATTGCAAATAACAATATTATTAAGTTTATACGTGGTAGAGCCATGTTGTAGTTATATTAGTAGTATAATAATAATGTCATCCAGACCGAATTTCGGCCACGGCGGAGGCCTCAACGGAGGCTAACCATCGGCGTAGGACAGGATTATAGTGCCCAAGTGCACGCGCAAGCACAAGTGCACTCTCTATTCCCTCTCTTTCATAATCCGATGGGACGGTAAAGCGACACGATCGGAGAAAGATCAGGCGTAGGACCAACGGCTTTACGTGCTTTCCGAGGCACGGGGGTGAGACAGCGCCCATGCCATCTTCCCGACTTCGGGCAGCTACTGAGAATTGCTTGACAGAAAAACTCAATAATTGATTTTTTGCCCGACCCGGGATTCGAACACAGAGCCTCATTATCAGCAGTCATGAGCAGTACTACAACCACTAGACCAACGAGGTCGTCAACGAGGTAGTTGTAGCACGTATGGGTCGGCTCGACCGGGGAAGGACCACGCTCTTACAGAATATCAGCGTAAAATAGCAGCTTAACATTGCTGTGTTTCGTACGGTAAGTGTAAAGAACCGTAGACCGTAACCTTTTTACTGGACACGTGGCATACCATCTTAGCCCTCAGAGGTGACAACGCATCTGCATTTTGATTCTTAATCGAGGATTGACGTCTATGGACCACAGAATTTACTTACCACTAGGTGAGCTATGTCCTCGTTAATCACCCTCAACCTATAAAAAAGAAAGAAAGAAAAAAGAAGTCTTTCATACTTTGAAGTAAGCTGGATTGTTGTTTTGGTCAGTTTGTGGGTTGAATCATTTCTGCATAACACGGTCCAATTATAAAATGAAAACAATAACAGCTTAATGCCGTCAGAAATTTCGACGTGAAATCATTCAAAATAATTCCAATGTCGCAATACGTAATATAATTGGCGTAATACAAAAGCATAAATAGAATTCATAGCTAGCGAATTAATCTGAGAAATTCCTTCCTCAAGGAAACTTCAACATTTACAGCGTGTTTACTGATTTAAACCTTCATCAAATTCGAATCTACAAAACACACGGGCCCACGCAAACCAAATCAAAAGGCATGTGAGAACAAAAGAATAGTTAAGAACGCCATTAAATGCTTTACTTCAAGGCAGGCCTCATTACGTCACAGTAAAGCTTCGTAACGGGTGAGCTTTGATAATACTGTCTTACCATCCGTTGTGCTTTAAAGAGATGATAAATTAAAACTTAAACTTAATTTTTTGTTATTTTTATCTTTTCTTGATGTAAGTAAAATATGACTGCCTCGTTGATCTAGTGGTTGTAGTAGTGCGACTGCTGAACATGAGGTCCTGGGATCGAATCCCGGGTCAGGCCAAAAATTAATTATTGAGTTTTTCCTTCAAGAAATTCTCAGTAGTTTCCCGGAGTCAGGAAGTTGGCGGTGTCTCACCCCCGTGCCTCGGAAAGCACGTAAAGCCGTTGGTCCTGCGCCTGATCTCTCTCCGGTCGTGTCGATTTACCGTCCCATCGGATTGTGAGAGTGAGTCACTTGGGAACTGTAATCCTGTCCTGCGCCGATGGCTAGTCTCCGTTGAGGCAGGCCGCCGTGGCCAAAATTCGGTCTGGAGGACATTATTATTTACAGAATAAAATAATTTTATTCTAATAATTATAACATATTATTTTAATAAGTAAACTATATTAGTTTATGAGAATACTTATTGAAAAGAATTTGTGTTTTATCACTGGTTGTATCACTGGCATTCCTATTTTATTAATTTTTAGTAGTTATTTGAGAGACACTGCTGTGTATCTTCTGGTTTGTTTTTCTTTGTCGCCTCTTGAGACACCCATGGGATGATATTCTTATATTACCTTCTCATGGTCAAAAACAACTACTATCAACTATAGTAGTTTTTAGAAGTGAGGGTGATAAGCACACTATTAACCTAATAGTAGGTGAATTATGTGGTTCATAGAAACCTACATCTATTCTCGTGATTCCTGTGAACTAAGATGGATTGCTCGTTTCGGTTTCAGGTTCACGTACTTAACAATACTAGGCACAGGAGCGTTATGTTGCTATTTCACACTGGTATTCTCTGCTAGGTTGGTGCTTCGGTGTTTGGTTAGTGAGAGCCGACCCATTCGTGCTGCAATTATAATACAACTAAAGCTTGGCTCTACCAGGTAGAATGTCTGTTACGGAAAAGCTTTTGATGGGTACTTGTACCCTTAAGGTTGAAATAATTTAAATATTCGTTTTATATTGTTCTCTAGAACGACTTCAATAATGACTACAACTTAATATAATAACTTTGGAAGTGTGTATGTATGTGTGTGTGTGAATAAGTTAAATCAAACTCTTATATGTTTACCAAATAGCGTAATCAGGTTTTAGCACAGATAAAAAGTATAAATGAACACTATCGACGGGTAGAAAGCGTAAGACAAGTGACGCTTGCGCTTAATTCGCGGAGATAAGATGCGTTTAAAAAAGTATTTCAAATAGCTATCAATATATTTAAAATTCAAAATTTTTAAAACACTCGAAACAAAAAGAGCTCATGACCTTTCAATGGCTGAACAGATTTTCTTGAAACATATCTAAGAACACTCTCGATTAAGTCATCTTTCAAACGACAAAGTTAAATCAAAATCGGTTCATCAGTTCAGGAGATATGATACCACAGACAGACACACAGATACACACTAAATGTAACGCCTCTCTGTTTTTATCGGGGGTCAAAACTAGGAATGCCAGATCGGAAGATCAAAATATCTGGAAAAAATTTGAAAATGTCGGGAAATCGGGATTGTCGTCGAGACACATATATTATAAATAAAAATTTATTGTAAAAAGTTAATGTTTTAAATGAATAGGCTACTTAAGTACACTTAATTTTTATGTTGCCACATGTATTTATCGTTGGAAATTTCCGAGTCCACCAATTCGGATCCTTTATTAGTATTCAGAAAAGATTTAAAATTCAAATAGTTTACTTCAAAGTTCAGTCTAATTACTAACTCAGCTTTTTTTAATCAAAATCTGGAGACTTTGAGTTTTGTCGGGAGTCTGGAGATCGTTTAAAATGTCGGGAGAATCCAGACGAATCCCGACCATCTGGCAACTCTAGCTAGTTTAAAGACGTACGAACGTAATTTCTGGCACAGTACGTAAACAGGCGCAGTTTTGATTACAATAAATTAATTAATTCTTTATATGCCTGTCAAAGTTCACTGCTGAACATAAGCCTCCCTATTGATTGCCTCATAAAGGAAATATTTGCTATTAAATATTACGACAAATAATTTATAGAATCAGGAGTTACTTTGTGGAAATCCCTTGTATTAAAGTTGCACATACATCCGCTCAATAAAGTAAAATGATGTGTCTTACCATAGTTTAAAGAGCACCTCTAGCCCTCCCTCATTTGCGTGCACTAATCCCGTCACCACTGATCCCAGCACCACTACTCCCAACACCACTACACTGGGAAGGACACTACATCGACGATAATACGACACGTGTTTGTCCTCTACACGACCACCCACAAGGCACTACGGCACCCTCAGGTGATGTAGACTCTGCGGTGGCAAACCGTTACGTTGTTAACAACTTTAAGGTTATGACAAACCCATTTTTACTTTCTAGTTATTATTACATCTTGTAGTTAGTTTCCTTCTATCACCTCTTATGACGTCGAGGATATTCTTACACCACCACTTCACATGTATTATTACGAAGATTGCAATATAGAGTATATACTAATGAATATATAATAAATACTTGAACGCAAGAACTGCTTTTTTCACATTAAATGGATACATAGGTGCATACTTAATTGGCTTCGACTGAAGTTTCGATTACCCGTAACTCCGACGACGACACCGTCGTCAAAAAACATGTCGAGCTTGTTTAATATATAACATTGAATTGCAGGATGCACTTAGCTACTTGTGCGAATGCCTTGTCTCAAGTTATGATGAACAGTTCTCTGGGCGAGCCACAGCGAATTCTTTTCCCGGCCTGTCAAGAAATACTTGTTTCTGTGTCAGTTACGCGACATTCTGCATTATTTTTTACTCTGTATTGACCTTTCGTTCATGTATATGTAAAAGATTTTTAACATATATATTTTTATTTATTAACATGAGGTAAATCCAAATGTGATCATTTACATGGCAAACCTTAAGCGCTCATGTTATACGTCATTTTTTTTTATTATTTTAAATCCACACAAGTTTTCACAAATATCCTTATTATTAATACATCTAATTTTCCGATAATTTTATGTCAAACGTGAACAAAAAAAAGTTTGGAAAATCCAAAAGTGCACGACTCATAATGCTCATATGATCGTGAAAAAATGTAGAAAAAGATTCTCAATCAACATAGATAATATTTTTTTTAATTTTACTATGTAATTAGTATTGAAATTCAATTTATATTACTGGTAATTGAAAAAAAATTACAGAATTATTTTTGAACGATCAGAAATCATTTTTAATATTACTTTAATATTTAGGTATTTGTACTCAGGTATTAATTATAAAAACTAGTCTTTTTACCTGACTCGTTAATATTTTTTTCTGTATTTCGTTTTCAAAATTTTTTCATCTAGTTATAAGTAGTATTTTAATTCGTATTTAGTACTCCGATTACAAGCTTATATACGCTGGTTTTTCGCAAGGTTACGTGCTATCATCTACGCTGTTTCTTCTGCATATCAATGATATGTTGTAAACTGGTAATATTCATTGCTATGTTGACGAAAGAACTGATGCTTTATATATCGGCCGTGCCGTAAATACGTCGACTAGAACCGGAACAAATTTGTGTATGAAGTTGAGAATTTTTTGAACAAAGTCTCGAATTGGAGGCGACTAAATCTAGTGTGCTTACCGCTAAAAATAACCCCTTTACCATCTTCTCAGTCCCAAGGCACTCCCCTTGTTGTCCCAGCCAGTATCGGGAACCTCGGCATCGACATATCGAGTGATGTGCAGTTTCGTGGTTACTCGAAAGAGAAGACCAAATTGGCCTCTAAAAAGCTTGGCATGCTCAGCAGATCAGGACAGTATTTCATGCCGGTACACCGCTTGAAATTTACAAGGCGCAGGTTCGGCCACACATGGAATACTGTTCCCAGCTCTGAGCCGGGGCTCATCAGTGCCAGCTCCTTCCATTTGATCGCATCCAGCGCAGAGTGATTCAAATCGTCGGAAACAGAGCTCTTTCTGATCGGCGTGACTCTCTGGCACTGCGAAGAGATGTTTCATCTCTTTGCGAATTTTATCGCATCTACCACGGAGAGTGTTCCGAAGAATTGTTCGGACTAATTCCAGCTGCTCAATTTCACCATCGCACATTTCGTCAAAACTCGCGATACCATCTATACCATCTGGAGGATTTGCGATCCACCACAGTGCGATTTACAAAAAAAATTCTTTTTCATACAACTTCTTTGACTACCACCAGCGATTTTTCCGAACCGATACGACTTAAGGACCTTTAAGAAAAGGAGCCCACTCTTTTCTAAAACGCCGTCAATGTACCTACGCGTCCCCTAGTGTCGCAGTTGTTCATGGGCGGCGGTCGACACTTACCATCAAGTCAGCTGCATGCTAGTGTGGGTTACATAAGCATGCGGCTCCTCTATAAAAAATAATGTTGTGTCACAGTCATGTCAATCAATCAAGAAATGACTTGATGTTATTAAGGCTATTATTTTAAAAAGCGGAACAAAAAAGATAAAGAAGGAAGGTTTTAAAGTAACTTCCTATCCTCTATGTAAGTATCGTCAAAAATCTGGACCATTTTAATGTACTTCCGACCACACAACGCTTTCTAACGTGATTCATATCTAATTTGTTCCATAAACGTTAATTACCATCGCAGTTAAAGAAGCGCGTAGAAGCAATTAGTGATAAGGAAACACTTTAGAAGAATGCGCACACATTGTTTTGGACATTTAGCGGTAATTACGCGCTATCAGGTGCGAGGTTTTCGTAACTCTGGATTAGAGCTGTAATATACACTGCACTTTCGCATTCTGTCTTCGTATGAAGAGTCTCAATTTTCTTAAAAACGGATGAATATTTCGTTGCATTCAAACTATGGGAGCGTAAGGAGAATCTCAGCAGCACACTACTTTATTACGTATTAATAATATATAATACGAGACTATAGTTAATAATACGGCTAATAAATACCCAGGTAATAGTTAAATGGGGCTCTAGCGCTTGACTGGTGATGGAAGACCCATAAACACATTAATCGGTACTTACACAATTACACAATGCGACGAAAACAAACTCCAAATTTAAAAGCAAAGCCAATTACTATTTCCCTCCGGGTAGGGCTACTATTATCTAACGGGCAGATGCTGGAAAAATATTCAAATATCGGTTGATACAAGTTTATGTAATTGAAATGAATTATTTTTTAGCATCAAAATAAAAAACTGCAAAATATATAGATAAGCTGTAACTTATTTTTTTTTAAATAAATATTTAAATTGTTTAAAACCAGTGCATAACTGCTATTACACTTGATGGTAAGTGGCTATTAAAAAAATCAACAAATTATAAGTCGCTAGTTAGTATAAGTAGCCTAAATATTTCCCCGATGGGTAACAGAATCTTCCTGATAACAGCTTAAAATAATAAAAAAAAAACTGCGGTAGCCAACCCGTATGACTCGCGTGGATCTACAGCAAAATCAGGAAGTTTTGTTGCAATATCCTATGAGCCACTTTATGGGGGAGGCCTGCATTCAGCAGTGGACTTCTATATATGCTATAATGGATGGATAGAGGGATATTTAGGGCTGTTGCGGTTTATAGTTGTAGAAATAGAGTTGCCAGCTTGATTCGTTCCTATAACGGAAAGAACCATTGCCTTTCTGAGAAGGCCTTAGAGGATGATGGCCATCCAAGTCATATGAGGGTATCGCAACATTTCTAATGACGCAGCGTGTCCATTGATGGAATCTTTACCATAGGACTTAAAGGCGAAGTTCTAAGGGTATCCTTTTCTACAGATAGAGTAGAATATACGGAGATTCTACGGTCTGCAGTTTATACTTGAAAGATCAAAGAGCAGCTGTCCTAACCGAGGGTAGGACGCAGAACAATTGGAGCTGCTCATGTAGTGCTGTCTGATTGGATGAACAAGCGGCATGGTCGATATCTTTCCGGTTAGTACAGGTGCTTTCTGGGCATGGGGTGCACATAGGTAAAAATTATAAGTGCCCTGCTTTAGAAGAATCTTTGGCGTAGGCTGAGTTGCGTTGTGACCTCATCGCTGTAGTGGGGGATGGCCTAGATGAAGGCTATAGTTGGTTGCAAGAAGCAAGCAAGAAGGGATGGAGTATTCCAGTTCCACTCTCTTAACGAGGATGATGATGAAGGTAGATCCAGTAGGAGCTACCTTTGTCTGGGCTGCTGGGCTCCAACATGTATCTGACTATAATCTAATTGCTTGGATGTGGTAGCTCAGGAGAGCCGTGGTAGCTCAGGGGCTAAGCGTTCGCTGCAAATTGCGACCAACACTGGTTCGATTCCCATTGGCACTAATGAAAATGTTAGTTACAATTTTAAGTGCTGATTTAAATTTAATTTAAAAAATTTGAATAAAATTTAAAGTAGTAATATAATCGTAATAAGGAGCAGCGGGGCCCTCTACTACAGGTATCTATTTACTTAAAAGAGGGTGCCCAACAGTATTGTAACAACTTACTACTTGTTTTAAAATAATAAATTATCATTATCATTATGATTCGTACGTATCACGTGCGCGGCGGTGAAGGAAAATATTGTGAGAAAAACTGCATGTCTGAGAAATAAGAAAAAAAAAATATTTCGAAGACATCGCCAAACACGCATTGGGTGTGTGTGTGTGGGTGTGTGTGCGTGTAGTATGGGACGTATATATAGGCTGTTACTTTATTCGGTTGCCCCCCCGGACACAGTATGTGACTGACTTTACTTTTGGAGAATCCCTCCTGGATGACCCCCAGACGTACTCCAAATTAGGACAAATCCGGGGAAACACGAACGGATGGTAGCCCTACACAAGAATTACACAATCACAAAGCTGTTATTTATTAGCGTGTGAAAAATATTGGCATCCTGTGCTGTTTACACAGTTTCCCCCTGTCGCCTCTTACGACACCCACGTGTTGATATGGGATAGTATGCTGCATCTAAACGGTATCCTTGCTAACTATAATCATTTTCAATTTCTTTAATTTATTTCCTGCCAGGTGTAAGTAGTGGTCCTACAGACGAATTACACTAGACCTTGCGTCGTGAACTAGGGCTAAGTAATATAGATAACGTCTCGTCATGGGTCTTCAATACAAGATGTACAATTGAATAACGATTTTAATGTGCGCCGTGCGTAGGGGCTTAGAAGTAGTGGCGCGATTTTATCGATAACTTTCACAAAAAAATACACCTTGTATACACAGACATTCTAGTAAAGTAAGCAATTGTATAGTTTATACATGCATATATGTATATATAAATATATATATATCCCTCCCCATAATTTGTTATTATTCACCCGAAAATTAACAAAACATGAACTTAAAAATGAATTTACAATTTTATTCACTATAAACGTAGAATATTTAATGTATTGAACAAAATTTTAATTCATAACATTGTTCAAAACGAAATAAAATTCCGAAAAGTAACTGGCTATGAGAGAAAGAGAGAAAGAAAATGTGCGCGCGCACTCAACTCCCGTTCGCCTTGCCCGATAACACTCTTCGTAACGCTTTCGCCACGCGTTCGACAGATTACTCCCCAAGTCAAGCGTGCTTAAAGAAGTTTTACTTCAAAAAGTATTTGCGTAAATTAAAGAAATCAGTAAATTTGAGAAATCATACTATCCACTACGTCATATCGTTCCGATATCGTAAAGTGGCGGTTTAAGAATATCCACTACCCCGTATCATCCCGTAGGTGACGTAAGAGGCTACAGGGGGAAACAAATTAGCAGATTTGCAGCAGTGTCTAATAATAACTAAAAATAAAACTATGGCAAACATTTCCCTATGAGGCAAGCTATGAAGAAAGCCTCGTCCAGCAGTGGGCTTTTAATAGGGTGTAACGGTAACTGTAAGTAATATAGTAATATCAGTGGATTTAATTACTGCGATTTGGTGCCCACTGTGTCCGCTTTGAACGATATCCTAAATTAATTTTACGTGGTAGAGCCACGTTGCAGCTATACTATAGTTATAGTACAAATGGGTCGCCGAACCGCGGCAGGACCACGCTCTCAAGAATACCAGCGTGAAATAGCAGCGTAACCTTGCTGTGTTTCGTACGGTGAGTGTCTGAAGAGAACCGGAGACCCTTTTTTACTGGAATCGAGGCAATCTTAGTCTTCAGGTATGACAATGTATTTTCATTTTGATTCTTAATTGTGGCTAAATGTTGATGTCTATGGGCCACAGCAACCACTTACCATCAAATTTGTCATCTAATGCTATAAAAATGCTAAATTTACTTCATGTTGTAGTGAACTGTCTATCGAATACATGGAAACAAAGTAACATCGAAACAAGTAAATGTAACTATCGATAACAATATCGATATTACCATAATTTAAGATGAACCCTTTTAGCAGATGCGCAAATCAGCGTAATTACCGCCTCGAGTGGATACGGGAGTCTGTAATATGCCGCTTCACCTTGGCTTGGCGAATCTAGTTCACTGACGACGTCAATACAGTCAACGATTGTTCCTTTGAATAGGAGATTGATAAATTAGGCTGAGGCTGAAATTTAGACTTCAATAAAAAGGTCTCAGTTAATTCTTTATTCAAGTTTGTTTATGTGTAACTTTATTTTCTTATTCAATTTAACTTACCCGATATATAAGAATTGAGAGAAAGAAAAGCTAGCGGCTGAAATTATTAATACTACATGGTAGAGCCATGCTACAGCTATATTATATATTATGATTGAAAAACGAATGGGTAAAAGAAAAACTACAGGCGTGAAACACCATCAACTTCGTGACTTCGCGCTGCTACTGATAATTTCTTGACAAAAAAATTGATTTTGCCCGACCCGGGCTTCCAACCCTGGACCACATAAACAACAGTCGTCCTTGTTACCACTAGGCCAACGATTCACACATTCAAATGGGACTGCATTTGAATGTAATACTATTCGTATTCATATAATTTTTGAGATGCGACCCTCATAAAATAGAACAGTGTCATATATTAATACTTTAAAGTCATGTATTTTTTTCAGTATTCTTAGATCTTTTGGCATTTAATATATTGTTAGTACTATAAACATTTTGAATTGATAATCAAGCATGTTATGAACATCTAGAGCGACGTGACGACTCTACCGTCCTTCATAATGTCACCTCAATTTAGTTCGGTAGCGGCGGACCAGGTTTTATAGTTCGCTAGTGTGGTCGCTTGGATATAACGCCCCATTAGTTTTTATGCGCCGTGATGGAATGGGGAAAAGGAAAACGTGGAAAGTGAATTCTTCGTTAAGACCGTGGTTCTGTATAACTTTGGTTAAAAGTATTATTTCTTTTAGTTAAATTTTGGACAAAAACAATAATTTCATGTTTTTGTTGTGTGTATAATGTACGCGATATTTACGTTAATTGTGGACAAATTTTAATGATTTTTTTTAAAGTGGTAGGGCCATCCTGCAGCTATATTATGGTTGTAACACGAATGGGTCGGCTCGACCGGGGAAGTATCACGCTCTCATAGAATACCAGCGTAAAATAGCAGTTTAATACTGAAACGAAAACGAGGCAATCCATTTCAGTCCTCAGGGGTAACAACGCATCTGCATTTTGGTTTTTAATCAAGGATAGATGTAAATGTCGAGAACAGTTGTAAATGTCGAGGATAGATGTAGAAGATAGGTGTATATGAGCTACAGCATCCACTTACCGTCTGGTGCACTGTGTGTTCGTTTTGTCACCCTTATGCTATATAAAAAAATAATGGATGAAGTTTTTACTGAAACGATTTGACGACTTTGGGATTGTGATATTCTTTAGTCTAGTAGAGACTACCAAAAGGAAAAAAAATATTTCAAGGCCAAGACATATCGTATAGACTCGACTTTAGAATGTGAATTTTTTTATTCTTTTTGGTTGTTTGAAGTCGATACTTTTTAAAAGATTTCATTTTATTAAAAATTTTGTTGTTTTTTTAGATTGATTGATTTAAGCATTTTGTGTTGTGTATTTTTATCTTGTCTTTTTGTACATAATTTATTGTTGTGTATTATTATTATTATTATTATTATCACTGTATATCTATACAAATAAATAAAATTATTGTGTCTGTTTGTAAAGTCAAAATAGCAGCTTTTTACTAAATGCATATGGTATTATGTACTTGTAACAAAAACAGAATTTTTAAATATTTTGTCTGTCCGTCTGTCTGTATGTCTGTTTGTTCCAGCTAATTTCTGAAACGGCTGGACCGACACTTTCACTGGTAGAAAGCTTATATTATAAGAAGTACCTTAGGCTATTTTTATTTTAGAAAGATAGGATTCCGCGCAAAACAATTAAACCCTAAATTACACGCGGGAATATAATTATAAGGGGGTCTATAATTACAAGAAACATTTCATGTTAGATATTAAGCCTGGCAACGTATTTGTAGCCTCCTTTTTAGATTTTGGTTACAAACTTATTGAGAAAGATAGTTCGACTGTACTCTGATAAAAAATAGGTTTGTTAGATAATTGTAAAACAATCTTCAACGGATGGTCCGTTGTTGAGAAATAAGGTTTTCTATACACCGTGTCAAAGGACAAATATTCTTCTATACTCATAGAAGGTGATGAGTTATTTTACACTACATTCTCTCAATTAAGACAAAAGCGATAGTTAAATAAATAGTTATATAAGAAATATATAGTTTTACCGTTTGGTGGCGGCGTTGAAAAAAGCTAACACCAAATTTCATTCCGTGGATATCGCAAGAGATGACTATGGAAAATATCAGAAAGATCTTATAAGATTACGCAACAGGCTGCGTTTACGCTATAAGATACTCAAATCAGCAACGGGGAGCAAGTAGCAAGAGCAAATGAGAGTCACTGCATTTTTCCATTCGCCAGTTAGACTTGGCAATTAAGGTACATACTGCCTACAATATAAGAGGCTTATATTCTCTTAAATTTTACTGGTTGTTTAAAAAGGAAAGAAAAAATCTAGTTACTTTCGTAAAATTTTATTTTTATTAACTTACTTTGGACAAATAATATTTGTTTTTCTTATTACGGAACCCCAAGTGACAGTTTTTCGTATGACATCGTTAACGTCAACCTGACGGGGGTTTTATACGGTTTCTATTTAGAATAACACATTATGGATTAGTTATCAGAGTTGTAGGCTGGTGAGTTTTATAATTAAAACTATTCGCTCAATCTGACTCCGTTATTTATATTTCGAAAAGATTTCGTGATGAATTTCATTGCAACTATGTGTGAAAATTACATAATCAATTTCAATGAAAACTTAATTAGGTATGCGTTATGCAAATTAGTGGTTTTGAGACAATATTACCTGTTACATACACGAAGCTTCCAGAGTCGGTTTCGTGATTTCTCCAGACAGTTTTCGACTCTATACGCGCGATATAAAAGCCACGCTAACCGCAGCGACCGACAGTTCGGTTTTAATTTGAGTGAAGTGTCAATAGTTCTAGACGTAGATTTCACGTCAAGTGCCGTGTATAATTGTGTTGTGAAATCGTAAGTAAAACTTTGTTATTAATAAGTGTTTCCCTACCTATTTAATCAATTATTTTTGGTAATTTAAAAAAGGATGGGTAATTTAAGTAGGTACTGTAATTATTTTAAGTGCTGTGTTAATCCTAGCCAGGATTAGAACGCAACAAAGACAAGCCAGTAAAAAACGTAAGGTTAAGTTCAGGTAAAGATGAAAATCGGCAGTTTCAAGAAATTTTGACCGAGAAATACTTTTTTGTATGGCCGCATAACAAAGTCGTTTGTTTAATTTGCAAGAATTCTGTTGCGATTGCAAAGGAATATAATGTAAAAATGCACTATGAAACTCAGCATCCTACTTTTACCAAGTTTACAGGCAAATTAAGAAAGCAAAAAATGTTGTCTTTAAAACGGGAGCTTATTGGTCAGCAAGCTATGTTTACAAAACCCATTCAAGATTCAGAAACAGCTACAGAAGTTAGTTGTGAAATTTCTCGAATGATAGCAAAGCGAAGTCGCCCCTTCAATGATGGGGATTTTGTAAAAGAATGCATAGAAATTGCCGCTAAGAAAATGTGTCCAGAAGCAGCAAAAAGTTTGAGAAAATTCAACTGAATCGTACGACTTATCCAAAGACGAATTATATCTTTGTCTTTGAATTTTTTTTCATTAGCACTCGACGAATCCACTGATAGTTCCACAGCTCAACTTCTGATATTCATACGAGGTGTTACTCAAGATTTTGAAGTCTTAGAAGAGTTATTAGGAATGTGTTCATTGAAAGGTCAAACCAGAGGAGTTGATATACTCAATGTACTTTTGGATGAGTGTTCAAAAACTGATTTGGACTTATCAAAATTATCGGGAGTTGCTACTGACGGTGCTCCTTCGATGATTGGTGTCAATTCTGGGCTAGTTACTTTGCTGAAAAAGCATCTGCAAGAAAAAACATAAACGCTGAAGATCTCATGCAGTTTCACTGCATTAAACACCAAGAAGCCCTCTGTTCTAAAAAAATTGAATTTCAAAATGTCATGAAAGTGGTAGTTTCGACTGTAAATTTTATAAAATCACGAGGACTCAATCACAGGCAATTCAAACAATTCCTTGATGACATCGAAAGCGAATATGGAGATTTACTGTATTATACAGAAGTAAGGTGGCTAAGTCGTGGATTGACACTGGAACGATTTCTAAATTTATTAGAAGAAATTAGAATATTTCTGACGGAAAAGCAAATGGATGTTCCGGAATTTAAAAATCCTGATTGGTTGTGTGATTTGGCTGTTTTAGCTGGTATTACAAATCATTTGAATGTCTTGAACACACGGCTTCAAGGCAAAAATCAACTGATATCCCAGCTCTACGCTCATGTATCATCCCTTTCAATGCAAGCTGACACTTTTCAGATCGCAATTGAATTCTGGAAATTACAATCATTTTCCGAATTATAAGAAAATGGCTGAAAAATTCAATAAAACTGCGATTAATTTCAGTTATGTAGAAAAGCTAGATATTTTGATAAAATTTTTTCAAAACAGATTTTCGGAGTTTAAAAAAGTGAAACCTCTGTTGGACATATTCAGCAATCCTTTCACGATTTCAGTTGAAAATGCGCCAGAGTCAATGCAGTTAGAAATTAACGACATTCAATACGACCAAGATTTACACAACAAATTCAACGAAGGAGACTTGCTGAACTTTTACCGCTGCATTGATAAAAATACGTACAAAGAGTTGCGCATAAACGCTCTGAAATGTGCCAGCTTATTTGGTTCTACCTATATATGTGAACAAACCTTTTCAATACCAAATAATAATAAAACAAAAATCGAAACCGCCTTGCAAATGAAAGTTTGGAAGCAGTTTTACGTGTTACTACAAGTAAATTTGAGCCAAATATAAAAAAGATTGTAAGCACTATGCAGTGCCACGCTTCAAATTAATAAATTCTTTTTCAATTTTAATGCATTATTATGAATTCTTTATTGTCTTCAATTACCTATACTCCTGGCGGCCCGCCATCAGTTCACAACGTGCCCGAGTGGCCCCTAGTCTTAATAAGTCTGTGCATCACTGGTGTAGAGTAATAAGTTTTTTTAAGTAGATTTTTTGAAGTGTTCCTAATTATTGCAAAAGCTCATTTGCTATTTTTCCTAATATAATAGTTTTAGTATACGACTCTTTGTTTTTGTCTCTATCTTTGTACTAGTTTTGGTTTTATAGAGCGGCAAAGCTTAAGGTTACCGCTTCATTGCCATTGGATTACCCTCACGTACCTCAGAATTCAGTGACCCAGCCCATACGCAGTAATATAATTAAAATATGGTTTTACGTATTGACTGTATGCAATAATATCGCAACGGTTCTGTACTCATATCCTAAAAAAGTATAACCCTTAGGGAGCAACTATAAAAAAAAGTTGCCTTTTCAGATTCCACCTGAGAGAAGCCGCGGTACGGTCACTAATTTAATAATAAACAAAATTTTTCTTTATAGTGTTTAAAATTTTAACAGAAATAACGTATAATATATATATATATAGCCTTTGCGGCGTAGACCTCTCCTAAATCTTTCAATACATCTTCCAAATTTTTTAACATACAGAGGTAGGCAAAGATTACGGTCTGCTCGATCCTGAAATATGTAAATGTGAGAATAAGTAAGACAATAGGAATGCATTATATGTAACGCACGTGACAGTGGAAGGGTTAAACATACATAATAAATCTCATAGTTTGGTCCATTTGCAATATATTACCGGTTTGGTTGATAAACTTCCGCCTAAGGCGACCCTTCCCGCTTTTGACACTCACTTCGGCAACATAAATTAATTTAATTGATAGAATCAGGCGTTACTTTGCGGAAATCCATTACAATAAAAAAATATATAAATTTCTTTGCAACCTTCCGCTAAATAAATACAATGATGTGTCTTATCTGGATTGAAGAGCACCTCCCGCCCTCCCTCAATTGCATGCACTAGCTACGTCACCACTAGTCCCAGCGCCACTACTCCCAACACCACTAGTCCCAGCACCACTTAGCTGTCAGCTGCCGTAGAGTCTACATTACCTGAAGATGCCTCGTGTAGGGGCGAAACACGTGTTGTATTATCGTCGATGGTATGTCTTACCTGGAATAGTGGTGTTGGGAATAGTGGTGCTGGGACTAGTGGTGACGGAGTTAGTGCATGCAATTGAGGGAGGGCGGGAGGTGCTCTTCATTCCAGGTAAGACACATCATTGTATTTATTTAGCGGAAGGTTGCAAAGAAATTTATATTTTTATTTTTTTATAAATTAATTTACCCATAAGAAAAATGAAATGTCACTTCTGCTACGAAATCAAAGCAAACGACATCCATTCATAATAATGGCGCTGTTTAATGCATGTTCAACAGCAAACGACCATGTTTGAGTATTAAGGAACGGTAAACTTCGCGCCGATGTCAAGGGCCGCCAATAAACCGTTCTCAGAACCAAGATCGAGACAATTGCATTCGATTAAGACGATCACAAGTCAATTGATTCCGCATGCGAACATCGAATCGTGGTTGCGCGTAGCGTGCCTTTTTCATATGCATATATTCCAACGCTACGCGGTCAACCTGTAAAATACATATCCTGTATGTATGGTCAAACTACAATATACATAATATACTAATATGAATGGGTCGGCTCGACCGTGGAAGGACCACGCTCTCACAGAATACCAGCGTAAATAGTAGTTTAATGCTTCTGTGTTTCGTATGGTGAGTGTAGAGTACTAGAAACCCGTTTTACTGGAAATAAGGCATTCCATCTTTGTCCTCATGGGTGACAACGCATCTGCATTGTGATTCGTAATTGAGGATAGATGTAGATGACTATGGGCCACAGCAACCACTTACCATCAGGTGGACTGTGTGCTCGTTTGTCATCCAATGCTATTAAAAAAATCCTTTTTCTGCCTCACAGTGCTTGCATTGCTTGCACAGCCAGTATAATTAAATGCTGTGAGGCATTGCCACTTAGTCATCAGAGGTGACAACGCATCTGTAGCCTCTTTGCTTGAAGTTAGTTTGCAGGTGTCCAAGGGCTGCAATTGCCATTTAACAACAGGTGGACTTCTATTTCGTTATATATATATATATATATATATATATATATATATATATATATATATATATATATATATATATATATATATATATATATATATATATATATATAACGAAATAGAAATACGAACGAATATATATATATATATATATATATATATATATATATATATATATATATAAATATATATTATTGTAGTTTCATTAAAATCCATTGAGTAGTTTTTACGTGAAAGAGTAAGAAACATCCATTCATCCATGCATGCATACTTACAAACTTTCGCGTTTATAATCCTATTAATATTATACTGTATTAACTTACACTGTATTAAATGTTTTGTCACTTTAATTTAATAAAAAATCCTCCAAGGCACTTATCTGTATAATCCTTGTTAAAGATTCTTTAAAATAAATTCTGTGGTGTTTTTTTTTTTAACAATTAATACTTACACGTAATAGTTTTAATAAACGGGCAACTGTGAAGGAATAGGAAAGAAAGTGGCCCCTCGCAAATAATAAGAAACTGCGGTTGCGAACCCACCTACCAAGCGTGCAGCATTGCTACGAAGAGTCGCCGTGGGCTCTTAAAATCTTTTCTTAATGCTATCTATACATACATACAAATAAATGAAATTGATGCATTTATTTGTAACGTCCAATTGTCAAAAATGGGGCGGGTGTTCCTCGCCCCCCTTTTGAGTAATCTATGGGGGAGGCCTAAGTTCTGTAGAGGACCTTTGATAGGCTGTAAAATAATGAAATAATTATGATGAGGAATTGTTGAAAAGTGAAATTAGTAAAGACAAGGACCCAAAATTTCTTAGCAAAAGCCATTCAGTGTGGAAATGAAGCAAGCTTTCTGAGCTGCTGGCCGTATCCTCATACGTGTCCTCGACACTCAAGGCCGCTCAGCGAGCTATGAAGAGGGCTATGCTCGGTGTTTCTCTGCGTAATAAACTTATAAATGAGGATATCCGCAGTAGAACTAGAGTAACCGACGTGGAAATGGACCGGCCATTTAGCTCGAAGAACCAACAACCGAAGGGGAAAAAGGGTTCTCGAGTGGCAGCCTCGTACCGGTAGGCGTAGTGTAGGGCGACCCGCCCACTAGACGGAGTGACGACCTGGCAAGACATGCAGGAAGTCGATGGATGCAGGTGGCGCAGGACCGCGCTTTGTAGTATTCCTTGGGGGAGGCCTGTGTGATGAAGTAGGACGATTTGGTGTGTATGATGATTTAGTGTTTTTATTGTAACTAATATTATAATGTTATCAGTTATAATAATTTTCAATCGACAATAGTTCAATGGTAGGGTAGACTGGGTACGGTTGTGCCAGGATACGGTTGTGACAGTCGTCATATTAGCGAATCTGTAAGGAATACCGGGAAGGTTGCAAGGGGAGAGAGGGGCAGTGTGCCCGTCTGAATGTGTTTCACAGTATTGCGTCAGCCATTGCGCGACACTAACGCTAGCAGAAGCCCATATTACTTTTTAACAGTCAAAAGTAAGTATTTTTATTCGATATATTTTAATAATTATTGATATAGTAATGAGTGTTTTTCTTCGTGAAAACTGAAACATTAGTAATTATATAGCTATAATTACTTTGTACATACGTTATGTTGTATTGTCGTGGAAATTGTATTTTCGCGAAGAAGTGCAATGGGTACGGTTGTGACATATTTTCAGGGTACGGTTGTGACAAATGTAAAAAAAAATATTTTTGCTTTTAGATGCCCATGAAACGTTTGAGGAAGACCGAAAGAGGGCAGTGTGATATAACACAATATGAAAATGCTTATACAGAAGTGAAACGCGGAACTTCTTTACGGAGAGCTGCGGAAATGCATGAAGTTAATCGCATGTCTTTGTTGCGATACATTCGGAAACGTGATGGAGCCGACGCGGGCAACAATAAAGACATGGGGTACGTCGCTTATAATAAAGTCTTCTCTGAGGAGCAAGAACATCACCTGTCAAGATATATAAAACGTTGCGCAGAAATTTATTTTGGCCTTTCTACAAAAGAGGTACGGAAATTAGCTTTTGAGCTTGCCATTAAATACAATCAAAAGTGACCTGATATAAGAACTGAGAATGAAATGGCTGTTGAGGAATGGTTTCGTTCATTTATGAATAGAAATCCATCACTCTCTGTTCACGTAGCTCAAGCCACTAGCTTTTCAAGAGCGACAAGCTTTAACAAAACTAATGTCAAAGCTTTTTATGACAATTTACAAATTGTTATGGATAGACATACTTATGAACCCCAAGATATATACAATGTTGACGAAACAGGTGTCACAACCGTCCAAAGACCTGATAAAGTAGTAGTAAGACGTGGCATACGGCAAGTGGGAGCTGTTACTTCAGCCGAACGAGGCACATTAGTCACGGTCGCTTTTGCAGTAAATGCCTTGGGCAATACTATCCCCCCTTTAATAATATTTCCACGGGTTCGTTATCACGATCATTTTATTAGAGACGGACCAGTAGGATCGATTGGGACAGCAAATCCTTCTGGCTGGATGCAAGATGCATCGTTCCTAGTGTTTCTCGAACATTTTAAGAAGTTTTCTAATGTTTCCCAACGCATAAAGTCTTGCTAGTGTTGGATAATCATTCCTCGCATATCTATATTAACACGTTGAATTTTTGTAAAGCAAATGGAATCACTTTGTTTTCATTTCCTCCACACTGCTCGCATAAACTGCAGGCCTTAGATCGATCCTTTCGTCATGATTTGGACCCTTCAAAAAAGCAATAAATACTGCTTGCGATGGATGGATGTGGAGTCACCCTGGAAAAACTATGACGATTTACGATATACCAGGCGTTATCAAAACTTCTATGCCTCTGGATTTCACACAAGCGAACATTCAAGCTGGTTTTTGCAAAACTTGTATTTATCCGTATAATCGTAATCTGTTCCAAGAAATCGACTTTGCACCGTCTTTTGTAACGGACAGAACAAACCCTGAAATTGAAGAAAATAGTCGCGCAGCATCATCCCTTGTACCGGACAGAGCAAACGCTGACATTGGAGAGACTAATTCTGCAGAATCATCTTTTGTAACGAATAGAACAAATCTTGACACTGAAGAAAACAATTCTGCAGCTAACAATAAAATACCATCGACACAAGAATTTGATTTTTTAGCTTCCTTTCAAACAGACAGACCAAACCCAGACGATGGAAGGAACAATCCTGGATCGATCGATGAAATACCGCTTCTTTAATGGGTGAATCTTCAACTTCAAATCAAAGCAATTTTTAACCAACTGCGTCATCCTCATCCACGGCACCTGTTTTTTCGCCTGAAATTATTCGGCCTTTTCCAAAGGCTCTACAAAGAAAAACAAAAAGTTCCAGAACCAAAAAAATTACCATATATACAGACACGCCTGAAAAAGAGACGGTTAAATAAAACTAAATTTACAGATTTTATCCCTATACAAACCCTCTTTACAGCAACCATGGTCACGGGGGGGACTGAGATGTGAAATAAACGCGATAAAATCCGTAAATTTAGTTTTATTCAATGTGTAGTGTTCGCGTAAATTTAAGAAATCATTAAGAGACGGTTAGGCAAGAATATGAAGAAAAAGAGAGACGGTTGAAGGCTAAGCAGGTAAAAATAAATCTTGCTGAACCAAAAGGGAAAAACAAAGGAAAAAGCAAAGAAAAGAAAAGGAAGACACCACCGTCGTCATCGGATGAAGAAGAGTATTTCTGTATAATTTGTATGGGCGCATATTCTGAAAGTAAGGATGGCGAGAAATGGATCAAATGCCAAGGAAAATGTGAGCTCTGATCCCACTTAGAGTGCGCAGGTGGTAGTCGCCATTATATTTGTCATAACGGTAATGAGTCTGACTAGGTCTCGGTATCTTATTTTTTTTAGTTTTTATTACTAAGAACGAACTTTAGATGTCTTCCATTTTTTGATTTTGCATGTTGATACTTATACAAATGATTAGTTTTTGTTGAAGGAGAGGTTTTGAATTAATATTTACTTTGTATTTTAACACAGTTGCTCCAATATATATGAAATGTTTAGTTAAGTTTTTTGACTGATTGTAATATGAAGACTGTTATAATAGATCTGTTTTGTAGTTATAACGATTAGATTATAAATAAAGACTGTTATAGTACTCGTAACATTTTTTTATTTAGTTGTTTTAAGCCATAAAAGTATTCCTAGACTTTATTTCCTTTGTTACGTTAATGTTCAATTTATCCAGAAGAAGATTTATGTTGCCTTATGTAAGATATTATTTGGAATAAAAGTGATTTATAGACTGTTTTTGTGTATTTTTGAAACTGTCACTACCGACCCCAAGCACTGTCACAACCGCCCCTGGGGTGTGGCCGGTTGTGATATTATTCCTTTTTTTCCTGATTTGCTCGTGTAAGGTAACCATTGTACATAAGCGCAAAATTTTTGTATTTTTACGTAGATAAACGTATACTTTAATATAAAGGACATCTTTCTTCCAGTTAAGCGGCATGCTAACAAAATTATCGGCGATCCAATGAAAATTGTCCCTACGATTAGGGTAGGAATTTGAAATTCGATTGTTGAGGACTACTTCTTGGCTCAAGCTTTAAACTTAGATCCAATGTAAGAAGGTAACTTTAAAAAAATATGTCTACAAACTAACAAAAGCATTAACTTGTACAGTATAGAACTGTCTAGCTTAACGTGTTTGTTTTAGTTATAGGTTATCGATAACTGTGTCTTGGTTTTGTAATAGTTTCACGTTTGTGGCCTTAATTAGATCTGTTTTGAACACAATTTGCATATCTTCTTACGACAAAGTCTTTTAGACCGTAACGAGATTATTGTTAGCCGCTCCATTGTTTATAGCTTATGTTGGTACTATTTAAATTGCAAAATAAGGGGAACAAACTAGCACACAGTTCACCTGATGGCAAGTGGATGCTGTGGCCCATATATATTTACATTTATGCTTAATAAAAAAATGGGGGTGTGTCGTCACCTCAAAGCACAAAGATGGAATGCCTCGTTTCTAGAGAAAAAGATCTTCGACTCTCTACACATACCATACGAACACAGCAGCATTAAGCTGCTATTTCACGCCGATATTCTGTGAGAGCGTAGTTCTTCCCTGGTCGAGCCGTCCTGTTCGTGCTACAACCATAATATATATTATGCAGCATGGCTCGTAACTTGGCATGTAAACTTTGTACGTTTACCCAGTATAAGTTGTTTTTAAATATACAATAATTATAAAAATTAATAGAAATTAATATATTTCCTTAATGTTTCTTAAAAATAGTTTTAAAGACAAACAAAACCACAACAAAAAACAAATTTTGATAATTATTAAGTCTTTTTGTATAAAATCTCTAGTTAGACCGTGTCATAAATTGTAGTTTTGTTAAACTGGCTACTAAACTGTAATAGCTATGGTTTTACTTGGAATTCCAAATTGAAATAATATAAGTACATATTGTTCAAAACACTTATCTTTTTTTCTTTTGATAAGTTGAATATTACAAGCCAAATTATTCATTTTATTTAAAACAGAATTTGCTGAAATCAATGATATTTCAATAACGGTCGCAATCCAACGAGCAATCAGACAACAATACACCATAAAATCGATTTTATTAAAAAGTCCGGTTGTAAAACTCTTCCGGTGTCCAAAAATGTAAAAACAGCGACAACCATTGTTATAGATTTTTAGTATTCAACAAATACGTCATTATGTCGGACGTATCAAGATCTGCATTGAGATAAAACGTTAATGGAAGTAGTGGGTTGAATTACAAATAATGAATTTGCGAATTTCAATCGTTATAGAGCTGCGGCGAATAGGTGAGGGATGTTTCGGTTTTAAATAATTCGTATTTGTTTTTTTATTTATATTTTGACTACCCATTAATTTTAGTACTCTTGACAGATACAGAAAAGATAGGATATTATATGGTAACAAAGTAAATATGATTAAAAATATTTTTTGTGACAAACGAGCACACCTGATGATAAGTAGATGATGTGGCTCATAGGCATATATATCTATCCTTAATTAAGAATCGCAAATGCGTTTTCAGATTTCAGCAGCTTCAAATGCAGATGCGTTTTCAGCTCTGAGTACATAGATGAAATTTCTCGTTACGAACTCGGCAGCAGCATTATGCTACTGATTTATGACATTCTGGTATATGGTATACTGGTACTCTGTGAGAGTAGAGGTCTTTTCAAAATACTTTGTAGACATAACATATTATCCTTCAATATATGTACAATAAAAAACCTATGTGCGCACGCTTATATAATATTTACTTTTTATTTCAATTACATTATACTTTTTCATCTGTATGCGTGACTCCCCTAAATGTAGGATATATTTGCCTTATTCGCCTGCCATCTACAAAATCTTTTACAACCATCTATGGGCTATTTAGGTGTTTCTGGTCTTAGTTTTCTATTACGATACCGACGGGGATTATTTATACCCAATCTGAACAAGATTGAATAAAATAAGATTATATGTTTTTTTTATAGGATAGGGTGACAAACGAGCACACAGTCCACCTGATGGTAAGTGGTTGCTGCGGTCCATAGACATCTACATCTATCTTCCATTACAAATCAAAATGCAGATGCGTTGTCACCCGTGAGGACTGAGATGGAATGCCTCATTTCCAGTAAAAAGGGTCTCCGGTTCTCTACACTCACCATACGAAATACAGCAGCATTAAGCTACTATTTCACGCTGGTATTCTGTGAGAGCGTGGTCCTTCCCCGGTCGAGCCGACCCATTCGTGCTACAACTATACTACTAATATAATTGCAGCATGGCTCTACCACGTATTTTTTTTTTATAGAATAGGGTGACAAACTAGCACACAGTCCACCTGATGGTAAGTGGTTGCTGCGGCCCATAGACATCTACATCTATCCTCCATTAAAAATCACAATGCAGATGCGTTGTCACCCGTGAGGACTGAGATGGAATGCCTCGTTTCCAGTAAAAAGGGTCTCCGGTTCTCTACACTCACCATACGAAATACAGCAGCATTAAGCTACTATTTCACGCTGGTATTCTGTGAGAGCGTAGACCTTCCCCGGTCGAGCCGACCCATGCGTGCTACAACTATACTACTAATATAACTGCAGCATGGCTCTACCACGTATGAAAATAATGTAAATTTAAATATGAATTTTTGAGGAAATAGTTCAAGGTTAAACAAAATAAAACCCAGTTTCAAATGAAAAAAGGATAGGCTTTTGATATTATGAATATGAAAACAAATATTTTTTGTGAATTAAATATAGGTACCTAATATATAATCACTTTTGATATTAACATTAAGATCTTATTCCATATTTTTTTATAATGCTTTAATTTCTCCACATTTCGCCGCAACGACGAATTCCACGAATGTAACCAGACCATTACAAACATTGTCAACCAGTGCCGAGATGTTATGTACTTCTGACCCATTTCTTCAAGCTTCCTCGTGCCAACAGAAATAAACGTCTCACATGTTTGTTGCTTTGCTCGAATTACAAATTTGCGCGACTCCGTACCTTGAAGATACATTTGCTAGTAACTATAATTCAGTACGGTTTTAAGCACTGGGTGATAGGTGTATGTCTCTTGGTTGATTGGTTACTGTTGTATGTCACAAACGTTTACAGAATTTGATACTGTTTTTATAATTTTGTTTTCTTTTTATAGAAGAGGGGGCAAACGAGCCTGCGGCTCACCTGATGGTAAGTGACTACCGCCGCCCATTAACAACCGCAAAACCAGGGGAATTGCATTTTTTTACCGTGGTAGTGCGGGGTACTTGCCATCGAGTAACTGGGTACGGATTGAAATTTGAAGTGCTGACGTGCTTCATTTTACATACTCGGTGGTGAAAAAAAAAACATCGTGGTTATCTGAGCACGGAGTACACAAAATATTTCGAGGACATGTGACATTCCAACACACAAATAATGCGACAGGCTATAGGTGTAATCACACTTTCTTAAATAAGAAGATTCTGTGCTCATCTGTAACTTTCCCTAATTAAGATTTTTTATTAAAAAATATTGTTATCGTTGCTAACCTATCGACGAGACGGCATTCCCTGTAGACATATTATTATGAATCGCCTTATCAGAAGGCAGAGCTCGTATTCTGACTGTTCACACGCCAAATCGCTGTATCCACGTGTTGCTTTTTAGGTCTAATTCAGGTTATGGGGAACCGCTATAATTCAAAGTTTTGTTGTTGGGAAAATTGGTTATCTACCACCCGAAGGGTTCCAGAATGTCGTTTGTTTTTCAATTATATTATCTGTTTCTCTTCTTAATATCGAACATAATTAGTAATAAGATGATAGTACAATGTTTATACAAATGTTATATATGGAATGTTCACAAATATGGCGGCTTGCTCTATGCATCGTCCGATATCGTCATGAAGGTCACGCCATATACTAATGATTAATTGCTCCTAACACTAGCTGAATACAAACAAAAAGACGGACGTATAAATTTGATAAAGATATATCTGTCAAATGTGAGTTCCTATTAGTGAATTATTATTTTTTTATTATTTTTTAATCTATCTCTATCTCTATCGTCCGATATCGGATTGGAGCAGCGCGACGGACACTTCCTTGCCCTAAAACCCTCTCAGAAATGAGGGGAGGCCTGTGCCCAGCAGTGGGACGTATATAGGCTGTGACTTTACTTTTATATTTTTTTTATTTATTTAGGACAACCAACAAGAAGTACACGAACATAATGTAAATACTACAAATTACAGGAAGGTTTATATCTAAGTGTCATCTTAATTAAAGGTTGCCACGGCATGAATGAATGAATGAATGAATATACTTTATTGCACACCACAAACAAATTTACAAAGAACATAACAGAGAGCAGATTACATGTACAATTTGGCGGCCTTATCGCTACATAGCGATCTCTTCCAGGCAACCAAAGGTGTAAAGGAATAAAACAGTGAGTACTAGGTAGGTGGTGCAATATAAATATACCTAATATAATATCAATACATGCAATAAAATAACATATAAGTAAATAACTAACACATTAAAAAATATGATACACATATACATAGGTATATACATAAACATACACACACACACATATATACATATATATATATATACATATACATACATATACATACATACATATACACACATACACATATATACATACATATATCGTCAAATATATACCACTAACAATAACATAAACAAATAAATACAAAACTACATAATCACATAATTTATCCTAATGATTTTCGAACGATTGAGACAAGTATCAAGGTCGTTGTAGACGGTGCAAGCTCCGATTGCAAGCTTATTAATGCTGGTGTTCCACAGGGCTGCGTGCTATCGCCAACGCTGTTTCTTCTGCATATCAATGATATGTTGCAAACCCGTAGCATTCATTGCTATGCAGATGACAGCACTGGTGATGCTCTTTACACCGGCCGAGCAAATATTTCTCGGGAAAACGTCTCTGAGTGCCGGGACAAACTTGTGTCTGAAGTCGAGTCTCCGCTGGACAGAGTCTCGGATTGGGGGGCGACTAAATCTAGTCCAGTTTAACCCCCAGAAGACACAAGTTTGCGCGTTAACCGCTAAAAAGAACCCCTTTGTCGTATCCCCTCAGTTTCAAGGCACTCCCCTTGTTGCCTCAGCCAGTATCGGAATCCTCGGCGTCGACATATCGAGTGACGTGCAGTTTCGTGGTCACTTGGAAGGGAAGGCCAAATTGGCCTCTAAAAAGCTTGGCGTGCTCAGCAGAGCGGGACACCGCCTGCAACTTTACAAGGCGCAGGTTCGGCCGCTCATGGAATACTGTTCCCATCTCTGGGCTGGGGCTCCCCAGTACCAGCTCCTTCCACTTGACCGCATCCAGCGCAGAGCGGCTCGAATCGTCGACGACCGAGTGCTTTCCGATCGGCTCGATTCACTGGCGCTGCGAAGAGATGTTGCATCTCTTTGCGTATTTTATCGCATCTATCACGGGGAGTGCTCTGAGGAATTGTTCGGATTAATCCCAGCCGCCAAATTTCGTGAACGCACTACACGGCAAACGTCCCGATACCATCCACACCATCTGGATGCTTGGCGGTCCACCACTGTACGTTTCAAAAGGAGTTTTCTTCCGCGTACTACCTCTCTGTGGAATAATTTACCACCGGTGATTTTTCCGGTCCGATACGACCTGGGGACCTTCAAGAAAAGAGCTTACTCCTTTCTAAAGGGCCGGCAACGCACCTGCAATTCCCCTGGTGTTGCGGTTGATCATGGGCGGCGGTAGTCACTTAACATCAGGTGAGCCACATGCTCGTTTGCCCCCTCTTCTATAAAAAAAAAAAAAAAAAAAAAAAAAAAAAAAAAAAAAGTAATGCTCTTTAAGAAGTCGCTTAAAGACTACAATAGTCTGAGCTTCGCGTAAATACAAAGGTAGGGCATTCCAGAGCTTAATAGACTGTACAGTAAAAGATTTATTAAAGAAAGATGTATTGTGAGTTGGTACCCTTAAAATGAGTTTTCTTGAAGAGCGTAAAGGTTCCCCTGGAAGCCCAACAAAACTAAATTTCTCCTTAAGATAAGGAGGAGTAGAAGGGTGAAATAAGACACAGTACAGAATAGAAAGAATATGCATGTTCCGGCGAAATTGGATAGGTAACCACTTGAGACGTGAGCGAAATTGGGAAATGTGGTCAAATTTGCGCAATCCAAATATGAACCGAATACTAGTATTTTGAAGTCTCTCAAGCTTAGTTAGCTGGTCTTTAGTTATGTCTACATAGCTTGCGTCGGCATAGTCGAGAATCGGAAGGAGAAGAGACTGTGCGATCATAATTTTTGTAGGAATGGGAAGAAATGATCGAAGGCGACGCAGTGAACTAAGAGCGACAAAGGTTTTCTTACTTACCTCATTCAGTTGGCGTTTCCAATTTAAGGAACTATCAAGGTAAACACCAAGATTTTTGACATTGTCAAAGTAAGGGATCACAACCCCATCGAATACAACAGGTGGTATGGAAAACCAGTCAATTCTTGAGATAAAGCTCTGACTACCAAAAATGATAGCCTGTGACTTTTTAGGATTGACATTTAGGCCATATGATTGACTCCACTCATAAATCATATTTAAGTAATTGTTTAATGTAGTGATTGCATTTGGCAAATTCTCAAGAGTTGACTGGGTGTAAATCTGGACATCATCCGCATACATGTGGTAGAGAGAAGAAATTTTATGAGTAATTGAATTAATGAAAATGGAAAAGAGTAAAGGTGACAACACAACACAACAACAGGCATGCAATGTGGACAACGAATATGTTTTTTAAAACTTACAACTATAAATTTAAAACTAGGTTTAAATGTTAGTTAAAAGTAAAGGACTGCATAATTTTTCGTTTGAATTTTTGAGGCTTATCAGGATATCAATGTCACATGTCTTGCAGAGCTGGTTATATTGCCTCTGTAACCTGTGTATGGTGGCGTGGTGACCCAAATTAGTTTTACTGCCTTCAACTGAAAAGGGGACGTATCGGCTGACACGCACTAGCTTAAAAGGTACCTTGAAATTTATTGCACTTAGTAGGTATGGACAGTCTACGGTTCCATTGACGATTTTGTGTAGCAACATGAAATCAAGCAAAAGCCTCTGCTGTTGCAGGGTGCTTAACTTAAAATACGTCAGTCGGTCTTCGTATGAGGGTAGATCATTTATTTTGTAAGTTTGGTACGAAAGATACCACAAAAAACGCTTCTGGATACGCTTTATGCGTTTCACGTAAAAGTCATAAAATGGAGACCTGACTTGACTACAGTATTCGAGGCTGGAACGGACTAAAGACTTGTACAAGGATATTTTTGTAGAGGTCCTCTTAAATTCTTTAGAATTACACAACACGAACCCCAACATTTGAAGACCCCTTGTAACAATTCCGTCAACGTGCTTATGAAACCGCAACTTTTTGTCTAGAATCACACCCAGATCTCGAACAGAGTCCACTTCTACCAAAGGATGACCATCAATATTATACATAGGTCTCGGAACATTTACACACCTTGAGAATCTTATAATTTTACATTTATCGAGGTTCAAAAATAGTCTGTTCTTAATACACCACAAAGACATCCGGTCCAAATCCTCTTGCAATGGGAGTGAGTCACAGTAGTCTTTGATTTTCAAGGACAATTTCATGTCATCTGCGTACATAAAGCAGGTCGCGTGTTTAAAAATAGACGCTAGGTCATTTATAAAAATATTGAAAAGGATCGGACCGAGATGGGAACCCTGAGGAATACCAGACGTAGGTAGAAATGGTTCTGAGGAGTAACCATTTACCACAACTCTCGATTTTCTCTGCCTGAGGTATGAAGAAAACCATTCGAGAAGATTGCCAGTGATGCCCAAAATTGAGAGTTTGTGAAGTAAGATGTTATGATCTACAATGTCAAACGCCTTACTGAAGTCTGTGTAGATGGTGTCCACAGACAAGCGGGAATCGAGAGACTTGGAGACATAGTCCACAAACGAAACGAGATTAGTAGCTGTAGAGCGAGATGTTAAAAAGCCCGATTGTTGGGGTGAGATTATTTGTTTTATGTGCCAAGCCAAAACAGGACAAACTAAGGATTCAAAAACTTTAGCGAAGACAGACAATATGGATATTGGTCTGTGATTTCTGATGGATCCTGCGTCTCCAGATTTATAAATTGGGACAATACGTGCCTGTTTCCAGACCGAAGGGAAAGTACCCGTTTTTAAAGACATATTGAAAATGGTTGTTAAAGGCAAGGATAACGCTTCGCGGCAGTTGATTACAAACAAAGAGGGTATGTCGTCAGGTCCAGCTCCCTTGGCCCGATCTAGACCAGTAAGAGTTTTGAGTACTTGATCTTGTGAGAAGTGCAGATTAGCAAGTCAACAGTGGTCACAGAAGTTACTGAGCTAGTGTTATACACCGATGCGAAAAATGAGGCAAAGAGATTGCATACGCCGTCGCCATTATCTGCTTTGTCATCTCCGAAGGTCATGGATGTAGGGTAAGCATTGCTATTACTATATTTTTTATGAACGTCCAGAATAACTTTGGATTTTTGGAAAGTGCTCCCTCCAGATCCGCGACATAGTTTTTATGACAGGTGCTTATTAATTCGGCGCATCTTTTGCTAAGTGTTTGTAATGCAAGTTCGTCCAGTGGATTTTTGTATTTACGGTACCTCAAATGAAGTTTGTATTTTTCCTTCAGGAGATATATGAGTTCCTTTGTGTACCATACTGGAAACTTTTTTGTGGAGGGTTTACATTTTCGAACGTACTTAGTAATCGTGTCTGTTAAAATAGCATAAAATTCTCTTACCATGACATCAACCGAACATGAAGATTGTATGTTGGTCCCATGAAACTGAATTTAAATGTGTTATGATTTTATCGTAGTCCGCCTTATGAAAGTTATATCTTTGGCTTTGAGCGTTCGGCAATAAACTTGGCGGATCACAACACGAAAATGCTAGAACTAAGGGAAGGTGGTGAGAGTCGGGGTTACTCAGAAGAGAGTCACCACGCACCACACCACTGACCTTCAGCGTGCTGGAGAGAACTAGATCAAGAATTCTACCTTTGTCATTTAAAATATAGTTATATTGAGTGAGATTATTAAGAGCAATAAAATCCAGTAGAGCATTATCTAATGAGCTTTTGGTTATAAAACTGAGTGGAGAAGACGTATTACGTTTATCCCAGATAATGTTACCCAAATTGAAGTCGCCCATAATTAATGTTTTTGCATAATGATTTCTTATATTTACGCGAACACTACACATTGAAATAATACTAGTTTTTTACGGAATTTATCGCGTATATTTAACTTTTTAATTACCCGACGTTTCGAGAGCTTTACAGCACCCATGGTCACGGGAAGGACTGAGATGTTCAACGTCCAGCTGTCATAGTTAACCGCGGTTACCATAGATTAAAATTTAACTTTTGTTCCGATCTACACAGTATGAACTTATGGTATCATGGAGTCTTGCAGTTGTATGCTTGGGTTGGGATTTAATTTTATTTATTATAGGATCCCAAGCAGATGGTAGCACCCAGCCATCTTCTCTATTGAAATTAGGATGTTTTTTGATTTCAATAGCCTCGCGAATCATCCTTGGAAGGAATCGGTGTTCTTTAGCGAGGATTTGTGGTCTATCAAATCTGATGTAGTGACGGGGGCGATCCTGTACATGTTCACAGACTGCAGACTTCCCGGAACGTCGATTCTTCACATCAGCTATATGTTCTTTGACGCGGGTTTTAATGGATCTTTTAGTTTGTCCTATGTAGGAGAGACCACATTCACAATCAAGCTTGTACACTCCTGCATCTTGCAGAGGGACGTTACACTTGACTGATGGTAAAAACTGACCAATCTTCTTCGGCGGCTTGAAGTATGTTTTGATGGAAGCGCGCTTCAAGATGTAGCCAATCTTGTCAGTGACTCCTCTAACATATGGCAGTACAGCAGGTACACGTTCGACTGTGGCCGGCTTCACTCGTTCTCTGTGACGTAGGCGCGGGACCCGAAGCTTGTTGTCATGCAAAACAGTATGGCTCAAGGTATTATACTGTGTATAGAAAAAAGACCCATACAGATAGATATTTAAACGGTGATTCTCACCACCATCCTTCACAGTTAGCTACCGTGGGTAAATCTTTGTTTCAGAGAGCACGAGGGATCTGTGACAGTAAACACCTGGCTGCCGAGCTCCAACATGTCAAGCAAGTTTTGCATGACAACAAGCTTCGGGTCCCGCGCCTACGTCACAGAGAACGAGTGAAGCCGGCCACAGTCGAGCGTGTACCTGCTGTACTGCCATATGTTAGAGGAGTCACTGACAAGATTGGCTACATCTTGAAGCGCGCTTCCATCAAAACATACTTCAAGCCGCCGAAGAAGATTGGTCAGTTTTTACCATCAGTCAAGTGTAACGTCCCTCTGCAAGATGCAGGAGTGTACAAGCTTGATTGTGAATGTGGTCTCTCCTACATAGGACAAACTAAAAGATCCATTAAAACCCGCGTCAAAGAACATATAGCTGATGTGAAGAATCGACGCTCCGGGAAGTCTGCAGTCTGTGAACATGTACAGGATCGCCCCCGTCACTACATCAGATTTGATAGACCACAAATCCTCGCTAAAGAACACCGATTCCTTCCAAGGATGATTCGCGAGGCTATTGAAATCAAAAAACATCCTAATTTCAATAGAGAAGATGGCTGGGTGCTACCATCTGCTTGGGATCCTATAATAAATAAAATTAAATCCCAACCCAAGCATACAACTGCAAGACTCCATGATACCATAAGTTCATACTGTGTAGATCGGAACAAAAGTTAAATTTTAATCTATGGTAACCGCGGTTAACTATGACAGCTGGACGTTGAACATCTCAGTCCTTCCCGTGACCATGGGTGCTGTAAAGCTCTCGAAACGTCGGGTAATTAAAAAGTTAAATATACGCGATAAATTCCGTAAAAAACTAGTATTATTTTAATGTTTTTGCATTTGATTCCAACACATGGTTTGTATCTTCAATGTAACAATCAAGAATGTTTTTTTGTAAAGGTGAGGGAAGATATACCAAACACAATAATATGTTTTCAGAGGAATTACCTCTTCTGCCTATCTCTAATTCCACCCATACATCCTCACAGTCGCTTTCCAGATGTGACATCCTTGGAGAGCAGATATGTTTGCATACTGCAATGAGCACCCCGCCACCAGGACAAGGTTTATTACTATGGAAGCCACTAGTCTCCCGGTCGCGCCTGTACACTAGAATTCGCTCACTAAAAAGTTCGCCATCGTATATAGTATTGTTAAGCCATGTTTCGCATAAGAAAATGACGTCGTAATTAGAACTTAATACACTATTATAAAACTCTGTAGTTTTTGTGCGGAGGCCGCGTACGTTTTGATAGTAAATATTTAACGTATTGAATTTTAAGCTTTATTAAATGTACGCTTAGCTTGAGAAAATTTAGATTAGCTTACGATAACCGTTCCAATGTTGTTCAGTTTCGCACAAGTATGTATTCCGATGTATCCGTCTTTCGCATGTAAATGCGGCCGCCTCGAACCCATACATGCTTATACTGCAGCTCCCTAGCTCGAGCGCGCGCTGACGAATGGAGATACTTATTTTCAGGCGACAGATTTTCTGTTACGTATATGGCAGTCTTTTTTTCTGTTCCGAAGCCGAGATCCCCGGTGTTCAGCCTATCTTGCGGATGATGTTTATTGTACTTTATAGTTGCGGCCAAAAGCGTATCTCGCGAGCGAGGGCTGTTTAACTTAATTAAAATCGAGCGGGGACGTGAACGTGACAATAGGTTTTCAGACTTCCTTTCTGGAACGCATTGGATTTCCAAGTTTGAGGCGCGGGAGATTTGTTTGAGTCGGTTAAAGTGACTGGTGATAGAGTTTAATTCATTCCGGAGGTATTCCTTCTCCTTTACGATCGTCTCAATGTTGCTTTTACATGTAGTAATTTCAGTGTTTAGTTTGTCAAAAGAGTCGCTAATAAAGTTTATGGAATCGTTTATAGAACCAACTTCGTTCCTAAAAGCTTTCAATTCCCTGTTTAAGTCCTCCTTTATCTCCCTAATACATTCCTTAATGAAACCTCGAAGTTCCTCCTGCATAATGGTATGCAGCTCCAAGCGCGACAGACACACATGAGCCGGAGCAGCCGCTTTGCGCGGCTACGGAAGCGACTATGGCCGCTTGTTTGGTCGTTCCCTGCTTTCCACGGCGTGTTGTCACATTGGCGTCGGCGTGGGAACTACTAGTAGGTGTTGACGGACGGACCGGCGTATTTTAATTATCATTGCGCGGTTTTTTGCTGCGACACTCAGGGCATATCCAACTCATCTAAAGAATAACAAAAACAGGTGCAATCGTCAATCGTTGAATGACAAGCGGCGCATTGATGCATGGTGAGTGTTGTTTATTATAAACAACTGGGTTTGACGTGGGACGGGCTGCGCCCTCCTTTCTGCCAAGGAGGGTCGCGTTCGTATACGGCTTAGAGATGTCTAGTCAGATCGTTAAGCCAGTTCCTAAAAGGTTGGGTTTAGTGGGTAAAAGTCACCACATAACCACGCAGCCAGCTGCATGGTATGCTATGAGCATTCCCAACCTCCCTCCCCGCTTTCCGGAGAGTTGCCCATATTTGCTTCGGGCGCAAAAAAAAAACGTGGGACGGTCCGCACAGGTAGCACATGCGGGTGCGAAAGTGGGACAGCAATTATGTCGACTGTCTCTTATCGCGGCGGGGGTGCGGCAGGTCG
The DNA here is from genome assembly GCA_907164705.1 of Parnassius apollo. Classification (NCBI taxonomy): domain Eukaryota; kingdom Metazoa; phylum Arthropoda; class Insecta; order Lepidoptera; family Papilionidae; genus Parnassius; species Parnassius apollo. Next base: position 4,559,856 of record CAJQZP010000295.1, read on the forward strand.
TCCCGCAAATTAACGCAAATTAACAGCGACGGAGCTGTTTTATTATTAAATGTTTATTAAAAACGCACTATGCACTCACGAGACAATAGCAAAGATTACTACGTCGTTCACCTGTCATTCACCTTTCAGTCACCTGTTTTAGTACAAAAAATCGCGTGCACGGAGCGGGTATTTCATTAGATAGACCGATAACACGTCCACTACGAAAGCTTGTTTGGACGACAATCTTGAACCTTGAACTATATCCTTAAAATAATTTTTTAAGGATATTTCAAGGTTAAATAAAATAAACCCAGTTTCAACTGAAAAAATATAGTTTTTTAATATTGTGAATATAGAAATAAATATTTTTCTGAATTAAATAAACTCAAAAATGTCCAGAGGTGACTTTTTTGTATAAGAACAGTTTAAATTTGTCACGTATTGTTCTTTATTTGTATAGGTTTTAGCTCAGCAACCCCATAAAGAACATAGGCTTGAAGTGGTATCTGAATGTTATTTCAAAGCGAAAATGTACAGGAAATTGTTCGCTGTCGCTTCCTATTTTACAATCTCTCCTATAAATTCTTTCCGGGTAGCACTAACGCTGCCCGGACACGACAACATGAATTAGTCTTTTTTCAACATCTCTACACGAATCGGAAATATAAGCTCAAGGAAGCGATTAATTGTTAAGGAGAGCGACGTTTAAAAACGCGCGTGATTCAAGAACGCATCCGTCCGCCAAGCCTTGTTTAAAAAAATTCTAAATCCCAAATATAGAAAGTTTTTTTTAGTCAGGTATCCGTTGGTTGAAATAGTTATAGTCCGATTCTTAACGATGTCCTGTGGGTTAGTCTGATATGGAAATAGATATTTTAATAAAAAAAGAAAACGAAAAAATAATTGTAAAAGAAAATTATAAAATAATTGTATGAATGAAAAGATTTATTAATGTCAGATTGAAAATGACTGTTTTAAAAGTAGCAGTTGCTTTTTGTCCTATTTTAATTTGTTTCGTGTTTTTTATCAATTCAACTTTTAAATAATATGTATTCCAATTACTAAACTTAGATAACAGATTTGTATTTTATATACCTAATAATATTTTTATACTGTAAACTGCTTTATATGAATAAATGTTTATGAAAGTCACAATTTAGTACACAATCATATAATATACCTCAGACTTGGTAACAGGGTTACTCCAAGAAGTTTTTTTGATGTCGCTATTGTAAATATAATTCCTAAAGAGAAAAATTAATCAGAATTTCCTACAGAAGGACAATTGTTTTAGTGATGATGCATCAAATGTGAATTATGCATTGTTCGAGATTCAGATACAATATTTGCCTGCCCACTTGGTGATTAAAACAAACTTGGGAGTGGCCTAAATGCAGCAGCTGATGATGAAAAATTGGGTTAGGTTAATAATGTTTAAAAAAATAATAAAAAGCGAAAGCAGCTTTTTCTATAAATTCTGTTAAGATTTATTATATTTATTTGTTTATTTATTTATTTACACTTTATTTGCACACCGAGTACAAAAAGGCGGACTTAATGCAACAAGGCATTCTCTGACAGTCTACCTCCATCTCTCTTAAATCTGTCTTATATTATATTTTCTGTTCTCATATAATCGAAACATGCTGAACACAAATGCCATGGATTGATGATGGGAACTGGCATCATCAGTGCAAGGCTATCGGTATTCTTATAACTATCATTCATATTATTCATCCAATACTACCAGTAAATGCATTATTGAAATGTCGTTTATTCAGTCGAGGATTAGGGCTGTGAAGAAAAATACTAGAATAACTAGTTTTAGGTAATACTCTTAACTATTTTAATAAATGAACACTACTTAATAGACTTTACATTATAAAATATTCTTGGAACGCATTAGAAGTAAATACAATATATATTCTAAAATAAATGATGTATGTAAACCAACAGCAACTTAGCTCATCACGATGCGACGCTATACGATAACTTTCTTATTACGAAGAATAAAATCTATATAAACCAACAAGTTCTCCGAGATATGAAAAATTATCTATATTTGTTTTATTTCAACATTCTTTAGTAATTATCATTTCTTAGTCCAAGTCTGCTCCATTTGTAATAATGTATAATATTTGTGTAACAATTTGATAACCATTACTATTTGCTCATTAAAATTTCTAGTGATGTTTGTTTTTAATAAAAGTTTACAAACTTTTTCGTCTTGTTTATTTATTAAAAATCTGTATTAATTTATTTATAACAAAGTTTCGTTGTGATTTCTATTTAATACGATTGCCTGAAAGAATGCCTATATGTTTATTGGTGAGTTTTATCTTCTCGTTTCCTATGCGCTAATTCACGATATTGTAATCGTGTATGAATGATATGGTCCTATATTATATGAGTATAAACATGGCAATAAATAAATAAATAAATATGTTTCATAAATTTTATTGCAGTTAATTTAGCTTTTTTATTTTGTTTCCCACGTAGTAACCATGGATGCTGCAAAACACTCGAAATATCGGGAATACAAAAATAATAAAATTATTTTTAACTTCCCGCTAAAAAAATTAGAAATTTTCAAAAATCGGGAAGTTATTGTTTTTACCCCGTTTTTCAAAAAATGAGTTTTCATCAAATCTTGACGTTTTGAGGTCACAGAAAGCCACCCTGACAATATTCAATGGTGTCTGTACGTATGTATGTATGTATGTATGTGTGTGTCTGTATGTATGTATGTATGTGTGGATATATGTAAACCTCTTATAACTTTTGAACGGCTTGACCGATTGAAATAAACTAAGCGGATTTCCAAAGTGGTTCATCAAACTTAGATTTATTATGATTTTTAACTAATTCGGACCGGTAGATTATTTTGAGAAAATTCAAAAATAAAAATTTTGAAAAACTGTTTTTTTGGAATAACTTTTAAACAGCTTTACCGATTGATTCCAAAAACAAATCAGCTTTTAACCTTGAATAACCACGTCAATCGCCGCCGATCTGGTTAAAATTGGTTGATTCGTTCGTAAGATATCGGTAACGAAAATGTTTGAAAAAAATTGTTTTTTTTTTAAATTACTCCGATATTTCATATTCAACGTCATAATTTGGTGAAATTTGGAGCGCTTTGCATTTGAAATTTGCGGGAAGTTCCAAGGATGGCCTGCAGGGTCAACCAATTTTTTTAATAGGCTCCCGGAGTTCTGCTAGGTTGGTGCTTACCCTTATACCTATTTCTGCCGTCAAATAGCAGTTCACTTGTTCTGATCTGATAGGTATAGACTGCAAGGTTTAATAGTTACGGTCCACCATATTTATTTTATCCTAATATCATAGTCGAGAAAAAACTTGGATACCACATTTTTATAAAGTGAGAAAACTCTAGGCTTACAGAATAGTAATACCTGCTGGAATCCTATTCGTAACAATAATAAATTTATTGTTACGAATAGGCTTCCAGCAGGCGTAACATATCTTCGAACTATTTCATTTTTTCAAACGCAACCTGCGTCCTGTATGTATAATACTTCTCCGCCGAGGACGTGTTTATTAACTCTTAAAATTTAGTAAAAGATATTATTATTTAATAATAATGATCATCATTTTATAATATGAATATTATTTTATAGTAATGATAATGAATGAATGAATGATAATTATCATTCACCGAGTATGTTTTTTTATCATTTTAAGAGTATTTTTTACATGAGAAGCAGCTATTTTTGTGAAGATATTGATTTTTGAATACATATATGAGGAAAGATTATGACATTCATTTTTCTTTACATTTGTAAGCTATTTTTATCAAGCGACAAATTAAAAATACTAAATTTGCATATTAAAAAAATCTTAAAACAACAAAAAATGATTATCGCAAGTTTGTTTGAACTACAAGTCGCTTTTTTGCTTCTCATCCAAATTCAAAACATTGGTATTAATAATTGGATATATAAATTAGACCTACAAAAAAGCTCTCTCCACACTTTTCGCGCCTTGTCAAAAGTCACCGATACACGTTGTGACAGACAGACAGGCGCGTGGCGTAGGAAGTCATTAGTTACGCAGACGCTACCGGCTATAGAGATGATGTACAGCCAGCAAGAGCATTTTACTAACCGAATTCGGAACCGAACATGACTTTCGCTCTGGGACTGCTGTAGTGGTTGTTACAAAATGCTTAGGTTATCGAATGCTATGTTTGTGTTTTAATTTATCTGACAGATATAATTTGAATGGAGTGAGATTCATCTTTATACTTATTAGTGTTAAGGGTTAAAATGGAACAATGTTTGGAAGAATGGCCAGTACAAAACAATAAATTTACATAGAGATTATGCCGTGGTAGTTCAGGAGCTATGAGCTAGCAGTAAATTACACAGTACGCGAGTAACTCGGGTTTGATCGCCGCCGGCACCTAAGAAAGTTAACTGTAGTTTTAAGCGCTGATTTTCTACTTGCTCAGCGGTGAAGGGAAACATCGTGAGGAAAGCTACAGGAATGAAATGAAGTTCGCCACACGCACTGAATCAGTACGGTAGCAATAGAGAAGCAGCCAATTTCTTGATTGAGAGATGGCCTGTACCAAGCAATGGGACGTATATTATAATTAATGTAATGGGAAAATTTCCGTATTAATATTAAAAAAGTATATAACGCCCGTAATATATTTACATTGTAGTCTCAAATTGTCTACCAATATCGAAATGAAACATGACCTAGTAGTAGGTATTCAATACTGTTCAAATAAGAGAAAAGTTCTAAGCAAAGAAGATCTTTCTGAAACCGTGAAGCAAGTTTAGACGAAGTAGAACAATCGTAATAACATTATCAAGATTTAGATTGAAATACTTTTCAAATCCTCACTGTGAAAATGTAGGAGTAATATATAAGAGAACTGAATGTTTTAATAAATTAAAAACATACGCCATAAATATATCCTACTAAAATATTCTTTCTTTGTAATATTATGCATAGCTATAAGTACTGTAAATGCATGCCTAAGTAAATGTGAAAATTTAAAGAATATAAATAGATGAAAGAAAGCTCATTAGTCCATTCGTTTGAAGTAATTTTAGAGTAAAACACTAGACAGAGATGGACGTTAAAATATAGGTATTTATAAAAGGGAAATTAGTTGAAGCAAATGCTTGAAAATTCGTCTAGATTTAAATGATTATTCCATTATTGAAACTCGCATATCAATATATTATACCTATCTTTCATTTATATTGTTCGTAGTAGTAGTTAAAAAGAAATGTATGCATAAAAGTTTTCTGTGCTATAGTGAACAGCGACTTCGGAATTTTATCGGATCTTCGGATTCGGAAACACCCGAATGTTTTGTGGTTATTATTTGTTACTTTCAGTTGATGTTTAATAGGTAATTGCAAAATAATTTTCACTTTCAGACATTGCTACAGAGATTATTAGCTTTCATAAAAATTTTATTCCTGAAAACTGGTCTCTTTTAATTTTATAATTTATTTCATTCTTGCTGTTTTTTTATATATTACTCAATAGTCAGAAATAAAAAATACTTACACTATCTTAGCAAGAAGCATATTAAAAAATTACACGAAAGACGATGGACTGTGCTAAAATTTATGGAATCATAGTTACCAGGATTCACGCAAATTTGTTCCACTGCACTGGCCACCAAAGATTCACCGTGGTGGCCCAGGGTATCACGTTTTATAATTTAATCTCGGCGTACTCGGCGGTGAAGTAAAATATTCATCAAACATCAACATGAGAACTAAAAAATTAATTCGGAGACGTGTGAAGTCCGTCAACATGCACAAGGGCAGTATATAGTGATATACGTGTTATTGGAGAATTCTGTCCAAGTTTTGTGCGAGTGTTATCAGTCTTAAAGAAAGGACATGGGTAAATAATCACAAAATATACATTTAGAAGTAAATAAAAACATAAACACACACAAAGTACAAGTTGGAAAACATAAATATAAATAAACTTCAGCAAGAGTGAGAGATGTGATGCCAAAAAGGATTCCGACGCGGCATATGCTACCGCAAGTACTGCAGCAGCGCTGATTATTAATGAAGCCCTGATAAAAATTTATTCTATATTGGGTCCGCGGCGTTATCGGTGCTAACTTTCTATTTAAAAAAATGAATCAACCATTCACTCTAAAGTATAAATTTTAAGTATATACATAAAAGGCAAAAAATACACATACAGTATACACTCACACATAAAATGTATTATATATACATTATACTCAATTAATTATCCATATATATTTGTTAAATCCTACTTATGAAAGAACCTGCCATTACACGTGAAATAATGATTTTTGAAATGCTAAAAGGTGTTTTTTTAATTTCAGCTCTAAAACCGTTTATAGATTTAGTTCCCCGTATAGGTAGGTAGCGGCAAATTGTTCCAACATTTACTGGTCTTGCATGATAATTCTTTTTTATTTGAAAGCTAATATTTCTCATGTCATTCCATATAAATTTGATTAAGATCTGACCAGTAGATTTTGTATAATATTTTATGTATTTAATTGACTTCGACTACACTGACGATGTTCTCATTTTATTTATATTGAAGTCGGTAGTACATAATTTTTCATTTTACCACTTATTAACAAATTGACTGCTGTTTTGATCATTCAGTTACCATATAATATAATAAAATATCATTATATCTCTTTCTCTGTATTTTTATTCCTTGCGTATATTCTAGGGTTAAGGAGTTCATTATTGAATTATGGATTATGGAGTATAGACTGGATGGTATGTTTATGTTAGCACCTGTTGTGATTAGTGTGCCCTTTGTTCGATAGTAATAGCAATAGAATTTTGACTATCATTCGATTTATTAATATTGGAAAAATACTAATATGTAGTATTATTAGTAAAATTACTAGTTTTAGTATTATTAATAATTACGAATAGCTAGAGGATAAGCCTAAACAATGAAAGTGGAATATAAGAATCTAGTACTAGGTTTTGGAATACGAATTTTAAGAGCGTTAAAAAGAGGAGATCGGAAGTTTCAGAAACTTTTAACGGATAAGCTGCATGATTTACTGATAGTAACGGATTATTGATGCTCATAAATGCGCAACACCAAAGAATTGCAGTATTGTCGGCGCTTAAGAAAGGAGTGGGTTTTTTTCTTAACGATTCCTAACGCTCGGAAAATCCGCTAGCGAAAGTAAATTGCACAATGTTCTCTTGTGTGGCAGGAAATTCCTAAAAACGCACGGTGGTGGATTGCCAATCATCAAGATGATGCAGATGCAGTTTAGATTTATGTTGCAGTGTACGTCGGTAGAATTTTACGCTGAATTTAATCCGACAATTCCTTAGAACACTCCCTGTGGTAGAAGCAATGAAAAACGCCAATAGATGGAAAATTTCTTCGCAAGATTGAGGTTTATTAAGATATGATGGAGAATTATGATCATTCGAAATCTAAATAAAACTCTTATAATATTTCGGACTAGCAACCTCTCTTATGAATAGTAAAACGATTCAGTTTGATATGATAGGTAGAGAGATATAGCCGTTTTATGATTCTTTTTGTTTATACTATAGATAATACAGTCTTTCCGTTAGTCGCCTTTCTGTGTGGTATGGTACAATGGGACGAGAGCAAATGTAGTTTTTTATTTATTTATAGAATACGAGTGACAAACGAGTGCACAGTCCACCTGATGGTAAGTGGGTGATGTGGCCCATATACATCTACATTTATCCTCAATTAGGAATCAAAATGCAGATGCGTCGTCATCTCTGCGGAGTAAGATGGAATACCTCGTTTCCATTAAAAGGGTTCTCCAGTTCTCTACACTCACCAAACGAAACGCAGCAGCATTAGGCTGCTATTTTACCTTGGTATTATTATTTATAGTGTAAGAAATTAAAAAAAGTAAAAAAACTGCATCATTGTCTTAGAAAATTCCATTCGAAGCAGTCGAATCAGCGGAAACAATGAACATGACCAGAAACTAAAATTGTCTAATGCATGCAAATATTATTTTTTCCGTGGGATTCGTACTGAGAAACGACGGCTAAGTAGGCGTACATATCAATCGCAAGTCATGTTGTAGGTAAAGACGTATTGAAGTCAGCTGGCCCGATAAAAAAGCATTTCAATGCCATTTGTAGTCTACATATCTATCTCCAGAGCGTAAGAAGCTGTAGGTTTATTTAAATAGGTCTGTCTTTGGATCATACACTTGGCTAATTATTATTGATTGATTAATTTATTTTTTACAGCATATAGAAAGTCGATTGTTAGAGACTCGGAGACTGCATCCTTAGGCGATTTTACCACGTGTGTTGGCAACAGCAGTATTTATTATCTTCAGTTCTTATCAAGAAGATGCTGCTGCCCATCTCCAGCTTCTCTTTCCCGTAGTTTGTCTCAAAGGATATTTGAATGGGAAAATACCACTTCTGCTTTCACAGAGTACCAGCGTTAAATACCCGTGTAATGCTGCTGTATTTCATATGGTGAGTGTAGAGAACCGGAGACCCTTTTTACTGGAAACGAGGCATTCCATCTTATTGACCAGGTGTAACAATACATCTGCATTCGCCATAGTTGACAACGGCAGGTTTTTATTAATTCTGAATTATTATCGGGATGCTGTCCATCACCTATTTCGGTTTTCCTCTGTCCCTTCTTACGACAATTGGGGATACTTTGGGGTAATTACGTAGATAAATTATTAATTAATTCAATCTCTTTAAATATGTGTTATTAATTATTTTCTATTCAATTTTATTTTACTTTTTTTAAGACAAAATTTACTGTTCTCCACAAAGTTTCCAAGAAAAATATGAGAAAAATAAAAAAGTACCTTTTTTGATATTTTTTCATATATTTATATTTAACAATTACAAATTGATCCCAATCTTATGATTAGGATCAAAATATCAAAATCGTGATATTTTTACGCATTTTTAAAACATATTTGGAAAATTGTTCAAAGTGCTTCCTTGTACACGTTAAAATACTCTAATCGAAATACTAATATAATCAAAATAATTGATAGAATCAGGCGTTACTTTGCGGAAATTCATTATAATAAAAATATAATCAAATAAAATAAAGTAAAAATTTACTACATATCTTAAATATTATATTGCAAAGTTGCATTAGAGTAGATTTATACTTTAAAATTAAATTTAAAAAAAAATATTATGTCACTGTTAATGTTTGGCATCAATAAACTTTAATTGAGCTTTGAAAACACGGGTTAGTTTTTTGTATACAAACTCTGAACAAGCATCCCATTATCCATCTAAAACTTCAATATACTTAAGTAAAGTTTATTGAAGGGTTAAAACGTGGGCGGGTAGTAATCCCGGTCTAATAATAAGCCACCTACTTCCGATCAAGCACATCAATCACGCTAATTGAAATCTGTCAATTTTAATTGTTAAGAGCGCTCTTTTCATTTCCATTTTACTACTTGATGAACTAAAATCGATATTATGTTTCTAAACGGGCGTAACGGTTCAAGTTTTTTTTTATAATTTTTTGTTCTGTAATGCACCTTCGAATTGATTATAATATTGTGAAGGTAAAATATTATTTTAGTTTCATTCTTCTTTTTATATTAAAATGACATATGAGTTCATCGTCTACCTAATGGTCGGTGGCTTCGATCTAGTGGTTGTATGCGCATATACCATATTTAACATGTGGTCCCGGGTTGGCCCAAAATCTAAGTCAATCTGTCCTGCGCAGAAAGGAAATTATGAACCACCACCAATTAAACCAAAAAAACAGGAACGCACAAACGAAATCGTCTAGATCAGACTTTTTCTTATGGAAATCCAAAAAAGATAGCTTAGAGAAACAAGCAAAACCCCCATAAGAAAAAACTAGGTTATATTATATGTTCAGTTTACGATTTTATGTAAAAATCGCGGTTGCCGCATTATTGATTGTTAATTATACACTTCTCACATACTAATCAATTTTATTTATGCCTTTGTTACATTAAGTAATTCGTTGGAAATGATTAATATTCAATTTTATTTACGCCTTCGTTACATTAAATATTTCACTCTCACATCTGCCACTGACGACGCGTTAACACACACGGGTTTCTGCGGAATACCAGCGCTGGTCATCCCAATGGGGGTGTCAGCTTATGCTGAGCAGCTGACCCTATCGACTCAGCATTGCAACGCTCACATTTCCTGTACATAGTTTTTATTTTTTGTTGAATGTTATAGTTTTTCTTCTTTTATTTTTTTATTTTTCGCTAATATTAATTATACTTGTTGTTTTCTACATATGTACATGTTGATTGTTTATTTTTTGCCAGTGTTGTTTGTTGAGTTGATTAAATGGTTTTATTATTATTATTATTATTAGATATTGGCCGCCGTGAATGAAATTCAATCTTGAGGACATATATGTTGCTACAAATACCGTTGAATAGCAGAAAACAGCGTTTAACTAATGCCACAGATGAAATCAAACCTTGGCGACTGGTCACCTGGCGACACAGATTACGGATAAAAACGAATCGGCCGGCTTGACCGAGAAAAGACCACGTCAAAATACCACCTCGTTATAATTACAGCCTGTTAAAGTCCTCTGCCGAGGCAGGGCTTGCTCATTGATTGGATCGGGGGGATATTCTCGTTCGCCAGAGTCTTGTTCGTTAGTAGGATTCGATAACTACAGGATGTATAAGAAATAATGATTTGTGGACAAATATGACCACAGTACACTAATAATAATGATAGCCTAGATTATAATTGTTAATAGCTACATCCATTTCTCAAAGATGTCATAAAATAATAATAGCAAAAGGTGTCCATGGTTTTTTTTTAAATCGCGTAATGGTAATTAGCGACAAATCAATTTTAATCATTTAAATAGTAGAACGAACTTATATGTCATTTTTATACGTGGTAGGGCCATGCTGCAGTTATATTAGTAGTATAGTTAACACAGCACAGTAAACACAGCAGCATTAAGCTACTATTTTACGCTGGTATTCTGTGAGAGCGTGGTCCTTTCCCGGTCGAGCCGACTCATACGTGCTACATCCATAATATAGCTGCAGCGTGGCTCTACCACGTTTGTTAGAAGTTAATTTGCTTTTTCCCGCGTAATGAAATAAAATAATGTGTCCTGCCCATTATGAAGAGCACCTTCCACCCTCCCTTATTTGCGTGCACTATCCGTCAAAATAGCTGCTATTTAAATGTTTCGGCTCGCTGCTCACTAAGCTGTCAGCTTCTGCAAAGTCTACTTTACCTGAGGATGCCTCCTATAGAGGCGAAACACGTGTCGTATTATCTAGGGTGATGTGTCGGTCCTAGCGTGGTGGTGGGATTGGTCGTGAGGGAATAGTGTACGCAATTGAGGGAGGTTAGGAGGTGCTTTTAGACCACAGATTACCCCCTAAGGTAATCTGTGTTTTAGACTGAACAGAACACATAATTTTATTTCATTACGTGGAAATTAGCAAATTAAAACAAATGTGGATGAGTATGGGCCACAGTATCCACTTACCATCAGGTGGACTGTGTGCTCGTTTGGCACCCTAATTCTATAAAAAACAATTTGTTCCAACAACTTCATTTAAAGGCTTGTCTATCCGTTTTCATTTTTAGCGCTTATTTTATTTAGTTTTTAATAATAAATTAAATAGATACCTACCTATTAATTTCAATAACGTATATTCGATTTATTGAATTAAATTAGAAATAAGTAAAAAGCTTGATTTATACTTCTCTCTTGGAGCAGTAAGAAACGAACAAATCTCTAGTGTCGATATAGAAATGGCTCTAAAATGCATTTCTGTCATTTTATCATTTTATATATTTCTAAGGCTTACCTTATTTTAGTCTTGGTTTGTTCCGTAATGTGCTATCGATTCCGAGAATCACGGAGGTTTGTGAGTGACTTGTTTATGGTTGGTTCTCTATGGTTTATGTAAATAGTTTCCCCCGATATTTACTCAATATAGTATTTGGGTCTAAGACTACGCTGCCGTCCTTAAACAATAATGCCGTTATCTCGCATCTGGTCGATTTTCGTTTTTTGATGTCACCATAATCAGAAAAAAAATCTCTATCTTTCTGTCTAAGGAGTATTTTTCTACTATTTATGGATCCCGAGATAGAAAAAAGAAAAACACCGTTAAGTTGCCTTCTTTGATATGTTTACTACGCTAAAACGCAGGTAAGCAACATTATTAAACTAAAAAGTGACTAAGGGCTGATAATTTAACTTTTTCCCAGAGTATTTTCCATCAGTTGCATAACTAAATTGCCGTTAATAGAATTTTCTAGTCTATTATGGGGTTAAAGTACTTTAACGGTTTTATAGTAATACTTTGTTTCAAATTACAGTGTTCTAAATCAAACGCTAAAAAGCCTTTAAATGAAAATTCTAGACAAAAATGTCGCTAATATCACTTAGCGGCGTTTATGCGTAGTACTTAGATGTGTTTTTATTAAGAGATTTTGTAGTAAATACGACAATAACGGCATTATCAATATGAAATATAAATATTTTGCTTATCACGTCGATCGCATAAATGCAGGTATCCCTCATACTACACTAAAACGCGGTTATGTACAGTGAATCGCTCGCTCTCGATCCGCGGTCTCCCGAACTCTCTCTCTCGATTGATGAAGCAGTTCACCAAAGTTTAAAGCATAGATATAATAATACCTGTAATATACTCGTAATATACTTCTAAGTCAGTGGTTTAAAGGGAAGGACGTGTCACGCACCGCATTCCCGCCAATTGTTACGATGGCTGACAACTACTCAAGGTAAAACATTATTTAATTACGATTATTATTACTGCCGGTTTAGTAAACAATACAGATAGGATCAACATTCATTGTATGTCGGTCCAAAAAGTTTCGGTCTCGTCACGCAAACAACTTTTTTCTGAATCATTTTGAATCTGTGATGTATTAAAAGTATTAATTTAAATGATATAAAATAAATTACACTATTAATCTACATAAATGCTTTCGGTAACTAGCACATTTTACTGGATACGTATTAATACTATACTGTTCAAAATAGCTTCGCAAGTAACTAAATGTTTTCTATTAAAATAAAAAGATAAAATGGTTACATTTCGTCGACATTATTAACCAATTATTTTGATTCATAAATACTATTAATTGAAGATACTGTAGAGACCATTGTAGAGGATAATGTAAACCTACATTTTAATTGTTGCAGGCGCACTACTATTTCACAAAGATCCAAAAACATTTTAGACGTCATTAAGGAGAAAGATAGTACAGACACCACCTTGAGAACTTTATCAGAAGAAATAAAAGTCCTTATCGCAAGCTACTGCATTTTGATACATTATACTATAATAGGCCTTATTCGATGAGGTGCAATGTTTTTGAAAAGTTTTGTGGTACGTAAAATACTTAAAATTCACATGTGCTTTCATCGATCCTGAATAATTTGAATAAAGATGTTAAAACTTATCCTGCTCAGAGCCATGACGCTTTACCAAATTCTGATCAGGTGTAAATCGATTTAATCTGCAACGAAGTGATACCGTTAGAATAACTCACATTTAATGTAACTGAACAAAATGATATTAGTTCATCAACGTACGCGTTGCAATGTGGTTTTGATTCCGACGACTCTGTGCGTGGTAAAGACTATCTCCCATCTGATTCAAGTAGTGATTCAAGTAACGATTTTGAATCAGTTAAACCAAGAAGCCAAAAGTCCCAAGTGTTACAAACAAACAAAAGTTCTAAAAAAAGGGTTCACAATCCATATTTACACCAGCTGTAGTCAAGTGTGTGGTCACGAAGAGCTTAACTTCAGACGTTCTTGACACTGTTACTTTTACTCATGAAAGAAAATTAAATTGCAGAATAAACGCAGAAGTTCAATAAATTTTACTTGTGCTGATAAATATATTGCGGCGTCGCTACTTCCTTGCAATCATAGGAACACCACTGACGTACGCTACGCGTATCTAACATTGTATCAAGTCAATGAATCTGTTGCAGTCACTTTGGAACCTAATCACAACCAAAACAAAAACGTAAAAAATATGACACTGCTTTATTTCAGCACAAAATAGATGCCAAAAAAAGTTAGAATATAAAGTTAAAACGGGGTGTAACGAAACCTACCTAAAAAATGTACTTCTATATTTAGTCAATACGGGCGAGAAGCAATCAATAAAATGTACTGGGACTTGTCCTGGCGAGAAAAGCATTTATTCTTGAATGCACACACTTCAGTAGCAGTTATAAAGAGAAAAATGACCAGTGACCCGAAAAGGAAACCAAGATGGGTATTTACATTTAAACAACTAGACGACATCAGAGTTGAGGTATGCAAACCCTTTTTTTTACTACTTTATGTTATGTTAAAACAAACGACAGAATCTTGCATAGCTCTCATATAGATCCCCGATTTACTGATAAAGGAGGAAAGCACCAGAAAACACTTGCTTATGATCGTAATTTGTTGACTCAGCAAGTTGAATCGTTTCACCCATCAGAACCCCACTACAGGCGTGAACATGCTCACTGCGAGGATATTTTTCAAATGATATTGTATAACTAACATGCATAGACATTTCCGTAAGAAATATCCGGATAAGATCGTTTCGTATTTACTATATAGACAACACGTTTATTTTTTATTCATACGTGGTAGAGCCATGCTGCAGTTATATTAGGAGTATAGTTGTAGCACGAATGGGTCGGCTCGACCGGGGAAGGACCACGCTCCCACAGAATACCAGCGTGAAATAGTAGCTTAATGCTGCTGTATTTGGTATGGTGAGTGTAGAGAACCGGAGGCCCTTTTTACTGGAAACGAGGCATTCCATCTTAGTCCTCACGGGTGACAACGAATCTGCATTTTGATTTGTAATCGAGGATAGATGTAGATGTCTATGGGCCACAGCAACCACTTACCATCAGGTGGACTGTGTGCTCGTTTGTCACCCGATCCCATAAAAAAACGCAAAAAAATAAATATTTCGTTTACTCGTTTGGGTAATGAAGAGTGTGAAATGTGTGAAGCCTATACTTTGCATAAAAAGAAACATCACATGATGCCGGTAACCAGATTTACTTAGACTGTACTGATGTGTGGAGTGGGCATAGCATCATTAAAAATATAAAAAAGCAGGAGCTTTACAATGAACACAAAATATTACTCCAAAATTATTTCGAAATACATTACAGCGCAGACCTAGAAAGAGAAATTATGTTGCCCAGATTCAAAGCTGCAATTTTTTGCAGAAGCCTTACGGTATTCAATCAGACATTTGCACTACTAGGCAAAATTAGTTCCTCTTCAAAAGTCATATGGCATGATGGTATTGCAGGGATAAAACAAGAGGACACCATGACGGCCTTCTACCATTTTCTTTTATGTAACCGAGACGATACTAATGTGAATATATGGCTCGATAAATGCAGTGCTCAAAATAAAAACTGGTCATCATACTCGTTACTTGTCCATTTAATCAACTGTGAAATAATTTCAAAATTTGCTTTAAAAAGGTATTTTTGAAATATTTTTAGTTTTTTCATAAGATAACATTATATATATAATATATAAGGTGAAGATTGTTTTTATGTTTTTTTTAGTTATTTGTTAAGATCTCATTTTCAATTATTGTAAGTAAGTCCTCGCAAAGTAACTTTGTTAAAATTAAAGAAGACTGTGTCATTAAATGATTGATTTATATTTTATAATAAGCTCTTTTATTTCTATAGGTTACTACTACTTTATTTGATTTCCTCAACTTTCGTGTGGTAGTTTCAAAACTAAAACGCCGTTACGTTTTAATGTTTTGTATTTAGCGGCATTTAAGCCATGTAATCAACCTAAAAAATAGATGCAGAAAAAATATCCCTATAAGTCACTAGTCTTAAGTGCGGCTACGTGGTTTTAGCTGCATTATGGTTTTGCATAGTGTTTGTTCTCGGAGTCACAATGCTAAGCTATAACAACGTTAAAGTATTTAGGGGCATTATAGTTTAGTAATGAAGAGGTTTTAGCTGCATTATGGTTTTGCATAGTGTTTGTTCTCGGAGTCACAATGCTAAGCTATAACAACGTTAAAGTATTAGCGGCATTATAGTTTAGTAATGAAGAGGTTTTAGCTGCATTATGGTTTTGCATAGTGTTTGTTCTCGGAGTCACAATGCTAAGCTATAACAACGTTAAAGTATAGGGGCAATTTAGATGAAGATTTAGCTGCATTATGGTTTTGCATAGTGTTTGTTCTCGGAGTCACAATGCTAAGCTATAACAACGTTAAAGTATTTAGGGGCATTATAGTTTAGTAATGAAGACGTTTTAGCTGCATTATGGCTTTGCATAGTGTTTGTTCTCGGAGTCATAATGCTAAGCTATAACAACGTTAAAGTATTTAGCTGCATTATGGCTTTGCATAGTGTTTGTTCTCGGAGTCACAATGCTAAGCTATAACAACGTTAAAGTATATAGTGGCATAGTTAATGAAGAGGTTTTAGCTGCATTATGGCTTTGCATAGTGTTTGTTCTCGGAGTCATAATGCTAAGCTATAACAACGTTAAAGTATTTAGCGGCATTGCATAGTTTAGTAATGAAGACGTTTTAGCTGCATTATGCTTTTGCATAGTGTTTGTTCTCGGAGTCACAATGCTAAGCTATAACAACGTTAAAGTATTAGGGCATTATAGTTTAGTAAGAAGAGGTTTTAGCTGCATTATGGCTTTGCATAGTGTTTGTTCTCGGAGTCACAATGCTAAGCTATAACAACGTTAAAATTAGGGCATAAGTTTAGTATAAATTTTAGCTGCATTATGGTTTTGCATAGTGTTTGTTCTCGGAGTCACAATGCTAAGCTATAACAACGTTAAAGTATTTAGGGGCATTATAGTTTAGTAATGAAGAGGTTTTAGCTGCATTATGGCTTTGCATAGTGTTTGTTCTCGGAGTCATAATGCTAAGCTATAACAACGTTAAAGTATTAGGGCATTATAGTTTAGTAATGAAGAGGTTTTAGCTGCATTATGGCTTTGCATAGTGTTTGTTCTCGGAGTCATAATGCTAAGCTATAACAACGTTAAAGTATATAGGGCATTATAGTTTAGTAATGAAGAGGTTTTAGCTGCATTATGGCTTTGCATAGTGTTTGTTCTCGGAGTCACAATGCTAAGCTATAACAACGTTAAAGTATTAGTGGCATTATAGTTTAGTAATGAAGACGTTTTAGCTGCATTATGGCTTTGCATAGTGTTTGTTCTCGGAGTCATAATGCTAAGCTATAACAACGTTAAAGTATTAGGGGCATAAGTTTAGTAATGAAGAGGTTTTAGCTGCATTATGGTTTTGCATAGTGTTTGTTCTCGGAGTCACAATGCTAAGCTATAACAACGTTAAAGTATAGGGCATAGTTTAGTAATGAAGAGGTTTTAGCTGCATTATGGCTTTGCATAGTGTTTGTTCTCGGAGTCATAATGCTAAGCTATAACAACGTTAAAGTATTTAGGGGCATTATAGTTTAGTAATGAAGAGGTTTTAGCTGCATTATGGTTTTGCATAGTGTTTGTTCTCGGAGTCATAATGCTAAGCTATAACAACGTTAAAGTATTTAGGGGCATTATAGTTTAGTAATGAAGAGGTTTTAGCTGCATTATGGCTATGCATAGTGTTTGTTCTCGGAGTCACAATGCTAAGCTATAACAACGTTAAAGTATAGCGGCATTAGTTTAGATGGATTTTAGCTGCATTATGGCTTTGCATAGTGTTTGTTCTCGGAGTCATAATGCTAAGCTATAACAACGTTAAAGTATATGGCATAGTGTGAGAGTTTAGCTGCATTATGTTTTGCATAGTGTTTGTTCTCGGAGTCACAATGCTAAGCTATAACAACGTTAAAGTATTTAGCTGCATTATGGCTTTGCATAGTGTTTGTTCTCGGAGTCACAATGCTAAGCTATAACAACGTTAAAGTATTAGGGGCATTATAGTTTAGTAATAAGAGTTTTAGCTGCATTATGGCTTTGCATAGTGTTTGTTCTCGGAGTCATAATGCTAAGCTATAACAACGTTAAAGTATATATGGCATTATAGTTAGAAAAGAGGTTTTAGCTGCATTATGGTTTTGCATAGTGTTTGTTCTCGGAGTCACAATGCTAAGCTATAACAACGTTAAAGTATGGGGCATTAAGTAGTAATAAGAGGTTTTAGCTGCATTATGGCTATGCATAGTGTTTGTTCTCGGAGTCATAATGCTAAGCTATAACAACGTTAAAGTATAGGCATTATAGTTTAGTAATGAAGAGGTTTTAGCTGCATTATGGTTTTGCATAGTGTTTGTTCTCGGAGTCATAATGCTAAGCTATAACAACGTTAAAGTATTTAGTGGCATTATAGTTTAGTAATGAAGAGATTTTTTTAAGACTTTTTAATGTCAATAAAATTAAATGAAAATCAAACACTAAAGTGCCGTTATAGTAGGTTTAGCGGCATTATAGTCGTTGTTTCATAAGTTGTAAATTGTAAAAATACTAAACTAAAACGCAAAAAGCTATTTTTGTTAAGGTTAAATCATTATTAAACAAGTAAAAGTATGGCTTTTTGAAAGCGCAAAACTAGATCTAATTTTTGATATTGATAACTCTCGCATAAAAGTTATAGTTGTGAAATGGCATCCATTTTTCATTTTTTCCGCGCTTTTTTGTCCATAACTTTAAATATGGTTTTGTTGGATAGCGGCATTATAGCTTGCGGACGGCAGTACGGCTTAGTACTCAATATACTGCAAGGGTTGTCTGGAAGAGATCATCTTCAGAGTGATAAGAACGCCTGTTGTACATATACTTTTAATGTACTGTACTCGTTTTCTTTTTTTTTTTGGTGTGCAATCTATACTAATATCCATACTAATATTATAAATGCGTGTTTGTTTGTTTGTTTGTCCTTCTTTCACGTCGCAACAGAGCGTCGGCATGGCATGATTTTTTGTATGGGGATAGTTCGGTGGCTGTAGAGTGACATAAGTTACTTTTTTCCGCGGAAAAACATATCATTCCCGTGGGAAAATCGAATATGTTGCAAAATTAAATTCAGCTAGGTGGCGCCACCGTGATTCTACAAGACGGACGACGGTACGATGGACGAACACAGAAGGTCAGAATATCTGGATTATTATGTCTTTTTACCAAAATTAATATAAAAAATGTATAGATCTGTATTTTTCCACGTAGGACCGGGAAGAGAGCGATGAAAAACATAAAATTCACCAGCTGATTTTCTTCAAACGTTTTGGTGCATTGTAATTCACAGAATATGCGATAACCTCGTAGACGATATTAAGTAATCCGCTGATGCTCTGCCTACCCCGCAAGGGTGATTATAAGTATGGATCAGAAATACTATCACCACCTGTCACGCTTTCACCCTTAACTATTACTTAACTGTGGTAGACACAGTTCTTAGTAAGCCTTATTGAACGGAAATGAATACAGTTCTTATATGTGGTTATGAATGAATCGGTATTACAATAAGAAAAATTGTGCAAAATTATAAGAAAAATATTTTTGAGAGTTCTTATTAACTAACGTATACATAGTTTAAATTGATTCCGCTAGATGTCGTTACTAGGTTTTTAAAACGCGGTAACGAAATGTGTCCTGACAATCAATTAATCAGAATTCCCACAGATCTTCCCTTTCAATTTATTTACTTTTTTTACATAACCGCTAGGATTGTTAGGCGGATGGGCGTTTTAGCGTCCTCATTATGTCTCGCACCTTTGATTTTGCTACAAGTTTCTGGTCTCATTAATTTAAATATATCATATACGATATGGTATCTATCAGTCTATCACTATCTATTGGATAGGTTTATTGTGTCATTCAAAAAATAGCCGAAATTGATTAACAGAAATGTATAAGGTCTTTTATCATGATAACGCCAGACCACACACATTTTTGGCCACTCAGCAAAAATTTGGAGAGCTTGGTTGGGAAACATTAATAATATATACCATATAGTCCTGACCTTCAGATTTTCACCTACTTCGGTCTCTTCAGAATTTTTGGACAGTGTTATGGTAACATGAAGAGAGGACTGTCAAAACTACTTGTCGCATTTTTTTTTAATTGAAAGAGCCAAGATTTCTATAGCAACGGGACTATGTCACTAACTATAAGATGCCAACAAGTTATCGAACAAAACGGCACATATATATTAAAATTAAATATAATTAAACTTTGAAAAAAAGTTTTGAATTTGTATATAAAATACGTTACGGTGTGGTACTTTGGGGTAACAGCACAGACGCTAACAAAGTATTTCTAATTCAGAAAAAATGTATTCGCATACTTGCAAATATCGAGTATCGACTCCATAACAAGTTGTAGAAATTACTTTATCAATTATAATATCATGACATTAACATCACTATATATCCGAAATATGCTCACTAGTTAGAAATAATATCGACTGGTTCCCACAATATTTTCGCCCTAAAATTTAAGACCAAAAATAAAATTATCCACAGTTACACCAAAATTACAAATCGTCAACACCGGTCCCTATGCCATGTCAATAAAAATATTATAACAAAATTCCAGAACAAATCAGAAGCATTAAAAGCATTAAAAAATTTAAAAAGGAAGTTAATACATATTTAACGAAAAAATGTTATTACTCGTTGCAGGAGTTTTTTAGTGATTGAGTAGGAAATACGAAATTGAAACAAATAAATAATATAATATAATCCAATTTATATTAAATATCCATTAAATGATAATTTTATAATACTATATTGTGAATGTAATAATAATATTAATAATTAGCTATATTTGCAGTGCCCTTGCATGGTTCTTGTTTTAAACATTTATTTTTAAATATAAGACCAAATGTACAACAAGAATAGCAAATAAACTGAATTGAATTGAAGAAAATTTGCCCCGACCTAATGTTAAATATTTAGAAATAACGTTTTTAGAGTTTTGAATAAAAATATTGATTTTATCGTGATTAATTTTACTACTTTTTAATTCTCAATCTATAGAGTGCTTTGTAGCACTCATAGTCACGGGGGATTGAGATATTCTCAGATATCAACAGCGCTAAATATGTAAGGGGATTACAAAATAAGTTAAAATTAAATACACTTACACCCGTAAAATTAGTTCTGTACAATGTGAAGTACTCGCGTAATTGTGCGAAAATTTATCAGTGTTCGCGTAAGTATGTGACAATTTAATAGTGTTCGCGTAAATTAAGGAAGAATATCATTAGCTTTAGTATTATTTTATGAAAAGTTCATCTCTGAATAGTATTGAATAAGCGTTATTCACTTTACCCGACTGACCCAGAAGTGGGTAATGTTTTTCGAGTGCATGTATGTATGTCTATTTATTTAGCACGCTCTGAAGCCTAAACGACTTGATGGATTGTAACACATGGGGTGTTATTAGATTCATCTTTGTTGTGGATATATTGTAGGGTATAAGCCGTAAAGTTTTTTACGCAGACGAGTATTTTTCAAATTACTATTTTTTTATCCATTGTGTTTGTTTCCCTAGTATATGAACTTTAAGTTTAATTAACATGCAAACAATTTGTGATCTATCTCTTTACCGTAAACTTTTTTAGGTAGACGAGTATTTTTCAAATTACTGTTTTAACCATTGAACTTCTATCCCTAGAATATGAAGTTAAAGTTTAATTAACATCCATCAATTTTCGATTTTAATGCATAAGGAATTAATGTATTATTTTCAAAAATGTAATTTATATCTTTGTTTGGTTGATACAACGGATTTGGCTAATAAATAACGGAACATATTCAACTATCCTGACGCGATCCATAATCCCTGTCCGTGTGTCACAGGGGCCTGATGATTTATAGTCGTGCAATATGACACGCTAACTGTACCTTGAGTTATCGGCACTGACATTAGGGCAGTGTGCACGGTCGGATTTATCCGTCAGATCAGACCGAAGAAATAGAAATTATTTTCCTAAGTTCAAAACGTGCTATTGTGCAAAGCTTACTTGAAGTTAATCTGGCTTATACAACGTACGTTTCCAACGTAACGGAATCGGAACGACTCGCGGATTTGCGTCCATTAATATAATAGATGGCACGTTTCACAGCATTTCCTTTAAGTGGTCGTAACACTTACATTTTATATTGTCATAATGTAGGATAATGTAAACGCATAAACAGGGATTGTGTTACGAATTTACGAATCGCTAAACATGAAAATATTCAATCGAAACAATTTATTTTAATAAATTAATATTGATGAAATAATTATTGATTTATTTAATTTCATAAGCTAATCATCATCATCATTACAGCCCTTCACAAGTCCACTGCTGAACATAGGCCTCCCCCAAGTAACGCCACAAAGCACGGTCCTGAGCCACCTGCATCCATCGACTTCCTGCATGTCTTACCAGGTATTCACTCCATCTAGTGGGGGGTCGCCCTACACTACGCCTTCCGGTACGATGCTGCTACTCGAGAACCTTTCTTCCCCATCGGTTATCGGTTCTTCGAGCTATATGGCCGGCCCATTGCCACTTCAGCTTACTAATCCGTTGGGCTATGTCAGTCACCCTGGTTTTACTGCGGATATCCTCATTTCTGAGTCTATCACGCAGAGAAACTCCGAGCATAGCCCTCTCCATAGCTCGCTGAGCGACCTTAAGCGTCCTCATACGGCCAGCAGTGAAGGACCACGTCTCAGATCCGTAAGTGACTTTTATCCCACTCATGTTAAATGGTGGCCAATGATGGCAAAGCGCACTGACTTAGCTTAACTAAAAAGGCCATTTACTCTTGCTTTAAAGATACCCGCATTGTGATCGGATGCAAAGACAGATGGCAAACTATTACACTCCTTTATTTTACGGCCTTTATTGTATAAATGATGAAGCAAACTGTTTGGTTCGAATTCAAATGCGTGGTATATCGACAACAAAGGGATATACTATACTATACTATACTATACTATACTATACTATACTATACTATACTATACTATACTATATAGCCATATACTTAGCGTCTGGAGCTCCGATGATAGAATTCTTGCGCAGACTCTTCGAAATGTATACTGCAAACATAGAAAGGCTGGTTACTTTACGCCTGTTCTTGACGCTGATTTCATCCATATTGGTGTCACTCATAGAATAGAATACCGAAAAGTCGCATTTCATGGTATTTAAGGCTGGTAGTAAATGTCCTAGTGTGGTACCACCTATAAAGCTTTATAATGAACCGCTAGAAAGGGTCTATAGTTTTAAATATCTTGGACATATTGTGACTGACAGCCTTAAAGACGATGAAGACATTGAAAGAGAACGTAGGGCACTGTCGGTCAGGGCGAATATGTTGTTGCATAGATTTGGTCGCTGTACTGACGCTGTCAAGATCACGCTTTTCAAAACATATTGTGCGTCATTTTATTCTTGCAGTCTATGGACCAACTACACCAAAAAGACTTATAGTGCCCTACGTACTCAATACAACAAGGCATTCAGGGCACTGTTGCGGCTGCCGCGCTACTGTAGCGCGTCTGCGATGTTTGCCCTGGCGGGTGTGGATAGTGTTGATGCAATAATACGAAAAAAGACCGCATCTTTGCTAATCAGAGTGCGCGGCAGCGGCCACAGTGTACTGAGTGAGATTGCCAACAGTGGGGACTGTCCACTGATCAAAAAAATGATCTCCAGGACCGTGTCCTGCTTAATAATTAAATATTAATATAAAAAAAATAAAAATGTATAAATTATATTACTATCATAGATGTAAGTTTTTCTCTACTAACAAATCCTATGGATTTCAAGTTGTCCGAAATAAACAATTTTTATTTTTATTTTTTTTTTTATTTATAGGCCTCTTAGCAGGCCTTTCCGTTGAGTCCAAAGCTGGCAGCCGCAGCACAATTTCTGTAATTGTTGAAATTTCTAGATAAAGATGATCTTCCTTTCTCGTTAGTCCCTTAGTTTGCCGCCGAGCAACAATGTCTTTGTAAGAGTCAACGCATTTCTTGTCTTCATTGATTGAAGTTATGTGTCCACAGGGTGTAATAGTCACTTACCACCGGGACTACCAAAACGTTTGCATTGAACGTGTTAGAGCCACTCTGGAACTATTTTAGGCTAGCAGCACTGTTCGATCTGGGAATGACCACACTCTCACAGATTACCAGCAGATATTTCGTATGATGAGCTTAGGGAACCTGAGACCCTTTTCTGATAACTAGATATTCTTTCTTAGTCCGCAGGGGTAGCTCGCCGTCCGTCCGTCTAACGACGACAGGCCGTGTCGACGGCGCGTTTTGTTCCACGCGCGCCTCAAAGAGCTGTCAGCAGCGTGAAGGGGCCCGCAAGGGCCGACGCCTGCCGGGGCTGCGGGCTGTTCGAAAGAGATACCGCGGCTCCGGAACGTAAGGGCACTGAAGGAACACGGATGGTTTTTAGTCAGTAAAAGTCTGACACTCCCTTACGCTCCACCCAGAGCGAAAGGCGTCATTAGATGATTTTCCATCCGCAAAAAAAAGGGGTAACAACGCTTCTAAATTTTAATTTTTAATCGACGTTTGATATACTCGTAGGTGTATATGAGCCATAGCATTCAGATACCATCAGGTAGAATGTGTTCGTTTGTCACCCTTACTATACATAAATATTTAAAAAAAAAGCCATGTGGTGTTCCATCTCAGATCTCACAATGCACCTTTCATCTTCCTTTTTGTATTAAGTTGCAGGTAGGTGTTCATCTGTTGCAGTAGCTGTGAACTATTATATCGACTCTGAGCAATTGTAACTACTAAACACAATGGAAATGAAAATGTATGTGTATTGTTCCTAACGAGAATTAGGTTTGTTGTGGACAGGTATCTCTCACTTACCTAACCTAACCCTGATCTACCCGCTAAACAGCAGTACGTCCACGCCACTCCAAAGAGCGAATATAATAGAAAAGTGGGATATTAGACCATATTTCCTTTTTAGATCATATCATACTCTTAAGACTACTGCTGATTATAAGGATTTGCCTTTACTTAGTCTATTTATTACCAAACCTTGGATAGTTTAACAATTCCAGAATTAACATCTTGGCTTTAGAAATACTGCTCTTTCATCACCAGTCTGTAAAATTTATAAAAATAAATGAAATCATATTTGAAAGTCATATACATTTTGAACTGCGCTTATATTTTTATGGATCACGAGGAAAAAGAATTTTCTACAGATATTTCGCACTTACCAGTATAACTGTTCAAATATATTTCGGTACAGTCATCTTGTAATTTACTAATAGTCCACAAGACAGAAGGATTTGTGGGTGGCAAATATTCTAAATTATGCTCCTGACCTTTGAGCTATTAATTCACTCGTACGAGCAGAGTAGGTAACACTTGTTCTGTAGATTTATTGCTAGAAAACTTTCCGTTTAAACTGGAATTGTATGTTTTATGTTTTTCGTTATAAATTATTGCGTGTATAATAATGATTCATCTACTATATTCGTTTTTAATGCCTAGATATTTAAAAATAGATATATTACAAAAATAAAGTTGGAATAAAAGTAAAAGGTATTTTTTGGTAAAAGTAAATTCTTACTATATCATTACTAGATTTTATTTATCTACTGGAAATAAGCCTTTTCAATACTGCGTGTCAACTAGATTGTATCACCCTCACTAGTTTGTAAGACGTCATTTCCGAACATATGTGTATGCTGTAGCAGATAAATCATCGGCCAAACCATGAAATGGCGGCTCGTCATGAACTCCCAGGCAATCTGTCTATTTCTACCATCGAACGACGACATTATCAATTTGCCTTCGGCGTTTCAGAAGCCGGCGAACGTTTGTAAACAAACGACGCCTTTTATATAGTGACTAATCATGCAATCTGCCGACGACATATAGCACCATCATTGCAACGCCAGAAATCTGTCCGCTCGGTGCCGTAGCCTCCTGGCCTCCTGGCCCCACTTGCTACGCCACTGTCAAGAGAACCCAAAATATTCCATCTAATGTTTTTAACAGAAGATTGATGAAAAGATCTCAAGGGGCAGCTTCTTACCAACAGTGTAGGGCAACAACGTAGAAGACACCATTTTTGAGGGAGGCCTACCTACAGCAATAGACTTGTGTTGTGCACATAAATATAAGTTGCTTACTCGTATATTTCTATGGTTGTGCGTGATAACCGTAACGAAGATGAAAATCCCAATTCAAAAAATTCCAATTCTCAAACGTTACGTTAAGATGAAAATTCCATCGCGTATATTAACTTATTTTATATTCCCGACGTTTCGAGCACTTTACAGCACCCATGATCACAGGTTGTGCGATGTCCCAATGGCCTAGTTAATCACGGCTACCTCCAGATGCAAATTATTAATTTTTGTTCCGATCTACGCAGTATGAACTTATAATATCTTGAAGTCTTGCATTTGCAGGATCCCAAGCAGATGGTAGCAACCAGCTGTCTTCTCTATTGAAATTAGGATGTTTTTTAATTTCAATAGCCTCTAGACTCATGAGATTCGAGACAAAGGCCAGTATTTTCTCCACAGTTGGTTTGAATAGTAACCGGTCTGTCTTTGTGCTTTAAAATTTGTTCAATGTAATAATATTATTTCTGCTAACTTGCCGGGTTTCTAGTATTTGCATTTAGCAGATGTGCCCGACTGATAATAACGTTTCCATAAAGATCCGCATTGAGTTAGGAAAGCCGTAAATATCTCGCAAAACGCCACGCCTACCGCCACTGGCTCGTTTACACACAGGATACTTACGGCTTGAGCATTTGACGTTTATTAATCTATGTTTAAAATTATAAGAATGTTTTTAAGTAGAGATGTGTTGTTTAATATACCTTTTACAAAGACGAAAAACATGTTAGTAATAATGTCCTAGATTGGGTTTTTAACCACGGCAGCCAGTTTTAACGGATACTGGCCATCTGCGCAAGATATAATTATAGTGATGAAATGTGTGCGCAAGCGCAGGTGCACTCTCTATTCCCTTACTCTTGTAGTCCGATGGAACGGTAATCCAACACAACCGTAGTGAGATATGATGCACGACCCACGGCTTTACGTGCCTATCGAGGCACGGGGGTTAAACACCGCCAACTTTCTGACTCCGGGCTGTTACTGAGAAATTCTTGACAGAAAAACCTATTAACTAATTTTGGCCCAACCCGAGATTCAACCCCGAGACCTAATGATCACCAACCGCGTTCATAACCACTAGACAAACGAGGCAGTCATGCTAGTAATAATATTTATTTAATGTTAATTCATTTTTATTTAATGTCTTAAATAAAAATGTATAATATATCGATTGGCACAGGGCCTTAAGAACAATCTAAGATTTAAGACCAAAAGTCTCTAAGACAAAAAAAAGTCAGAAGAAGAATTAACTTTGGTATTCAATACATTTACTAAAATGTAATTCATGTATACAAAAATATAAGTAGTTATAAAAATTTGTGACATCTTTTCTGTAAACATGCTTTGTAACAGACACAAGCTAGTTATGCCAGCTACTCGACTCCAAACACAGTAATTCATTCTTGAGCAACGTTTACGCTTATACGACAAAATCCCACAAAATGTACAAAATTTGTCCACTGCCATACTCACAAATATTGAACGAAAATTACTATAAAAGTAAAAAAGTTAAAGTTACAGCCTATATACGTCCCACTGCTGGGTACAGGCCTCCCCTCATTTCTGAGAGGGTTTTAGGGCAAGGAAGTGTCCGCCGCGCTGCCCCAATGAGTGTTGGCGAACTTCACATGTCTACGAAATATTTTTTTTCTTATTTCTCAGACATGCAGGTTTCCTCACGATGTTTTCCTTCACCGCTGAGCACGTGGTATATCAGCACTTAAAATTGCAATTAACAATTTCATTGGTGGCGGCGGGGATCGAACCCGGCTTACTCGCATTCTGTTATATTTACAGCGAGCGTTAACCATCTGAGCTATCACGGCTCCTAATTTTATAATATGAAAATTACTATAATATGAAGCAATTTATGGATGATAATAACCTCCGCGCACGAGGTGGTCGCTACGAAGCTAATTCTAATATGATTTTGTAGTTAAGGGGAAATATAATCTCAAATGGCTTAGCAAGATCCTCCGTTATGCCGAAAATATTGCAGCATTAATTTTGAAATAAATATATGGTAAAGTTGAGGATTAATGCTAAATACTATGTTAGACGAAAACATGATTCCGTAAAATGTTCTCGGTAGAAAAAAAATCCAAAGTTACCTCCAAACTGAACAAAAAACTGCTGTTATTCATAAAATAATTTAAATAAGATCATGAAACTTTGCATACTAACTGAACTAACTATAAAGCAGGGCTTATATTTTTTATTTTTTTTTAATTACCATTATTTTCACTGTAAAAAGAAATTACCTAAACTATCGGCGTCCTGAAGCTTGGAACCGGGCGGCAGGAAACTCGTTTCGTCTAGCATAGTGCATTCATCCTCAACTTTACCATATATATATTTCAAAATTAATGCTGCCATATTTTTGGCATAACGGAGGATCTTGCAAAGCCATTTGAGGTTATATTCCCCCCTTAATAGTGTAACATTATTCATAAATGTAAATTTTTCTTTTTACAAAAAAAAAATGTTCTCGCTGGTTGTATCCACGACACATGTATTTTCCGATTCTGTGGTAAATCAAACATGAGAATGACATTCAATAAGTATTATTTTTAATGTATATTATACATAGTTCAGCCGTTCAGAGAATGCGTTCCTGACACGTCGCGATTGATCTGATGAAGTAACTTTGTAATGGCGTTGCAGTTACGATAAAAATATTTTTGCTGGTTGTTTACCGTTTTAACAATTGATGAGCATTAAAACAACATTATTATATCAATAATCAATGAATGTTATAATTTTGTCCCAAACTGAGTGTCAAATAACTTGGTAAACAATATTTTTTTAAATCTATAGATTAAAGCGCTGACATAACCTTGTAATAGCGCAGTATACTGCGCTATTACAAGGTTATGTCAGCGCTTTATATTTGTAGTGCTGTGCTAACAATAACAGACAATTTTTTTTTATAATCATCTTTATTCAGGCAAATTACACCCATATCCAGTAAAATCAAAGAATTTAAAATCAGTCTCCAAAATTAAGCAATAAGTAAATCAATGTCAATACAAAATAACAATTTTAAAATAATAGATCTAGTCAATGTAAATAGGCAGTAATGTCAGTATATAAAATATATTGAAATAAAATTAAAATTAATAAATAAATAACAGAATTACACACATTTATCAGTCAGAAGACGAGATCAATAATTAAAACTTTCTCTGAGGCAACTGTGCTGCAATAAATGAATTTAAAATCAATCTCCACAAGTATAGCAATACAATACATAAATCAATGTCAACAAAATAACAATTTTAAAATAATACATCCAGTCAATTTCAGTAAGCAGTAATGTCATTATATAAAATAATCTAATCAATTAAAATAAAGTTAATACATAAATAACAGAATTGAAACACACTTTTATCAGTCAGGAGACGAGATCAATCAATACTTTCTCAGAGGCAACTGTTCTGCGACATGTCTGTCGCAGCAATGCGGGATAATATAACGGTCTAACCTTCCCGAGATCATCGCCAAGACAGTGTTGGAGCTGGCCCGCACTCTGCGCACCAGGGACGCGGCCCGCTTGCGCATGGTGGCATTGAAGCAATCGGTGCGCGCACCCGCGAACATACCAGAGGCACTACAAAATCGAGGCAGCCCCATCACCGCCCTAAACGCATTATTGTATTGGACGCAGAGGACGCTGTAACTCTTCCTACTGTAATTAGCCCATAAGCAGCACGAGTACAGCGATGGACAGAACGCTCGGAAGAGCGTAACCTTAACCTCCTTTGAATACCGCGCAAACCTACGAGCGATCATGTTAGCTCTGACAGACAGCGCCCTCCATTCCCGATCCATATCAGCGTGATCCTTCAGGTCGACTGTGAGTAAATGCCCCAGATATTGAAACTGTTTAACCCTTTCCAGGGGTACACCATTTAATTTTATTTGAGGTATACTATCAGGACATTTCGTACCAGCGGCCTCAAAGACCATGTATTGCCTCTTCCTGACATTATACAATAATCCGTGGCCACATGTATATTCCTCGCATATCCGTATCAGCTTCCTTAGGCCGCAGACCGACGCACTCAGCAGCAACATGTCCTCTGCATAACTCAGATTATTGACACAAACACCGTCAATGTGGTAGCCGACATGCTAACTGCTAAGCGCTACGATCAGCCCGTTGATATAAAGATTAAATAGGGTTGGTGATGTTAAGCCACCCTGCCTGACTCCACACTCAAGCCGATACGGATCCGACATTACCCCCGCCCACCTGACACTATTGGCCTGGTTTGCGTACCAGTACTGGAGCATGCTGATAAGTTCTTGTGGCAAGCCTATGCTTTGCAGCTTGCCTCACAGCAGGTTATATGCCACCAGGTCAAATGCCTTGGATAGGTCGAGGAAGCATGCGTACACGGGCGTTCTGCGATCAGTGTAGTATTTGACGGTTTGCTTTAGACACAATATGGCGCTTTCAGTGGATAACCGAGGACGAAATCCGAACTGGTTATCACGGAGCATTACATGTTTATTCAACTGTGTATTAAGCAAACCGTCAAACACCTTTGCAATTACGGTGGCAAGAGAAATAGGCCGATAGTTACACTTGTCAGTCAAGTCACCCGTTTTGGTCTTCACTATAGGTACCACCACGGTTTTCATAAAATCCGCGGGCAGGTAGGAATGGCTCACACATAGAGAGTAGAACATAGCCAAGACCCTAGCTAGGTGAGGTCCAGCATGTTGCAAGTGCTCAACACTAAGTCCATCATGTCCCGGGGACTTGCCTCCTGACATATACCCGACTGATAATAACGTTTCCATAAAGATCCGCATTGAGTTAGGAAAGCCGTAAATATCTCGCAAAACGCCACGCCTACCGCCACTGGCTCGTTTACACACAGGATACTTACGGCTTGAGCATTTGACGTTTATTAATCTATGTTTAAAATTATAAGAATGTTTTTAAGTAGAGATGTGTTGTTTAATATACCTTTTACAAAGACGAAAAACATGTTAGTAATAATGTCCTAGATTGGGTTTTTAACCACGGCAGCCAGTTTTAACGGATACTGGCCATCTGCGCAAGATATAATTATAGTGATGAAATGTGTGCGCAAGCGCAGGTGCACTCTCTATTCCCTTACTCTTGTAGTCCGATGGAACGGTAATCCAACACAACCGTAGTGAGATATGATGCACGACCCACGGCTTTACGTGCTTTTCGAGGCACGGGGGTTAAACACCGCCAACTTTCTGACTCCGGGCTGTTACTGAGAAATTCTTGACAGAAAAACCCATTAATTAATTTTGGCCCAACCCGAGATTCAACCCCGAGACCTAATGATCACCAACCGCGTTCATAACCACTAGACAAACGAGGCAGTCATGCTAGTAATAATATTTATTTAATGTTAATTCATTTTTATTTAATGTCTTAAATAAAAATGTATAATATATCGATTGGCACAGGGCCTTAAGAACAATCTAAGATTTAAGACCAAAAGTCTCTAAGACAAAAAAAGTCAGAAGAAGAATTAACTTTGGTATTCAATACATTTACTAAAATGTAATTCATGTATACAAAAATATAAGTAGTTATAAAAATTTGTGACATCTTTTCTGTAAACATGCTTTGTAACAGACACAAGCTAGTTATGCCAGCTACTCGACTCCATACACAGTAACTAATTCTTGAGCAACGAGTTATACGACGAAATCCCACAAAATGTACAAAATTTGTCCACTGCCATACTCACAAATATTGAACAAAAATTACTATAAAAGTAAAAAAGTTAAAGTTACAGCCTAAATACATTCCACTGCTGGGTACAGGCCTCCCCCTCATTTCTGAGAGGGTTTTAGGGCAAGGAAGTGTCCGCCGCGCTGCCCCAATGAGTGTTGGCGAACTTCACATGTCTACGAAATATTTTTTTTCTTATTTCTCAGACGTGCAGGTTTCCTCACGATGTTTTCCTTCACCGCTGAGCACGTGGTATATCAGCACTTAAAATTGCAATTAACAATTTCATTGGTGCCGGCGGGGATCGAACCCGGGTTACTCGCATTCTGTTATATTTACAGCGAGCGTAAACCATCTGAGCTATCACGGCTCCTAATTTTATAATATGAAGCAATTTATGGATGATAATAACCTCCGCGCACGAGGTGGTCGCTACGAAGCTAATTCTAATATGATTTTGTAGTTAAGGGGGGAATATCATCTCAAATGGCTTAGCAAGATCCTCCGTTATGCCGAAAATATTAATTTTGAAATAAATATATGGTAAAGTTGAGTATTAATGCTAAATACTATGTTAGACGAAAACATGATTCCGTAAAATTTTCTCGGTAGAAAAAAAAATCCAAAGTTACCTCCAAACTGAACAAAAAACCGCTGTTATTCATAAAATACTTTAAATAAGATCATGAAACTTTGCGTACTAAATGAACTAACTATAAAGCAGGGCTTATGATTTTTTATTTTTTTTTAATTACCATTATTTTCACTGTAAAAAGAAATTACCTAAACTATCGGCGTCCTGAAGCTTGGAACCGGGCGGCAGGAAACTCGTTTCGTCTAGCATAGTGCATTCATCCTCAACTTTACCATATATATATTTCAAAATTAATGCTGCCATATTTTTGGCATAACGGAGGATCTTGCAAAGCCATTTGAGGTTATATTCCCCCTTAATAGTTTAACATTATTCATAATTGTAAATTGTTCTTTTTACAAAAAAAATGTTCTCGCTGGTTGTATCCACGACAGATGTATTTTCCGAATCTGTGGTAAATCAAACATGAGAATGACATTCAATAAGTATTATTTTTAATCTATATTATAATTCAGTCGTTCAGAGAATGCGTTCCTGACACGTCGCGATTGAACTGACGACGTAACTTTGTAATGGCGTTGCAGTTACGATAAAAATATTTTTGCTGGTTGTTTACCCTTTTAACAATTGATGAGCATTAAAACAACATTATTATATCAATAATCAATGAATGTTATAATTTTGTCCCAAACTGAGTGTCAAATAACTTGGTAAACAATATTTTTCTAAATCTATAGATTAAAGCGCTGACATAAGCTTGTAATAGCGCAGTATACTGCGCTATTACAAGGTTATGTCAGCGCTTTATATTTGTAGTGCTGTGCTAACAATAACAGACAATTTTTTTTTATAATCATCTTTATCCAGGCAAATTACACCCATATCCAGTAAAATCAAAGAATTTAAAATCAGTCTCCAAAATTAAGCAATAAGTAAATCAATGTTAATACAAAATAACAATTTTAAAATAATGGATCTAGTCAATGTAAATAGGCAGTAATGTCAGTATATAAAATATATTGAAATAAAATTAAAATTAATAAATAAATAACAGAATTACACACATTTATCAGTCAACGATCATTAAAACTTTCTCTGAGGCAACTGTGCTGCAATAAATGAATTTAAAATCAATCTCCACAAGTATAGCAATACAATACATAAATCAATGTCAACAAAATAACAATTTTAAAATAATACATCCAGTCAATTTCAGTAAGCAGTAATGTCATTATATAAAATAATCTAATCAATTAAAATAAAGTTAATACATAAATAACAGAATTGAAACACACTTTTATCAGTCAGGAGACGAGATCAATCAATACTTTCTCAGAGGCAACTGTTCTGCGACATGTCTGTCGCAGCAATGCCGGATAATATAACGGTCTAACCTTCCCGAGATCATCGCCAAGACAGTGTTGGAGCTGGCCCGCACTCTGCGCACCAGGGACGCGGCCCGCTTGCGCATGGTGGCATTGAAGCAATCGGTGCGCGCACCCGCGAACATACCAGAGGCACTACAAAATCGAGGCAGCCCCATCACCGCCCTAAACGCATTATTGTATTGGACGCAGAGGACGCTGTAACTCTTCCTACTGTAATTAGCCCATAAGCAGCACGAGTACAGCGATGTACAGAACGCTCGGAAGAGCGTAACCTTAACCTCCTTTGAATACCGCGCAAACCTACGAGCGATCATGTTAGCTCTGACAGACAGCGCCCTCCATTCCCGATCCATATCAGCGTGATCCTTCAGGTCGACTGTGAGTAAATGCCCCAGATATTGAAACTGTTTAACCCTCTCCAGGGGTACACCATTTAATTTTATTTGAGGTATACTATCAGGACATTTCGTACCAGCGGCCTCAAAGACCATGTATTGACTCTTCCTGACATTATACAATAATCCGTGGCCACATGTATATTCCTCGCATATCCGTATCAGCTTCCTCAGGCCGCAGACCGACGCACTAGGCAGCAACATGTCGTCTGCATAACTCAGATTATTGACACAAACACCGTCAATGTGGCAGCCGACATGCTGACTGCTAAGCGCTACGATCAGCCCGTTGATATAAAGATTAAATAGGGTTGGTGATGTTAAGCCACCCTGCCTGACTCCACACTCAAGCCGATACGGATCCGACATTACCCCCGCCCACCTGACACTATTGGCCTGGTTTGCGTACCAGTACTGGAGCATGCTGATAAGTTCTTGTGGCAAGCCTATGCTTTGCAGCTTGCCCCACAGCAGGTTATATGCCACCAGGTCAAATGCCTTGGATAGGTCGAGGAAGCACGCGTATACGGGCGTTCTGCGATCAGTGTAGTATTTGACGGTTTGCTTTAGACACAATATGGCGCTTTCAGTGGATAACCGAGGACGAAATCCGAACTGGTTATCACGGAGCATTACATGTTTATTCAACTGTGTATTAAGCAAACCGTCAAACACCTTTGCAATTACGGTGGCAAGAGAAATAGGCCGATAGTTACACTTGTCAGTCAAGTCACCCGTTTTGTTCTTCACTATAGGTACCACCACGGTTTTCATAAAATCCGCGGGCAGGTAGGAATGGCTCACACATAGAGAGTAGAACATAGCCAAGACCCTAGCTAGGTGAGGTCCAGCATGTTGCAAGTGCTCAACACTAAGTCCATCATGTCCCGGGGACTTGCCTCCTGACATATCTCCTATAACTTTTACTACGCTTTTAGCCAGGAAACTAGTCCCCACTGTTTGTGTGTCCAGGTCAGTGCCGAACACTTCCACTACCGGATCCAACAGAGACTTTACAGAAAAATGGCTCTTGAAAAGGTTTGCAATATCCTTGGGATTGTTCATGCCATCGACGCACACAGGAAGGCCAGGCCGAATATTTATTTTACTGGTGGACTTCCAGAAGCCGTGAAAATCTCCTTTGCTATGTTTCACAGCAAGAGCGTTCATCTTTATTTGGTCTTGATGATTTTGGCACCATTTTAATCGGGACTAACAATAACAATATCGTAATCTGTTCTTATACACAAGTATAACTTTATAAAATAATACGTTTTGTTTTTCTTTTCAAGAATTTGATAATAATGGACTATAAGATAACTTTTATTAAATTTAAAATAAAACTAAGACCAAACCGAACGCGCGAAAGAAAGTATTTTTATATTTAGGTTGAAAATGGTAACCCCAAATGGTTTATGGGCCGCCATTTTGTAACGCTAAAACAGCAGTCGTCTGTTGTCGTTTCGTGCGCATAGACCACGTTATTCAAGTGTTTTCGATCTGTTTTTATTTGACTAACCGGATTTCGTATAATGGACTGTTTCTGCTTTTCAAACTGACATCGGCGCTAAATCGGACTTCGATTGTGTTTTGTATTGCGTTCTTTTTACTTTTGGTGCATAATAATGCCTAAACGTGGACAAACATTGAAAAGTGGAGCCCGTGAGTTAATCATCAAGCTGCAAGATTACTTTGAGCGGGAGCGGCAAAATGGCGGACCCCTGTTACCTGTCGAACAAGTACAAGAACGCGTCTCTCAGGCGCTTGGAGTTAGCAAACGAACGATAACAAATATTAATAAAGAAAAGTTCGGCTCTACTGGCACGGAAAATAATATTTTACGTACTCCGAAGAAGAAACGTAGAACTAAACCCGTGACAGATATTGACACCTTTGACGCCGATGTAATCAGAAATCATATATATGTTTACTATTCCAGAAATGAATATCTCCACAGGAAGAAGCTTTTGGCATCGTTAAGAGAAGCTGGACTGTTTAGCGGGGGTAAAACTGCTTTAATCAAAATCTTAAAAGATATTGGTTTTTCGTATAAAAAAACAGACAAAAGAAAAATTTTATTAAAACGATACGACATAACTTTAAAACGGATAAGTTTTTTGAGAGAAGCAAAAAATATTGATAACTGGGATAATGTCGTGTTCATTGACGAGACATGGCTAAACGCCAATCACACGGTTTCCCGTTCTTAGATGGATGATACACAAGCGTCGACGTCGAAAGTACCAATGGGTAAGGGGGGCCCGTCTGATAATATGCCACGCAGGTTCTGCAAAATACGGCTTTGTGGAGAACGCGTTACTGGCATTTCAATCAAAAACCACAAATGACTACCACAAGGAAATGAATGAACATTTAAAGAGTGGTTCCAGAACGTGCTTTTGCCCAGCCTACCAGAGCCTTCTGTAATATTCATGGATAATGCCTGCTATCACTCGGTTCAAATACAGAAACCACCTACCCAAGCTAATAAAAAAGAAGAAATGGTGGCTTGGTTACAAGCAAAAGGCATTGGCGCAAATATGCAGATGCTAAAACCAGAGGTAATTAAATTAGTTAAAGAAAATAAAGCGGCAAATGTGCGATACGAAATCGATGAACTGGCTCTGGAGTACGGTCATCGCGTTCTAAGAATTCCACCGTATCATTGCCAATATAACGCGATTGAGCTAATCTGGGCTCAAATAAAAGGTTACGCCGCCCGCCACAATACTTCCCCGCCATTCAGCACGAAAAAGATGATGACCCTATTAAAAGAAGCCTGCGGGGAATTCACAAGAGATGACTGGGCAAAGGTTGTTGAGAAGACTAAAAACCTGATTGTGGATCATTTTGACCGAGATATCAGGATTGAATCTGTTATTGATAATAATATAATTATACATGTAGGCGAAGATGATGATGAAGACACCACCTCCTCAAGCGAATCGGAGTCTGATTAATATTCTGTACGTACATTCAATTCAATGTAAAGTACATTGCATAGAAATACAGATTGTAACATTTTAACAAAGAATAAATAAAACAATTTTATTATATTAATATTACCTTTTTTTGGTTTCCACTTAAATTACTAAAATATAAATTTTAAATGATTCCGCCAATTTAAAACGAAAATAATCTTAAAAATAACGCGGCGGTCGATTTTGGAGGAACGGTAACGAACTCAGTGTTATGTTGTGCCCATCACTAGTCGTGACTAACTGATAGGTGTCAGGAACGCATTCTCTGAACGGCCGAACTATAAATTAAAAAAAAAAAACTGTTTCTACTATAACTGTCTCGATAATCATTACCTTTACCGTGTTGTGACGGCGTAAAATAATCTATCACCCCATTTGTCACTTGGGTGGCCAATTGCGAGAGAATAATCGGAAATTAGTTTACTAAAAGTTTAGTCACTAGTTTTAGTGCAACTACTAGTTGTAAACTAACGAATAGTTTTTATTCAGGATTAGAGACCCGGGTTTCGATTTGATAGGATCCTATTAATGTGGCGTTATTTAGAGTTACGATAATCAAAGATGATTTATTTTATCACCTCTACCTGTTCCAAAAGTTTTATCACAATAGACTTAGCAATTCCAAACTTGTCCGGACAGACAGACGGACAAATATTCTAAAAATTGTTAATATTACAGACAAGCCATTCAATTTTATGGCAACGTACAACGCACGTACACTGACGTCTGACGAGAAGATCCTGGAGCTGGATGAAGGGACAGACAAGTTGCGCTGGGATATTATAGGACTATCTGAGGTCCGAAGAAAGGGGGAGAATCCGATAGCTAATTTTATCTCCGGGAGGGCGACCATCTGTCCCCAAGAGGTGTCGGATTTATCGTCCACAAGTCTTTCCTTAACAACGTTGTGGGTGTGTTGACGAGAGTTGCACACCTTATACTCACAATCATTAAACGATATACGTTGCGGTTCCTACAAAACCCAATATACGTAGTTATTGAGAGACTTCAACGCAAAACTAGGAGCAAGTGAGAACGGTGAGCTGAAAATAGGGAAATTCGGAAGAGGGCAACGGAACCCAAGGAGCCAGCAGCTGACCGATTTCATGGAGAAAAAGGGACTCTTTATGATGAACTCTTTCTTCCAAACCGAGCCCCAACAGTTCGGCAAAAAATGAGATTGACTTCGTTATGACGACCAGACGAAAAATGGTCAGTGATGTCTCAGTGATCGTGAGGGTGAACATTGGCAGCGATCACCAAATGGTTAGAGGAACACTGAATCTAAACGTTAAGTTGGAGAAGTCTCATCTAATGAAGTCACGCTCCGTACCCCTCACGATCTAATCAAAAGTCCCGAAACCTTTCAGCTCGAGTTACAAAACCATTTTCAGTGCCTAGAAGACTGCAATGCAGTGGATGATATGAATGATAAGCTCGTGGAAAGCGTCCATGCGTTCGGAGCTAAGTTCTGTAAGACCCGCCGCAGAAGAGAACAAAAACTGTTCGATCCATACTCTTAATTTCATGGCTGCTAGAAGGGAAATGAAGCTGCAGTTTTGGACATGCGTATATTCCATTGCATAGAGGATTTTCCTAAATTCACACTTTTGATGCTGTTTCCCGTCATCGTTCTGGGTATTTTGCGCCAGGGGTAAATAGATTAGTTTTACCGCCATCTAGCGGAAGCCATGAGATTTTCTAGCGCTTCCTACAATCATCTCTTACAACACCCACGGGAAAAATGTAATGATGGATTTATCGCCATCACAATGCAACGGCATAGTTTCTTTAGTAATTTAATGCACACACATTGGATAGAATGTCCAAATTTTCTCTTTTTTTAAAGAATACTAGTAATGAATAAATTTTAACATTTTAGATATTGAAAATAAACTTTAACCTTACTAATAATTCGTTTACCACCCTAATTGTCGAATGGCGGATTTGAACTCACGAAATTCCTAGACTACAGTCTACTTCCCACCATTAGGCTACTGTTGTCTCATCTCTCGCCTCATTCTCTAGTTTTAAACCGTATTAAAAATGTGTAAATTATTAATATTCCTTTGCAGACATAATATAGTAGCCATATTACATAGCCTAGTTGTATGGCTATGAACCGCCTACTTTGAGGTCCTCCGAAAAATAAAACGACGAGATCCAATCGAAAGTATAATGAGACTTGAATTACAAAATTTATATTAATCTGCTTAGGTTATTACAAACAGTCAAACTATAGCACGCATTTTTTCCTATTAGCGACATCTATCGAACTAACAAGAAAATAAAAAGTATTAATTAACGTTTAACTCACTTCATTCCACCCACCAAGGACATTGTAATGTTCTTGCAATAGTTAAACAAAAAATAAGCTAAAAAAAAACAAAAAGAAGATACCACCCACCATGAACAATACAATAATGAAAAAAAAATCTGTATCTATTGGAAGGCAACAGATTTTGGTGACTGGACGCTAAAGTATTGAATTGTTACACTACACAGTCACAACACGAGTTAAACTGTCTTCGCCTGGATGAGTTTCTAATACTCTAGCCATCAACCATTTGCCAGGTGGCATGTTGTCTTCTTTAAGAAGTACGAGACTCCCAATTTTTATATTAGGTTTACTGTCTGTCCATTTATGTCTATGTTGAAGTCTAGTCACATATTCCCTAGACCACCTAGACCAAAAGTCTTGAACATCCGTT
The DNA here is from genome assembly GCA_907164705.1 of Parnassius apollo. NCBI lineage: Eukaryota > Metazoa > Arthropoda > Insecta > Lepidoptera > Papilionidae > Parnassius > Parnassius apollo. The sequence continues at coordinate 4,599,831 of CAJQZP010000295.1, forward strand.
GAGTAATTTTCCATCTGTCTAGTCGACAGATTTTGATGTCAAGATAACTTTCTTCAGGGACAGTAATAGGAGCTTCTCCTAACAGGAAATGACCAGGTGTCAATGGATTGTAATCGGATGGATCGTCGCTCATAGGTGAAATTGGCCTAGAATTAAGAGTGGCTTCTATCTGAGTAGTTAATGTAGCCATCTCTTCATACGTTAATGTTGTATTCTGTAATACCCTTTTTAGGTGAAATTTAATTGATTTTACTCCTGCCTCCCACAATCCACCAAAATGAGGAGCTACGGCCGATATGTGATGCCAAGTTGTACCATCATTCGCTAACAATTCCTCAATTTCTTTACGAACCTGTTCAATGCTTTTCTCGAAGGAAGACATGAGTTCTTTATTGCTGACCGTTAAGTTAGTGGCGTTATCGCTCCAAATGTTTTTGCATTTACCTCTACGCCCAACAAATCTTTTAAAGGCAGTTATAAATTCTTGAGCAGTTAAGCCTGTGACAATTTCAATATCCTTTTTGTGTTTTACAACCACGACCTTTAGACAATATTAAATCAATGGGCCCAGCTAGGTCTACACCACTATTCAGAAAAGGTCTCGCAGGAGTAACCCTTGGTTTAGGTAAGGATCCCATTCTTTGAGTTGCTGTTGACGCTCTATATCTAGTGCAAGTAACACATTTACGTAGGACTTTTCTCAACAAACTTTTCGCATGTGTAATCCAAAATTTCAAAAAATGAAGATGACTCAGCATTAACATTGGTCCACCATGCAAGGTTTTAATATGGTAGTCTGATAATATAAGTTTTGTGAATGGATGATTCTCTGGAAGTATTATTTGATGTTTTGAATCATGAGGTAAATTAGCATATGTCAATCTTCCGCCAACTCTCATAATTTCATTTGGATCAAGAAATAGATTCAGAGATTTCAATTTACTACTGTAGTGGACAGGTCGATTCATTTCTAACTCCTCTCTTTCTCTTAAAAATGCTTGCTTCTGATACATTAGTACACATTTGTTCATGGCGTTATCAATTTCTTATCCAGACAAATGCAAATGTTTTAGTTTGTTTTTCTCGAAGACTCTTAACATATATGCTGTCACTCTTAATAGTTTTGTTAAATTTGAATATTTCTCGAACAAGTTAAATTCATTAGTTGTCATTATGTTCATAACTTTAATTGTTTTCTCCTCTAAATTTGTAATATTGTCTTTTAATAGTTCATATTTCGAATTTTTCTGTTTTACGTTTTTTGGTCCTTCCCACCACAAAGTATAATTTAAGAGTTGCGATGGAAAAATGCCACGTGAGGCAACATCAGCTGGGTTACATTCAGACGCTACATGATGTCAATGTTGAGAAGGCAATAAGTTTATGATTTCCACAGTCCTCTTTGCGACAAATGTCTTCCATCGGTTGGGGTGGCTCTGTATGCACGCAAGAACCACAATATGCAAATATATTATCTTTTTTGATATTTAATTGCTCTGCAACTTTCATAAGTAGATTGGTACAGATATAGTTTTAATAGGAGCAACTTTAGTTTTTGCTGAAATCAAGTGCGTGTGTATTGAGCCATCTTTTTTTACAACTGTTATGTATACGACGGCAGCATAGGCCATAGTAGAAGCATCAGAATATCCATGCAGTTCGTGGCACAAATCTTCTTTATTTGTATGCAACCATCTATTTATTGTGATGTCTTCACAATTGTTCAGTTCTCGTCTGTATTCATTCCATTCTTCCTTTAGTGTATTTGGTATCTCCTGGTCCCAATCTATGCCAGCGAGCCACAATTTTTGAATGAAAATCTTTGCTGTTACTATAACGGGTGCTAACCATCCAATGGGATCATATAGTCTAGAAATTGTTGACAAAACTGTTCTTTTTGTAATTATTTCTGTATGGTTGTGATCCATATTAATTACGTACTGAAATTTATCTACGTTTCTGTCCCATCTGATACCTAGTGTCTTCACTACGTTATCGTTTTTCACAACATATGTATTAGCCGCATTTTCTGCCTTCTCTATATATTTTGAAATTGTTTTGTTGTTACAGGCCCACTTCTGCATTTCAAACCCGCCAGTTTTCATCATTTTCGTGATTTGTGTGTATATCTATCTTCCAAATTATCAGCTCCGGTAAGGAGATTATCCATGTAAAAATATTTCATAGCTATTTTTGCTGCAATTGGAAATTTTTCTTTTTCATTATGTGCCAAAATTTGAACCGTTTTTATCACTAAATACGGTGCACTTGCTGTGCCAAATGTAACTCTGGTAAGTTTGTGTTCTTTTAGCTCTCCGTGTTTCCTCCAAAGAAGTCTTTGTTTTGCACATTTGTCATTGTCAGTAACCTTAATCTGTCGATACATTTTAATGCAAACCGCGACAAATGCTACTTCGTATGTTCGCCAAGTCATGAACATATGTCTTAATTCACGTTATATTGTTGGCCCTACATACATGTTATCATTTAATGACTTTCCTTTTGGTCCTTTAGTAGTTAAAGACTATTCTAATTTTTGACGTAGTTTTGTCTCTCCTTATTACAGCATGATGCGGTAAATAAAAAATTTCATTTGTAGGTCTCATTGCTTCAGGGCTATCTATTTCCTCCATGTGGCCTAATTCTTTATATTCAATTAAAACCTTATTGTATTTTTCTTTTAACTGTCTATCTTTGTCTAACCTTCTTTCTAACTGATGTAGTCTTAGTTTTGCTATATTCTTAGTGTTTCCGTAGTCCATACTCGAGTCTTTTATAGGTAATTTCACAATGTATATCCCTTCATAATCTCTTGTGTATGTGCTTTCATAAATCTTTTCACATTCTAACTCTTCTTGTGTCATTCTCTTTTTCGAAGTGCAAGGCATGTTAGATTCGATTTCCCAAAATTTTCGTAACAATTCATTGTCCTCGTTAGTTGTAAGATGCATACTTAAAATACCTTTTTTCCTCTCGTTGCAATTTATATTTATCTCACCAGAAAGAATCCACCCTAGTTGTGTATTCTGAGCTAAGGGTGAGCCAGGAGGTCCTTTTACTACTCCATTGTTTATGATTCTACTGTATACTGTTGCGCCCAAAAGTGAATCTATTCTCTCTGGTACACCATGAGTTGGATCTGCCAATGATAAACCTTGTATATGTTGAAATGCTACCAGAACTTGTGTCGACGGCAGCAATCGGGTTAATGTTTTTAGTACATAAGCGTCCACACTTAAGTTCAATTCGTCCACAGTAAAAGATTGCAACGTAAATGTTACTTTATGTTTAACCTTAAAAGTTTTTGAATCCCTATACCGCTGATGGAACCATTGATTGTTTTTCTTTTCAAACCTTGGGCTTGGGCAGCTGACTCGGTTATGAAAGACCCTTCAGACCCTTGGTCTATCAATGCTCGTATTTGCTATATTCTCCTGTTTTCCGCTCTAACTTTGACTAATACAGTCGCTAGTAAAATATTCGGTTTCTTTTCCATGGCTAAGTGTGTAATTATATCTTGTCCTTTATTGGAAACAAAATCTATATTTTGTATTTCTTCGATTGAAGTCCCTTTTCTATTTTGTATTTCTTCGACTGAAGTCTATTGTCTATTTCTGACACATGCTGTGTTTATCTCATCGATATTTTTAGGAGGTGGATGTATTAACGAATGATGTTTCTTGCCACATATATGACAACGAGCGTCATGCTTACAGATCTTGACTCCATGGTAAGGAACCAGACAATTGAAGCAGAGTTGTTTTTCCTCTATAACTTTCTTTTTATTTTCGTAGCTCCAAGCTATAAACTATTTGTATTTATGTATGAAGTGATCGCCATTACAGTATGTACATATATTTACTCGCATGGTACACCTTTTTCTCTGTCTATTGCGTATTTTGTCTGGGGCATCCAGTGTTCACTCGATTTGATTGAATTCCTTCTAAAGATCTAAATCGTGCTTCTAAAAATTCTGTTAACATATGAAAGGTAGTAAGTTTATCATCGTTTTCACGGTTTATTTTTTCTTCCCATTGTTTTAATGATTCTGTGTCTAATATGTTGACTATTAAAAATATCACAATTGCATCCCAACTATCTGTGTTTACGTCTACGCTATTAAGTTCACTTAGACATTCCGTTGTCGTATCTAACAAATATTTTATTGCGTTTGCCGATTCAGTATGTATGTTCCGAATTGATATTAACTTGTGTAGGTATGCGTTAACTATTACTCTTTTGTTGCTAAATCTTCTTCAAGGTTTTTTCCACGCGTACTCATAATTTTTATCTATTACGGCAATATTTTTAATTAAGTTTGCTGCTTCACCTACCACATGCGCCTTTAAGTAATGTAGTTTTTGAAAATTCTTTAAACTTTCATTATCGTGTATTAATGATACAAATTGATCATGGAATGAGTGCCACTCTGTATAGCTCCCATTAAATGTTGGGATTTTTAGTGTAGGTATCTTAATATCCACGGGCGTGGCGGTAAACGAGTTCAATGACTTATCCGTAGTTTGATTTTGGATTTGCGGTGTAATATTTTGTAATTTGTCTAACATAGTAACTTTAGTTAAGGTGTATTCTTCCTCCGCAGTAAAATAAATATCGTCATTCACGTAATTTGTAGTTGCAAGTACTTTTTTGTCGTAAGAACGCAATAACTTCATGTGATTTTCTTGTATATTCGACCATGTTTGATCCAACAATTGCAATTTCGTATTAATATAATTTAATCTGTCTTTCGGTAATTTTTTGAAATTACTATGAGTACGTTTTAATTGTTCTAATAGCTCAAATTGTGCACTAATATATGTATCCATTTTTACTTTTATGATAACGTTGTTAACTTTTAAAGACAACTTTTAAATAAAGTAACGTTTGAAAGCAAAAGTAATAACATGAGATCTTCAAAACTAAGTTCAAGTAACCAATACTACACTTTTTGACGATTTTTATTTATTATATTTTTTTTTCAATTTTCCTTATTTTTTCATGTGCAGAAAATCTTATAATGCTCTAACACAATTCACTATAATCACTGTTTTAACACTTTTGAAGCTGCTTAGCTGCTTTGTTACCACTATTACTGAACATACTTTACCGTTGCACTTAGTACCGATTACTGATTTAGCGACCCTACCTTACTAATTTCGCACCATACCTACTAGTCCTCCCAAAAATAAAACATTTATTAAAAATTTATATTAATTCTTACATTACAAACAGTCAAACCATAGCACCTTTTTTCTATTACGACATCTATCGTATAAGAAAATAAAAAGTATTAATTAACATTTAACTCACTTCCGGCTAGTAAAATTAGCTGCCTTGGATATTTATCAAGTTATTTTATAATTTGACTAAGGCATACGAAGTAAAATAAACCGGATGACCTTTTTAAACCGTCTGGAAAAAATAGGGCGTAACATATAAACGAAGTAGAAGCCTAAGACACTGATATTTTGCAAAAAATAAAAACAAAAGTTTAGAATTAAACATTTGACAAATTTTTTGAACTCACTTTGCCCTTTGCCATTGAGCCTGACATTGACTCTGCGTAGTGACAAGGTCAAAGATAATTCCGTTCGTAAAGTAGGGTTGATATGATTTGAATTTCGATAGATTTTAATTGATTTATTTATTTAATTCAAAATTTTTGTTTTTATTTTTTGCAAAATATCAGTGCCATAGGCTATTTTTGTTTTTATTTTTTGTAAAATATCAGTACCATAGGCTTTTACTTCGTTCATTTGATACACTCTATTTTTTTTGCAGTTGGTAAAAAAGTCATCCAGTTTATTTTTACTTCTAATGCCTTAGTCAAATTATAAAATAACTTGACAAATATAAATATATAAAATTATTAATATATATATTAAATATAGGTGTGTGGCAGCTAATTTACTAGCCATACAACTGCACTTTTAGAAATCACTGATGATATTCGGTATGGTATGGAGAAACAAAAGCTTACCATTCTCACGTTGCTTGATCATAGCAACGCATTTAATACTGTAGATTTCGATATCTTGTTAGGTATCCTGCGCTCTCTTAACATACCTCCAACTATAGTTGACTGGTTTCGAAGTTACTTGTTTGGTCGCAGACAGCGAATTCAGGTGCAAGAGGTTTTTTCCACCAGGACTACTACAGCTGCTGGTGTACCAAAAGGTGGCGTGTTGTCTTCTCTCCTGTTTGCAATTTTCATTAACTCTATAAGTCATAATTTGTCCTCTTCTTACCACTTGTACGCTGATGATCTCTATACTCAGTCTTCTCTTGAAGATCTGTCTAAAGCAGTTGACACTATTAACGCTGATCTGACTTGTATTTCAAACTGGAATAAATGTTATGGTTTTACGATTAATCCTAAGAAAACTCAGGTCATTGTCATCGGTAGTTCCAGATTAATGGGAAAAATAAACTGGCATCCCAATCCCTTACAGTAACAAGGTTAAAAACCTGGGGTTGTATCTCGACTCCTGTATGTCTTGGACCTTACAGGTTAATGAGGTCAGAAGTTTTTGCAAGAAGAAGGTGTGTGCTACGTTAAGCTTTTTACGTAGATTACGTAATTTTCTTCCCACAACAACTAAATTTACGCTCGCCCGGTCTCTACTTCTGCCTATCCTTGACTATACTGATATTTGCTATCTTGACATTACCGAGGAGCAGCTTAATAAGCTTGAGCGCACAAAATGCATTAGATTTATATTTGGGCTTCGTAAATATGATCATATCTCCGAATTTTGCAAACAGCTCAAATGGCTCCCGATCCGCCTTCGCAGGAATACTCACATTCTCTCCGCGTTGTAAAGCGTGCTGTTTAATCTTTCCACTCCTAATTTTTTTTAAAACCGTAGACGTTCTCACCAATAATCGGTTCCTTCGATCCTCCGTCAATCTTTCCCTCTCTACACCTTTGCACTCTTCTTCCTTTTTTTTAAGAAATCCTTTACCGTAACTGCCGTGCGATTGTGGAACTCTTTACCTCTACATATTCGTCGTGCTAAATCTCTTCACTTTTCAAAAGTCTTATTAAATCGTATTACTTAGAACGCTATTAGATAAATTACTTTTCCCTTCTCGTACTCTTTTCATTTAATCTATTATATGATATTTTATATATAATTTTCCCTTATCTTTATTGGAACAAAGTTCCTTATCGCGCGTTGTGAAAGGGGGCTAGACGGAAAAAATTAAGACCAAAAGTTGTAACGACACTTTTTGCTATAGTTATAAGCCGTGCGGCGTGCGCGTGTCTCTCTGTCTGTCTCTCTTTCTCTCTCTCTCATAGAAAGAAAGCCAGTTATTTTCGTTTCGTCTTTCTATTTTGCATTGAATAGTGTGGTGTCGTGACGATTATTTTTGTTGAGTGTATACAGGCTTTTTGTACATAAAAAATAATAAAAAAATAATAACAATAATGAATCCTGACAGTGAGAGTGAGAGAATAGAGAGTGCACCTGTGCTTGCGCACACACTGGGGCACTATAATCTCGTCCTGCGCAGATGGCTAGTCTCCGTTGAGGATATTATTACTATTAAACTGTAAATAAATTGGTATGCAGTAAATTTCATAGAAAATTGAATTGGATTATTAACAACCTTTGTTAATGTCGAGCAATTGTTTTGTAAACAAACAAGCTAATAACGACGTCTTGAAATAAATTTTCAATTAAAACATCTTATCGGTGTCGAAGATCTTTTTTAATATTTACTCATATGAAAAGACCTTAGTAAACGTGCGCTTCAAGTAGCCGTTTTATTAAGTGCATAATACTTTCAAACACATTAATTGCAGTACATAAATTCCAATTTATATCTCATTAGTTATTCCTTTTGCGTAGCTAAGTGTGAAGCCATACAATGACGCGGTTAAAAGATTGAATCTTGTTTTGTCTTCGTAACCATATTGTGTAAAAATATAATGTTACTTAAATGCACTTAAATGAACTGCCTCGAACTGACGACCGAAGTGACGACCCTGTAAGAGGTCAGGACAGTGTCAGACACACAAGAGGTTTAGCAACTTTGTTTAGCAGTGGACTTGTGATGGGTTGTATTGATAATGATGATGATGATAAAATTTAATAAAAAATTACACGACGGTCAAAATTATTATTTTTAATACATACGCTTTTATTAGCTTGATCTGAATCAATATATGTTTATTAATCTTATATATTCATATATATACAAATTATTTATTACATACAAATTATTTATTGTAATATAATATTTTTAACTGTTTTCACGTCTGGACATCTACATAAATGATATGAAATTTTTCAAACGTATTAAGAATCGACAGCAATATAATAATTCCCAGAGTTAGCCCTAATATCTGCGATCAATATATATATATATATATATATATATATATATATATATATATATATATATGATAATGATATTATCATTATAATCATTTTTCAAATTGTGGCCGTGGGAAAAGGGGAGATTTTCCGCCGGGCAAGGTGTTCTGCCCGGGGAGCGGCCAATACTCCGTGTGAAAGTTCGGAGATGTTATAGAAAAATTCGAATCACAAACAGTATATCACCCCCCTGCTCAGACCGGAGGTCGATAGTGCAGCCTCGTTGCCGACGAATGTGCAAGTGCCAGGAGATTGCCTTGTAGTCTACGATGAGTCGAGAAGAAGACAAGTAAACTGCGAGAGTGCCGTGAAGCAGAGGCAAACAATAAGGCTCAGAGCCGTGCCGAACACTGTATAGCGCAGAGAGTAGCTTGAAGGAACAGGCAGCATTATTATTCCAGTGCTGCAATGAATCTTGTGAAGCTACATGGCTTGCAGGATATGGAGACTGCAGACGATATCTGCTCGGAAGCGAATGGATGGGGTACTTTTGACAATGATGAAGCTTGAAGTTTCCGACGGTTGTTTGGGTATTCAGATCACGTCGGGTGGTCAACACTATGGCCGTTAGAAGGAAAAGGGGAGATCTCCCGCCGGGCAAGGTGTTTTGCCCGGGGAGCCGCCAACACTCCGTGTGAAAGTTCGGAGATGTTCTATATATAATGTTTGTGATTCGGAATTTTTATAGCGTGATTTAGGCTTGGGTGTAAGCGAAACGCTTGCGGCGCGACGACAGCGCCGCCACATAATTATATTCATAAGAAACTTATTGAGATTGTTGCATGGAATATAGTTTTTATTTCGTACAAATTAAGCTTAGAAATAAAAACTTTAACATATATTTTAATCTTCAACATATTCGAATAAACATTAATTTGAAATTAAAATTAAATCTACTAACTAATTTGGATGAATAGATTGTGGTACCAAATTAACACCAAATAAATTTTTTACCATCTACAGAAAAAGAGAACAGGATCTTATGAATACTGTATTATTTAATGGATGTAAAATATTATTTTCGTGGTTAGTAAATATTTTTGGATACATATTCCAACAAAAAGAGGGACTGGAAACAAATTTCAATCAGATTAATTTGATGTTAATTATTGAGGTAGGTATTACGTAAGTGTATATTTTTAAAAACACTATAAGTAAAGAGCGATTTGTAATATACGAAAACGAATGTTTTATTACCTTAACAGATAAATATTATGTGGATTTAATAACTTTAAAAAAATATTTTTCTGGAGTAAACACAAAATATTTGATACAAATATTTTTTCTGTTTAATATAATTAGGTTCAAATGTATTTATATTCATCATTTAAAAGACAGTCAAGTTATACCGTCAGTGTGGCACGAGGCTAAGGATAGTGTTCTACCAGAGTTCATTCATGATAGGCATCGCTACTGCGCGAACAACACGTGCTTAATCGATATAGATTGAGATGTTGGCCATTGATATTGATATTACTGTGTTGGCTAAATCTAAATACATACTTCGAGGGATTTATGACTTCCTAGTTACGGTATAGCTAGTGGTCAAGTTTTGAATAGTAGGTTCGAATCTCAGCCGGGGCCAATATTAGAACAAAAATATTAATTGTGTATTTCAACCCCGTGAGGCACGAGTTTGACAAATAATGTGATAACTTACATACTTGTGGCATCTGAGCCTTTAGTGAAACAGGATTTGAGTCTAAATTGTAACTTTGCAGGAGACACTGAAAACTTTGCGCGATATAAATTGTTAACATTAGTATATTAAAATTTGAATACATGCAATTTATGTGAAATACACTTCGTTTTGTTCCTTTTCCGAGGTTATTGGATGGATATTTAAAAATATATCGTTATGTACATTAAACAAAAATAATATAAATAAACAAATAACGTCAAACAGAATTTATGATATTAAATAAAATTAATATTAATTATACTATTTATTAAATCCGTCGACGGATTGACAGATTCAACTCGGCTGGGCAGCCTTCATGCGATTACGACACATTTTCTCGTCAAGTATACCTCAAAACCTGGAAACAAGATTATACAACTAGTGCGTGTTGCCAGCGATAACTTATGGATATGAGACGTGGTCCTTCACTGCTGGCAGCATGAGGAAGCTCATTGTCACTCAGTGAGCTACGGTGAGGGCTATGCTCAGGGTTTTTCAGCGGGATAAACTTAGAAATGAGGATATCGTAGCCCACCGGATTATTATACCGGCCATATAGTTTGAAAAACCGACAATCGATGGAAAAGCAATGTTCTCGAGTGGCAGCCTTGTATCGGTAGGCGATGTGTAGGGCAGCCGCTCACTAGATGGAGTGATGATCTGGTAAAACATGCAAATGACATTAATGACATTAAGGCGTTTCCCCTAGCGAACGACCTTGAGCGTTTGGTCGTATACAATCCACGCGCTCTCGCTACAATATATCGCGCAAAAATACGCCCCAATTTTTGGAATTATTTCAATTGAAAAAAAAAAAAGAAAAGCGAACTTAAGAAACTAAATAAAACGTGAATAACATAGATTTTTAAATTATCTATCCATTAGTGTAATCCTCAAATGGTTAGACCGTTGCCTTTAGGAACAGATGTAATCAATAATTTTAGTCATTTTTTAAAAGTAGATTTTAAATGTATTTATAACACATAAAACGAAATTGGAACGTGGAATATGATGATAGGATATCGAACATTAATAATGTGCTTTTAGATGCAGCTTATTTCTCAAAACTAATGAGATAATAGTCTCTGAAAAACGCACTTTTGCAAGGTTTTGGTCGGGGTACCGCCTTAAGTCGATGGATGCAGGTAGCTCAAGACCGTGCTTTGTGGGTGCTTTCTTTGGGACCGGCCTATGTTCAGCAACGGACTTTGAATTTGCCTCTGAATAATGGTACTATTTATTGATATTTTCTTTTAATATTTATATTGGATCTGTCTCTATATATAAAATGACTTTCGTTGAATATTATGTAATACTTGCTTGCCAGGCAGACGTTGTTCTGCCTTTTCGACAATCCTTTGTCATGCCCTATTAAAAACCTTAAATTCGCAAAAAAATTGTGGGTCACTTATAGGCAAAAAAAGAAAACTATCTTATCTCTCAAGTTCACACGGTGTGCAAATTTGATTAAAATCGGTTAAGTAGTTTAGGAGTCCATCGCGGACAAAAACGTGACACGTAATTTATATATATTGAGATAAGATTATATTCTCTTTTAATTTTTTTTTGTAATTTAGTAAGTTATCTTAAATCTGTTTTAGCTCGGAAATCTGACGGTAGAAAGTAATTTATGTATTTCAAAACCAGGCCCTGCATCTATCCTCCAAATGTGGAGCTATTGTAAATAAAGTTACCCAGCATATATATTTATTTGTATATGAAATATATATAAATATTTGTGCCTGATAGCTCGGTAGTGCGATAACTAAGGATTTTGTTGCGGCATCACAAGGTCGTGGGTTTGAATCAATCAATTAAAATTCAATCAATTTATTTATGTAAAATGTTTTCTCGATACAGGAGATTATCTTACTGTTGGGGAAACTTAAAAAAAAAATCTTATACCAATGCTTTCAGTTGCTTAGTTATTAGCTATAATTTCCTTATTAATTTACTTATGCTTAGATGTTAAAAAAATAAAAAAAAAATATATATATATATATATATATATATATATATATATATATATATATATATATATATATATATAGCTAATAACTAACCAACCGAAAGCATTGGTATAAGGTTTTTTTGCAAGCTATATACTTGAAAGAAATATCATATCGCTCGTCCCAGGAAAAGAGAGTGAGTAATGCAAGCTGAAACTCTTGGGCTTGTTAAAATATTTAGTAACAACTATCTGATTATCTGACTAAAGTAACAAATTATCTGTAGAATCAAATAGCGATAATAGCTAATTGGTTAAGCAATAATTGCTTGATGGTTGAGGGCACCTACAAACTTTAGTTTCGAAGCCGTTATTCGACTACGGCCGTGAACTACTTTGAACACGTGCCTTTTAAACTTGGAGACGTTAATGGGAATATTTGTAATGTTACTATGTCATGTATTTCAGAATTCGGGATCGAACTGGAGTTGCTAAGAAATCTAAAGCGGGCGTTCCGCCTTGGAGCTACCGGGACACTAAAAACATTATATCTGTAATAAGTATAGACTACGTGTGTTAATATATGAATGGTAAAAAGTCTAGTACATCCGTAGCGTTAATCTAAACCTGTGGTTTGTGTGCTTGATTTAGCGATATGGATGCTAATTAAAAAAATACATAAAAAAAAACAAATCAAGGTAGTCTGTAACTTTGAAATTAATTTGTGAGCTATGGATTCAATGGCGCAATGGCTGCGATTACGCTGCTGCGGGCTTCGAATCCCACACGAAACAAGTTGTTGTACGACCTTCACAATACAAGTGTTCCGTATTAGGATGATTGTCTATGTGCCAATTAATTTTACGATAGTAAAGAAATTCCTAGTGTGCTGGTAAAGTTTTAGATATTTAAGTCCATTTCTATGCAAAAAATAATGAATTTAATTTTTATAAATTAACAAAAAAATATACACGCAATAAATGTCCAAGTAGTACAAGTAAAGAATAAATAGTAGTTTCTGGAAAAATGCGTTACCTTTTTCAATAATACAATGTAAATATGCAGTCTGCCACATCAACTCTAATATTTTTTATTTTTTCCAAAATCAAAACTTTATGAATAAATTATAGACTGCCAGCTTGGATATCAACTTATTGAATAACATTTAAGAAAAAAGTATTTTATTTTAAGATATTTAATTTTAAATGTTACATCCTTTATATTTTATTTTATAAGGTCGTTTAACAATCCGCTTTCGCTTCCGCTCATCACCACGGCACCGTGCAATCCTCATTCGCCCATTCATCAATCAATCGATGCACCAAATCATTCGTTAGTCGCGCGTGCCCCAAATTTGTTCGGATATCTATGAGCGTTGCCGCAAGTATCCATTTCCTGTGCGGATACCGGTTTAACTTAAAACCCAACGCGTGTCGGAAGTTATGGCGGTTTAAAGTAACTATTTTAATGTGTTTTATTTTAATGTTGGTTAACTAAATTAAATAGATTAGATTTAGATTTTTAGGCGCCGAGTTACTGAAATATATTGAATATTTATATAATGAGTAGAAGTGGGCAGCGTTTGGGAGATCACGACACATTTTGTCAGGTATATCTCAAAACCCGAAAACAAGAGTATACGACCAGTGCGTGTTGCTTGCGATGACATATGGATCTAAAACGTGGTCCCTAATTGCTGGTCGTATGTGGAAGCTCAAGGTCGCTCAGGGAGCTCAGAAGAGGACTATGCTCGGGGTTTCTCTGCTTGATAGGCCTAGAAATGAGGATACCTGCGGTAATTAGGTAGGTAGGATAAAACAGGACTAGTAAGCTAAAGTACTATTTTTTGAGCTAAATGGTCATAGAGCTCCAAGAACGGGCAACGGATGGGGAAGAAAGTGGTTTCTAGCGGCAACCTCATATCGGTAAGCGAAGTGAAGGGAAGACAAGACAATTGATGGAGTGACGACCTGATGAGACGTGCGGGAAGTCGAATTTTTTATATAGGATAGGGTGACAAACGAGCACACAGTCCACCTGATGGTAAGTGGTTGCTGTGGCCCATAGACATCTACAACTATCCTTGATTACGAATTAAAATGCAGATGCGTTGTAACCCGTAGGACTAAGATGGAATGCCTCGTTTCCAGTAAAAATAGTCTCCCGTCCTCTACACTCACCATACAAAACATAGCAGCATTAAGCTACTATTTTACGCTGGTATTCTATCGAGGTCGATGGATGCAGGTGGCTCATGACCGTGGTCTGTGGCGTTCCTCGGGGAGGTTTATGGTTCAGCAGTGGACTTGTGAAATGCTGTAATGATGATGATGAAAAATAGAGTGGAAATAAAAGTGTTTATTCTAAGGGCATTCAAGGATAAAAGGCGGAGCGGCTTGCAAACTTGATAAATAACTTGTGTCGATTATACGAAAATAGTACGAATTAGTAGGCTCAACCAGGGTAGGACCACGCTCTCACAAAGTACTAGCGTAAAATGGCGGCTTAATGCAGCTGTGTTTTATATTGTGAGTGTACAGAACCGGTGACGTTTTTTACTGGAAAAAGGCATTCCATCTTAGTCCTCAGAGGTAATAGCGATCTGCATTTTGTTTCTTAATTTAAGACAAATGTAAATGACTATTGGCCGCATCATGCACCTACTATCTGGTGGACTGTGTGCTTGTTTGTAATCCTTAGTATATAACAAAAGATACACTATATATGTGTGTGCGAAAGAAGCGAGAGAAGTGTGTTAGGATCTTGGCAAATGGAAGTTGTAGTCTGCCTATTCGCGTGATAGTTTGTGTGTATAATTTTTTTTTAATAGACAAACGAGTATGTGATGAGTCTGTGAGACTCGAGGGTGGTACTCCTGCTAGGTCAAATAATTCGTGCTGCAATTAATCAGCTGCTACGTTTTTAAGCTATTGCATAGCTTTTATCGCGGGCTTCGATCGCGGCGACCGAATCAAGAAATTCCGTAAGGAAAAAACCTAACACCCCAAAAGCTAATATCGTCTAACGTCGTTTCAGTTCGGCAGACTTCGGCACGGTGTTTGTGTGTATGCGACTAGACGTATTCGTGTAGACTAGTTGCATATAATGTACGATAATAAAAATACTTTAAGCAATAATATAGTTTATTGCAAGAAGCATATTCTTTGGATTTATATGAGTCGTCGTCATGCTAGCAACTTTTATATTATTATATTTAGAGTATTTAATAAACACAGACTTTATAGAAAATTATCGTTTGTCGGATAAATATAATTTTATATATATATGTATATATATATAATATATATATATATATATATATATATATATATATATATATATATAAACACTCACGCCTGTCACCCAGAGGGGTAGGCAGAGACTACGGGCTTCCATTTGGCACGATCCTGACATACCTCTTTCGCCTCCTTTAGATCCATATATCTACGCATACATGCTCGTCGGTTAAAGGGTACTTCTAACGTGGCCCATTTTCAAAATATCGCCAATTTGGTCGATAAACTTTTTTCTACGGCGTCCCTTCCCGACTCGGCCGTTCACATCTGCCATATAAATTTGCTTTGTCACTCTTTCCTCATTCATTCTTTCTACATGACCAAACCACCGAAGCATTCCTTTCTTAATCCTGGTCACAACATCATCTTGCATACCACATTTATCTCTTATCACGCAATTTCTCACCCTGTCATTCAAATTCAACCCTAGTATATTCCTTAAAGACCGCATTTCTACAGCATTTATTCTACTTTCGTGCTTCTTCTGCCACACCCAGCTTTCACTACCATACATTAAAGTAGGGACTAACACAGCATTATGAATTAACATACGTGCCTTTTTTGACACATTCTGATTCTTCATAATAGAGTGTAGTGCGCCATTCACTCTATTCCCTGCATTTACTCGTCGTTCTATATCCCTATCATATCTACCATCCCTGCTAAATACACATCCCAAATACGCAAGCTCATCCACTTGCTCAATTAACTCTCCATCTATTCTTATTTCACATACTGTTTTGCTTTCTTCTCTTTCAAAAACCATCACTTTCATCTTACTTGCGTTCACTTTCATTCCCCTTTCTTTTAATTCCCAGTTCATTAATGTAACCATCATTTGCAACTCAGCCGTCGATGACGCAAATATGACTTGATCATCGTCATACAAAAGCATTTGACGGTTAACTCGCCCATTCTTAACCCACATTCTTCATCTTTCAAAGTTTGCAAACACCTGTCCATAAATAGGTTGAACAGCCAAGGGGAAGCTACACATCCCTGTCTGACACCTTTTTGGATGCCAAACCAGTCCGAGTAGACCCCATTGATCCTGACACAAGTACTAGAGTTCCTATAAAGAAACCTTAATGCCTGTATCAAACCAGCGCTCAACCCATATGAGTTTAGTGTTTGCCATAACAAATTCCTGTCCACTCTGTCATAAGCCTTTTCCAAGTCCATGAACGCACAAAAAACTTTCTGGTTTTGGCCAAAAACTTCTCCGCAATCATGCGCATGGAAAAGACTTGATCTGTACACCTCATACCCTTTCTAAAACCCGCTTGCACATCCCAAATTTTTCCATCAGTTTCTTTCATAACTCTTTCAATTAACACCTTAGCATACAGTTTACCCACAATACTAAGCAAGCTGATACCACGGTAGTTTTTGCAGTCCTGCTGTGACCCTTTTCCATTATATATTGGTACTATAACTGCTTTACACCAGTCATCCGGTACCCGTTTTAATTCCCAACATAAATTAAACAAGGTGTACAGCAGGCCTGCCACCATTCGCTCTCCAGCCCTTAGCTTCTGGAGTGATACTTTATCATATCCAGGTGCTTTACCTGCTTTCATGCTTTTCATTGCTTTCATTATTTCATCTATACTTATCTCCATACCCCTTTCCACTACTTTCGGAATTTTTAGTTCATTTAATTCAGACGACTTTTCACTCATAAACACGCTTTCAAGGTATTCCTTCCATCTGTTTAAATTTGAAACTTCATCATTCAGAATACATCCATTCTCGTCTCTTATAGCATTAATTATAGGCTGTTTTGTATTTCCCCTGGCAGTTCTTACGAGTTTCCAGAATTTTTTTTTATGGTAGCCTGGAAATTATCAGATATCCTTCTATCATTCTTATCCGTTCTTTCTTTCTTTTTCCTTTCAACAACTTCTTTTACTCTCTTATTTAGACGTCTAAATTCTGCCTTTTTTCTTTCAATCTCATCATTCATACCAGAAGAATTACCAGCTTTGGTTGCTAGTAAATCTAACCATGCTTTCTTCTTTGATTCAACTTCCACCCGTACCTCATCATCCCACCACAACGTATTACTTTTCCTTTCATTTGTTCTCTTACTTACACCACATACTTCGGTGGCGGCATCCACCAAACCTTTCTTAGTATTATCCCACACAGTATTCAAGTCTAAATCATTCATACACGACTCATTCATACATCTAATATTTTCTCTGTCTACATTTATACTTCTCTTTCACATCTTCGTCTTGTAACTTGTCTATTCTTATACGCTGTAACGCAGTGGTAGACACAGATGTCCGATGCCGCCAACGCTTGAAAAGACCATTAATTCGACATAAGACCAAGTAATTATCCGTCCCTACGTTGGCCTACCGGTAAACCCTTGTATCTACGACTGCGCTCCTCATTCTTTCATCCACAATTACGAAATCTATCATGCTTCTATCATCACCTCTTTCCCATGTATACATGTGAATCTTCTTATGACGAAAAAAAGTATTCGTCACAAAAAGATTCTTTTCCACACATACGGTGAGGAGGTCTTCACCATTCTCATTTATACTTTTATCACCAAACGTTCCCAATATCCTTTCATAACCAGACCTCTTCATCCCAACCCTTCATTAAAGTCTCCTAACATAATAATATTTTCATTTTCCTTACATTTTGTCAACACCATTCCTTACCATGTCCCAAAAGTGCTCTCGGATGTAAGTGGGCTTAGACATGTCTGGGGCGTACACCCCTAGCAGGAGCAGCTTCTTTAAGCCCACTTTCATTCGTATCCATAGCAGCCTCGGGCTTACACATTCATACCTTTCACACATTGACCCATTCTTTCTGAAAGGATGAAACCGACTCCCTGGCATGCCCGTTTGGTCTCGTCTACACCAGACCAATACGCGGTATACGTGCCATGTGCAGTGGCATCCTTTCCCTTTCGTTTCGTCTCATTCACACATAACACATCTATTCCTCTGTCATTCATCATTTCGCATACTTCATCCATCTTATCATTCATTCCTCCACATACATTAAGCGTAGCCAGACGGGTTTCCGCAATCCACTTTTCGCCCCTCCGGGAGACAGAACGTGACGGGTGGCGAACCTCGTCACCGGTTTTTCTCCCGGGGATTCTTCGCACCCCTGCCCCATTAAAGGGGCGCCGGGAACTCGGGGCCATTTCTTTTATTTCCTGACTCATGGTGCGAACAAGGGGTGGTGGTAGATTTTACGCCGCTACCATACGGCGAGGAGCCGAGTCTATTTTTTCGGCTTTGTCGCTCGTTTAGCACCACCCGGGGGACACGTGTAGGGTGGGCCTAAGGTTAGGTGGTCGAAGCCTACGGACGCGAGCGACTCATCCCCCATATATAAAATATTTTATACAATATTAACTTCTCATTTATTCAATAAAAGAAAAAAATTATTCTTGTCGGTCACCACGCTAAGAAAGTGTAACTTGAATTAATATCATAATTTATTACATTGAATTAATATAATATATAAGAAAAAACAAAGAAAAAATACTGCATATATAAAATAAATAAATAATTATAATTGCATAAGTTGATAAAAATGCTATGCAATAGCTTTACCGCGGCAGTCCCCGAGTGCCCACGTACTTTTTTTAATAGAAGTGCGGGTGACAAACGCTTACACAGTTTTCCTGATGAAAAAGGATGCTGTGGCCCGTCAGTTGCCCCTTTCTATCTTAAGAATTCTCTACAGAATCAAAATGCAGAAGCTTTTTACACCTCTCTGGTCTCTTTTTTGGTCTTCGGCTATCATCAAATACCTTATGAAACACAGCTGTATGTTGGTATTTTAGGTTGGTATTCAGTGAGAGAGTGGTACCTCTTCTGGAGAGACCTCTTCTGTCAAGTCAACCCATTCGTGCTGCAGTTATAATTGACCTGCTTAGTTTTTTTTTACAGAAATACAGGTAACAAACGCCACACAGACACAGACCAGCTGATGGTGAGTGAATAAATAAATTTTATTTCATTTTAAAAAGTACATGGCTTAAAAACTAGTATAGTGGAAGCTCCATTTAAGCAAATAATGCCTGTGTTTGGAGGGTCCGCCCTTCCATTACTACATCCATGTTACAAGGCAGTATGGGTAAACATATTCTATACCCTATATTAAATTGAATGCATAGGTATTTACATCTATCCTCGAATAAGATTACAAACGCGATATACCGTCCACCCTAAGCAATATGATAAATGCCTTGTTGCCATTATAGACCCATTTTACTTTGTTCTTGTTCCCTTCACTTATCATACGAAACAGCAACGTTATGCTGCTATTCAACGCTGATATTCGAATGCACGTGTGGTTTTTCTCCAGTCGATCCGACCTATTTGTGTTACAATCATAGTACACTGCAGCGTGAGTCTACAAATAATAAAATCGAAAATATCACGATACCTACCCAATATAAAATATAACTTCCCTATTCTTCAAGTAAAGTCAGATATTTGCTACGAAAAAAGCGGGGCGGACGATAGTTATTCAACAAGTTCACTAATAATGTGAGAAAGTAGAACCAAAACATTCAACTGCAAGCTATTTTAGCGTGATAGAGCTACGCTGCAGCTATATTACGGTTGCAGCATGACTAGTGAAGGACCATGCTCTTATAGAGTACCAGCGTTGAAATAACACTACTGTTATTTTTACTGGGAATGAGGCATCCTATCTCATTCAACAGGAGGGAGGAAAGATGAGTGTTCATTTGTCATTCAAATAAAGAAATATTTTAAACATTTTACAGTAAAGAAATGTTTCTCGTCTATAACTCTTTTACATTATAACCGTGATTTGTGATATTACTTGAAGGAGAAGTAGACTTGCTATAATTACAGTCTTTCGCAAGTCCACTGTTGAGCAAACCCATCCCTCAAGTAATGCCACAAATCACGGTTGTTGACATTTACAAGCAATGTTGATAATGATATAGCAACGACAAACTGCAATTCAATCTTGATTTAACATAGCAACTAAGTTATTTCTTTTTCGCCGGAACACGTGGAAGCCGGAACGTTGGACGTTACATTGTAGAGGCAAGAATTTATTTTCTCCGAATAATAGTTAAAGGAAATACATTTCCGAGATGAAATATAATAGTAATGGTTTCTTTAAATTACTAATATTTTAAACAACGATCAACTGTACGATTTTATTATGATATTTAGTAAAATACTAAACATTGAAGAAAATTATTTTTGAAGTAAATCTTCTTTAGGTGCGACTTCTGACTTACTCGTAGCTCAGATCTTTTTCAGACGGAAGTAACGTTTAGTAAAATCTATTGTCTGTTCAAGATATTTTCTCATTTATAAAGTGAACAAAAACAACTAAAATATTATACATTATACTTAAATTTATTTAATTGTATTTTATTTTAATTAATTTTTTTAATTTTATTAATATTTTTAATTTAATTGGCTATAGTTTTAAAGATGAATATTATAATGAGCAAAGTTTTTTGTGGCATTCAAAAAGTAATATCAATAAAAAACTAATACTCAAAAGAAATAAAAACGTAATAAAATCAATAGTTTCAATTTATAACCCATGTAAAAGTTACATTTACTTATTTTTTCATGACTGAGTTTTGTCACGTTAATTTATTTCACCACCGAGCACGTGGTAAATCGGCACTTAAAATTGCAATCAACAATTCATTTATATTTTAAAAAAACAGTGTACATGCTGGCCTACAGTATGAATTGGATTGAATGGCTTACATTGGTGTCGGCGAAAAATTAAAAAGGGAATCAATTCAAAATAATTTTATGAATTCATTCATCAGGTGGACATCGAACACGTAAGCTACAAATACATATAACCTCATTTGTCACCGTTAAAATATTTAACGAAAAAAATTTAGTTTATACCTTAATGTATAGTAGGACGGCCTAGAGATGTTACCCAGAAATTTCAAAGCACCTAACGAAATAGTTGTGAAAGCAATCACCGTAGAATAATCTAAGAAAACAATAATTTGTTATTTTACCATTGAAATCGCGCCAACGTTAACAGAACAAAACGAAAACACCGCGACTATTAATCAAAAGACAGAATAAATCAAGAAAATTACGTAACTTGAACGATGGGACGCATTTTCCTCATTTTCATGCGGCAACATAAAGTGTGACAAGGATGGCAAATTTATATTTTATTCCGGCATATATTAGAAGGAGATGGCAAGAGTAAACGCAACGTCGTACCGAAGCCGGCGCAAGCGCAGCGTAGTACTGAAAGCTTCGTTTATCTTCAGTCTTCGCCTAAAGCTCGCGGTGTGTAAGCGTGTGAAATAGCGCGTTTTCTATGAAACTCTCACGAAATTCGTTCTAGCGAATCATCGAACTTTTTCATTTGAAGTGACTGTGCCATAGTGTTGTGTAGTAAATTTTATGTGGCGTATATTATTTTATGGGACATAATAGTGACGTACGAGATTTTTTGCGGATGCCAGTCGGGACCGTATTCATTCCAAGAAACTGGTAAGCAGATTTGTTTTATTTTAAGATATAATTAAATATAGAACGGCGGTGCGTATGATATTGTAATTAGTAACATATTGAACATGATTCATGAATAACGAGAATAGTTCGATTCCCTGAAAAAATTGACAGTTCTGAAATTACAAGACCGTCTTCGTTTCAAGACTGATCGTGAATCACTAGATTGAACTTATTTGAGTTATTATGATGAATACTGTATTTAAGCATTAAAATATTTTAAAGGTATTGTCTAAGAGCTAATGGTATGATATAAATACATTTCTAACCATCCTAATTCTACACTCGATCGATTTAAATATAGATTTTTCACTATATTTAAATCGATTTTCCTTGATCTCTACATATCCATAATGGTTTACGTGACGACTAATTCTATTTCGATTGATATAGTACCTAAAGAGAATATTTTTATCGTAGTTTATAATTACATATCATCATTGTTTTATAGTTTTCGAGCAGTTTGAAAAAATTAAGTGAGCCTATTTTGCACTTTTTCTTATCTCTAAACGATATCATCATAATCCTCATCATCAACTCCAACTAACCTCTAATGCCGGTCAAGGGTTTCCCAAGGCACGCCACTTAGTCCGATCTGCTGCTCCACTATATATAAAAAAATAATTTACGAGTCAATTCAAGTGCAAGTGTTGGTTTTTTAATTTAAGATATTTTTGATAAGAATAGATATTCAAAAGTTGCCTATTGTGCCTTTTTAAATAATAATTAACTTAAACCTATGTACATATTATGTTACGCTGTTATTCTACAAACCGTAGCTTAGTAAAGCATAGGATGCCGTGATACTACGTGCTTTTAATAACTCTCGCCATACTATTTTATATATTACATTCTAGATCAATAAGAAAATGTCCTTAGTTCTAATTTTAAACGTATTTTTGAATATTTTTTAATTATAAATTGGCTAAATACATTAATATAGTATATTGGTCTTACGAAGACACAGAAACACTTATATGTTTCAACACATAGGGTGAAAAAAAAAATCGCATAAACACACACACACACACACGTATTTATGAATAGTTTAAAACTTTTTTTGTATAATATGTAATCACATGTCTCTAGAACGTTTTGTATGGGTATGGAAGAGCGGGAGTCTGACACGAGTGCCTTAAGGTGCTTAAAAGCTGCTCCCTACCCTATGCAAATTGTAAAATACCAAATCAAATAAAAGATTATTATTATTATTAATTTTGGGACATTATTCCAAGTGGTTTTAATTTTTAGGTTCTCTTTGTTCTTTGTCAGAAGCTTATTTATTAAACGTTATAAAAATATTGAGCTGTTAAGTAAAACGTCGAACAAAACTAATGCTGCCCAAGGCAGAGGTGTAATAAGGCGGTCAACCTGCCTGGATTCTTCGGAAAGTCCCGCAAATGCAACTGCAACACCCCATTACAATAATTACTGAAATTGTCCCGCAAAATGACTACTGTGGGTACCGCAGGTGCTGCATTTCTTCTTGTACCGTTGATAAATATCATATTTTATCGGAAAATTTCTACTTTAAATTGTAAAGTCTTACGTACTGGTTATTGTTGGAAAACTTTTGTTATATTACTTTACTAGGCCTACTATACTATTTTACTATTTTACTTTTACTAGGTCTACCAGAAATAATAACATAAAGATGGTGTTTTTTTTTTCAAAAACGTTAGGTTAGGTAGAGCCAAGCTCCCCCCCGAACGGGTTCCCGACTTGTCGTGGCGGGGGGGCTTAGAAGCCGTGGCTTGGTCACCCACGGCGAAGCAAAGAGGAACCCATATGGCTGGTCCGAGGTGGAGGGCCGGCCCGAGGTGGCCACTCCGAGTGGGCTTGGGAAGCCCACTTTGGATGTGTGTTGGTGGACTGCGGTGAGAGGTGTGTCCTCCCCACCTACCGCTGCAGCCGAGGTGGAGTCGCGGAGGAAGAGGAGTGTTGGTATGGCGATGCGCCACTCGCCCTATCCTCCGGGACTCAAACGGGGCCGCACCGTTGATGCGGTGGTGGTGGGGATGCGGGGGGGAGAGGATTGTCGGTATTGCGAAGCGCCGCTCTCCCTACCCTCCGCAGCCGAATCTTGGTTGGCGGCGGAGCCATAGACCAGATCCGCCGCTGGGGTCGGGAAGGCTAGTACTTCTAAGTGCTCGTTTTTCCTGGCCCCATGGCCTTTGTGCATGGGACGCGGGGGCGTCTATTGCATAGACGTAATTGGAGGCCGTGGAGGAAGGCACGCCATGTGTTCTGGTGCGCCTTACCTAGAAGGAGAACGGGGAGGAATTTTCCTCTCCCGAGGAGGTGCTGCCATGGGGCGGCAGGCGCTAGTAGGGCCGCGGATGTGTGCGAAAGCGTTCCCGTAGCCCTGCCAATATGCGACAAAGGTGGAACACCATGGGGTTTTAGTCGGTGCGAGTCCGATATAACCCGTCATTGCCCCCGCGAGGCGGGTATGCGTAGGCATTTCCCCATGTAACAAAAACAAAAGCTATAGCTATATTGTGATTGTAGCATGAATGAAGGACCACATAAAGATTATTTAAATTAAAGATGGATGCGAACAATTCTCGTTGCTAGTGAATTTTAATATATTTGTAGCCTTCTTGCTAAAGTGGTAGTGTCATGTTCACGTGGTAGAGCCACGCTGCAGCTACATTATGGTTGTAGCACGAATGAGTCGGCTCAACCGCGGAATGATTACGTCCTCACAAAACACCAGCTTAAAATAGCATCTTAATGCTTCTGTGTTTCGTATGATGACTGTAGAGAACCGGAGATCCTTTTTACTGGAATATGAGGCATTCCATCATGGTCCTCTGGGGAGATCACGCACCTGCATTTTAATTCTTAACTGAGGATAGCTGTAAATATCTATGGGCCACAATATCCACTTACCATGAGGTAAACTGTGTGTACGTATGTCACTCATATGCTAAAAAATAAGTCACCTCACAAATAATCATAAGTTAGCCATAAATTGAAATTCGACCTGGATTTTAAAATTTGTATAAAATATATTGTTAGTTTCTCGGAGAGCAGTGGTACCTAAGAGGCTACTCTGATCTTTATAGCTCTCGCTGTAAATATTAGAGTAGGTACACGAGACACCCAAACTAAGTGAACAAATTTTTAATTGCAATCGTTAGTGTTGATTTACCACGTGCATAATGGTGAAGAAAAATATTGCGAGGAAACCATGTTTGAAAAATAAAATATTTGAAAGACGTCAAGTCTGCCAAAAGCACCAGAGCAGCGCGCGCCCTAATGGCTCCATAACCCTGTCAGATATGAAATATATCAGTGTACCTCTATGTTAAATTGTTACAGTTACATAGTATTTTGGTTAGGATTTTAGCGTGTTTGTATTTTGCATGCACTAAGAAATACAAACAGTTTTATGAATGTTGCCACCATTATACCTGGGTTTTCTACTCCATGCATTTGGTATGTGAAGGAGAAGGCTCACTGCTCATATTGCCTTACCAACCCTCAGTTCAAACGGAAAAAATCACAGGAGTTACACGAGAGAATAATTCGGAACTTCTCTCCTAGAATCTCTTGAGACCATGTTTCGTTCGCTCCTGGAATCTGTTGATAATGACCATCGCTGTTTAAGCTAGAATCTAAATTTATGCCTCTTATTCTGGGTAGATGGGGAGACTAAAACCAATGAGAGCAACTGATATTTAGCAGTAGTGTTACAGTTGTACTGTAAAAATAGTTATAAATGGCAACTAGGCTAACAAAGCTTATGCAATGAAAAAGTTTTATGGCGTTGATTATTAATGCATTTAAAAATAATGAATGAATTCGTTTTCAAAAATTTTATAATGAATCGCCACACATTTAAACAATTAGCAGAAATGTAAAACGAAACGGGGTCTGCTGAGGCCGATCCGGGCCGGGATTGAACCTCGGATCCCTTTTAACATTCGTACAGCGTCCTAACGCGTAACACGTGGCAAACAATGTGTTTCTGTTGCTAGTGGAACAATGGAGATTGTGAAGTAGTCATTCTTTGTTTTAAATTAATCATGAGCCTTGCTTTTTTAAATTTGCTTGTACTCATTTTATTGAGGATATAGGGAGAAAAATAAAAGTATCTGTGTACTTTTGAGACGATATTTTACCTTAAATGCTTTTTTTTAGTGAAAACTACTTTAGCGGCGTTGTACACCTTTTTTGTAATGGGTAAAAAGTGTTAAACTCGCGTCAGGACACGTGACCTGATCGAAAATTCGTAAGACGGATGGAGAGTAGACAGCCGGCGCGGCGTAGGAGAGAAGTATCCCCCTCTCTTTCCACGGCGCGGCAAAAATGTATGCCTGCGCTTGCTGTTTCGTTTAGGCGGCGCAGGGCGCTTGCGCGAATGTTCGTGTGTATTTATGTTACAGCGTGCCACGCGCATCCATGGATGGCTCGACTGTCTGTGTTGTGGTCACACTGCTGTGTATTCATAAAATTCGTGTATATAAAGTGTTTAAAATATGGAAATTGTTTTGGTAATAATGATGGGGGAAAAGTCGTCGAAATTATGGATGGAAGTTGATTTTTCTGAGAGATAAACTTTTTATGTAATGTAAAGTGTCATGTTTGTGTACGATAGCGCAATAAATAAATATTATATTCTAACACATAAATGATAGTACTTTTATACAGATAATTAAATCAATTCATGCAATATTATTCCCTAACCATTCCAAAATATCAAAAATGCACAACGTTAATATTCAAGTTTTCACTTCTGCCGGCACTCCCGGAGTGCAAACCCGTTGTTTTTTTTTGTCAACAGTAGTTTAGGTAATAAACTTTTGATTTCAAATTTTACAATAAACGAGTAAACCAAATTCGATGCCCGTAAGGACCACAAAAATTATTCTTTAAAAATTATTATATTTGAAGCGTCGATGGTGAGAAAACTTTTATTTTAAATATTTTGATTTTCTAATTTTATTGTTTTGTGAGGAGGTGTTTTAAACATTTAATTTACACATGACCTAAGGATCCACGCACGACATATTTATTTGTAAGTCATACAAACACATGTTCTGAGCGGGATTCGAACTTGAGCCCTACTGCTACTGCTACGCAGCGCGTACGCTTATCCACAGCATGATTCAGGGAATTGTGGGAAGCATGCAGGGTGTTATTGCAATTTCCTTCCTTTAAATAACATTATTTATAAGTTTCATGCATAAACAAGTCTAAAAAACCTAATTAAATACGGATTATATTATGTTAAAATAAAATCACTGTATATTAATTTCAAATAAAATTACTTCAGTAATAAATCCGCATACAAAAAATAAACGTATATCGCAAAATAAAATATGCGCATGGAAGTCTCTAAAACCTAAAATGCCTCTGTTCTTTCCGGTCACGCGTAACGTGTGCCTTGCACGTGGTTCCGTAGAACAAAAAAATACAAGGCAGAAAGAAGATGTTGCGTCTAATCTATTGCTGTTCCTCACAGCTGCCGTCATTGAGGCAGTGTTTGTCCAATAAAATAAGAGATAACAAGTATTCAGTTATTAAATGGTAATTAATTACTAGCTGGTAGCTTCCCGGCGCGTTGCTGCCGCGGAAGAAATAATTGTGGAAATATGTATATTGTTTTAAATTTGGGAGAATTATATCTATCACTTTCAGATAATTTTTCGGTATGATACGCGCGCCACCTACTTAAGTTATTTCCGAGTAAGTTGATTCCGATTATTATTGTAATATGTCTATAACCTTTGCGCAAGTGCAAGCAATAAGTTGAAAAAGTTTTACTGCTATCTGACGAACGGTATGGCACTGGCAGCGGATTAAGTACGAATAAACAAACATTAGTTTTTATATATATTAGAATATTACTTACATTTTTAATTTTGATTTTTATGAGAACTTTTTTTAATAAATTCATCACAAACAATGTAAGACGATTTATTACCCCCCTTTTTGTGGGTTTTATAAATAAAATAAAAAAAACCCCCCACCAACGAAAACAACAACAAAAAAAAAAAAAAAATTAAAAAAAAAAAAAATTAAAAAAAAAAAGGGATTTATCAAAAAAAGAACCAAAAAAACCAAACACCAACAAAAACAAACCCCACCCCCAAAAAAACACAACCTAACAAAAAAAAAAAAAAAAAAAAAAAAAAAAAAAAAAAAACAAAAAAAAGAAAAAAAAACAACAACCCCCCCCACCCCCAACCAAAAACAAAAAAAAAAAAACAAAAAAAAAAAAAACAAAAATGAAATCGAATTGTTATGTTCAATTACGACTCCATTAAAAACGAGTTGACTACTCGTTACAAGGCATTGCTTCTTTTCTGTCAGAGCTGCCAGCCCGACCGAGATGGTATGGTATTATAACTTTTGCCTATTTTTGTCAAAAAAGCAGTACTGCATTCAGGTTGGACGAGTGAGACAGAAATAATAATTACAAACTGTGGGGCATTTCCCCTCGTTCTCAACGTTGTTGCTTGCAGCTGTCCAGAAGCTCCAGAAGATACTTGTTGTAGAATGTTAGTTTCTTTTACATGAATTTTATAAATTGGAAAAATCAAAAAAAGATTTATGATAAATTAAGGAGTACCTAAAGAGTATAGGAGTATATTTATAATAGTAGAAGTAGTAGGGATCAATTAAGAATGAAATGCAGATGCGTCATCATCATTGAGGACTAAGATGGAAAATCTCACATCCAGTAATAAGGGTCGAATTTAAAATAATTACAGTAGTATTAACATTGAGAAACCCGGGTAACTCCCTTATTATAAAATTTTATATGGCCTGGTCCCTGTGAACCAGTACTCGAAAAAGTCAGCACCAGTTAGTAAAAATTACACGGACGAACAATACCTTTCTTCCAAGCTTTGTTGATTTGCCGCAAGACCACAAACCAAACCTTTAGTCAGGAAGCAGCCAGTACCAGAGCAGTCAGTGGTCTTAGCAATACCAACTAATGGTATTATATAGCAGTGCCTTTAACGCTATTAAATACTCTTGTTAATCACTCTAACTAAGTTTAAAATGCTTGTGCATGGAGTCTTTTACCGCAATAGTAGAACGATGGATGCGAATTTTGGAGTTTCCCAGTCCGTATACTTAACGATTAGGCTATCTCGCCTGATAAAATAATTTTAGTTTTTAGCTTTTTATCGTAGTAAAAATTGTTTCTTTGCATATATATGTAATGTAATAGGTAATAAAGTAGTAATAAATAAGAATTAAGATTTTACATTCTTTTACCACGTTGAAGTAAAATTCAAATTCATACGATTTAAAAGTTAATACTCAATGAGATTTTTTATTATGTGAAGTGTTTAGTGCACAATACATTAAAACATTAACATTTCTATTTAAAAAAAGTTAAGAACCACCAGGATCTTAACTTTTTTAAATAGAATTAGGGTAACAAACGAGCACACAGTCCACCTGATGGTAAGTGGATGCTGTGGCCCATAGACATCTTTATCTTAAATTAAAAATCAAAACGCAGATGCGTTATCACCTCTGAGGACCATTATGGAATGCCTCAGTAAAAAAGGGTCTCCAAATCTACTCGCATGGTGAGATACAACGCACAGCAGTATTAAGCTGCTATTTTACGCTGGTATTCTGTGAGAGCATGGTCCTTCCCCGGTCGAGCCAACCCATTCGTGCTAACAACCATAATATAACTGCAGCGTGGCTCTACCACTTATAACTACTGCACGAATAACACTTACTACTAATAATTCCACATAGAAAGTCCCCAATTCGAGTAATATTGCAAAAAAGGAACTGCCTGAAGCCTATGAAAAGCATCTGAAATTTGATGCGTGAGTATTTTATTTACTCAACTACTTAACTTGATTGTGTCGTATTGTTGAATATCGTTATTACATGAATAAATTTGTATTATTGTACAAATGTATATATTAATAAATAATTAATAGTTGATTTTATTCCATTCTGGAAAAACACGTAATTTACTATTTAAATCTTATTAAACTAAAATGCATCTATAGTACGTGAGGGTAATATGGTCATCCCATTAATATGGTCAATTTCTTATAACTCAAAAACGACAGCCTTCTTTGCATTTATGGCTTTGTGATACGATAGCTCGCCATCAGTCAATCAAATGATAAAATGTCAAAAGGTAAAGATTTTAGTCGATTTTAATATTGCTTAGTGTAGTTAGTATTTTTTAAGTTGATTTTTCGAAGTGTTCCTAATTATTGCCAAAGCTTGTTTGTTCTTTTTTTTCTCAATATATTAGATATAGTATACGACTTTATGTTTTTGTCTCTATCTCACTCCTAGTTTTGGTTTTATAAGGCAACAAAGCTTAAGGTACTCAGGGTTTACTGGTAAAGTACTCTAAGACTGGTGGAATATTAGAGAATGAAATAAAATGAAACTCTTTTAACTCGACGTAAGAAATTAAAATTACATTTGTTAATTATTTGAAAATCAGGTTGTCCCTTGTCAGGACAAAATGCGGCTAAAGAATCCTTGTAGTTAATTATTTTTTTTTGTAACAATATTCGTTATTAGAAATATGAAGTAAGATAGTTATAGGTAATTGAGGCTTCTCCTATAGAAATATGCAAAATGATGTAAAGTTAAGCTCCATAGCATAATTTCCTAAGGTTAAAGTTATAGCATATATACGTCCCACTGGTAGGCCCAGGCACTCATTTCTGAGAGGCTATAATAAGCTATTTTATTGTATTTTATACTTAAGAAAGAAATGCCAACAGGCATTAAGTCCATTCTTTGTATCCTTTCTGATAAGGTACGTACACAGATATCTGTGGGTACGTACTAAGAAATAAATAAAATCTCTAAGAGGCTGTAATTATTTATCTGTTATTACAAGTTTTGAAGTGAGAGCGAGACATTACGGTGTCGCGGTCCAAGCGATACATCCATCCGTTGATGATTTACGACCCGACGACAGGAGAGAAAAATATGTTCATATAGATCTTAGTCATGTAGAACGTTGAATTAAAATAGACGTTGTGCATAGTTCACCGCCGTAAGTAGGTTAGCCACAAATTTTTAGCGTTAAAATAAACAAATAACCTGGAATCCGCTCTTTATAAAAAGGTCGGATTAAAAATAATTAGCTACATAGTTATCATTTATCAATTTATCATAAATAATGGCGACTCTTAATAATCACAATAATAAAAAAAATTTCATAATGATTCCTTATATTTACGCGAACACTACACATTGATTAAAACTACTTTTACATATTTTATCGCGTTTAACTTTAATTTAAATTAAACTTAAACGCGAACGCGCTTAATTAAAATTAAACGCGACAAAATCCGTAAAAGTGGTTTTAATCAAAAAAAGGTTGTATATAAATATGATTGAAACCAAAAATTGTGAAACAGAAACAGACACAGATTTTTTTAAATTCAATATAGATTATAAATCATACTTATTAAAAGTATTTTTACAAAAAAAAATATTTGCGCACGCGAACTGCAGTGGCAGTAAAATCTATATTATTGACTATAACACTGGTTCGGCAACAAAACCTATGTCCTGGGAAGAACCAGCAAGAAACCCAGCGGGACTTAAAAAAAATAACAGCTTACAATCATGTATGTTACAAATAACAACAAAGAACAAATTAGGAATAGCTTGGTAGCGATCACCTTTCCCAGGAGTTATAAATTTCTTAATATTATAATAAGCCTTTTTACACAAACTTAGTTTAATAAAGTTTTTGAACTTTGAGCAGGTCAAATTTTGTACATTTTCTGGCATTTTGTTGTTATCGTATAGGTACATCGCTCCAAGAATGAATTACTGACTCGTTGGAGTCGAGTAACTCGTACTACTAGCATGTGTCTGTTCCAAGTATTTATATTACTTATTTTTGTAAAACCACTTTTATTTTGTGTACGTACTTTAACTTTTTATATATCTATTGAGAGTTCGAAGTTAATATATTAATTCCTTTAAATTTTTGTCTGAGGAAAAAAAAGATTGAGGAAAGTTTTTTAAATTAATAAAACAAAAAAGAATAGATAAAGTCAAAAGATTAAGAACGGCGATACAAAGTACATATTGATGAAATACGAATAATATTTTTTGATCTTAGCGACATAATAGAAAAAACTGAACTGGTTATTTGAATAAAAAAGTGCAATTAGTTTAATTTAAATTTTCGTGTTTTAAAAAAATACTAAAAAAAGGGCAAGATTTTCTCAAAAAAAGAAAGGAACTTGAAAAAAAAAAATTAAAAAAAGTTCGTCGGTCGGTCTGGGCTCGAACCATGAAATTACGATTTTGTGACCGCCCAATATACCAATAAGCTATTTGTAATCATTAATAAACTGTCAAAATTTACCTTCTTATTCTAACGATATTGTAGCAGCTTTTCATTGCCTAAAAACACGGATAAAAATACATTTTCTAAAAATAAATCCTAGCTAGATCAATTTATTGCCCCCGAAACTTTATGAAAATTAAAAGAACGCACACAAAATTTTATGAAAATCGTTGGAGCCGTTTCAGAGATTCTGATTATATATATATACAAGAATTGCTCGTTTAAAGGTATAGGATTTATAATCAACTAGGTTTCTTATTTGGTTTAGTGTAAAGTGACTTTCTTTATTTTGTCAAGATCAATAAAACGTATTTGAAAACAGACAAGCAAAATAATATTTCTTATTGGTATGAATAAAAAGGGTTGGAAGGGAACTCCTTTTTACAGAATAAGGTTGGTAACACTGTGGCCCAAAGACATTTACATCTTCGGTTAAGAATCAAAATGATGATGCGTTGCCACCCCTGAGGACTAAGATGAAATGTTTTATTTCCAGTAATAAGGGTCTCCGTTACTCGCACCATACGAAGTACAGTGCGATCATTGCGTGGCCGAGCCGACTCATTCCTGCTACAACAATAATGTCGCTGAAGCATGGGTTTAACCACGTAAACATGACACTATCACATATCGGTACTTTTGCAAGAAGGCTACAAATATAAAATTCACAGACAACAAGAATTGCTCGCATCCATCTTTAATTTAAATAATCTTTGGCAGATCTTGGAATGTAAACACTTTTAACGGGTATGCCGTTCTTGAAAAGTATTTTCGATTTGTTGTTTTTTGTCTGAAATATTCTTTTAAGTAACCAGTAACATTAAGTGTTCGATATTCGTAAATAATGTTTGTATATACATATTCAATGATTTACTAAGTCTTTTTTTATATAATTGCATTGAAAGCTTAAGAATTCGGTAATACGGGAGAATTATATCATATGACCAAACATTTATTTTTAGTTACTTCATAAAATTTTTAACTCTTGGTTTATATGAGGTATAAAATTTATATTTACATTTTACTTCTCAAAAATGGCACAATACATATAGATATAAAATATAGAAACGAGCTTTTAGAGTGGAAGCTAGTCTCTGTTCGGCCCCTTCCCTTCGGTGGTGAATTGTGTTTCACAATCATATTCATAACGGATTTACAGTGTAAGTATATAATTCAGCGATAACTCGAACATAGCGCGACATATCGGGTTCAGATGTTGTGATAGATAATCTTTTTTGGCACTAGAGAGACAAATTGTGAATATGAGTAATTTTGGTCCATATGTTATACATAATTTGTTAATAACTTGCCTACAGCTCCACCTATTGGATATTAGTATTTAGTACGTCTATGAACCATGTTCTTGACAAAACAAACATATTATGACTAACGGACACACCTAATATAAATAAGGAAAAGTATTTGAATTTAAAAAATCCTGTATTTTGTAGTGATAACCGATAATTAATGATTTGTTAATAAAATAAAACAATATATTTTTTCTTGCCCTAAAACCCTCTCAGAAATAAGGATAGGCCTGTTCCCAGCAGTGGGACGTATATAAACTGTAATTTAGTTTTACCTTTTATATATATTTTTGTTGTGGTAGTGTTTTGATGTGTGCTATGTTATGTTTGCAGTACGAATGGGTCGGCTCTACCGGGTAAGGACCACGCTCTCCCAGAATACAAGCGTATAATAGCAACTTAATGCTATTGTGTTTCTTATGTCGAGTATAGTGAAGGAGATGAAAACGCATCTAGTTTTTAATTCTACGTGGTAGAGCCATGCAGCTAAATTATGGTTGAAGCACGAATGGGTCGGCTCGACCGGAGAAGGACCACGCTCTCACGGACCAGCGTGAAATAGCAGCTTATTGCTGCTGTGTTTTATGTGGTGAAATGAGGCATTCCATCTCAGTCCTAAGGGGTGATAACACATCTGCATTTTAATTCTTAATTGAGGATAGATGTCTATGGTATACAGAATCTACTTACCATCAGGTCTACTGTGTGCTTGTTTGTCACCCTTATTATATAAAAAAAATCGTAATGGGCACTTTGATTTTAATCAAGGAAAGCTATAGATTTGATTAGCTCCAAAAAGCTCCATCCGTCAAACATGAGGTTGCTCCACTAGTAGGTTAGGTTTTGGCAGTTGAAGTCAAAGTTACATACGGAACTTGTTGAACTTACGGGCGGACTTTAAATAAACTGTGGCTACAGTTAACAATACAGTTTTTTTTTGTTGATTACCAATGAAATTCATGGGATAAGTATATAACATGTATTGAGAAATGTAAGAAATCGCTGAAAACAGCAATCTGACGTTGGCAACAATCTTTACTCTGTGCGACTTATCATTATTAGGAAAGTCAGAATTCGCTAAAACAGCGGTTTCTGACTTAACATCAGTTAATTTGATAGATCTATTTGATATAACAAACAAGATTCTTTGAATTTAAAAGAAGTTGTATGTAAATTGCCCATTTTCTTGCTGATTGTACATAGTTTTTTCAAAAATGTATGGAGCCAGATCAGATTTTTTTCAAAAGGACAATTTCCTTAGAATATTTTCCTATAGTAAAAATTCATCCAGTTTTTCATGCCACCATAATTCTATTTTATTATTCATCTAGTCGATAACTTCCAAATAATATCAGAAGCTTTTAAACTGTGAAGTAGAAAATAACCACAAGAGATATTGCTAAAACAGATTCAAGCTAATCGCTGCACGCTCCCGCATCTTAAAATATTTATATTATAATTCTAATGATATATTTAATTTCGACTTTAGAATTCAGGTTGATTATTAAGGATAATGTTGAACTTAAGCTCAAACACCACAATGACAAAGTTTCAGTGAAGGCCGTACTATGTAACACAAAATTCGAGATTGTGCAATTTGTGTCCAAATTCGAGATTGACTTACTTGTGTGAATACCGGGCTTACTAAGAAATAAAAGTTTCATTTGACTTACGCCATTTTTTAAATTTGTTACCGTTTCGAGATCTGGTTCTTCCAACCACAGATGAAACAGATCATGTGCGGAACATTTTTGAGGCAAAACTTACGTAGACGTTAGTCAGTGTTATAGTTAAAAAAAAATAGGTTAAAGTCTCAGATCATAACTGGGTTTATTATCGCAATTCGCTTGTAAGTTTGAAAAAATACGTATTTTTTATTTTTAATCTATTTTGGCGGGTTACAAGTCTTTTGATCAGTGTTAACGACTGTTAGCTTTGATATATTATGTCTCGGTAAATTATTTGGACGCGCATTAGTGTTAAGCACTTATTTATTTTCGTTATCTGTTCTAGAAGCCAGTGGAACAAAGTGGGGTACTGATTAAAAATGGTTTCTAACAAGTAATTAAAGTCACAGTTTAATATATTATTTAAAATCATACATACTTAGATAACAAGATACAGCAGCATAGCTGTATAGCTTTCAAAGACACGTAAAAATACACAGTAAATATTCGAAAATTGGTGACGACAAGTGAGATCGTAAATAGCTACTGTCTCTAGCTTAACTTCACCTGTATTTTGTAGGCCATTATTTTAGACATTCATCTATTTAGTATAATATTGTATTTTCATATTTAGGTGATTTATGTTGTTACGTCTGAAGAATAAAATGGAATCCTTCACAGACTGTAATTATACTGACTCTTAATTCATTTTATATAGGAGAAAAACACTCATTCAATTTACACCGCTGTCAACAGTGTATGTATTGCTGCTTGACAATAAAATTAAGTATGAGGGTGGTTCCAAAACGAACGGTATCTTAAGCGAAAAAGAAACTCTACCCCTTAATGCTTTCAATTAATACTGAGGAGTAAAAGGCAAAAAGATAGCGACTAAAATGAAAAAAATATTAGGGCTATCATTGACAAAAATAAATCCATCTTTATTGAATTTTACATGGCTTGTGATAGTTACGATACCATTTAAATACTTGCCCATTTAACCACCCATTTTACCTAGCCAAATAGTCAGGTCCAGTGAGCATAGTACAGTTCCGTCACGAATGCCTACTCCAATCGTAAGATCTCTTTGACGTAATCACTACGTTCTGCAGGCAAATTGGCGACCACTTTAAACGAGGACTTAAATCTTTCAATCCGCTTCTGATCACAGAAACTTTTTAGCGTAAATATGAAACATTCAACATAATATCATCAGTCATCAATCGGTAGCTACAAGACCAACCAGACCCTGGGTGCCCGACCTTTTCCTTAGTACAGTCTAACGAAATCAACACGATGAGACCCTTATTCAAGAAGTTATAAGAGCTCTATTAGTGTTCATAAAACTTTTATTGAGGTATAACTTTTGAAAAATAATAAGTAACGACAAAATACATCATGTTAAAGACGTCAAACACAAAAACGTTTCATTGCCAAATCGCAGGTTGTTTTCAAGAAAAGTGATAAAAAACGCGAAAGAAAATATTTCTTCTGTTAATAAACACTCATAAAACACACGTGCTCAGGACTGTTAAATCAGGGTAATATTTTGAATTAATACAGAAATTGAAAAATTGCTTAGCTTTAAGTTTTCCGTGTTAAAATTTCCAAAACGGAAAATTTAAATCACCGCCTATTTATCTAACTGTCACAAATTCAACTCAGAGCTCAGAAACAATTTCACAGTTGAATTCATGACAAATGAATATGGTTTAAATTCAGCATAATTATAATATGCGTTTATCTAAACGTAGACGTGAAACCAAATTTCGTCTGTAGTAAAGAGATTTGTTTTTTGTAATTAAATATTTTTTTATTTACTTACCTATTAAAGGCCTTTAAAACATCCTTGAAATACCATTTATAAAAGAAGGAGATAATTATTTTATTCTTAAAAAAATTCCGAAAAGGTACTTCATGATTTTTGACTCCCTTGATTTTAAAATTGGAGGAAAATTACTACAATAGTGCTACTTATCATAAAAGTTAAAGTTACAGCCCATATACGTTTAACTGCTGGGCACAGACCTCCCATTTCTGAGAGGGTTTTAGGGCAAGGAAGTGTCCGTCGCGCTGCCCCAATGCGTGTTGGCGAACTTCACATGTCTTCAAAAATATTTATCATGCTTTTGGATATTTATCGGAAAAAGCTCTTAGGAATTGTTCGGATTAATCCCAGGCCGCCAAATTTCAAAATTTTTTTTTGGTGGATTGGCACGGAAAACTATGTTAGTAAAACTTGCATTTGATTGGTTATACTAAATACTGGTTTATCGCTCAAAACTCTCTACATCAAGGATATACTGACTAACTAAATTAATCCCTTTTCGTCACAAGCAGCCCTATAACAACATCATTATTTACACCCTTCTCAAGACATATCTAACAATTACGATTACAAGAATTGAAAAAGGCAAATAATTAAAAGAGATCAGAGATACATTGGTTTTAAAAATTATAATCGACCAATGGTTTTTGTTATTACTTCAGAAAGAAATAGTGAGTAACTTTTCTGCTTTTTCTTCTTTAATTGACAAAAGCCTCATGTTGACCTGGGACTTACCAAGCAAAAAAGAATATGTATTAACTGTGTTACTTGACTAGTATGTCGTAAAAGCTACATTAAGGATATTGGGTTTGAGTTGTGTAGGCGATGAGCTAGCCTACTAGCACTTCTTTCACAATTTTCCAACTACTCGTATAACCATATTTTGAGCTTTGATCCAAGTAGCTGCTCTTTCTTCTCTACATACCTCTCAGGGATTACAGGCGTGATTCTGTGTTATTGACAAAGAAACAACCACCATAAAGAACTTTCCTACTATAAAATAAATTATGTGTCGATTCTGACCGTCAATTTCCCGGTATAAAACATAAGACTCGGTGAAAACAGATCTTTAATATCATAGCTTACGCGCTACAACTAGTTAGAGGATGAGAGCATTAAAAGTTATTTTATCTTGACCGTAAAAAATTCGCAGAAAAATAACTGGTTATGATTTTTGAACGTTTCCTTATTTTTAGCCGACTTCAAAAAAAGGAGAAACTTGTCAATTCAACATAATATCTTTTAGATGTATTTTACGCGATATCTATATCGTTCGTTAATTACGAACTGATTTTGATAATTACTTTTTATTAAATAAGTTATACTTGAGTGGTGGTTCCATAAAAATTATAGGAAAAAATGTTCATCCCTAAGAGAATAGGGGACAAAGTTACAACAAAAACTTTATTAAATAAATTATTTTTTGTGTTATTGCGAATAATACTTATTGAAAGTCACTCTTTTGTTTAATTACCACTCGGTCGGAAGAAAACCTTTGTCTTAGGAAGAACCAGCAAAAACCCAGCGAGAGTTTTAACGTTTAACGTAACGTTTTAAAAAAAATAACAAATTACAATCATGTATGTTACGTGTAGCGACCACTTGGTTCAAAGGGGTTATTGTCATCCATAAATTCCTTAATATTAAAATAACCATTTTTATACAAACTTAGTTTAATAAAGTTTTGGAACTTTGAGCAATTCAAATTTTGTATTTTCTGGGTCAAAAGCGTACATGCCACAGTAACCACTTACGAATTATGAGGAGGGCTCTTAGCTTGCTTAGA
This sequence comes from Parnassius apollo, assembly GCA_907164705.1. Classification (NCBI taxonomy): domain Eukaryota; kingdom Metazoa; phylum Arthropoda; class Insecta; order Lepidoptera; family Papilionidae; genus Parnassius; species Parnassius apollo. The sequence continues at coordinate 4,638,591 of CAJQZP010000295.1, forward strand.
CTCTTATATTGAAAAAAAAAACCACTTGTATTAGAACAATAAAAACTATGCTGCATATGTTATCGATAGAGACAGAAAATACAATTACTGTAATTATAATAACTTTGATTCTTCCTGTTATGGGACAGACCTGCTTCGACCGAGAAGTCAATCGCCAGATTCAATTCGGCTGGGCAGCGTTCGGAAAATAACGGCACTCCTTCTCGTCAGGTATACCTCAAAACCTGAAAACGAGATTGTACAACCAGTGTGTATGCCATTGCCAGTGGTGACTTATGGATCTGAGACGTAGTCCTTCACTGCTGGCCGTATTAGAACGCTCAAGGCCTCTCAACGAGCTATAGAGAGGGCATTGCTCTGAATTTCTCTGCGTGATAAACTTAGAAATTAGGATATCCGCAGTAGAACCAGACTGACCGACATAGCCCAACAGATTTATCCCAACGGATTAGTAAGCTGAAGTGGCAATGGGCCGGCCATATAGCTCGAAGAACCGACAACCGATTGGGGAAAACCTGTTAATAAGACATACAGGAAGTCGATGGATTCAGGTGGCTCAGGACCGTGCTTTGTGGCATTCCTTGGGGGAGGCCTATGTTCAGCAGCGGACTTGTGAAAGGCTGTAATGATGATGATGATGGGAGAGGCCGATGCCTAGCAGTTGATTGATTATAAGTTTATAAGATGATGATGGTGATGAATAATTATGTAAGGATATATATTCTTTATTTTATAACAAAATTAACTGCTTCGTTAAAAATATATAGTCATTGGTTGATCTTTTCATTGTCATTGGTGTTCTATTTTCGAAACAGTATCTATTCGGCCAGGACGCTCCGACGCCCTTTGCGTGTACAGATGAACAAATTTATAGTCTGCCGTAATTAAATCGATGTTCATTGAAATATAAACCGTATCACGTTGTATTACTATTTATTTCATTTTCGGTATTTCAGTTTCATAGGTTTCGTTTGTTTTAAATTTATAGTGAAATGCAAGTGAGTTCCAGAGCGAGCATTGAAGGTTGATTTTTGCTTAAGACTATTTTTATTCTGTGGAATTAATGGTTTATTTATAAAAAAGAAAACAATACTTTACATCGATGCCAATGATTGTTTTTCAGTTAGCATAATTTTAGAACATGTACGTAAATATCGATCGACGTTTTTTAAAACTTATTATTAGCCAGTGAACAAAGACTATTTGTGTGAGTATATTTTAATATTAAAATTGTAAATTTAGTATGACAGAGTCAAACGATAAAGTCAAATGCTCGTAAGAGATTCGGCCCAAAGAATAAGAGAAATATCGAGCATTTGCGGAATAATGAATATAATATATTTTTATGGGAAAGTTGCCTATCGCTTTTTTGACTCATGGAGCGTGGGCTATGTCCGTCTCTCACCGATGCCACCCCACCGTATTCCACTGCATATTGGCCACTGGCTCCCCCGTGGCCCACATTGAAATGATAACGTTCTGCCAGAGTCGTAGAAGATAAGGCATCAATGTCATTGCATTAGCGAAATTTCTTTTTTCCTGAAACTTCATATCGGATGCGGTAGCCTCCCGAAAAACCCATTTCCCTGAAGTGCAACTTTTCGCCTATTCTACTAACGCAACGGCACCTTTGACTGGCCATATTATGGTATAAAAGAAACTTACTAAATGGTTTAATGATATAACAAAAAAAATACAGACCAGCTTTCGTACTTATGATTGCAAAATTGAAATTTTTATTGACCTTGGAGCACAAATTCTAACAACTTTGAAATTTAATTTTTATTTTGGTAGTGTTCTATTATTTTTTAATATTTATAAAAAATACGTAATTATTTGCGGCCTATCGACATTTCGTCGTAAAACGATGTGACAGTAAAAATAGCCGAAGAAAGAACTCTAAAGTTGAATTACGTTTATTACATAAGCCCCATGGTTATAAATGCAAGTTCAATGAATTTCCTTGAATTTTAATGCAACTATGTATGGATATTGTCTAATTTGTATGTCGAAGACATGTAACGTTTAGTTTTTTTCGCCGCCAGAGGACGAAGGCACACTCGTTGCATAACAAACTGTTTTATGAACGTTTTAAGCTTCTCGCATACTTGTGTTAGATCCCCCAGTGTGAGCGCTTCCTTATTATTTAGTTAGAACTTGATTTGTATACTAATTTCGTATCAATTTTATTACTTAGATTTTATAAGACGCGAGTTTTCAACAGTAAAGTTGGACTGACGAAAACATAACTATATTGTGGTTGCAGTGCAATGGTAACACCAGCGTAAAATAGCGGCTTAATGCTGCTGTCTCTTGTATGGTGATTAAAGAGAACCGGAGACTCTTCTTACCGGAAACGAGGCAGAAAACGCATGTGCATTTTGACTCTTAATTGAGGATTAATGTAGATATCTATGGGCCACAGCATCAGATAGACTGAGTGCTCGTTTGTCACCCTTATTCTATTTTTTTAAAAAAACATAGAACATAGAAGTTATAATAGGAAAAATGCTAGTCTTTGAAGCATTACAAAATTCAGACGTTAGCATTTTTCCTTTTCAATATATATATATATATATATATATATATATATATATATATATATATATATATAAGGATGTTTATCATCCTTAATTATATAAAAAATGACTACAAAGCACATAGTCATATACATGTGTATCAACCTATCCATCAAGGATTAAAAATCAAAACTCTTTCTCCCATCTAGTATTCCGTGGGTGCCGCAACCGTTGGCACCGGAAATAAGTAGTGTCGTCAAAAATGTTTCGATAAATTGTCGCATACAGATAATACATTTTACAACAATAATCATTACGAGCTTCATCTAGCAACCCTACGCAAAAGCTCAAAAGGTCAGCGCAATATCAACGGCGTGTCCGCCGATACATCATCGCTTCCTGGAGACAGGGTCTGATAACCGGGAATATGGTTATTGTACGTGTCTGTAGCGTTCTGATTGACAAGTTGAGTAGGCTCGACGCGTATAGAATCATCACAAGTCATTTAATATGCCAAAGGACTTTACTAGTTTCTAAGCAACAGATTCGTAAGCGGTCTTTAAATAAAAAAGTATATCTACATTTTAGGTTCTAAACATAAGTTATGTTAAAACATTGATAATAATAATATTTCGTTATTTTTTTACCTAATGTAATATAACTTATAATAAAACCCGTTTTCATTGATGGCAGAGCCACGTTGCAGAAATATTATGTTTGTAGCACGAATGGGTCGGCTAAACCGGGGAAGGACCACGCTCTCACAGAATACCAGCGTTAAATAGGAGCTTAATACTGTCGTGTTTCGTATGGTGTGTGAAGAGATCCGGAGACCCTTTTTTACTGGTAACGAGGCATTCCATCTTAGTGCTCAGGGGTGACAACGCATCTGCGTTTTGATTGTTAATCGAGATTAAATGTAGATGTCTATGGACCACAGCATCCACTTACCATCAGATGGACTGTGTGCTCGTTTGTCACCCTTATTCTATAAAAAACCGTTATCATTTATTGAAAATATAACATTTAAACTCTTTTATACCCTTAGTCAGTTTGTCCTCAGCATTAAACACATCAGCAGCCTTCTTTGTTTGAAGTTGCCGGCAGGTATTCATGGACTGCAGTAGCCACATACAATCATGTAAACTGTAAGTTCGATGGTCAATTCATTTTTATAAAAAATACAAAAGAATCTCGACCCTATTTTCAGAAGATTAGAGCTTGCAGTTCTTAGCGCTTCTTCAGTGCGTACTGATGAACTTCGTATTTAATCAAAATATTTTTTTGGGTTTCGTCGCGTGATTTTCCTTCACCGTCAAGCACGTTGAGGCCGCCCACGTCGAACCTCGGGTTGCACATTTATTATAAAATTGAGACAAACGTGAAGCCTTTGAGCTCCATTGCCCTTAATATGATAAATTAAAATATATAATGTCTTGTTATAATGAGAGAGATCTGGAGTAGGAATACCAGCTTTACGTGTTTACAGAGGTACGAAGGTGAAATACCGCTAACTTCCGGACTCCGAGCAGCCACTGATAATTTCTAAACAGTAGAACACAATAGCTGATTAGCGATTAGTGATCCGACTCGAGATTCGAACCGCGGACCACATCCTAAGCAGACGTGCTTAAGACCACTAGACCAAACAGGCTATCAACATATATAATATCAATAAAACCAAATAAAATTTGCATTAGGGGCGCAAGATAAAGTTATATAAATTGTAACATAATACATTAATTCAAAGTTAGATACACGTACTAAATCATTCAGAAAGCTATTTTGTAGAATTTTACGTACACAAAAATTTTTGACTGACATCGACATTGACCCGGATAAAACAGATGAATAAATTTATGCAGGCCTGGTGCCAATAGTATGTAATACGCGATGCTTTTCTCTGATGGATAAACTAGTATTTACATACCTATAAGGTGTAGGTATTGTTATTATTATTATAAGGTGTGGGTAGGTGAAAGTTAGCTATGAAGTCAAAGTAGAGGGCTTATAATATATTCGATTTACATAAGAGCAAAATTAAATCCACGTGTAAGGGTGGTCTAAAACAACAGCCATTTTTTTCGTCACGATTTGTTAAATATAACCTTAAAAATATGTATTTGAAATAATATCTATTACATTAAAGAGTATTAATCAAGATTTGAAAAAGTTCTCATGACTTTTTTTTTTTACAAACGTTACCCCTAGCATTTAACCTGTATCGTGAGGGCTGTTTACGTACATAAATTTTACAAGGACTACCATTCAGACCGGAGCGATTATTTGTAGGTCATACAAAAACTTAATACTCCGTGCGGGATTCGAACATGCGGCCTGTAGCGCTGCAACTCGTTGCTAAGCCTTTGCGCCAGGAAGACGTCTAGATCTTTTAATTGAATACTGCTTCTATCTTAAACAACTTATTAAACAGTAAAATTTTTATAGAAGTAATTATTTGCGAAACATTTCTTATTTTGCTATAGTCTTTTAATTGGATATTTGTTTACACAGTCTGCGATAAAGTATACAGTTTATGTACCATTACAGGATTTAACAAAACAAGGAAACATGGCGTGCTGTGTACTCGTAAGATTGCGTAGCTTTACGTTGAGATGTAAATTACACAGGGGTTTCGTAAAAACCAGAAATTAAAGCATTCCACGCTGTTGTTTGTATCAACATTGAGACAAGATAAACATTCTGCCAGGATCGGTTTTGCTTTTAAAGTAAACGTGATTATTAATCTGACAGTGAACGAAGACCCATAATCCGAATACTAGGGGGTACGTAATTATTGTAAGGAACCAAGGCTTATTTTATGTTTATATAAATGTATGTAATGTAATGTGTTCGATGTAGTGGCGGCGTAGGAGAAAACGAAGTCTCGTAAGAAGTGACAGAGAAAAGTGGAAAAACAGCAAATCTTTCTGATAACAATAATAAAATTGCGGTAACCGATCCACCAAGCGTTAAACCCTTATCGGATTGGTAACTATGGCAAATATGGCATATGAGGTAATCAATGGGAAGATCTATGTTTAGCAGTAGACTTTTGACAGGCTGTAATGATGAATGAAAGCAGATAAGCAAGCACAAAGTCCAGCCAGCAAGATCCATAGACATACATATCGATTTTAAAAACAAAACTCAGATGCGTTGATGCGTCATAAATTTCTTGATTTTCTCATGCTAAACCACACTGGATCGGCTAATGAGTATTTACGTCCAAGTGCAGCTACAATTTCTTTTTTAATTTACATTTTTATAAAATAATTATTTTTACCGATCTAGTAGTCCTATAGTTCCATTTCTTTTGAAGTTGTAGACACTGTACTTAAAGGATATTTCGTGATATAAAAAAACGTTCCAATCACTCCATACCATTGCACTGGGACCACAAATAGGATCATAATAGGGTAACCACACGTCGACGCTACAGCGGAGTAGAAATACGTCACGACATCATTAGAGTTGACGGCACAGAGCAATTGAATACGACAGCTTTTATTTTTTCCGATGTAGTGCAGCCCATATGACAAAATGTGTTTGAATTCTGAATAGTTTATTTAAAATACATATGTTATAATTAAAATATATAGGAATAGACGTCTTAAAACGAACAACACGTCTCTTCATTGGACACCTTATTTCCTACATTAGATGGCGACCCTTGCCAGAAGGAACAAACACTTTGTTCTGTTGACTGTAATCATTGTTATAGAATCTTTTTAAATATGATACAGTCGCGATAACTACAAATTTGCCGACTTCCTTAGAGTTAAATATAATTTCAACTTTATTGGGTTTTGTATGTTGAGCAATATTTGGTTATCTGATGTCCTGGTAGTAGCAAGAGAGCGTATTACTTCTCCTTCTCAAAGCACCTCTTTTTGCTACATAATAGAGAAAGTATTAGATGTTTGTAAAATGTTGATGCGTATTGTAAGTCAGTTATTTTTGTTGTGTGTAGTATTTTCGTAAAACTATTAAAGTAGATTATCATATTAAACCGTCTATTTGATAATAAATTCCATTTATTGGCAAAATAGTCACGTTTTCCAAAGTAAAACAAGATATGATTAGTGTAGGAAATCATAGTAAAATAAATACTTTTTTTAAATAAGCATTAAGCTTATATCAGACTTCACTAAATTTTAAGGGAAATATGATTTATTCAACTTCAAATTATCATCTATGTATAACTTTAACTTTGTATTATAAACGGACAAAAGACAGAATGAAATAAATAAAAACAAACAAACGAATGCTGGTAATTCAATAAAACAAAAACGGTCAGTGATTGTCTTAAATCACATGAGTGGGGCATTATCTTCGATTGTCCAACGACAATAAATATTAAGATCCACGGCGGCGAAACGGAACGGGCTTGTCATAATATTACAAGCTGTATTTAACCGTGTCGTATAGATGTTAAGATTGAATATCGCGAGGGCGGTCGTAAGTGGCAAGTGTCATTTCACGTTCCGATACTAGGATGAGACGCAATAAATTTCAATTAATGCCGCCGACAGGCTTAGACATTGTCTTACTGCTGAGATTTGGCTAGATTATTTTCCACTTTCTTTTCCTGCGATTTTTTAAAATAACGCGGCAAATATAATGTTATTGATAATCTTTATTTTTATAACAGTGCGATGTTAAAGATAGATCATATAAGATAATTGCATAAATATAGCAGGATGAACGTTTCTAAAAAAACAAGTTTTTGTGTCCGTTACGGAGCTGCTTTTTACTTTGATATGCTCTTATTAAAATGTTAACAAAAAGTGTGGTATTCGAATCGGTATAAAAGTTTTTGGCGGTGAAAATTTATTTAATCGAATGTTAGGTGTAGAATATATATGACAGTACATAAAAACGTTACTTATTAAATTTTGTATTCCTTTTCTAGTACAATTTATATGCAGTTGGAGGTTATCGAATGCCCAACTTGTATTTAAAATAATTATAAAATACTAAGTAAGAAGTTTAAAAATTGTTGAAAAATCTATTTCAATAATAATTATAAATATCCTTTCTAATAATACCATAAATTAGATATAAGATAGAACAGTTGCGATTAGTGCCCACTGTATCTCATGGATATCTTCAACCAATTTAAAAAAAGGTTAAAGATCTGCTGTCAGATCACTGTCATCCATGTGGGTTAAGATAAAACGATTCATCGCCTACTTATAATTATGCTGGTTCTTTTCCTACTTAAACCAGAATGCGGCAGTGGGGGTAGCTTGACGAAGTTTTAACATTCAAATAAAATTTTTAAAATAAAATTCAAATTTAAGAATAACTCTTTTATATATTTTTATACTAGGATATGGTGACAAACGAGCACACAGTCCACCTGATGGTAAGTGGTTGCTGTGGCCCATAGACATCTACATCTGTCCTCGATTACGAAACAAAATGCAGATACGTTGTCACCCGTGAGGACTTAGGTGGAATGTCTCATTTCCAGTAAAAAGGGTCTCAGGTTCTCTTCACTCACCATACGAAACACAGATGCATTAAGCTACTATTTGACGCTGGTATTCTGTGAGAGCATGGTTCCTCCCGGTCGAGCCGACCCATTCGTGCTACAACTATACTATTAATTTAACTGCAGCAATTTTTAATTCTTATTAGCTATGTCGCAGTTGTCATGATAAATATTTTGGAAATATTGAAATAAGCTGCAAATTGTTCAAAATTTATGTTGATTAACCATATTGTCATGCTCAAAACGCACAACGTAATGTGCTAATGAATACTTCTTAAGATTTGTTTTTATTTAAAACATGCATACAATATCACCAACGTCCACGTGTACTTTATGTAACGTGCGAAACGATAAATATTTATCACTCACAACACACAATGGCGATGTGCACTTACGATTTTATAACGTCGTCCTCTTCCCGCGACTTCATCGTAAACAACATCAGCTATTGATAATCAATCGCCATATTTACATGTAGATTTGTTTGTAAATATGACGAGAATGACCAGTGTCTGACATTTTGACGTAATAGCGGAGATAACGGTTGAATCACAATGGCTGCTATTAAGTCTCATCGAAGACGAATAATGATTTCTAGTGTTGTAAAGTATTTTTTTTTTAGATAGGGAATAATATTTTCGGGTCTTTCCTATTGCAGATTCAAAATCGTTTTAGTTCAATCACCTTTCTTCTTATGCTCTGCAAAAGCTATTCTATTCCCAGTTCTAGAGGATTTACGAATATAATCGTATTATAAAATGTCCTGCACGTTATGCCACCTTCTATCTGCTACTATACGCTAAGTCTTTCTGGCAAGTCCAATATTCGCCTCGTACGACGTCTACAAAACGAACTAAACTTCAACTTCAATTCCTTTTCTGCAATTTCCTTTACCATTTCAAAATTATCTAATACGTTCTCTGCCGCATAGTCTAGTGGCCATAGTATTAGACTTTAAATCTTAGTTGGAGCTGACATTTTTGCAAAAGTCTGGTTGTGTAGTTATGATGGGCATTTCTCTCTCTGACTTCATCCTAGCCTTTTTTTATTAGCCTATTTTTAAAAGTCCACAATTGGATATAACTTCGTCCCGTTGTTGGGAGGATTTTTGGCAATTCTATCAGTCGCATCTTACGATACCCTAGACACGAAATGATTAGACGGATTTCTTCCACCAGACAGCTTAATATCCTAGCCTATCCGACATCTTATCGCATAAGCATTATATTGGATAAGAGTGCCCTGTTTTATTACATGTACTTCAGGTAAAAGCCTTCCGAAAGCAGCATTATTATCGTCTTGTGACCCTAGTTGGAATCAATTGTAATTGTTTTAAACAAAACAATTGCTTTATTCATCATTTTTTCCTTTAATTGAATCCAGTGAATTTGTAATCTTTTTGTCAGCTATTAACGCGACTGTGATAGTTATTTTGTGAAACGAAATCTCTTTGATTTTGATTAAAAAAACGGGGCTACATGTTTTAATACTACAAAAGTAACTATTGTAGTATTATTTATGACTTCATTAGTAATATTAGCTTGTGAAATTTTGACCCGCATGCTCAGCGATTCAAGGGAAGTTCAGTTACGTTATATCTATTTCTTTAGATAATAATAAAAACGGTTATAGCTATCAGACAGATTACGAAGCAGACGAACATAAAACCAAGCATTGGGTGAGGAGCGTAGTACTCGTCAACATTATATTTAACATTAACATAAAGTTGAGTGCACACTCAATTAATATGTCTTTACCGACATCAGAAATCATTCCCACTTCCTTGTACGTGTAGTGCATTTTATTGAGAAGGTATTCAATTCTTCACTCCTACAGGGTATTTGTTAGTGTGAGTGAGACAAAGACCGTCTTATTGGACTCAATCATCTATATTCGTGGTGCCTAGTGGAATATTATCGGAGCTTCCGGTTGTCTTAAGTCATTGACTTGAAGACAGAGTCAGTGTTGCTAGTTTAACTGATTAATACTAGCTACTGTTAGTATTTATTTTATTTTTTATTTAAAAAAAAACGTTAACCCTACTCTAGAATTTTCTCCTGTATCGTGGGGGCAGTTTACAAACATAAATTGTACAAGGACAAACATCCAGACCCGGAACAATTATTGGTAGGCCATACAAATACTTGTTCCGTGCTGGATTCAAACCCGCGATCCCCAAGCGCAGCCACTCATTGCTAAGCCACTGCGCCACGGAGTCGTCGAGTATTAATAGTACATAACGTAAATTAACAATGTGTACGCTGGTTAAAGGTAGAAATTTAAGTCCATTATAATTTTATTAGAAATTGACATTATGATATTTTTATTTTAAATTTGTAAGACAAGATGATTGTATTGCATTCGTTTGTAATATTGGTGTTTAAGATGCATCTAATCATCATGCACATTAACTAGTTATAATTATTTTAACTAGATACAACAATTGATTTGACTTATAAAAATATACATTATAAGAATTAATTTATTGGAAGTTTTCGGACATAGGTTTTTTCTGTATTCGATGAAGTTAAAATGAACGAATAAAACCAAATTTATTCATTAAACTTATCAGATATATATATATATATATATATATATATATATATATATATATATATATATATATATATATATATATATATATGAAAAGTTTCCAAGTCAACAATTAAAAAAATATTTTCGTTTGGTTATACAATTTTTTTTATACAATAAGGGTGACAAACGAGCACACAATCGACCTGATGGTAAGTGGATGTTGTGGCCCATAGACATTTATTCTCGATTAAGAATCAAAATGCAGATGCGTTGTCACCCCTGAGGACTAGGATGGAATGCTTCACCTCCAGTAAAAAGGGTCTCCGGATCTCTATACTCACCATACGAAACACAGCAGTATTAAGCTGCTATTATACGAGCACTAGCTATAATAGCTATAACATTATCATCATTACATCCCATCACTAGTCCACGACTGTACGAAGGCCTTTCCCAAGGAATGGCACAGAGCAAAGAGCATTCTATAAGTAAATATTAGAATAATGTTTTATTCTACCTTTCTATATCAAGAAAGATGGTGCCGACTGTTTGTTTGGGCATACTGATCGTGCCTTTTATATGCGACATACGTGTTGACTTACTTGTAATGTGCCGGCCCTTCAGGGAATTCGATATTGGTATGCGTAGTTCAATTATTTGTTTCGGATAGTCGGTCGAATACTTTTTATTCGGGCCAAGTTCGCTGGGTCAGGAGTGTGTTCCTTGATTACTAGTGTTTTAAGTCTTTTGATTGTGCATTGATTTGACAAAATAGTGTGCAATTAAATAGTAAAAAATAAATAGTATAAAAATTCGAGGTTCCATTGCTTACCAGCTTTGAAATATATAAAATTATGTTTATATTGGCGGGACCTGTATGAGTTTTTATAAAACTGAAGTCAAAAACTTACTTACAATCTTGATTGTAAGAGCCTACTTACCATTAATAAAGTTGATGAGAGGCTATAAATGATGACACCTCTGAGGACTAAGATGGAATTTCTCACAGCCTGTAATTATATTGGCCTATCTAGTAAAAAAATAAGAATATTTTGAGGATACGTAGTATCAGTACTTGCGGATTTGAGAAAATCATCTCAGATCCGCAAGTACCACATACTCCTTTAAGAAACGTGAGAAGTACAGAGTACCTACGAATGAAGACAATTCTTTTACTTTTCCATCCAAATACACTGCCGAACATAAATCTCTCCAAAAATTAACCGCATAGCAAAAGAATTAAACAAAAAATACAAGTCAATAAACACTCAGATAGACCGAAGAAACTGACACTAATGATAAATGAGATGGGCCACAGCAACCTTACTTACCATCAGGTGGACTGTGTGCTCGTTTGTCAGCCTAATTCTGTAAAAAAAAAATACGAGAATAAACTAAACAAATTTTATTGCCTTATTATTATATTCATCCATCGATTAAAGCTTATCAAAATCCACTGCTGAATAAAGGCTTCAACATAGGGGGATATTTGCTACAGTTGGCACGCTTGGGTTCCGTGAACCCGAGTGGGTTGGAAACCGCAGTTTCTATTTTTAAGTCCATCAAGCATCCATCCATTAAAGCTTATCAAAATCCACTGCTGAATAAAGGCTTCAACATAGGGGGATATTTGCTACAGTTGGCACACTTGGGTTCCGTGAACCCGAGTGGGTTGGAAACCGCAGTTTCTATTTTTAAGTCCATCAAGCATCCATCCATTAAAGCTTATCAAAATCCACTGCTGAATAAAGGCTTCAACATAGGGGGATATTTGCTACAGTTGGCACGCTTGGGTTCCGTGAACCCGAGTGGGTTGGAAGCCGCAGTTTCTATTTTTAAGTCCATGGTTTGTTTCTTTATGAGGCCTCTCACAATTAACAAACCGCCGCTACATGTTGGTGATTATTATAATGTTAGTATAATATATCACTTTTTAAATAATAAAACTTGTTACAAATGCTAGATATTCCAATATGTTACCTAGGCTAGAAATAGATCATTACTCATATCCCTATCTAGGATATCGTAAAGGAATACGTGCCGCAAATTCAAATCCGACTGCATAGGAGCGATTCGCATACCGTTATTGTATGCCGCTGAGTTATTAATTAGATACGTTAATTGAATACAGTGCGATGTCTTTCACTGTATGAGACTGGTAATGGAGTTTAGATAGCTTGCGTGCTCCGTGCCTAGGACTTTGTGCAAGCTGGCAAAAGATAATTGAAAGCTATATTTGGAGCGCCCTTAGCGTATCTATACACAAAAGGAAAACATGAAACCTTTGTTTAAGTATTACCTTTTAATGATATTGAGAAGTTATATATTTTTTATGTATTACATTAAGTAGTGGAGTCTACGTAAGAGTCGATAGAGGGAAATCAAACAGGGAGATGATTAGCAGCATTTTCTCGATAATAACCTAAAAATAAAAAACGGCGGTTGTTAACCTGTTAAGTTTAACAAACGTGGAAATACCCCCTCTCCCATCTTTTTATCAGACAACCTATGGGTAATGCTTATGTGCAGCAGTGGACTTTACATATAAATATTAAATATACATAAAATAATTGGAAGACATGATATTATGAACTGCCAACACGCGCTGAAGCAGCGCGGCAGACATGTTGCTACGTAACCGTTCAGAAATGAGAAGATGTCTGTGTCCAGCAGTGGGATAAATACACACAGGTTGTAACTACTACTAATATCTACCTATGTTTGTTAAGAATATACAAATTAACAAAATAGCACCATTGAAGGGTTGAGACATATTACAAAAATATATCGATATTTTTCTTTTACACACACACATACGCTTGTGTGTGTGTGTGTGTGTGCGTCGGGGTGTGTGTGTGTGTGTGTGTGTGTGTGTGTGTGTGTGTGTGTGTGTGTGTGTGTATGTATGAAAGTATATATTATATTTATAATATGCTAACGAGCAAGTAGTAAATTGGTACATATATTGTAGATATTTATTAGTTTAAAAATGGTATCAGCATAAGAGATCGAACTTGGGTAGCCACCGCTCACAAAATACCACCAAATCATCACTAAAATAACAAGAATGACTAATATTTTACCTAGCACATCTATGATCTACAAATGCGAACAAATTGCTTATATCTTTGTTATCGAACTTGACACACTATTTTATAATCTGTGTTCTATAATAATGGTAATAACAATCTAAGCCATTAATCTATGACGTCGTATAAATCTATCTAGCAGTGCCAAAGGCAAGGTGAGTCGATAAATTCAGGATCAATTGCGTTTGGGAACGCCTACATCCAGATGTTGATTCTACAAGGTAAAAATTTATACTGGGCGGTTTACTCCACCAATAAAACCGTTGATCACGTCCAAGTGCATGGAAATAGACACACAAACGTTGGATACGTTGGACACATACGTACGATACGCAAACACATATAATATACTACAGTCGTACATATTTCAGAGAGGCTGTAGTTTTCATATTATATTCGTCTATTTTTATATTTTAAAGTTCACTTATAAGGTATTTCGAAAGTAATTAAATTAAAAACTACTAGTAGTACTATTGACTTAAAATACTTGTGTTAAGTGGATTTGCGCACCCGATCTGCGATCCTGAACACTTAAAATTGTTTAAATTCTATCGACTCGCATATTGCCAGCCTTACTTCTAAAAATGACGTCACTTTTAGTTACTTGCAGTATCTCTTTTCACTAAACGAGGAAAGAAGGGGATATTTTTTGATTCTAAGACATGCAGGTTTCGTCATGATGTTTTCCTTCACCGCCGAGCACGTGGTAAATCAGCACTTAATGCAACTAACAATTCCATTGGCGCCGGAGGGGATCGAGCCCGGATTGCTTGCGTACTATGAAATTTACAGCAAGCGCTTGGCTCCTGAGCTACCACGGCTATTAAATATAAATGAAATAGAGATAAAATTAAACTTAAATACTTAATTTCAATAAGCGATAATCAACTATTATATGTAAAGTAACACTATTAATTCTGTTTTTTGATACATCTTAAAGGGATCATAGGCCTATAGCTAAGATAAAAAACCATTCACCATTAGGCAAAAACTGGTCGATCTATTACTGGATTTTCAAAATTAAAGAAGATTACACGTATATTTGCTGCCACACTTGCTATAATGTGCTGAACATAGTAAACGACGAAAGAGATTCTTTCGACCAACTAATAGTGGGCAAACAATACTCATATAATGATTCCAGATTACCACGGGTATCAGAGCTCACTAAACACCTGTCCAGCGTCCTGAGTATTAGCAATTTTTAATAGAAGTATGTGATTTAGTAAATTTTGCGAAAGGCCTGTATCCATAAGAAGAAGAACACCTCTGGTTCTAAAATTATTTAACTCACACATTGCCAAATATATGTACACACATGTACATATATTTGGAAGGCCTATATTCGTTAGAAGAAGAACACCTCTGGTTCTAAAATTATTTAACTCACACATTGCCAAATATATGTACGCACATGTACATATATTTGGAAGGCCTATATCCATAAGAAGAAGATCACCTCTGGTTCTAAAATTATTTAACACACACATTGCCAAACATATGTACGCACATGTACATATATTTGGAAGGCCTATATCCATAAGAAGAAGAACACCTCTGGTTCTAAAATTATTATTAACACACACATTGCCAAACATATGTACGCACATGTACATATATTTGGAAGGCCTATATCCATAAGAAGAAGAACACCTCTGGTTCTAAAATTATTTAACACACACATTGCCAAACATATGTACGCACACGTACATATATTTGGAAGGCCTATATCCATAAGAAGAAGAACACCTCTGGTTCTAAAATTATTTAACTCACACATTGCCAAATATATGTACGCACATGTTCATATATTTGGAAGGCCTATATCCATAAGAAGAAGAACACTTCTGGTTCTAAAATTATTTAACACACACATTGCCAAACATATGTACGCACATGTACATATATTTGGAAGGCCTATATCCATAAGAAGAAGAACACCTCTGGTTCTAAAATTATTTAACTCACACATTGCCAAACATATGTACGCACATGTACATATATTTGGAAGGCCTATATCCATAAGAAGAAGAACACCTCTGGTTCTAAAATTATTTAACACACACATTTCCAAACATATTTACGAACTTGTACATATATTTGGAAGGCCTATATCCATAAGAAGAAGAACACCTCTGGTTCTAAAATTATTTAACTCACACATTGCCAAACATATGTACGCACATGTACATATATTTGGAAGGCCTATATCCATAAGAAGAAGAACACCTCTGGTTGTAAAATTATTTAACACACACATTGCCAAACATATGTACGCACATGTACATATATTTGGAAGGCCTATATCCATAAGAAGATGAACACCTCTGGTTCTAAAATTATTTAACTCACACGCTGTCAAATATATGTACGCACATGTTCATATAATCGACAATACAATCGGTTCGTAACATAGAAAATAATCTAGTAGCATGCCGCGGAGGGTCACAATAGAAAGCACGAAAAGCATTAAACATGCAGTGAACCGAAACACAAATCGTGTTAACGATATTTCCACGTGTGGTCCAACAGTATTTGTAAATGCGAGTCGTTATTTTGTAAACCGTTCGATTAACAAGAAAGAATTCTGTCACGACACTATCTGAGAATTCGTAACGTTCCCGCGGAATGCTAATGGCGGTCGATATCGCGTGGAATACGTCTTCTACACGATGTATGACATGTATTTACATTTTTGTAGCTCAGAATTAGGCCGTTGAGTATTTTCTTCATTGCAATGATTGTTGTGGTTTGTTTCGAGTATTTAAAGAACAACTGAAATAATTCTTGTTGTTGTAAGAACGGTTCCAGCCATAGTAGACGTTGACAAAAGTTGCAATATTCATATTTTCAACTTCACTGTCAAAAACCGTGTGATAGATAGGACCTACTGAAAGGCGAATGAGGGTATCCATGAATTTTTATGCCACTAGAGCGGCGCCATTTAACACTGAGGTGTAATATTTGACAGATTTCGTAGCGGGGAAGTTAATTCGTTCAAAAATGTAATGGCTAATATTTCTTTCCGTAATATTAGTTTTATTTTATATTCATGAGATTAAACTTAAATGAACCAAATCACAGGCGTATATAATTTAAAAAAAGACTTAAAAAGTTCAATAATTTAAGAGCAAACTACTGAGACATTGTTTTGAGTAGATATTAATAATAATACTCTAGAAACGGATAAACTTTCATTTAAAATTAACTTCTCAATTAAACGACATTGTGCAACATAAAAAACGAGCAACCAGACCGACGTTAAAGTGAGGATTTTTGAAATTACTTCGACACCCTCAGTGTGATCAATTCTATAATCTTATCAGCCCTTTTACTCAAAAACCGACGTTGATAGCCGCAAACCGCATCAAAATCGGTTGAACCTGAACCTGTTACGATGTTTTTGTGCTCTTCGAGCTTCACAGGTGAAATTTGTAGCGTTTTGCATTTGAAATTAACGGGAAGTTACAGAGACGGCCTGTAGGGTCAATTATATTTTTTTAAGGATTGAGCCACGCTGCAGTTATATTATGGCTGTAGCACGAATGGGTCGGCCTGACAGGGGCCACAAGGACCACGCTCTCACAGAATACCAGCGTAAAATAGCAGCTTAATGCTGCTGTGTTTCGGATGGTGAGTGTAGAGATCCGGAGACACTTTTTTACTGGAAACGAGGCGTTCCATCTTAGTCCTCAGGGGCCACAACGCATTTGCCTTTTTGATTCTTAATCGAGGATAAATGTAGATATCTATGGGCTACAACATTCACTTACCATTAGGTGGCATGTGTGCTCATATGTCATCCTTATTCTATAAAAAAAACCTTAGTGTCAACTAGCGACATCCAATCTGGTGAGCAGAAGATTATTAGCCACCATTTATAATATTAAGTTAACTAAAAAAAAAACTTATTTGCGTCATTAAGCGTTTAAAATTAAAATCTTGACACTTTTACAAAATATATGCAAAGATTGTATGTAGACTTTTTCCACAACTATCGTTTGATGAGTAAATGCTATAAGAAAATTTACTCTGATAGTCCGATAGCGCACATTGCCAACAAAGAGGTGTTAAGCATCACACTCTTCATTGTCTATGCGGAGATGTTATCTCACTTGTCCGGACAATTGTCATTCGACTTACGAAGCGTAGCGTCCTCAGGAAGGCTGTGATTCGAATCCAGAGTAGTCTTTCTTAGAACTTTGTTTTTGTTTGAGAAAAAAATGTGTCGATGCACGTAAAGTATTCCGATGGGTTTTCGTGCGCGAGCGACGAATTTGTAATCTGTACAAACATGGAATCCGACGATTGATGTGTTTGTTTGTTGTGAACGTTAATTGAGGTTTTTTTTTCTGGAATATTAGACTATTAATTTGGAACGAAATTTAAAAGCGTTTAAGATAGATTAGTTACTTACAGTGATACTTGTGTACACCGCATGTGCACATTTCTGAGTATTATGTGTTATTTTTAAAAGCTACAGTCACTGTACCCCCGTTGGTTTATTTGTAACTCATGTATTCATTAATTTTTCCAGGCACCGATGATCTATAGTTAACTATAATGGTTATATAGTGAGAGGCATAAAACACCTTTTAACACTGTAAGAAGTAGAAACTAACATTATTGTTGGCGACAGAGTTGTGACATCTGTATCGCGACCGCCAATCTTTATAGCCAAGAGTTTTATAGGATAAGGGTGACAAACGAGCACATATTCCACTTGAGGAGAAGAAGACGATGATTCTGTAGCCCATAAACGTATACATATATCCTCGATTAAAAATTAAAATGCAGATACATGGTCAGGACTAAGATGAAATAAAATGTCCCGTGTCCAGTAAAAAGTATCTCCGATTCTCTACGCTTACCATACAAAACATAGCAGGATTACTATTTAACGGTGGTAATCGCTAACTACATTAATCACAGTTTGTGAAATACTAATTTGATATTTCTAGATGGATTCTTCACCATTATTTGGCCAGATCTTCATTATATTATTTAAATACGTAATTCTAGTACACTCATTGAGTAAGTATTTAAAATATCGATGATGCAAAACAAAACGTTTACTTTACACGTGAGTTAAAACATTACAACGCGTCTAGTAGCGTCGGTAAATGTAAAATTTTATCTATCTAAAAATCACGTTATAGTATTCTCGCGTAGGATCAGATCTGCTTTGAGTCTTGTGAGCTGAAAGGTCGGTACATGTGAAATTTTATCTATCTAAAAATCACGTTATAGTATTCTCGCGTAGGATCAGATCTGCTTTGAGTCTTGTGAGCTGAAAGGTCGTACTGAATAAACTCACTGAAGAAACCAAGTTTAATAACAACGTTTCTGTCATTCATTAGATGCGTTATGTGTGTTAAACAACTTTAGGAAAGCTTTACGCTAGTTGTTGTAACATCGATCGTGATATGAACCGATACATGTGTGAATATTTTGTCCACTGCAAAGTTATGTTTGTTCTTTAGTCTGATTAACCTTTTGGTTAATGTGTACTGCACCTTACCTATAATTTGCAGGGTGAATGAACCTACTTTTACTTTTAAACTTAGGACGAGAGTATAGTTCACTTAGGACTTTGTTACTATTGATACTCCTTTTCCTATGAATTCACACGACCACCTATTAAAAGTCAGGGAACACACAAAAGCGTGCTAAAAGCAGGGCATTGTATTAAACACAGTACGTCCAGACAATGCAGTGATAAAATATGTCACTCAAAAGTTGCATATTTCATGACATGCGTCCATTGAAACGTGTTGTCTTTTTTTAATCTGTGATAAATTAGGGTGTTATTGTTATCGATATAACAGAGACATTTCGAATTTTAAATGGAGTTTTGGCGGTGACTATTTACCTACGTGACAACCGTGTGGGGAGCGGTCAGAATATCTGGCTACACTACGTTTGTTTATGTTTTCATGAGATTGTATTAAGTATTGTTTTCATAACATAATTGATTTAAATTATACTAGTTTTTACGGATTTTATCGTGTATATTTAACTTTTTAAATACCCGACGTTTCGAGCGCTTTACAGCACCCATGATCACGGGGGGGGGGGGACTGAGATGTTCAACGTCCAGATGTCATAGTTAACCGCGGTTACCATAGATTAAAATTTTAACTTTTGTTCCGATCTACACATTGGGTGCGTTTGGCAGAAAAAAGCGCTAGCAAGCGCTTATAAGCGCTAAAATAGTTTTCGGCCAGGACACAATTGCTACTTCAGTAGCGCTGACACAATCCGCCATTTTGCTTATTTAATTTGTTTGTTTTGAAGTAGAGTTTATAAGTTGTTTTGTGCAATATTAGTTTTAAGTAATATAATAACGTGAATAAACTTATACATGTTATTAAAAATTCATGATTGGTAAGTTTTTAATATGAATACTTTACAAACATATATTTAAATTAGGTTAGATTCCCCCGGTTAAAACTAACATCGTGTCCTGGAGGAAAATAGCTACTTACGATTTGACAGCGCTTACCGCTTACGATCGCCATTTTGCTTACAAGCGCTTGCTAGCGCTTTTTTGTGCCGAACGCACCCATTATGAACTTATGTACATACACATTACTTACACTCCTACATACAATTTTAATCTATGGTAACCGCGGTTAACTATGACATCTGGACGTTGAATATCTCAGTCCCCTCCGTGACCATGGGTGCTGTAAAGCGCTCGAAACGTCGGGTATTTAAAAAGTTAAATATACGCAATAACCGATAACATCCGTAAACACTAGTATTATTTAAATGTGTAATGTTCGCGTAAATATAAGAAATTATTATATAACATAATTGTTTGGTGTTTTTAAATTTAAGATAAACCAATTTGTTTATATCGGTACCCTGCTTAAAAAATGTGTTGATCTATTAAACTCCTCTCAAGTAAATCATGTAGGCACTCAAGCTTGTACCTACGAGTCAGTTAACCAATCTAGCGCATTGACTGGCCCAAATACAACGCCCCTATTGTTCTGATACAATGTTTACTTATGAATTTCGTGTGACCTATTTTATAAGAGCATCCCACTTGTCTGGAGATTGTAAAATATTGGCAGTAATGAACTTTTCTAATTTAACGTTGCTTTGTTAGTATAAAAAACGATTATTCATCTACTCTCAATCGTTTGGAGGTGTGATTCACCTATTTCTGGTTATTCTCGCGAACAATCATTTGTCAAATAATTAAAAGGTATGTACGTCAAAGATTTTCTAATAATTTTTAAGCAATACACAAAAACACATAAAATTGTTTGTTTTTATAGAATAAAAGTGACAAACATGCACACAGTCTACATGATAGTAAATAGATGCTACGACCCATAGACATCTACATTCTATTCTCGATAATGAATCAAAATGCAGATGCATTGTCACCCCTGAGGACTAAGATAGAATACCTTGTTCCCAGTAAAAAGGGGTTTAAGGACATTAAGCTGCTATTTTACGCTGGTATTCTGTGGAGCCTATTCGTGCTACAATCATACTATAGCTGCAGCGTGGCTCAATCCTTAAAAAAATATGATTGATCCTACAAGCCGCTTCTGCAACTTCACAAACGTCGTAACAGGTTCAGGTTCAACCGATTTTGATGCGGTTTGCGGCTATCGATCGGTTTTTGAGTAAACGAGCTGATTAGATTATAGAATTTATCAAACTAAAGGTGTCGAAGTAATTTCAAAAATCCTCACTTTAACGTCGGTCTGATTGCTCGTTTGAAACTTTTACAACTAGTACACCGGATGGTTATGAGAAATTCCCGTCGTTTTTCGTAGGCAACTCTTAAGTCACCCTCTCGCGCAGATCAAGTGATGACTTCTCGCCGTCTAAAAACGGAAAAACTTGCAAAACATTTCATAATAACATAATATACATTCGTATTAAAATAAATGAATCCAGACACGCCTTGGGATATTAAAGTCGACATTAATTTTAAAGTATTGGTTGCTCCAAAACATAGAAGTGCATTTGAAAATGTTTCTTTAAGAAACTCTATATAAGGCGAGGAACACCAAAGTGGAAAACAGTTTGTATACAGAACTTTAATGGAAGCTACGTAACATAACTGTGGTTTTTGTGAAATATTTCTTTTCCGCAACGCTTGATCTCTACCATAAAACTAAGCTTCATTTAAAGATATCCGTCAGATGTTTATTTTTACACAGCAACGATGTTTTCTGTTTCTATTTAGTAGTTCGGTTAATGAGTGAACATTTGTACAGTATTACAGTACATTCATAAAACATTTAAAAATAATCTTTAAAGATTTCTTAATTTATCATGCGTACTAATTTTAATATTACTTTTATTTTTTTACACACCGGCCAAAAAGCTTTTTCAATATTTTCTTCAATTATTCAAATTAAGGCCCTCTTGTAGTAACTTTATGTAGGTATGAAAACGAGACCTCACCTGCCGCAATCGTTGGGCGATTTAGTACTACAGATTTTCAGAAAAAAAACAATGTTCGTCCAACATTAAATATGTTGGCACTGACTGTGCAACCGCAAACGCTTGAACTGTTCGATTTTTAATAAGATATAAATAAAAACGAATTGATAAAATGTATTCTAACGTCACCTATACAATAACGCGCCTTTTCATTTGAAATAAGTTTAACACTGTTTCATTATTAAACCTATGCGTACATTGCATGTTTAAAAAAGAAATTTAATCTTTATCTAAATTATAATATATTCATCATATCTTTACGATTATTTTATCGTACTAGTTATAATGATTCGCACTTCTATCTTCACAAGACTCTTGTCTAATACGCTCAACTTTTATAAAATGATCTTGTATCGTGAATTCATGACCATCAATGGTTCATAAAAGTAAAAAGTACTACAACATCGCCTTAACGTCCAACCAAATTTGTGTCTATATAAATTGCCTGTCAACACTGAAACAAAACAGGTGCCTAGTTTTGTTAAAATCATGAACGTTATAATGAGGTGTTGTGAATGGTCAGCCATTTTCCACGAAATGAATAGAGTTTCCAAAACGTAAACAAACATTGTTTGCTTCCCTCTCTACAGCTATTTTCAATTCTAAATTAAGAGCTGACCAATGCTCCTCCGAAAATGATTCGCGGAAAACCGTTCCAGTGTTTTTAAATATTTTGAACTTGGCTGAGTTGGATTTATATTAGTCTGTTAACAATTGTGAAAATGTTTCTGAACTTAACAGTTTGATATAAGTCTTATTATATTTAATATTTCGGTACCAGCAACCTACTCACCTAATATTTTGGTTCACTTATTTAATAATTATCATTAATCGTTAAGATCATAAAACCATAAAAATCTACTGCTGAAACCTCTTCCATTGTAGGTAAGGATTTGCTTAATCGCCAAGTTTGGCAGACGGATTAACGGCGGATACCTCTCGTACCTCCGATGCTGTTTACCGTAGCCGGTCTGAGTACTTTGTCTGGCACAAAAAGTATGTTTTTAGCGTCATTTATCAGAAGCCTGTGCTGCACCTTCGCGGCGTAATTTTTTATATATTTATGTTTTTCGACCAACAAACACCCATAAAGTTAGAATAAAAAAGTAAAATTTAATTTTAGTGTTAGTTTTATATTTTATATAATATATCTAGGATTTCTTCTACCGCTACAGATTTTAATAAACTTTCTCAAATGTAATTATTGCTATGTTTACTATTCTTGCTTAAAAATGGTTTACTTACCCATAATAAAAAATAACAGTGAAACAATTACACGTTCAATATAATAATTTAATCAATGATATGGAGTTTCAGTGCAAGTATAGACTAGTAATTTTCAAATAACTAACTGTATTAAGTATTAAGTTTTAAATAACTCAAGTCCAAATTTAGGTAGCAATTTACGTGAGTTTAATTCATATAATTTATTCAAAGCATGCTCATATACTCGCATACAGATATGTAAGTGGCGGATTTCCTGACCTTGCCATGACTCTATTTTAGTAACAGTTTTGGAATGATTTACCATCGAAAAACACATACATCAACCACGAGACTCTTTGAAATCAGTTTTATGCTCAATAGAAATAAATTACCATCATTTAATTGAGGGAGACTTTAACGCTTTTAAATATTTTATAAAACTATTAATAATGTTGAAACCTGTTTTGTGAATCTTATTTTATAATTAGTTTATCATTCGAGGTAGCTAATGAAGAAAGGGTTATAGAAGGATTATTATGCTCTCCGTATTAATATATACGTAGGAAAGTAAGGTATAATTCGAAGCTAAATAATTCGTAAAGACCCTTTATTTTACACATATTTGGTTGGATCTTTCCGTGCATAATTTTGTATCTCTTAACTCGAAATGGAATAAAAAGTTAAAAGTACTTCTTTATTTGCTTGTACTTCCTTGAACTTTGTAAGTCAAAAAAAATTTAATAGCCGTAGAACGTATCAAACTGTTAGTTTCAAGAAGCTTCTTCCAAAGAGAGTTTTTGAAGCAAGAGAGTCTGGCACTGACTCAATATGTGTTGTTAGACTTTATATGACCTTGATATGTAGGACTCTACACTATTCTTCTAAGATAAGCGTAAAAGAGTAGCTTAATGCTGCTGTGTTTCATATGGTGAGTGTAGAGAACCGAAGACCCTTTTTACTGGAAACGAGGCATTCCATCTTAGTCCTCACGGGTGACAACGCGTCTGCATTTTGATTCATAATCGAGTAGATGTAGATGTCTATGGGCCACAGCAATCACTTACCATCAGGTGGACTGTGGGCTCGTTTGTCACCCTATCCTATAAAAAAAATCCTCACGAAGTTATCCTTCACCGCCGAGCACAAAGTAAGTCGTTATAAAATGTACACTACAATTTTTTTAAAAGTAAAGCTTCCTTTTCTTTCTTAAAATGCTGCCCCCTAAAATATGCTTCCCGGGACCATGACCCCATTGGCCTCCCAATAGCTACACCACTGCTCTCGAAAGATCGCGGATTGGTATGTAACCTTTCTGTAGAGATTGGTTGGAGTATTACGTTTGATAACAGGCAAATGGTGTTTAATGCCAGTTCTGATAAAAGCATTGATGGATTGATGTGTAGTTTTGCATAGAGGCTGCAATTTGCTACGCTCGAGATAAATCCTAATAGTTCTAAATTTATCTCGTTATCATTTATTAGTGTTCTGGCTGAAATCAGCAAAAAGCAAACACTTATGTAATCATCTTGGTGCCTTATTTTTAGAAAATACTAAACAAACAACGCACATTCCACCTGATGGTTAGTTGATGCTGTGACCACCTACATCCCTTCTTGATTAGAAATAAAAATGTAGATGCAGTGTCACCCCTGAAGTCAATGATGAAATAACACGTTACAAGTTAAAAGCGTCTGCAGTTCTCTATTAACGATGTTACCTATATATTTCTTTATACTAATTATCATGATAAGTATAAAGATATATATAACATCGTATGATAAGTATAGCGAAACATTAAGCTGCTATTTTACAGTGGTATTCTGTAAAAACGTTGTCTTTCCCCGATCGAGACGACCCATTCGTGCTATAACTCTGATATAGTTGCATTCGACCACGTCATAAGCACATTATATTGACAATCAATTAATTTATTATTGTATGCTGAGTTAACTGTCGGTGACGAAGTTTTGCTTTGAGTGTATTGCACGAAGGTAATTGATATTTGGCATAAATATAAATGTGGTCACCAAAATATAAGAGTCATCATCAGCCTGCGGCAGTCCACGGCTGGACATAGGCCTATCCCAAGGTGCGCCCTTAGCCCGATCTTCGGCTACACGTATCCAGTTGCTGCCAGCAGCCGCAAGTCGTCGTCGCACCATCTAGCCAGCCATCTAACCAAACTACGTTTACCTAAACGCGGTTTCGCTCTATGTTACACCTAAATATAAGTGTGGGGCTACTTAACTATTTATTTTTGAAATTACCTTAATTACGGAACAGTAATTAAGCATAGTAACATGTTACCTGTTTTTAAAATGTATGAGTATACGAGGTATATATATATATAAATTTTGTAAGTTTTTTTCTGAAGTATTAATTCTCGCTATTTTATTACCATATTTTGAAATCTGATAATGGCGTATGATGATAAATTATTCATATAGTAAACGAATCTTCTCAATCTTTCAAAGTGTTTTCTTTAATACTTGTTTACAAAAACTTTGAAAAAAAATATAGACTGGCTTGCAAAGAAATAAATAAATATAACGGGGTACCGAGGGGTGGGCTAGGACTGTCACGTAGCACGATCCTGACACATCCCTTTTTGCTTCTTTCACACAAGAATCCGTACATATCCCTAGATTTTTGCGGAAAATTCGGTTTATCTAACTATGCACTAAACGTATCGGGAATGGAATATTTCCACTGTTCCTGTCATATTAAAATCTTTTTAATTGAAAACTCCTTGGTTTTAAAAATCGAATACCATTTATTTATTTAAAAAAAAGATTCTCGGAAAGAACCTTGTGACAAGATCACAAGGTTCTGTCAAACTTCACAACTGATGACAAAACTGACAAACTCGACAAAATTCAAGAGCGATGATTTATTATGACTTTCGAAGTCGTTTAACACAAAAACAGTGTGTTGACCGGATGATTTCTGCATTTGGTGATGAAGCCCCATCCAAAACCACAATTTATCGCTGGTTTGCTGAATTTCAACGTGGACGTGTCAAGCTCAGTGATGATCCCCGTCAAGGTCTTCCTATAACTGCAGTCACCCAAGAAAACGTTGATGCTGTGCGTAAGCTGATTGAGGAAGATCGACATGTGACATACCGCAAAATTCAGGCAACTTTAGACATTGGCATGAGTCACATACAAATAATCTTGCATGAACAATTAGGTGTAAAAAAAGTTGTTTTCCCGATGGATACCGCATCCGCTCTGTGAAGAGCAAAAGGCGGCTCGCGTTACTTGGTGCGTCAGAACTCCCGAAAGATTCCACGCATGATCCTCAAATGCTGTATACAACATTGTATCAGGTGACGAATCCTGGATATACTCATACGAACCCGAAACAAAAAACCAGTCACGAGTTTGGGTGTTCGAAAATGAGTTAAAGCCAACAAAAATTGTTCGTTCACGAAGTGTTGCAAAAAAAAAATGGCGGCCACGTTTGTCTCCAAAATCGGCCATGTTACGACTATTCCTCCTGAGGGACAAAGAACGGTTAATGCAGAATGGTATGCTAGCATTTGTTTGCCACAGGTCGTTTCTGAACTCCGTAAAGAGAACTGCAACCGCCGCATCATCCTCCATCACGACAATCCGAGTTCTCACACCGCACACAGAATAAAAGAGTTTTTAGAGCAAGAAAACATAGAATTATTAGACCATCCGCCGTACAGCCCCGACCTAAGCCCTAATGATTTCTATACTTTCCCTAAAATAAAGAATAAATTTCGTGGACAGAAATTTTCATCACCTGAAGAAGCTATGGACGCCTACAAAACGGCCATTTTGGAGACCCCAACTTCCGAATGGAATGGTTGCTTCAATGATTGGTTCCATCGTAAGGAAAAATGTGTCAAATATCGCGGAGAATACTTCGAAAAGCAATAAATACATTTTTAAATAGTAATTTTGTGTCACTTCCTTGTTCCCCGAAATTTTCAGTGCCGCCCTCGTATATATGATATCTACGCATACATGCAAACATTGCCGTAATATACCTTTACAAAATATCTTCATAGGAAAATATAGTAAGTAAATAACTATTAAAGTTTGATAAAAAACCAAGAACCATGAAAAATATTCCTTTATAAAATATAAACCTTACACAATATTATTCTTAGCGCCGCTGATAGACAAATCACGCAGTATTTATTGAATTGTCGACATAAATACGACCTAAATAAACGCGTTTCATTAGTAATTACTACGGCATAAGGTATAATTTATCTTAAATTTACGCACGAAATGAACGGCGATAGATTTGCGAGACACCATTAAAATCAGGGAGATGTTTTCGTTAATTTATATGTTAAAAACAGGGTTTATTGGTAACAAATTATTATTTTTTACTATTATAAGCCAGGGCTAACTACTATCCCACCTGACTGTAAGTGGTGACGCAGCAGAAGATGGTAAGATACGACAACTTACGTTAACAAAACTATATAAAACATCAAGTTTGATACTGCTGTGTTTCGTATGGTGAGTAGATCCGGAGACCCTTTTTTATGGAAACGGGGCATTCTATCTTAGTCGTCAGGGCTGACAACGCATCTGCGTTTAGATTCTTAATCGAAGATAAATGTAGATAGATGACTATGGGCCACAGCATCCACTTACCATCACTGTGTGCTCGTTTGTCACCCTTATTCTATAAAAAAGCAATATTCATGTAACTCAGACAGGTTAACTAAAGGTAGGATATTAAATTTTTTTGAGATTTAATCAGTATTTTGTAATCTTTTTTTAAATAGCATTAGGGTGTCAAACAAGCACACAGACCACCTGTTGGTGGTGATTCTCGATTAAGAATTAAAATACAGATGAATTGTCACCCCTGAGTACTAAGATGGAATGCTTCGTTTCCAGTAAACAGGGTCTTCGGTTCTCTACACTCACCATAAACAAGCTATTAAGATTTTTATCGTAAATATTAATTATTATATCTTTTATGGTGAAAAAATATAAGACTTGGTAAATATGACATTAGGCTCGGTAATGCACGGGCTAAATGTTTGAACGCGGCGCTGAACTGTGGTACCCAGGTTCGATTTTCGCATAAAACGAGATATGTATAAAGTTAAAAAGTAAAGTTACAGCCTATGTACGACTCACGTCTGTGCCCCATAGACACAAGCCACTTATTTTTTAGAGGACTTTAGGGCAAGGGAGTGTTCATAGCGCTGCCTAGTCTACTGCAAGTCCACTACTGGGCTAGGGCTAAACAGGTATCTTTCGGTAGAAATGTATCAATAGTGTGAAATTTAAATGAATCTAATAATACAAACATAAACACACACAAAATAATGTTTCGGTGTCGAAAATGGTGATTGATGTAAAACTTACATAGTTTTCATCAATCACCATTTTCAGGTTAGAACACATCAGCAACGTTAGTTTCATCATGGTAAGCAAAGAAGATTCAGGTTAAGGATCACTCATTCAAAACATTTACCAGACGGAGTATATATATATATATATATATATATATATATATATATATATATATATATATATATATAGCATTATATACATTTGCGAATATGTTTATATTCGTTCCTAGTTGGATTTTTATACGTGGTAGAGCCACGCTGCAGCTATAATATTGTTGTAGCACGAATGTGTTGGCTCGATCGGGAAAGTACCACGCTCTCACAAAATACCAGCGTAAAATAGCAGCTTAATGCTGCTGTGTTTCGTATGGTGAGTGTAGAGATCCGGAGACCCATTTTTACTGAAATCGAGGCATTCCATCTTAGTCGTCAGGGATGCCAACGCATCTGCATTTTGATTCTTAACGAGGATAGATGTAAATGTCTGTCATGTTATCATGAGTCATCATGACTGTGTGCTCGTTGGTCAACCTTATTCTATTAAAAAATATTTCAGGATACCTCCAAGAAAACGTTAAAGTCAAATAAATTTATTCCTCACGTTAACATGTTAACCGTAAAATATTTATTTTTCAATGTACAATCAAATACTCGACAGCTCTCACGCAATTCTGACCACGTATACGCTAGTGGCTACCGTTACAGCCGTAGCGAGGCAAGCACAATTGAATAACGATTTTGTCCGCGGACGAACACTAGTGTTGCGGTAAGCTTCATCGATAAACGAGGCGTTTATTGTAATTTAAACGCTATTAATGTAAGCTTAAGTGAGTTATTGGAATATATATCGGCGATCGCGTGCGATTACTGGGAGCCCGCCGTTGTAAATGATTGAGGGTGATAGTAAGTGCATGTAGCTTAGGTCTGTAAAGCTTGAAGTGGTCATTTAAAGTAATTATCTTTGAATTGTGGACGTTGGTAAGTATTGTGTTTTATTTAGGAAAGTTATAATTATTTTATCTTATATAAAGCTAATGATTTTTATATAAAGCTAAGAATTATATAAAGAGTATCTTAAATAAAGCTAAGAATTAAATAAACAGAAGCAGAAGAAAGTCTAAGCAAATTTTTATAGTGTTAAAAAATTACATTTCACACAAATCGATTATTTTACAGAAAGTGCTTGAGGTATAATTTATGCTTTGATATAACTAACACACGGCTACGTACATACATATTATACGGGAACTACTTAGAGTACCTATAATATAGATGCTGAAATATGTGTAAGTACGTAAATATTTTTTTTCTAAATTCATTCGAATTCTCGACATAAAATAAATCGAACTCGCACGACACTACTAAATCTGTCTACTTGTTGTCGATTTACAAATCGTTCGGACAATAGATCGTCTCTAAGCATAGGGGAGGCCATTATTTCGAGTCAAGGTCTTTAGGGAGATTCGATAATTTAATAGTTCTTTAACTAAAGCGGAAGTTTTTTTTCTACAACGGCAGCTTGAATAGGGAATTAACGAATTATGTGATTTATTGGTTTTTCATTTGATAATGTGGGATTATTTTGCGATTATGAGGGTAATAAATGCGATATTAAGCCACGTTTAAGGGGTGAGGAATGTATGGTAGTATGCTAAAAAAATTAAGTTATTTTTTTACAGATTAGTGTGTGAAAGATTTAAATTCGGTCAGGAGAAAAACATTATAGGAAGCTAATAATTTTGTATTGTAATTTGTCTGAATTTACGTATGTTATATCAGGAATTAGTTTGAAAATCTAACATGGCATTTTTAACATGAAACAAAGGTTTTGGCATTTTTTACATTTGATGAGTGTTGACTTGATACACAGGATTTCCAAAGTTCAATGTTTAATCAATTAAAACCTAGTCTGTTCCGTAGATGGTTGGTGTTATGACTTATGATTCACATAGGAAATTTTTTATTCATAAATGTTTGCATTGGTAAACGGATATAAACATAGGCAATATCTTTTGAAATTGATAAAGTAAATAAAGTAGTTCTGTAACAAAAGGTTGTTAAAATGCGTTCTCAACTCTATATCAATAACATTTAGTACCTAATTGTATTTTAAATCTCTCTAAAAGTAACATATATTTTGCCATATCCATAAGATTGTTTTGTAAAAGATTTAAATGCGGTCAGGAGAAAAACATTATAGGAAGCTAACAACAATATCTCTGCGGTTATTTTTGGGCGTTAGGAAATTGAGAGGTTAACGCCTATTTCATTAGCATTGTTATTCGTCAGAATTTTTATTTTATATTGTTTTTTTTATATTCGGGTGAGTAGTTTCTCTAATTTATAACTTCTTTTAAAATTAATTTAAAAAATCCAAAACTCACAAGCTTATAAGAAGACTGTTATTATATTGCTAATAATTCTCATCTGATCTTGCTTTTCCATATTTATTTATTTATTTATTTATTTATTTAATCTTCATTAAACACCTTATAGCCGTGAGCCGTGGTAGCTCAGATGGTTAACGCTCGCTGTATATATAACAGAATGCGAGTAACCCGGGCTCGATCCCCGCCGGCACCAATGAAATTGTTAAATGCAATTTTAAGTGCTGATTTACCACGTACTCGGCGGTGAAGGAAAACATCGTGAAGAAACCTGCATGTCTGTGGAATAAGAAAAAAATATTTCGAAACAGAAGTTCGCCAACGCTGGCACGACACTTCCTTGCCCTAAAACCCTCAGAAATGAGGGGAGGCCTGTGCCCAGCAGTGGGACGTATGTAGGCTGTAACTTTACTTTACTTTACTTTATACACCTTAAATATACTAAGGAATATAAAGGGCGGACTTAATGCCTTATGGCATTTATATTCCATAAAACATGCGAAAATAAATATACGTCTGTAATTGTTAGTGATCTACCTAGTATTCTTGACTTGATTTAATTTGCGGCGTAAAAGAACCTATTATTCTATTAAGTCCTTTATACGTTATTAGAAGTGATTATGGAAAATGCCAGAAAGAATTCATTGCTTCTAGATAGTAGAATAAAATAGAATAGAATATTTTTTATTCAATGTAGATATAGTTATATTAAAAAGATTGTGTACTTACCTAATTCAAATTGAAAATAAGTTTTTATTTAAATAAACTAGTTTTTACGGTTTTTATCGCGTATATTAACTTTTTTATATTCCTGACGTTTCGAGCACTTTACAGCACCCATGGTCACGGGGGGGGACTAAGTACTTTGATGTCCCGATGTCATAGTTAACCGCGGTTAACCACAGATTAAAATTATTAATATTTGTTCCGATCTATTCAGTATGAATTTACAATATCTTGTCTTGCAGTTATAGGCTTGGGTTGGGATTTAATTTTATAAATTATAGGATTTCAAGAAGATGGTAGCGCCCAGCCATGTTCTCTATTGAAATAAGGATGTTTTTTGATTTCAATAGCCTCGCGAATCATCCTTGGAAGGAATCGGTATTCGTTAGTTAGGATTTGTGGTCTATTAATTCTGATGTAGTGACGGGGGCGATCCTGTACGTGTTCACAGACCGCAGCCTTCCAGGAGGGTCGATTCTTCAAATAAGCTATATGTTGGTATGAGTTCTTCCGGGTCGATTGTACAAATGGGCGTGCCTCAGGGCTCAATTCTCGGCCCTTTTCTATTTCTAGTATATATTAATAACTTACCTTACATAGTAGGGGATAACCATGATATAGTATTATTTGCTGATGATACTTCATTAATTTTCGTAATATTTTTATTAAAACGACAGTTATTAAATTAAGACGAAGTAAATAATGCTATAGCTAAGTTAGTCAATTGGTTTAATGTTAATAATTTGCATTTGAATGGAACTAAAACTTTGAAAATTTGTCATACACGAAGTTCAAAAATGTTATTAAATTAAGTTTGTATAAAAAGGGTTGTTATAATATTAAGGAATTTATGGATGATAATAACCCCTGGGAAGGGTGATCGCTACCAAGCTATTTCTAATTTCTCTTGTATTGTTTATTGTAAAAATTATTGTAAGCTATTATTGGAAAAAAATAGTCCCGCTGGGGTTTTTGCTGGTCCCAGGGCAGTTTTTTTTGCGAACCAGTGGTAAATGAAAAAAGTGACTTTCAATAAGTATTGTTTCTACATTGAATAAAAAAGTTTCTGTTTCTGTTTCTGTTCTTTAACGCGGGTTTTAATTGATCTTTTAGTTTTCCTATGTAAGAGAGACCACATTCAGAAATCATTTTTTAATTTTACTACTATAGATATATTATACACATATATAGATATGCATCCCGTTTCTGTCAGGTATAAAATACCTAGACTGGCGACCTGCAGCACCCTCAAAGGAGCATGACCTGGTACCGTGAACGTCAATCCGTCTGCCGACGCGAGATGACCACGTCCAGCAGTAAACGTTTACGGGTTTATAAAAAAGAAAATGGGTTCACTCCATTTAGTGGGCAAACGCTCACTATATGGAGTGACGACCTGGTAAGAGATGCAAGAAGTTGATTGATGTAGGTGGCTCAGACCGTGTTTTGTGGCGTTCCTTGGGGGAGACAGTTTAGCACTGTGACTCAGACTTGTGAAAAGCTATAATGATGATGATGTAAAAAGAACATGAAAATATCACATCTATACAGAGAAGTTTAACGTATAAGGAAAGCTTCAACAGTGAAGTTTTTCATGTCTTTCTTTCACATCATAGTTTGTGCTAAACATAATTAAATTCATGACAATACACTACAACTGTTAATATGTACGTACTAATAATGATCAAAAGACCTTTGAATTTGGTAAGAAAATTTGCCAGTTTGCTACTGTAGACTTACCGCCTGTTATCAGGTCATAATTCGATGCCCTGAGCGTTATTTGGGATACGATTTCGCAGATCTTACCGACATATCGAAAGCAGAACGTTGCACACTCGTTTACATGGTGTAGTGGGTTTAATTTAGTTGTTGCATATTTGAGTTAAATTTATAAGAAAATATTTATAACTAATATCAGTGATAACGATAAAATGAGCTATAGCTGTGCTCTTAGAAAAACTAATGTTTATATAGGAGATTATATTTTAAACATTACTCTCACATTAGAATTTTCTCCTGTATCGTGGAGGCAGTTTATATCCAAACATTTCACAAGAGCAAACATAACGACTCGGAACAATTAGTTGTAAGTCAAACAATTACTGATTCCGATTTGAACCCGCGGCCCTCGGTGCCGCAACTCATTGCTAAGCCACTGCACCAAAGAGCCGTCCACTATCACTCACTCCTGTGCCGCAATGACCCTGAAATGAGAACACGCCACTTCTCTTTGTCGTGCGCAGACTCTCGTCAGTTGTCATCAGCTTGAAACGCACGCTGGTCAGCTTACACCCGGTCGCTTCAGGGACATTGCCGATGTTTAGTCGGTCGATCCAATCATGCTCTCTTTATTCTTCGATCCTCTCATCCGTTCTGCATTACCGAGCCACTGGAGGAGACGTGTATTTATATCTCCAATGATATTTGGCACAGTCATAAGTATATTTCGGTGTTTTACGGAGCCTTCAGGATTTAGATTTTTTCTTCGTTCTGTGTTAGTGTCCAGGTTTTACAGCCGTATGCCAGAGTATAACAGACTATACACAAACAATTTAAACCGATCTAAACAAACATTATTACGAGTACAATTTTTGTTCCTAATAACGACCTTCCAGTATATTTAAAATTTTTCTCTACTTTGATTCTGTTTATATTTTAATTGAAAGAAAAATAAAAAGTAAAAATTGTCTTAAAAGGCATTTATGATATTTTTACTGTACAGTTAATAACTTGAGATCATGATAAAGTTGTCATTGTAGTAGGAGCTGACTGAGGACGTCATCATCATTATCCTTCTTGTTCTAAGTTATGCTTAGATCCTTAATCATTCTAGGCTAGAAAATTATTAAGCAGTAGTGTAAACAATTACGTTAAACAATGATGATATTGGGGGGCTACTAGTGTTTAGTAAACATCATGCATCATAAAGACAAAAAGCAAATACAAAAAGAGATAGGACACGTCGATCGCGTATTCGAGTGAAAAAGATGTCGGTTCAAAATTAACAAAAATGTAATCGGTGAGAAGAACTCAAATAAAATCAACATTTAAAGAAATATTAGTTGGATAAACCGTGTATATGGCGGTGTAAGAATATCCACTGTCCCACATTGTCCCGCGGGTGTCGTAAGAGGTGATAGAGGGAAACAAATCAGGATAGAGGAGGAGAAAACTCGACAACAAGAGGAGGAGAAAACTGAAAGTTGCCAACTCGCTTGCCAAGCTTGGCAAATATGGTAAATATCTCCCCTATAAGGTAATCTATAGGGGAGAACTATATACAACAGTGGACTTTAATAGGCTGTAACGGTAACAGTAGCTCTAAAAGCACAAATATATGAACAAATTTGTATTCATTTTAAAGCGCCAAATATAACTGGAATGTTTAGTAGCAACTCGCGTCATCACTAGTACAATTGTAAACGAGGCATAGTATATACAAAACACAGAAATAGCGCAATACGTTAAAGGTTTGACCAATCGCGTGAATAAACATTAAATTGGATTGGCAGATAAAGGCAGGCAGACATTTACTGACCGTAGGATATATTAAGTAAATTATACGTCAATGAATTATTTTAAAGCAAGAAATATCTTTGTTAAATAATTACACTATAATGCTTTAGGATTGCTTGTGTGGACGACGAATAATTTTTGTATATAAAAATTATATTTAAGCTTTACAAGTTGGTCAGCTTTTAGTGGTATTTGATGATGATTTATGGTTTTAGTTTTCTTGTGTAAATTAGATAACAAATCATTTTCTTCTTCTGGTTAATCAGTCGGTAATAGCTGAAGTGGAAATGTGCCTCTTTTGTTATATCCTCTATGGCAAAAAGGCTCAGATTTATTTTAATTATCACAGCAAGCGGACTGAATGACTGACTTAACATGTGACGAATCGACTCTGCGGGAAGTTTGCAGTCTGTAAACACGTACAGGATCGTTCCCATCACTACATTAGATTTGATAGACCATAAATCCTCGCAGAAAAACACCTATTCCTTCCAAATATGATTCGCGAGGCTATTAAAATAAAATAAAAACATACAAATTTCAATAGAAAAGATGGCTGGGTGCTTTCATCTCCTTGGGATCCTATAATTAATAACATTAAATCCTAACCATACAACTATAAAACTTTAGGATATTATAAGTTCATACTGCGTAGATCGGAACAAAAATTAATAATTTTAATCTGGAGGTAGTCGTGGTTAACCATCACATTGGGACGTTGAACACCTCAGTCCGCCTTGTGACCATGGGTGCTGTAAAATACTCGAAAGGTCGGGAATATAAAATAAATATACGCGATAAAGTCCGTAAAAACTAATTTTATTTAAATGTGCAGTGTTCGCGTAAATATAAGAAATCATTACTGAAATTTTGTTAGACTATGAGTAAATTCAATTTTATTTCAGTCAAGAGCTCTCTATGTAAATTAGTCTGTAAATCTAACATATAACAAAGGCTTTGGCATTCTTAACATTGATGACTGTTGACTTGATACACAGGATTTGCAAAGTTCAAAGTCTAATCTATTAGAACGTAATCTGTTCCGTAGATGTTTGGTGTCATGACTCACATAGGAAACTTTTTATTCATAAATGTTAACAATGATAAATGGATATAAACATAGAAAATGTGTTTTGAAATTAATAAAGTAAATATCCTATACCTTTAAACGAGCAATTCTTGTATATATATATATTTTGTCAAGCAGGTTTTTTTAAAGTCTTATTTTCCGTGTTTTCAGACAGTGAAAAACTGCTACCATATAAGAAGGTAAATTTTGACACTGTGTTAATGATCGTAATAGCTCAAGTGGATATCGAGCGGTCGCAAAATAGTAATGCCTTGGTTCGCGTTCCGCTTCGGTCCGACTTTCTTTTCCTTTATTTTTAAGTTCCCTTCTTTTATGAGAAAATCTATTATTTCGAGCCCTTTTTTTAGTATTTTTTTAAAATACGAAAATTTTAATTAAACTAATTGCACTCATGATTTTTTATTCAAATAACCAACCCAAATCCCCATTTTTTTCTATTATGTCAATAAGATCAAAAAAATTATATTATTCATGTAATTTGTATCTAAATGTAATTAAAAAAAACCGAGCAAAGCTCGGTCATCCGGGTACTAGTAGTTAAAAAGAAAAAATTGTTAAAATGCGTTATCTACTATATATTTATAACATTTAGTCATTGTATTTTAAATCTCTCTAAAAGTAACATAAATTTTGCCAGATCCATAAGGGTTTGAGTAAACACCAACTAGCCCCAACCTCATAAAGATACTCTGAGCGGAACGGTTCCTTAAGTCTCTCGGTCTAAGGTAATGGATTATCTATTAATAGAACGATGTATAAATAGTAGAAGAGACCAGACATTGTAGGATTAAGTTAATACTTTGTTTCAAGACAACATGTGTAAACCGGGGCACCACAGTTGTTCGTAATTTAAATACAATTTCAAAAGGAAGGGTAATCTTGACATTCAGATAATTCTGCACTTTGTTTAAAATCAGACTTCTTTAACTTACAAGATTGTTAAAGTATTACATTTACTTTGTCAGTTATATCGAAGATCTATAAAAACGTATAAGAAGTAGAATAGGTGTTCGTGTCAACGTGGCCTATTGACCGCTTATGAGTGGGTATCGGAAGTGATAAGGCCTATCGCATGTTTTACTTTTAGCTCAACAATAATAAATAAATATGGTAATTTTTGTACGGAAATTAATTTATTTTCGATTTCTATTTTTTTTATAAGTTATTAAATATCGTAGCGGTAGCAAAAAAAGTTGTTTTTAATTCCAAACACAACAGCACAGACAAAAAAATTGTTTAACGCAATCGAGACAATTTTCCCGCGCTTCTATTCCGACATACAACGCATATACCGGGCGCTAGTTATAAGGTGCAGGCAGGAAGTTTACGCAGCACGTGCGCGCGCTTCCTCGCACAGGATGTTTTAAAATCCATACGATGCCAATCGCCACTATAGGACCGACGGACCGTTTGGATTAGAATTGCGAATCGAAGCGTGTGTTAGCTACTAATGCTGTGTTTACACTGTTACCAACTGTTTTCTTTAATGAACTTTGTAAGAGAAATCAACTGAATTTACTGTTATTTGTTCGTTTTTTTTTTAATTATATTTATTTTCAAATGACACTGACGAAATATTAAATAAAAAAGCGTTCGAAAATTTTAGTTTGTGTATATTTTTGCGCAAACGAAATCTTTCAAAAAACTTCAGGTAAAATTTATAAAAAAAGGAATATTTTGTGATTACCGCTGTACTGTTTGATTTTATATATTGATTGTTTGTTGACTCAACTAATGTGGTTACGAACGTGTGTAATTTGCGGTTGGACATATGATTGCGGTGGGCTTAAATCATTTCAAATGAGCCAACTGATGGGTGAATTAAATGTTATAATTATAAACATTAACTGTGGCGTCTAATGTAATATTTTATACAAGTGCAAAACCCAAGGAAGGTTGAAGCAACACCAAAAATAAGTGCGAGATACTCAAATAATATACAGTTATTCAAACTAATTATTCACTGAATAAATTGTGTACTATACTATTATGTAGTATAAGTCAATAATTCAAATTGGGTTCCTGCTTTTGGTGTAGTTTTGGCGAGGTAACGACTGTTCCTAACAGTTAATAATAATAATTTAATTTGTTGTTTTTTATAGGAGGCCATACATTTTTATGCATGCGGCTAACCTGATGGTAAGTGACTACCACCGCCCATGAATGACTACAATACTAGGAGAATTGCAGATGCGTTGCTAGATTTAAAAAAAAAGAGTAGGCTTTTTCTTGATTCCACAAGGAAGTTGTAAGAGGAAGAAAACATATAATATATATTATTCATTTATAAATTATATAAGTATATAAATGAGTAATATATATATTATATGTTTTCTTCCTCTTACAGTACAAGACAAGACAGTACAAGTATAATTTATACTTGCAGTTGTTGTCACTTTTCGAAATTTGATCTCTATTTTTGTGGCTTTGGTATACTACTTATTACACAATTTTTTTTAATTATTAATTTATTACTACAAAAATCTCGGTTTCGCCTCGCGGTGTCATCAGTCGAAGAAAGGGTAAATTACAATAGTTGCCAATTGGCTTGTTGTATGAACATTTTCTTTATGAGCTCTCTATGAGCTAGAAAATTAAGCAGTCAACTAATTTAAGTTCAAGCAAAAAAGGTTACAGCGTTGTCAACTCTGAAGACTATGATGGAATACTGACCCTCTAAGCCCTTGAGACAAGAATAAAGCCTTTTTTAGCCTTTATGGGGGAAGCCTATATACAGCAGTAAACGTTTTAAAGGCTTCAGATATCAGGCATGAATGAAAAAGAATTAATGATTACTCTGAATAGATTTAAAAAACGGTAGAGAACGCTATTATGGCAATAAGTACGCTTTTGTATATAAAAATCTGCATCATAGATTTTTTTATATATCTATCTGATACGTCCAGATAGAGTTCCAAAACTGGTCAGTCTCCTTCTTCATCATCATTAGTCCAACTGCAAAAAAAAAACAACAAAAAAGTCCACTGCTGGACATATGTGTCGTCCGTTGTAGGAAGGAGTACCTAAAACCGTGTGTCTATGTATATGTATTAAATGTTGTCATGATAACCTTGACAGGCGGATTGACATTCACAGTATCAGAGGTTTTGCACCTATGACGCTGATTTCTGCTTTCAGAGTAGGTATTTTACGTCTTGTGTAAACGACACGGTTATACCACCTCTAATTAAAAGCCTTAAGAACTTTTTCCTATAGCGCTTAGTCGCCCTACACCCACGGGATTAAATGGGTTGAAAGATTCTTTTACGCAGGAAAACACAAGAGCAAATTATGCGCTTTAGTTATTAGAACCACGCATTTTTAAGATTTTTTTTGTAATTTTCAAAATTTTCTTGAGTATCATATTTATTTTTAAAAGATTAGATATATGTGTAGAAAAAGTACAAGTATACGCGTGTGATTCGTTTAGAAAAATAAAAATGGTATAAGTTAAAGTAAATATCTGATATATTATATTCTTTAACATCTCAGACAATATAAATTGTCTTATTATTTTTAAATAAATAATATTAATATTTTTGTACACCTAAAAAACAAATGCAGAACAGCCTCTATCTGACTGTAAAACGGTGTTTACTAAATTAATATAAAAAACAGCCGCGCACGCCATCTGGAGTCGGTACTCGGGGACCGCGTTATATAACTGTTTGTTTTACAAATAAACTATACGAGTCCCCGGCTTTGCTTGATGTTCTCGCACCTGGGTCTTTTGGGCAAGAGGTATTATCGGATATTTTTTTATACTGGATAGTATTCATAAAAACTAACTATATTTTTAAATCGTATTTCAGTAATATATTCTATCAATATTTTTATCTTGAATATTTTGGGTTACTGATTTTATATTATATTAAAAAAATTTAAAATATAATTTAAATTATAACCTATTAATTAGTTAAAAATTAGAAACTCATTAGTAGTGATATTGACAAAGGCACTTACTCGTAAAAGCTTCGACACGACAAAAGAGTAAACGAATTTAGACATCATTCATATATGTCACAGATTATCCAAGTTATCTAACCCCTGTTAAAAATAAATCAACCGGAAAAAGATCGTTGAAAGCTCTATTTTTAAACTAGGGCTACGTAACAATAAAAAACGTAATCTAAGCCTCAAACAGTGTATATATCCATTTTTAAATATGGCAGCCCAGGGTAACCCTTCAGCGGTATGATATACGACCTCAAGGCACGTGTTATACGGCCCAATGAAAAGTTACATTAAACAGGACTTAGCTGTAAAGAAAAAACGTTCTTCTGACATCCCTTTTATACGTTTAAACTATTTATGTTCATGATGGATCGTAAAGATGAAAATATTTCATGCTTGGCTTGGTATTATTAGGCACCGTATAAAACTTAACTGAAAATATAATGCGCAAAGAAATAAATAAAAAAAAACAAATATTGTATCGTCTTTTCTTAATCGCTTTAACTATTGTTCATCGTTTTCTTGAAATTTTGAATGTATTATGCTCCTTTTCTGCCTTGAAAGTACATCTAGTGGTGTATCTGGATACACATAAAAAGTAAAGTAACTACCTGTATATGTCCCACAGCTGGGCAAAGTCCTTCTCATATTTTTTGAAAGGGTTTTAGGGCAAGGTAGTGTCCATCGCGCTGTCCCAAATCGTATTGGCGGACTTCACGTCTTCGAAATATTTTTATTTCTCAGACATGCATGTATCCTTACGATGTTTTCCTTAATTGCCGAGCACGTGCTAAATCAGCACTTATAATTATTTTGAACAATTTCTTGGTACCGGCATGGATCGAACCCTAAGCTATCAGGGCTACGTGCCAAAATATTTTCTCAATCTGAACAAAAGCCATTTTTTGAAGATAATGGTGGATGTGCATATGCTGCCACTACTTTTTACAATACAAAATTTTCTATGCATAGTAAGTATTTTAAGTTATCAATGCATGGTACAAGTAGGAATTTCGATCACTAGCCTAGTCCGCTCTAAGTAAGCTCTTTATAAAATATTCTTGCATCATCCCTTTTGGGAAATATTCCAGCTGAAAATATTTATCGTTGATAATTGCCACGTGATGAGGAAAATGCTGCTTCCCATCTCCTGTTTAGGTTTGTCTCTGTTATATAAATTACAGATGATACGGGGTAGTGGTTGCCCTGCAGTTGCTATGATAGGTAGTGGTATAGAGAAAATAAATCTTGAACTTCTTAAATAATTCTTCACCTTGACAAAACAATAAGGCGAACACTGCTATAAATAAAATATACTGTTACATGTGAGATAGGAAATAAAGTAAATTGATATATTTATGCAAAAAAACATCTGGCACGGTCAATGAGACAGTTATTCTGATTGTCGTATAATTTTTAAGTGCCACAAAATTTGTCTGTAAATATAATCGCTTGCGCTAGCGAAACATCTGCAATAATCCCAAAAATAAACCCTACTTACATATACCCAACATAAAACTCAATACGTAATGAACAAACTTCGTTACAAAGCCGTAACATCTGAAATACAGGGTGCGTGAAAACTCATAAATGTCAAAATGCATTCCCTTTACTGTTCGCTTGAGATAAATAAATTGCTGTTGAAAATTCATTCATTTTAGCGTTAAGGTGTGCGTTTTCGAACACATAAAGGATGAAATGTGACAAAAAACGCTTTTACAGCAGCAAATATACGTTTGCCTTGGTGTAAGATGACCGTTAAACCTTCAGTGGACGAATGAAAGTGTATTTTCTCCTAATTTAAAACCTTAACGCATATCGATTAAGTTACGAATTTGTGATAAAAGCGAAATCATAAAATTGGGACACATTTAAAGAACTCCGATTCAGCGGAACGAATCGTGCTCTGAGGAAATTTTTAATGCAGTTTCTGCATTTCGGTAACATTAGACATAATTTTATCGTTCGCTCCTTGTACCCGATCGGGAGAGTTCGTTGCCACCGTATAAATTTAAACATGGACATAAACAAGCGTATAAAATACCCGGACTTTTTAATTCATCGTTTAACTTTGTGGGTTAATGAAAGGGGATGATTTTATAAATAAACATGGTGTCGCATTCTCTTATCGAATTTCGGGACTGATTAAACGTTTGTAGGTTTATAATCTTTTAAACCAAGCTTAGATATAGCGCCGATCTAGGAAGGTTACTACTGGCAATAACAGAACGAGAGCAGCTGGTGATCGAATAAATTCATAATTCTAAGGAGATTCTCACGATCATCAGCTCTGTCAATCAACACAAGCTATGTCGTCATAACTTGAGCTAGGTTAGCTTCTACCGTATTTGCTGTCTGTATTTATTCTTCTCGTAAAAAAATGCCTTACTCGTCACACCCCACCCGTTATCAGCCTGCTTATTTTACGTTTGACATAAACGATTAATGACTATCGAAAGACTTTTTTGGCATTTCCCATAGTCTCCTTTCACGAATCTCACGGGGCAAATCGGGTTATGGATTTTGGTAGTGAAAAAAAGCATTTACTACCATTATTTTACAGCATTGAGAAACAAAAGAGCACACAGTACACGTCCACCTGATGGTAAGTGGATGCTTTGGCCCATAGACATCCACATTTATCCACAATTAAAAATCAAAATGCAAATGCGTTGTCACCACTAAGAACTAAGATGGAATGCCTCGATTCCAGTCTATAGGGTCTCCGGTTCTCTACACCCACCATACGAAACACAGCAGCATTACACTGCTATTTGACGCTGGTATTCTGTGAGAGTGTGGTCCTACCCCGGTCAAACCAACCCATTTGTGCTATTATCATAATATAGCTGCAGCGTAGCTCTACCACGTAAAAACAGGCCTAATGAGCAACAGGTGTGCCAAGTAAGATGACTAATGCCCCCCCTACGAGGTAATGTTCGTGGAAGGCCTTGTTCAGCAGTATACTTAGAGTAGGATCTAGTGAATCAATTAACGATTAATGGATGACACACACGGTCAGTTCCACTGATCATTTCAACTGATCATTTCGAACTCGGTCTGTTGATATTTTTTTAAATAACGAATTTTTAATATATCAATAACGGAGTTTTATATATAAGTTTATTTATGGATATATCGAGAATCCGATATTTAAAAAATATCAATATTCTTAGTTTGAACTGATCAGTTGGAATGATCACTTGAACCGACCGTGTGTGTCGTCCATAAGATTAACTTTTAATAATTTCATCCTTCTTAAACTTCCACTATCCAATCGTTCAGTCCTAGCTATTAATAAAAATGCCGTTTATTCGTGAAACCACACTAGATGGTTACTTTTCACTTCCATTAAAACCAAAAATAACACAATAAATAATAATAAAAACATTGTTTGTCGCATTGTTTCAGAACCTAATGGATCCCAACAAGACAAGTTGAAATACATCGTGAAATA
The DNA here is from genome assembly GCA_907164705.1 of Parnassius apollo. NCBI lineage: Eukaryota > Metazoa > Arthropoda > Insecta > Lepidoptera > Papilionidae > Parnassius > Parnassius apollo. The sequence goes on from CAJQZP010000295.1 coordinate 4,682,401, forward strand.
TGAAACGCGCCGCCATTGCGTTTTGGCGCGAAATGCCAATCGCTGTCACGTTCGTGTTCGTGGCATTGGCAAGCGTTGCTTCAGCCAGGGATATTATTTTAGGTAAGTGAAAATTGCAAATACGTATATAATTAGAAAGTAATATACCTAATTATGGCAATACAATTTGTTGTCTTGTGTGGTAGAACTTTTTACATTCAGATGCAGTAGAAGGATCATGGACTGGAACAACACAAACGTCCAAGTATAACACTTTACTAGGTGGTAGGACAAAGGAGTCCTGTTTAATGCTTGTCTAAGTAGGTACCATTTCTGCTGTTGAATACCGTTGTATGCACTACTGCTGTATTCTGGGCTAAGTGACAAAGGGAGACATTCCATATTAGTCCTATGACAACGCATTTATAGCCTTCTTTCTTTGAAGTTTATTGCAGGTGTTCATAGGTTGCAGTATCAAGTAACCATCAGGTGGAGTGTAAGCTGGTGTGTCACTAAGATTTTATAAAAAATATAACAGAACTTAATGATTTCTTATATTTACGCGAACATTGCACATGATTAAAACTACTTTTACGGATTTTATCGCGTTTATTTTTACTTTTTATTTTTAATTCCCGACGTTTCGGGCGCTTTCCAGCACCCATGGTCACGGGGGACTGAGATGACTGACGTCCCGATGTCATTGTTAAACCCGGAGAACCTTCAGCTTTTTTAATTATTGTTTATGGTCCGATCTATGCAAAATGAACTGACTATGTCCTGAGGTCTTGCAGTGGTATGCTTGGGTTTAGTTTTAATTTTATTGATTATAGGATCCCAAGCAGGTGGTAGTACCCAGCCTCCTTCTCTATTGAAATTAGGATGTTTAATTCGATAATACCTTCCTGTGCCAAACCACCGAAGTTGTATGGGTTACCAAAGATACACAAACCGAATGCTCCATTACGTCCAATAGTGAGTCAGATTGATTCGCCAACTTACAGATTGGCTCAATACTTAGCTAAAATATTATCACCACTCAGAGGACACACAAGAGCACACACTAAGGATTCATACCATTTTGTCAGTGAGATAAAAGACCTACATCTTACTGACAATGAAACCATGGTCAGTTTTGATGTTCAGTCTCTATTTACATGCCTACCTGTTGAAGACTGCATCTCAATTATAACTAGGAAACTAGAGGAAAATAACATACCAGCAGAATATGCAGTGTTACTAAGACATTGCCTTACATCTGGCTATCTATTGTGGAAGGAAGAGTTTTAAAAGCAAGTAGATGGTGTGGCGATGGGCTCACCTGTATCTCCCATTGTTGCCGATATATTCATGGAAGACTTTGAGGAGAAAGCCCTCCTTACTGCACCTGTTACACCAAGGATCTACAAGCGGTACGTAGACGATACTTTCACAATTTTACCATCAGACAAAGTAACTGCATTTTTAGAACATCTTAATTCCATAAACGCTAAAATTCAATTTACTATGGAGTTAGAGGCAAATAATTCCTTACCTTTCCTAGATGTGTTAGTCATCCGAAATCCTAATAACACCATTGGTCACACTGTGTATAGGAAAAAGACCCATACAAACCGATATTTAAACGGTGAATCTCACCACCATCCTTCACAGTTAGCTACCGTGGGCAAATCTTTGTTACAGAGAGCACGAGGGATCTGTGACAGCAAACACCTGGCCGCCGAGCTTCAGCACGTCAAGCAAATTCTGCACGACAACAAGCTTCGGGTCCCGCGCCTACGTCACAGTGACCGAGTGAAGCCGGCCACAGTCGAGCGTGTGCCTGCTGTACTGCCATATGTCAGAGGTGTCACAGACAAGATTGGCTATATCTTGAAGCGAGCTTCTATTAGAACATTCTACAAGCCGCCGAAGAAGATTAGTCAGTTCCTACCATCCGTCAAGTCTCATATTCCTCTACAAGATGCAGGAGTGTACAAGCTTGATTGTGAATGTGGTCTCTTTTATATAGGACAAACCAAAAGATCAAATAGGACCCGCGTAAAAGAACATATAGCTGATGTGAAGCATCAACGTTCCGGGAAGTCTGCAGTTTGTGATCATATCCTAGACGGCCCCAACCATTACATCAGATTTGATAGACCACAAATCCTCGCGAAAGAACACCGATTCCTACCAAGGATGATACGTGAGGCTATTGAAATTAAAAAACATCCTAATTTCAATAGAGAAGGAGGCTGAGTACTACCACCTGCTTGGGATCCTATAATCAATAAAATTAAAACTAAACCCAAGCATACCACTGCAAGACCTCAGGACATAGTCAGTTCATTTTGCATAGATCGGACCATAAACAATAATTAAAAAAGCTGAAGGTTCTCCGGGTTTAACAATGACATCGGGACGTCAGTCATCTCAGTCCCCCGTGACCATGGGTGCTGGAAAGCGCCCGAAACGTCGGGAATTAAAAATAAAAAGTAAAAATAAACGCGATAAAATCCGTAAAAGTAGTTTTAATCATAACAGAACTTAACAACATAAAATTTTTATGTGTCGTCTTTCGTACAGTCTATTAGAGAACCAGCAACCGAATACTGGATACTAAGAATCATTGTTTTTACGCGTAACAAACGTCAATATTTTCACAGTTACATAACACATCGAGGGTAGATAACATGTAAATGAAACGCAATCACCGTTTTTATCACTCATAGATGAAATGCTCTTTGTTATTATTCTAGGTTAAAACTAGAGTTGGGCCGATTAGTACTTTAGCCGATTGGCCGATTAGCCGATTAATCGGTTAAGAAATGGCCGATTAATCGGCCCAGCCGATCCCTATCCGATGATAAATTCAAATGGTGGAACAAAAATTCTACCAGATATCCAGAAATGTCCCGTTTAGCGAAAGTTTACCTTTGCTGCTCCGCCAGCTTTGTGTATAGTGAGAGACTTTTTTTCTGAGGCAGGAAATATCTAGTATCTACGCAATAAAAAGAAATCGACTTTAACCAGAAAAGGCTGAGATTTTGGCCTTTTTGCATCACAATTTGCCACTGGTTAAAAATAACAAATAAATTAAATATTATTCTAAAAAGCCACTTTCTTCAATACACTTTCAAATTGAGTATTTCTTTTTAACAAATTATTAGATGATTATAGATTCTTTATTTAATAACATTACAGGAAAAAACAATTTATTGTAATTATAAGTACAAAAACAATAACAATTTAGTTTTAAGCACAAAAGCAAGTATGTTCTATTTGTATTTTAAAAACTATAAAATATATATTAAAAACGATATTTTATAATATCTACATGGGTGTAGTTTTACAATCTTTATTTAAGAATTAAGTATTTTTTTGTTATGTAAAGGGAGGGACTTAAAATTTGTTTTCTTTTAAAGATTATTAAGAATTTTGTTGTGTCACTACTCTGAATTACGATTAGAAAAAGTTAAAAAGTAGAATTAAAATAGTAAGTACTTAGGTTTTTGTTTAGTTTTAAATAGCTACCTCAGATTCTTTTTTTACCAAAGTTCGTATGTCCAGAATAATTAACATTTAAGCATTTGAGACTGATTTTTCAATAAAAGTTATGTATGAACCTACTTATTTTATTATTTATTTGATTTACCTACATATAAATCTGACGAGAGCTTACACATAGGAGAGAAACTATATTTTTCTTAAACTTAAAGCTTTACTCATATCAATGTAGCTACAGTTACCACGCAGAAAATCACGAAAAACCTTTGCTAAAATTAATAAAATAAAAAGCCGCGTATCGCGTTTTATTTATATTAAACCGACTAATCGGTGACTACAAATAGGCCGATTAATCGGCTTCACCGATTAGTCGGCGGTTAATCGACCCAACTCCAGTTAAAACCGTTCGCAACGGAAAGTAACAGTAATTTTGTAATTTTTTGTTTAAACGGCAGAAAAAGTAAGAGACCTTCATGACTTAGATTTATACTGACTACACTTATAGACATTCTTGACATTGACGCACCTACGTTGACGTATACCGAGGTCCCTAGGTAACCTAATATCTAGTACAAGGTTGCTCATTTTTTACACTTACTTAAAAAATGTAAGGAGCCTATAGTTCTGTTGCAAAACGTTGTTTAAGACGTTTGTGAGGTTAACATACACACTAGTGTATGTTAACCTCACAAACGTCTATGCCACACGCTTGCGTCAATCTGCTGTAAAAGACGGACCTGTCGCGAGCACCCCGCACTGTCAACCTTCTAGCAAGAGAAACGAATTTGTTTGTTTGTTCTCTTAATAAATTGAAACGGAATACATTTTTTGTTATATTCCGTTTGTAGATATGGTTTTGAAAGTAAAAGGTTAAAAGCAATTGCCTTAATAACAAATTCTTGTGCGATAAATAGACAATATTATAATAATTATAGTATATATAATAATTGTAAGTTTCGATAAATAAAAAATAAATTTAAATCTATTTCACGCAGTTTTAACTTAAGGAAACGATAATGATGTTCAAGATCACATTTACAAAACTTAAAGGTTCCATAGCCCAAAAAAAAAAGCAAACCTAAACTCAACAATGGCCCAATACGTACCCGAACTGAATTTATATAGGCTTTATTAAATAGGAAATCATTTATTTCGTATTCCTAACATCGTAACAAGTATATATTAACTAAAATCTTCGGTGTGAGGTGGCGAATTTAAATTTTTGGTCGACGCGCAGCTCTGCATGCAAATCAAACGTGTTGAAACCCACATCGATGGTTTGCATCGATATTTTGGCAATCGAAAAGAATATCTTTCGCTCTATTGTTATTCAAAGCAAATAAGTTGAGGCGCCATTATTATATTATAATTCGCAAATTCGATTTTAATCTTTTAATATTTCGAAACAATTGACCCTTCAGGTCTCTTTTATATTGCAGTTGCAAAATACAGCATATTATATCTCATATTAAATTTTATATTGCTTAAAAGTTTTTATATCTGCATCCACCGTATTGATAATCCATGTTTTCAACGTTTATTGAATTTTCTTTCATTCATTCATTACATTTTTTTATTTTTTAATTTTTATTAATTTATTTCAGATAACATATGATCCATATCACTAAAATTGATTGATTTAAAAACCTTAACTAATTGACAATAAATAATAATAATATGTCATTAAAATACAATAACTAACATATAAACATATAAAAACAATATTAAGTAACACATAATTATTATTTAGTACCTTCTCACTCCCACAATTACTGGGACATGTTTGTCGCAGCAATGCCGGAGGATAGGACAGTCCAATCTGTGTCCAATCATTTTCAGAATAATATTGGAGCTGGCCCGCACTCTCACTCACCTTTGACGCGCACCGCTTACGCATGGTCGCGTGAAAACAGGCCGTGCGCGCCTCCGCAAACACGCCAGAGGCACTGCAGAAGCGGGGCAGCCCTAAAACTACCCTAAAAGCGTTATTGTACAGGACGCGGAGATCGTTGTAACTTCGTTTATTATAGTCTGCCCACAGGCTAGATGAATAGAGTGACGTACAATAAGCTCTAAACAGTGTAATTTTTACCTCCTGTGAGCAACGTGAAAATCTGCGGGCTATCATGTTGGCTCTGATGGACAACGCTCTCCGCTCCCGCTCAATGTCCGCATTGTCCTTGAGGTCATTAGTTATTTTGTGTCCCAGGTACTTAAATTGGTTGACAACTTCTAGAGGCACCCTATTTAGTAACACTGGAGGTGAATCCTGGGGACACTTGTTACCCGCCTTGAAGACCATGCATTGACTTTTCTTCACATTGTACTTTAGACCGTGTCCACTCGTATACTCTTCACAAATGCGTATCAGTTTTCTTAAGCCACAGATCGACGCACTCAGCAAAACCATGTCGTCAGCGTAACTCAGATTGTTAACACATACGCCGTCGATATGACAACCGACGCGCTGGCTGCTGAGAGCGACGATCAAATCATTAATATACAAATTAAAAAGTGTCGCAGATGTTAATCCGCCCTGTCTGACTCCACATTCGAGATTACAGCGCTTTATAAGTTCTCTCTAAAAAATTTTTGTACATACAGGGTTGGTATTCCAAACCACCCGGAATAAAAAGTTTCCGACCTCAAAGTGAAGATGGCAACATTCGTCAATACAAGCTAGTGAATGTAGTCGTGCATCTTTTGACAGTTACGCACCAAAATTTCTGCCATTTTCACCGCGAAGATTTTTTGACAGTCGTTTGAGTGAGTCGATGTGACTGTTTTTGTGAAAATGGAAAAATTGAGTATGAAGCTGTCATTAAATTTTTGTTTTGAAAGGTAATACGCCTACGCAAATCAAAGATGAGTTAGACTCTATGTATGGGGACTCTGCACCATCATTTACCACAGTGAAATTTTGGGCAACTGAATTTAAACGTGGCCGTGAGAGATTGAGATACGATGAACGTTCAGGACGTCCAAAAACTGCATCTACTGACAATAACATCGCTAAAGTTCACCAAATACTTCTAGACGACCGCCGAATTAAAGTGAGAGAGATAGCAGAGGCTATGAAAATGTCCAAAGAACGTGTTTGTCACATATTAAATCAAGATTTAGGTATGAAAAACTGTCAGCGCGTTGAGTGCCGCGTATGCTCACGTTAGACCAAAAACGTGTTCGAATGAACCTTTCCCGCCCTATGTTTATTATGATATATTATACGTCCGAAAGAAAAATACTGTCAAAACAGTAGTTGTAGTCCACAAAGAGGGAACAGCTCCAAAAAAAAACTGTATTTTCGGCTGAGAAAGTGATGGCGACAATTTTTTGGGATATTCATGGAGTTATCTTAATCCATTATCTTCGAAAAGGAAAAACCATACTAGGTATCATTATTTCACATAATAAATTCAGAAATTGCAGAAAAACGGCATTTGAAGAAAAATAAAATTCTGTTTCACCATAACAATGGGCCCTCTCGCACCTCAGCGGTTGCCATAGCGAAAATCAACTAATTAAAATTTGAACTGCTTGACCATCCGCCTTACTCACCAGATCTAGCACCAAGCAACTTTTTTTGTTGCCTCATCTAAAAATTGCGCTCGGGGGACAGAGATTTTCGTCAAATGAGGTGGCAATCACCTTCGTGAACAATTATTTTGAACAGGAAAACACCGAATACTATTTGGACGCGTTAGAGAGATGGGAGCATCGCTGGGAGACGTATGTATAGTTACAAGGAGAATATGTAGAAAAATAGAAATTAATTTTATAAAAAAATGTATTGTATCTTTGTTAGGTCAGTAACTATTCAGACCACCCACGTATTAACTATAACTATACACCACGTATTAAATTAATTACGCATTAAGCAATCTAATTTAATATAATATGTATTACTTGTGAGAAACATTGCATTTTCATGCGATGGCCAAGTCAATCTATATATTTAAAACATAAAATATTTTTAACATTGGTATGGTCACTATAAAATGTTGTTAGGTTAGCTAATTACATAACTTAAAACAGAAGAACCCTTAAGTAGGGACTGAATAAATTAATCGACTTGGTATAACATGGATTTCACAACTTTTTACGGAGTTGCGAGACATGATTTTTTTTACAATTTATGTTTTTGATGGCATTATTATTTCCCGTCATTAGTCGTCAGAACCTCGTGTTACGACGAGGAGAAAATATTGCAGTATTCCCTTTTACAAGTATACCCTTAAACCACATGTACATGTTACAACCACAACGACGCTATTAATATAAAACTATATAGTTTTCAACTGAATAAATTAGAAAATTTTAATTACCAACGAATTAACACCGAAAGTAAAGACAACGGAAAGGGTTATTTCTTCACGGGTACAAATCGATTGTAGCACAACCCCTCATTTGGTACTCATTAACTGCGCCGGATGCTCAGACAATTATGAAAATGTCCAATAAAATTAGAGCCATTGCTTTCTTTTGGAATCCCTGATCGAAGGTTATTCCTGTGCGACCGGACGTAGGGAGAGGTCTTGTATTGTTGGTCGTTATGAATTATTAAATGCGACGTCCTGGCTACTGTTGCGGTGAGCCAATCAGCTTTAGTCATGTTAAATTGATCTTTTATTTTTTAATAGAGCATGACATCTTTTTCTTCGTGCACATTACTGCTTTTTGTATAATGTTATAAAGTTGTTCCAATTGCTTACGTTAAGGGAACATGCGTGAAAGTACTTAGTTATTTTTTTAATTTTTATACTTTTAATTTTTAATTTTGAATTTATTTTAAAGTATTTCTTTTATCATAATGTCTAATATGCGCGTAACCTAGTGTTCAAAGTATTCGGCACTAAGTAGGGGTTTCTCGGTTCGAATCTCAGTAACATATCTATATATTTAATCAATTTTGACTGAAGGCCTTGTAGCCAATGCCTAAAAAAATATTTAATGAATCAAAAATTCAATAGGTAAGATTTTTATTTATAGCATAGGATTGTAACGAGGATGGAGGTAAGAAACTATAAGTAAATGAATACATCGTCCTACTTTTCCCAAATGTATCATAATATCCTACTTACTACGAAATACCAAAAAAATCTCATGGCACCTGATAGATGAGAGATAGAGATAGAGAGATGGCAAACATACATGTAATTAGTGTTGATACATTTACCCAATACAACGAAAGTAAACGTCCACCCTACAATAGTTACACATTTGCAGTGCAGCTCTAAAAAATTCAGTGCACTATGATGGCGGTCAATAGATGTCATTTTATTGCTTACCCTCGCTATCTTCAAAATAACATCTATGCACATTTTAAAACGTTATTCTATATCACTCTTCAAACATTCCTATCACATTTATAGATAAGTCGTAAATCTTTTTTAAGGAAATGCACGCACGTTCTCAATGTTTGTTTGGGATAGAATTGGGGTAAACAGGCGCCTAAATCGCGGAATGCTATCAATGTAAATATTTACTTCGCTCACAAATTGTTGGATATTTGCACAGATACCGCAACTTTCATGTCGACGCCATGTTGAATTCTCAAATGCATTTGCATGAAACAGATATAGCTGACAAGGTGTGTATTATTTTAAAGCAGGAAGACAAACAAGAAAGGAACGAATTTTAACTTAACATATTTCTTTTTGAAAACTGTTGACGTAAAAGTTTTATTAATAATTTTCTAATTGTAGTCTATAATGCATGCCTACGGTACCATTTTCTGGGTCATAATTCTAATAATTGCGCATGTTCTTTCTGTATCCTTCTTGTGGGTACAGGTATTCTCTTAATTTGACTTGAGATAGAAATACTAGGACACTGTAGGTAAAAGTACACTTGGTGGTAATTGGATGTTGTGTTCCCTAGACATCTCCATCTATACTCGATTAAACATCCTTCGTTGAGCTTATATATAGCAAGGAATTGTACATGTACAGATTAAAATTAATTCATATTAATAACGATATTATACGTAGGAACTTGATAAGATATGTACACCTGATGGTAAGTGAATGCTTAAAGACTCTAACGAGTATCCTCGTAGGAATTAAAATGCAGATGCGTTGTTGACTATGATACTTGAGGACTAAGATGGAATGGTTTTTAACAAGTAATAGTAAGATACTAGGTTTTTAATACGTACATATATATATATATATATATATATATATATATATATATATATATACATCAAGTTACGAGTAAGTCACTCAACATACGACACACAACAGAATTATGCTGTTAATTTGCGCTGGTATTCTGTGCGAGCGTGGTCTTTCCCCGTTTTGAACTAATCCATTTGTGCTACAACCTTAACACAACTGGAAATTATTATTTTACGCGTACACTACTCATAGTTTTATGTGCTTACAGCGCTTGAGATACATCGTTTACTGGATGGGAAACATCGGAAATTAAAAATAACATGAAATTAAACACGATAAAATTAATATACTGAATATTTTTTTTACCGTCTGGAAAAAATATGGTGCAGGTGAACGGTATAGATGCCAATGGCACTGATATTTTAGATTTTTTATTTTATTTTACATTGACATATATTATGAAATTGATCTATCAATAAATACTACTAATTGGGTACCTATTATTTTAATTTCGATAGTTTTCAATAGATATATTTATTTAGTTCAAAAATTTTGTTGTTATTTTTTAGTACCAAAAGTTACCGATAGTTCAATTTCATAATATGTTAATGTAAGATTTAAAAAATGTTAAATATCAGGGCCATAGCCTCCTATTTCGTTCACCTGTTAAAAAAACCATCGAGTATGTTATATATGTATAATATATTTAGTTGCTCGTTACGGGTAAATGAGCATGCAGCTTATCTTATGGTAGGTAGCCCATGAACAATTGCAACACCAGGAGGCATGCAGGTGCGTTGCTGGCCTTACTTTTATAAATAATAATTATTTATAAAAACCATGATATATTTATAAAATACATTGTCATCGAAAATTTTTTTTTGTTTAATATTAAATGTCATGTAGAAAGAATGAATGAGGAAAGACTGATAAAGCAAATATATGTTGCAGAAGTGAATGGAAGAGTCGCAAAGGGACGTCCTAGGCGAAAGTTTGTCGACCAAATTGGCGATATACTAAAAATGGGCCAAATTAAGAGTACACTTAACCGACGAGCATGTATGCTTAGGTATGTGAATGTGGAAGAGATGAGAGAGGTATGTCAGGATCGTGCTAAATGGAAGGCTGTAGTCTCTGCCTACCCTTCTGGGTGACAGGCATGAGTGTTTATGTATGTCTTAAATGTTTCATTTACAAATACTGTGTTAACTATACAATTTTGTATGTTTAGTACGAGTATATTCAACGAAACACGTGTAAACGTTTATAGAAAATTATTTAAAAACTAAAAGTTTTCACAATAAAATTCAACTGCGGAACGTGGATTTTGCGTGGAATAACAATTGTGAGCACACTTCGACGGAAGTCGGTGCCTTTGGGCCGCGGCGTCTTGCACGGCACATCCTACGGGCATACATCATATCAACCCATCATGAGCACGACCGCTGCATTTGCAATACACTGGGAAAATCGTGATTATCCAGCGAGGAGCTTCGTGACGTCCTTACGCAGCCTTGGACGCCCTGATCTAACCTCCATTTGTATTCAGTGTGGGTTCATATTGTGAAAAGTCTCTCACAATAGGTGGTTGGAGATTAGTTTTATCGTATTGTAAACGTTTGCTTTAGCTCGATATATCGTTGACAATACTACGATATGTAAATAAAAGTATTTTGTACACTACTTATAATACTCAAACAATCGGTACTAGATGCATCGATTGTTTGAGTACTAACAGTACATCGAAACATTTCTTGAATCGAATTTTTCTTGACGTCACTCAATATAATATTTCAATAATGAAACTTGATTTATTTTAATTTTTAATACGACTGCTTTAATAAAACAGTACTCCTGTCTATGATTGTCTTGTCTATAATCAAGAAATAAAATAGTATCTACTAGTAAAATAAAAAAGTCTGTAATCAAGGTGTAGAATTAAGGAATCGACATAATATTAAATTCCACTTGGTTAATTTTATTGAGTACATAGAGCTTCGGATTTATCGGCCATCGCAAGAAGAGAGTAGTCAGCCTCTCCTGAGATGCGTTAATGATTATTAGAGCATTCTTTACATCCAGACGGAATAATTATCTGCTGTAGGTCGTTTCTTATAACAAAATAACAAACTACGTAGCCGATAATTTTACAGGCTTAAAATTAATTAGAAATATCAAGCGTAGTAAAAAAAAAGAAAATAGAATAAACCCCGAACATAAAAGTCACAAGCTTTTGAAATGCTCTTCCTTCTCAGTCGATTACCCTACCGCAGTCGATTGTTTTGTAGAGCACTCATTTTAATGGGACGTAATACGTTTGACATCTATAAAAACCCCCAACGGAGACTAAATAAACAAATTCCGTGTAACCGAAAGTATATAGAAGCGTACAGAAGTGGCGATGACGCTTAAAGTGCCGTAAAAATTTTATAGTTGAAAGAAAAATAAATAGTTTTTCGCTTGCTCCATTTAAGAGTTATACAATAAAAACTTTACAACTGGAAGAAAATAGACTGGTAGATATTGGTTAAGTTTAACTACGTAGTTTAAATCGAGAAAACAATCTAGCTATGTATATCCTTCTTATATAAATATTTCATGTCATATATTGTAAAACGTCGCAAGACTCTTCAGTAATAGTAAAGTCCAACGAACTATGAATATGCTACGCAGATAAATACACAGTAAAAAATGCAGAGTAGAACGATACAAGATGTTCAACACAATTATTATGAGACTAGAAGTAAACAACGTGACATTTAAAACGGTATGCGACATTGATGTATTTGAATGCTAAATAAACTCTTCGCCGAGGGAGAATGTAAGAAAATTTGTCAGATCGCACATCATGATACAAGCCGCAAGTGTAAAACCTCATAAATTAAAGTTATTTCTACTTAAAATCAGCGTAAATTTGCCGCTGGATTCACGGGAAAATAACCCCTTTCGGAACAGTTACAAGGATTGTTATTATTAAACGTTGTTAAATACAAATAAAATATTTAGCGATGTCGAAACTCGTGTGAGGATTAAATGACCAATTAATCATTAACATGTATACCTCGTGAGTAGTAAAATTTAATTCTGTGCAGATTTACTAATAAGTATATTGTACAGTACACTTACATAGGGAGGAGCGTCATAGAAGTGAGGCTAGCCATCGGCGCAGGACAGGATTATAGTGCCCAAGTGTATGCGCAAGCACAGGTGCACTCTCTATTCCCTCACTCTCATAATCCAATGGAACGGTAAACTCACACGACTGGAGGGAGTTCATGAGCAGGACCAACGGCTTTAGGTGCTTCCAAGGCACAGGGGTGAGACACCGCCAACTTCCTGACTCCGGACAACTACTGAGAATTTCTTGAAAGAAAACTCAATAATTGATTTTTAGCCCAACCCCGGATTCAAGCCCAGGACCTCATGATCAGCAGTCACACTACCATAACCACTAGACAAGCGAGGCAGAATCAATATAATACAAAGGTAACCACGCATCTAAAGTCTCCGGACCGATACGACTTAGGGGCCTTCAAGAAAAGGGCCTACTCTTATTAAAAGATCGGCAACACATTTCCAATTCTCCTGGTGTTGCAGTAGTTCGTGGGCGGAAATAGTCACTTACCACCTGACGGTAAAGGACTATCTCCGACCACGAATTCGTCGCCACGAGTCACATGCTCGTATGCCCCATCTCCTATATAAAAAAAAACTTTTTTGAAGTTGTATATTGGTTTCCATAGATGTAAAACTTCTTTTTCTTTAAAAAGAGTCTCCAGTTCTCTATACTCACCATACGAAGCAGCAGTATTAAGCTACTATTTTACGCTGATAGTCTATGAGAGCGTGGTCCTATCCCGGTCGAAACGACCCATTCGTGCTACAACCACAATATGGCTGCAGCGCGGCTCTAATGCGTATCAAAGTGTACGTGTTAGAGCTCAGAGCCACGCTGCAGCTTTATTATTGATGTCCGCGCATTTTCGAAAATACCTAATAATGGGTGCGTTTGGCAGAAAAAAGCGCTAGCAAGCGCTTGTAAGCAAAATGGCGATCGTAAACGGTAAGCGCTGTCAAATCGTAAGTAGCTATTTTCCTCCAGGACACGATGTTAGTTTTAACCGGGGGACCTAACCTAATTTAAATATATTTTTGTAAAGTATTTATATTAAAAACTTACCAATCATGAATTTTTAATAACATATATAATATTTATTCGTGTCATTATATTACTTAAAATTAATATTGCACAAAACAACTTATAAAGTCTACTTCAAAACAAACAAATTAAATAAGCAAAATGGCGGATTGTGTCAGCGCTACTGAAGTAGCAATCGTGTCCTGGCCGAAAACTATTTCAGCGCTTATAAGCGCTTGCTAGCACTTTTTTCTGCCAAACGCACTCATTGTTTTCCGTCTCTGATATATTATCCCCTGCGTATATATAAATCTGCAGAGAATTCCATTCCCAGCGGTGTCTTACAAATGAAGACGATATTCCGATAAGCCTGTAATATTTCAACTCAGATGCCAGCTCATTTCGATTTCAGTCGGCTGTCAATAACTCATTTACAAGGCTTGCTATTTACATCCAAACATGCAAACCTACATTCCACTATGGATATGGTCGTTCATTAAGCCTCTTGGTATTTATCTCATTTACATTTCTGTATGTGTAATGCAATTAATTTCGTAGATATTGAGAACTTTCAACTTCAAAATTCTTTACATAAACATCATATATAATAGATGTTGGATACATATTAGTTGGCAACATCATATTGACATATTAGATATTTTTTATAGAATAAGTATGAAACACACAGTCCACCTGATAGTAACTGAATGCTGTAGCCCATAGACATTAATAGATTACGAATCAAAATTCAGATACATTGTCACCCGTGAGGACCAATATGGAATGCCTCCTTTACAGTAGGAAGGTTCTCCGGTTCCCTACACTTGCCATACAAAACACAGCTGCTATTTTACGCTGATTTTCTGTAGGAGTCTACCCCGGTCGAGCCGACCCATTCGTGCTAAAACTATACTACTAATATAGGTGCAGCATGGCTCTACCGCGCATAAATGTATAAAATAACGTACGTATAAAATAGCTGAGAAAAAACTGCTTGGTTAAGAAAATGCTTGAAAAAAGAAGAAAGACACCAAGCGAATACGACCTATTCTACTCTATTCTATGCTATAATTATATGTTTTGTTTTTTTTTTTTTTTATTTAAGCGACGAACGAATCCACAGTCCTTCTGACGGCAAGCGGCCACTGCAATCTATGGAAACCCACAGCCAAATTAAAAAAAAGTCTACAGGAGCGTTATCGCCAGAGAACTAAAGACAGACTACTAGAGGACTAAGGTGGAATGCCTCACAGCCTGTAATTACCTATGGAGGCTCTCTACATCTTTGTAGAACAAAGCAGTGCAGCAATTGCTTGGAAAAAGAAATAGGTAAGTGGGTTACTATCTACGGGCGCTTACGCAGAAAAGGGATTCGTGTATTCGTTGCTTAGTGTAAAAGAAAAACACCCAATCACGTTTACGTGGTAGAGCCACGCTGCAGCTAATATTATGGTTGTAGCACGAATGGGTCAGCTCGACCGGGGAAGGACCACGCTCTCACAGAATACTAGCGTAAATTACAGCTTAATGCTGCTGTGTTTCGTCTGGTGAGTGTAGAGATCTGGAGATCCTTTTTTACTGGAAACGAGGCATTCCATCTTAGTCCTCAGGGGTGACAACGCATCTGCGTTTTGATTCTTAATCGAGGATAAATGTCTAAATCTATGGGCCACAGAATTCACTTATCATCAAGTGGACTGTGTGCTCGTATGTCACTCTTATTCTATAAAAAAAACGCATTAGTAAACAAGTTAAGTACTACCCGCGTGTTTGCGTCCAACAGCTGCTTACGCATAGGTGTCATCTTATTTCTGAGAGTTTGCAGGCTACGAAAGAATTCTACGCGTAGTCCCGCTGTCTCAATGAATGATTGCAGACAGACATGATTTAATGATGATGACAGATTCATGTTATAGAATTTTTGTTGTTAATTGCTCAGATATGTAGTTGTCTTTGTCATGTATTAATTCACAATCCAATACGTGCGTGATAACAGCACTTAAAGTTGCAGTTAACTATTTTTTTTTGGTAACAGGTGAACGGAATGGAAGCCTGGCACTAAGATTTTACATTTTTTATTTTAAATTACATTGTTCTTTTATTCTTTTTTTTAAATATTAGTAATCTTATTAATTAACATTACTAATATTCCTTTTAACCACTCCTGGTAAGCTCGAAAAAGCTTGCGTTAGGAGGGGTTCACGACAGTAGTCAAATGGCGGATTCGATCCCACGACCTTTTGAGTTCGCGATCCGCGCCCTGCCATTAGGCTACTGTCGCTTCAAACATAACATTAACATGTTATGCAATTGATCTATCAATAAATACTACTAATTGGGTGCGTATTATTTTAATTTCGATTGTTTTTAATTGATTTACTTATTTAGTCCAAAATTTTATTTTTATTATTTTTATTACCGAGAGTTTATTTCAAATTAGTAGTAGATATTTATTGATAGTAGTAGACAAAAAAAAAAATTGTAAAATATCAGTGCCATAGGTTTTTATTCCGTTCACCTGTTATGCTCCATTTTTTGCAGACGATAAAAAAATTATACAGTATACTTTAGCACATTTATGCTTTTTTGCTTGTCAAATAATGAAAGCTTTCACATAGATTTTAGAATTCTTCACCCACACGGTAGGGCTACTGCCTAGGAGTATTTTTGGGTTAGTAGCCCCCTCTCACTAAATTCAAGTGGTCTTAACTTATAACTTTCGACCTGGAGGGTAAAAGAGCAAGTATAATCAGAAAGTATCCGCCGAATCATCTGCCCGAATGAATCGAACTCCATTTATGCTAACCGAAAACGTCTGATCGGTTTTCTTATTAAAATATGTCTCATAAAATCATGGGGTATGTTTTCAAGACATATGTACAAAACAAAGCGAACCTTGACGTGTTCGCAGCAAGTAAGCTTGGACGTGCGCATGCGCAGCCCTCAGTAAATATTTGCCGCACTATGATATGAGGCACAGTTCATTGCGCTCGCGGATCTATATTTGTGATCGCTGGTAGGGAAAATACACCATTTCTATCCCGTTTTACGAGCCAGAAATTTGGCTTAGGTTTTTATTTTATTCTTTCCGTAACATTTATTGTAAGAAAAATTTATTTGTTGTCTGCATTTAAAAAGTTATATGAACGGCCAGTGCAATGCTACAAAACGATATCTTAGCCTTCGGGGATAACGACGCATCTGAGACTTCTTTGTTTGACTTTGGCTGCTTCGTAAAAACAGCTCGTAATTTTTAAGTTTATAAAGCAGGGTACATAATATTAATAATATATATTAGAACCAAAATACGCTATATTGTGGCAGCAGCACGACTGGGATGGCTTGAGAGGAGTACGGTCGCACTTAATACTAGCATGAAAAATGAAAATGAAAATGAAAAAAAATGAAAATGAAAAATCTTTATTCGGTATCTTTTACATAGTAACATAACTAATGGCCGGAATCTCCTTTTAAGTATGATACTTGTGTTAGGAGACTCCGCTCCTTCCCAAGATTACAAAAGATACATTGTGCTAATAAGATATATCAACAATTAGGATTAAACGGTGTCAAAAGAGAAGCATTATGGTTAATAGTTAAGTGCTAACTTAAGTAAGCGCAAAAGCAATTAATTAACAATTTAATTTAAAAAAAAAAAAAATTGTTAAGTTTATGATGTGTGTGTGTGTGTGTGTGTGTGTGTGTGTGTGTGTGTGTGTGTGCGCGCGCGCGCGCGGTGTGTGTGTGTGTGTGTGTGTGTGTGTGTGTGCGTGCATGTGCGTGTGTGTGTGCGTGTACGTATGTGTGTGTGTGTGTTGTGTTTGCATGCGGGTGTATATGTGAGTTAGTGAATAGAATTATGGCTATATATTACACAGCATATGTTAATGTAGGATAAGATTCTCAATTTCATCATAGTTTTTACCTCGAAGCCAGCTCTGTAGTGTGTTCTTGCACGTGTGTGTCATTGTAGGGTAAAAATTCAGAATTTTATTTAATTTATTATAAATATGTGCAGATTGTCTTCTAAATTGTCTCCTAGCGTAGGCAGTTTTAACGTGGGTTACGGGTGCAACATTTAATATTCTTCTGTTATTTTGTCTAGAGGGGTTGTAGGGCAGTTTTCTGTGAAGTTTTAGAATCGCGTGTAAAATGTAAAGTTTCCTTACAGATAGTAGGCCACATTGGGAATATAGACTTACGGTTGGAAACCTATAAGGTTTAAAATAAATCACTTTAAGCAAAGATCTATGAGCTCGCTCTAGTTCCAGAAATTTGGTTTTGGTGGCTCCACCCCAGACTGTGATAGAGTAAATAAGAATAGATTGTGCTAGCGATATATATATTTGTTTTAATAAATCTGCATCGGCAACGTGTCTCAAAGTTTTAAAAATCCAAGTTAGTTTGCGAATTCTGCCAATCAGTAGGTCAATGTGGGCACTCCAAGCAAGGCGCTGGTCAACCATTACTCCAAGATATTTGGAATTTGAAAAGAATTAAGAACAGCATAATGTTGCCATATTTCGTATGATTAGTGGAGACATTGCATCTTAGTCTTCAAGGGTGACAACACATCTGAATATCTATCGGCTACAGTATACACATAATATTAGGTAGATTGTGTGATTTGTTAGCCTTGGTTCTATAAAAATAGTGTTATGAAAGAAAAAGTACATTCCCTTTAATATTTGCAACCTCTTTGAAGGAATTTTATTATTATAGTAATGCGTGAACATAGAAAATTGTCATATGTTTTTTTTGTATTTATTATGAAATGAGGAGAATAAAACTTATATCATTCGAAAGGTCCTGTATCATAGACATACCCAAAAAATCATATGTTTATGTATAACCAATAAAATGGTCATTTTCGACTAGAAACTATACTAGTGATGGTAAATAAATGTTTCGGAAAAGCGAAGTTTTAAAGGAATTAAATATATCTACGTATACTATTATGTAGAACTAAATACCTACTAATAATGAAAAAGATATTCCTAAAATTTGTTCTTAATAAACTACAATCATCGTTGAACTGCCAACATCAAAGGTTTTAACGTTTCTTCGAAGACTTTTTCCACATCGGTCTATAATCGCTCAGCCTCCTAAAAGGCCATTAGCATACGAGCGAATCTTCCCGTCAACGCAGTCCGAAGCATATGACAAATTATTCACTTACCAGTATTTACAACAACCTGATATTAAAAACAATGCGATTCAGTCATAAATATTCTTATAGTTAATAGCATAGAGGCGAATTTGCAACGACTTGCATTTATCTTAGGCAATGATACATTTGTCTTTCAAGATTTTGAAGGCACATGGTGTCTCCATATTTATTTTACAGTCTGCTGCTATTCTAGGAATCATATTCCACCGTATCTTTGCGTATTTTGGTGCAGGTGTCCAGATGTCGAACGCGACGTATTCGTTTTGCGAGATTTTCAGCAAGGGGAAGCATAATATGGAAGACTTATTAGGTTTCTGGTTGCATCTGCGGATTTATTACCGTGGCTTTGCTGGTCTGTTTTGAGCTAATTTTGTCGCCGTATCCTAACTAATTAATGTCAAGCGGGTGATTGTTGATTAATTCTGATTTTGATATACGTGTCACTGTGTTAGTGTAATGAACGTGATTAAGATGGACTTCTAATAGAATTGACTATGGTGCAATAAATTTAAATATATAAATATAAATTTTATAAATTAAATTATATATAAATATAAATATAAATTTTGATGTGTAGATATTGAGTATTTATTATTTATAGTCTCGTAGTATTGTTTTTTTTTTTGGAAAAGCTTTTGTGAAGATCCAGCCTCAAGCAAATACTGGTCATATAACCAGAACGACCTTTAGCCGTCATAGCTTATAAACAAAACCTACAGAAACTATTATATGATTTTTATTTTTTAGTCCTTTAAAATGTACTTTTATTTTTATTAAGTTATTTTTTCCAAAGATCTGTCTCAGCATCAGCGTGTGGCGTTTTCACGTTAACTAGGCTCCTACGATCGCCTTATACATAAAAGCCATCTATATAGAACAACCTTAATCGTAAAGACCATGGCAATAATTTCAAGGAATAAAAGTCGGAAAGCGCATTCTTCAAAGAGGATATATCCTATAACCAAATGTGAACCAAATAAACACTAAAAAATTATGCAAAATTATTTAATTTCTACTCATATACCTAACGCATAATTATGTTATTTTTAATGATTTTTAAAATGAGAGTGAAATTCCTTTCACAAGTTTGAAAGCTTTATGTTAGATCGTTTTGTGATATTTGAATGGGCATTTGCCGGCAGACTCAAAGAAATGAAGCTAGCCTTGTATAAATTATTATGATTTTCTCACGAATAGCACATGTGCACGCCTAGGAACAAAAATAGAATGGAGTAGGTAAAACAAGTAACTTCAGTGTACATTTAAAGAAACCTATTTTTCAAATACGAAATCATTAAATATTTGATTAGTGTCTATTTTCATTATAATAAAACACTGTTATAATATAATGTGCTTACCGTTACAGTTGACTGCCTCGTTAGTCTAGTGGTTGTAGTAGTGCGACTACTGATCATCGGGTCCCAGGTTAAAATCTCGAGTCGCACCGATAAAAATCAGTTTTTTGAGTTTTTCGTCAAGAAATTCTCAGTATCTGCCCGGAGTCTGGATGTTAGCGGTGTCTAACCCCGTGCCTCGGAGAGCACGTAAAGCTGTTGGTCCTGCGCCTGATCTCTCTCCGGTCGTGTCGGTTTACTGTCCTATCGGACTACGAGAATGAGGCGATAGAGAGTACACCTGTGCTTGCACATACACCTGGACACTATAATCATATCCTGTGCCGATGTTTAGTCTCTGTTAAAGCTTGCCACCGTGGCTGAAATTCGGTATGGAGGAAATTATTATCATTATTACCGTTACAGTCTATTAAAGTCCATTGCTGAACATAATCCATCCCATAGATTGGCTCATACGTATTTGACGTAGTTGCCGCACTTGACAATCGGATTTACAGCTCCAGTTTGTTTTTATTTTTAGTCGTTATTAGGAACATGCTGCTGCCCAACTGCTGATTTTTTTTCCTCTGTCGACTCTTACGACACCCACAATGGGTAGTGGATATACTTACACCGCAACTACACGGCTTAATATTAGGTTGTAAAGGTACATATAATGTGATTGGTGTAATTTAACAACAGCAACAAAGTTTAATTTTTGAATGGAAAATGGAAAATTGATAGTAAGATCAGGCCGATTCAAGCCACACATTTTTTGTTGTAAAGTAAATACAACGCCACGATTTAGGTATTAATGCTAATTTGTATTTTGAATATTATTAATTTATACATGCCCGCCGCTGACACCCCATGTGGTTAACTCAATAGCCTCGATTATTCAGCCACGTGACCAACTTTACTTTCATCAATACGTTTATTTTACATACTAGATATGAAACAATTTTTTTTGTCATTTTGTTTATATACATACTTTAGTTATTTTTTTTAATGAAGAAGTACGAAAGAGGTATAGTTTGTGGGTAGGTATTACCTTGTCGTTTTTTTAAATTATACTTAATAAAAAAGAAATTGAGTATAAAATAAAGAATCTCAATAAATTAAAATACGACTGATGTAGAAATATCACCAATTATTTTTGTCTATATATCATCTCTACAGTTTTCTAAAGGCCGTATCCGATCCGCAGATTTATCGGCGTATATTTTTTGCGCCTCTTTTGTTTATTTACTTAAAAAAGACATCGGTGTCAAGTTGCGCAAAAAAAGACGTAGGTAACGAGCTTGGGATTTTTTAACGCGTCTACCGTCTTAAGTGTGAAGATCGTTTTATTAACTAACGCACTCTGCTTTAGTTTATGCGTTTACTGCTTAAGGTAGATTTTTCAATCATTAGATAAAAGTTATACAGAGTGTATATTTTCTGGAAAACTTAACTTTAACTGGAGTTTTCTTTTAATTTATAGAAGTACATAATACATACATAAACACTCACGCATGTCACCCAGGGGTGTAGGCAGTTTTACATTGGTATTCTATGCAAGTGTGCTCCTTCCCTGTTTGAGCCGACCCATTCATATTACAGTCATAATGCAGGGTAGCTCTCTGTTACTCATAACGAGGCATTTCATCTTATTTCTCTGGGGTGACGATGCACCAATTTTAAAGTTAGTTGTTGAAGAAAAATAGTATATTACGCCACTAGGGAGGAAAGTAAGACATAGCAACCCGCGTGGTATTCTAAGAACACGGGTTGCGATGTCATATTTTCCTCCCGTAGTGCGTATACTATTTTTTATCATACCTTGATCGAAATGAATGTACCTTAAAATGTATCATGACATATACTTTTGACTTTTAAAGACAATCCAGCTAGAAATTTGACGCATGCGTACTAAATTGATAAGTCATTGAATCGGGAGGCAATGTGGCAATCATCCCTGTAAGTAGGGTCGAAATACGAACTTTAGATCAAGGTAAGATAAAAATATATTTTACGTAATATGCAAGAACCATTATTAAAACCAAATCACTCATACAAATATTTGATAACCAACTAATGTTAATTTCGCCTAATGTGGCGCTAAATTCTGTTCATATTATACACTTAAGGATCTACATGAGATCGAAATTTTATAAGATTTAAGGTTTCTTACTATATAATCAATAGAAGTTTATTCAACATTTGAAATACTGTAAGTGTGAATTATATGAGGGATTTTGCTTGATATATTGATATTGTAAGATTATCGACAAGGCAACTCTACGCTACATTTTCAAGGTTCATGTTCCTTTTGTCTGAAAGAAAGTCAGAAAGGCCATCTAGATACCAAATACGTTATGGAGAATTCTAAGGAAATGTGCACGGCAGGCCAGCGCTACCCAGAACCCTTGTTTTTCTAATAAACAACGTGTATCGACTTACCGCCGCGGTTCGCTTTACTACGAAAACATCGGATTTGTAACGGAATGTTCTGCGCAAACAGATTTGTTGTACAGTATGAGAGGGTACGGCGGAATTTTATATTTTGTTATTTGCAAGAATAGTCTGAAGTTATATTTACAACCAGGGAAGCAGTGCATCTTACTTCTTAGTTGACAACGCATATCATGATTTATTTGTTGGTTGCAGGTGACCATAGGCTATAGTAGCCACTTTACAACGTACAGTAGCCTTTTTCAATGTGGTAGAGCCATTTCACAGCTATATTATGGTTGTAGCACAAATGGGTCGTCTCGACCGGGGAAGAACCACGCTCTCACAGAATACCAAAGCTAAATGCTGCTGCTGTTTCCTGTGGTGAGTGTAGAGAATCCTTTTTACTGGGTACAAAGCATTCAAACTAATTCCTCAAGAATGGCAAAGCATTTCAAATTGTAATGAAGGATAAATGTAGATTGTTTATGGGAAACAGTATTTAATTACCGCCATGTGGAATGTGTGCATAGTCGTCACACTTATTCTATAAAATTAAAATAAAAAAAGGAAAAAAATCGTGTGGTTAAGCCGCTCGTCATTTATATTAAAAGAAATGATTAATTCACCTTATAATATCGGCATATAAATCTATGTTAATATATGCCATTCCGTGGATGTCGTAAGAGGTGATATAGGAAAACTGAATCAGTAATAAAAAACTGCTATAGCCAACCTGCCTGCCCGGCGTGGCAACTATTGCATAAATACCCTCTAGACACGGTTAGTGGAGGACGCCCTATGGTCAGCTGTGGGCGTTTGATGGGCTATAGTGAATGAATAAAAATCTACATAAACATAAACACTCACGCCTGTCACCCAGAGGGGTAGGCAGAGACTACAGACTTCTATTTGGCACGATCCTGACACACCTCTCTCGCCTCCTTCACATCCATACACCTACGCATACATGCTCGTCGGTTAAGGGTACTCCTAATTTGGCCCGTTTTCAATAAATCGCCAATTTGGTCGATAAATTTTCGCCGAGGACGTCCCTTTCCGACTCTGCCATTCACTTCTGCAACATAAATTTTCTTTGTCACTCTCATTCATTCTTTCCACATGACCAAACCACCGAAGCATTCCTTTCTTAATCCTGGTCACAACATCATCTTGCAAACCACACTCTTCTCTTATTACACAATTTCTTACCCTGTCGTTCAGATTCAGCCCTAACATACTCCTTAAGGACCGCATTTCTACTGCGTTGATTCTACTCTCGTGCTTCTTCTGCCACACCCAACTTTCACTACCATACGTTAAAGTAGGGACCAACACAGCTTGTATTGCCTGCCTTTTTTGACATATTTTGACTATTCACAATAGAGTGCAGGGCCCCATTTACTCTATTTCCCGCATTCACTCGTCGTTCTATATCCTTATCATACCTCACATCCTTGCTAAATACGCAGCCCAAATATACAAACTCATCTACTTGCTCTATCAACATCAAAAATCTATCTTATACGTTTTTTTGAACCTGATGTTAAGTGGATGCTGTGGCCCATAGACATGCATTTACATTTACCTTCGATTTGTAATGAAAATGCAGATGCGTTGTCACCCCTGAGGACCAAAATGGAATGCCTTGTAAAAAGGATCTCCGGTTCTCTACACTCACCATACGAAACACAGCGGCATAGAGCTGCTATTTTACGCTGGTATTCCGTGCGGGCGTGGTCCTTCCCCGGTCGAGCCGACCCATTCGTGCTACAACCATAATATAGCTGCAGCGTGCCTCTGCCACTTATAAAGTTTTACAAACGATTTTATTGGAACAAAGGACTTCCTTGTCTTACTGTAAATATCGCTCGACGAGTTGGCGTTTGTTTCACACAAGTTCTTTAAATTGACACACAAGTACTTTTTGGTTTTGCCTTATTTGTCTCTGTCGAGGAACCATAATACAATTTGATGGCTTTTTATGCTATGATCGCACTGTATCTCGATCCATACATCTAAATAAAGTTGAACTGTAATATCGAAATAACCGGCTTATATAGAGCTGACCATAGAATACTATAATTAGATACATAACAGAACGAAGGAGTGGGCGGGGCCCATATAGCCACTAAAATGTCAATTCCCACGTATAAATGTCAACACGATATGTCTTTGACGTTACAATCGTTTCCATATTTCGCATGCAAATTATTTAGAAAATGCCAAATTGTACGCTGTTTACAAATAAATATGTATTAAAATCTGTCTGTCAATACAGCGAATCGGGTTTGTAGTAGTGATAATACGACGTAATTTCTTGTATGTGTGCTCCCGGCGACGCCTCTCCTCGTACAAAATAAGGTTGACAGCCATTCTATTGTGTATTATAACATTCTATGGAGCCTGACATTTCAATCATTTACATTCCATTGAGACATGAAAAATCATTTTATTTTGTCTGTCTGTCTGTTTGTCCGAGATAGTTTTCGGAATGGCTGAACAGATTGTATTAAAACTTCACGAACAGATAGATAGCAATGCTAGTATTAATCTAGGATCATTTATTAGAAAAACTTGGAAATTTTTTTAAGAATGAAAACTTGATAAAACATTACTAAATCTTACCCAGGCGAAGTCGCGGCGGGTAGCTAGTTTTATATAAAGCTACACCGTGTGTTCAGCAGGAAGTAACGTCAAATGTGTGAAACGTGTTTCCGCGATCTAGAATCCGGCAGCCAAGATTTTGATAAAGCCATTACTAACAACAGTGGGAGAGACCTATATTCAACAGTACACTGTCTACTCGTACGAACTGATAGTGCTGATGAAAATGACGAAATGATATATGAGATCTAAACAAATAAAAATATAATTTCACCTTCCGTGTCGGTACTATAAAGGTTTCTAATACTTATCTTCTGTTACACGTACAACTGGAATTAATCCTGTTTGGACGCCTCCCAGAACATTTGATTAGGAATCGATTAATCGGCGCCATTGTTGTGAAGACAACTGACGGACCGAATGTGAGTGAAGCAGTTTACCAATAGAGTAGCTTTGCTTTCTTCTAATAAAGATTAAACTTAGATATGGGCCATGAATTTACTGTATATCGCGAGGATCGGAGCAATCAAAGTTCGAACTAAATACTGAACTAAACTGAAGAGGACGTTATTTGCATATTTTTTATTTATTTTGTATACTCACAGAAATCATAAAATTATTATTACGATTTCACTATAAGCCGATTATCTTTAACTAAGGGTAAGGTTAACCGTGTCCACTAATTTCCTAAAAATAAAAAATGCGGTTGTTAAGCCGCTTGCCAAACGTGGCAACTATAGTAAATATCCCCCCTATGACGCAATCTATGGGGGAGGCTTGTGTTTAGAAATAGACTTTAAAAAGCTGTAACGGTAAGAGTACAAAACAAACAATTCCTACTAATCTACTTTTATATTTTGAAGTGGTTATCTTGACTCAGTTTTAAACTCCCTTACAAACTACTAGTTGGTTGCTCATACAGTCTTAGCGCTTAGTTGACATTAGCTTTTGGAGGTACTATAATAAATGTCAATCATTTCGTACCATAGCTGTCATGTCAAACATACGGCCCGCGGACCGCATGCGGTTCGTCGACGCCAATCCATTAGTCCGCGAGCCAGCAACAGATTTTCATGACCAAGTGTCTCTCGGGCGATAACTTGTTAAATACTTCAGCGTATCATGAAGCTCCGTGAACGTCAGCTGCAGTTCGTTGGGTAGGTTAAGCAGCGGTAGCCTCCCACGCAAGTTGTAAATAAAATAAATTTTAATATATATATATATATATATATATATATATATATATATATATATATATATATATATATATATATATATATATATATATATATAATCACAAAAGAAGGAAAATTGAAATTGGGGGGTCTGACGTTCACGGACCTTCATGATACAACTCTCTGAAATATTCAACAAGTTATCGCTTGAAAGGAAATTATTAACAAAATTTGTACCCTGGCTTGTGAACTACATTACCAGTTCACTTTGTCATTACAAAGCGGCCCACAACTAGATCTAAAGAATTTAATTACCTACTCATATGACAAAGTTCAGTAAAAACGATAATGCTGCCGCATTAGATAGTTAAATTTTAAATTTATTCTCTCATGCTTGTTGAATTTCATTTCCTACGTAAAGATTCTTTTTATCTATTCTTTTCGCATAAATTGAGTCTTGCCCGCCAGCATTACCTAAATTTTGTAAATGACTATAGGTTCTGACACACGTGTTCTCCGATCAGGCCTTAGTCTTGACAACTTCTTCTTTTTCATCATCGGGTCATCTAAATCCACTGCTTAACATGTATTTTAATAGGGTTTGGACGTACCTTTGATGCTGCTTTTTTAATTTCGTTCATTACTGTTAAACGTGCTTTTTTAATTCGATAAATCCACGTCACGTGTTTTCGCATCCGGACTGAAAGTAAAACAACGGAAAAGCGTCGGACGGGATGTGTAATGGCGCGGTTAATTAGGTTACAAAATATTATGAATATATTAAAACGTAGTGTGCGGTGTAAAAACGAGTAATGTTTTATTGAAGACAGTAAAAGTAAAAAAGTAAATTATGTGATGTGCTCCAGACCGAACTTCGATCACGGCGGTCAGCCTTAAGGTATCGTAGAATAGGATTATAGTGTACGAGTGTGTACCACAAACCAGGTGTTCTCTCTTCACTCCCATAATACGAGTATATAGGCTATAGGCTTTTCGTGTTTTTCGAGCCACTATAATAAAACACCGCTTACTTCCCGATTCCGGGTTGCTACTGATAATTTCCTGGTAGAAAAACCCAATCAATTAATGATTTTGGTACGACCCGGGATTTGAATCTACGACCTCATGATCAGCAGCCATACTAACGAACACTAAACCGACGAGGCATTCATTTTTTTGCTTTCAAGACAAGTATATAGGGTGATAAAATTACAAATTGATATCAAATGACTTTAGTAGACATATCACTACAAAATATATTAATTAAATATTTTTATTTTATTTTAATCATATCATAAATGTATCTTTATATAGCTGCTATAAAATAATAAGGTGATACGACATAATGCGACTCTTGGATTGACGTACATTTTTAGAATTACATTTACGAAAAGAGTTACCATATTGCCCAGTGTATGATAGCCATGATCGGAAGTGGAAGAATGCATTCACATTCACTACTACGTTTTTGTATAAGGAATTGTGGTAAACGTTAAATTGCTAAAGTTAAATCCATAAACAATGCTCACAGCATAGACTCGGGTGTAAAGTTGCACCAGGAGCGAAGTTAAAGTAAATATTTATTCGGAATAACTCTCCTCGCCCTTGAACTTGCCTCTAACGGGTTAACTAGGAAAAACAAGGAGGTGGAATATCGCTAAACAAAAATAAACTTAGAACTTAACTCTTAGTTATTATGGAACACAATACTGAAGGGTTGCACAAATTATCTATATAGGTTTAAAAAAAATGAGATGAGGAATAAATGTGAAAATTTTCAAAAAGCGTATATATGACCTGATGCACCTAACTATTACACATATTGCACGAAATTATTATTAATAATATTTGTGGCTTGGATGCTTGTCCTTTAAGCCATGTCTTCATTTCATTACGGATCTTCGTTTTTATAGATTTTTTCTTCACAATATGCTGAACATTGCGAAGCGTTTGGGAGATTTTGACGACAACTCAACCCAGTGGATGATCGATGATGGTAAATCAAGTTCTTAATGCGTCCAAGCGAACGAAACAACTTGAGATTTATATTATCATCGAAGCACTCTTGTTTCGTCACAAACAAATAGTTCACATGCGCACACTTATTTCATAAAATAGCATCACTTATTCACTTATACGTAATCAAATCCACTACAAATCATTATTTAAACGATTAAACAGGAGCAACAACCCTTTGATGGTCAAATTCCCGCCGAAACTCTCCATTCCACGAAAGATGGCATAGAAGCATAGATAAAAAATAGTGTAATCGTGTAATAGTCTTGTTTTTAAAAAAAGAAACAATATTTTTATGAACATTGCAGCAGTTTTTGTTGTTTTAATTTAAGCCTCTTATTATCTAATATTAAAATAATATAAATTTACTTTAATGTCTATAAATAAAACCCGCAAAAATGTCATTTCTCTACTATGTTGATAAAAAAAAAATTCGATGACAGTAAAATATGCGTAATCCGACAGTTCTTAACGTTGCATTATAAAATATTTTACCATTTAGTTACACCTCTTACAAATGTACACGCATTTGTTGTTGTTAATAGAAAGTCGTTATGAGACTCATGTTTTCAACTATCCGCCGCTTAATCTAAGTTCCCCATACATCGAATGCAAATTTGTTCCAACTAGGAAACATTTAACCTTTAGTAAGTGCAATACTTTTCCATGAATATTTATTGTTTAAGATACAGTTATCCTAGCAAAAAACTCACAGTAAATTTAGCACCACCAGCAGCCCGGGTACGATTTTCGCTGGCACAGAATTTATTACCTAATTATCATCGGTGAAGGAAAATATTGTTAGGAAAGGCATCTAAACGGAAAAATTCATAAAATTTTTTATTATTACATATTCACACCAACAAGTCACAGGTACATGTATACATAGGTCGAGCTAACAAATGCATGGTAAAAACAGTTTATGTCTTAAATAAAAAATCCTTAGTTGATTTCAAGTTAAAGACTATATAATTTTAAATTACCCAACTAATTTTTAAATAATTCCGTCTCAAGATGTAATCTTTCAATTTAGAAATATAGATTCAACAAAGAAATAGAATCCATTAGAACGTAAGCAATCTAGCCACCGAATATAATTGCATTATTAAGCTACATTTTTTAGCGTCGGTTTTTTGTCTGTCTGCAGTAAGTAACTGTGTTTAGAGGTTAAATGCACCAAAGTAAATTACAAGTCTAGATTGCGTGAACTTCAGCTATAAATTTTATTAAACTTCAAGGTCGATTCGATCTGCTTATTATACCTAAAACACAAAAATCACTGAGTAATTATTTAATATTTTTGACTAGTAACTGTATTATTGGCATTATTCACTGTTTGACATTTTATGCCGTATTAAAAAAATATAAGAGTTTAAAAAAACTTAAACAACACGCATTAATCATGAGCTGTAATGATCTTGATAATTATTTTGTTTAATCCTGGTGATCCTGATCAGTATACGTAGCGCATCTGTCATAATACAAACGTCATATAATGACACGACTTAACCAGGGTCGGATTTCGTAGTGTAATTATTATCCTAATTGTACCATTATTTCATAGTTTGTAGTATGTAGTATCGTAATAATATTAAGCGAAAATACCATAACTTTACCTAAAGGTCGACTTGTATTATTATTGGGTCCTTTTACTTTTTAATATTAACCCTACGATATCGAGAATTTCTGTATTGTACATGAGTACCGCGTTTTTTAATAAAATTAGAATTAGCTCCCTTTCTGGTCAATCGCTGCCCGATAGATGCATTTATGTTGCATCCTTGATACAACTATAAGAGGGGGTAACACGTAAACATAAAGTTATTAAATTATTGTATTGCCATCGGCTCATCGGTCCTTGATACGAGTGCGAGCAGAGAAGTCAGTTTCAGTTGGCCGTCTACAAGTTGGTAAAAATTACATTAAAAGATTCCGTTACATAGATACTCCACTGTACTGTGTGTGTACAATGGAGTGTAATTTTTATGTTGGAAATAAAATAAAATATGCGATGAAATAGGCGATGATGATGATAGCGGTATTCTACTCCTCACCTTACTTAAACTAAGCTACCTAAAAGTATCCTTAGTATGCATTACTTATAGATTTTCTGTTGTTTAATTTGACATAGTGTAAACAACGTCTTGCATCTTAGGCGTACATTACACACTCGTGCAGGCTGTCAGTTTTGCAACAATCACGGTTGTGATTGACGAATAACCTACCGTGTAATGCAGTGATTGACGCCTATCAGTCACCATCCGTTTTTTATCAATCACGATTGATGGAATTGATTGACGCCTGCATGAGCGTGTAATGTACACCTTATGCCGTCTGGTGACGTAATAAGTTGCAATTTATGTGGCGGTAGTCATATAGAAGGCAACTGTATAGCTAAAGGAGTAAATGGTAAAGGACCCATGACCTCATAGCATGACATGGATACATGGCGGTAAAACCATCTCGGTTATATTAGTAAAATTTATTGACCAGGTACGGGAAAACCTAAAAGTACGAAACATCTTATACTACTGTCACAAATACACCAACGTAAAATAGTAGTTCAATGCTGCAATGTTTCATATGGTTGGTGGCGGGAACCGGAGACCGCTTTTACTGGAAACGAGGCACTCCATCTTAGTTCTCACGAGTGATAACGCATCTACATTTTAACTCTTAATCGAGGATAAATGATGTCTATGGGTCTATGGACCACAGCATCCACTTACCATCGCGTGAACTGTGTGCTCGTTTGTCATTCTATTATATATAAAAATAACTACAGTTTTTATACCGAACCGAAGTAATTATTTACTAGGTAAGTCTTCTTTTCTGCCAAGGAGTCCGTCTGAGTACCTCTTACCTAATTGTGCCACCAAGCAGCAGTGCGTTGCAGTTTGGTCTGAAGAACACTGCACCATTTACCATACGGTTGGCTGAAAGTCCAATTGTGACTTCAGTTTAATAAAAAAAAAACTGTGAATCCGCGGTAGTTCTGTGCACAAGTATATAAAACAATAATAAAAACTTAAAGAAGTTAATTTGATACTGTTATATATATATATTTTTATTTAAATTACATGTTAATCTTGATCATTAGCATTTGTTTCAATTTGTATCTTCTGTAGATATTATCTTTAATAATTTACACTACATACAAAAAATTGCATAAATGATTACAACGAAACTAAAAAATGACTAATTGCTCAATGACTACATAATTAAAGATTACTTGAACGATAAATAAAAAATTAAAGATTGTTATCTAACAATATTCTGTTTGATCGAGTTAGGCGTTACTTTACGGAAATTCATCAGAATAAAAATTGTATAAATATCACAACATCTTTAATGTACTGTTTGTGTAAATAATATTATTTACAATATCGCACACATGTACTTAGGAAACATTTTTTTTATAGAATTAGGGTGAAACGGGCACAGTCCACCTAATGGTACGTAGTAAGTACTATTATTTATTCTGTGCTAATGGTAAGTAAATGCTGTGACCCATAGAAATCTATATCGATTAAGAATAAAAATGCAGATTTATTGTCACCCCAAGGACTAAAATGGAATGCCTAGTTTCCAATAAAAAGATCCTTCGGTTCTCTATACTCACCATAAGAAACGCAGCAGCATTTACGCGAGTTTTCTGTGATTTCTGCGAGAATGTGGTCCTTCTCCGTTCGAGCCGACCCATTTGTGCTACAACTATACTACAAATATAACCGCAGCATAGGTCTACCACGTATAGTAATATCAATACCATAACAAAATAAATAATGTTTACAAATCTGCTAAATGAAAATAAGTTATAGACAGTTACAGTTACTCATGATATCAGGAGGACCATACTCTCACAGAATACCAGCGTAAAATACCAGGTTATCCTGTGCAGAGAACCGGAGAACCTTTTTACTGGAAGCGAAGCATTCCACCTTAGTCGTCAGGGCCGACAGCGCATCTGCATTTTGATTTTTAACTAAATATAAATGTAGATGTATATGGCCCACAGCATCCACTTACCATCAGGTAGGCTGTGTGCTCGATTGTTACTCTTATTCTATAAAAAATATACAATATGATAGATCTTTTGTCTCCCTTATTAAAAAAAAAAACTAGCGAACCGCCTCAGCTTCGCAAGGGTGATTTTTGGATCTCGACAATATATGCATGTATTATACATAGTACTTGGATGACCGAGCTTTCTTCGGTATTTTATTTTGGAAATCGTGTGTTTTCGAAATTATATTTAGATACAAATTACATACTGATGAAACATGAATAATACGTTTTGATCTAATTGATATAATAGAGAAACTGAACTTGTTATTTGAATAAAAAAGTGCAATTAGTTTAATTTAAATTTTCATATTTTAAAAAAATACTAAAAACAGGGCTCGGAATAATAGATTTTCTCACAAAAGAAGGGAACTTGAAATAAAAAGGAAAAAAAGTCGGACTGAAGACAAGACGCGAACCAGTGCACTACGATTTCGCGACGGCCCGATATCCACTCGAGCTATTACGATCGTTAATACAGTGTTAAAATTTACCTTCTTATATTGTAGCAGTTTTTCATTGCCTGAAAACACGGACAAAATGACATTTTCTAAAAATGAATCCTTGCTAGATCGATTTGTTGCCCCCGAAACCCCCTGGACACTAAATTTTATGAAAATCGTTGGAGCCGTTTCCGAGATTCCGTATAGTATATATACAAGAATTGCTCGTTTAAAGGTATAGGATAAACCTTCCTCTTAAATCATTCTGTCTACCGTTGAAAACCGTATCAAACTCCGTTGCGTACTTTTAAAGATCTAAGCGTACATATGGCGAGAAGCGACTTTGTTTTATACTATGTAGTGATTGTAGCGATACTGATAGTTAACAAAGGCCAACACGCAGCCTTAGCTTTTACGTTTCGTTATAAACACACACTATTTCTTACCTACTGTAAACTTGAAAGCGATATTACCTCGCCTCGTAATGCTGTTTACCATACACTTGAAACCGCAGAGAACAATTTATGCTATTTGTGATGGCGGTGGCCACATAAGTGGCGTCTAAAGCATGGGAGATAAGTGGTCTACGTTCTTTTCATGGGAGTTATCTTACAGAGCATAACCCGAACATATTTATATATAAAAGTGATAGCAATTCGCCCAGGCTTTGCACGGGTGATTTATGGATCTTAACCGCAGTGCCACGTACCGGGTCCAATTGAGTTTTTGAACCATCCTGAAACCCACTTAAATACACACGAAAATTTCTAGTGATTAAAATCATTAATATTTCTATTATTTATATTTTATTTTAATATAATTAATATAGTTTAAAATAAAACATTACATTTTCATTATAAAAATATTTTATTTTTATAAATATTTAAAGATCTCCTTAATATCTTCAATATTATGCTCTATATATAAGCTATTTAAATTTTAAATTAATAATATAAAATAAAAAGTTATTATTCATAAAATGAATCTATATAAATAAATTTTAAATTTTATTATTTGATATAAATAATAAAAAATTGAATAATTTTTACTAATATCAAATATACCTTGAACTCTATATAATTATTCTATTCAACCTATATCAATATTTTTTATTAAACCTTGACTATAATTTAAAATATAAAAATTCTCAGTTTAACTCAAGATGACAAAAATAATAATTTTCCCAAATTTAAAACCTGCAGGAGCTATAAGGTTTTTTTTTTTAGTTTTGATTCTTTTAATTGACGCCCCCGCAATTACCCTTTTTTTTTTTTTTTTGCGGATGGAAAATCATCTAATGACCCCTTTCGCTCTGGGTGGAGCGTAAAGGAGTGTCAGACTTTTACTGACTAAAAACCATCCGTGTTCCTTCAGTGCCCTTACGTTCCGGAGCCGCGGTATCTCTTTCGAACAGCCCGCAGCCCCGGCAGGCGTCGGCCCTTGCGGGCCCCTTCACGCTGCTGACAGCTCTTTGAGGCGCGCGTGAAACAAAACGCGCCGTCGACACGGCCTGTCGTCATTAGACGGACGGACGACGAGCTACCCATTGCTCGCCGTCCACAGGCCCGCGCCTACGGTGGCCGGGGGCCACGACGTAGCCCCCGACGCCCGGGGCGTCTCCCGCGGCGGCCGGGGAGGAAAGCTGCTGCTCTCTCCTTCTCCCGCTCCGCCACCTCCTTCGCCAGCATCACTGCTTCGCAGAAGGTGGTGACGGCATCCCATTCCGTCTCGCTCCGGACCATGGCTTCGACCAGGGCCGGACGCGAGAGGTCGCCGCCGCCTATCGCCGCTACGAGGACCCGGCGGTGCTCCGCCCAAGCAGGGCACACCTCCACGGTGTGTTCCACCGTGTCCTCCGGTCCATCCTCGCAGTGGGAGCACCCGGGCGTTTCCACCCGCCCGATTCGGTGCAGGAACCTCCCAAACACACCGTGTCCGGTGAGGACCTGCGTCAGGCGGAAGGTGAGGATGCCGTGGCGTCTCTCAAGCCACTCCTCAAAGAGGGGTCTTATCGCCGCTATAGTGGCGTGCCCAGCACGGGGTTGCGACAGTCGCTGTCTCCATGTCGCCATGAGATCGTGCCGGAAGTCTGTCCGCTGCGCGACATCTTGCCGCGGCAGCGGGGTTTCCCCCACGGCATAGTGCCTCTGCACGCCATTCGTGCAGGCGCGCGAGGACTATCGCCTCCAGATCCCATGGCGGCAATCCGGCAAGGAGGCTCGCCGCCTCGCGGGAGATCGTGCGGTAGCCGCGAACCATTTTCACGGCTATCACCCTTTGGGGCGCGTTCAGGTGGTGGACGGCAAGCCGCGCCAAACCACGCGCCCACACCGGGGCCCCGTAAAGGGCCATGGACCGCACGATCCCCGCGTAGAGCCTCCGGCAGGAGGCGTTTGGCCCTCCCAGGTTCGGCAGGAGCCGCCTGAAGGCAGCCCCGGTCCGTTCCAGTTTGGGAGCCAAACGTCGGCCGCAATTACCCTTGCGGGTGAAATTTAGTAAAATCTGTTCTCAGCTGATCTCTACTCGTTGAAAGGAATACTCCTACCAAATTTCAAGTCTCTAGGTCTTATGGTTCCAGAGATATCGTGATAAGTTACTACATAAGTGAAAATCTCTTATATATTTATATAAGATTTTAGATTTGGATTCAATGTTGTAAATAATGGTATGTGGACAATGTGGCCGATGGACATAATGCAGAATGCTGTGTTACCAGTAAAACACAGCAGTTTAATACTGCTGTGTTTCATATGGTGAGTGTAGAGAACTGGAGACGATTTTTACTGGAAACGAATCATTTTATCTCCGTCATTAGGGGTTGACAACGCATCTGCATTTTGATTCATATTTGAAGATAAATGTAGATGTCTATGGGCCAGAGCATCCACTTACCATCGGGTGGACTGTGTGCTCGTTCGTCACACTTATTCTATAAAAAAACAAAGAGCCAGTATAATTATAGACTGCGAATCATTCTATCTTCTTCTTCAGAGTTGACAACGTATCTGTAGTTTTATTTTTTTAAGTTGGTTGCAGGTATCCATAGCCAGAAGTTGTCTCTTACCATTAAGTGAACTGTAACTTTCTTTGTCAGTTCAGTTTTATATAAAAAACGCTGGTGATGTAAATGAGCGTGGTCGAGCCGACCCAACTGCAATATTGCTCTACCTCATGCAAAATAACAGTTTTATTTAAAATTAGTTTTCTAACAGCTTAATTAGAATTGACTAAGCGAAGGACATATAATTAACAATGTAGATCGATGTCACAAGATCCCGGACCACACAGCACACACAAAGCCGTATTTCAATTAAATTGCCCATAATACAAAGTTTCGTTTTTACAAGATTAATGCCTTATAGAGTTCTATTTGAGACATCAGTATGACGTGTAACGGAGCCGATCTGACGCTCGCTCATACGAAACATGACTAAACGCTTGTTTAAGTTATAAGCGGTAGCGATTCTTTATTAAAAATAAAAAAGTCAGAAGTCAGTGCACCATAGCAATTATTTGTTAACTTTAGTTTCAGTATATTGATCATTCATCACAATTATCACCAGTCCACTGCTGAACATAAGCCCTAATATAAATACCACAAAGCACAGTTCTGAGCCACCTGCATTCATCGACTTACGCCATGTCTTACCAGGTCGACACTCCATATATTAATATATTTTATTTTTTATAAAGGGTTATATTTCCAGAAGTAGAATAAAATTTATAATGTATTGTTTGATATAAGCCTACATAAAACTTTTTTGAAAAGTTGCTACTATAACAACCCTGTCCGTATGGGCAAGTGGACAAGTTATGTAACTTACATTAAGTATTTTAACCGTTAATTTTAATACAATACGTTTAACTAATTTAGATCCCAATACAGCAATATCTACCAAGTAGGTTCTTCTGTAGGTAGGTTAGTATTGATGAGTGTCCAAGTAGGATCAATTTATCAAAGAGTATAAAACAACGTAGTGGAGCGATGCAGTTATATGATAGCTGCATGAATGAGTATGCTTGACCTGGGTAGGACGACGCTTTCATAGAATACCATTGTGTTTTTACCCATTACAAAAATAGTGTACAACGCCGCTAAAGAAGTTTTCACTTCAAAAATCTATAAAATATAAAGTAACTTGGAACATCTAAACCCTTCCCTTTATAGCTTCTAAAACAAAGGACGGACTACCGAATCTTTTGCTTCAACCACACTTCAATCTTATCAGCAATTGACTCGCCTCTCGAAACGCCTTACTCTGGTCGCTTATGTATCGTTAACCGTCGGTTCCTCTTAGCGGTGCATTACCGTAACGTGTAGTCTTGTTGGCCGTCCCCTCGTAGTCTGGTCGATGTCTCGTCTGCAGCCAAGGTCAAGTGATTCATTCCAACTTGAGAAATTGTTGACGAAAGCACCGAAGATCATAAACAGCCCCCTTGATATTCTCTGTAAACATATTTATGCGTTCATGTTTCTTACTGGGCTCGTTAATGAATTGAACAGAAAACAATGGCAGTTAGCATCGGTTTGCTCGTGGAATTACTGTTCGTATATTTATAAGTTATTGGTTATAAAGCGAAATGTAGAAAGATTTAATATCTTCTTGGGGAACTTTTATTTTTGATGATCTCATCAAGTGACTTTAATTGCGATGTACTTTTGTGCACTTTTTCAAATTTA
The DNA here is from genome assembly GCA_907164705.1 of Parnassius apollo. Classification (NCBI taxonomy): domain Eukaryota; kingdom Metazoa; phylum Arthropoda; class Insecta; order Lepidoptera; family Papilionidae; genus Parnassius; species Parnassius apollo. The sequence continues at coordinate 4,720,050 of CAJQZP010000295.1, forward strand.
TCCAGTGGTTTTAGACAACCTTTCAAATAGTGACTAACAATTTTATTTTATTTATGGATTTATTTTAGTATTCAACAATTCAACTTAAAAACAAAATTTATTATTTTTCTTATATATTAAATTAGAAATTCAATATTTTTATTCAATTGTAACATATTAAAATACATATAAAAATATGTGTTTAAGTCAAAACTGTTTCACGGTCAAAACTACTTGACTGAAAAATGTCGTTTAAAATGTTTGTCCCTTTTACCAAGACAGATAGTTAAATTACTTTTGACCAGTGGTATTTACATTTAGTAAAAAAATGTTAGATACTTCACAAAGCGTTTATTTCTAATCGATTTTAGGAAAAAAATTCTCAGGCAAATCACTGGAATTTCCAACCTGCTGCGGCCCCGACACTTGAAAAACTAACGCAATACGAAAATACACGCATATCTAGTTGATCTCGTAGATCTTAAGAAAAGGTAGTTTAGCCTAGGAAAAACAAATTTATCCTAAAATCGGCCTTGGCCTGTAAAAAAGTGCTTAAGTTACTGCTGGCTTCGGTCAAAACTACTTATTGACTGAAAAGTTCTGAGTGTAAAATATCATATTTACAACAATTTTTATTATATCGTTTATAAGTTCTACGAATTTTGTTTTCGTTTATATATTTCAAAATTATTTATGCAAAGCAAATTCAAGAACCAAATCGATCGTAACTACAACAGACCAAAAACTAAGAAATTCGAATGAGTCACAGACTAAATATTACAGATGCGCGGCAACAGCGTGCGTACAAACGGAAATACCTAATCTTTGCATTAGTCTATCAAGAGTATCGCGCTTTAACGTGCGGCATGTGCGAAATACTAGTCATGTTCGTATCCAGTAAACAGCCATGTTGTTATTATAACCGAATGAATTATTGAACTATTTCCTTCAAAAGGCTCCGGAAGACATTCTATGTTGTCGCATTCTTTTGTCGATAGAATCGAATTCTTTCCGCGCACATGTTAACATAACGTATTCAATAATATTCAGTCATGGAATAATATAATTAAGTATTATTTTATGTTAATATTTTCAAGCTATATTTTTTTGTATAATATTACTTTATAGCATATCAGCAGTAGCCATATGATGGGTGAATCATAGTGACCGCAAACATGAGAAGTCGTGGGTCTAATATAACCACTTTTTTTAAAGAATATGATATTATTATGAATTTCGCCTCATGATAAGTTGAAGCAAAATTAATTTAACGAATTTTATCGCGTTTAATTATAACTTTTTTAATTCATGACGTTTCGGGCGCAACAGCTAATCGGCACACGGCGGGGTAACTAAGGTGCATAGATAAGAGTGTTTATACTAAAACTAATATGTTTGACGTCCAGATGTCATAGTTAAATAACGGCTACTAACTTAATAACATCTACGCAAAACGAACTCACAGTATCTAGTACGTTGCTAATGTAGTTCATGGACAGTGTACTTTAAAAACAGAAGGCAACAAATGCATTGTCACCTCTGAGAATTATACCTGTAATTGTACTCGCAATGTACACTTCAGATTGAAGATTTTTGCTTTAGAATTTTCAAATAGAAATATATAGAATATTTTTATTTTAAACTCTCTTACAATAATAAAACTATACAATATACTTTATTGTCTAAAATATAACTCATGTTTTTATTTATTATAGGACAGTGCTTGTCTGCGATCCCATTTGAAGGTAAAGTGCCAAATAGATAAGTGTAGATGGAGCTGAAAGGCTCTTAAAGGCTGCAATATATTAGTAATATAGTTATAGCACGAATGAGTCTACTCGACCGGGTAAGGACCACGCTCTCACAGAATAGCAGCTTAACGCTACTGTGTTTCGAATGGTGAGTGTAGAGAACCGGAGACTCCTTTTGTCGGAAACAAGGCATTCCATCTTAGCCCTCACGGGTGATAACGCATCTGCATTTTGATTCCTATTTGAGGATAGATGTAGATGTCTATGGACCACAGCAACCACTTACCATCAGGTGGACTGTGTGCTCGTTTGTCATCCTATTTCGATAAAAACGCATTATAAAAAGCGAAACAAACCAGTCAATTCGAATCCGTTAAATATCAACAACAAAGGGTTGAAGGCCCGCCAACTCCCTGATTATGAGATTGTACGATATGATATATTGATCATGATATAATGATATGATTATGGGGAAAGGGGAGGGTGAAATTAAGGCGTGTAATTCTTGTGCACACTCTTTGAAATGCATTCTGTAGAACACTGAGAAGCTGGCTACTCTGCGCCTGAGTTCGGGGGTGACAAGATTGGTTTTAAGTAAATTAAAGACACCAATTAGCCACGTATTGAGTCCAATGTCCAACTCCAATTATATGTAACACAAAACTGTCTTGTCGAATCGACACCTCGCCGTATTGCGCCGCATAAAAATAAACCAAGCACGAAGCCATAGCTGCAGCGATTTGCATCGGAGGTCGTCCAGTTATGGACGTATTACATACCTCATTGAATACAAACGAAACTATTATATTAATCGGCCGGTTACAGTTATACGCAACGTCGATACGAATTTGGTGAACTGGCGACGTGGTTATGTTACGAGATGTTCATATTCACTAAGTTACCGTATGTCAAGTATTCGGAACAAAAAGTCGATATCAATTTATAAAAAAGGAAGAAAGAAAATTATTATTTTCGAGCGTTATAGCTTATAACCTACCTAAATTTCGGACGATTTATTGTCAATAGATAGAACATTTGCTTGATTGTATGAAAAATATGGTAAATAAAAAAAGTGACTTTCAATTAGTATTATTAATAATCTATATTGAATAAAAAGCTTCTATTTATGTTTTAAATCACAATATCTCACACAATCAGGATAGCAGGAGATAACCTCCGGCCGGAGGTGGCTTAAAGATCACACCCAAATGGTTCACGACTTACTTTTAACATATGAATTCTTCTTAATCTTAATTATTTAAAACTCTGAAAAAAATTATGCATATATTTAAAACAATATTTAACATAAATATCCGAAGTAATTAGATTTCTGGACAACCCTATTCCAAACAGCGATATCTTCCGGTACTAAATATCATAACAACATTTCCCAAGCTGTTACTGAACAAAGTCCTCCCCAAAATGGCGCAAAACACGCTCCTAGACCACTTGCGCCCATCGATTTCCTGCATATCTTACTAGGGCGTCATTCCCTCAATTTGATGGTAATCTATTTGGGGCTTGCCCAACACTTTGCTTACATGTTCGGCACATAGGTACTTCAGCTTAATGATCCGATGGGTTCTGTCAGTTACTCTGGTTCTACTGTAGGTACTGGTAACACTTGATACTACTCTAATTAGCATGGTAGAGCCACGTTACATAAATATTATGAGAAACAGGAATAGGTTGACTCGACCGAGGAAAAAACACGCTCTCACAGAATACCAGCGTTAAACAGTAGCTTAATGTAGCCATGTTTTGTGTGGCGGGTATTGAAAACGGGAGACCATTTTACTGAAAACTATTCCTTCTTAGTCGATCTTAGTCCTCAGGGGTAACATTTGCATTTTGATTCTTAATCGAGAATAGAAGTAGGCGTCTATGTATTTGTAGCATCAAGTGGATTGTATGCTTGTTTGTCATTCTAATTCTATAAAAAAAAGAACTGTGGATATCTTCATTATGAATTCGGTCACGCAGAGAACTGAGCGTAGCCCTCTGCATGCTCACTGGCCGACCTTAAGCTTCCTCATAAGGCCAAATAAAGGTCCACGTCTCCAATTCATACGTCCTCACTGGCCACTCGCAATGATTGTACGCCCTCGTTATCAAGATTTCAATTGAATACAGATTAAATCCCCGAACATTCAATCCTTTTTTTTAGAATGACAAATTCTCTCTACAGATGTATTGTACTCGTCTGCTACGTCGTAGATCCGAATATAACTCGATTGTAGTATTAAGTTTTTGGTCCAAATTTTTGTGTTTATCTATAATCACCATCCCTGTACCCTGTCTTAGGTTCATTACTAATCATGAACCTCCCCCATAAACTGCCACTAAGTCCAAATTTTATCGTTTATTTTTATGTTCCCGGCCAAAATCTAAAGCGTAATATTAAAAGATCTTGTATTTACAAGTATGTAGTATTCAACAGTTTTGACGCCTCGGTGGTTCCGTGGCGCAATGGCTTAGCAATGAATTGTAAATATGTGGGTCGTGTCGTCGTCGTCGTTCGAATCCCGCACGAAAGAAGTATTTGTATGGTCTACAAATAATTATTCCGGATCTGGATGTTTTTATTGTGAAATTTATGTATTCCAACTGCATCCTCGATATAGGATGAAATCGTAGTGTAAGAGGTGATAAAGTTTAAAAAGAGTTAAAAAAGAAATGTATCTTGGGTACGTAATTATTTGGACAGAATTGTTGACTTGTAAAACGATATTTGCCTACACTGCAACATATAGTAAACTAACACCTAAAACTGTAATTAATAGCTCCAATGGTCGCAACACCGCGAGAGTTTAAACCTTGACCCAAGATCGTTACCATAACGCTTATAAAGCCGCACTTTTTCCTCTAAACCCTTTGCCATTTTGATGATTAACTATGAAATGTCTGGCAGGAGACATCAAACACTCAAATTCAATAAAGTCTGCCTCTGCCTAAATCAAATTCCATAGAGGCCATTGTATGCTCGTAAATCAAAACGTTGTCTCTTAAAAGTATACTGGTAACGTGATACACACGCCGCATTTCTGTATTTGATCCGAACGCATGGATCTTAAATGTTTCTAATGCTATTGAATAACAACTTATATATTAAAAGCTATATAATATAAAAAATAGCGTATAATATCGTTTATTTCATTGAACTATCTGTAGTATAAAACTCGTTCCCTCTTATTACTCAAAATATGGCTTATTGATTGACAGTGCTGGTTTTAAATTATGGTTTAAGAAAGGTCTTCGCGAAATTTTACATTTACTGTCAAATTCCAAATATACATTTCACCTGACTTATTTTCGCGGTACTTTCTTTCTTCGTGAAAGTGAAAAAGATTCTAGTTTAAACCTAAGATTAAACATAAACATTTTTTTTTGTATAAAAACGGGTTATCTTTAACGTTTTACTTATAATGCACCTTACTTTACCATTTTTTATAGAAAAAGGGTGAAAAAAAGCACATAGTCCACCTGATGGTAAGTGGATGCTGTGGCAAAGATGCCCGTACGTTTATCCTCGACTACGAATCAATATGCAGGTACGTTCTTCGTATCTTAGTCCTCAGTGATGACACTGAGGACTAGGATGGAATACATCGTTTCCACTAAAGAGTTTCTTACGCTGGTATTCTGTGAATGACCATTTGTGGTATATGAATTTTGTGGTATGGAAGAAGTATAATGTAGCTGCAGCATAACTCTACCACGTACACAAAATGTCTGTAACGCACGTCCTATGCTTGGGGTTAACAGACAGAAAATGCTGAATATATAACAAATAACGCAATAAAGTATATAAATAAAAACTACGTATCTTCAAATGACTATTAAAGTCAATATGTTATTAGGGTTGGTATTTAGAACAACTATGTTACTCTTAAAATATTTTGACGAAGAACTCCCTCATTATTCACTCTTATCCTCCTTTCCTTGACTTAACGTTGTAAACAACAATAATGCGTACACAGATCCAACTCTCATTGGCTTAATCACCAGCAGTGACGTAAGCCAGCCGTATACGGGAGTGCAGGCGTTCCCTTCGCACAAACTAGGTATGACGTCCGGTATGCATTGTACTTGTTCCTTACTTCTGTTTTCCTGGTAGCTGTTTGAATTTTGATTCATTAAATAAATATACGAGTATGTTTTGCAAAACAAACACTTTATCATAAATATCAATACAGCCCATCACTGCCTCGTTGATCTAGTGGTTGTAGTAGTGCGACTGTCGATCATGAGGTCCTGGGTTTTAATCCCGGGTCGGGCCAAATATGTAATCAATTATTGAGTTTTTCCGTCAATAAATTGACAGTAGCTGCCCGGAGTCAAGTTGGTGATTTTTCGTCTCACCCCTGTGTCACCGAAAGCACAGTGGCCTTCAAAGAATGATCACAGATAACATTGTAATAGATGGTTAGATAGTGTATTCCGTACGTTCGTCAAATATTAAATTAACCCCTCAGTCCCATTAAAATCCCCATGCGGACGCGGATTGACGAAGGCATGCGAATGCGTCCGTCAAATCCCGAGCGGTCACATGCAACTGCACCCATCCACAGCTCTTTATACCACTAAAACTTATATTTAGAGACTACTTTTCTGTGAAGAAGTTTAGCACTATAAAATATATACAAAATACTCTATATTAAAGGCAGATTTTACTACATTACAAAAAGACTATTGTATTTTGATAACAAAAACAAAACATACCAAGCGAATGTCGACAGCGTGAAAATCACAATTATTTCAATATATATTACTCGAAATTATTTACGTAAAAAGACAAATTATTTTCAAATAAAAACTTTCATTACAATTTTATAATAAAATACTATACTAAAACACTAATAAAACACTAGAAAAATCCAAAAATCAACACAATAACATTCACGCGAAAATGGCGTACGAAATGAACGTAGATTATAAACAAATATCCATAGTATAACTGTTTTTTATTGCACTAGAGTATAGAAGGTTTCATATTAATTCTATAATGCCAAACTCCTTCATAAAAAAGTAATCTCTAAATATAAGTTTTAATTGTTTAAAGTGCTGTGGGTGTGTGCGGTTGGATCAGACCGCTTGAATTTTGACGGAATAGCGCTGCGGTCGAATTCCACTTGGAGATTGAAGGGTTAATCAATAACCAAATTATATTAATCTTTACCGTGTAGTGGCGGTGTAAGAATATACACTACCCCATGTCGTCCCGTGGGTGTCGTAAGAGGCGACAATGGGATAATAACTTTTAAAAATAAAAGTAACTGCGGTTGCCAATCCGCCTGCCAAAACGTGGCAACTATGGCAATTATTTACTTTATGAGACATTATATGGAGAGGTTCAGCAGTGGACTTTAATAGACTGTAATGATGAATGATGTCCTGAGATTAGATTTCAGGAGAATAGGATAGTCCTAATGCGCGTTATTGTGTCAGGAATAGCAAGTTTAGGGAACTATATAATGTACCCTAGATTCTTTACATGTAAGCAAAGTGTACTTAGCAAGATAAGTATTCTCATTGACAATATCAATGGGGAGTCGAGCAATTAACCATAATTTTATGTTCGGTTATTATGAAATTACCCTTTTAATCTAGATGGCGCGTAATTGAGTACGCCAGAGCTTAATGTCCAACGGGATCAAGTTACAAACGATTACTGTAACGAGGTTTGAAGAGTTTAAAGTTGGTTATTTTATTGGTAGTACACAGATAAGACAAAACGTTACAAGTGAACAAGAATCTACAGATAATTTTGGCGCTGCTATACATTTAAGACACGAATAATTTTGACGTATGTTCTTATTGTAATTTTTATAAACATTATGTTTAAAACAAGACGTAAATAAATAAAGCAAATCACATTAAGAAGTTACATAAAAGTTTTTTTTTTTCAAATTAAGTACTTCAAATATACAGAGTTTTATTGCTTAATTTTTTTTCTTTTAATAGAATCTAGTGGTTGGTACAGCGACTGCTGATAATAAGGTCCCGGTTCGGGTCAAAAAAAAAAACAAGTATTGAGTTTTTTCGTCAAGAATAGCTTCCCGGAGTTCGCTGTGTCTCGAAATGCCCGTAAAGCCGTTGGTCCTGCGCCTGATCTCTCTCCGGTCGTGTCGGTTTATCGTCCCATTGAATTATGAGAGTGAGGGAATAGAGAGTGCACCTGTGCTTGCGCAAACACTTGGACACTATAATCCTGTCCTGCGCCGTGGGCTTTGATTATTACATGTCTATATAATCAAAGGCCGTGGGACATTATTGAATGACATTGATGAATTAAGAAACATTATTGTTTGTCATTGTCATTATCTTTTATTTTTATCCCATAAATACAACAACAAAACGTGCTTAATATATTTAGTTTTTTTTTAATGTGTTATGGTGATCACATCATTTAAAAGCTTATAAATTACTAGGGAAGGAGCGTAAATAAACAGAGCGTTGAAGTAGAAAACTGGTTGAACGGTATCAAAATAATTGAATACTTAATATGAGTTAATATTTGAAAGTATTCTTTGATGTTTGGTCTCGTAAGAAAGAAAAAATGACACGAATATTTAATATTTTTGATCACAGTTGCGCCACGGTGCGAAGTTAACGAATCCAGCCTTGCCTTGCCAGGCTTGGCTACATCTTCTTAATTCCTTATTATGCATAGAATACTATAATATACAATAGAATGGCTGCCAACCTTATTTTGTCCGAGGATAGGCGTTGCCGAGAGCACATATACAAGCAAATACGTTGTATTATCACTACTACAAACCCGATTCACTGTGTTGACATACAGATTTTAATACATATTTATTTGTTAATAGCGTGCAATTTGGCATTTTCTAAATAATTTGCATGCGAAATTTGGAAATGATTGTAACGTCAAAACACATCTCGCGTTGACATTTATATGTGTGAATTGCCGTGTTAGTGACATTTTAGTGGCTACACGGGCTCCGCCCACTCCTCCGTTCTTTTTTAAATTATGTACGTAATTATAATATTCTATGTTATTATGGTATCCTAAGGTTCAATCGAATGTCAACAATTATTGGCGGTTATCCCAGATTTGTGACATCCGGGTAACCCCGGTAAGAAGTGTCCGTGACTAATGGCTTCCTACCCGCTCATTATTTGCTTAGCTGCCGACAGCTAAATTAGCCGCCCGGAAGGAATCAAGGAAAATATTGGAAATATTTCACAGCGAGATAAGGATATCCGTGACTACCAATCATATCCGAATTAATATTTTTATTTTACTTTTTCTTTCCAAATTATAATTTAAAAGTAACAATATGAAGTGAAATTAGTTTAAAAAATTATTACTATTACATTATAGCATTATAGCATATACACTTTAGATACAATAATTATTTACTTTGCTTTCTGTTTATAACCTATTTATAGAATAAGGGTAACAAACTTGATGTAAAGGGAGTTAAGGGTGTGCCGTGATCCATGGACACCTATATCTATTCTCGATTAAGAATAAAAATTCATACAAAACGCAGGTAATAAGCGTCTTTGGTTTTCTTTACTTAGCAGCAGTAAGCTCCTATTTTACGCTGGTATTCTGTGATAGCGTGGTCCTTCCTTAGTTACGGCTCTACTGCGTGTTTAAGTCATTAACAGTCCACTCGACTTCGAGTAGCTCTGATAGTTAAACCAAGATTAAAATAATCTATTTACTTCATTAATAAGTTTCTTAGCAATTGAAAGTAATTTGTCATCATAGTCGGTGATCGGTATCAAAAGAAATGTAAAAGCTTGATGTAACCTGTATAGTGCAGCCCCAATATCCTGCATGCTGTCCGATCGCTGGGACTCGCCAATGATGACTCGCTGGATATGGCTGCATGCTGCCTTGTAGACAAGCATCTTGCCACCACCGGTGCAAGATTGTATTGTCAACTAAATGTTACTCCACCACGCTCTTACAGAATACCAGCGTAAAATAATTGCTTTGTGCTGCTGTTTTTCGTATGGTAAGTGGAGAGAACCCGAGACCCTTTTTACTGAAAACGAGGCATTCCATCTTAGTCGTCACTTGTGACAACGCATCTGCATCTTGATACGTAATCTATATATATATGTATATGTAGATGTCTATGGGCCACAGCAACCAATTACCATCAGGTGGACTCTATGGTTATTTGTCACCCTTTTCTATATAAAAAAACTAAGCAGTATTAAATATACAACTATAAGAGTAAGTAAAAACAGGAACGACCGTAGACCAATACCGGAGATCGGAGAAAATACGCAAGCCTTATCTATTAAAAGGTTTAAAATTTTTTATTAAGCAAAAATTGCTAAGTGTTATTATACTTAAAAAGTACATGATTGATAATAATTCCTAGAAATGAGGTGATCGCTGTTGCTGTTGCCTTGCTGTTTCTAAATGTTTTCTTCATACTAACTGTACAAAATATTATATTGTAAATTAAGTTTTTAAAGTTCCGCTGGTATTCTTGCTGGTTCTCCCCAGGACAGAAGGTTTAACCGAACCACTGGTAAAGCTTAAATCACTTTCAAAAAGTTTTTCTTGTAATCTAACATATAAAAATTAATATTTGTTTGTTCGTATTTTTTGTGCTGCAATACCATAATACAACATATTGCTTGCACTTACGCGAAGGTTTTAGGTATAGGTGGTTGGTACAGTTGGAATTAAAATTATTCTATTCTATTCTACTTTAGACCATTCAACCCAAGGTCTAAGTATTCTATTCATTTTTTTATAGAAGAAGGGGCAACCCCCCACTCCCCTATATTATTAAAGTGCGACATCACAAATTCACCGAGCGAAGTTCCGATTTATTTTTAAATTAAATATTTTCTATTTAGCTCAAATAGCAACAGAATAATGAACTTGATGATTTTTTTTTTTTTGTATTTAATGCCAGCATTGCTAACGGCCATAAATAAATATAAATACGTTCAGACAGCACTCAGATGTGTCATCGAGCGCAAGTCGTTTGCAAAGATTCGACCACGGACAATATAGGTTATTAGAACGGGGTAAATATTAATATCATCTTTAGGTGATGATTAATTGTGACAATTGATTCATGGAAATATTGCACTCGACAAACATCGTAATTTAAATAGTAGTTACATTTTTTTAAATCTTTTAGTTACACACGAAAGTTATAAAATTTCAGGATGGTATTCCTTGGACTCGAACAAGGTAAAAACAGCATATTATGCATCACGATTTTAAAAACAATTATACAACTTACATGAATGTTAGTAATAACTAAGAGAAAAAAATGAATAAAAGGAAAGATCCGACACGATTTAACAATTTAATTTTTTATAATATAGGGTGGCAAACGAGCACACAGTCGACCAGATGGTAAGTGGTTCCTGTGGTCCATAGACATCTACATCTATTCTCGATTACAAATCAAAATTCAGACGCGTTGTCACCCCTGAGGACTAAGATATAAAAATGGATGCCTCGTTTCCCGTAAAATGGGTCGTTGATTCTCTACACTCACCATACGAAACACAGCAGCGTTAAGCTACTATTTCACGATGGTATTCTACGAGAGCGTGCTACAAATATACTACTATTATAGTTACAGCATGGCTCTACCACGTACATACCACGCTATATACAATAGCTCTGAGCATATTTTATCACTTATTTGTTCTTTTTCTATGACACCTAATTATATTAGTAACAAACAAGAAATTAATGTAGCCAATGTTAATTAGTTGTTACAATTAGTTATTTTTTTATAGAATAAGGGTGACACACGCGCATACAGTCCACGTGATGGTAAGTTGATGTGTGACTTATAGACTACATTTATGCGCGATTAAGAATAAAAATGCAGATGCATTGTCACCGCTGAGAACTAAGATGGATTCCCTACACTCACCATACGAACTACAGCAGCATTAAGATTATCATATATTTATTTATAATTTTATGATGGTATTTTGTGAGAGCGTGGCTCTACCACTTATAAGCAAAATATCTTACTATCTGCTGGTGACATAATTAGTCTTAACGTCTTAAATCACTTTAATATATGTGAGCCTGTTGTCGCCATTGCGTTTCAGAATTGCAGTAAGCATCACAGTTTTAGCGGTCATCCGTCAAACAGTCACGCTAGGCCATAATGAAGCAGTAGCCACAATAAAACAAGAAAACGAAATTAAAGTGACACCTACGCCTGCGCAGGCGCAGGAAGCGCACGAATCTCATACAGTTGATATAATGAGAGTAGTCAATTATGCGACGCGTGGACGGGAGACGTGCGAGCTATGAAATAAATCTCTATTATATATGCCTAGACTTTTGGTAAATCAGCCAGACAAAGACGTATTTGATCGTTGTGAGGACTTAAATAGAAACAGCGCAAAATGTAAATCTAAGAAGTACCAATTCACGAGATTACTTTTTGAAGGAATTATCAGAATCGCTTTTCGCATTTGTTTTTTTTTTATTTAGATTTTATTTTTAAATCTTCAAAGCTGCCTGCGTTAAGTTAAACGTTGAAATAATAGTATAGTAACAGTGAAACAGTATTTACCCGTGGCAATAGGTACGTTACAGTAGGGCTACGATGGCTATCCGAGTACAGAACCGGAGTTCGAAACCTATCCTGCACTGCAGAGAGGTGTAAGACAGGGTGATGTTATATCCCCGAAACTCTTCACCGCTGCCTTGGAAGACGTTTTCAAGCTACTGGACTGGAAAGGATACGGTATTAACATCAATGGCGAGTACATCACTCACCTTCGATTTGCCGACGATATAGTCCTTATGGCAGAATCGCTGGAGGACCTTAGCACTATGCTCAATGACCTCAATGGTGTCTCCCAACGGATAGGTCTTAAGATGAACATGGACAAAACAAAGATCACGTTTAATGTCCATGTTACACCTACGCCGGTAGTTGTTGGGAGCACTATGCTCGAAGTTGTTGACGAGTACGTTTACCTGGGACAAATAGTCCGACTAGGTAAGTCCAACGTCGACCGAGAGGTCAATCGACGGATTCGACGTTCGGGAAATTACGACATATCTTCTCTCCAGGTATACCTCAATCTCTGAAAACTAAATTGTATAACCAGTGCGTGTTGCCAGTGATGACTTACGGATCTGAGACGTGGTCTTTCGGCTATGCTCGGAGTTTCTCTGCGTGATAAACTCAGAAATGAGGATATCCGCAGTAAAACCAGAGTGACCGACGTAGCCCAACGGATTAGTAAGCTGAAGTGGCAATGGGCCGGCCATATAGCTCGAAGAACCAATAACCGATGGGGAAGAAAGGTTCTCGAGTGGCATCCTCGTACCGGTAGGCGTAGTGTAAGGCGACCCGCCACTAGATGGAGTGACGACCTGGTAAGACATGCAGGAAGTCGATGGATGCAAGTGGCTCAGGATCGTGCTTTGTGGCATTACTTGGGGGAGGCCTATATTCAGCAGTGGACTTGTGAAGAGCTGTAATGATGATGATGATGAATAGGTACGTTCTGCAAAATTATGTTGAGTTATCAAATCGACACATCAAGGATATAAAATAAATTGAAATTAATCATGATAAAATTCATTTTATTTATTTTTTAATGTGTAGTGTTTGTAGAAATAAAAAATAGTATTACTTAATAAAAAGTAGTTGAACCGGGATAAGAAAAGCTTTAACATCATCATAAAAGCAGAATCAACTTACAGATATAGCAAGTCCGCTCCCTCCCCCCCTCCCAAGTTAATCAGCAATTGATTAAACTAATCGATATAATTGATAGAGAAATGGAGATGCGCAAATTCCAATACTTATCAGATAGGTAATTGATCGACCGCTGCAACAGTTATCTACGCAGATAGAGTTGCCCAACGATGATGAAGAATATATCCAAAATAACAGAATTAAAGATATTAGTCTTAAAATATGTCCTAATAAAGATAACTCATAACTTGTATTAAAAATAAACAAAAAAGATGACAAATAGAATAGAGAAGAGCAATTTAAAGAAAGGGGTTCTAATTCGTGTGCTGATCTGGTAAAATATATAACAAACGTAACTATTTAAACGTGCTCAAGAAACGTGAACTCCGTGAAATCGATTTCCCACAAATCAAACTAATTGAAAGCAACTAAAAGAAGCATACGCACGCGCTCTTCTATAAATAAAAACAAGATGGCGGGCGACCCTTCGTACCGAGCATGTGTGGTGGACAAAAAAATGTTTTTACGGCAGTAAATAAACAAATTTCGTGTTAGGTAGGTGAGTAAATACGCGCAAATAAGAAAAATTTTGATACGTAAACATTTTAGATGGTGTATTATTTTCAGGTGTTAGAAGCCTTTTTACTGGAAACGAGGCATTCCATCTTAGTCCTCACGGGCAAGAACGTATCTGCATTTTGATTCATAATCGAGGATAGACGAAGATGTCTATGGGCCATAGGAACCATTTACCATCAGGTGGACTGTGTGCTCGTTTGTCACCCTATGCTATAAAAAAAGAAAAGGAATCCTTTTCTGCCAAGGATTCTGGGTAGACAACATACTCTTACCCATTTCTGCCTCCAAACGTGGGAGTGCTTCCATTCTCGTGTTCCAGTCTGTAGGGTATAGAGCACCAGTATGATTACAAGCTGTGGGGCATTTCACTTTAGTTCTCAGGGCTGACAATGCATCTATAGACTATTTTGTATGAAGTCAACTGCAAGTTTCCATGGACTGTAGTAATCATTAAACACTACTTTCGTTTTTTAAAAATAACACATAGTATAATAATGTCCTCCAGACTGAATTTCGGTCACGGCAGCCTGCCTCAATGAACACTAGCCATCGGCGCAGGACAGGATTATAGTGCCCAAGTGTATGCGCAAGCACAGATGCTCTCTCTATTCTCTCACACTCATAATTCGATGGGACGGTAAACCGACAGGACCAGAAAGAGATCAGCGTAGCATCAGAATCAGAATATTTTTATTGTCAATAAACTGTGTATGTACAATTTGCGGGTGACATTGCAATTAAATGTTACACGGTTTACCCATATCGGGTATGCAATAAATAAGAAACAAAACTTAATTTAAATTATTTGGTATTAAAATATTCATTTAAATTATAAGAAACATTATGTATATGTAGGACCAACACCAACAGCTTCACGTGCTTTCCGTGTCACCGGGTTGAGACACCGCCAACTTCCTGACTCCGGGCAATTAGGTACTGAGAATTTCTTGTCGGGAAAACTCAATAGGTAATTGTTTTTGTGGCCCGACCCGGGGTTCGAACCCAGGACCTCATGATTAGCAGTCGCACTACTACAACCACTAGACCAACTATGCAGTAAAACATATTTTATCATCACTAAATCAGAAAAGAAGTCGATTCTTTGTGTATAACTGAATCTCAGATGAAGTAAAAAAAGGTACATACAGCGCGACCTTTGTTATTGGTGAAGGCAAAAAACTCCGCTCCTTTATGTAAGTAGACGCGTTCACGAACACACAGGCATCAAACTATTTTCTCATTTTCGTCAGTACTTCCCGCTTCCCGGGGCGTCGTGCAGTAAAATTGCTTACAAAATGCCGTCCTGTATAGTTAAATGGTGCAAAAACAATACTAAAGTGAACAAAACGTCTGAAGCAATATCGTTTCACTCCTAAACACTCATTTTTAACTATAATTTATTTTGTTATTCCAACACAATTTTGAAGTTATTCGAAGTACGAATGTCAATGTTAAGAGATTACGTAACGGGAGAATGTTGCCAGTATTTCTTATTTCTAATGGTCCGAGATTTGGGTGATTAATTTTTGATTAAGTTATAAAAATATATGTAGTCAGCACACTTTTTTTAATTAGTTGTTATTATGTTACATCAAATTGAAGTCAATGTAAATATTTAATGTTTTAACTCGCTGATGTCTCTGTTTTAGTTCTTGAGTACTTACAAACTATTTTACTATCAAAAAAATATTTGTGATTTTAGGGTACGAATATTTTAATAAGACATGAATGAAGGGTAGTTGCTATAAGACTGAGCTGAAATAAACCAAAATGGCAGTCATCCTCTTGACTTGACAGTGGTGGAGCCACGCAGCGGCTCTTGAAGTCGCACTGATGGGCCAGCTCGAACCGGGGTGGTACTACGACCTCACAGAATACCAGCGTCAAGTAGAGGTTTACCTCTGCGCTTCGCTTGGTAAGTGTAAGTGGCCGGGGGACCAATTTCCCCTCCCCCTTAACATCGTAGCGAAATCAAATAAAAACTACCCCAGGAAGGTAACCTCACCCCTGGTGACGGAGAATCCCTCGATGAGAATCCACGATCAAGCTACTTTACTCTTCCTGAGCGTGGGTACTTAGGCTGTCCCGCGTATTCTGGGTAGGGAGGGTGGGAGGGGTTGGGAATACTGCTTCCGAATTAACGCTGTCCACTACCATCTAGAGACGGCGAAGCCGGCTTGGCTCTTTTTAACCGAGACTCAAGTGCCCTCTCCAGCTGGTACTTCATATCTCTCCTACCCGGGGTACAAATTAGAACACTCTTTTGTGCCCCAGGCCGGAGTTTGTTCTATTTTGAATTTACTAAAATATACTTTTTTTCATCTAGAAAAGTATATTTTTAATTCCATGGAAATTTATTTTTATTTCAAGTAGTTTTTTTAGTGTTAAGTTATTTTTAACATGTTTTATGTTTCATGTAACTTTTTTATCTTTTTGATTAATTGTTCTCTCAAACTTTCATATTCATTCAATAATTGCAGCCCTTCACAATTCCACTGCTGAACATAGGCCTCCCTCAAGGAATGCCACAAAGCACGGTCACCTACACTTCGCCTATCGGTATGAGGGTGCCACTCGAGAATCTTGCTTCCCCATCGGTTGTCGATTCTTCTAACCATATGGTCGGCCCATTGCCACTTCAGCTTAGTAATCCGTTGGGATATGTCAGTTACTCTGGTTCTGTTGCGGATATCCTAATTTCTAAGTTTATCACGCAGAGAAACCCCAAGCATAGCCCTCTTCATAGTTCTCTCAATTACCATATAACCATAAGTTTATTAAAATGAATATGAGTGTTGTTTAAAAGTTACTACGTAGGTTAGTGTCTCTGTAGATTCGCCGTCAATGTGGTAGAAAATATTGTTTATTTTTTTTTAAATATCAAGGTATAATTTTTCGTAGAAGGTTAAATATAAGTTAAATATTTGTAGCTTAACAAGAGTGCATTAGACATTATTTCACACATACCCATGTCTTTCCGTTGCAATTCGCCAGTTGCAATATAAAAATATGCTTGCTATGCGGGCGTTGGAGTAAAATTTGTAGCTTATTTAAGTTTCCATGCAGAAACTGCCAGCAGATATAAGAAATATTATAAACTAATAAATATTTTTGAGCTTAAATGAGATTCTTGACACGGTTAAAACTTTAAACTAATGTTAGGTTTTATTATTTAAGTTACAATCTTGGGAATGTGTGCCGGACGGGCGAAACTCTCCGGAGTAAATGTTGTCGAAGATACTTCGCGAGTCGCTCACGTCCTACACCTATAGGTTCCGGTGGGTACTCTCACCGCCGTCTTTGTTGGTACCGCTGAAATATTGTGGACTGTAGTTAAAATCAAAATGCACGATTAACAAATACAAATAGCAAGGTAGTGGCCAGCGGTTCGACTGATTGATTAATCGTGAAATTTTATAACTATTATTTATTGATCACGGTTGTTAAACTACGGTTGTTCACTATTGATTGGTCACTGTATATTTCAAAAGATTTCTATAAACTGTACGGTGGTATCAAGTATCTATTGGTAGTAGCTGGTTTTCTAACACTACTGACTAGCAGCTATTATCAACTAAAGTAGTTGATTTTATCACTTGTGTAACTGCGGATATCAGTTACCACTTTCACTATATGTAACTGCGAATATCAGTTACGACCTTTTTCGGCTAGCTAACACTTTCACTATGTGTAACTGCGAATGTCAGTTACGACCTTTTTCGGCTAGCTAACACTTTCACTATTCACTATATACTGCTACTAGTCACTTCAGCTACCACCGGATACCACTCACTTCACTTCACTTGTCACTGGTAGTTCTTCACACTACTACGTATACTGGGTCCCGAGCCCCTAAGGTAGACTTGAGCAATACTTTGCAGTGAGCCGCTTGCCATTTTCCGTTTTGCCTCTTTATTGCATAAACTTATCACTATACAGATGGCATAAATTGCAATATTCTCTATACAAAACTAATTGCTACACTAACATGCTATACATCATTAAATCGGTAGTCTGGTACTTTATTAATATATCATAAAGGTTACTAAAAACATTAACATTGTAAAAAGTTATTAAACGAAATGTCCCAAATTTTCATAATATTTGGGCATTTTAATTCTTTAATTTTTCTATAACTACGAAATGCGTTTAATTATACAAAAATAATCCTATACTTTCTTAATCTATAAGCCATATGCTAATTCAATGTCATATTTATAACTCTTTTAGGACATAAAATTATTTTCATTATTTTTAGTATGATCTATTACGCAGTTAATTAAAAACTTCTAGAGAGTTCCACGATAAGACGCGCTGTGATTGGTCGATTTTTTTGGTATATAATAAAAGTTGTTTATATTACTTGTTATCAAAACGACATTCTATACAAACATATTGAGAGTTATAAATATGCTAAATAACTATATTAATACACGTTTTCACTCAGTTTTCTTGGTAATTTCATTACTAATACATAAAACAATATTCTTTATCATTTCGTTTCTTAACGTTGTTAGGCCGTCGCGAACATCTCTCCCGCCGTGCAGCGTCGCGACGATTTTCTCACAGCGGCGCTGCATCCATTTCGGTGAGCGACGTTGCTTCTACTTCGGCAGCGGCACGAGTTTCCTGGTTGGCCTCTTGATTAGGCCGTTTGCTGTGCGTACCTCCACAGTGCGGATCTGTCCGTCCGCACCGGGGTAAACAGCTTCCACCCTCCCTCGTGGCCAGGTGTTACGAGGTAACTGGCCGTCAGCTATGAGGACTGGATCGCCCACCTGGAGATTGGGACCTCGCCCATGGGCCTCCCGCCGGTTTTGAAGTTCCGGTAAATACTCTCGGACCCAACGCTGCCAGAACATGTCAGCGAGTATCTGGGAGCGTCGCCAGTGTCTTTTGCTATTCATATCCTTTTCATCAAATACTCCAGGTGTCGGCAGTCTCGCAGATCCTCCTAAAAGGAAGTGATTTGGAGTGATGGCTTCGTCGTCGTTGCTGTCTACAGAGATGTGAGTCAATGGTCTGCTATTTACTGTGTACTCCACCTCGCAGAGCAGCGTGGCTAATACTTCCTCATGCGGATGTCTCTCATGAAGGACGGTGTATAGTGCCGTCTTCACGCATCGTATGAGACGTTCCCATACTCCTCCCATGAAAGGCGCGGAGGGGGTTATAAAACGCCACACTATGCCTCGTCTACTGGCTTCTTCTCGAAAAGCCTCCCGAAGTTCCTTGTCTGCACCGTGCATGTTGGTGCCATTGTCGGAGTAAATCTCGGTGGGGCACCCTCGGCGAGCTGCGAATCTTCTTAATGCTAGTTTTCGGTGCTATCTCAGCGTATCCTTTTTGTACTAAGGAATTCATTTGTTCATCATATTTCCTTTTTAGATCTTCGTCTCGATCTAATTTTCTTTCAATGGAAACGAGCCGTTTTATTGCTGTTTCATAATTACCAGGCATCTCGATATCCTTTTTCTTCCAGAGAAGCGCTGTTTCTATGTGCCCGTCTTGTAACTGACGGGTGCTGCTATTTAGTATATCTTCAGCTTTCTTCTCTGGGTCGGAGTCTGGTCTTCTCGGATTGATAATGAGAGATTCCAGCGCGAAATATTCGCGGAGTTGGTCATCTATAGTTTCCTCGCTCTTGTGCAGCTCATTGGCCGCGTGGACGCGCTGATACGGGGCTTTAGTGTGTGCCCCGTGTAGCACCCATCCTAATTCTGTGAGCGAGGCAATTGGTTGGTGCGGCGGACCTCTCCGGATTTGAGTGGCTATCAGAAGTCTCCAATTGTCCTGTCCTATTAGGATCCTTGGGTTGCCGGAGTCATATGTTAACTGCTCCTTTAGGTCTTTCAAGTGCTTGCACTTGGCTATGTCTGCTGCACGCACAGTCTGTGGCCCCAAGTTTAGGCTTGCAACCGTGCGTGCTCTGAATGGCACCCTTTTGCTGTGGAGACTCTTCAGCGATACTTTGATTCTTCGAGATTCCGGTGAATCGAGGGTAGTGTTCCCGATAGCGGTGATCTTAAACGGGTCCAACCGCCCTGTAGCTCCAATTTGTTTGGCGATCTCTTCATCCATTAGTGAAACTGTTGACCCATCATCCAGCAGGGCGTGTGTGTTTACAGCTCCCGCCGGTCCAATTACTCGCACTGGAATTATTTTTAAATAGGCTTGATGCTTTGACACAGCGAATGAGTTAGCAACAGTTTCTTGAGGTTCTTTTTGTTTGACCTCAGTCTTCTCCTTTGTATTGTTATGGAGAAGTCGATGGTGTGTCGCGGTGCATCCTTTTATTCCACACTTATTGGTTTTACATTTGTGTGTCTGATTTCGGTAACGTAAACAGCGGAAACATAAATCGTTTTGCTTTGCGAGTTCCCATCTTTTGTTGGTATCTGCTTCCTTAAATTTTTTACATTCAGATCCGTAATGACCCTCCTTTTCGCACACTCTGCATTTCGGAGACGGCTTAGTAGTAGCCGCGTGTGCTCTATGTACTGAACGATTGCTTTGTGCTTCGTTTATAATTTCTGGAGGCGCAAATGCACTGCAGAAGCGAGCTTGCTCGGTAATAAACTCGCTGAAGCAGCCGAGGTCTGGTCTAGAGTCATATTTTTCGGTGTATATTCTATACCACTGGGCACGTATAGAGTTTGGCAGTTTGTCGGTGAGGTGTCGTAGCAGCTCTGCGTTGACGAGGTAATGATCTCGCTTTAGGGCTCTAAGAGTGACGACGCTTCCCCTCACTTTGCTCGCGAATGTGCAGATGTCTCTGGGCGCTTCTGTACAGCGTGCTAATCCTCGTAACTTCTCGGTTTCTGCTTGCGCGATTGAATCTGGACGCCCAAATTGTAGCTCCAGTTCTCGCATAATCTCATCTGGCTTAGCATGCCCGATGAGTTCTGAACTGACTGTTTCCAAGGCTCTTCCTTGTAGACTTCGTCTTAGTCTAGCAGTGTTTTCAATGTCATTGAAGTAGCCTCGGGTTGTTTCGTAAATGGCACGGAATGAAAGCCACTCGGTATGTGCTCCGCTAAAGCTTGGCAGTGTCATTATAGCTTTCGACGCTGCGAAAGTATGCGACGATAGTGGCGCACTCTCTAACTTTGGTTTGTCAGCGAGCGCGGCTATAGCGGATGTGAGCTCCGATATAAACGGACGGAGCCCCCTGTCTTCACTTATGACAGGTTCCTGGCTAGGTTTCTTTGGATTGGGATCCTTTTGTACATCTGCTGGATAGGAATCCTGGTATGTGAGCTCTGATACAATCGGTAGGAGCCCCCTGTCTTCATCAACGGTGGGTTCCTGGCTGAGCTTCTGTGGCATGGGATGCTTTTGTGCATCTTCTGGATAGGAATCCTGGTTCGTGAGCTCCTTTTGGGGCTCACTGAGGTCGACAACGTCCGGGGTCGGCTTTGTGACGGTTTTATTAAATGGTGCCTTCCCTCCGGTGATCGCGCCTTGATTTGACTTTTGTTTGGCTACAGAGTTTTCGAGCCAAGATCGAACGTACTCACTTTTGGAGTGACCATCTTCATCATAGTCGTCCGATTCGTCTTCTTCCACAGCCATCTGCAAGGAGATCTGCGCAAGTTCTAGTTTGATCTTCAATACTTCTTCACGAGCCTTCAAAATTCTTCTATTGGGCCGAACAGTCTTCTTTGACTTCGTACTGCAATCGGTGTGGCCCCTCGGTGGCTCTTCTGAGTGGGTGTCTTCCCTGGCTGGTGGCGATGATGCACGGCTAAAGTCATCGTTGCCTTCTAGATGTTCCCTCTGCTTCGTTGTGCGGGCCGTAGTGGACGGCGCGGGCAGGGGTATCCCCCCCTCGGGGGGCAGCATGGCGCCTCAGCGCCCTCTACCGTTGACGGCGAGCGTGGTGGCATCTGGTGGTGGACGGCGGCGTTACTGGCCGACGAACCTCCTTCCAGACCGACGGTCCACGCCTTGGCTTCCCTTCCTTGCGAACGGGTGATCGGCATCTTGAATCTGAAAATTCTGCGGTTTTAATACGGTGGTGACTATTTACCCGGTTCCGAAATACAAACGGATAGATCCTGCTCGAAGGACCAACGAATGTGCCGGACGGGCGAAACTCTCCGGAGTAAATGTTGTCGAAGATACTTCGCGAGTCGCTCACGTCCTACACCTATAGGTTCCGGTGGGTACTCTCACCGCCGTCTTTGTTGGTACCGCTGAAATATTGTGGACTGTAGTTAAAATCAAAATGCACGATTAACAAATACAAATAGCAAGGTAGTGGCCAGCGGTTCGACTGATTGATTAATCGTGAAATTTTATAACTATTATTATATCACGGTTGTTAAACTACGGTTGTTCACTATTGATTGGTCACTGTATATTTCAAAAGATTTCTATAAACTGTACGGTGGTATCAAGTATCTATTGGTAGTAGCTGGTTTTCTAACACTACTGACTAGCAGCTATTATCAACTAAACTAGTTGATTTTATCACTTGTGTAACTGCGGATATCAGTTACCACTTTCACTATATGTAACTGCGAATATCAGTTACGACCTTTTTCGGCTAGCTAACACTTTCACTATGTGTAACTGCGAATGTCAGTTACGACCTTTTTCGGCTAGCTAACACTTTCACTATTCACTATATACTGCTACTAGTCACTTCAGCTACCACCGGATACCACTCACTTCACTTCACTAGTCACTGGTAGTTCTTCACACTACTACGTATACTGGGTCCCGAGCCCCTAAGGTAGACTTTAGCAATACTTTGCAGTGAGCCGCTTGCCATTTTCCGTTTTGCCTCTTTATTGCATAAACTTATCACTATACAGATGGCATAAATTGCAATATTCTCTATACAAACTAATTGCTACACTAACATGCTATACATCATTAAATCGGTAGTCTGGTACTTTATTAATATATCATAAAGGTTACTAAAAACATTAACATTTTAAAAAGTTATTAAACGAAATGTCCCAAATTTTCATAATATTTGGGCATTTTAATTCTTTAATTTTTCTATAACTACGAAATGCGTTTAATTATACAAAAATAATCCTATACTTTCTTAATCTATAAGCCATATGCTAATTCAATGTCATATTTATAACTCTTTTAGGACATAAAATTATTTTCATTATTTTTAGTATGATCTATTACGCAGTTAATTAAAAACTTCTAGAGAGTTCCACGATAAGACGCGCTGTGATTGGTCGATTTTTTGGTATATAATAAAAGTTGTTTATATTACTTGTTATCAAAACGACATTCTATACAAACATATTGAGAGTTATAAATATGCTAAATAACTATATTAATACACGTTTTCACTCAGTTTTCTTGGTAATTTCATTTCTAATACATAAAACAATATTCTTTATCATTTCGTTTCTTAACGTTGTTAGGCCGTCGCGAACAGAATGTGTAAAATAATCTATTTACAAGTTCTTATTCAGTTTAGTTTTACACTTTCTTTACTTCTTTAAATTGATCTAATTCATCAATTTAATTAGACGGTTTTATGTAATATGACGAACAAACCACGTTTTACCAAGACTGGAAGACCTTTATATAATATTATCATTATTTAATCTATCAGACTATTTAGTGTATTTACAATTTCAATTTATTTATTATTTTATCATATGACTGCGATTACCCATATCTCGTATTTTATTTAAGGATAGCAACACTAGTTCATATTATTTAAGTGTGTAGCCCGGCGTACATTCGAAATCCGAAGAGAGGAAACGGATGTGCCGGTGTCGCCTTTTAATAATTCTATTTTATATTCGACTAGCGTCTAGGATTGCCGCGATTAAAAATAAAAATCTCTTTTCATCTTTCGTGTATAGGTCGTACATAATAACTTCCTACCAAAAGTTATTTGCTTTTGAAGTCGCCACTTCCCACAATAATGACGCGTTAATCAAAATTAATATTGTCAGTTTGTTGGTGTATCGTACGCAAACATCTTCATTTGAATTAACGACCCGTTTTGAATTAAAAATACTTGGTTACTTTTTTTAAACGTGCCGTTTTATTACCGCGAAGATCCACTATGAAAGTGTTTTCATTGACACTATATATTATCGGGGGCATTAATGATAATGGAAATAATTTGTCTGCATCTTGAATCGTTTTCATCATGAGTTTTATATAAAGTAAATCATTAAAATTAAATTGATTTCACTTTCCACTTCATGGTAAGTGGTTTCTGAGCCCCATAAATACCTATATATCCTCGATTCATATTGAAAGTGCAGGTGAATTGTCACTCCTGAGGACTAAAATGGACCTCTTTCGCTTGTAACGGGGCACGGTTGCCAGTGAAAGAGGTAACTGAATTTCGATACTTACAAGATTATGTAAATAGTTTATGCTGGTAATCAGTGTGAGCGTCCTACCCTGGTCGAAACAGTCTATTCCTACTACAGCCATACAGATACAAACAGCTACAACATTGCTCATTAATGACATTCTTTAGATTTTTATATTTATAAACAATTCATTATATTTCTTATCAATGAAAATAATTTATAGCTAAATAATTGACTTGATCTTTTTAACTTCTTATCAGTTACGGTCCATAAAAATAAAATATTGTATGCTAAATAAATACTCAAAGAGAATTTTATCTGTTATCTCCATTATTGCTTTCTTTTTTTCTTTCTTTTTATTCGTGTTTCAAACTTTATTATACCTTACTTCCACATCCTCATCCCAATTTAAAAACTTCTGAAATTGGCGTTAAGACATAGTGTATCCTAGAACTACAAGTCCCGGATTTTGATTATTAGGCTATTATTAATAGGACGTGAAATAAACTTTATTCTCCTTAGTTGTTTAGTCGTCTTTGTTGATATTTTTTGTAAGTAAGCTTAAAAAATGTAATTATGGGACGACTCTATATATTTTGCATAAAAAAAGTAAAGAACTGTTATATCACGTGTTTTATATTTAAAAAAATATCATACAACAAATCATAAGGAGGTGCCCCAATCAAAAATGGAATGGGGACAGTTAAATTTATTTTATTTATTTTTTATATATAGTCTTTGAAAAATATTTCCAGCCAACACGTTCTTACATAAAACCTTCTTTTCGAAAATTCAGAATAAAACCTAGCTGACGATATAAAAACTGCCAACAATAAAAATAATAACAATCGAGACTCATGAATAATAGCCCATATGAAATACTAGCCTTATCTCAAATGTCCATCACAATATTTGACGAAATTGTCAAATGGAAATAAAGATTGTAAAAAATACTCACGTAAAAGGAGCCGTCGGTTTCGAGTATCGATGTCGTTTCTAAAAATGATACTCCATGATTTAACAATGTCTATTACCTCTGTCAAACTAAATTATTATTTAAATTTGCACTTAATAACCTACATAATACAGACTTTCCCAAAGCTCGTTCGAATGAACGAACTGTACTGTGCGGCTTGCAATTATCGAGAAAAATATGGATAAATTGCACTTTATATGCCCAATAATAAAGGCGTTAAATTTTACGAAAAAGACCCTAAATTATGACGCATCACTTATCATGTCATATTGGTTTTGGCGCCTTAAGTTTTAAAATAGCATCATTTCCTGTGAGTAAAAGACCGTGTAATTTTCTACTTTAACTAATGCAGTGATCGTTAGATGTCTCAATTTTTTTTAATTAAATTTTAATTTATTTTAATTAAATCAAAAGGGCTTAGGAACCCAGCTCCAATACTGCATAAAAATCTTTGATTTTGATCTGACGATTCTTTTCAAAGGTATTGAAAATTATACCGTAGCTGCCGTGTAATCTTGATGACTTGTTTCATTAAAAGTCGAAGTAAGTTTGTCGAACGAATAGTTTTAATAAAAGACCTACTGTCATTTATATAAAGAAAGATTTTTAGGTATAATTTATTATTCCCACATATTTCGGCCTCTGGACGCTTAGTAAGCGCTATACGAGTATATATTAATATACTTAGTTAAATATGAGTGATACGTAGTTTAAGGTTGTACCCTAACGTCGTGATACATCCTGTGCAGTAGAGAACTTGCGACAGTATTTGGAAATTCTCGGCACGCTTGCTATAGATATAGATGGAACGTCTCGTATATTCGGTTCCCTACATTCACCAAAGTCTAATATTTAGTGAGGTTGCACTAACAAACATTAGAAAATAAATATGTAAAAAATTGCAAGTTTTAAAGTCAAGGCCGTTTTCGTATATTGTATGACAAGCAATTGTTGTTTCCTGGCGTACTTTCAATTTCTTACCGTGTTTGCAAGCATCAGAGCCATACTACAGTCATGATGAATGGACAATTGCGTACATAGCCTCATTGATATTTACGTACATCGTTGAATAGCACCATTTTCTAATATGCCCATGGCTCATAACATTTCATCTCGACTCAAATGACGTCGTGAAATGACTCTTAACGCTCACAAGGCACGTTAAATTAAAAATAAATTTAAAAACAATATAATCCCCTTTCATTAATTAATATCAGTAGATAAATTTTAATTTTCCTTGAGGTAGCAAATTACTGGCAATTTTGCCGCCGTATTTTTTTATATTTACATTTTTAAAGTTTGAAAATAGAATAAAAGAGGTTTCAATCTGTATAATTTAAACTTTTTTTAGAAACTAAAAATATTTTAAACTATAAAGTCGTAAATAACTTGGGATTAGGTTATCCCTAGATTCTGTTGATGTGTTTACATTACATACCGTGGGTGTCGTAAGAGGGAAGCTTAATCAGGAGATGAGCAACAGCATCTTCCTAAAAACAGTTGAATAAAAGTAAATAATTGTGGTTGACAACTCGATTTTCGTTTCCAAGCGTGGCAACGTGGTAGAGCCATACTGCAACTATATTAGTAGTATAGTTGTAGCACGAATGGGTCGGCTCGACCGGGGAAGGACCACGCTATCACAGAATTCCAGCGTAAAATTGCAGCTTAATACTGCTGTGTTTCGTATGGTGAGTGTAGAGATCCGGAGACCCTTTTTACTGTAAACGAGATATTCCATCTTAGTCCTCACGGGTGACGACGCATCTGCATTTTGATTCGTAATAGAAGATAGATGTAGATGTCTATGGGCCACAGCAACCACTTACCATCAGGTGGACTGTGTGCTCGTTTGTCACCCTATCCTATAAAAAAACTATGGAAGAGACCTGTATCTTTAGCAATGAACTTTTGATAGGCTGTGATGGTATACAACAATTCGTATTTTACAAGGGTTTAGCGTTATTTGTTAATTACTAAAATGAAACTTGATTGAAAAAAACACAGAGCACAGTGTCTTATCCACATCCAATACCGGAATCGGAGAGTGGAAGTCGTTAAATTGAACGAGATAACAGCTGTATTTTAAAGGGGCAATGTCAATGACGCAATTAACTGCAGTTGTTTTGGTATTACAAGCAGGAATTACCAATTCAACATCAGTAATTCGTAGTTCTGCTGTCTGGTGCTGAGTACATATATCGATAGGTGTATATTTATATCTTAATATATATTGCTTTATATGATCAATAGTATAATAGTCTACCGATTCACCCCGGCTTCGTACGGGTCATTTCTGGATGCCGACAAAGGTGCCGCCTACCAGTACTAACTACAGCTAAGAATCGTCCAGGTGATAAGTACCCCATTTTACCCAAGTGTAGGAGGAGAATAATTACAAACACACTGAAATTTTATATATAAGGATAAATGTGTAACAATTTCGGCTATTTTTAATAAGGGTAGCAAACGAGTACACGATGGTAAATGGAAACTCTGACCCATAGACATCCAGATGTACAAGTATTCTCGACTTGAATCAAAATGCAGATGCGTTGGTTGTAAGCCCTGAGGACTAAGATGGAATGCCTCGTTTCCAGTAAAAAAGGGTCTCCGGATCTATTCACTCACCATACAAAACACAGCAGTATTAAACTGCTATTTAACGCTGGTATTCTGTAAGAGCGTGGTACTTCCCCGTCGAGCCGACGCATTCCTGCTACAACCATAATGTAGCCGCAGCGTGGCTCTACCACGTATGTAAAGATTCCGTTACATAGATAGATAGATACACGCAAAGCTTTGTAGCGGCGCTGTCGTCGCGCCAGAAGCGAAACACACCGAAGCCTAAATCGCGCTATCAACATTCCGAATCATAAACAGTATATATAGATCTTCTCCGAACTTTCACACAGAGTGTTGGCCGCTCCCCGGGCAGAACACCTTGCCCGGCGGGAGGTCTCCCCTTTTCCTACCACGGCCACAGCTTATAAAAGCGAGTTAAAAAGGTTTCCCCTTTTATTTATAATGTTAAGTGTCTAACGAACTTAGTTCACCTGGTAGTAAATGACTATTGTAGCTCATTGACGATTTCCCAAGCAAATCTGTTTGATCGGCGGTTGGGAAGTTTTAATAGGCCTGCATTTTTGTCTAGGAGTACGTCTAAATAGACCACACTCTTTTACTTATTTCAAACGTCAAATAGCAGTGCTTGCATTCCTGTGTTTCATATTTCAAGCGTGGCAACTATGTAGCGAATATCCCCCTACTGAAGTAATATGTGGTCTGTGGGGAGGGTTATTTTAAGCAGTGGATAACGAAGTGCTGAAATGCGTTGGTATATTCTTTTCCGTTTCCGCACATGAAAAGTTAAGAAAAGCCTGCTTCGTAGATCAAGCCATCTTACCACTTCATTAGTTTACCTAATCCTTGATCGTATCTTGAACTTTCATAATTAGAGGGAAAAGAGACAGTGTCGAGTTGCGACACATAACTTTGGAAGTGAAAGTGGCTCGGTGTTGATTATTGTATCCGATATTGCTCTATTTAATTGAAAGTAGCCTTAATTATGCGTTAGTTCCAAGTGTCTAACTGATATACGTCCGACGTAAACCGTTAGGGAGTACAGCGGATTTAAATAATCGTGACTAATCCCTTTAGCTGTATTTGGAATTTGAAATATTGGATTTATACCTGAAGATTTTCATAACAAATATATTATATTAAATGTATGATAGATAATTCTTTTATTTTCATTTGTTATTATTTTGAATTGAGTTTGTAATAAAAGTTGAGTTTTTTTTAACACTTTACCCAACACGAAGATTTTTTCATCTTATATCACCTGGTAACGTGGCATTTCATCTTAGTCCTCAGGTATGACAAGCCATTTCCATATTTATTCTTAATCGAGGATGAATGTTGATGTCTGTAAGCCGCAATATACACTTACCACCAGGTGGACTATATGTGCTCGCCTATCACGTTTTTCCATAGAAAAAAATGATAGAAATAAATTCACATCTTCTGCCAAAAGTGAAATTGTCGCCGTAGTTTGTTGAGAAAAATTTTATTTCACAAAAATTATTAGTTGGAAACGCTGACATACAGAAATAAATACAGACGCTAAAAGATAAATAACGCAATTTGTATGAAAAATGGCTTTCAGAGACGCGTTCTCGAATCAGATTTACAAGATGCTAGCTGGTTAGTGCTCCAAAAATAGCATCAGTGGGACGATCACTTTTGGTGGCACCGGGCTGAGAAAGAAGTTGCAATTTGCATAAGACAGATAAACCAATTACTTGTCAAAACGTTAAGATGATTTTAAATCAAATATTCAAGTTTATCGTTCATTTACCACAACCCCTATTGATTGCCATATTTTTGCCACAGCTGTTACTCTTAGCAAGTACGTTGATGCGTTTTTATTTGGTATTTTCTATTATTATCAGGAAGATGCTGCTAATCTCTTGCCTCATTTTGTTTCTTATGACACCTAAAGGGTGAAAAGTTAACTTAAAATAATGCAAATGTAATAATTCTTCTAGCAAACATTACTATTTAAAAATAAACTAGCTTGCCTGCAGACGTTCTGCCATTTTCGACGACCCATTGTCATGTCCTATTAAAAATCCATAAATTCGCAAAAAAAATATTGTGGGCACTCATGGACAAAAAAACTACCCTATCTATCAAGTTGGACCAAACTGCACACGGTGTGCAAATTTGACTAAAATTGGTTAAGTAGTTTAGGAGTCCATCGCGGATAAACAACGTTACACGTAATTTATATATATATATATATATATATATATATATATATATATATTAAGATTAAGATAAAGGAAAGAATTGAACGTTCCATAAAATTATTGAATAATCTAGTAATTAAGACGTATATTTAATAATAATGAACGAATAATTAAGGGGCGAGAGTGTATGTAACGCTTGCAATTTATCAAAGATCAACTGAAACTTTTTTTAAAGAATAAGGTTGACAAACCAGCACACAATTCACCTGATAGTGAGATACGAGTACTATGACCCATAGATATCTACTACTATCCTGGGTAAAAAAAATATATTTAGTTCTCAACAGTGATATCGAGGATAGATCTAGATTTCTATGGGCCACAATATTCACTTACCATCAGATAGATCATATACCGTTTGTCACCATTATTCTATAAAAAAAACATCATAGACTAAAATAAAATAACAACGTAGGAAACTCCTACAACAGGTCACCGGACTTCTAATATTTGAGAGAGGTAACCTTACCTTGTTCGATTTGAAAAACGGATCTTATATTTACGTTTTATTAAAGGTAAATTACAATGAAAGAGTCATATATAAAATTAATTTACATCTCCCCACAGATACAGCGGCTGAGCAGTTACAATTAGATCACCCACGCGAAAGAAATCTCCTTGGACCGGCTCCAAGCAATCAAAAACCCATAGAACATTGAATTACAAAAGATTCACGTTTCGTATACGTCTTGTTATATCGTTCGCGATTATTTCGCGTGAAGTCTTGATTTGTTTGGCATATAGCGTTGTTCAATCATTAGTGTGACAGCTCACATATTCCGAATCCGATTGAATTTCAAGCTGTTTTAAGTCAAATATCATGTGTAGTTTTTTTTACTGGTGCATTTCTTAAGAACTGATGTGTTTTGTCTTGTGAGGGCGAAATTTTTAAAACTTCAAGCATAATAACAAAGTACAAGCGGTGTTCTAAAATATATTTATTATAATAAGACAAATAAACTTTTTCTGCGTCCTTATCTATCTGAATTTTAATGATTTCTGAAATTTGCGCGAACACTACATATTGAATAAAACTATTATTTACGTATTTTATCGCGTTTAATTACTACTTTAACTTATTGCAGTCTGCGAACATGTTCAAGATCGTCCCCACCATTACGAGGATGTGGTTGATAAACCAGAAATCCTTGCAAAAGAACGACGATTCCTACGAATGATGATATGCGAGGCTATTGAAATTAAAAACATCCAAATTTCAATAGAGAAGATGGATGGGTGCTATCATCTGCTTGGGATCCTATAATTAATAAAATTAAACCCAAAACCAAGCATACCACTGCAAGAATTCATGATACTCTCGTTTTGCGTAAATCGAATCAAAAATTATTATTTAAAAACTGAAGGTAGCTGGACTAACTATGACATTGGGACATCAAATATCTCAGTCCCCCCCCACCCCGTGACCATGAGTGCTGTAAAGCACCCGAAACGTCGGGATAATAAAAATAAGTTAAAGTAGTAATTAAACGCGATAAAATCCGTAAATAATAGTTTTATTCAATACTTGAATTTTAATCTCTGCTATTCAGGAATTTTTAAAGAGTATGTATGACTTGTACTAGGGGTATAAGGGAAAATACTAGGCCATAGAAACAGAAACTTTTTTATTCAATGTAGAATATAAACAACACTTATTCAAAGTCACTTTTCTCATTTACCATTGGTTCGCAAAAAAAAAACCTCTGTCCTGGGAAGAACCATCAAGAAACCCAGCAGGTCTATTTTTTTCCAATATTATATATAAATAGCTTGCAATCAGCAACACAAGACAAATTAGAAATAGCTTGGTAGCGATCATCCTTCCCATATTATACCGTAGGTGTCATAGGAGGCAAGAGATGGAAATAAACAACGGAGATGGGCACCAGCATCTTCCTCATTACAACTCAAAATTAAAAAAGAAACTGCGCTTGCTAACGGATATGGCAAGCGTGCAAATACGGCAAAAATCCCCCATGTGAGGCAATGTATCAATCATGTTAAAGGCAATCTATAAATTAATATCCTGACCAGTTTTGCCGGTTTAGTTCCGAATTGACAAAGCAGAACCTAGTTTTTTTTTACGTTAGCTATATTAATAGTATAGTTGTAGCACGTATGAGTCGGCTCGGGGAAAGACCACGCACTCACAGAATACCAGCGTAAAATAGCGACTTGACGCTGCTGTGTTTCGTGTGGTGAGTGTAGAGAACCGGTGACCCATTTTATTGAAACGAGTCATTCCATCTTAGTCCTCACGGGTGACAACGCATTTTGATTCGTAACCGAGGATAGATGTAGATGTCTATGGGCTACAGCAACTACTTACCATAAGATGGACTGTGTGCTCGTTTGTCATCCTTATCCTATATAAAAAAAAAATTAGTGACTTTTCAAAATTTTTAATGTCTGTCTATGACGACGTTTCATAAGGGGCTACTTTCCGTAAATTACTGAATTTTGGGAGATATTTATTGTGGTATTTACATTTACCTGAGATTCAATATTCAAAAATAATTAAATTTTTCTTGAGTTTTAGTATTTTTTTAAACGTTACCCTTCACGAGGACTTCTCATGTATCGTAGGGACAGTTTATAACTATAAAAATATATAATAATATATACAATAAATATATAACTAAGTATAATAATTATATACAAAAATTTCAAAAGGACAAATATGTGTATGCAAACATTTAACATCCGATGGACTGTGTGTTCGTTTGTCAATTTCAACCCTTGTCCTATATAAAAAAAAACTTTTTTTTAATAGAATAGAATAACAAACGAGCACACAGTCCACATATCTGTGGCCCATAGACATCTACATCTATCCTCGATTACGAATCAAAATGCAGATGCGTTGTCATCCGTGAGGACTTAGGTGGAATGCCTCGATTCCAGTAAAAAGGATCTCCGGTTCTCTACGCTCACCATACGAAACACAGCAGCATTAAGCTACTATTTGACGCTGGTATTCTGTGAGAGCGTGGTCCTTCCCCGGTCTAGCCGACACATTCGTGCTACAGCTATACTACTAATATAACTGCAGCATGGCTCTACCACTTAATTAACTTAGTTACTTTTCGAATTGTTTATTGTCTGTCTATGACGACGTTTTATAAGGGACTAGTTTCGGTAAATTATTTAATTTTGGGAGTTACATAATGTGGTATTTACATTTACACCAGGTTCAATATTCAAAAATAATTCAAATTTTTCTTCAGTTTTAGTGTTTTCTTTTCTTTTTTTTTTTAATTAAACGTTACCTCTACACTAGGATTTTCTCGTGTAGTGGGACAGTGACAGGGACAGTGGATGTTTGTCCTTGTGAAATTTACGTATGTGTAAATTACACAAGGACAAACATCCAAACCTGGAACGATTACTGTTATACAAATAGTTGTTCCGTGCGGGATTTGAACCCGCGGCCCTTAGCGCTGCGACTCATTGCTAATGCTAAGCCACTTCGCCACAGAGTTATCTTTATTAAATCCTTTCGTCAAAGCCCGTGTGGTCTTCAATTTGTATATGTTGTTTGTTGTTTTTTATTTATGTAGGTACATACCATTCGGCACTGTAATATGTGGCCGCTAATTGTAGGGTAGCGC
Source organism: Parnassius apollo (assembly GCA_907164705.1). Taxonomy (NCBI): domain Eukaryota; kingdom Metazoa; phylum Arthropoda; class Insecta; order Lepidoptera; family Papilionidae; genus Parnassius; species Parnassius apollo. The sequence continues at coordinate 4,753,769 of CAJQZP010000295.1, forward strand.
TACATCCTACAATATCTCTCCATTAAAGGCAGGATTACTCTTATAAAACAATGGACACAAACCCATTCATACCTTATCCTAATTGAAATTGCTCCGACGAGCTCATAATTATATTCTATGGGCTTACAATGTGATTTCTGAATCAATAATTGCAAGAGAGATTTATTATAATAAATGAACTCGAATGAATAATTGCATTTTTTAAATGAAAAATGATGAGTTTTGTCCTGATGGATACACCAGTTACTTATTATCATCATCAGATTTGTTATAATATAGATTATGTAAAATATTGAAACTTAACTTTAAAAATAAACTTAATTCTAGAGTCAGTATCGTTTTAATTTTCAAACGTATTGCTTTGACAAAACGTAAACATTAAATTGCATTTCGAATTCAAACATCTTAAAAAATGTTCGTATTTACGAACATTTTTTAAGATGTTTGAATACCCACCCCCCTCCCCCCCCTCCAGGCCCTCCACCCCCCCCCCCACCTCCCCCCCCCCCCCCCCCTCCCCCCCAAAAACCCCCCCCCTTTATTTCTAGAATATAATTTTGTTAAAATCTAAAATATTAAAATTAATGTTTGTTTGTTCGTATTTTATGCGCTGCCATATCATAGAAATCTTAGAAAATCAAAAACTGAACAGGTCGAGTGCGGGTGACCCAGTAATTCCACGTCTAAAGTCGCCAAGTAGTCGATTGTTTGATTGGCGGTGTGCGACAAGGCATTGTCTTGGTGAAGGACGAGGATCCTACTGCGAGGTCGTTTCTCCCGAACTTTTCCAAGACAAGCGGAAAACAATTGTTAGTGTACCACTCTGCAGTAAGTTCCAGAATTATGACAATAAATCCAGTTTTCGTCATCCGTAAGAATGTCTTACACAGCATTTGAGTCACCTCTGTTAAATCTTTGAACCACTTCACGACACCAAAAAACCCGACGGAGTTTTTCGGCCTCTGACAAAATATGAGTGATGACATTTGACTCATACCTTGTCTGAATTTGCTGATGTCACTCTTTTGTCAGTCTCTATCATACGCTGCACAACAATGATGTTATCTTCAGTCGTAGCCGTAGAGGGCCGTCCCTCGGTGAGATTAGTGCGACCACGTTCAAACTCATCAAACCAGTTGTAAACAGTGACACGAGATCGGGCTTCATCGTGAAAGGCCAATCGAAGTCTACCATAACTTTCTTGTTGACTTAAATGACATCGAAAGTCATAAAAAGTCATGGTACGAAAATTTTCTTGCGTTAAATTCATACTGACGTGACACAGACAATTTTCAATTTGCCGCCAAATCGTAAATAAATGACAAACTAATAAAATACATACACAATACTATTGGCAAAGAGTTCCATTTTCAAAATTCAAACTTATTTTTTGTTATAACGTTTACAAGTGTCCAGTTATAAAAACTTTCAGTGTCGCCCTTGTAATTCTCACGAATTTGGGCTGAGCATTGTTTTTAAAAGAAAAAGAAGTATGTGATTGAGCCTTGAGAAAATTTTTTTGGACCCATGGGCGCAGGTTTGCATCTGTTCGACATATGCAACCACTAAGTCGACCTTTAAGGAGTATGCAAAAGGAACAGGGTTGTGCGAAATATTTTTAATTATAATTATCGATACGTAGTATTTCAATTACTGAATATGTTATCTATCTCCAATGACGTCTCCATTGTGCAGTGGCTTAACATTGAGTTGCGGCGCCACGGGTTCGAATCCCGCACGAACAAGTAAATGCAATTTATTTATGTAAACTGCTTCTACGATACAGGCGATAATCCTGTTATGTGTAGGAGAACGTTTTTGAAATAAAGAAAACAAAAAAGAAAGAAACAAGTTATATCTTCTTCAATATTTTTATCATTATCAACAGACTTTTAAAGTCTGGATATAAACCTTTATAAAAATTCACCAACTAGCAAGCATTACTTTGAGAATATGCGTATAGCCCATACTCAGTAGTCAGCACGCTATCGTAGGCTGGTAAGCTCAGATTCGATAAACGCTAGGTGATGTTTCCCACCACCAGTCTGATAAATATGGCTTTAGTGGTTTCGAATATATTTTCTGGTATCAGTAGCCATGAGGATGCAGTGCGTGCAGGTTTAATTGTTATTCCTCGAAAAGGTAGCATATACCCCCATACACACCCAACACCCATGATATCTACGTAAAAATAAAATTTTAAATAAATATATCTCTTCCTGAATTAGGAATTATTCATAATATTAATAATTAATTAATTATTAATATTAGGGATATATATTTTTAAAGAACCCGCTTCTTACGCTCCAAAAATATGCCATAGATAAAATCCAATACCACGCTTTGTAGTGCATCATGTACCAGTTCATTAAAAACATACAAAACGAAAATCTTGTGTCAATGCCCACATAAAACAATCCACGTCCAATTGCGACGACAAAACAAAAGAAAAAAAAAATAAACCGTGCGTTGTTTATCGATTTCGATGTGACACAAGGCGCGGCACTGTCCGTCGGCCATAACTCACAGCCCACAAATCTGGAAGACCGTTAAAGTTTCAACCGTGCCCACTCAGCAAACAAAGAACTGCAACTTTGTCCATCCAGTATTGACTTTTTATAGTTGCAGTTTTACAAAAACATGAGGTTATTTTTGTTCATAATTAGTTATTTGCTATGATCTATATTTAAAGCTAATGAAGTCTAAGAACGAAGTGAAATGGTTAACAAATAAATGTGAAGGATGGCTTTCGAGAAGACAAAGCCATAGCAATAAGTACCCTGTAAGTAAGCCATGTAGTGGCGACGTAAGAGAATCTACTAAAACCTCATTATACCTCATATTATACCCTTTGATGAAGATCATCCCGTGGTTGTCGTAAAAGGTGACAGAAGGAAACTGATATAGGAGATGGGCAGCAGCATCTTCCTTAAAATAACTCAAAATAATAAAACTGTGGTTGCCAAATATGCCAACCATCCTGCCAAGTGCATGAGGCAATTAATGGGAGAGACCTATGTTCCGAAGTAGACTTGGTACTAAATGAAATTAGAGTTGATTGAAAATTACAGGATTTGATGACAATAGATTCTCTGAAAGACTTTAGTACCACGCTCAATGACTTCAATAGCGGGTTGTTCGTAAGATGAAGATGGGAGGACGAAGATCATGTCTAACGTCTATGTAACCCTTACACCTGCAGTTGTTGGGAACACTACGCTCGCAGTGATTGTCGAATATTCAACATTAACCCAATCTGACTACGCCGCTTTCGGGCAAGTTTAATAGTAAAACTTTTCGTCTATATACCTCGGAATTTTCAAATAAAATTCTTCAAAGTGTTGTTGTCAGTGATGACTGAAGGAATCGAGACGTGGTTCACAGCTGGCCTTAGCGTGTTACAGAGAGATCTATCTTTAAAGTCATCAGTGTATTTTTTGTGATTTTGTGCTCCAATTTAGAATAAAAGATAGACTACGTGAAGAACGTGTCCTCAGTAGAAAAAGAGTTACTGACATATCTTAAAGGATCTATAAGAGCTACTGACATATCTTAAAGGATCTATAGTCTGAAGTGTTAATTGGCCGGTTAAACAACCGATAGGGAGGAAAATTTCTCGAATGGCAGACTCGTACTGATAATCACAGTATGCGGCGACATTGTCACTAAACAGAGTAATGACCTGGCAAGACGTGCAGGGAGTTGGTGATAAATGCAGGTGGCTCAAACCGTGCTTTGGGTCACCACCGTGCGTTGGTCGGGGAAGGCCCATATCCTGTAGTAAACGGCATTTGAATGATAATGAAAAAATCTCCTTTATCATTTTCATAAACTTTTAACTTCCAGCACGTTACATTATTACACCTCAGATTATTCATAGGTCGCGAAGACCTATTATTAATCTAAGCGTGGTAGAGTCTCGCTGCAACTATATTATAGTTGTAGGACAAATGGGTCGGCTCGACCGGGGAAGAACCGCGCTCTCACAGAATACCAGCATAAAATAGCAGCTTAACACTGCTGTGTTTCGTATGGTGAGTGTAGCGATCCGGAGACCCTTTTTTTACTGGAAACGAGGCATTCCATCTTAGTCCTCGGAGGTGACAGCTCATCTGCGGTTTTGGTTCTTAATCGAGGATAAATGTAGATTTCTATGGGCCACAGCATCCACTTACCATCGGGTGGACTCTGTGCTCGTCTGTCACCCTTATTTTGTTAAAGAAACTTTGTTAAAAGGGCTGAGAAGTTGAGTGATAAGATAAAAATATGGTTTGCAAGAAGATGTTGCGACCAGGAGTAAGAAAGGAATGTCTTAGTAGTCAGTTCATGTAGGAACACAAATTACGAAAAAATGACAAAGCAAATATATGTTGCAGTAATGGTTGGTCTGGCAAGGGACAGTCTAGACGGAAGTGCATCAAATATATTGCCGATATATTGATGATGCGCCAAATTCAGAGTGCTTTTAACCAACGAGCATATATGCGTATGTTTATGAAGGCGAAGGAGGTGAGACAGGTGTGTCCGGATCGTGCCAAATGGAAGTTCGTAGTCTCTGTCTACCCCTTTGTGTGACAGGCGTAAATGTTCTATATGTATAAACTTGTATTGTTGAAATTTTAGTTTTCTTTAATTATAATTCTCGTCTGCTCGTTTCGCCCTCATGACAGCGTTTCGAACCAGAATAGTGTTATCTTTTTACAACTAGATCACAAATTACAGTATGTTTTTTATCCCAAGTTGAATTAAATATCTATTCAATTCTTGTCATGGATCGTCTGTCACATGTTTTTTCCTGCTAATACCACAAATTTGGAATTTCACTAAAGTTTTGTCATCTTAAAAAGTTCTTTGATAAACAAACACGTTTATTTTCTGATGTGCGTACAGTGTAATGTTTTATTTCTGGAAATAAGCTGCTCTGATTTATAAGCAGATTTAAATTACTGCAAGAAAGAAACTCGATTCATTTCCATGCTAATTAGTGTCCATATTTCGCGTTCGTAATATCCAAAAATAAGCAAGGCTTTACGTGATGTTTTTGCGGACATAAAATTTAGTTGTGTTTATTCCATATGTGGCACGTACACAGTACATTTTGATTTAACGGCTTATTCGACCCCTCTAAGTGTAACATTTTAGCCAAGCATTATTCCAGCTGAGTAGACTGGTGTTTAAACGTCTACGGATCACAAGTTCGAATCTTGCACGAAACAAGTAAATAGATGCGGCAAGTAAATTAGGCGAGTAAATTAGTCGGCAACTATTATTTGTACGTCTTACAAATGTAAGACTGCACGATCCAAGTAAAATTTACTTGTATCATCGAAACGGCACTACGTATCTTTTAAAAAATAAAATTAATAGCGGGGCGACCGTGCTTTACTAGAATGTGATAAGTTATAAATATTAAGTAGTTGGTGTAACGTGATAGGAATAAATTTTAAGGAGAAGAATATACAGACCAATTGAGAACATATTCCACAATTGTACAAGAGCCGGTAGCTTATGGGTTCCCGCCTTAAAGTTTCATTCAACCCGATGATACTACGCGAAAGTAAAAAATTAAAAAAAAACTTGTATGAAATCCGACAACTACAGAACACAAAAAAGCTTTTTCTACGGCTAACACAGAAACAACAACTCGTCCTAACCTACCTGAAGTCAGCGCACACCCAGTATACAATAGTAACAGTATACTTTCGGAGCGATACAAATTCCGTCATCGGAAACAAAATAGCAACGAATCAATTTCGGAGTACGTAGCCATTTTGAAAAAAAAATGTCAAAGACCTATTAATTCGGTAGCTGGCTAGAGGAAAGTTTGCGGGGCCAAACCGAAAAAATCTGGCTTATAAGTAATAATAGTTTGAAAAAAAAGTCTGGAGAGTAACGTGAGGGTACTGGTAGCAAGCAGTGCCCGGACGTGATTTTAGTAAAGCCAGCACCGGCTGCGTTTCGAACGGAAAACCCGGGAATTTTCGTCTACGCTGATATTTATTTATTTTTATTTATTTATTTTTAATGCATTCTTATAATCTTATAAAATAAAAGCATACAAGGGGCGGACTTAATGCCTTGAGGCATTCTCTACCAGTCAACCTATGGAGTGGTGAGAATTTGACGCTACACCTAGAATAAAAACAAAATAAAAATGATAATTAACTATACATAGTACGTTTCTAGGGCAGGCGGAAAAAAGTACATTGACGTTTGACGATATCATCGGGGTAGGCAATCTTTTTTGTTTAGGTTCTTTTTTATCCTTTTATCATTACATACATCATCAGAGTGAAAGATAAAGGTGCCGAGTACGAAGTTCTTTACAGGTCCTATGTCTATTGTTATATTATAAAGAAAGAAGATTATCCTGTACCTAAATGAATATTAAAAGCAAATTAATATTAATTTTAAATTATTATTTGTAAATCATGAGTTATTACAATTTTCTTTATTACGTTAATAGTAGGTTAGTAATTTAATAAGTAAGTAGGTAGGTAGTTGTATAAAACATAACCACTTCTTGGCAGTCAGGTAAAAAGAACTTTTAATGCTAAGCATTCTTAAGCTGCCAACCTTGAAGCATGCATAAAACTTCTCATAATAGATTGTAAGAGTCAATTGACAGTTTCAATATTTTAGGTTATAATCAAGTCACATTGATTATAACTTAAAATATCGGCAGTCTTCTTTTTCATATCCGTTTTGGATGGATATACGTCACTAGACCACGTTTCTTTTACATATTTATTGATATTTACAATCATTATTTCTTCGGTTTCGGAAATATGCGACACATTCCGCTTCTGTCGTGGTGACGTAGTCTTTATGAAATTTTCATGTCGATGTCGATGGCGATTTCATACTAGTGATAATATACAAAACGTCACAAAACAATAACTTTAATACAAAACGTAATAGTACAACTAACAAAACAAACTTAATAAAAATTAAAACAACTACTAATATCCAAAATTTTAAATCTCAAACTACTACACGCAAGCGCATCCCAAAGAAGAATGAGGAATTAGTTCTGCTCCATCCGCTTTCTCAAGTACGCACGGCGTGAGACCTATCGCAAATTGCGTCGAAACAGGTTTATTATCTCTGAATTACCGCTTCCTTCACCCTAAATATAATATTACCGTGACCCTACCCTGTACAATGAGACACGTTTAGCGCATAAAGATACATAGTTTATTTATAAAGAAATGTATGGAAGCAATAACTGTAGTTTTTGTTTCGATGCTAACATAATACTTGAGGTCAATGTACTTTTTTCCGCCTGCCCTAGAAACGTACTATAGGTAATATACTAGATGATTTTTTTAATGTCTGTAAAAAAAAGGTGTGTGGTGGTGCTTATTATTTTAATTTCGATAATTTTTAATTGATTTATTTGTTTAGTTCAAAATTTTTATTTTTATTTTTTTAGTACCGAAATTTATTTTAATTTAGTAGTATTTATTGATAGATCAATTTCGTAATATGTTAATGTAAAAAAATATTGTAAAATATCATTGTCATAGACTTCTAATTCGTTCACCACACCCTATTGATTGCCACCTAAAATCTGGTAAAAAAAAAAAAATTTGCCTAATCAACTAAAAAACGAAGCTAAAACAAATCATCTCCTATAGTACGTTTCTAAGGCAGGCGGAAAAAAGTACATTGACCTCAAGTATTATGTTAGCATCGAAACAAAACGACAGCTGTTATTGCTTCCATACATTTCTTTATAAATTACGTATCGTTATGCGCTAAGCGTGTCTCATGGTACGGGTTAGGGTGAAGGTAGCGCTCATTCAGAGATAATAAACCTGTTACGACGCGATTTGCGATACGAACAGCATCTCACGCTGTGCGTATTTGAGAAAACGGATGGAGCAGAACTCATTCCACATTCTGCTTTGGGATGCGCTTGCGGGTAGATAGTGTGAGATTAAAAATTTTCGGTTATAGTAGTTGTTTTAATTTTTATTAAGTTTGTTTTGTTAGTTGTATTATTAGGTTTTTTATTAAAGTTTTTGTTACTGTTTTGTGACGTTTTGCATTATCACTAGTATGAAATCGGGTCCATCGACATGAAAATCTCATAAAGACTTTACGTCACCACGAAAGGAGCGGAATGTACTCAAGCAGTGCGTACTTGAGAAAGCGAATGGAGCAGAACTAATTCCTCATTCTTCTTTGGGATGCGCTTGCGTGTAGTAGTTTGAGATTTAAAATTTTGGATTATAGTAGTTGTTTTAATTTTTATTAAGTTTGTTTTGTTAGTTGTACTATTACGTTTTGTATTAAAGTTATTGTTTTGTGACGTTTTGTATATTATCACTAGTATGAAATCGGATCCATCGACATGAAAATTTCATAAAGACTACGTCACCACGAAAGAAGCGGAAAGTGTCGCATATTTCCGAAACCGAAGAAATAATGATTGTAAACATCTATAAACATGTAAAATAAACGTGGTCTAGTGACGTATATCCATCCAAAACGGATATGAAAAAGACTGCCGATATTTTAGGCTATAATCAATGTGACGAACTCTTCTACGTCTTCATCGTCATAAAATGATTCTGAAATAGATACAGATGAATCTGTGTCTCTAACAATCTATTATGAGACATTTTATGCATGCTTAAAGGTTGGCTGCTTAAGAATGCTTAGCATTAAAAGTTCGTCTTTTTACCTGACTGCCAAGAAGTGGATATGTTTTATACAACTACGTACCTACCTACTTATCAAAGTACTTACCTACTATTAACGTAATAATGAAAATTGTAATAGCTCATGATTTATAAATAATAAATTTAAATTAATATTAATTTGCTTTTAATATTCATTTAGGTACAGGATAATCTTCTTTCTTTATAATATAATAATAGACATAGGGCCTGTAAAGAACTTCGTACTCGGCACCCTTATCTTTCACTCCGATGAAGTATGTAATGATAAAAGGATAAAAAAGGAACATAAACAAAAAAGATTGCCTACCCCGATGATATCGTCAAAGGTCAATGTACTTTTTTCCGCCTGCCCTAGAAACGTACTATAATACAATTTTTACTTTTTAATACTGATAGTGGTGGTGATCAAACAGTGTAGAAGATATAACGATTTAGCCGTTCGAAGTCCGGGATAACCTTTCCGTAGTCTCCATATCAAAAGGTATGAAAGAACATTTACATTCACATTAAAAAAGCCTTAGGGTTCAAGGAGACGGGCGTTATCCTCGTCTCAAAGTCACGGTGGTGGGGATGATTTACTTCTCCCTGACTTCAGCTGTACTGTGCAAGTAGTAGCGACTGAACCGAAATCGAATAATTTGTGTTTTAGTGTTAGTTAGTAGTTAGTTTGTGAGTATAATCGGTCCATATTGGGATTCGAACTCAGAACCAGGACAGGTACTCTGACCAATAAGCCACGCGGTCGAGTTTTCTATGTAAATGTCAACATCACAGACACTAAGTAGCTGTTGCAAATGTATTGAGAGGCGTGAACGTGTTACAGAAGGTGAACGTAATAAATACAGTGAGAGCAATTTATTACGTTCAGGTGTACCGTTACAAACGCATCTTGCTATTTTCAGCGCCTACCAGATATGTTTCCCTGAGCAAATGTTACCGGGTGTACTTTAGATCTAGCTAACCTCAGGTATTTCTAATGTAACTTCGCACGTTATGCTATATCTTGATTATACACACACTTATCCATACATATGATATGATGTGCAATGTTATACCTATTCACATAAATAAAATTGAAATTTCTATATGTAATTTTGAAATAACCAACTTTCATTCGAGTATTATACGTGGTAAAGGGTCGCTGCTGCTATATTATAGTTGCAGCACGAATGGGTTAGCTCGACCGGGGTACGACCACGATCTCACATAATGCCAGCGTAAAATAGCAGCTCAATACTGCTTACTACTGTTTCGTATGGTGAGTGTAGAAATCCGGACACCCTTTTTTACTGGAAACGAGACATTACACCTTAGTCCTCAGGGGTGACAACGCATCTGAGTTTTGGTTCTTAACCTGATGGTAAGTGAATGCTGTAGCCCATAGACATCTACATTTATCCTCGATTAAGAATCGCAACTCTGTCTGAATGCCTCGTTCCCAGTAAAAAAGGGTCTCCGGATCTCTACACTTAACATACGAATCACAGCAGTATTAAGCTGTTATTTTACGCTAATATTCTGTGAGAGCGTGGACCTTCCCCGGTCGAGCCGACCCATTCGTGATACATCCATAATATAGCTGCAGCGTGGCTCTACCACATATCAAACCACCTACCACTACCACGTAACCCTGGGTGTTAAAGATAAATTTTGTCAGATGCATATCTAAATATATATTTAGCAACTATATATATACTATATATATATATATATATATATATATATATATATATATATATATATATATATATATATATATATATATATGTTATATTATAATAAAATAACTAATTATAATAAAATATTGGTGTTTGGAAAACTTATACACTTTTTTTACAAGTAACGGTAACAAAACGTTATGTACACGTATCACCTGATGGTAAGTGGAAACTATGGCACAAGAATACCTAATTTCCTGGATTAAAAATCAACCTGCGGACAAGGTCCCTCGATATATACCTCATTGACAGTAAAAAAGGGTCTCCGGTTCCAGTCACACAATATATATGTCACCCTGACGCAGGACATACGGCTTTCATGCTTTCCGAGGCACGGGTGTGAGACACCGCCAACTTTCTGACTCCGGGCAGCAACTGAGAATTACTTAACGGAAAAACTCTATTACTGTTTTTTTGGTCCGACGCGGGATTCGAACCCGGGACCTCATGATCAGCAGTCGCGTCTACAATCACTAGACCAAAGAGGCAGTCAGCACGCAAGAATGGTAACGAATAGATAGGTTTAGACTCTCAACGTGTGACCACGAAATACAGCAGCATGCGTTATTTTGCTATTTTGACGTATAACACGTTAGCGTGAAAGAAGGATCCTCTCAGGTTGATTTGACCCTTGTCATGGAGTAAAAAGCATCACCACGTAGTATGTAGTGTTCGTCTTATCCAGTATCAAAACCCCATGCTTGCATTACATCATTAGCGCGATCAGATGTCTAAATAAGTACCTATTTACAAACATAACATGAACAGTTTATATTGTAATAAATTTTAATTATACGGTGCTGCAATTCGTCATTGTTGCTTAGTTTTTTATTTTTTATCCAAGCTTAGAGCCGTGTAGTATGTCATGTTAAAACGATTTATTACTATACTCAATACGATATATTTTATGTGTCATGGCATCAAGGATAACTAAATGTCATAAAAGACAAAAAAAAAAACTATACGAAATATCCAATTTTCAAGATTGTATAACTAATAACTAGTGCGTGTTGCCAGTGATGACTTATGGATCTGAGACGCGATCCTTAACTGCTAGTAGTAGTAGTATTATATAGTATATATAGTATGAGAAAGCTCAAGGTCGCCCAGCGAGCTATGGGGAAGCCTATAATCTGGGTTTCTCTGTGTGATAGACTTAAAAATGAGGATATCCGCATGAAAACCAAAGTAGTTGACATAGCCCAACTGATTAGTAAGCTGAAGATGCAATCGGTCGGCCATATACCTCGAAGAACCGACAACCGATGTGGAAGAAAGGCTCTCAGGGGGCAGCCTCGTACCGGTAAACGAAGCTTAGGGCATCAATCTACTAAATAGAGATATGGCCTAGTAAGACATGCACGAAGTCGATGGATGCAGGTGAAGAATCGGGCATTGTGGCATTCTTTTGGGGAGGCCTATGTTCAGTAATGTCCTTGTAAAGGGATGTAGTGTAGTGTAGTTTTGGAACAATAAATATAACAAGACTTAATCGTGAATTAGATTTTGGAAGTTTTGATAAAACTATTTTAATCGGTTACAATTAGTAATATCTCAATGTATCTTTCTTTTCTGTGACAATATAATCATTCAGATTTGAACAATTCCCTTTTGAGTCTCTCTTTGTTGATTCTACTTTTTGTCTTTTATGAAAAAATCTATTTTTGAAAAGTTTTTCTTTTCAAATATAGATGAGACAGAAAAGAATAATCAATTTATTCTTTTCAGTCTCTCCTTTTTTCACTTTGTCTTTCTTTCTGTAATTCTGTTTTCTTTCTAGACAGTAAGTCTTTTTATTAATTTTCAGCACTTCTTTATTGTTCTCCTAAAATATATTAAAATTTCTATATCAATTGTTGTAGATGACACATATACGGTGATAGAAGCCTCAACTAACGAAAGACTGCGTCTAGTCTGTGGGTTAAGGGCAAGAAGCCAAACGCAAGCTGTCCGGTGGCACTTTGATGGAAAACCTTTGGAAAGTCAAGGAAAACCGCGAATAGTCCAGCAAAGACAGTGGTAAGTAAAGTGTAGTAGACTGTATAGACATTTGTTCTTCTTCTTTTCCAGCCTCTATTAAATAATTTGTGAATAAAAAGGCGAACGCTGAAAGACTTACCCATATTCATCATGCTGGGCAAACAGGTTGTTGAGCGTACATTAGATTTCTTAAAAATAAATTACATACATGCATTCTAACATTAGATCTGTTCTTAATGGTGACGATTCTAATTTATTATTATTATGTTATAATATATTTTCTAATATCTATTCCACAAATAACATTCACCAAAAACAAAGAAATTTGTGTAATAAAACACCAAAAAGACTTCATGTATTAATTCCTTTACCAGCGTCGTACATTTTATAAAAGAAAATTTGTAAGACACAAATAACAATGTAAATCAAGTTAATCTCGAGAAAGCTTGAATCAGTACTTACGTATTCAGAATCCGAGGCGATGGAAATAAAAGCAATAACTCATGCTATGCGCCATGCCGCAATGCTACGTTTCTATTTGACGCAAATAAAGCATGCTGTCAATCAAAACAATGTATCAAATCAATCAGGTTATACGCTGATCTTAGATTAAGGGTTAACGTAGCTATTCTAGGCCTCGTGAATAGTTAACACTACTAGAGACTAGTGCACAACGCATCTAGCTTTGTTTCATAAAATAATTATTATTTTGTATCGTGAAATTTCCGTACAAAATTATTGGCATAAAAAAATAAAAAGGATAAATTAATATGAGAAGTTTATTACATTAACAGTGTTGTTAAATTGATAAAGACAAAGATCACGATAATATGAAGACACTAATACACACGTAGATTGCGTCAGACTATAGTGATGCACGATTTTGAATAATTAATGTAAACTGCTAAATAAAGCCAATTTGAATAATCAGATTTCTGATTTATTTATCTATATAAATTTAAATTGTTTGTCATCTTAGCTATTCGTTCGCTTTTCGTCGTTCCTGATACACTGTCGAACCAATCAGTTATTGTATAGAGTTTATTGGAACCAAAGACATTTAAGTATGTTTATATATTTAAATCTCTTTGGTTGGAACAATGTTCTATATTTCAATTCTGACGAGCCGCGGCGGAAGTGCTAGGCAGCTCTTCGGTTCACAAAACCACGGTTTTATGATGATCCACCAACGAGCTTTAACGGTGAGCGGTGAAGCTTGCCCATCGATCGAAGCTTTTAGAGTAAGCACTGTGGAATTTAAACTTCTTGTATTCGCACCCGATAACATTATTTATAATATTTTAATATTTATTCAAATTTATCGATGAATAGCAAAATTCAGTAATTCTGTAAGTATTATTTGCGATCGCGAGCACTACAATTTCAAATACGCTAAACTCTAGATTCAGGCAGGTGGCGGGAAACAGTATCGCTTATTAAAAGTGTTTAGCGCCATGGACATTAATTTTGTTTTGTTTTGTTTGGTATATTAAAATGAACAACAGTGAATTTAGCCTTACTATCTGATGTCTTTCTTTACACAACAAGTAGAATCATAAATACACTTGGTGAAATTTTGTATTCACATCATGCCTTAGGATCTAATGTAACCTCAAATGTAACGCTAGTAGCTTCACAAATACGGTAACCATGCTAATGTATACATTTCTTTCTATAGATATACTCTGTATGGCACGTTAACTTATGTTGTACTCTATAAAATGTAAAATATTTTATTTTTAAAATCATACTCGTCACTGTAAATATTTTTTTAATTTTTTGTCTTAGGAAATGTGAAAATGTTATCTTAATTTAAATAATACTAGTTTTTACGGATTTTATCCCGTATATTTAACTTTTTAAATACCCGATGTTTCGAGTACTTTACAGCACCCATGTTCACGGGGGAGACTGAGATGTTCAACTTGATTAAAATTATTAACTTTTGTTCCTATATCTTGAAGTCTTGCAGTTGTATGCTTGGATTACGTTTTAATTTTATTGATTATAGGAATTTAAGAAATCATTATGTTATTTTAATACGTATAAATGATATACAGAAGGAGTTTCACAAATAATCCAATATATTTCAGGCTCAGAATAAAAGGATTCCGAGCGAAGGATGCGGGAGTATATACTTGTCATAACGATGAAGATAAAGGAAAGGAAATGCGTGTTACTATAAAGCACAAGCCAGATGTGGAACAAGACAATTTAGAAGGTAAGACGATGACTTTTTATAGAATATAAGATATAACGTCTACGAATTACGTTTAGTTGCCAGGGTCTTGTTGAATACTTAAATATTTTTAAAGCTAATTCTGAACTCGATATCAAAACGATGCTGTTATTTTCATATTTTGTTATTATTTTAATCGGTATCTTTATTGACCGTCCAGATGTGTAAACAAATCAAGTCAAGCAAGTCTGTACTGCATTCTGGTGCCAACGTTAAAACGACGCTGCATGTTATTGCACGCGCCTGTCTGATATTTTCAATTGATATATTCTTCTTGATCCAAAAGCACCTAATTTTATACTCATTTATGAAATTAACTTCCTGTACGAAATCTTTTTCGAGAAATTCTTGTTTTGGATCTTTAGTCATTTAAACATCTCTAACTTTCATTTTTCATGGATTATTAGTACTTAATGCAAAGATTTTTATGTAATTTATGTGAGATATTCAAATTTTATTTTACAGAATACCAATCGGATATCGACGTACAGCGGCCGATGCCAGAAATATTATCGCAGCATCAAGCTGCTCCTATATTGGAGAACAATACATTAGAAGACAAAATTGCGACGGATGTAAAAAGATTAACAAAAAGCATGAAATACAGGGAATATGATATAAAGGACGAAGATATTGACGACAAAAGTGAAAAGGAACATCCGAATTACGGCCACGTTGATGACACTAAAACAAAATATGCTCCTAAATTTAAACATCCTTCAAAAATGTTTAATATGGACATGAAACCCGCTGGTAGCTCCATAAGATTAAAATGTGCTGCTGATGGTAAGATTTTAAATTTTATTCTTATCTAAAGTAACATTAATATATAACAATTTAAATATTAGTATTATTATATAGTGATTCTTTTTATAATAAATAGATCCTTCATTCAGAATTATTAAGTTAAAATGTAGTCAATCATAGCCACCACAACTTTGCTGGATCTAGGGCGTATCCGTACATTGCATTAAAACTGAATCACCGTGTATACGTCGACTCTCCCCGTGACAGTGAAGTTGATTGCAACGATTATTTAGTAGTTTATCAGCAAATCTTCCGACTTGATGTTAAATAGCTAACACGCACTACAAATTCATCCCTATTTCAAAAACCTCCCACTAATTCGGGGAAGCCTGTGTCCGGCATTGGAGCGTATACGGGCAGTTATATTACACTACCATTTTCAAACGATGAACTTCAAAAACATTACCGTTAAGCCATTTATATTATGATTAACGAATTCGTCGGATATTTACAGGAAACCCAACGCCAAATATCACGTGGTTTAAAAATAATGGCACGCCTATAACGAGAACGTACTTCCAACCATCTTACGGTAAATGGTCGATGACACTTGATGAGCTGACGAAAGCCGACAATGGAAATTATACATGCCTTGTCTGCAATGAATTGGGTTGTATCAACCACACCGTTATACTACATATCCAAGGTAAAGTATATAAAAAAAATCTTAATATAGTCATAATCTGTTAAATGCTATATACTATTTGATCATAAGTTCTTTGCTGCCCATATAAGGTACGTGAGGGTAATATGGTCCTAAAGCTTTGCCGCCCTATAAGCCCAAAATTAGGAGCAGGACAGAGACAAATACACAAAGTCGTATACTATAACTAATATATTAAGAAAAAAAATAGCGCTAGCACAAGCTTTGGCAATAATTAGGAACACTTCGAAAAACGAATTTAAAAAAAAAATTAACTACACTACGCAATACTAAAATCGACTAAATTATTTATTATAATGTCAACTGTCAAAATGGCTTGGATAAAGCAGCTCCTTTGTGACGCTTTGTTATTTGATTGACTGATAAAGAGCTATCGTATCACAGAGTCATCCATGCATACAAGGCTGTAGGTTTATAGTTATAAGAAAGTGACCATATCTATCGAATGACCATATTAGCCTCACGCACTATAGCAAAAAGGTTTATAGCATTAAGGATTATTTTAAGTGCATAAAAGCCTAATGTTATTAAATAATTCATTACAGCATTAAGAATCATTTCAAATCTGTATCATATAGTCATAATTAAATAATGAATCTAAGCAAAATATTTTGAATTAGTTTTGGCCAACTTTTTGCCAATCAACGTATTAAATTAATTCGTATTAAACCTGTGCTAAATTTGTCTAGAACGGTACCCATCGAAGCCATATATTAAGGAAGGATATCCGGGAAACGTAACGGTTCTCGTGAACGACACAGTGAAACTGTCCTGTCCACCTGTATCCGATTTAGAACCTTATTCCTATTGGATAAGACCGTCGAATTATTCGCTAATAGACGCCGAAGTTGGGCCGAGCGATGCGCCTATTCCAGCCGGAGACATTATTGAGGTCTTTGATTTTAAAATTTTGGTGAAGGTCGATTAACTTTATAGCTTTGGTTAGAAATGATACTGAAATCTTGGATATAACAAATTATTTGATAAAGCTCTATACAAAATTAAATAATACGTGCTTTATAAATTACAGTGTCACTTTAAAAAAATTGTAGCACAAACTAGGTTATAATAAATTGTAAGATGAGTCATGGTGAAGGTTACTGTGTTATATGTTAATAAATTTTAAGTTTAACTGTATTAAACTAAAATAGTTTGGTAAATATAATATGTCATATTGGTGGTGGTGGAGGGAAAACAATAATTAAACGTAAAATGTCATATACGAGTATAATAAAACAATTAAAGAATTTCATCGCTTGAATTATCATAATATATTGCTATAGTTAATATCACTTACTCATTTAGGACATATTTTGATGATACGGAAAGAAGTGTTTATCTTATTGTTCGTGTAGCATATTTACTTACAATGAAGGACGGGAATACAATTCAAATTGAATTTTGTGAGTACTTACCGTTTTGTAGAATCTACAATTTGGGATTGAAGTACCCTCACATTTAATCCGATATCTAAAGTAAATAATATCTAAATTATTTATATGAACAAGTTATTGTAAAAATTCTATTTGAATAAAATTTATCTACTACAGATTTTCATAAAACAACAAAATAAGCAGAACTGCATTACACCAAATGATAATTATACAAAGCTTAACTTTACCAGTACCTTAATAACTATCGTTTGTCAACGAAAGCTTTTATAACGGTAGGAAAGCATACTTGATAAAAATAGAATTGTTTTTCTTTATAGAGCGTTTATACGCGAAACCAGTGCTTACACAAGGCGTAGTCAACCAGACCAAGTTGGTCGGGGAGACAGCGAAATTCAGCTGCAAATTCCTCTCAGACCTACATCCGTACGTTTTCTGGATGTTTTTCACCAATGACGAGTACAATTATAACATCACCATTGACACCAATGACGGTGCGGCTCAGGAGTCAGTTGTGTACTACGATATCACTAAACTTATGACGGTGAGGGCGAGTGACTAACGCATGTGTGTGGGTTGCTGATTTGCGTGCACGTACGCTTTTTTGTAAATGCACGAAAATAATTAATTATATTTATGTATTATATTTATGACTATAGTATATTTATGACTGCCTCGTTGGTCTAGTGGTTGTAGTAGTGCGACTGCTGATCATGAGGTACTGGGTTCGAATCCCGGGTCGGGCCAAAAATCAATTATTGAGTTTTTCTGTCAAGAAATTCTCAGTAGCTGCCCGGAGTCAGGAAGTTCGCGGTGTCTCACCCCCGTGCCTCGGAAAACATGTAAAGCCGTTGGTCCTGCGCCTGATCTCTCTCCCGGTCGTGCCGGTTTACCGTCCCATCTGATTACGAGAGTGAGGGAATAGAGAGTGCACCTGTGCTTGCGCATACATTTGGGCACTATAATCCTGTCCTGCGCCGATGGCTAGTCTCTGTTGAGGCAGGTCGCCGTGGCCAAAATTCGATCTGGAGGACATTATTATATTTATGCGTATTTTTTATATTTACTTAGAAAATGTTTGTAGATCCCCCCCCCCCCCCTTTGGACTGCAAACTTTTACTATTATACTTATTGATCGTGAAGTGGCATTGTGAAAATATCCACTAACCCCACATTGTCCTGTGGATGTCAAGAGGCGACAGATGGAGACAAATCAGGAGATGCAGCAACATCTTCCTAATAACAACATAAATACATACATAAACACTCACGCCTGTCACCCAGAGGGGTAGGCAGAGACTACGGCCTTCCATTTGGCACGATCCTGACATACCTCTTTCGCCTCCTTTACATCCATATATCTACGCATACATGCTCGTCGGTTAAGGGTACTTCTAACGTGGCCCATTTTCAAAATATCGCCAATTTGGTCGATAAACTTTTTTCTAAGGCGTCCCTTCCCGACTCTGCCATTCACATCTGCCATATAAATTTGCTTCGTCACTCTTTTCTCATTCATTCTTTCTACATGACCAAACCACCGAAGCATCTTCCTAATAACAACTAAAAATAAAAAAGCTGCAGGAGCCAAATTGCCTGCCATGCGTGGCAATTATGGCAAATATTATCCCCACGAGGTGACCTATGAGGGATAGGGAGGCCTATGACTTATTATGATAGGCTGTTATATTATTATGCTATTATAGTAACAGTGAAGGGGTTTTGCTGGTTATAATTACGATTTTTCAAAAATTTTAAAACAAATGTTTACATTTAAATAATATTCTAAACAAACGAAAAGTACAATAAATACATAAATTTTCAAGCACCAATATAGCAGCATTAAGCTACTATTTTACCATAGTAAAATACTAGCTTAATGCTGCTGTATCGTTTGGTGAGTTTAGAGAACCGGAGACCCACTTTACTGGAATCGAGGCATTTCGTCTTAGTTCTCAAGGGTGACAACGTATCTGCATTTAGATTCGTAATCGAGGATAAATGTAGACGTCTATGGGCCACAGCATCCACTTACCATCACGTGGACTATGTGCTCGTTTGTCACTCTTATTCTATAAAAAAAAGCAAATACAGTCAAAACTGAGTACTTACCAGGTACCGTGATTTTGCCCTCCTAAAACCTCTATAAGTGAGAAACACAAAACCTGTATAAGTGACAGTTATTTATCACGCATGAAAATGTCAAGTTAGATTGATATTTGCCTATGCCTCTATAAACGACGGTTAAACGCGTTTAACTTTTGCTATTTATGACTTATTCTTAAATTGCGAGGGACTCTTAACTGATAAAATTTATGAACTTGATAAGCATACACAAAATTTAAAATCAGAATCGCGGAAGCATGGTCCTTCCCCGGTCGAGCCGACCCATTCGCTAATATAGCTGCAGCGTGGCTCTACCACGTACTAAGTACCACATAAGATCGTTGCTTACTAATTTATTACGTATTTGCATGTGAGTTTTATCACTTACTAATCTAATAGCTGTATGTTCTTAGTGGAAGGTGTTTTAAAATGTTTGTCATTCCATTAAACGTAATTATCAATGTGTAGAGTGAAGATCCGTCGGATAAGCCAGAACAGTTAACAATATTCAATGTGACCAAAGAAGATGAAGGCTGGTATGTGTGTGTCGCTGTCAACTCCTTGGGCAACACCACTGCTAAAGGATATCTATCAGTTTTAGAATGTAAGTTCATCATTTTTTATATTTTTTACCCACAACACTAGGATTTTTTCCTATGCCTAGAAGGAGTTTGAATATATAAATTGTATATAGACAATTGTTCAGATCTGAAAAAATTGTTGTAGTGCCATACAAACCCTTGTCAAAGAATACAATATATTATATTCATATTCATATTGTTTTTTACATCCATAATTCTGCAGTTAAAGTGCTGAGAACATTTTAAGTTTTAACTTAAAACTATGAGATCATTTTGGACCCTGCAGGGCACGGCAATTAAGAGAGAGGAGGGCCATTTTAATGAAACAATAATGATGAATACACTATACAGTATAGCAACTATAGGTATTCTAGGTAGACATTTAAAGTTTATCATTTAGGTATTCGTTTAGTGTGTAGTAGTGTTTACAAATTAAAAATTCCTTTAGTTTATTTATAAAACTAGTGTGTTTTTCTATTTTTTTATTAAGTTTGGGAGTTTGTTAAAAATTCATATATTTAAAATATATAAAATTTATATTTTTACCTACGCCATTGTTATATGTGCGGTATTCAAGCCCACAGCCCATTGATTTATATAACACTAGATCAGTAATAACCAAATAAAGTGTTGTATAACTCAATGCCACAGCCCCGCAACGCTGTCACCCATTTTTTTACCATAGCGCAACTGTCTTTTCTTAATTTAAAAAGGTATTATTACACGCATATCATCTAAGATATAAATACCATATTATTGTCATTGGCAAATCTACTTAAATAAAAAAGTAAAAAAGCCGTGGTAGCTCAGATGGTTAGTGCTCGCTGTAAATTTAATAGTACGCGAGCAAACCGAGTTCAATTTTAAGTCCTGATTTACCACGTGCTCGGCGGTGAAGGAAAACATCGTGAGGAATGCATGTCTGAGAAATAAGAAAAAAAAATTCGCAGACATGTGAAGTTCGCCAACACGCATTGGGACAGCGCGGCGGACAATTCCTTGCCCTAAAACTCTCTCAGAAATGAGCGAGAGGTCTGTGCCCAGCTGTGGGACGTATATAGGCTGTAACCTTAAAAAAAAACGTTAAATGGAACTAACTTTAGGGATTTTATCGCGTTTAATTTCCTTAATTTGAAAACGTATATTACCTACATATCGTAACAATTCCACTTAAACCCAAAAAAAAAACAAGTGAAGTTAAATGGAACTAATTTTACGGATTTATCGCGTTTCATTTTAAATTTTATATTCCCGGCATTTCGAGTGCTTAACAGCACCCATTTTCGCGGGGCACTGAAGTGTTTGACGTCCCGATCGATATCAAGCTGTCTCGGCTACCTTAAGCTTTTGAATATTAATTTTTAGCCCGATCTAAAGAAAGTCATGAAGTCACCTAATTTTTACATCTCTAATATTACGATATAAAACATTGTGGTCAATCATAAAAACAATCATTATTAATAAAGAATTCGATGGATTCAAAATATAGAAGAAAATACTAGTGTTATTAAAAAGATCATAATCGAATTTTAAAAAAAAATCGTCGAAAGATTCAATCTAATTTTTCTTTTGTAGCTTTCCCTGCACCGGAGCCCATTAATCACGGGAAACACACTTTGCTCATAAACATATTAACAGCAGTACTTGGAGCTATGTTTCTTGTAGCGGCACTCATTGTGGTGATGATATTCAAAAAGCTCAAACGGGAGAAGATAAAGAAACAACTTGCGATTGAGACCGCGAGAGCGGTCATAGTGACCCACTGGACTAAGAAGGTGACTGTGGAGAAACCCCAGATGAATGGATCCCCTGCTACTACAGGTGAAGGTTTGGTGAGTACACTTTACTTATTTTTTAATCTATTTAAATATTAAAAGGTATTTGATATTAAAGACGTAAATATTACGAATTAAACATGGGTTTAAGTTTACATTTGGATTTTTTTTTCAAAAATAAATGTTAATATCACCAAGGCTGATTTCGACCAAGACAACAACCTCAAAAGATTTTAAAAAACGTATTAAGATTTTATCCTGTATTGTGGAAGCAGGGCAAACATACAGAACCGAAACAATTATTTGTATGCCATACAAATAATGGTACTACAACTTGTTCGGTGCGGGATTCGAATCAGCAGCCTTCAGCGTCGCGAGGCTATGCTAAGCCACTGCACCACAGTGAAATTCATCAGTTAAACATTAACAGTCTCTATAATAAGTTCAGCGCAAGGAAGGCCCCACAGGAAGTGGACCTGGTCGAGCTCCGACGGTTCGACAAAAAATGATATTGACTTCATTATGACAACCAGACGCCAACTGTTCTCTCTGTCTCAGTGATCGCAAGGGTGAAAACCGGCGACGATCACCGAATGGTTAGAGGCATACTGAACCTTAACGTTAAGTTGGAGAGGTCTCGTCTAATGAAGTCAACGCTCCGTCCCCCTCGTGCTCTGATCCAGAATCCCGAGACTTTTCAGCTCGAGTTACGTAACCGCTTTCAGTGCCTAGAAGATTGCAATGCAGTGGATGATATGAATGACAAGCTCGTGGAAACTGTCCATGCGGTTGGAGCTAAGTTCTGCAAGACCCGCCGCAGAAGAACACAAAAACTCTCCGATCACACTCTTAATCTCATGGCTGTTAGACGGGAGATGAGGCTGCAATCGTCAACAGATTTGACAGCATACAGGCAACTGAACAGACAGATCTCCAAATGCATGCGGCGAGACTTACGCAACTTTAATACTGCTCGTATTAAAGAAGCGATCGAGCGGAACCAGGGCTCCAAAGTCTTTGCCAGAGATCTGTCTGCCAGAAAGAGCCAACTGTCAAGGCTGAAGACTGAGTGTGGCAGCATCGTTTCCGAGACACCTGAGATTTTGAGTGAGATTGAGAGGTTCTATGGGCAGCTGTACACATCATCGTTGGAGCCACACGCAAGTGTGAGTAACGATCCAAGAGCAAGTCTTACCCGACTATTCCGATGATATCCCGGACGTCAGTCTGAGCAGAGATTAGAATGGCTCTCCAGCACCTTAAAAATGGCAGGGCCCCAGGCGAGGATGGAATTACAGCGGAGCTTCTGAAAGCGGGTGGAACACCGATACTTGAAGTCCTTCAGAAGCTCTTCAATTCCGTCTCCATGGTGGCACTACTCCGGATGCGTGGAGCAGAAGTGCGGTGGTCTTGTTCTTTAAGAAAGGCGACAACGCTCTCTTGAAGAACTACAGACCGATTTCCCTTCTGAGCCGCGACTACGTGCTGTTTTCGAGAGTCATTACGAATCGTCTCGCATGCAGACTCGACAACTTCCAGCCTCCCGAACAAGCCGGTTTCCGAAAAGGCTTCAGTACCATACACCACATACATACCCTGCGTACATTCTGCCACTTTGCCTGGCGTATGTGGACTATGAGAAAGCCTTTGATTCCGTCGAAATTTGGGCGGTGCTACAGTCCCTTCAGCGGTGTCAAGTTGACTGTCGGTATATCGAAGTGCTGAAGTGTTTATATAGTAGGGCTACGATGGCTATTCGAGTTCCATCGTAGCCCTGTTGCAGTTGGATAGGATTAGAACCAGAGTTCGAATCCTATCCAACTGCAGAGAGGTGTAAGACAGGGTGACGTTATATCCCCGAAACTCTTCACCGCTGCGTTGGAAGACGTTTTCAAGCTACTGGACTGGAAAGGACACGGTATTAACATCAATGGCGAGTACATCACTCAACTTCGATTTGCCGATGATATAGTCCTTATGGCAAAATCCCTGAAGGACCTTAGCACTATGCTCAATGACCTCAATGGTATCTCCCAACGGATAGGTCTTAAGATGAACATGGACAAAACAAAGATCATGTTTAATGTCCATGTCACACCTATGCCGGTAGTTGTTGGGAGCACTATGCTCGAAGTTGTTGGCGACTACGTTTACCTGGGACAAATAGTCCGACTGGGTAACTCCAACTTCGACCGAGAGGTCAATCGACGGATTCAACTCGGCTGGGCAGCGTTCGGGAAATTACGACACATCTTCTGGTCAGGTATAACTCAATCTCTGAAAACTAAAGTGTACAACCATTGCGTGTTGCCAGTGATGACTTACGGATCAAAGACGTGGTCCTTCACTGTTGGCCGTATGAGGACGCTCAAGGTCGCTCAGCGAGCTATGGAGAGGGCTATGCTCGGAGTTTCTCTGCGTGATAGACTAATAAATGAGGATATCCGCAGTAAAACCAGAGTGACCGACATAGCCCACGGATTAGTAAGCTGAAGTGGCAATGGGCCGGCCATATAGCTCGAAGAACCGATAACCGATGGGGAAGAAAGGTTCTCGAGTAGAGTAGGCAGCCTCGTACCGGTGGGCGTAGTGTAGGGCGACCCCACACTAGATGGAGTGACGACCTGGTAAGACATTCAGGAAGTCGATGCATGCAGGTGTCTCAGGACTGTGCTTTGTGGCATTGCTTGGGGGAGGCCTATGTTCAGCAGTGGACTTGTGAAGGGCTGTAATGATGAATGATGAATGATTATTATAGAGACGTACATATTATACGCAAAAATGTGTCACCAGTTACTGACTTAATTATATAGTTATTTTGAATTACGTTATATACCACAATTTTGTGAATTTCCAAAGCTTTCTTCACCTGTAATGAGGTTTATGCTCAGCGATATAACGCATGGGCGCTATTTATATACTACACAGAAAAAATTAAATATATATTTTTTCAGTTAATGCCAGTAGTGAAGATAGAAAAACAAAAGTTATCTCAAGTACAAAGCAACACCAGCGATTCAATGATGATGTCAGAATACGAACTGCCCATGGATATAGACTGGGAAGTCCCCAGGGAATCGCTTTCATTGGGTAAAGTGCTAGGAGAGGGTGAATTTGGAAAGGTCGTCAAAGCTGAATGTGTCGGGATTGTGAAACCCGGAGTGCAGTCTGTCGTAGCTGTCAAGATGTTGAAAGGTAATTTTAGATTTAATTTTGTATTGATTTTTTTTATATTATAATTTATTTAAATAGTTGTGTTTGTGCTAAACAGGCAAGTAAATATTACATTAGGGTACACATAGAAATGTTTTTTAAAACTATGCTTGCGAACGTTATATACCATTTATATATGTATATACTGCTGACTCACTTACTGCTATACACCTAAAACCTCTAAAACTATACACCCGATTTAACTTGAAATTTAGTGCGTTTCGCAATGTCGCGTGAAACGGATTTTACGACAGTCTCATCAAACATTTTTTTTCTTGATATTTTACATCTAGGTTCCGTAATAAAATATTTACGTGCGAAGCGAGCGGGTAACAGCTAGTACGATATATATAATACTTATGAACTAAATTTGTTATGATACTCGCATGTTTTTTACACGCAAACCTATTCGACGTGGTTGACGCTCGTGTGAAAACGTTAAACGTGGTAGAGCCACGGTGCAATGAGTTTAGCCAGTAATCAGTAGAGCCAGATGCAACTAGTTGTAGCACCAATGGGTCGGCACGGCCGGGGTAGGACCACGCTCTCACAGACTAACAGCGTAACATAACAGCACAATGCTGCTGTGTTCCGCATGATTAGTATAGAGAACCGGAAACCCTTTTTACTGGAAATGAGGCATTCCTTCTTAGCCCTCAGGGGTGACAACGCATCTGCGTTTTGATTCTTAATCGAGGATAAATATAGATGTCTATTGGTCACAGTATTCGCTTTCCATCAGGTAGACTGTGTGCTTGTTTGTCACCCTATTCTAAAAAAAAACAACAAATAAACTAACTTCTAAAAAAACGACTCGGGAAAAGAAACTCGGCGACAGTGTTTACCGAATGTGTGCTAAACGCGCTGCTATGCTAAATCCCCTCACGAAAGTTAGGGGCTTATGCCGGAAATTCAACCAACCATCGATTTATAAGCATTTTGTTAAACGCATGTCTTATGGAAATAGCAACACTTGCTTGTTAAAACTAGTTTCGTGCTGCTAATGTGAACTCATACCTTATAAAAGTTTGTTGTCTCATTAACTTATTATACTTATAGTTATTTTTCAAAATCTTATAGTTGTAATTTTCGTTATTTCTAGTTTGAGTTGCGAATATAATTTGTGTTTATGTCGTAAAATTAGTTGAATGTTTATTGAATGTATCAAAGTTACGACAAAACGATACATACGATATTTAACTATTTTCCAAAACTTATGTTCTTTTGCAAGTATTCTAGTAATATGTGGTAAAGTCCGTGTTTTTTAATATGCCAACATCTTTTCCATTAATAATATTTGACGAAGAAAAGGACATATAAAATATGTAATATATCATTATATTCATTTGAGTGCAGTTTAATTTCATATCGCTTAATAACGTAGATTCAGAAAACAGATTGTAGAAGAACCGAATTGTAATTTCTAATTTAAAATTTGTTTTCTGCAATTGTGATATTGGTTGCAGAGGGCCACACAGACGCAGAAATGATGGCGTTAGTATCGGAAATGGAGATGATGAAGATGATTGGCAAGCATGTGAATATAATAAACTTACTGGGATGTTGTACGCAAGATGGACCATTATACGTTATTGTGGAATACGCTCCGAATGGAAATTTAAGAGAGTTTCTTAGAAATCATCGTCCAGGAAACAGGTAGATAGAAATGTAGCTACAGCTGTATTTACAGCTACGTGTTACTTTTTAGATCTTATATTAGGTCTGTAATACCAAAATTGAAACTGACTAACATCAATTAACACAAGAAATAATGGGATATTTCAGATACGAATCACCAACAGAGGATTTAAAAGAAAAGAAAACCCTAACACAAAAGGACTTGGTATCCTTCTCTTACCAAGTCGCAAGAGGAATGGAGTATTTAGCTTCTAGGCGGGTAAGAACAATTTAGATATTCTAAACATTTTAAGTCTATATCTATTAATTACTAAGTATTCTAAATTTTGAGGATCAACAAGTAAAGAAATACTTGATTGATGGACCACGAAATTTGCTCACACTCATACAATCCGCCTGACTGACGTATTGATGACCGTTGAACATACTAATAATATACCAGCTTCGTTTAATAATTAATTAGAATGGGTTTCCGCGAGGCGGTCAGTAATGTATTGAGAACTAGTCGCTAATTACATACCCTTCTTATTCTGGATCATCAGTCCATGAAAGTCCATTGCTTAACGTTGGTCTCATCCATATTAGAGAGTATTCACGTAAGCCGATCGCAGTGCCAGACGTCTTACAACTTGGACGGTGATCTCCACAACCGGTTACATATTTTACGCCTGGCCAAGATCTTCTTGACACATATCCATTTGTTGACTCTACAACTCTTAGTCGACTTTTACGACACCAACGGTACGAAATGGGGATATTGGTTCTAATACGCCGTCACCACACGATAACATTCCATTAGGACCACATAATCTGTCCATAATCTTTCCCCTTTGTTCAACATGTATTATTGCGGAGTAGAGCCACGCTGCAGCTATATTATGGTTGTAGCACGTCAGGGTCGGCTCGACCGGGTCAGGATCACGTTCTTTACCAGATCAAAACAGCAGCGTAACGCTGCTGTGTTTCGTATGGTGAGTGTAGAGAACCCGATACCCTTTTTATTGGAATCTAGGCGTTCCATCTTAGTCTTCAGGGATGTCAACGCTTTTGCATTTTGATTCTTAATTGAGGGTAAATATTTAGCATACACTTACCTTCAGGTGAACTGTGTGCTCGTTTGTCACCCAATGCTATAGACAAAATCAATTATATGAATTTCTGAAGTAACGATAATATTTTGCAATAATTTCAAATTCGATTACTTATTATTTCAGCTAAGGACTGTTAATTCTTTAGGCGCAACTTACTTTTATAGGTTTAAAAATGTTTTAATTAGTTTCAACTAACACACAGGATGTTGATTACATATATAATGTCCCTGTATCCTTTCCAGTGTATCCACAGAGACTTAGCGGCGCGTAACGTCCTGGTTTCCGACGACTGCGTTCTAAAGATCGCGGACTTCGGTTTGGCGAAGGATGTCCACAGTAATGACTACTACAGAAAGAAAACCGAAGGTCGCCTGCCTGTGCGGTGGATGGCGCCTGAGTCTTTGTACCACAAGGTCTTCACAACGCAGACTGATGTGTAAGTTTTTTACCAAATAGAAATAATATAACATTTACTGATTAAGCAAAATAAAACGCTACAAAATAGATTCTAAACTGTACTTACCAAAACAAAAACCCCGTCGACTGTTATTTCCTATTCATTAGGTTAGAAATAGACATGTGTCAATCGTGAATGATTCGTTTCTTTGAACCGGTACACTTAAAAGTAAAAACAGAAGAGTGATTCATTCTTCTGTTTTTAAATGTTCCGATATTCATTCTTAATCAATAACAAACAATTGACGGATCCTTTTTAACTTGTGATTGGGGTAAATTGTGAATGAGTCGAATACCGACTGAATCCCGAATGATTTAGTTTGAAACAAAATATAAAAAACTCGGAAGAAAACTTCCTCTGAGCTTTTCAGTAATGCTAACTTTTTCATTTATAATTTGTACTTTGCAATATAGACTTACTATTAAAATTCCTTGCAGCTGGTCGTTTGGAGTTCTCTTGTGGGAAATTATGACCCTCGGCGGGACACCGTACCCGACGGTACCAGGACAATATATGTACCAGCACTTAAGCGCTGGACATCGGATGGAAAAACCGCCGTGCTGCAGTCTTGAAATGTTAGTATATTATTGTTATAAAATTACCGTTAACGTTATAGCCTATTAAAGTCCACTGCCTCCATAGACCTCACCTATTTGTTTCCAGATAGAGGGGAAATTTGCCATAGTTGCCACGCTTGGCAAGCGAGTTGGCAACCGCAGTTCTATATTTTTATTCATTATTAAGAAAGTGCTGTTGCCCATCTCCCGATCTGTGTCCCTTCGTCGCCTCTTACGACTCCCACGGGATGATATGGTGTAGTGGATATTCCTACACCGCCACTACATGGTCATTAAATTAGAAACTGTAGTTATTTGCTGCACCAATTAATGCAGTCTGTATTTGAAGAGTATTCTATTTTAAATACTATGTATGTTTAACTTCCCATGTGGAAATTATCCGTTTGGGTCGGATTTTTTTAGAAGTCCATATTTGTAGATATTTCTAGGTTTTGTGGTCCATACATTCCAATTCTACTGGCTGGGTGTACATTAATATTTATAACGTTTTGTACGTTAGTAGGTATATCCCGGGAAATAATGATAGTATCGTCACCCAATCATTTTCATTCAACTCTTAATTGCAGAGCGATTTCCTAATAAAGACTTTATTAAAATTTTCTATAGACTTTATTAAACAAAAAGTATTTTTATTACTTATGAATTTTGCCGATTCCCTCTGAATAGTCGGAAGTTATCATGGTGATCAATTGTGCAGGATATTTTGAAATCACACGTGTGAGTACACAGAGCCTTCACATGTCCAAAACTACCCTTATCCGATGTAATGTTTGCATATGTGTATTATGTGTATATAAATATATGTGTAGCTAGAATGATGTAACCACAGAAATCATAACAATAAGTAGAGACGGGCCGAACATGGATTTCACCGAATAAGAATATTCGGCCGAAAGTTCGTTAAAACTTTTACCGAGCCGAATATTCGGCCGAACATTATTCGGCAGGATCACCCCGGTCCCTAACCAATTTATGTTGAAACTTGATACCGTAAAGCGCGCGGGATTAGATTAGCACCTCGCTCCCCCGCCACACCTGACATGTTATTGCATGATGTACTGAGAAAATTGCCGGCTCATGCTTATGTTTTGACTATTATTGTGAGATAAAAAGTATTTCGTTGTGTTATTGTTATTGAAAATTGATAATTATAATACGAAAAAAATAAGTGGCAGATCTATCATTTGGACTTATTTTAGAGAAACTGAGGACCAAAATAAAGTGAAATGCACTAATGTAATGTAATGTTTCTTTGTTTGATTTCAAAAAAGTTTTATCAAACTTTCTATTTAGTATAATTGGAAATAAATCTACAGTAAACCCATTAATAAAATATACTTTCAACGGTAAAATCATAAAATGGCATGGCATTACTCAATTCGTACATTTCAATACAGTGAACACTTTGAGTACCACATTAAGGAATGTTCGGTAATTTAGTCGAATATTCGGCCGAATACAAATATTCGGTAAAGCTGTCGAATATGCCGAATACCGAATATAAAACGAATATTCGGCCCGTCTCTAATAATAAGACAATATTACGATTTCTGTGGATGTAACAGACATACGAGGACAAAATAACAACTGGCCTCATTACAGAGTATAATAATTATATACGGGACTTCACCTGGGACTTGAACCAGACTTGCATAGTACCTAGGTAGTCTGAGCCTGAAAATGTATGTCTACCTCAAGGTATTAAAATAAATTAAAAACACTAAGTGATCTAATATGAATATTACGTTGACTATAAATTCGCAGACTAATATAAAAAAATCTTTCTAGCTATATGCTGATGCGCGAATGTTGGTCCTTCTCACCTGGCGACAGACCGTCCTTCACAGAGCTCGTCGAAGATTTGGACAAAATATTGACCGTGACCGCGAATCAAGAATACTTGGACCTGGGTCTACCACAACTCGACACCCCACCGTCAAGCTACGACGGCTCCGGGGACGAAAGTGACAGTGAATTTCC
This sequence comes from Parnassius apollo, assembly GCA_907164705.1. Taxonomy (NCBI): domain Eukaryota; kingdom Metazoa; phylum Arthropoda; class Insecta; order Lepidoptera; family Papilionidae; genus Parnassius; species Parnassius apollo. The sequence goes on from CAJQZP010000295.1 coordinate 4,784,677, forward strand.
GTTCATCAAATAACGGATTCAGCATGCGAGGAGTTTGGTCTTAGGAACTCCGTTGGGATATCGAAAGTGTTTTCGCCGTATCTTTCTTCAAAGATACGCTTCAATATGTTGAGTGGTTGGAGGGAATGCTTTTGGAAAGAAACCCGCAATTGAAAACGTGGTGAGTGTAAATTTTTAGTCCGAATGAAAGGAACGTTATGGTATAAAACGCCTTTACTCGTGTTATATAAAAATATCGAGTAATCAAAATGTAAATATTAATAAGTAAGCTTATTTTGAGATTGTCATTTTGCAAGTAATGTTTACTTGAAATGCCAAAGAGAGAGTAAAAATGTGAGATTTTTTTTTCATCTTAAGACGAAACTCGATATTTGGCATAATAACCTTTAATGTTTTAAGAATAGAATGATACATTTGTCCGGAAAAAAATGGCTCTCATTATTATAATGTCAATTTCAGGAGATTATTAATTTAGACAAATATAAAATAAAAACTAATCAGAACTTGTCCCACCTTAACAATATAAGCACATATTTATAATGAAATAAAACATAAAAGTTAAACTAGGTAGCTACATAAAGGTTAGAATTAAGCATTGTATCAAAATAATATTCGACCAGTAGAAGTGTTCCGAATTTGTCGAAATGAAAGGCGATGAAGTCGATATTACCAAAAAATATCAACGGCACATGAATTTTAGGAATAGTATTTTATATAATTATTTATATTATTAAAACCAAATCATTTATTACAAAGTATTTGCATTTTTTGTATATAATATTTTTGGTTTGTTTCGGCTTTTGCCACGCATAATATATTATTATCTTGTAAATAACTGTTATAGAACCAAAGTTCGATGTACGTATAGACCTATAATAATATTATTTTATTGTAATAAGTGTTTTTCATATCATTGGAATTATTTGTAAGAAATTTACTCATAGATATTTTTTATCTGTATTTCAAGTCCTATTTTTCTCTTTTTTCTCTCCCGCTTTATAAATCACCATTGGTTGAAAGGTCGCAAAGAACAAATCTCTTCTTGAAAAATTTGAAAAATATCTTGTCGAAAATTTCTTTTTTTTTTACTTGTAATATTTCCAGTCTGGTAGATAAGACCTATTAGTACTTCACCGTTGATATAATTTTTTATAGTCTACGGGTGTGACCAACGAGCACACAATCTACCGTATCGTAAGTGGATGCTTTGGTTATCTATATATAATATAAGTAGTATATGCTTTGCTACATCTTTCCTGGATTTAAAATCAAATATACAACATGTAACATAATTAACGCACATCCTGGAAGTAGTTTGTTCAGAATCGTTTACTGAAACGATTCCTATCATTTTTAATATAGGTAATTTGTTATCCCTAAAATAATTAAAACTACGTAAATTACAGTCACACTAAATCTGTACAGTCAAAAACAAACTGAAATGGACCGTAACTTAAGGCAATAAGACTTTTAAGAGTGCAGTTTTATTTGTATTATTACTAATTCTGTCATTCAATATAAATAAAGAAAAATGAACTTTATTACAAGCACGTTAAAGTCTTTGCGTTCGTGGATTTGTACTGTGACCACAACATTCTTCCGGAATTAGTATAACTAATTTGATAATCAGTGCATAAAAATGTTTAACTAAAAATTTAGTGTATGTATTATGATTATAACGTGATATACTAATTGGGGTGTCTGAGGGTGTGCGTTAATTACGTTACATATTGTAGATGAGTTGTCACCCCTGAGGACTGTTAGTTGAGTGAGGGCTCGTTACCAGTAAAAAAGGATCAATAAATACAACATTATAAAACTAAAAAAACTACAGTAGCATAAGCTGTTCTATTAATTTTATACTTACAGTATTATATACAGTATGCGAGAAACTGAGAGTAACAAGGAATACTCATTGACTATTTATAATAAAATTAGTATTTAATATTTTTATTTATAAATTATCGATATACAAGTCGTCAATTTAAAAAAAGTGAAATATATGTACTGGACCTAGGTACATTATTTTCGTTTAGTGGTATTGTCCTTTGATGCGTTTCAGTGAAAAAAATTTTTTTTTCGTTCAAATGCCGTATGCCGTTGTTTGTTTTAATGCATTTCAACAATATTATTTTAAAATGTACTTAATTAGGTTTTTTAATTGACTATAGTGAGGATTGTAATATTTAATATTATAAGATTAATAAAATTCGATGTTAGTGTAAATAGTATGAAATACTCTACGAAAAATATTCAGTGGACTATATTATATAAACAAAAAATCAAATATATTTATGTGTGTAAGTAATTAAATGTAGGTACATGCATGCATAGTAATTGAAAATTTATCAAAAGTGTTATGAAATGTATTACCAACGACTGTTGATGGTGAAACTTTTTTGTATATTTGATTTCTCCGTGAAATGTATTAATGTTGTACAAAATGAAGGAAAGTGACAAATAAAAGATAGAACCAAAGCTGCGTTTTTCTCGAATTCTATTTACCTGCTACCAATATACTCAAGGTAATAGTAAAATTGGACACAGAAAAATAATTAGACAGGAATATGAAAAGATTGATGATGTACTCCTGGCCACTTTTAGACCACGGTAATTCTAATAATCGGCATAATGTCAACTACCCACGCGGGTCTGCGCGCCGCGGAGGCGATATCATAGTGCCAGAACTGTTCAAGCATAGGATGCAGTGTCAAAAATAGAACAGGCGCAATAAATAAAATCTTACATACAAACCATCAATTTATAAAATGATTTTAACCCAAACCATGGGCTGGAGTTGCCACTTTCTATTGAATGAAGTATAAACTCGTTTGTCGCTATGGCATGAACGCAGCTAGCTGTAGCTTTATTTTAATAAATACTACATAGATCCGTCTCTCTTTAATAGACTAACTCATCTTTAACAAAAAAAACATCGATTTTGATGATTTTTTTTTGTGTTTGAATGGGTCACTAAATTGTTTACATTCACGTTTGAACCCAATAGGTGGCGCTGTTGTCGAGATCCAGAAATCACCCGTGCGAAGCCGGAGCGGATCGTTATTACAAGATAAAATTATACCTACGTAAAGTTAACAACAAAATATTATTATTTATTATACTGAATTCATTCATTGATCTTCTTTTTATTGGAATAAAAATTAATTGTAAAAAGGAATACTTAATATTTGGTCCACGTCATCTGTTGGCAACTTCTAGAACCAGTTCGACACCAACATAACATAAATCTGTGCTGCGCCACCTACAAACCGAACCATAAACTTCATTAATTAACTGCTATAGATGGAGCTAGTCATTTCTAAAATTACTAGTCATAATAGTGTTATTTTTTTCGTAATTTTATATTCAAGTCGGTATATAATAAAAGGTAATTATAGTTCAGATCAGTAATACCAAAGTAAGTACCAAAGTTCCAGTTAGAAGTTTCCAGCTAAAGGTTGAGGTAGAATCTAAGTCACCATGTCCTTTATAAAGTTAAGCTGACCTCAGAAGAATTAATACTACTAACTTAATAATGATTCTACGAGATAGTTAAATGTTTTCGTCACAGTAAAACCACTTACGTTTTGAAATTTATTTAAACTATATTTATCCCTTTTATTTCCGTTAATTTTAGTTTCAGTAGCCTATAAGAAATAAGAAAAGACCCGTGTCCAGCAGAATAACATACAACATACTGTAAAGGTTTCAGTAAGAAGCAAGCCCTACAAAATATTTGCTCTGTGCGGGAATCAAACCGCTGCTGACAACCAAAAATTTAGCTACTGGTACTATTCAGTACCAGTAACCATTAGTTATTATGCTATATCATAGCGACAAAGGAAGTCCATCACTCCATGTCGTCCCGTCGTAAAAAGCAACAAGGGGAAACGCCAGAAAACTTAGAACTTCCGTTAGATCGAGGTATAGTCTTGTTGGATGACACTAGTGCTAGAACCATGAGTTCACTTGTGATAGATGGATGCAGTAAAACACTCAAAAGGGGAATATAAAGTAAGTTAATAAAACGATAAGTAAGGGGGATAAGTCGCTCGCGTCCGTAGGCTTCGACAACCTAATCCTAGGCCCACCTTACACGTTTTCCCCGGGTGGTGCTAAAAGAGCGACAAAGCCGAAAGAACAGACTCGGCTACTCGCCGTGTGGTAGCGGCGTAAAATATGCCGCACCCTAGTTTTCGTACCATGAGGCAAAAAAGAAAGGAAATGGCCCCGAGTTTCCGGCGCCCCTTTAATGGGGCAGGGGTGCGAAGAATCTCCGGGAGGAAAACCACCCGTCACGTTCTGTCTCTCCAGAGAGGCGAAAAGTGGATTGCAGAGGCCCGTCTGGCTACGTTGAATGTATTTGGGGCAATGAATGATAAAATGGATGAAGTATGCGATATGATGTATGATAGAGGAATAGATGTATTATGTGTAAATGAGACGAAGAGGAAGGGGAAGGATGTCACTGCACATGGCATGTATACCGCATACTGGTCTGGTGTAGACGAGATCGAGCGGGCATGCCAGGGAGTAGGTATCATCCTTTCAGAAAGAATGGGCCAATGTGTGAAAGAGTATGAATGTGTAAGCCCAAGACTGCTATGGATACGAATGAAAGTGGGCTTAAAGAAGTTGTTTGTGTTAGGGGTCTACGCCCCAGACATGTCTAAGCCCACTTATATCCGGGAGCAGTTTTGGGAAATGGTAAGGATGGTGTTAATGAAGTGTAGGGGAAATGGAAAGATTATTATGCTAGGAGATTTTAATGGAAGGGTTGGGGTGATGAGGCTTGGTTATGAAAGGATATTGGGAACGTTTGGTGATGAAAGCATAAATGAGAATGGTGAAAGCCTCCTCACCGTATGTGTGAAAAGGAATCTTTTTGTGACGAACACTTTCTTTCGTCATAAGAAGATTCACATGTATACTTGGGAAAGAGGTGATGATAGAAGCATGATAGATTTCATAACTGTGGATGAAAGAATGAGGAGCGCAGTGGTGGATACAAGGGTTTTCCGGGGGTCCAACGTAGGGACGGACCACCACCTGGTCTTATGCCGAATTAGGGGTTTATTCAGACGTTGGCGGCATAGGACATCTGTGTCTACCACTGCGTTACAGCGTATAAGAATTGAGAGGTTACAAGAAGACAAGTACAAATGCAGACTGAGAGAAAATATAAGTAATTTGGATGAGTTGTGTGTGAATGAGTTAGACTTGGAGAATGTGTGGCGTAATGTTAAGAAAGGTTTAGTGGATGCAGCTACCGAAGTATGTGGTGTTAGTAAGAGAATGAATGAAAGGAAAGACAATACGTTATGGTGGGATGATAAGGTACGTATGGAAGTTGAAGCAAAGAAGAGAGCATAGCTAGATTTACTAGCCACCAAAGCTGGTAATTCTGGCGGTAAGAATGATGAGAATGAAAGAAAAAAGGCAGAGTTTAAACGTTTAAATAAGAGAGTAAAAGAATTAGTTGAAAGGAAAAATCAAGAAAGAACGGATAAGAATGATAGAAGAATATCGGATAACTTCCAGGCAAATATTAAAATGTTCCGGAAACTCGTAAGAAATTCCAGGGGACTTTCAAAACAGCCTAGATTGAATGCGATACGAGACGAGAATGGCTGTACCCTGAATGATGAAGTGTTGAGTGTAAAGAGATGGAAGGAATATTTTGAAAGCGTATTTATGAGTGAGGAGAAGTGTGAACTAAATGAAATAGAAATTACGAAAGAAGATGAAAGAGATAGGGAGATAAGTATAGATGAAATAATGAAAGCAATGAAAAGCATGAAAGTAGGTAAGGCAGCCGGATATGATAGAGTTTCACTCGAAATGCTAAGGGCTGGAGAGGACGTGGTGGCAGGCCTGCTGTACACCTTGTTTAATTTATGTTGGAAACTAAAGCGGGTACCGGGAGACTGGTGCAAAGCCGTGATAGTCCCAATATATAAGGGAAAAGGGTCACAGCAGGACTGTAAAAACTACCGTGGTATCAGCCTTCTTAGCATTGTGGGAAAACTGTATGCTAAGGTACTAATTGAAAGAGTTATGAAAGAAACTGATGAAAAAATTTGGGATGTGCAAGCGGGATTTAGAAAGGGAATGGGATGTACAGATCAAGTCTTTTCCATGCGCATGATCGCGGAGAAGTTTTTGGCGAAAAACCAAAAAGTTTTTTGTGCGTTGGAAAAGACTTATGACAGAGGGGACAGGGATGTGTTATGGCAAACGCAGAACGCATTTAGGTTGAGCGCTGGTTTGATACAGGCATTAAAGTCTCTGTATAGGGACTCGAGTGCTTGTGTTAGAATCAACGGGGTCTACTCGGACTGGTTTGACATCCAAAAGTTGAAGAATGCGGGTTAAGAACGGGTGAGTTAACCATCAAATGCCTTTTGTACGCCGATGATCAAGTCATACTTGCGTCGTCGGCGGCCGAGTTGCAAATGATGGTTACATTAATGAACAGGTCATTAAAAGAAAGGGGAATGAAAGTGAACGCAAGTAAGAGTGCGGTTTGCAAGATGATGCGGTGACCAGGATTAAGAAAGGAATGCTTCGGTGGTTTGGTCATGTAGAAAGAATGAATGCGGAAAGACTGACAAAGCAAATATATGTTGCAGAAGTGAATGGAAGAGTCGGAAAGGGACGTCCTAGGCGGAAGTTTGTCGACCAAATTGGCGATATAAGTAGTTTGGTTGTACCAGTTCTGGCGCACTTGTAGAAAGGTTGTACCAGTTCTGGCGCACGACGTTCGTCGACTCACAAGGCATGCTCTGATCACGAATCTGCGGTCCATTTTTGCGTAGGATGCACGGTTCCGGAGATGAGCAGATCAATTAACTCTTATCTAATTGATATCCGCTACGAGCCTCAACCGTCATTAGCGCTCCATTGTCCTTATCTACTTATCTATTGTTGATTGACTACCGTCATTATCTATTATTCGTCAGCGTGTGGGTCGGCTTATGCTATTGTATTATACTCCTTTGTTCCTATCTACAACACTAATCTGAATCATCAATAAAACACATTACCTAATTTTGTTAAAATTTTTATTTATAAAATAGAAAATCTTATTACTTATTACCTATAAAATAGGAGTGAAACATCTCATCCACTAACATATCGTTGTACAATGTGTTCTCTGTAAATATACTCGTAAAACTACGCATTGAACATCCCTGAAACTTATATAGCAAATACATTAAGCAATATTCGCCACAAACTGAAGTCCTATCAACATTCCAGTTCCATCTTTTAAACACATTACATAATTTTGTTAAAATATTTATTTATAAAATACAAAATCTTATTACTTATTATCTATAAAATAGGAGCGAAACATCTCATCCACTAAAATATCGTTGTACAATGTGTTCTCTGTAAATATACTCGTAAAACTATGCATTGAACATCCCTGAAACTTATATAGCAAATACATTAAGCAATATTCGCCACAAACTGAAGTCCACTCATTCTGAATCCTATCAACATTCCAGTTCCATCTTTTACAATTTCTTTTAAAAAACTCTAGATGATATCGTACAGGTGCCCGTCCGAATGAATCAAAATATTGACCGACGTCATTCGTATCGATATATAAAGCTACCCAATGTGACCCTGGTTTATCATCTGTATCCAAATTGCATATTATATACGTTGGTACGTGGGTGTACATGGGTAGTTTATTGGCAGCATAAACATTATTTTCTAGAGTGGGGTGAATCTTTTTCAGATGTTGTTGTACATCTAGTGTATCCATAATATTACTGCTATTAGTAGATTATTACAGTACCAATCTACTCAATGACTAATATAAGAATGATCAATTATAGTGATATCTAAATATTAAATTGCTTTCTTTGTGTTATACAAAACGTATTTGAGTCACCAATACACTGAACAAGACACGACAGGAAGGACGTAGGAATGTAGAGATAAGCAACAGAATGTAAGGTAAGCTTGTTGACGCATAAAGATACTATCAATTCTACTGCAGAAATTCTTTAGATTAGAATTATTACTCAATGGTACTATATAAGACCAAGCAACTGCAGTCATGGAGTTAGTGTATGGATCTATCAATACTACGTTTGTGTTATTTCAACGCATCAAAGGCCATGGATGTAAGTGTTTATTCTATTGACAAACTTACTTTTCTTTCTGTTATTTTCTTACGTGTGTATGATTTAGTGTTAACAAATTATATTTAAATATTATGTGTGTGTATATGGTTAAGCCGTGGTAGCTCAGATGGTTAGCGCAAAATGTAAAATTCATAGTACACGACCCGGGTTCGATCCCCGCCGGCACCAATTAAATTGTTAATTACAATTTTAAGTGCTGATTTACCACGTGCTCAGCGGTGAAGGAAAACATCGTGAGGAATGCATGTCTAAGAAAATTTCGAAGGCATGTGAAGTTTGCCAACACGCATTGAGGTATCACAGCGAACATTTCCTAGCCCTAAAACCCTCTTAGAAATGAGAGGAGGCCTATGTTCAGCAGTGGACTTTAATAGGTTGTAACTTTAGCTTTTTTAACTTTTATGTTTAAGTGTTAACAAATTGATATTAACATGATAACTGTGTTGTTGCAGAAATCATTGAGCTTCGATGAAAATACCTATAAACAGTATTACTACTCGCCACTCTCCCCTCAAGAAGAGAGTGATGACATCGTCATTAATAATAACACATGCGATGGTGGAAAAAGAAAATCGCAATCGATTGATCATTTTTTTGAAGCTGAATCAAAAATAAAAAAGAGGAAGCTGTTATCATCAACCGTAGCACGAGCCGCTAGAGATGGTGTATCATACATTTCTACTAATTCTGACGACGGAGACCAAGCGAGCATCTCATCAAAATTGAAATGTACGATATGAAGAAGCTATCCAAGATTCCAACTACTGATCATTGGAAACATGCTTCCACGAGGATTAAATATTACGTAAAGACTAATAAGGATAGCATCTACGACAACACAAACGCCCTCGTATACAATATTACAAAGACAATAGCAGAAAGTGAAAAAGTTAAAAAATACTTTTTTAACAATGACAGTCATTAGCTGATCTGATTCTTTTCTGATTAGTGATTCTGTTTACTTAAATTACAGGAAGACAAGAGCAGAAGAAAGAGATGAGTGTGGCATACGTGTACAGAACACATCATTGAAGAACAAAACTACAACACTGAGTGGAGATGAAAACGAGAATATGCAGTACTCAAGAGCTGAATATCCATTCTTCAGTTCAAAATCTAGCCGGTTGCTCAGTTTCGAAAACTGGCCTCTCGTTATGCGACAGAAACCTGAAGATCTTGCAGAAGCCGGTTTCTTTTATACTGGCCATGCAGACAGGACCAAGTGTTTCCATTGTGGTGGTGGCTTAAAAGATTGGGAAGATGATGATGATCCTTGGCAGCACCATGTTCAGTGGTTTAGTCAGTGTGCTTATGTAAAATTTAAACTCGAACAGAGTTTTGTATTAGATTAAATAGAATATTTATAAAGAAATAAAAAATAATATATTGCATACAATTTGTTTTATTTAATTTTATAATGTTTCACATAGTTACATACACACAAAATGCATTACACATAACTCATAAAATCTAACACACAACACATATTATAACCTTAACTACTATAGTCTACAGTAACATTTCTGTTTTTATCTATCTCAATAATATTATCAAACTCAGCATAAACTATACAGTTAATTGTTTGTATTAGTGAGGATTCAAATCGTACTTCTAATCTTACACTACCTTGCTTTATGAGATTCCAATGAGCTGATGAGTTGGCTGATAAATCAGGAGTTAAGTCAAATGCTAATAGACAGTAACCTTTGGCATACTGTTCACAAGAGATTCCATTTCCTTCATTAAGAAAGTGAATACCAGTTCCCGAGAATAGAGTATGATATGCTGATGTAAATATGCTATTATTAAAAGATGGTTGCAAAGCTTTTGAAGGTATTTGTTGACCATCAATATATAAGCTGAAAGAATTAATACCATAGTTTTCAAAGTTAAATGGATTTTTAGTAAGGGAACCATTAAATGCAGAATTGTTCACAAATCCAATTATACATCTTTTGGGTACCTGCCCTAAAAATATATTATCAAGAGTTTTTCCTTGAACATCCGATGGAATTGTTAAAACTTTTACTTCAGCTCGAGTAATAGGATATTTAGCAGTGGTAGAAGCTAAAACTTTTTGATGTGCGAGTAATACACTTGGATTAATTCGTGCTCGTCGAACAATAAGAGTTGCGTCCGTAATGCAAACTTTAAGCTTTACATCGTTTGACCCAGCAATTAAATTAAACCTCTCTCTCGATCGAACCAATTTAACACTCATTTCAACACCATTAATTAAAAATTTATCTTGGTTGAAAATGTCACCGTGAAGATGACCAATCATTTTTATTTCCTTACTTTCACTAATCAATTCCTGTCTTTTAACAAATCCTATGTTTTTACCATCCGTAGAATCCATTTTTCCTGCTGTATCATCATACCAAAGACTACAAGTAAGATGAGATTGTTTAGCAGCAGGAGCATAGTTTAAAAGGGTTTCCATGTATGCTCGATATGCATAGGTATTATTAGGTGGTAATACAAGATTTTGGTTTAAATAAACATCAAGTTGACTAAAAAGTGAATGCAGCCAATTATTTACAGGTGCTACTATTGTAGTAGATATCAAGTTAGTTGAATCTTGATTTAATACTTTTGCCTTTATGTGGAGTAATGTATGAGACAAATCTATGTAGTCATCGCCTGTCCCAGGAACTTGAAACTCGATAGGTCCATCATCATAAACAGATGAAATTGGTTTATAATGAATCCACAATCCATTTTCAATGCTAGTTTGTGTAGACGGTAGTGCAAACAAATCCAATTCTGACTTAACGCACTCGCAAGAATGATTATGAAGGAAAGACATATTTAATTTGAAAATATGTCTTTGTTATTTTTTGGCTTTAGACCAAGTTTTTTCGCAGCTTTCACTTTAGCAGTTAATGGTGGAATGAACGAGGTCAATCGTTTTCTTTTAGTTTTATACCCAGATCCTGTCATGTTAAATTGATCAATTTTCTCATCAGCCTTTCGTTTTAAATTCGTACTAACTTGCTTTAGACGATCTTTTATTGAGGCTTCCATAGGACGCGCTTGAACCATATCCGATAAAAGTCCTACTCCAGCGCTTAATGCCTCCTTACCAATCACTCGAGCACCACTTGAAAGTAAAGGTAAAACTGATCTAAATAACCTCCCTAAGAAGCTCCCAATACCATGACCGCGTTGGTATGGTGCACCCTTATAAATTACTCCAACTCCTGACCCAGCTTGATGTGTATAATAATTTTCATATGGACATTTATGATGATCACGAAGAGAATTCATTATTATAATTTTCGGAAATGTAGTTTAGAGTGGACAGGAATGTGTTATGGCAAACACTGAACTCATATGGGTTGAGCGCTGGTTTGATACAGGCATTAAGGTCTCTTTATAGGGACTCTAGTGCCTGTGTCAGGATCAATGGGGTCTACTCGGACTGGTTTGGCATCCAAAAAGTTGTCAGACAGGGCTGTGTGGCTTCCCCTTGGCTGTTCAACCTATTTATGGACCGGTGTTTGCAAACTTTGAAAGATGAAGAATGTGGGTTAAGAATGGGCGAGTTAACCGTCAAATGCCTTTTGTATGCCGATGATCAAGTCATACTTGCGTCATCGGCGGCAGAGTTGCAAATGATGGTTACATTAATGAACTGGGAATTAAAAGAAAGGGGAATGAAAGTGAACGCAAGTAAGACGAAAGTGATGGTTTTTGAAAGAGAAGAAAGCAAAACGGTATGTGAAATAAGAATAGAAGGAGAGTTGATTGAGCAAGTGGATGAGTTTGTGTATTTGGGATGTGTATTTAGCAGGGATGGTAGATATGATAGGGATATAGAACGACGAGTAAATGCAGGGAATAGAGTGAATGGGGCACTACACTCTATTATGAAGAACCAGAATTTGTCAAAACAGGCACGTATGGTAATTCATAATGCTGTGTTAGTCCCTACTTTAATGTATGGTAGTGAAAGCTGGGTGTGGCAGAAGAAGCACGAAAGTAGAATAAATGCTGTAGAAATGCGGTCTTTAAGGAATATGCTAGGGTGTAATCTGAATGACAGGGTGAGAAATTGCGTGATAAGAGATAAATGTGGTATGCAAGATGATGTTGTGACCAGGATTAAGAAAGGAATGCTTCGGTGGTTTGGTCACGTAGAAAGAATGAATGAGGAAAGAGTGACAAAGCAAATTTATATGGCAGATGTGAATGGCCAAGTCGGGAAGGGATTCCCTAGGAAAAAGTTTATCGACCAAATTGGCGATATTTTGAAAATGGGCCACGTTAGAAGTACCCTTAACCGACGAGCATGTATGCGTAGATATATGGATGTAAAGGAGGCGAAAGAGGTATGTCAGGATCGTGCCAAATGGAAGTCCGTAGTCTCTGCCTACCCCTCTGGGTGACAGGCGTGAGTGTTTATATATATATGTAGTTTAATACAAACTGTTCCAAACTGGAATGGTATTTTTTGTCCTGTGCTCGATCTTATAACTATTTCCAGCGTATCGAACTCTCTTCGCATAACAGGTAAGTAGTGAGGTTGAGAGAAAACGTGCATTTTATTTGCACCATAAATGTATTTTGTAGGATCTAATGAAATGACTCTTAGTAAAGGAGTCATAACATCACCCACAATCTGAGGATCGATAATGTCGCAATATATAAAGAGTTGAGATGGTAAACCTAAGTGTAAATTAGCAGGACACTTTCCAAAACTTCTCTCTAGGAGATTTTTATTTGGTTCATAACCTAGTTGTAAACTTAATTTGGGTGATAATGTTACGGAAGTTATATTTTTATCCAAAACAGAAATAGACACAAATTTTGTTATTTCATCATAGCGAAATTTCAAGTTCTCTCCGATACCATTTAACACTCTTAAAATATGCTCAACGTTATCATAGTTGGTAGCTGGAATATGTTTTTTGTAGTACACTGTGGATGGTTTATCTTCATTAGGCATTAACATAGATTTTGTAATGTATATAACATTTTCATGATCTTGAACAGTAAACATGGTACATGGATATTGAAACTCGACAACTCCAACCGACCATTCACCTTCTAATTTAATAGCTTTCGGTAATTTCGTTGAAAAATTTGTGGTCTTGTTATCAGGAAAGTATTCCATTGAACTATTGCTGAGCAAAGTTAAATAAAAACTTTCTTTATTCATATTTCTTTTAAACTAGAAGCTAAAATCCAACTGTTAAATTTATCTGGATAACCTTTCCACTTCACTAATACTTCTTTTCTGTTACCTGAGTAACGAGTGTCAATTATTTTATCTATTTTATATTGTGAGGTGGGGTTGTAAGTGATTTTCTGTAATTCTCTTTCATAAAAAGTACCAACTATTGGTTCATTTTGTAAATCTGTTATTGTATAAACAACCCATGGAGATCTATCAATTATTGAAGATATAATAAATATTTCATCACTCCAATTTGATTCATATCCTTTTTGGAAAGCATGTTTATATTTAGTTATTCGAACATAATCACCCACATTGAAATTTGGTTTAGGATTTTCTAAAGAAAGTTTGTTTGACCGTCTTTCATAAAGATTAGTCCAAACTGTCATAATATTGTTGGAATTTACATCACATGGGCACATCTTAATACTAGAGTGAAAGCTGTGATTGTAAGAGTATATTAAATCTTGTAAAACATCTATATATCTATAAGTATTATTATGAGTGAAATAACGCCACATTTTCATTTTTAGTGTTCTTTGAAATCGTTCAACAATACCGGCCTTAATGTCAGGATTGTTAGTGGTATAGTAATTAATCTTTTTGGATTTAAAGTATTTTTGTACATCTTTTGAAACAAATTCTGTACCTTTATCGGATTGTATGTGAGTAGGTGTTAAATTACTTTCAGTAAATATACTTTCAAAACATTCTTTAGTTGTTTCTGAGTTTTTCTTTTTCATTGGTCTTGCAAAAGCATATTTACTAAATACATCAATAACACAAAGTATATACTTGAAACCATCATTATATTGAGAATAAGTTCGCATATCACTTAAATCAGCTTGCCACAGTTCATTAATATTTGATAGAATGTACCTATTACGCGGGAATTTTTTTCGAATGGGTTTATGTAATGTGTATGTTTCTTGTGATTTTAACCATTCCTTTACTTGCTTTTTATTCATTTTACCCTTCATGGCTTTTGATAATTTATCAATACTACCAAAACCAGCGGGATTAGATGGATCATAATAAATCCTGTTAATTTCTTCTAGTACGGGGTCCATTTTTCCCACTCAAGCCTTTTACGTATTTTAGTTGTAGACTTTTTATCTCTACTGCTCGGTGTAGAAAACTCTTGAAATTCAATCTCAGAGGGTTTGTTCAGATCTTTTGCTTGAAGTTGGTTAATAAACTCACATCTCTTTGGATTTCCAATATAAGTAAGTGGTACTTTAATATCTTTTAATGCTTCAGCAAATCTATCCCACCCTACTGGATCACTTCTTTTTAAGGGTCTTAGTGAATCATTTATTAAATCAACAATATTACTTCCAGGAATTTTTTCATTATCAATTATGACTGTACCTTCATTATCCCAATGTATTTTACCTTTACTTGTTTCAACTAAGTTTAATAATAACTGTCCTTTTTTATTATAAGTTTTTGGTATTAAACTGAGTATTTGAGCTGGTGTGTAAAGTGGATTTTCAACATTTTCTTTACTTTTGATGGATCAATTCTCCTCCAACAAAGATTCAGCATCAACTGAAATTTTTAGATCTCTATCTTTATTTTTAAAACCAATTTTAGACTCGTTTGAATCTTCATTAGATGTATCAGAATAAATTGGTAATCTGAGTGGTTGACGATCCTCTTCGGTAAAATGAAGGTATCTTTGCAGTGTTTGTAAATATAAAATCCATTTCTTTCGGTCTTCCATCTTACTATTCATAATATTTTGCATTTCAATATCTAATCGAGATAAACTACTACTCGTATTAACCTTATTTTCTTGTTTTAATTTTTCAATCAATCCAGGTTCGATAAGTATCATTTTCTTTGCATTTTCCATGTTAACTGGCTAGTCCACTCACTAATCCACTCAATATTGCACCTAATATTATTGGTAAGAAAGCCCCTCCTTTTTGTATAATTATATTTTTTTCTTAGTTTATGTTTACACTTACGCACTAGTTGACGGAGTATATTTTTGTGTTTATTCAATTTTTGTTTATCTTGATCTTTAAGAGGTACTTTTCCTTGTAAAACGTTATGAATACAATCACAAATACAGTTAATTTCTTCTTCATCACACGTTTTAAGTAATGCTCTTTGATATTTTGGTTTAAGCGTATGCAAAGCGTTTAGCAAATGTTTATGCGTTGTGAGTCGACGATGCATCATTTAGCAATGATTTGAAATGTTTGATTCTTGGTGTATTTAAACTCTTTTGTGGGGACGTAGACTGTGCAGAAACCATTAAATGGGAAGACATTTGTCTTGATACGACAAAAATCATTGGTATTCTGTTTTAAATCTACCATTAAATATCCATGCGCCTCTAGAGTTGCATCCCTGTAGGCATCTTCAATAAATTTTGGGTTATCTGGTGACACTTGTCGTGCTAAATATCTTATTTGAGTTTTATCTCGAGGGTTTTTAAAATATATTATATAACTTGAGTTTAAGGATATGTCTCTTTGCCCTTTACCCTGATGAAATAAATTTTGTGTTAAATAAAATACACTAAGATTCCTGTGATGACCACCTTTTGTAAATATATCCACAATTCTTCCATCGGACTCTCTCATTAGATCATCAATAATAACAAGATGTGGTTTTCACCATCAAACATATTAACACAATTATATATATAAGCACAATTAGTAAATAAATGCACACATACACACGCAAATATAAACAACAATTAACTTAAATTATTTACAATAAATCAACGATTAAATATGTAATAAACTCTACGTCATATTATACTATTATCATTATTTTACAATCAATACAAATTTTATTTACATGCAGACATAAAATTAAAAACTATCAACACTTAACGCAGTTTATAATGACCCCAAGCTAATGTTTCAATATTATTATCTAAAATATGCCTCTTTGTGTCATTATATGATAAACCAATCTTATTTAATTTTTTGTGTAAAAATTGTGTGTTTAATTGATTTAAATCCAAGCATACTATAATATTGCACTTTTTTATTAAATAGAGAAGACTTATAATTATCCATGGTCATCTTTTTAGTGATACATTTATTTACCCCTTTTGCCTTGGCTATAGTCTTATTCTCTAAGTTAAAAGCGTACATTTTGGATCGTAAACCCACAAATTCTTTCATGATTTTACCATTATTTTCATCTTTAAAAAAACCTAATTTCTTTTTATTTAATTTTGGATATTCAAAAATATTATTTGCATCATAAGCTGAGGTATCAAAGTATGATGAAAGGTCAGGTTTTATATCAGAGTAAAAATTATCTGTAAATATATGATATATTAAACTATCCGTATCTGTATACAATAATTTGATTTTACTAAACTTTTTAACCATATAGTTATAATGAAAATCATACATTAATGTTTTTGAAATATCTAAAATGCAAAACCCTAAATAAATTGGTTTGTTATATATTAACTTTGTTTTTCGCAACTGAACCGCAACTAGGTTTTCCGAAAATACTGAAAGACTATGAAATTGTGGTTTAGCGATTAGATCTTGAGCACCTAAAGCTTTGCCCTGGTTCTCCCAGTGTGTAACTAATTTTATGTTAACCCTTTTTTTCAATATTCTCCATAGTCTTTCCGAAGACTGAATTATTCATTAATTTATAAAAATCTTTTTCGAAATCTGATTTTGCTAACGTTCTTAATTTTGTGTTTAGATCTATGTACATCTTCAACCAGCGAGACTGTTTAAATTTTAAAACTTTATGAATTTTAGTTAATTTAACCCCCATTTCTATGCACTGCTTTAAATTTCTGTAATGAATTACATATTTATCTTTATTATTTAAATTTGGGACTAGTTTATTTTCATTAATATTGCCTGCACAAATGTTTTCGGGGCATAAAGGAACGTCCGAATGTAAATCATGAAGTTCATCTGGATATTCCAAATCAACTTCTAAAATAAAACCGAAGTTCGATGTCTCAGACACATTAAATTCTGTATTCGGATTTACCCATTCGAATCCACCAGTAGGAAGACATTGAGACATAGCCCAACCATATAAATTGTTGGCATCAAAATATGTGATATATGAATTTGGTTTCCCTGCATCATAATCCCCCATATATTTGTTATTAGCTCTAGCATAACGATTACTACATTGAGATACACCACCCCTGATACCTGATCTAATAAATGCAATTTTCTCATAATCTGTTGAAAGTTCTAATTCTATTTTTGTATATTTTAACATTGCATCCTAACTTAAACCGGGTGCTGTGTAATAATGGGCAGGGTCTAAATCATAAGTATTAATACATAACTTTCTAAAGTTTTCAAATACATCGGTTAAAAGTAAAACGTCTGTTTTTAAATCCAGGTTTGAATAATCTAGCATATTACAACACCCAAAGTGTTCCTAAACATCTTTAGCATGATTGTAGTCATCATTTGAAATATGGGAATCTGTGAGCGAGCTATAAAAAAAATTTTGTTCGGGGAGCGATGTTAGGCTTAAACTATCATAATTAGTCATAAGTTCATATGGATAAACGCCTTTCCGTTTTAAACGAAAGAAATCTTCATCATTAGGATAATTTCTACGTAATTCTTGAAATTGATCATTACTGAGATTTTTGGCCAATTCTTCTAATTTACATGATAAAAACTTAAATGAATCTATGAATCTTAATATAACTTCGTGGTTATTCATTTTTAATTTTTTGGAAAAGGATATATATTTTTCTTTATTTTGAGGGATAACTTCGACTTCACCATCACAAAAGTTTAACGCGTGAACAATAAAATGAGCATCATAGTGACTAAGGTTGTGTAAAAATATTGGTATATAACGAGGTTTCCTGAACTTCGAGCTACATGATTCGTGAGCAACACCTATAAAACTACCGGTGTACCAATCAAAATCATAAAAATGTTCTGCTAACTCTGTTTCACAAATATGACAAATGGTTGCATTTGAAATTTGGTTTTTGTCTTCATTTGTTAGCGGAAGTGGAGGATATTTTTGAAGTCTATTTATTTCTTTGAGATTGTTAGATAAACTTTCCATAAACACTTGTGCACAGTTGGGTCCGCAATACGTTACATATTTTGATAATTTATCATCATATGAACATTTTATATAATAACCAAAACTATGTACTTCATGTTTCTGAATATTGTGTGTGAAAGGTTTGGAAGGATCGTTAGAACATGATTCTATTGGTTTTAAAAATGCTTCAAAATCAGCATAAACTACGAATGGTATCTTCAACTTTTTTTCATAACTATCAAATTTAATTTTATCATTTGAAATAGGTTGACCAAACCAATTCTTTTTTTTAAAAGTTTCACTGTTTGGTAATTCTGTACAAATGTGGGCACAATCGTATTGTTCATGGTTATTTAAACTTTCCTCAGATGGAAAGTAAAGTAGACATGCTTCGCAAATGTACATGATGTGACCGTCTTTTGAAATTTGTTTACTAACTAACCGCGATAAATTTTTTATGTAACAATAATGATTTTTTGTATCCTTGGGAAAAAATAATAAATTGATATGTCTATCTTTACGACACTTTGTTAAAAATAATGGACCTACTATAGAATTACATCGTTTTTCTTTATTATATTCTAAACCAAAAACATTAATACTAATATCATTTAATTTCTATACTTTTGCTATGTCAGAAATTTTAACTGGAAAGGAAATACCATTAAATTTAAGTTTATTTGCATGTTTAACGTACGATGATACACGATCCGCGTCTTTGTTTACGGGATATAACGTCGAGAGTAACGCCCATTTAAAACAAAAATAATCCTTGCTTTTTACATTTATAACAGCCTTTTTTAATTTTATGTCACGAGGAAGATCTATGTATGAAGTACCGCGTAGGGGGTTAAATTTATTAACATTCATGTCTATAGATTTTATGTTTTTTAGACTCCATCCACTATCTTTTTTTTCAAATGCACTAATTTTAGTAGTAATTGTATCATTTAAAGATGAAAAAAAATATTTAAGTCATCTCCTTGACAAATAATATAGTTAAGCGTTTGAAAATCGAACGTATCATGAATATCTTTAGTTTGTTGAACAAAATCAGCATGCAATATGAAGTTTACTTTAAAAATTATGTGTTGATGAATACACTCTTGTATTAAAAATAAAATATCATCTTTAATAGAATTTAAAAACAGTTCAGGAGTTTCAAAATTTACCAATGTCGAACTATCTACTCTACTCTTGATTTTATAAGTTAAAATCCTATTTCCAAAAGCAGATTCAATAACACTAACGTTTAATAAAGAATTATGTGAATTTAAAAGATTATTTTTGTGAACATTACTTTTAAAATGATTAGCTAAATACCGTTTCTTGATAAATATATGACACGTTAGACATTCCACTTGATCTTCGTTACTGATACTGTTCCCTGCAGAGGTAGGCGCTTCTGCTTCCGTTGTTGGTTTTTTGATGATCTTGGGTTCTTTGCTGCTCGTTCGCTTCGTTCCTCTTCCAAGTTGTAGTGGTTGACTACTAAAATGTTTAAATTTATTAAAAACTGTACAAGACATTGTGTAAATTATGATCGAAATGAATGTTTATTTTACTTACTTAAACTGTGTTTCAACCATCGCACAGTGATTATACAACTCATCATCATACGATGAATCGAACAGTTGATCCTTCTCCATTTCATCACAAACTTTAGACAACTCCTGATTTAATTCGCTGTTGAATAGTTCCGTATTCTCTTCCATGGTTGTGGAGAAGAAAGCACTGGTGCACACTTCACTGAAGTTTGCCATCCTTATAGTAAAGAAGAAAATAGGTAGCAGAGTAAGTAACAGTTCAGTGTTGGTAGACCAACTGATACCCAAATTTCAAATAATGTCCGATATTTAAGTCTAACAAAGGATTAGAAATAGAATATAATGAGTACACGGAAGTAATTTAAGTAAACAGAATCACATTCACTAATGATCAGCTAATGACTGTCATTGTTAAAAAAGTATTTTTTAACTTTTTCACTTTCTGCTATTGTCTTTGTAATATTGTATACGAGAGCGTTTGTGTTGTCGTAGATGCTATCCTTATTAGTCTTTACGTAATATTTAATCCTCGTAGAAGCATGTTTCCAATGATCAGTAGTTGGAATCTTGGATAGCTTCTTCATATCGTACATTTCAATTTTGATGAGATGCGTCGCTTGGTCTCCGTCGTCAGAATTAGTAGAAATGTATGATACACCATCTCTAGCGGCTCGTGCTACGGTTGATGATAACAGCTTCCTCTTTTTTATTTTTGATTCAGCTTCAAAAAAATGATCAATCGATTGCGATTTTCTTTTTCCACCATCGCATGTGTTATTATTAATGACGATGTCATCACTCTCTTCTTGAGGGGAGAGTGGCGAGTAGTAATACTGTTTATAGGTATTTTCATCGAAGCTCAATGATTTCTGCAACAACACAGTTATCATGTTAATATCAATTTGTTAACACTTAAACATAAAAGTTAAAAAAGCTAAAGTTACAACCTATTAAAGTCCACTGCTGAACATAGGCCTCCTCTCATTTCTGAGAGGGTTTTAGGGCTAGGAAATGTTCGCTGTGATACCTCAATGCGTGTTGGCAAACTTCACATGCCTTCGAAATTTTCTCAGACATGCATTCCTCACGATGTTTTCCTTCACCGCTGAGCACGTGGTAAATCAGCACTTAAAATTGTAATTAACAATTTAATTGGTGCCGGCGGGGATCGAACCCGGGTCGTGTACTATGAATTTTACATTTTGCGCTAACCATCTGAGCTACCACGGCTTAACCATATACACACACATAATATTTAAATATAATTTGTTAACACTAAATCATACACACGTAAGAAAATAACAGAAAGAAAAGTAAGTTTGTCAATAGAATAAACACTTACATCCATGGCCTTTGATGCGTTGAAGTAACACAAACGTAGTATTGATAGATCCATACACTAACTCCATGACTGCAGTTGCTTGGTCTTATATAGTACCAGTGAGTAATAATTCTAATCTAAAGAATTTCTGCAGTAGAATTGATAGTATCTTTATGCGTCAACAAGCTTACCTTACATTCTGTTGCTTATCTCTACATTCCTACGTCCTTCCTGTCGTGTCTTGTTCAGTGTATTGGTGACTCAAATACGTTTTGTATAACACAAAGAAAGCAATTTAATATTTAGATATCACTATAATTGATCATTCTTATATTAGTCATTGAGTAGATTGGTACTGTAATAATCTACTAATAGCAGTAATATTATGGATACACTAGATGTACAACAACATCTGAAAAAGATTCACCCCACTCTAGAAAATAATGTTTATGCTGCCAATAAACTACCCATGTACACCCACGTACCAACGTATATAATATGCAATTTGGATACAGATGATAAACCAGGGTCACATTGGGTAGCTTTATATATCGATACGAATGACGTCGGTCAATATTTTGATTCATTCGGACGGGCACCTGTACGATATCATCTAGAGTTTTTAAAAGAAATTGTAAAAGATGGAACTGGAATGTTGATAGGATTCAGAATGAGTGGACTTCAGTTTGTGGCGAATATTGCTTAATGTATTTGCTATATAAGTTTCAGGGATGTTCATAGCATAGTTTTACGAGTATATTTACAGAGAACACATTGTACAACGATATTTTAGTGGATGAGATGTTTCGCTCCTATTTTATAGATAATAAGTAATAAGATTTTGTATTTTATAAATAAAAATTTTAACAAAATTAGGTAATGTGTTTTATTGATGATTCAGATTAGTGTTGTAGATAGGAATAAAGGAGTATAATACAATAGCATAAGCCGACCCACACGCTGACGAATAATAGATAATGACGGTAGTCAATCAACAATAGATAAGTAGATAAGGACAATGGAGCGCTAATGACGGTTGAGGCTCGCAGCGGATATCAATTAGATAAGAGTTAATTGATCTGCACATCTCCGGAACCGTGCATCCTACGCAAAAATGGACCGCAGATTCGTGATCAGAGCATGCCAAATCCTTTCTTTTTTTTTTTTAGGATTGTGAGTCGACGAACGTCGTGCGCCAGAACTGGTACAACCTTTCTACAAGTGCGCCAGAACTGGTACAACCTAACTACTGATATACTAAAAATGGGCCAAATTAAGAGTACCCTTAACCGACGAGCATGTATGCGTAAGTATATGGATGTGGAAGAGGCGAGAAAGGTATGTCAGGATCATGCTAAATGGAAGTCTGTAGTCTCTGCCTACCTCTCTGGGTGACGGCGTGAGTGTTTATGAATGTTAATAAAACGAGATAGATCCGTAACACCAGTTTAATTCAATGTGCAGTGTTCTCGTAAAAATAAGAAATTTTATAACAATTTTGTTTACGACAGCCAAGAAATAATCATACTGCTGATGGTTAAGGTACAAGTATACAAGGTATCTTCGAGGCAAGAGTGAATATGCTTTTGTTACGCTTATACTTCGATTTACCATCTAGGAGTTGAAGTGGTCATCACCACTTATCAAGTTGGATTGCATTCAAGCTCAAGCATATAATGAGGTAAAAAATGGGAGAGGCATGTGTCCAGTGTTGCTAGAGTGGGGAATTTTATCCTAAATTGAGTGGATTTTAGACGGCATGATGGGAAACTTTGGGGAAACCTTCTTTTAGGGGATTTATTCAGGGGATTTACAAACTTCGTTGAAACAAATGAAAGAAGAACGATTTCGAACGAAAAGAGCTCGAAACAGAAATTATAAAAAGTTCATTAATAAAAAAAGTTTTACACTTACAAAACAATGTGTTTAATGTATTTTATTATCATAGTAAAATACATTTTATGCTGAACACAATAATATATAATATAATAATATGTACCTAATAATTTTTACAAAAAATATTCCAAAATTTGTACTTCAAGTTTTTTTCACGTTCAAAATTTTAATTTATTTTTGTATAGTAAAATTTTCGAATAAAAGTTAACAGATGTCTAATAATTTCAAAGTTATTTGATTAAGGGGATTTTATTTTAAAGCGTGTGAAAGTGGATGAGTCTATCTGGTAACACTGCATATGTCCGAGCAGTGGAATTATGCGGGCTGAAGACGACGATTAATTATAATATTAAGTCGTGTTTGTATTGTTTTCAAAGTTAGGAAAATAACAGTAATACCCGTATATAATTACAACATTTCTAGGCATTCCAAAAATTTCAAGAAAGTGATAAACCTTGAACTAGCAATTTTATATTATTTAAAGGCTTAATTTCTTTCATTTTGGTAGTTCTTCTTAAATTGTTAATAACGAAGTTACAGCTTGTTGGAAGTCCACGGCTGAGTATATGTGCCTCCGCAAAAAAAATTGCCTCATAGAATAGTGGCTCTTGGCAGGCGGGCTTGAAACCGTTTTTTTTTTCTTTTCGTAGAATAAGACGAACGACCACACAGCCCACCTGATGGTCAGTGATTGGTGATTGCTGTGTCCCATAGACATCTATATTTATCCTAGATTAAGAATCAAAAAGTATATGCGGTTTCAACACTGAGTACTAAGACGGAATACCTCGTTTCCAGTAAAAAGGGTCTCCGATTATCTACATTCACTACGGAGCACAGCATTATTAAGCTGCTTTTTTACGTGAGTATTCTGTGAGTGCCTGGTCCTGCCCCGTTCGAGGCAACCCATTCTTGCTACAACCATAATATAGCTGTAGCCCGGAGCTACCACGTAAAACGTTTAAAACGTTAATATTTTCAATTGTTACCAAGAACACGCCGCTGTCCATCTCCTGGATTCTTCCCCTGTGTTGCCTGTTACGACACCCATGGGACGATATGATGTAGTGGATATTCTTACACCGCCAGTACTTTCTGATAATTAACTTGCCATAAATCCTCTCATTCTCATTGGAATAAAAACGCATATTCACAAATTATAATTTATTAAATACGATTTTGTCAGCATATTACATAATTCCATAGCCATTACGTAGGTACAAACATTACAAAAAAGCTAAAGCGGACATTTTACATTTTTCTAGCTTTATTAATTTATCATACAATAAAATATATCACATCAAATGTCTTTTAAGACCTTGTAACACTAATTTTCACAGTTTATTTTAATAGGTTAATGATACATGTACTTAATTCTAGATAGGGATTGTCATTAATGATAATAAATCAAGCAGCGCAACAAAAATATTTACAAATCAACATAAAACGCAATAATTAAACTCAATTAAAATATTAAAAATTAAAATATTAGAAATTAAATAACATAAGTCAACACATGAAAATAATCACACATAATATATTTAAACTTACAACTTGTGTTGAAACAGACCTAAACAAGGAAAGTTGTTGCATAATTTAAGAATAACAATTCTAAATATAATCAAACCTGGTTGAAAGTAAAAATATAAAATCGATCAAATAACACAAGTTGCATACTTAAAAACATACAGTCTAACTGGCTCGCCAGGCAGACGTTGTTCTGCCATTTTCGACGTGTCCTATTAAAAAACATTAAATTCACAAAAAATAATTGTGGGTTACTCACGGGCAAAAAAACTATCCTATCTCTCAAGTTGAACCAAACAGCACACGGTGTGCAAATTTGATTAAAATCGGTTAAGTAGTTTAGGAGTCCATCGCGGACAAACAACGTGACACGTAATTTATATATATTAACTAGCTTGCCAGGCAAACGTTGTTCTGCCCTTTTCGACGACCCTTAGTCCTATATAAAATCCTTAAATTCGCAAAAAAAACTTTTTGGGTCACTCACGGCCTAAAAAACTATCCTATCTCTCAAGTTGGACCGAACTGCACATTGTGTGCAAATTTGATTAAAATCGGTTAAGTAGTTTAGGAGTCCATCGCGGACAAACAACGTGACACGTAATTTATATATCTTAAGATTAAGATTAATAACCTATTTCCGTCATAATTGAAGTCGTTTATGATAATTGAAGTTAAGAATGTCATTAAATCAAAAAATCGGCAACTCCATTGTTTTATTTTAAAGAGCTGATCACACTGACCGTTAATTCAGCTTGGCTTAGCTAAACGTAATACAATCTGTTTTCATAGGCTGATTCATTGTGGAAAACGAGCATAATATACTCGTATTCACACTACGAACTAGAGAGACAAGGCAAATAAAAGCAAGTTGAATTGTGCCTTCTAGTTAACCCAATGATTCCAACTAAGCAAAGTAAACTCTGTCGCCCTTCTTCCTTACGTTGCAAATTTAATATAGTGTTACCAACGGAGCTTACCAACATATGACGAAAGTATAAAAACTTTGTCATTTAGTATAGTTAATTGGTCAGTTAAGTTAAGCGTCAATAATTAAAATATGACTCACAACATATTTCTTAAAGTTACATATTCCATTTGTAAATATGTATCTTGGAACCCATTAGTCAATATTCGAGAAACGTTTCGGCCCCCGTTATAAACCGTTTTATTAAAGTAAAAGAAGTGTGGTTTTTATCTTACGACGATTTAAAAGAAACAAATAAGTAAGTTGATGAACTATATTGTTTTTAAATCGTTCTGCTGAACTGGTCGTAAAGGAAAACGAAGATTTTAAAATATATTTACACCAGGTACCAGTAATACACACCATCGTCGATGTCAGATAGCGATGATTGTTTCGGTTATGATAGTGCACACACTAATTTAGACCTAGCCCTGTACCGCAGGGTGTACTCCTAGGTCCTAGGTAATACATAACATTTTTGTACAGCAAACAGGTATTTAAATCATATTTATGGTATAAAATGTTTATAATCTCAAATGTTCAAAACATTCAGCAAAGCAACTCATTATATAAAGGTATATTCATATTGTTATAATAATTTTATATCAAAGTGTACATTTCCATACATCTACAACAATGGTTGCTTCTTCAATCTTCTAACGTAGGTGTAAAATCAAACAAAGCAGCGCCTATCGTTGATAAAACATCTACTGTACTACAACTACAAAGGAAAGAAAACTATTTTGAAATAATATTACGATCATTAAATTATGCTATTAGGTGATATGGTTGTATACATGTAACTTCTTCGATCGGAAAGTGTATACAGTTCTCTTTTTTCTTTAAAAGTTTAAAAAATATAATATAATATCTCCAGCTTCATTACTCTGCACACCTTTTTCGTTATTAGCTAGTTAATGTCAGAATTATTGGTAATTAAAATAAGTCATAAGTGTGCACGACGTTTTCATTCCGCAATGAAAATAAAGCTTTTAATTTTTCTAAACCTAATATTGGAAAAAGAAATAATTTTTTCAAAACTCAAAGCAATATTAATTCCGAGCCGAGGCTTCAGATATTTTTCTATTAAAAATACATAAAAACAAAACTAATTTAAACAAAACGCCTAACACAAAATCAGAATGAATAATACAATAACGTTTGTCAAATTCTATCACATTTATTTCTAAAAGTTATAAATTAGACTATTCTGGAATCGTTCAACAATACCATAAATAAACTGGGTACAAACCTAGCTTGTCTAAGATCCTTATGCTAAAGAGGCCACCGGCAATCACATGTTGACACAACGCAACTTTTTGTCCGGAATTCTCGACGCGAACTGGAAACTTGGAACAACCGCTCTTGCTTCCTGCTTGGGCTCTTCTTTCTTCTCCGTCGTTTCACCCATTAATGTCCTGAGACAAATCTTCATTTCCCCAGCGAATTTCCTAACTAGTCTCTCTAAAGAAAAGAGATGCTCGTCTAATGCGTCTGGGACCTCATCCCTCATGAAGTCAGCTAGTTTTAAAAGATATTCAACGTTGGATCCAGATGAACCGTGGCATTCTAGGATTTGTTTTGCTATATCCGGCAGTGGTGCCGCGCCAAGCCAATGGCGGTTTTCTGGCACAGCTATATACAGGAGCGCGTCTTTTTTATCAGTGAAATGTGAACTACTACTGTGGGAAGATACAAATAAAGATGGACGTGGATGAAAGTTTACGGTGTAAATTTTGTATCCGCCGAGTTGGCATTCCCTTGTAGATAGATACGGAAGAGCTGCGTGATTTTCTGCTGCTACTAAGAACGCCTTGCCCCAAGTGATGCCCTGAAACAAAGAAGAACATTGAAATTTTAAATCTTAAATATCTAGTAAACTGTAAGAGTGAAGTCACACAATGTACGGAGTTTGGACAGAAATAGAAATAGAAATAGAAACTTTTTTATTCAATGTAGATTATAAAAATACTTATTGAAGGTCACTTTTTTAATTTACCACTGGTTCGCAAAAAAAAACCTCTGTCCTGGGAAGAACCAGCAAGAAACCCAGCGGGACTATTTTTTTCCAATAATAGCTTACAATCATGTTTACAATCGACAACACAAGACAAATTAGAAATAGCTTGGTAGCGATCACCCTTCCCAGGGGTTATTATCATCTATAAATTCCTTAATATTATAATAACCCTTTTTATACAAACTTAGTTTAATAACATTTTTGAACTTTGTGTATGACAAATTTTGTATATTTTCTGGGATTTTGTTGTAAAAGCGTATACATCGCCCCAAGAATGAATTACTGACTCGGTGGAGTCGAGTAACTGGTACTACCAGCTTGTGTCTGTTCCTAGTATTTACAGAATGAATATCACTTATTTTCGCAAAACTACTTTTATTTTTGTGTACGTACATTACATTTTCATAAATGTATTGAGAGGCCAGAGTTAATATATTAATTTCTTTAAATTTTTGTCTCAGTGACTCTTTTGGTTTTAAATTATATATTGCTCTAATGGCCCTCTTCTGTAAAATAAATATAATTTCAGTGTCAGTCGCGTGTCCCCATAGCAAAATACCATACGACATAATGCTATGGAAATAACTGAAGTAAACTATTCTAGCTGTTTCAACACTGGTAAGAGTTCTAATCTTTTTTACAGCATATGCTGCAGAACTAAGTCTGCTAGCTAGTTTTGATATATGGGGGAGCCATTGAAGCTTTGCGTCCAGTGTGATTCCAAGAAAAATGGTGGTATCAACAAGACTCAGTTCCTCCCCATTTAAAATTACATTAGTATTGACATGTTTAACATTAGGAGTTACGAATTTCATACATTTAGTTTTAGTTCCATTCAAATGCAAATTATTAACATTAAACCAATTGAATAACTTAGCTATAGCATTATTTACTTCGTCGTAATTTAATAACTGTCTTTTTAATTTGAAAATTAATGAAGTATCATCAGCAAATAATACTATATCATGGTTATCCCCTACTATGTAAGGTAAGTCATTAATATATACAAGAAACAGAAAGGGGCCAAGAATTGAGCCCTGAGGCACGCCCATTTGTACAATCGACCCAGAAGAACTCATACTATTAATAACAACTTTTTGTGTTCTGTCACTTAAATATGAAATAATTAATTTAAGAGCATCATTTCTTATACCGTAGTGTTGAAGTTTCCTAATTAATGTTTCATGGTGAACACAATCAAAGGCCTTGGATAGGTCACAGAACAAACCCAAAGCATCCTGTGAATTCTCCCATGCATTAAATATATATTTAATCAGCTCAACACCAGCATCAGTTGTCGAGCGACCCCTTGTGAAACCAAATTGATTTTTATGAAGTAATTTATTTACATTAAAAAAAATTAACAATTGATCAAGAATAATTTTTTCAAAAATTTTACTAAGTGTTGGCAGTACAGAAATAGGTCTAAAATTAGCGGGGTCCAATGTACTACCAGATTTAAATAAAGGTATTACTTTACTATGCTTCATTAAATCAGGAAACACACCAGATTTGATACTACTATTAAAAATAATAGATAGTTGAGGTGCAATTGTATCTATTATAGACGCAATAATTTCAACAGAAATCCCCCACAGATCGGCGGTTCTCTTAATATCAATAGTCTTAAAATATTTTACAATATCTTTTGATGAAACTTTATGAAATGCAAAATTCTTTGTACACACATTTACATTTTGTTTAAGTAATGATTCGGCGACGGTAGGAGAAGAATTCAGTGACTTAGTGGTTAAGATCGGAATATCAGTAAAATATTTCTCAAAAACCATTGCAACGTCCTGATCTGATTTAGTTAATTTATTGTTAAAACTTAACTGGTAGTTTGAATTGCGAGAGTTGACCTTACCAGTTTCACTATTAATTATACTCCATGTCATTTTAATTTTATTAGAAGCAGTCTTTATTTTGTTGCTTAAATACAATGACTTGGCTAAGGAGCACACTCTTTTAAATATTTTGGAATATTTTTTTACATATTCCCTAAATTCGACGCTAGGATTATATGACCTTTCATTGTAAAGTTCATATAACCTTTGTCTACTCTTATGGACTCCTACTGTCGCCCATTCATTAAATGCTTTACGATTATTCAAGGAGAGTGTTTTAGAAGTAAAAGTATTATTAAATTCATTGCAAATGAGCTTAAATAATTTTGCATACAAAAAATTTGGATTATTTTGGTATGAAAGTAATGGAAGTTTTTTTACTATGTTACTTCTAAACTTCTCCAAGCGATGTGCATTTACTGGAACAAACACTACTTTTTTATCTACTTGCTTTTTGTGAACATAAGGTAATGAAACAAATTGTCCACAGTGATCAGAGCTCAATTTTTGAATAATACATTTATTGAACGGCTTAACATTTGTAAAAATGTTATCTATACATGTTGCACTAGATTCAGCAATACGTGTTGGCTCCAAAAATAAATTAAAAAGACCATAAGATTTAAACAATGATCTAAATTTAATATTAGTGGAGGAAGCTTCTAGGAGATTGATATTAAAGTCTCCACATATTACAACAGATTTATTCTGTTTATTAAGCTTAGCGAAAACTTCCTCCATAATTTTTTCAAAAGTATCATATAATGAACATGGGGGTCTGTAAACGCTCACAACAATGAGGTGCTCAAACTCAACACATGCCATTTCTACAGTTCGCTCAACAGAGAGGCTCACAATATCTTTACGTTCTTTATATGATAATAATTTACTAGCTAAAATTAAGGAGCCACCTCTTAAAATCGTTTCTCTATTGAAAGAACTGAGCACCTGGTGATTACTAAAGTTAAACATTAAATTATGAGCTTTTAACCAATGTTCAGTAATACATAAAATATGAATATTGTTGCTATTTAAAAACAATTCAATTTCTAGCTCTTTGCCTATCATGCCTTGTATATTCTGATGCACCAGGTGTAAACAATTTTTAATATCATTTTGTGGAGTTATAGATATATAGATACAGAACCAGACACTTGGAAGTAAACAAAAAAAAAAAGAAAAAATAGTGACACAATGTCACGTAGGACCGAGTCAACATTTGATTATCCTGGTGTATCGTATCTCCGTAGCATAACGCAGACGTCTGTCATGATGGCTAGTTCGGACGCAAAATTATACATGTGATACCGTATTTGACATTTCCATTTTGCACAAAACACGTAATATCTTGATGGGTATTAAGCTGGTGCGATAAGACGCCGCGTCCTATCTCTAGTCGGTTTTTGACCGATTATCATAGGGTAATAAATAATACACGCCGATATTATACGGTCTTGAAGGTTTAATACGTGGAAAAGATACGAGGATCGGAGAAAAGTAGATCTGGGTATATGTTTATACATATACGGAGGCCAGAAATGTTCTAAATATATATAAGTATGGAAGCATTTTTGACACAATGCGATAATGTCGAAATTTGCGCCCATATTTAAGGTACAATTACACGTATTGATTACGAGATACGAAAACATCATGATCTAAGGTGGACCCGGCCTAATGCGATCGACATTTCAATTTCTATTGTTTCAAACGAAGTTAGGTCACGTGTAGGTACAATTAATATTAATAATTATAATATAAAACAATACTATCGCCGCAGCCTATATCTTTATTATGCTGTGTTACCGCGTTGCACCACATGATAGTATTTATCATTCAGACGTTGTCTTGAGTAGTAGCTAAAGACTATATGATTTTCAAACTAATTATTTATAGTGGCGTAGGCAGTTTTACTAGAATGTTTTTAATTGCTCCACAGAGCAATTAAAAACAAATTCCTCCATAATAGCCTAAATGCACAACTTATTGCGTAGTTTTTTTTTCTGACTGCTACGCCATTAAAAGAAAGAAAACGACCCCGTTGCTTGGCAGGGTGCGGACTAACTTCAACTTCATCATGAAAATAATTACATTTATTACTTTATTATTATTACTTTATACGTGGTAGAGCCATGCTGCAGTTATATTAGTAGTATAGTTGTAGCACGAATGGGTCGGCTCGACCGGGGAAGGACCACGCTCTCACAGAATACCAGCGTGAAATAGTAGCTTAATGCTGCTGTATTTCGTATGGTGAGTGTAGAGAACCGGAGACCCATTTTACTGGAAACGAGGCATTCCATCTTAGTCCTCACGGGTGACAACGCATCTGCATTTTGATTCGTAATCGAGGATAGATGTAGATGTCTATGGGCCAAAGCAACCACTTACCATCAGGTGGACTGTGTGCTCGTTTGTCACCCTATCCTATAAAAAAAAAAAACATTTCATTGTCAGTCAGACAGTCAGTCACTAAATTCTATTCTCTTATGAATGACTACTATTTTTAAACTAATTATTTATAGTGGCGTAGGCAGTTTTACTAGATTGTGGAACAATTAAAAACAAATCCCTCCATATTTTCCTAAATGCACAGCTTATTGCGTAGTTTTTTTCTCTGCTACGCCATTACAAGAAAGAAAACAGCCTCGTTGCTTGGCAGGGTGCGGACTGACTTCAACTTCATCATGAAAATAATTACATTTCATTGTCAGTCAGACAGTCAGTCATTAAATTCTATTCTCTTATGAATAGCAACTATTTTCAAACTAATTATTTATAGTGGCGTAGGCAGTTTTACTAGATGTCGAGCAATTAAAAACAAATCCCTCCTTATTTTCCTAAATGCACAGCTTATTGCGTAGTTTTTTTTCTGACTGCTACGCCATTACAAGAACGAAAACAGACTCGTTGCTTGGCAGGGTGCGGACTAACTACAACTTCATCATGAAAATAATTACTTTTTAATTTTTTTATTTTATTAGATAGGGTGACAAACGAGCACACAGTCCACCTGATGATAAGTGGTTTCTGTGGTCCATAGATATCCTCGATTACGAATCAAAATGCAGATGCGTTATCACCCGTGAGGACTAAGATAGAATGCCTCGTTTCCAGTAAAAAGGATCTCTATACTCACCATACGAAACACAGAAGCATTTATGCTTTACATGTTACGCTGGTGTTCTGTGAGAGCGTGGACCTTCCGCGGTCGAACCGACCCATTCCTGCTACTATCATAGCATAGCTGCAGCATGACTCTACCAGCTAATTTTATTTATTTTAATTAAAAAAATTGGTATTACCTCATCGCTTAGGCGTTGTCCAATGCACACACACAAGGTACAAGCAACTAACACCTAGGAAAATGTCGCAGTGGTGTCTTTGCCTTATACCTAGTAATAAGCACCTCACAAGTTTACATATTTTATATATTATAAGAAATCCGTGACATGATGATTGCGGTGTCAAAATTTGATCGGCCAAAGTTTCATTATTTCTTCAATATTTAATTCACCCAGTTAACAAACGTTACGAAACCTACATTGCGTGAAAAAGGAAAACAAAGCGTACGTTTATAACTGTAACTTTGTAGCATATGACTTGATAAAGCGCGCCTTCAGTGCGTGTTTGAGTAGGCATAACAAAAATTTAAAGCAGATATAAAATTATAAAAACAAAATTTTTTACATTCGTCCAAATATTTAATAACAACATACTATCATTGTGATATAATGTAATTAAAAAAATATACAAACTTGTTTTTGTGTTAGTGACGTTCAATGAACGTTGTGTTCGTGTCGACGTTTAGTAATTTTTTTTATCGGATTGCAAACGTTTATAATAAAAAGATAACAGCACATTTATGGCCAAATACTCAATTTTTTTAAGTTGTCGTTTAGTCCCACGATGTCACAGTCCATTTGAATTAAAGTGACAGAGACAGAGATCTTAAAATTGAGCAGCGTTTAAATATTTCGGCATTAGAGTCTAAAGTAAAAAAATATGAAAAAAATATAAATATTCTCAACAGTTCTTACATTTATTATAGATAAGCACAGCGTGATTTAGGATTTTAGGACGCATAAATAAACAGTCAACAATAATACAAAGCAACAAGTTATACTTGATATAAGTAAATTAGTAGATTTAATACGGATTTAAAAGTAAATGTCGAGCCAATAATTAATGATTAAGAGTTGTAACAGATCAGGGGATCAGGATGGGGTCAAATTCTAGAACAAAATAATCATCTTTCAATTCGTTCTTAGTGATCGATGATTTGTTCACTCGAAAATATATTATTATTATGTATTAATTTATTTAAAGTGTTATAGAAAGTGTATTTATATATAATGTTACATAATAATTTATTTTGTAACTTATATGCTTATTTATTTATTTTTTAAATGCTACACATATTCAATTCTCACCACTATATGGGTTTATGGTAAAAACTACTTGTAAGCATTACTTAACCCCGCTGTTTGTAACCTTTCTTATATGAATTTCCCTATAATTCCTACAATTTCATATAGGCAATCTAATAAAGATTAAAAATAATTAAATAAATGACTGTAGGCTGTACACGCTGTCTCGTGTTTATGTTATGACATAAAATATCCCCCAACGCTGTATCAGTGAGGACTTAAATTCAATAATGCAGTTGTTATACGTTAAGACACTTTTTCAATTAAAATTTAACATTAGATGCAGGCAGCATTCAAGACAGTATTCGGAGTTACTCGACAACACTACAAAGTTCCAGATAATAAATAGAGTCAGTCCATCGCGAAGTTTTTATTTAACAAAAAATGTATAAAAAGATCTCATATATTCATGAATACAGGTCTTACTGAGCCATGGTAGCTCAGATGGTTAGCACTCGCTGTAAATTTCACATTACGCGAGCAACACGCGTTGGATCCCCGTCGGAACCAGTGGAATTGTTAATTGTAAAAATAAGTGCTGATCTGAACATCGTGAGGAAACCGGCATGTCTGAGAAATAAGAAAAAAATTATTCCGAAGACATATGAAGTTCGACAACACTCATTGAGACAACGCGGCGGACACTTCCTTGCCCTAAAACCTTCTAAGATATGAAAGGAGGCCTGTGCTTCCAGCAGTGGGACGTATATTGGTTGTAACAAAAAAAGCCCAAAGAAAAACCCAAAAGGCACAACAACTTTAACAGGTTTTAAAATTAAACATGAATTTCAATAATTATTTTGTTTAACCTATGTTAAAGAATAAGGTTTAGTTTAAAAAAAAATCTATTCTCTTTTGAATGACTACTTATAGTCGGTCTAGTCGGGCCGCCCTTATGAAACACGAATCATACACCTAATCAACTAATAACTGAACTGCACCAAAAAGTGACTTCAAAAATCAAACTCATATCGTTAAAAATACCTCAATAAAAAGATTTCAGTTTCAACAGTATAGACCTGATTAGACCTGAAAGTGAGCATTAATTTGACACTTGTTGCATCTTTATTTTGCGCGAATCTAAACTGTTATTTTGACAGCGAGAAAGTCCATTACCCCATTTCGTCCTATGGGTGTTTTCAGAGACTATGGGAAATGGTAGAAATTTTTTAGGGTATTGAAAATATGGTGGTATAACCCATTTAGGTAATATAGTAACATATTACATCAATGGTATAACCAACGATTACTTCAGACGTAAAACACCCAGACCGGAGACGGGCAGCGGTGACATATTGCTTTTATGCAGGTCTAGGAAAAGAGAGCAGTATCAGTGCGACCTAAAAGATCTATTGTGACCGCTGCTATGGCTATAGTTCACTGCTAAGACATAAGGAAGTGGGTAACAGAGGTCGTAAAGTATGACGATGTAAGGCAAATACTCCCAGAAACGGTAGGAAACCCTGCTAGATATAGCAGTCATGCCTGATAATGGCAAAAACTACAACTTATTTACTTTAATATGAAATTATTACTTATCACTAAAGGTCAGTCATCATTTACCTTATCGTCAACATTCTAGATTGATGCCGACATATCTGCAGTGTAGGCCATGTTCTATTATATTTATCATATGAAACATGAAAGTATGTTATTAGAATAATACATTTACGCATTAACCACTACGATGAAGTTTTATTATCTAAAATATCTAATAGCTATTGAGATTTATTGATAAAGAAGATATTCTATTATTGACGAAAACTTGAACGGTCAAAACGCGTACAGTCCAAAGAGTATTATTTGTTCACTTTCACATTAAATCAGGTATTTGATATAAAGTTTTAGAGGTACTTGGTCAAAATGAACTGTAAGAATTATATTGCATTCATAATGTTTGTAGATCATAAATCAAAGATATTACGAGGTAGTATTCGTATTTTTAATTTAAATATTATTATTGGAGGCACTTGGCACTGTCTGCACGTGGTGTACATTTCTCGCGACTAATTGCGTAGCTATACCGAACTAAAGTCTGTTCGTAGAATGGTTATAGGGAGTAATACTCCGTGGTAATACCGGTGTTGGTGTATATTTAGTAGGTTAACGGAATACACCATTGCGGTGCTACATCTCTCAGGTAGCTTTAAATATTGATTTTTGTTATGCAAGTCGAAAGAAAATGCGCTCTGCTTTATTCGTGTGCGCTGTTGTGTTATTGTGTATAAACAATTCTGTACAAAAATATCTATCTTTACTCCACTAAAAAGGCCGCGATACCATACACCTATTTTTTTATACAAGAGCGACACTGAAAATTTTTTAGAACTGGCCACTTGTAAACGATATAATAAAAAATAAGTTCAAATTTTGAAAATGGAACGCAACAACTGTTTTAGATAATTGAGAAACAGTTACTGCAGAGTGGTACACTAACGATTGTTTGTCACTTGTCTTGGAAAAAGAGCTTGTCGGGAGAAACGACCTCGCACAGACGATAACGCCTCGTTGCACACCGCCAAGCAAACAATCGGCTACTTGGCGACGCCAGATTTGGAATTAATAGGTCACTCGCCCTGTAGCCCCGACGTCGCACCTTGCAATTTTTATTTATTTCCGAAAATAAAAGAAAAACTTCGAGGAAAACGTTTTATGAACGCCGAGGAAGCAGTGGCTGCGTTTCAAAATGCCGTCGAAGAGACCCTTAAGGCCGAGTGTGCAAACTGCTTTTCTCAGTGGTTCCATCAGATGCAGCGATTTTCATGTAAATGGACACTATTTTGAAAAGATATAATAAAACTAATAACTTGCTAGCTTTGATTTTCTAAGAACTTATAGTGTCACCCTACAAAAAATTTTAAGGATTAAATGTGATATATAAGAGTTATTATTAGGCATGGCATATTAATCCTTACGAACGAAAGTTACTACAATATCAAGACAAATTTATGACGATAAACTTTGCTCCTATCCTACTGCATGTTATTTGAACGCATAGTTTAAGAGATAATGAAAAATTAAAATAATTAAACACTCAACGCATAGAACCGTGAGAAACCAGCAGTAAACGCCTATATAAGAAATGGATACGTGAGATGGCAATTTTAGCTGCCAAAAATACAAGCGTTGATGCCATCAACAATAAAATGATGGCCAAATTACCATGCAACACATAAACTACCTTGGCGTTAATACCGTCATGGATCAAACAGACGCGGTACATTACCCTGAAGAATTTTTAAATTTTTTGAATCCTTTTGAGCTGCCCCCATATTGATTGTACATTACTTAAAAACTGGCACTCTTATTACTTTATTACGAAACCTGTGGTCACAAAGTCTATGTAACGGAACTAGAATTTAAGTTACATTTCTTAGAAACAATATCATAATTGCAAAATTTTTCACTGGGGCAGCCGTTGGGCAAACTGTACTAATGTATATTATAATCCTGAACTCCTATGAAACCTACAGGTTTATCATTTTGTTTTAAAATAATACAATTTCACGTAAAATTATCGTTTTCAGTCACTATAAATAAAGCACAGGGACAGACTTTAAGCACGTGGGGATAGATTTAAGGGAATGCTTTCCCATTTTGTTGGCCTAGTAAGATGCGGTGAAAATCAATATATTTTTAATAGCACATGTAAATGTTACTAAAAATATTATCTATACTGAAGTACTATAAATCAATCAATCAATCAATCAGTAATTTCTTAAATTATACGCGGGTGAGATAGCAGCCCAAAGTAATAGTCTAAATTGAAAAGATTGGAACCGAATAATTAATAAAATTGAATCACAACCCAAGAATGACTTCTAAATTAAATGACTTCAAGATACTAAAAGTTTCCTTCTGCGTAGATTGGACAAATACAAATAAAATAACTTTAAAGTAAATTTTTAAATTTAATAATTTTGAAGGTTAAGGTTAATTATATTCAATACATTACAAAGCAAGTAAAGCGCGTTTTTACTATAATACAATTAGGTTTTCTTTAAATCGGATGTTTATATTAAGAAAGTACGGGACACCATCCATTCAGGATATCCTAAACAGTAGTTAGTGCAGGAAAAGTACACAAAAAGCTTGTTCAACGGAGGAATCCCACATGTAACAAGTTTCGCTCGGCCTTTATCTGACGCACTACAAATAGGTCAAGGTGTATGTATAATGCGTCAGATTTTGAATTCATTCTCGATTGTTTCATCGATGCACTCACTAAGGAATATTAGAAAAATTTGTTATTCTAATATTCGACTATTTTAAGACATTAGTGTAGGAAACAGAAAAGGCGTGTTCGACGGAGGAATCCCACATATAACTCTCGGCTTGGAATTTTTCTGACGCACTCCAAATAGGTCACGGTCTACAATGCGTCAGATTTTGTATTAACATTCGAGAAGTTACTTAAAATGCACGTTTGTTTTGTTCTGATTAAGGCCTTCTTTGACATTAAGGCATCTCTTAAGGCATCCCCAGACCGCACGTAGGAAACATCGCGAGATGCTAGTTCGTCACCGTTACTGTTACAGCGTATTAAAGTCCAATAGCTAAACAGAGGCCTCCTCCATAGAATGCCTCATACGACGACTATTTCCATAGTTGCCAAGTTTGGCAAGCGAGTCGGCAACCGCAGTTTTTATTTTTAGTCGTTATTACGAAGACGCTGCTGCCCATCTCGTGATTTGTATACCGCTTCAGTGGCTTACGACAACCACAGGGTGATGTGTGGCAGTGGATTTTTTTTAATATTATAAAGGTGGCAAATGAGCACACAGTCCACCTGACGGTAAGTGGTTACTGTGACCCATAGAAATCTACATCTATTCTCGATAACGCGAATCAAATACAGATGCGTTCTCACCCATGAGGACTAAGATGGATGTCTCGTTTCCAGTAAAAGGGTCTCCGGTTCTCTATACCCACCAAACGTGACTACACGGTATTTCGTCAAGGCTCGGAAGGGCTAGAACCCAGAGCCGTAAAGCCAGTTAATTAAAAAAAAGGTATTACGTAACTTATACTGCACCAAATCTAAGAAATATCTTTTGACAGCTGTCACATTTATTGAACTAGACATTCCCACTGAAAAATCGTTACCCAAAATTTGATATCGATATCGATTCTTTAGAGTTGATAATCATTTACAGTTTTATCTGAATTAATACCATAATAATTTAGAAACAGATAACTGTAAACACAAAATTTATCAGTGTTTTCATATTTATTGAAGACAGCACTAGATTAAAAATAAATGTATTTAATCACTTTTACTACAACTGGTTGAGCTGTCGTAATTTTCATCGTTGTTGTCTACATTAATTATTATTTTATTTTCTATATAATGCTTTCAAAATGAACTGTCTCATTTACAGTCGTCCATAACAATTTTCTTTGTTTTCTCCATCACTTTGGCCCAGTCATCGCTTGTAGTAGTAGTAGTATTTTCTACAAATCCTCCTCCAGAGGATCCCAAATGGTAAATTATGAGGCGCTCACCTTTTCCTACGGGCACGTGTCATCTGTTCATGTTTGCGGCACAGTGTGATTGGCGTTTAGCCATGTTTATCAGTGAATTGGTAAAAATGTTATTCTTTGCATTCATGTCTCTAAATACTTTTTTTTAAATAAGGGTGACAAACGAGCGCACAGTCCACCTGATCGTAAGTGGATGCTGAGACCTATAGACATCTACATTTTAGTCTCGATTAAGATACAAAATGCAGATGCGTTGTCACCCCTGAGGA
Organism: Parnassius apollo; assembly: GCA_907164705.1. Classification (NCBI taxonomy): domain Eukaryota; kingdom Metazoa; phylum Arthropoda; class Insecta; order Lepidoptera; family Papilionidae; genus Parnassius; species Parnassius apollo. The sequence goes on from CAJQZP010000295.1 coordinate 4,824,357, forward strand.
CAAATATGGAATAACTCGTTTCCAGTAAAAAGGGTCTCCGGTTCTTTACACTCATAAATACAGCAGCATAAAGATCTTATTTACGTTGGAATTTTTTAAGAGCGTGGTCCTTCCCCGGTCGGGCCGATGCATTGTGCTACAAACACAATATAGCTGCGGTATGGCTCTACCACGTGAATTATGTGGTAGCCAATTTTTTTATATCCGAAAACAATTCATTTTCAAATGGTTCTCAATGAGTCTATACCACCATTTCTATACCACAAGCCAGCATTTTCTAAAGTTACTCGCATCTTTGCCACAGTTAGTGTTTATAGAAGTTATAAAAAAATGAACTTATTTCATTCGCGATTTATAAAATTTGAAATAAACGAATAAAAAAAAAAAGTTTGGATTCGATTATTGGAATATTTTTGCCGATTATTCACATTAACATGAATTTGAATTATCAAAACACTAAGGTGCATTATAAGGACATATCATTGAAACAACGTCAAGCATAAAAGTTGATTATGGTATTTTTTAAATATTTTATTGCTTTGTTTAAAGATTCGAATATAAATGAGTGATAAAGTAAAACTTTACATTATGTTGTAATGAAACATAGATAACTACATAATTCTTTGTATTTTTAAATCGTGTGAGTACGCTTGTACAAAGTTATTGTTGAATGATTAATGTGAAACGTCAAAAGGTATTTCTTAGATTTAGTGTTTTTTATTTGTGATCGATGGATTTAGTTGAGTATAAATGGGTTATACCGTTTATTTACCCTGAAATGTATAGTACCTTATTGCACTAATAATTAAGCATAAATTTATCTTATTTTACCTTACAGGTTGGTTGTTTTAGGGTAGATTAACGGAATAACCCTATATGGGTAATTGGTATAAATGTATAAATACCGTTTACGAAAACTTAAAAATTATAAAAAAGGCGTAGCTAACTAACTATTTTTTAGTTTCTAATGGCAGTTTCATCTAAACTAGAAATTTGGCTGCGTCTTGTTATTTTGAAGCTGTTGACGAGTACGTTTACCTGGGACAAATAGTCCGACTAGGTAAGTCCAACTTCGACTGAGAGGTCAATCGACGGATTCAACTCGGCTGACATTCGGAAAATTAGTCAGTTATACCTTAAACCCTAAAAACGCGACTGTACAACCAGTGTGTGTTGCTAGTGATGACTTATGGATCTGAGACGTGGTCCTTCACTGCTGGCCGTATGTGGGCGCTCACGGTCGCTCAGCGAGCTATGTAAAGGGCTATGCCCGGGGTTTCTCTGCGTGATAAACTTAGAAATGAGAATATCCGCAGTAGAACAAGAGTAACCGACATAGCCCAACGGATTAGTAAGTTGATGTGGCAATGGGCCAGCCATATAGCTCGAAGAACCGACAAACGATGGGGAAAAAAGGTTCTCGAGCGGCGGCCTCGTACCGGTAGGCCTGTAGATCGACCCCCCACTAGATGGAGTGACGACCTGGTAAGACATGCAGGAAGTCGATGGGTGCAGGTGGCTGAGGACCGTGCTTTGTGGCATTCCTTGGGGAAGACCTATGATTAGCAGTGGACTTGTGAAGGGCTGTAATGATGATGATGAAACGTTTGAAATTGTCATAGTAATGCTCATAATATTTAGTTCCATACTTTCTTGAATCATGGTAGTGTACGAACAGTCTTCTTTTTAAAATTAAATAAGAAATATCAATGCTCTTACGTCACACGCTGTGACGTACTTGAGTCTTTCATAACTCCAATTCAGAATAACTTAGTAACAATAATGGAGTGAGAATGGATTGAAGACGCTGCCTATTGTGGCTTATTCAAAACAAGTAATGTGTGGGGGAGCCATATTATTCAGATTTTAGCCAACCTCATCTTAGCAATTTTATGACTTCAGCGTCAGCTTTACGAGCTCTAGACATTTTTGAATTACTTGCGTTGTGTATTCACACGATTATGTAAAGGCTATTTACATTTTAAAATGACTCACGACATTTTGTAATAGGGACTATTGATTTTACATTTAATTATTTTGGTGGCGTTCAGAAAAGTTTAGATATCAAATTATGTGAGTCTTTGTATAATTGCCGACATAAGTCTTGAGCACACTTTTTATTGGTCGATACGACGTTGACCACTCTGACGTTCTACGTGATTGGTCCATCAGTCGATTCTCGTCGTCTATTGGTTTCGAACGTATCATTCGGCTTCCGTACACTTCAGAGCAATAATTTTAGTGATAACTTTTTTAAATAGTTTATTTTCATTAATTATTTATGTTACCTCGTTGTTAATTGTTGTTTGTGTATTCCTTGATATTAATTGATTTTGTTATTTCTTGTTTTTAATTATTTTTGTTGTTATAATTTGAGTGTTCAGATTTTGGTCTAAATATGCAAAGAAAGAATTCGGTGTTAAATAGACAATCCCGACAAATGGTCTATTCATTCAGTGTTTAGTTACATGAAAAAATTAGGTACTGCGAAAAACATCATAGACGTATATCAACAGACTGCTGAGGCGACTAATGTCTCAGTAGCTACTGTACGGCGCACCGCAACACCAGATTTTATGGAAGGCATATCACCTCTTCCTTCTTCTTAATAAACTAATCAATTCTAACCACCAGGTATACATTAAATACTTTATTGTAGATAATAAAATAACGGATACGAATATCTGCATAATTACTGTATCAATCAAAAGTTGATGTGTTCGAGTAAACATTTTCATAAAAATCGGCGAAAATATTCAATTACGATTTCAAATAATAAAAGTACCCATTAATTTTGCCCGACAGTGTACCTACTTCCCACCACAGTTTATCTGTGCTCACGACTCATGTCGGCAACTATAGTCGTAATTAGAGCCTTGTATGTCCCATCTTTGTGCACAGGCTTAGACAGTTTAATGTATGGATCACTTAGCTGATGGACTTCATATGGGTTTGATCACTGTTAGTGTCCGATTACGAGGCATCAGCCCATTAAAAGTCCACTGCTGGACATAGGGTTCTCCCATTGTATTATATTTAGTCTCTCTTAATCTTCATTAAGAATATTCCTTCTCTATCGGTTGTCTAGGTATATATAATATACCTAGTCCGGCCATAAGTACTGTTACAAATGAAAATGCATTTTTTAATGAAGTAATGTAATATTACTAAAACTTATATGTACATATTTATTAAAGTCTCAACAAAAAACAAAAACAATATTCTATCCAAATTGACCACCTTTGGCTTTTATACAGGCTTTTAATCTGTCTGGCCACGAATCTATGAATTTGCGCACTGTTTCCATGGGAAATTTCGCCACTGTTTGCTCCAGAGATTTTTTAAGAGACTCAATGTCGCCGTGTCGTTTAGAGCAAGACATATCCTCTAAAACTGACTATAATTTGTAGTCTAAAGGGTTGAGGTCTGGGCTAAATGAGCGCCAGTCTTCAGCTCTTATAAAGTCCGGAACGTTGAACGTTCAAGCTAGGCTTGGGTAGTTCGTTCATTTTTAAAAAGTGTATTGCTGAGAGGTTTCACAACACGATCCAAGACTGCCTCTTGATACATTTTGGCTAAAGTTTTCGCTCCTTTTTCACAAAAATGTAACCTTGTGACGCCTTGATAAGACACGCCCCACCAAACCATCACTGACGCAGGATGATGACCACGTTGTACCTTTCCGACTACGTGAGCAGCTTCTTTAGAACTATTAGCGTTCACTTTATCATTTTGCTTATTGTGGTGCTCTTCAATCGTGAAAAATTTTTCATCGGCAAAGCGGATATTTCTGTGCGCTTCACCTGCGTATCGCGACAGAAAGCGTTTTGATCGATCCACTCTCTTTGATTGTAAAGATTGATTTAGGGCATGTCCTGTATATCGACGACAAGCACCGAGCTTCAGGTCTTGTTTTATAATACGCGACAGAGTCCTAGCAGGAATCTTCATTTCTCGCGATAAGATTTTTTGCTTCCTAATGGGATTTCGACGAATTCTGGCTTTAACAGCATTAACAGCCTTTGTAGTTCTAACAGCACGCGGCCGCCCCGATCTTTAATGGTCTTCGATAGAGGAATTATTTTTGTATCTGTTGATAGTACGATATACGAACATACGGCTGATACCAAGCTTTTGAAGTGTCTGGAATATGACCGACGGCTCCATACCCACTTTGAACAAGGCGATCACAGCAATCCTGTTTTCTTTAACACCCCATTCCATAATGTTATTTGATAATGTACACGAAAAAATATGTAAAAATGCGCGAAATCGAAAGAACTTTTAAAAATAATTAACGCGTTTCAAATTCAAAATAATTAAAAAGTTGCCACAAAAAACCTCTGTCCCGGTAAGAACCAGCAAGAAACCCAGAGGGACTTCTAAATCATATATGTATATATATACAACCGATGGGGAAGAAAGATTCTCGAGTGGCAGCCTCGTACCGTCAGGTACCAAAGTGTAGTGACGACCTGGTAAGACATGCAAGAATTCGATAGATGCAGGACCGTGCTTTCTGGCATTCCTTGGGGGATGCCTATGTTCAGCAGAGGACTTGTGAAGGACTGTAATGATGATGATGATATATGTATGCATGTATGGATATAATCTCGCATAAAATATCCACAACATTTAATGTAAATTAATTTAAGCTGCAGTTTAACTAGGTATCTTCTAGTTTTTAGTGTCAGTTATCAGTGGTCACTGGGTCAGGTTGATTTTTGCGAAATCGTGTTAACGTCATTACAATAAACGAGTGAAATCTTCAATTAATATGCAATTAACTGTACCAGAAAAACCTCCCAGAAATGAGGGGAGGCCTGAGCCCAGCAGTGGGACGTATATAGGCTGTAACTTTACTTTTACTTTACTTTAACTGTACCACGAGCATAATCACTGACAGCTGATAAGGCAGCAATTACTTCTCTTAGCAACTGTAAAGTAAATATAATACCGTGTACGAGCAGCGTCAGGGAATCCATCACCGCATATCATCCCGTGGGAATAATAAAGGGATATGGGAAACTCCAAAGATATCTCCTGACCCTGATTTGTCGGAACAAATGGTGTTTATACTCATAGGTACTAGATGTAAAATATATATTTATACGGACGACAAAAAGCAGTATTAAAGGTGGTGCTAATGACAAACACTATGGTTAGTGGAGGCTCTGTGAGCCCCTTCAGATTACATTGAAGTGGTAGGTATGATTGAGAACAATCATTAATTCTTAACGTTAGTGATAAGTTTCCTAGCCCTTAACACTCGACAGTACCAAAAATTGGACTCACCTTCAGTCCAAACTAAATGAGAGGCGCGCAAGGCTCTATCGCGTATAAAATGTTAGGAGTGATTCATTAAAGTAGCCGACTGGTGGAACCAACCCATGACTTTCCAGTCTCGCAACTATTGTCACTTCAAAGATTAAACGTAATGTTTATAATTCTAATATCCAAGTCCCTCTCAACACCAATTTACAAATTGTTGTATTGGCTCCAAAACATTGGTGCAAATATGGCCCATCTGAGAACGTGGGACAGTGGTTACTGATGAACTGCAAAATTTAGCAGCGTTGTTTCAAATAGAATTCACTAATCGACTTCACAACAAGATGTTGTTATAGGTTGAAGAACTAATTAACAACGGTTTTCGTTTCGTGGGTACCATGATTATTAACTACGTGTATTGATTTTTGTGACAGACGTTAAGAAGTCGTAAATGCCAATCGTAGGTTTTAGCCACAGCGGCGGACGTTTGCTTTTAGCTGTGCTGATACGCGGTCGTATCAAATCGATTCCACGTCGATAAATGTGAGGAAACCCTAACAGGAAATGAGCGATAGCAAGAAACTTTTAGAACACGGACAACTAAATAATTTTCTTAATCTCCCAATCCCGAGATCTTGTGGTCATTAATAAATGACAGTAATATCTCCACGTATACCAGGATATAATACTTCAAACAAAAGAAAGATTTGTAACGCACAAAGCTGTGATTCTTTCAATGAATCATCATCGCCAATCACGTGGTTAACAAGCACTTAGATTAAAATTAACAATATTAGTACTGCCGTCGGAGATTTAACTCTGTTTGATAGCGTGCTGTGAAAGAATCATGCCCACTTTCCATACATTGATTGACCTGTCACTTGATTCCTTTAACAGGTCGCGTCTACCTACAACTACTGTTGTATAAAAACAATTATTGTTTATAATAACATAATAACTTATCATCTTTTCATTTAGAGGCCAGGAAAAAATGCTATTAAGTAAATAAAATTTTGAGGTTATAACAGCTGTCAGATAAAGTCTGTACACTTATTTTTCTTTCCACAGCATATAAAACCATTAAAAATCGTATCTAATCATAAATTAATAAGTTATAAAAAAAGAAATTGGTTATTTTGAAAACTCATAAACCACATCATGATGAATGAACAAGTTTTTCATAGTCTGAAAAGGAACGTGGAAAACAAGTTTTTAATATATTTTGGCATGGCTTCTGGGCCTTTGAGCCATTGTAAAGCACGTTCCGTCTCAGCAAGTCTATTGAAAATTATAAACAAAGTAAGTAAAGTTTTTTTCCTGGCTTTATTTGAAAATTCAATTATGGAGGATGATACGAAATAAGAAAAAAATATGCAAATTTATAAGATATTTTACATCATTAGACGCGTTAGAAAATTTTCAGGTCAATAATGGACATGATTCTTTAGAGAGTGCTTTCACCACGAAGATAGTTTGCAACTGTTACCGTCATACAGTCTATTAAAGTCCACTACTGAACATAGGCCTCTATATAGACTGCCTCATAGGGGTATATTTGCCATAGTAATCACACTTGGCAGGCGGCTTAGCAACAACAGTTTTTTTTATTATAGTCGTTATTACGTGGTAGAGCCAAGCTATAGCAATATTATGATTGTAGAACGAATAGGTCGGTTCAACCTGGGAAGGACCACGCTCTCACAGAATACCAGTCTAAAATAGCAGCTTAATGCTACTGTGTTTCGTATGGTGAGTGTAAAGAACTGGAGCTGGAGATCCGTTTTACTGGAATCGAGGCATTCCATCTTAGTTCTCAAGGATGACAAAACATCTACATTTTGATTTCACTGTGTGCTCGTTTGTCACCCTTATTCTATAAATATAAAAAAATGATGATGGAAGAAGCTGCTGTCCAGCTCTTGCTTTGTTTCCCTCTGTCGTCTCATACAACACCCACGGGATGATATAAAGTCGAAGATATTCTTATACCGTAACTACACTGTCTACGCGGTCAGTCAATTTGCAAGAATAAGAATAATTGAATAAAACTATTATTTACGGATTTTATCGCGTTTAATTACTTTAATTTATTTTTATTATTATCCCGACGTTTCGGGTGCTTTACAGCGCCCATGGTCACGGGGGGGACTGAGATGTTTGACGTCCCAATGTCATAGTTAGTCCGGCTACCTTCAGTTTTTTAATATTAATTTTTGGTCCGATTTACGCAAAACGAGCTTATAGTATCATGAAGTCTTGCAGTGGTATGCTTGGGTTTAGGTTTAATTTTGTTAATTATAGGATCCCAAGCAGATGGTAGCACCCAACCATCTTCTCTATTGAAATTGACATTGACATTTGACAATTGACATTGGGACGTCAAACATCTCAGTCCCCCCCGTGACCATGGGCGCTGTAAAGCACCCGAAACGTCGGGATAATAATAAAAATAAATTAAAGTAATTAAACGCGATAAAATCCGTAAATAATAGTTTTATTCAATGTGTAGCGTTCGAGTAAATTTAAGAAATCATTATAATAAGAATAATTATTAAAACGTGTATTTAAAAACTGAATAAGTGGCTCACAAACGTTACTATAAAGACGGTGCTGATAAATTTCATAGCTCCCATTGTTTAATCGACAATAACACGTGACCGGCTGGACTGGAGTATGAACTAACTGAAGCATTTATAAAATGTGATAACTGATACAATGGGTTTTATAGAAATACAGAACAAATAATTTTGTACACAAGAAATAGAATTTAAAAATGGAATAATCGATGATAAAGGCCCAAATATTGCTATTTGTTTATATAGGTTTCAATCTAGACGTTTGCCACTTGGGGTAATCGCCAGAAGAGTATTGATATTGGTAAGAGTAGAAACTGTTTAAATATACGTTTTTTTTTTTGAAAACGTTACGTTGTACATCTTTGACAAAAAGCTTTGAACTCATTATAGTATATATGTTACGCCTAAAATCCGAAGTGCGGTTACACTTAATTCTAGCCGGCTAGAACTAGGTGCGACAGCAGTAGTTGGTTATATATAGGTGTACTGTTAAATTTGTAAAAAATACGGAAAACATATCACAGTAGGTGAAGATGCTTTTTTATGCGTGATTCCGTAAAACCGTTTTATTATGCGCAATTTCTGTATAAAACGTGAAGACATTTTATGGTTTTATAGATTACAAGAACGCGTTTAATATATTCAAGCAAATTTCTTATGGGAAATGTATTGGACTACTGTTTATTTGCAGTTCCTACCAAAATGAAAAAAGTTCTTTTATAGCATAAGGGTGACAATCAAGCACACAGTGCACCAGATGGTAAATGGATGCTGTGGCCCATAGACATCTCCATCTATCTTCGATTATAAATCAAAATGCAGACATTTATTCTCGATTAAGTATCAAAACGTATATGCGTTATCACCCCTAGGGACTAAGATGGAATGCCTCGTTTCCAGTAAAAAAGGATCTCCGGATCTCTACACTCACCATACGAAACACAGCAGTATTAAGCTGCTATTTTACGCTGGTAATCTGTGAGAGCGTGGTCTATCCCCGGTCGAGAAAAACGAAAAGTTAGTTTTTGCACAAAATCGATCAATATAAAGTTACACTGTAAACACAACACGACCCGGACGCTTCACACCGTCCTTCGTCACTTATTTGCAAATCACCGGATGCAATTGCCTCTATTATGGGCTCTTGGTACAACGAGATAAATGTCCCTACTGTGTGATGCGAATAAATCGATTGGGGGAAGTGGAAGTTATTCGAATATTGTGATATTACGTTAAAATAGATTTATAATCATTCATTAATTACAGATCATTGAAATCCCACCACTGTACATAGACCTACCACAAAAATTGCGTAATTGGGGGGATATTTGCCATAGCAGTTTACACGTTTTTTTTATAGAATAAGGGTGACAAACGAGCACACAGTCCACCAGATGGTAAGTGGACGCTGTAGTTCATAGACCTTTACATTTATCTTCAATTAAAATCCAAAATTCAGATGGGTTGTCAGCTCTGAGGACTGAGTACTCCAGTAAATAGGGTCTCCGGTTCGCTACACTCACCATACGAAACATTTTTCTCTAACGCCGCCACTATATACGACGACGACTTGTTTAATGTGTATTTAAATGTTAATACGACAAAGTAATACTGAATCTACTATATTATGAATCTTCTTTGTCTGTAGTCGTAATTCACTGCTGAATATAGACGTCTTCAAGAATGCGAAAAGTGGTATGCAGAACTTAAAGGATTTTTCCATATTCACCGCGTTAAGCAAGCAGGTTGGGGAGCGGAAAAGCTCTAGCACTGGCAATGGACTCCCCGTCATCAGAGGTCTACGAAATGTGAGTTATGTATTTCTGAATGAATATACCAGCCATTTGTCGCAGCTTCATTTGTTCAAAAGCTGCAAAGTGCATCTGCTTTTAAACAAATGAAATTTTAAAATGAGGATAAGATTGGCATTTGAAGAAGTTGTCATATTTCAGTTTTATACTGAATAAGCTAACCCATATAAATGGTATCTTAGTAACTACCCACCATACTAGTTACCCCTACTAATTCTAGTAAATTGTGTCAAATATATTCTATTGATTTTCAACGTAACGTACTTTGTCTAATTTCTAAACATTAAAAACTGCTTTCGATGCAAATAAGAACTCACGATTATCATACATATATTAAGCGACAAAATAAAAAGCCCAGCGGACGTAAACAAACGTAAGTTTATATACTGAAATCCGTACGTCTTTCAACTGCTAAATAAAGACATGTAAATCCCAGTGGGTAAAAAGTTGAAATGCTTCCAAAACAATATCATGACCGTGTGCCAAAATCTAATAACAACGAGGTTAATGATACGATAACTTTTTACGACATTCTGTGAAAAATAAAACTATATATATATATACCGTCATTGACCCAGAGAACGAAATTAATTTAAAAATAAACATAGATGCTGAAAAAAAAGAAAAACAAGCGAGAGAAAGTTCATAACAGAATCGGTTTTAAAACGTTTCAGTATTCAACAACTTGTTTATCACAAAACACGCGTGATCTAAACTAGCACTAAGTAAACACACCTGTGTCACAATTCGTAGTTTTGTTGATTCGTAGATAAAACCTGAAAAATACCATTTGCAGCGGACCACTGGGCTATATGATCCCGTGTAGTAGCGATGTAAGAATATCCACTATCCTATATCCCGTGGGTGTCGTAATAGGTGACAAAGGGAAACAAACCAGGAAGTAGGCAGCATCTTTCTAACAACTATAAACAAAAACCCCGCTTGCCAGGCCACTATGACAAATATCCCTCCTATGAGTGTGTAATCTTTGGGGAAGTTTGAAAGGCTTTAACGGTAACATTACATACCGGAAGGTTTGTGTACGATAATACTCGTGAACTTTTTTTTAAGTTTGATTATGAAAATAGTGAATAAAAATGTAAAAATAGTTCCATGAAATTCATTTAAGACTCGTTTCGTCGTCATCAAACGATAAAACTACTGCGTCTTATTATGACACTTCTGCACGTGTCGGTAATGCGCTACAAATATGTATGCAATGTGTTCCGGACGGGCGAAACTCTCCGGAGTAAATGTTGTCGAAGATACTTCGCGATTCGCCCACGTTCTACACCTATAGGTTCCGGTGGGTACTTTCACTGGTGTCTTTGTGGGTGCCGCTGAGATATTGTGGACTGAGGTTCAAATCAAAATGCACGATTAATAAATACAAATAGAAAGGTAGTAGCCAGCGGTTCGACTGATTGATTAGTCGCGAAATTTTATAACTATTTTTATTGACCACGGTTGTTGAACTACGGTTGTTAACTATTGGTTGGTCACTGTATATATCAAAAGATTTCTTTAAAATTGTACGGTAGTATCAAATATCTATTGGTAGTAGCTGGTTTTCTAACACTACTGACTAGCAGCTATTATCAACTAAACTAGCTGATTTTCACTTGATCAGTTACCACTTTCACTATATGTAACTGCGAATATCAGTTACGACCTTTTTCGGCTAGCTAACACTTTCACTATTCACTATATACTGCTACTAGTCACTTCAGCTACTACCGGATACTACTGCTTGTCACTGGTAGTTCTTCACACTACTACTCGTACTGGGTCACGAGCCCCTAAGGTAGACTTTGGCTATACTTTAAAGTGAGCCGCTTGCCATTTTCCGTTTTGCCTCTTTATTGCATAAACTTTTCACTATGCAAATGGCATAAATTACAATATTTTCTATACAAAACTAATTGCTACACTAACATGCTATACATCAACAAATCGGTAGTCTGGTACTTTATTAGTATATCATAAAGGTAACTCAAAACATTAATATTGTAAAAAGTTATTAAATGAAATGTCCCAAATTTTCATAATAATATTTGGGTACATTAATTCTTTGATTTTTCTATAACTACGAAATCGACATTCTATACAAATATACTAAGAGTTATAAACATGCTACCCAACTATATTAATACACGTTTTCACCCATTTTATCGGTAATTTCAAAATACAAAAAACAATATTCTTTATCACTTTGTTTCTTAGCGTTGTTATGCCGTCGCGAACGCAATGCATGATAAATATTGCGCCGATATCGACTTCACGGACTTGATGCATAATAAGCGTAGTAAATGTTAAGGAAAACAAACTTATTTTTTTGATAAAATGCTTCTAAGTGACATGAACTGCGTTATCAAATGCATATACAGGGAAATATATATAATAATCAAAGCAGATTTATCACATTAAAATTATTTTAATACCCTACGATAATTCAACAAAAAAAAAACTTACAAATCTACAATTTATGTACAATCTACTGAAACGACAAAGATAGTGTCGACGTTTTCATCACCAAACACATCGAAAAAACCAGCCTTGAAGGATAACGTGTTACTGACCATCATCTTCCTGTCGATTACTAACAAAGTCAATGAAAAATAATGTCATTTATCAACGCAAAAATGATAATGGTGATTCCGTTATTATTAAAAGTTGTCCACTATGCATAAACAATAAACTTAACATCAGTAGAAATTAAAAAAAAACATACCGATAACATGAGAAACGAATTTATAACGTAAAGATAAAAATATTAAACAATAAAAGCACAATGCTCTCTGTGTAATTACAGTGATAAATTCCTCAATTAGCATTAGAACCGTTAGTTACGGTATTGCGGAAGAATTTCAAACCAATCTTTAATCGGTACAGACACAAATAGTAACGCAATAGCATATTGTTGTATGTACTATATTTATTAATGTAACCGGTGCGTTTCCATTTGTCGAATGTCGGACGTTTGTAAATTCGGGTGCTTTAGTGACATAACTTCAAAAAAAAGGAGGAGTTATACAATTCGGTTGTAATTATTTTTTATGTATGAATGTTACGCGATATCGCCGTCAATTGTGGACAGATTTTAATAATTTCTTTTTTATTAAATCGTTTTATGCTTTCGGAGTAGTCCTACATACATTTTTAGAAAAATTTTTTTCACTAATAGTGCAAAATAGGGAAAAGAGTTTTAAGGGGTTTAAGTGTGTATATTTCTTAATCCATTTAAAAAGATCAAAAAGTTTAAATCTTAATTAAAAGTAAAAGCCGAATTCAAAGAACTTAAAAAGAAAATTATAATTTCCACAACATAGCTTCTTTAAGTCGAGGTTTTATTTCTTCTAATACAATATGCTTTACGAGGGCGGCACTGAAAATTTCGAAAATCAAGGAAGTGACACAACATTACTATTTAAAAATGTATTTATTGCTTTTCGAAGTATTCTCCACGAAATTTGACACATCTTTCCATAAGATGGAACCAATCATTGAAGCAACCATTCCATTCGGAAGTTGGGGTCTCCAAAATTGCCGTTTTGTAGGCGTCCACAGCTTCTTCAGGTGATGAAAATCTCTGTCCACGCAATTTATTCTTTATTTTAGGGAAAGTATAGAAATCATTAGGGCTTAGGTCGGGGCTGTACGGCGGATGGTCTAATAATTCTATGTTTTCTTGCTCTAAAAACTCATTTATTTTGTGTGCGGTGTGAGAACTCGCATTGTCGTGATGGAGGATGATGCGGCGGTTGCAGTTCTCTTTACGGAGTTCAGAAACGACCTGTGGCAAACAAATGCTAGCATACCATTCTGCATTAACCGTTCTTTGTCCCACAAGAGGAATAGTCGTAACATGGCCGGTTTTGGAGACAAACGTAGCCACCATTTTTTTTGCAACACTCCGTGAACGAACAATTTTTGTTGTCTTTAACTCATTTTTGAACACCAAAACTCGTGACTGGTTTTTTGTTTCGGGTTCGTACGCGTATATCCAGGATTCGTCACCTGTACGAAAAAAAACTCCGATTGATGATACTACTGAGGACTTAAAATATCCTGTACTACTAAAAAAATTAAGCATTTGAGGATCCTGCGTGGAATCTTTCGAGAGTTCTGACGCACCAAGTAACGCGAGCCGCTTTTTTGCCTTTCACAGAGCGAATGCGGTATCCATCGGGAAAACAACTTTTTTACACCTAATTGTTCATGCAAGATTATTTGTATTTGACTCATGCCAATGTCTAAAGTTGCCTGAATTTCACGGTATGTCACATGTCGATCTTCCTCAATCAGCTTACGCACAGCATCAACGTTTTCTTGGGTGACTGCAGTTTTGGACGACCTTGACGGGGATCATCACTGAGCTTGACACGTCCACGTTGAAATTCAGCAAACCAGCGATAAATTGTGGTTTTGGATGGGACTTCATCACCAAATGCAGAAATCATCCGGCGAACACACTGTTTTTGTGTTAAACCACTTCGAAAGTCATAATAAATCATCGCTCTTGAATTTTCTCGAGTCAATTCCATTTTCTCAACGACTAAACAAGTTTGACAAAACCTTGTGACAAGACCGAGAATCTTTTTTTAAATAAATAAATGGTATTCGATTTTTAAAACCAAGGAGTTTCCAATTAAAAAAATTTAATAGGACAGGAACAGTGGAAATATTCCATTCCCGATACTTTTAGTGCAGTGTAGGTACCTAGTACCGACTCCTGAAGCTGTTATGTCAAAATCATATTTTTCATTCTTTAAACTTTTTTTTAATTTGAACTTTTTAGATTATGTTTACCATATTTACACTGGTGCAACAATAGCGTATTTACATATTAAAATTTTTAAAATTATTACAAAAATAAATTTACATGCCGACCTAAGTAATACAGTCTAAGACACAGGCAAGCAAGCAAATAATTAACAATTTAAAGGTTCTTAAATGTTTTCATTTGTAAACGCTACAATCTCATCTTACGTCATCCTAACCAAAAGTTACAAGATACTTAGTGGAACTTAGAGGCGTGATGCTTATTAAAATTCACAAGGAAGGTGCGATGTTTATTAATTTTAAGATCTCTTTCGCACGAAAGGAATTAGAAGTTTTCCACTAAGAGTCCATCCTTTTTTCATATAAAATAGGGTGACAAACGAACAGACAGTCCACCGGATGGTTAGTGGTTGCTGTGGCCTATAGACTTCTACTTTTATCTTCGATTAAGAATCAAAAGGCGGATGCGTTGTCTCACCCTTGATGACTAAGACAGAATGCCTCGTTACCAGTTAAAAGGGTCTTCGGTTCTCTACACTAACCATAAGAAACACAGCAGCATAACGCTGCTATTTAACGCTGGTATTCTGTGACAGCGTGTTCCTTCCCTGGTCGAGCCGACCCATTCGTGATACAACTATAATATAATTGCAACGTGGCTCTACCACCTGAAAAATATGGATAGGTACCACCCTGTCAGTTATTTGCCGTCAAACAGCAGTGTGTGCACTGCTGTGTTCTGAAGAGTATCATCATCATCATCATCATTACAGCCCTTCACAAGTCCACTGCTGAACATAGGCCTCCCCCAAGTAATGCCACAAAGCACGGTCCTGGGCCACCTGCATCCATCGACTTCCTGCATATCTTACCAGGTCGTCACTCCATCTAGTGGGGGGTCGCCCTACACTACGCCTACCGGTACGAGGCTGCCACTCGAGAACCTTTCTTCCCCATCGGTTATCGGTTCTTCGAGCTATATGGCCGGCCCATTGCCACTTCAGCTTACTAATCCGTTGGGCTATATCGGTCACTCTGGTTTTACTGCGGATATCCTCATTTCTGAGTCTATAACGCAGAGAAACTCCGAGCATAGCCCTCTCCATAGCTCGCTGAGCGACCTTGAGCGTCCTCATACGGCCAGCAGTGAAGGACCACGTCTCAGATCCGTAAGTCATCACTGGCAACACGCACTGGTTGTACTATCTAGTTTTTAGAGATTGAGGTATACCTGACGAGAAGATATGTCGTAATCTCCCGAACGCTGTCCAGCCGAGTTGAATCCGTTGATGACCTCTCGGTCGAAGTTGGACTTACCTAGTTGGACTATTTGTCCCAGGTAAACGTACTCGTCAACAACTTCGAGCATAGTGCTCCCAACAACTACCAGCATAGGTGTGACATGGACATTAAACATGATCTTTGTTTTGTCCATGTTCATCTTAAGACCTATCCGTTGGGAGGCACTATTGAGGTCATTGAGCATAGTGCTTAAGTCCTTCACCGATTCTGCCATAAGGACTATATCGTCGGCAAATCGAAGGTGAGTGATGTACTCGCCATTGATGTTAATACCGTATCCTTTCCAGTCCAGTAGCTCGAAAACGTCTTCCAATGCAGCGGTGAAGAGTTTCGGGGATATAACGTCACCCTGTCTTACACCTCTCTGCAGTTGGATAGGTTTCGAGCTCTGGTTCTGTACTCGGATAGCCATCGTAGCCCTACTGTACAAACACTTCAGCACTTCGATATACCGACAGTAACTTGCACCGCTGAAGGGACTGTAGCACCGCCCAAATTTCGACGGAGTCAAAGGCTTTCTCATAGTCCACATACGCCAGGCAAAGTGGCAGATTGTACTCTTCAGTCTTCTGTACAATCTGCCGCAGGGTATGTATGTGGTCTATGGTATTGCAGCCTTTTCGGAAACCGGCTTGTTCGGGAGGCTGGAAGTCGTCAAGTCTGCGTGCGAGACGATTCGTAATGACTCTCGAAAACAGCACGTAGACGCGGCTAAGAAGGGAAATCGGTCTGTAGTTTTTCAAGAGAGCGTTGTCGCCTTTCTTAAAGAACAAGTCCACCGCACTTCTGCTCCACGCCTCCGGAGTAGTGCCACCATGGAGGTTGGAATTGAAGAGCTTCTGAAGGAGTTCAAGTACCGGTGTTCAACCCGCTTTCAAAAGCTCCGCTGTAATTCCATCCTCGCCTGGGGCCCTGCCGTTTTTAAGGTGCTGGAGAGCCATTCTAATCTCGCTTAGACTGACGGACGGGATATTATTGGAATAGAGTCGGATAAGACTTGCTCTTGGATCGTTACTCACACTTGCGTGTGGCTCCAACGATGATGTGTACAGCTGCCCATAGAACCTCTCAATCTCACTCAAAATCTCAGGTGTCCCGGAAACGATGCTGCCACACTCTGTCTTCAGCTTTGCCAGTTGGCTCTTACTGGCAGACAGATCTCTGGCAAAGACTTTGGAGCCCTGGTTCCGCTCGATCGCTTCTTTAATACGAGCAGTATTAAAGTTGCGTAAGTCTCGCCGCATGCATTTGTAGATCTGTCTTTTCAGTTGCCTGTATACTGTCAAATCTGTTGACGATTGCAGCCTCATCTCCCGTCTAACAGCCATGAGATTAAGAGTGTGATCGGAGAGTTTTTGTGTTCTTCTGCGGCGGGTCTTGCAGAACTTAGCTCCGACCGCATGGACAGTTTCCACGAGCTTGTCATTCATATCGTCCACTGCATTGCAATCTTGTAGGCACTGAAAGCGGTTACGTAACTCGAGCTGAAAGTTTTCGGGATTCTGGATTAGAGCACGAGGGGGACGGAGCGTTGACTTCATTTGACGAGACCTCTCCAACTTAACGTTTAGGTTCAGTGTGCCTCTAACCATTCGGTGATCGCTGCCAGTTTTCACCCGCAATACTGAGACATCACTGAACAGTTGGCGTCTGGTCGTCATAATGAAGTCAATCTCATTTTTTGTCGAACCGTCGGGGCTCGACCAGGTCCACTTCCTGTGGGGCCGCATCTGGAAGAAAGAGTTCATCATAAAGAGTCCCTCTTTCTCCATTAAGTCGGCCAGCTGCTGGCCCCTTCGATTCCGTTGCCCTACTCCATATTTCCCTAACTTCAGCTCACCGTTTTCTCTTGTGCCTAGTTTTGCGTTGAAGTCTCCCATCAACACCGTGTAGTGGGTTTTGGAGGAATGCATGGCTTTGGAAATATCCTCATACATTTCCTCCACCTCCTCATCGGGATGTGCCGAGGTTGGTGCGTAAACCTGTATGACCTTCAGCGAATACCGTTTGGTGATTCTGAGTATCAGGTACGCGACCCTCGTCGACACACTCCCAATCTTTACAACGTTGTTGACGAGAGACTTGTGGACGATAAATCCGACACCTCCTTGGGACAGATGGTCGCCCTCACGGTGATAGAACAAGTTGCCGGATTCGAGAATCACCGTGTCCTCCCCCTCTCTTCGGACCTCGGATAATCCTATAATATTCCCGCGCAACTTGTCTAGCTCTTCTTCCAGCTCCAGGATCTTCTCGTCAGTCCTCAGGGTGCGTGCGTTAAATGTTGCCAGGTCGAGTCGTCGTAGGTGGCAACCGAACCTCCACCGGAGATTCTTAGCACCCCCTGCCCCGCCGTTACCATGGTCGCCACCGTAGCCAGGAATAGCGGAGCCGCCGGGGACTGGTGGCCGTCTATTTGTGTAATTGTTTATGCAATATACCCCATATTGCCATAGTTGCCAAGCTTGGCGAGCGGGTTGGCAACCGCAGTTTTTTTGTCGTACAGTTGCTGTTATCAGGAAGATGCTGCTGCCCATCTCCTGCCTGTTTAACTGAAGAGTACCTGTACTGAAGTAACCTGAAGAGTATAGAGTCAGCATAATTACATACTGTTAGACATTCTATCTTTGTCCTCAGAAGTGAACTCATCTGTTGTTTAAGGTTGTCCATAGGCTGCAGTACCCACTTACCATCAGGTAGACTGTGACTTCGAAAGTAACCAGGCATCACACATTGCAGGTGTACTGAAACAAATAAAGTCGCATCGCATCGTCGGTCAAGAATTGATAGGATAAACAGACAAGATTATTTGGATTATAGGATTATCCCATCGCTCGCTTTCAGGGTATTATATTAAGTTTATTTAAAAGTGTATCAAGTGGTCGGACCAATATCAGTCAATCGGTTTATCTGTCACGAAATTTGTAGAAGCAGCCTCGAGACAAGAAGTTGGCAGAGTTTCTCCCACGCGCCTCGTAAAGCACGTAAAGCCGTTGGTCCTACAATTGATTGTCGTCCCACGGGGCTAAGATTCGGGCGCATTCATTCATTCATTCATTTATTCAAACAGCCAATTAAGCATGAATGGGTCGGCCCGACCGGGGAAGGACCACGCTCTTATGGAATACCAACTCGACAACAGCGCAACCTACCGGGTCAAAACATGAATATTAACCATCTAGTGACCTATTTAAACACAAAAAATTTCATCAAAATCTGTTGAATGGTTTCAAAGTCGGTAGATACGTTATAATATTTGAGTATAATAAATAAATATTTAAAATTCACGTTTCACAAGACTTTCACGTTTGTTAAACTTGCGTTAATTAACATTGAAACACTTGATAATTATGTTACCTTTTCATGTATCCTCAACAATAAGGAACATTGCACGTTTGTTTGCACGTGCACCGCTGGCAAACAAGTAACAAAGAGACAAAATCTCGAGCAAACATACTGCAATTATTTATTAAATAGAACTGAAATATGAAGATACACATTTTTGTCCTAATTATTTTCAATATTGGTAGCTTCTACATATGAACTTACGAGCACCGTCATTGATCAAAACAAGAATAAACAGATGTCCGATTAAAAATGATTGTTGTAGCTTTAAATTAAAATAGTATATCGTATTTAAATTTCCCAAGGTTGCGATCAAGTTTAGCTAGAATAAAACTAAAATTCTACTACACGGTCACTGTCATGGACTAGAGTTTTTATTTTTATTAAGTTTTTATTCAGAAACCGGGTCTCCGTTTGGACTGGGCGCCGTGACCGAATTCTGGAGGGCATTATTATTATTATTAGTTTGCTAAGCTTTGGGTTCCATTCTCACACAGAATAATTTGTTTGGCCTACAAATAACTGTAACGAGCGATGATGAAGATGTTTTTGTGATACTGTCTTGGGCAGAAACCGGGTCTCCGTTTGGACTGGGCGCCGTGACCGAATTCTGGAGGGCATTATTATTATTACTTTGCTAAGCTTTGGGTTCTATTCTCACACAGAATAATTTGTTTGGCCTACAAATAACTGTAACGAGTGATGATGATGTTTTTTTTAATATAAGTCAGTGCTTGACAACTCACCCACCTCCTAGTAGTGATGAAGATGCAGTGATGCCGAATATGATGAAGCGCACTGACTTGGTATATAAAAATCCTATTCACTCTTACCTTAAAGACATTCACATTATAATCAGTATTTGATGACGTTTGTCAATGTACATATGTATGTATGTATGAAAAGGTGCGGTAACGTTTTATTTAAAAAAAAAACGCTAGTTTCATTCAGGTTAGATAATAAAAAAGAAATGTCATCACATCACATCTCATACGTGGTAGAGCCACGCTGCAGCTATATTATGGTTGTAGTAAGAATGGGTCGGCTCGACCGGGGAAGGACCACGCTCTCACAAAATACTAGCGTAAAATAGAGGCTTAAGACTGCTATGTTTCTTATGGTGAGTGTAGAGATCCGGAGACCCCTTTTTACTGGATACGAGGCATTCCATCTTAGTTAGGGGTGACAACGCATCTGCGTTTTGATTCTTAATCGAGAAGAAATGTTGATGTCTATGGGCCACAGCATCCACTTACCATCAGATGGACTGTGTACAGTGTACTCTGACTGTGTAGGGTACACAGTCAGAGTATATAAAAAAATTCTTTTTATATAGAATTTTTTATATACTCTGACAATTTGAGCAATTTGCAGTTGGTAATATAAATGAAAGGAAAATGATGAAACTACAATTACAATCATAATAATCGACACAAATAACAATAATCAATTTGAACCAAAAAATGAGGTCGAAGAAGTATGGACTAATAGTTTGGAAACTCTTAAATTAGAAACCGACAGAATCAAATCAAATGAAATCCATTTATTGTGATCGACAGGTTGTAAGGTGGTTTACAAGGAAAAGATTCAGTCGCGCTGCAATTCACTATTTAGTATATAATATAAAACATTATTTCATTTATATTTTTAAATAAAATTTCATTTTCTTTTATTTCATTTTATTTATATTATTTTGTTATTGGCTTCTTGTAAATTTCGCATGTTATTTATTTAAGATTTGTAGGCTGTTGGTTTTCCATTACATAAAAATAAAATTTCATTACCACATGCAAATATTAAACAAACGACATTTTCAGTATAATGAAAGGGTTTCAGTACGAAGGTAGAATAAGTATAATTAAATGAAATAATAAGATTAAAACTAATAATTATAGAAATGTCATTAATTTAGTCATATTTTAATTAATTATTTGATGTCACTTAAATGGAAGAAGTTCTTGAATATAATAAAATGTATTGTCAGTTAAAAAATAACTGTGTGCAGATGAAATTTACAAATTAGGAAACAGGAACGTAGCGGGCAGCGGTGCCGATTTATAAAATATTAGTTTAAATATCGCAATACTCTAACAAAAATCTTAAAGACTATTTGGCTAGTTTTTACATAGAGAATAAATATCTGTCTTTAACCGCAACTTGAATATTGAGAACGGTCGTTCGAAGTTTTTACATTATGCCACTCAAATGATAATGTACAGTGCGGTGGCAGTGTATAAGAATTGATCAACACCTTTCTAATATTTCGTAAAATGCGACTGTGGGAAATGCCACAAAAATATCACGCCTTCCGATATAATATGGCGGCATACCATCATGTTTACGCCAGACGTAAAATACCACAGAATATTAAAAAGGCATTAGGAAAGAAAAAAATGTGTACCGACAGTTTGCAATATTTTAATAATTTTGCGCAATTGGCTATTAAGAAATAATAGACAACGATGACTTTGACTTTGATTAAATATGAGAGGCGATACAGAGTTCAGTGTCATAATTAAATAATTATTTGATTTAACATAATAATAGTGAAATAAATTAAATACCCACTAACATCCAATTGATTTGGCCACTCGTCTTCGTACATTCCCTTTGATGATGAATTTTATATGTAATGAAGAGTTCGCCGAAGATAACGATTAATGAAACAATAATTATGTCATCCAGACCGAATTTCGGTCACGGCCAATCTCAGCGGACTAGCCATCAGCGCTGGACAGGATTATAATGTCCATGCAAAAACAGGTGTACTCGCTACTCCCTCACTCTCATAGTCCGACGGGTCAGACGACGGAGAAAGATCAGGCGCAGGGTCAACAGCTAAACGTCCTTTCTAAGCCATGGGGGGGGGGGGGACCCCGCCAACTTCCTTAATTTACTGATTTATTGACAGAAAAATCTAATAACACTTTTACGTGGTAGAGCCATGCTGCAGTTATATTAGTAGTATAGTTGTAGCACGAATGGGTCGGCTCGACCGGGGAAGGACCACGCTCTCACAGAATACCAGCGTCAAATAGTAGCTTAATGCTGCTGTGTTTCGTATGGTGAGTGTAGAGAGCCGGAGACCCTTTTTACTGGAAACGAGGCATTCCACCTAAGTCCTCACGGATGACAACGCATCTGCATTTTGATTCGTAATGGAGGATAGTTGTAGATGTCTATGGGCCACAGCAACCACTTACCATCAGGTGGACTGTGTGCTCGTTTGTCATCCTATCCTATAAAAAAAAACAGATTTTGACTCGAGCCGGGATTCGAACCCGTAAAGAACAGCAACTGCATTTACGACCACAAGTCCACCGAGTCATTCAGACAGTGAAATGTCTGAATGAAACAATAAAGCAGTATAAAATAGAACAAATTATTACACACCTCTTTATCTTCTATGAGGGTCGCGACTCGCCCAGGCTGTAACAAGCAATGAGGTACAGTAAGCATTGAGATACGTAACGCCATTTTAAGCGACCTCAAAAGGCAGGAGCAGGTATAACTTTGTTTACGATTATCTTTTATTAAATAGGTTATAATTCAGTGGTAATCAGGTGTCTCGTATGGTATGTGCAGAGAACCGGAGACCCTTTTTACTGAGAACGAGGTATTCCATCTTAGTCCTTGGGATTGATATCTCCATTTTCAAGATAAGTGTTGACTATTAATCGAAGACAGATGTAGATATCTATGGGCCACAGCATCTACTTACCATCAAGTGAACTGTGTGCTCGTGAGCCCCCTTAACATAAAAGATTGGGCCACCATAATACATTCTTAATCATTCACCACTCTTTGTTCTCTTCAATAGAAGTCTAGCGTAAAATTTACAATATACCTAACAAAATTTAAAAAAAAAATTATTGCCATTTGGTATATTGTTTTTTTTTTGTTATTGCATGCATTAACAAGCATATTGGGACAGTGCGGTGGACAATTCCTTGCCCTACTATAACCCTCTCAGAAATGAGCGGAGGCCTGTGACCAGGAGTGGGACGTATATAAGCTATAACTTTAACTTTAATTAAGAATAAAACAACGAAATACTTTTTTATCACAATAATAGTCAAAACATAAGCATGTGCCGGCAATTTGCTCAGTAATGCAATAACATGTCAGATGTGGCGGGAAGCGAGAGGCAGGGTCCGGCGCTAATCCCGTGTGCTTTACGGTAACAAGTTTCGACATAAATTGGTTAAGTCCCGAGGTTATCCTGCCGAATAATGTTCGGCCGAATATTCGGTTCGGTAAAAATTTAACCGAATATTCGGCCGAATATTCGTATTCGGTGAAATCCATATTCGGCCCATCCCTAGTAAGAATATCATTCCGTGACTGTGGTAGGAGATGACAGAGAGAAAAAAACCAGTAGATGGGCAGCGCCTTTCTTATAACAACCACAAAACAAAAACTGTATGCTAAAAATAAGTTACTAAACTACATAATCATTTATCATTTTTTCCGCAAGTTAAACATGAAAAATCGTTTTGCACACCTGCTGTTTTTTTTATTAATTAGGATTTCCAACGATTGATACATTATTTCATCTTTAAACTATGTTTTACGTTAGTCTTAATTCTAAATGTGTGTATAATCACCTAAAGGTAAACACAGCATGCTATAAATTTACAATTTAGTACTATTTAATTAACCTAAATCACACACATACGCACATACGCACACAATATCAAATTTAAAGAATTTGATATTGTGTGCGTATGTATGTGTGCGAGTGTGTACGATGTGCGTGCGTGTGCGTACCTGTGTTTTCGTGTGTGTATTTGTATTGTTTACGCATGTAACAAACTCAAGTGACAAAAATAAACGGCGCGTGACTACGCGTCAGGTCAGCTGTTTGACAGTTTTAACACATTCTTCGCACTTTCGGTTGCAAATACTTATTTCACAAATCCTATAGAAATTTTTGTGGAGAGTGTTTTACTTTCTCATGACGTAAACCAAGCCCATAAATATCCAACTTGCGTATTGATGATCTTATTAAGGTTGAATCCATATATTACGGAGACTTAAAGTCGCTCTTACTACATCATGGACAATTTCTTTTTTTATAAAAGATGTTTTCCGCAGTTCAATTAGGTCAATAAATTATAGATTTTACTTTTTTTATTTTTGACTAAAGTATCTGGTGGATTTGTTAGTATAAATGAATAGCTTCAGTGAGATAGGCTACAAATGTCCCCTACATTTCACTGAAGCTATTCGCCGATATTGTATATTTATATTTTACTAAACTTACAAGTCAATTCACATTTACGCAGTTGAAGTACATCGAAGCGTCTAATCGTCTAATGATAATGTTACATAGCGTATAGCGATAGGGGTCAACAGCCTCCACAGTGTAATTAATGTACAAATTCTATCGAGATGTGTGCAGTCTCGCCGACCGAACAACTAAAATGGACCAGTGCGCTGGCCCTAAAATTACAGTTTAGGGCCAACGCGAATCGGTCGACAGTGGTGCGCGTGCAGTACAGATTTGCCTCATAAAAAGGTGCGTGGTAAAAGCATGCAAAAATTATGATACAAAGATTAAAAAGAAACATGGGATATCGTATCATCGGTTATTAACCTTATATTAATTTTGTTGCAATTAAAATATTATATAAACGCATTTTTAAAGTTTCATTTTATAGTTAGTTTAGTTACGTTACCAAGATTAGGCCAGGGTTGGATTTAGAGCTACAAAAATATTGTACAAAGAAAATAAAATTATACACTATTTTTAAAAATTATATCACGTTTGACGTTTCATGTTTCTTTTTTCCCATGTGCCGGGATTGTTTGCGTCATGCGTCTAGTTTATCTATACGTTTGGTTTTTTTACGGTTTTATTTTTATTCCTGTTTTATTTTTATCTAAAAAACTAAGTGTTTTGAATATTGGTACGGGTACAGTACGGGTAAAACGAAAAGAGAAAAGAGCTCCTTCCTTATTATACCTAGGTGGATTGAAAAGTACTCGGCCTAACACAGATCCATTCAATTCTAAAAATCAAATCTACCCACATTATTTAGTTCACTTCAGACTAGTTCATTGTGTGAAGTTCGAAACGTGTGCGATAATTAGTTGTGATTTTATAAATTTATTAACAAAGTAATCGGACATAATTTCCGCGAATGGAGCAAATCGAGCAGCGTGCCGTCATTAAGTACCTCCATAAGAAGGGGCTATCATCAAAAGCCATCCATGATGACATGGTCAGTACATTAGGCGATTGTGCTCTGTCATATTCATCCGTCAAAAAATGGATAGCAGAATTTAAGCGTGGTAGAGAGAGTGTGAAAGATGAACCCCGCTCTGGAAGGCCTTCGACGTCAACTACTGACGAAAATATTAAAAAAAGTACTTGATTTAATAATGGGAGACCGCAGATTAAAAATTAGAGAGATAGCCGAGATTATAGGCATCTCTTATGAACGAACTCAAAACATCATTGTCAACAAGTTGGGTTTCCACAAGGTGTCTGCGAGGTGGGTTCCGCGACTGCTTTCAGTTGAACAAAAAAGGACGCGATTGACTATTTCACGCGACTGTTTGGAATTATTTGAAGCCGATGCAGATGATTTTTTGAATCGTTTTGTTACTATGGACGAAACATGGGTTCATTACTGTACACCGGAAACAAAACAACAATCAAAACAGTGGAGAAGACCCGGTTCACCACCCCTAAAAAGGCTAAGTCGATTTTGTCGGCAAATAAGGTGATGGCTTCAGTGTTCTTGGACTCGAAAAGTGTGATTATGATTGATTATCTTGAAAGGGGTCAGACTATAAACTCTGATTACTACTGCACCTTACTACGTCGTTTACGAGAGGAAATAAAAGAAAAACGTCGAGGAATGCTCAGAAGAAAAGTCCTGTTTCATCAAGATAACGCCCGTGTTCACACGTCAGTACAGTCAATGGCTGAAATTCACAACTGTGGCTTTGAACTGTTACCGCATCCGCCGTATTCACCTGATCTGGCACCATCAGACTTCTTTCTGTTCCCTAACCTAAAAAGCACTTGGGAGGTCAAAGATTTTCGACAAACGACGAAGTCAAAGCAGCTGTAGACGCATATTTTGACTCTAAGGAAGAATCATTTTTTTTCAACGGTCTAAATGCTTGGAAGGGGAGGTGGCAAAAGTGTATTGAACTTGATGGTGATTATGTAGAAAAAATAAAAATATAACTGCTTTAGTATGTGTTTATTTTCTTGGTTAGGCCGAGTACTTTTCAATCCACCCTCGTAGTTATATCAAGGATTCAACATAAATGAATCGATCGAGCACCGATTGATCACAAAGGGAGCTGATTTTAATTTTATTAAAAAAAACACGGTACTCATATAAAATACAAAAAATCTCGATATCGTATGGTTAATATTAAAAAGTAAAATGACCCAATAATAATACAAGTTAACTTTTAGGTAAAATTATAGTATTTTCGCTTAGTATTATTACGATACTATATACTACAAACTGTGAAATAATGGTACAATTAGGATAATTACACTACGAAATCCGACCCTGATTACGTCGTGTTATGATATAACGTTTGTATTATGACAGACTCGTTAATTTTTCTTGTATGAAAAAGTTATGAGTAAAATATTTAGATGGGCCTATCCTTTCTATTGAAATCATTGAGTCTTGGAAACTCAAGTGCGATTCAATGTGTCAAAGTAACACAATCAACCGGCAACTGCAAGTCCATCACTAATACCACAATTTGTTCCTAAATAAATACGCATTGAAAGCCACTAACGGGTGCCATAGAGCCGCATAGGCTAGCAGCACCAACATCATCGAAACCAGACTAACGAATGCCAAAAACCTGCTGAGCTAATACGCGCGCTTCCTACTTTTTCCCTTTCATTGTGAACAATTTGAATTAATACGAAATATTTGTTAACTTTAACAAACTTCAAAAAAGGAGGTTCACAGTTAATTTGTTTTTTCAACCGACCTTAAGAAAAGGAGGAGGTTCTCAATTCAAACTTTTTCTAGGTGAAAATCAATGATTTTCAAAAAAGGGTGTAATGTTTTCACCACGGTTTTTGAAAATCGAGTTCTCATCAGATCTCGACGTTTCTACTTTCGAGGTCCTAGGAAGCTAATCTGGCTATTTTTGGGATGTCCGTATGTCTCTGTGTGTGTCTCTCTCTCCCCCCTCTCCCCCTCTCTCTCTCTGTGTGGCGGCGTGCGTGCGTGCGTGCGTGCGTGCGTGCGTGCGGGCGTGCGCGCGTGCGTGCGTGCGTGCGTGCGTGCGTGCGTGCGTGCGTGCGTGCGTGCGTGCGTGCGTGCGTGCGTGCGTGCGTGCGTGCGTGCGTGCGTGCGTGCGTGCGTGCGTGTGTGTGTGTGTGTGTGTGTGTGTGTGTGTAAACATGTACACACCTCATAACAGTGTCCGATCGAAAAGTGATTTTTGGCATCTGAAAATCTGAAAGCGCCTAGCTGCTTAGATTGCTTTCTAGACCGAATCGTCACAGTTGGTACTGATAAAATCTTCAAAATTCGAATATTTTTAATTTTCAAAAAGTAGTCTTCTTGGAATTACTTTGACAGCCTTGTTTTGATTAATTCTATAATCTAATCAGCTCTTCTACTCAAAAACGACGTCGATTACCGTGAACCGCATTAAAATCGGCTGATGCGTTCGAGAGATGTCGTGACGAAAGAAATCTCAAAGTGGTTTTTCAAAACAACTTGAAAATTTCCGTAAAATGCATTTTTTTGTAATTGGTTTTTTGTTAAACTGAAAAAATTACATCGATTGCCGTAAATCACATCAAAATCGATTGATTTGCTTGAGAAACACTCAATTTTCAAAAAAATAAAAACCGTCATAGTTAGTAGAATTTGGAGCGCTTTGATATTAAAATTTGCAGTAAGTTTCAGGGATGGCCTGCAGTTTCAAACAATTTTTTTATTTGAAAATTGAAGCACCAGTGGTCCCATATAAATTTTATTACTTCAAATTTTTTATTTGTACCACTTGTGTATATGTATGTTACGCAATATCTTTATCAGTTATGAATCGATTTTAATACTTTTTTTAAATTTAATAGGTTATAGGGTGGGTGTACCAGTAGCAAACCAATTAAGTGGCATTTTGAAACAAATTTTTATGATGTGACTCAATTATTGTAACAATCATTGCAAAAAAATATATTGTACTCCTAATCCACCATATAATCATGTGGCTTATTCCGATTGTCTTAATAGCTATTAAGTTTATTTTTATTTAAAAATGAATGTGGCAAGTCGCAATTCGCCTAAGGTGGACCAGATTGCACCAATAATAGACCGACATGGGCCAATAGTGAACCGTGAAAAAGAATTCTTTTAAGAAGAATAATTATATTATTAATACTAATAAACTTAATTAAGTTTCGTAATCATCATAACTTTAAATCAGTCTATAAGTTTCAAGTAATCCTTAAATGCTACAGGGGCTATACCATTGTTTTTCAGTTTCATTTTATTTATGACTGTTTAGCAAGGAACATTATACTTTCAGCACTCTTTTCTAATGCTCGACACACACATTCAGTTAAACTGATCAACAGAACTATCGTACATCCAAAAACTGACCGCGAATATGAAATATCAAGTTGAAATTTGAAGACAGTGAGTGGGGAAATCATTTTGGTTTACATCCGTTTCAACTGATCAGTTTAACTGACCATGTGTCGGTCATAACTCATAACATTCGCACGTTTATTTATTTTGTCTATCGCTTTTATGACATCTTCTTCTTTATATTTGAAAAAAGTTGTTTTTGGCGGCATAGTGTCTGTAGAAAAAGTGTAGGTGGTCAATTACTGGAACAAACTCTTAGTTATACCTAACCTATTGAAGTTATTGCCATGGTGTGTTGTGACCAATCTAAAATAGTTTTTAAATAAAATATAAAGATATCAGCACCATCAGTAAATCTCAAATAGATGAAGTCCTCAATCCGCCTAAAAGGATTATAACAGGTGATAGAATTAAGTATAAATTTGATGTGTCTTAACAAGTTGATGGATAACACTCGATATAAAAATATTTTACTGGTATCTCACTATATGAAAGTTTTTTTTATGATGGTTTGGTGCTTCATTTGATTAAACACATTTTTTTATAGGATAGTGTGACAAACGAACACACAGTCC
Source organism: Parnassius apollo (assembly GCA_907164705.1). Classification (NCBI taxonomy): domain Eukaryota; kingdom Metazoa; phylum Arthropoda; class Insecta; order Lepidoptera; family Papilionidae; genus Parnassius; species Parnassius apollo. The sequence continues at coordinate 4,853,615 of CAJQZP010000295.1, forward strand.
ACCTGATGGTAAGTGGTTGTTGTAGCCCATAGACATCTACATCTATCCTTAATTGAGAATCAAAATACAGATGCATTGTGACCCATGAGGACTAAGATGGAATGCCTCGTTTCCAGTAAAAAGGGCATACTTTAATATAAGAATATGCATGTCTAGTATGTTTATTATTAGTGCTTATTGATGTCTACTAATAGTGGTAAGAATGTCACCTTTTAGTTCCTATTCTAAAGTTGATATAAATACAAATTGTAATATAAATAATGTTGATTCTTTAAGTTTTTAAGATTAAAAGTTGTTTTCATAATGTTACTGTACTCAGAAAAAAACTGTAACCGTTCTAATTATATAAATATATTTGATTGTAAAGCATAAAATTTGTGTAAAGTTTCAAGCATTAGTGCCTTTACCTTAATTAAGTTAATACTAATAAATGGTATATGTAGCATTTTAACTGACTGCAAAAACGAGGAGTTTCTCAATTCGAATGTATGTTTTTTCTTTGTATGTATGTTATGCGATATCTTCGCAGATGGTAAACCAATTTTGATGTTTCTTTTTTATTTAATAGGTATAATATATACATCAAGTGATCTCATATAAATTTGTAGGAAAAATGAAGATACCAAATAAATAACTTCTTTTTTAGCAATTTGAAGTCTTTGTCTTTGTGTGAAGACTTTTTGTCAAAAGTTATAATCATTCGGAGTATGTAATGACTTAATCATTATAGTTCTATGTGTTACTAACCAAAAATAATTTCAGAAAATAGTAACAGGTATGCACTTAAAAGCATTTGAAATAAATTATATTTCATTTGTCATATGAATTTTATCTTGAAATATATTTGAACAAATAAGACAATATCAACAAATTGAAATCAATATTATGAGTAGTAAAAACAAATCAAAAATAATGTTTGTTCAAAATAAAAATATTATTTAAAATGAGAATTTTATTCCTCATGACTTGATTATCAAAATAATCTTTTGCAATAAATAAAAATATATTAACTACTATTCATATTAATGATTGACCTGGAAATATCTGAAATTTAGTTTTACCTATAATATAAGGATTTTATTCATGATTTTGTTATGATAGAATTGTTAATTTCAATAAAAATGCAACAACCAATGATAAAATCTCATAAGCAAAAATTACCTTAGATTCAGTTCCACGGTGAGTTGTATTACCTTGCCAAAATCTTCTAGAAAATCCTTTTACATATCCAGTAACAGACTGCTCGTAATCAAATCCTGGATTCCAACACAAAGATCCGTATCCGAACACCCAAAAGGGCTCTTTTCTTGGCACTTCCTCTATATTATCATTGTCTCGTAATGGTATTTTTGATAGATTTTTTGTTTGATCAATCCTTTCTTTATTATCATCCATCATGAATAATACTTTTCTTTAAAATCTTGTAACTTTCTTTGGAATATAAATACAACTTTCCAACTCAATTAATTTTGAAATAAAATGAGGTGAAATTAATATTTTACGAGATTACTTTTAGTATCACAGTTTTTTATTCGCTTTATTTTTCTTATGTTTCATTGTGGGTAGTAGAAATACACGAACGTATTCAAATGAACTAACACTATAAATAACATTTATATTTCCTCAACGAATAACCAACCGCTGCGGCGAAGGATCAATTTGACTACTTGCTACTTGCTTGCAGGGTTGCCGTTCTACAAATTTTAAAGTCCCGAGACTGACAGATAAAATCCGCTAGAAACAGGATTTTTCTTTTTCTTAAAATCCGCTAGATGTCCCTAGGTACATTTTCATGGTACCATTGGGCTAACTGAAAAATCTTGCCAAATGTTATACAAAGAATACCGGAAATCTAAATTTATAAAATCAGAAAAACCTTAAAAAGGCGGACTCTATTTCATATAAATCAGTTATTTATAGTGTAGGTTAATGACATAACAACCAAAAGAAAAATTATTCATGTACAGAATAAAAAAATATTGTAAAAAATAAATCTTTAATGTTTAAACCACGTTTAAACATTAGTCATCATATTAAAAATAAATCAATTAGTTCAGTACGTTCTTTTACCTAAATTTCAAAATTAGTAGCGAAGGATGGATCCAGATCTTCAAAAAGAACTTCAGCGGAAGTTGAAGCTTCGCCAATGTCTCCAGTTCCCATCTTTGGCTTGCCTTTACAGACTTGGTTGACAACATCTTCAGGAATAACATTGTGCATTTCTTTTTTCAATCCTTAACTGATTTCTAATCAGAATAATGGAATTTAAAGTTTTTTCTTATAGCTTTAACTTTAACTACATTCATAGCACCAAATACGCGTACAAATTCTGCATTTGAGTGCAGTAGTGATAATATTACTATTGCAAAATTACTTAATATTTAAATCATCAAATATGTTTACTCCTGCTGCATTTTTTTATGTCGAAACGTAAGACCATCATGGTCTATGGTCGAAACAGATGAAAGTGAATGAACGACATTAAATTGTTAGTTTATGTTCGGGAATTCTCGTAAAATTATATTATATATACAGTGTTATCAACGGTAGATTACAAAATTGGACATATGATAAATGACTTATTTGAAATGAATTACTTTATAAAAAAGTCGCCATCTCAAAGGTCTCAAAGGTCGCTAGAAGTCGCTAAATAATTATTTCTCGCTAAAACGATTTTTTTATCCGCTAAACATTGTTAAAATCCGCTAGATCTAGCGAGAAAGTCGCTAAAACGGCAACACTGCGTTGCCTTAAGTTACTTGACATTGACAACTTGACAATTGACATATTTTAGTTTATATTTTCAAAGCTAACAGATAGGGATGCCGAACAAAAGGCGATTGATCACAGAATTGATTTTTGGGTCAAGATAAATATTTAATCGATCTTAAGCAATGAAACCATCCCTCGAATCTTTATAATTTTTGTCTTTATATTCTTTGTTTTTTTTTCTTCTCTATCAGTAAGAAATCAAGCAAAATGTATTTAAATAAGTATATGAAATTATTATAAAAAATATTGTCAGTGTAAAAGCGGATGTTTAACATAATATCTTGAATACGCAAATAATCCTTATCAATACACATAATATGTACTATTATCTACCCTCTTCTCACATAATACTTCACAGTAACCAACGGCAACAATGAAATTGTTAATTGCAATTTTAGTTCCGTTTTACCACGTGCTCGGCGAGAAAGAAAAATACTGTGAGGAAACCTACATCTAAGTAAAATATTTCTAGGTCATATTAAGTACACTATCACGCACTGGAGTAGTGTGGTCCAATGCAATCTAACTTGGAAAGGGGAAGCTTGTGCACTGTAGCAGTAATGATATATATATATAGTTTTCACTTTACTTTTTTTACCCAAATAAAACATAATGAATATAGAGACTTTTGTTCTCCAAAAGGTTTGTCATAAAATATTGTCAACTATTTTTTATTAAATATAATTACATGATTATATTTGAAAATATTTATTATTCTGTAACTTCAATTACAAGACAAGCCTGTTTTTCATGTTTTCGATTTAGTGCTTCTTTGTATAAATACTTAAAATAATAAGGAAAGCAAGACTTCTTTTTTTGAATCGGTTCTTTATAGTGTTTGGTCCGAATCGATATAAAAATCGATCATTTTAAAAAGAGACGACATCCTTACGTAGACTTCGATGTTTTGAGTAAGATAAACATCGAACATCGATAATGATTTCTTATATTTACGCGAACACTACACATTGAAATAATACTAATTTTTACGGAATTTATCGCGTATATTTAACTTTTTTACCCGACGTTTACGTGTATAGAAAAAAGACCCATACAGATAGATATTTAAACGGTGATTCTCACCACCATCCTTCACAGTTAGCTACCGTGGGTAAATCTTTGTTTCAGAGAGCACGAGGGATCTGTGACAGTAAACACCTGGCTGCCGAGCTCCAACATGTCAAGCAAGTTTTGCATGACAACAAGCTTCGGGTCCCGCGCCTACGTCACAGAGAACGAGTGAAGCCGGCCACAGTCGAGCGTGTACCTGCTGTACTGCCGTATGTTAGAGGAGTCACTGACAAGATTGGCTACATCTTGAAGCGCGCTTCCATCAAAACATACTTCAAGCCGCCGAAGAAGATTGGTCAGTTTTTACCATCAGTCAAGTGTAACGTCCCTCTGCAAGATGCAGGAGTGTACAAGCTTGATTGTGAATGTGGTCTCTCCTACATAGGACAAACTAAAAGATCAATTAAAACCCGCGTCAAAGAACATATAGCTGATGTGAAGAATCGACGCTCCGGGAAGTCTGCAGTCTGTGAACATGTACAGGATCGCCCCCGTCACTACATCAGATTTGATAGACCACAAATCCTCGCTAAAGAACACCGATTCCTTCCAAGGATGATTCGCGAGGCTATTGAAATCAAAAAACATCCTAATTTCAATAGAGAAGATGGCTGGGTGCTACCATCTGCTTGGGATCCTATAATAAATAAAATTAAATCCCAACCCAAGCATACAACTGCAAGACTCCATGATACCATAAGTTCATACTGTGTAGATCGGAACAAAAGTTAAATTTTAATCTATGGTAACCGCGGTTAACTATGACAGCTGGACGTTGAACATCTCAGTCCTTCCCGTGACCATGGGTGCTGTAAAGCTCTCGAAACGTCGGGTAAAAAAGTTAAATATACGCGATAAATTCCGTAAAAATTAGTATTATTTCAATCGAACATCGATGTTGAGCTATCGATGTCATCATCGATGTTTCTGCAATATCGAACATCCCTATTGTGAAATTCGACAGACTCTACTAGTTAGTCTGTACCAAAGAGTGTAGTAATCGTAGACAGAGAAACCTATAGACAAATTGACGCCTTCTTTCGCATTCGCATTTCGCGTAAATTAAAAAAAATGGGAAGAAGTTAACAGATATGTAGTTCATTTGTCATATTTTTTGTTAGTGATGAAGATGAATGTTATTATTTTGATCTATAAATGTCCTACACACTCATAAACCCGGTATGAAAAAATAAGCTATGAGACCTAATTTACGATTTTGACATAGGTTTTATATTAACTACTCCTATCGCGAAATAAAAAATATGATTATAAAGAAAAGATTAACAAACTACACAAAAACAAAATAAAAGACTTTTTCGTCAACTTTGTTCACAATTTTTATCAGGCAGCCCAAGCAGTAAATATCCACAGCCGTTTATAAAATGCACAGTCGAATGCACTATGCAGTGAAATTGTCTATGCTCCCGATCGGTCTGTGGTTTATTTTCATTACCTTCAAGCAAACAATAAACTCGTTATGACACGCTCAAAAAAGCAGCTACTTTTAATTGAATTGTGTAGATACATCCATTTGTTTCAAAATTATGTGGGTATAGACAGCAAGTTAAATGACAATTGATTTGAATATCAATTTACGTAGAATAGTTATTAGGCGACAACTGACATCGACATTACAGAACAACAAAGCGAAAGCAGTGTCAACTGTGATATCACAGTTCACACTTGAAAGTTAAGTTTGATATACCTTAATAGTATTTTAGGTGATCGATGCGTTTAGGAATTCTAAATCATTAAAAATTTTAAACTTTTAATAGTAGATGATTTAGTTGATATTGGTTCATTGACATCGATGTTTGACATGTGGCAACATCAATGTTTTAATTTTTAACATCGATGATCATCGAACATCCCTATTTCACAAGTTCCTATTGCTAGCCTGCTACTAGTACTAGTACTCTTATTAGTTTGTGCTAGTACCATACATAGATAAGAGTGTATATACAGAAATAGATAAGAATCTCGAACGTAAAAATCTGCCGCGACAATAGCGCCGTCTGGAAGCTAGTTTATTAACTACTATCTCTAGTATATACACAGTAATCTATGGCTTTATACAAATGTTGGTGTCCAGTCTTCTTTAGTACACACGTGCGTCCATTTACGCTTAAAAAATTCTACAAATTTCACTAAAGGCCATTCCTGTTTCCTATAGCTTTAATGTAATTGACATTGATTTCCTTTTTTTTTAAACTGAAGCTTTTAGAAATATCAATATGCAGTACTCACAGAGTACTTTTGTATACCTGAAAGTAGGGATGTTCGATGATCATCGATATTCATCATTATTTAATTACCTAAATATTTGTGTTCCCATTTTCTAAATAACTGTTTCACACTAAATGTTTTTTTTTAATTTCATTAATCATAAATCATAAACAACACTACTAATTTTTGTTCATCTAATTTTAACCTACTAAATAGGTACATGTGCTATAACATCGATAGTGACCAATATCGATGTTTTGAGTAGGATAAACGTCGAACATCGATGTTGAGCTATCGATATCCACATCGATATCATCATCGATATTTCTGTAACATCGATCATCCCTACCTCAAAGCCTGGCAGTAGCTGGCAATCATAGATTACTGTGTATATACCAGAGACTGACAGTATTTGGGCCATGGAGGTTAAAGAACAGGAGAACGATCGCTACGTACTAAAGCATAGCCCGCCTGTCCTTGAAAATTGTAGAATTTATAGCGGCGCTGACGTCGGTGAGTAGTGACTGCGAAGTTAGCTGTTTATGAGTACAAGTAGATGAAGTTAGTTGAATAATGTACAAATTTTCTTCGCGGCATTAGTGAGAAAATTTTCATGCAGCATCGTACATTTTTGACAAAAGGAAACATTAAAAAATTGTGAAATATTTTATTATGCGTGGATGTGTAAGTAGTTTAGCATCTGATTGGAAAAATAGACTGCAAATAACTTTTATTGAGCGAATTTAGTGATCTCAGCGCCTCACTTATGGTGTCCATATTTCTGAGACACTATTTTCTACGGCGATCGTTCTCCTGTTCTCTAATCTCCATGACTTGGGCAGTACTAGCTTTTCTTATAAACCGGCTTTACGGCTCTGGGATCTAGCCCTTCTGAGACTGTCAGTACTGGCTACTAGCTCATGAAGGTTAGAGAACAGGTGAACGATCACTACGTACTAAAGCATAGCCCGCCTGTCCTTGAAAGTCGTAGAATTTATAGCGGCGCTGACGTCGGTGATTAGTGACTGCGAAGTTAGCTGTTTATGAGTACAAGTAGATGAAGTTAGTTGAATAATGTACAAATTTTCTCCGCGGCATTGGTGAGAAAATTTTCATGCTCCGTAATTTTGTAATTTTTGACAAAAAGAAACATTAAAAAATGGAGAAATATCTTATTGTGCGTGGATGTGCAAGTGGCTTAGCATCTGATCGGAGAAATAATGAAAATGACTTTTATTAACCGAAATTAGCGACCGCAGTGCCTCACTTATGGTGTCCATATTTCTGGGACACTATTTTATAAGACGATCATTCTCCTGTTCTCTAACCTTCATGTACTAGCTACTAGCCATGGAGTATAGAGATAAGGGGGTCAATCTACTATATGAGAATAGTTGAAAATGTGTCCATCAGTAAGCAGTAAATAACAGTTCATAAACTCTCCACAACAGCGCACGTGTAGCTACAGGATTTTATAAATCGCCGTAAAATACGTTGAAAGTGGTTTTGAAAATAAACATTTTGAAACCAATAAAATAATTGTGAAAAGAATTATGGTGAAAGTCTGTGCAATAAAAAAAATATTAAAAAAAATCTTTAAAATTTAGACTGTAGCTACAGTGAGGCCACCCTAATTTAGAGGTTTCCTAAGGATACACTCCATACTACTAGCCATAGATAAATAGATATGTATATGATAGTACTACCACTATGGAGTGTAGAAGGAAGGAGTACCAGCTCTCATAGTAGAATAGTTGAAAAAGTGGCCATCTGTAAGCAGTAAATAACAGTTCAAAAACTCAAAAAATTTCCACAACAGCGCTGGAGTTACTACTGGGATAAAATGAACTTAGCAGTTGTCGACGGTTTCAAGGGTGCTACTAAACTGCTCAGTAGCTCTAAAATCTAAAATAATTATATTTAGTGAATATAACCTCGAAAAAGTCGTCTGTCCCACTAATATATTTTTTTTTATAGGATAGGGTGACAAACGAGCACACAGTCCACCTGATGGTAAGTGGTTGCTGCGGCCCATAGACGTCTACATCTATCTTCCATTACAAATCAAAATGCAGATGCGTTGTCACCCGTGAGGACTGAGATGGAATGCCTCATTTTCAGTAAAAAGGGTCTCCGGTTCTCTACACTCACCATACGAAATACAGCAGCATTAAGCTACTATTTCACGCTGGTATTCTGTGAGAGCGTGGTCCTTCCCCGGTCGAGCCGACCCATTCGTGCTACAACTATACTACTAATATAATTGCAGCATGGCTCTACCACGTAAAAAAATTTCGGCACGTTCTTTAAAATTTAACCCGTAGCTATAGTGGCGCCACCTCCTTACTTCTGCACTCCATAACTAGCACGATGCAATGCGATTTACGACTTAAGGCAGGCAGAGGCCTTTCACTATACAGCCGAGTTTTATTTGTTTATTCACAAAACTGTTTAAAATATGCTTTTTCAATTTCAATAGCCTCACGTATCATCCTTGGTAGGAATCGATGTTCTTTCGCGAGGATTTGTGGTCTATCAAATCTGATGTAATGGTTGGGGCCATCTAGAATATGATCGCAAACGGGAAGTTTGCAGTTTGCGATCATATTCTAGATGGCCCCAACCATTACATCAGATTTGATAGACCACAAATCCTCGCGAAAGAACATCGATTCCTACCGGATGATACGTGAGGCTATTGAAATTAAAAAACATCCTAATTTCAATAGAGAAGGAGGCTGGGTACTACCACCTGCTTGGGATCCTATAATTAATAAAATTAAAACTAAACCCAAGCATACCACTGCAAGACTTCAAAGACAATAATTAAAAAGCTGAAGGTACTCCGGGTTAACTTTGACATCGGGACGTCAGTCACCTCAGTCCCCCGTGACCATGGGTGCTGGAAAGCACCCAAAACGTCGGGTATTAAAATTAATATAAATAAAACGCGATAAAATCCGTAAAAGTAGTTTTAATCAATTAGTAAGTACGTTTTGCTTTGCGTTTTATTCTATCATCCAAGTCGACGAAACGATTACTCTTCAATATTCCTTAATCGATTTGTTTCATTTAACGGCAATTTAATTGAAATAAAATTTGAATTACCAATACTTCCAATAAGTACTAACCTTAATGATCTTATTGATCGACTCTTATATTATATTAAGAGGTATCTCATAAAATTTTATATATTGTTTTTGTAATGGCTATTCTTCTCGCTAAAACCAGTGACGGAACTGGGATGGAATTATGAATCGTCCGCCGCTCCAAAGAAATTAATGAAAGCTATTATAGAGGGCCAACTTGGAAAAATTACGACTCAAGTTAACTCGAGTTGAAATTCACGCAGTTCGAGTTAGAATTCGAGTTACACTACTTGAGATAGCAGGACGAAACGGAGTTAATAATTTGTATATTTACATTACACTATAACTTACTTTTTTGTAAATTTGTTTTTCTATCTAGCTCTTTGGTGGGTTTGGGATTGGGATAACTATAATTATTACAATTTTTAGTACTAAACTGTTGGTAAAATTTGAAATAGAAAGGTATATTTAGTTTGTGTCATAAACTAAACATACATGTTGCAAATACATGTTTAGTTTGTATCACATATTTAATACATTTTTGGTTTTAATCTTAGTTATAGTAATCACCTAACTTCTTAAATGTCAAAAAAATATTTTTAGTGAGGAAACACAACAAACAGAAAAGGATAAATAAAAATTTTAATCAGTACTTGTTGAAAAATAAAAAGACGAACAATTATTAAATGGCATTTGAAAAAAAAAATTGGTTAACTTTTTAGTTACTACACGGTTTCTTCTATCATTGCACAAAATTCCAACTTTCGAAAATAAGCGATCTGAAGGAACTGATGTTGTTTTTGTGTTGTTGATATGATCGGTCATTTGGTCGATTTATTATGGCGGAAACAAAAAGCGCGTACACAGCGAACTAATCGCGCTCTCTTCTTCTTCACTTCACTTCACTTGCTTTCACTGGCTCGCTTGATTCGTTCATGTACAGCCGGCCCAAACTAGAGTTAGGGAGAACCAACTCGAGGTAAGCGCAACTCGAGTTACTAACTCGAGTTGACCCATCCTTACATTGAAAGTAATTGAAAGTATTGCGCGTATTGCTTCATCATTGTACGATGTACGAGGTCACGTTCATTGCTCGAGAAAAGCTGATGCAATTTTCGAAATATTTTACGTGAGAAGGTACACAGACTGCTATATATTTTTATAATTGTATTTAATATTTTGTCCTCATTAAATTTTTTATAGAATAAGGCTTAATTTTTTTTTAAATTAACGAGCATACACTTCTGATGGTAAGTGGATGCTGTGGCCCATAGACATCTACATTTATCCTCGATTAAGAATCGAATCAAAACGCAGATGCGTAGTCATCCGTGAGGACTAAGCCATGCGGAAATGCTGACCTAATTAGTGCATGCCCATAAAGTACGACATTGACAGGTACTGTCTGTACTACTAAGAAATTCAGGACTTCATAGGCGTGATTTTTACTGACAGCTGTCGCAGAGATCAAGCTATCTTGTATCTACTAACCTGATGCAGGGAGTCAATGAATGGAGTGGCTAAGATGTTTTGCTATTTATAGCTGTGAAATTGTTATGGGTTGTGTATGCTGATTGTGGTATATTCTTTTCATGTCTCAGCTGTAAGCATAAATACGTATGTTTATCTGACTTAGCAATAAAAATATTTCTAGGTTATGTATATATAGGCTATGTATATATATATATATATATATATATATATATATATATTATATATATATATATATATATATATATATATATATATATATATATATATATATATATATCTTTTCTGATTTAGAATCCTCTTTAAATCTCGTATTATAACTACAATAGAGCGATTATCCGAACTAATTGGGGAACATGGGTATTCGTAAAACCTGTTAATTCAGATAATCGAACTGTATAATTTTTTGTACCAATATACTAACCTAATACAGTTGTTAGTAGGAATATAAGTAAAGTCAGATAGCTTCGTATACAAAAATATTGTATAATCAATATTGAAGATATAGTATGCCTGTATAATTAACGTTTAAAGAAGTCTTTAATTTTGATCTGTCGAAGCGAACCTACCCTCTTACGCGTAGCTAAGTCACGCATTTTTTTCAGGACAGGTATCTGATACTGGTTGCCTTAATCTTGAGCTTCAAACCATCGCAAACAGTATCTAAGCATGTAAATGCTTCAGAAGCAGTAGGAATATTCCCGACTTCGTTTTCTGAACCTCTGATTGATGAGGTGCTGGTGGCATCAGCTTTGCCACTCACGGCTTTGAGGTCGACAATTTCAAGTATTTGGTGCCCTGGATCTGCATCGTCGACAGTCATCCATACGTGAACATTTTCTTCAACACATTCACGGCAATTGAGTTCTTGTAGCATATTTAGCATTTCAGACATATCATTTTGTTCTTCATTTCTACTTTCGCTTTGAGAACTTTCCGCTATACTCAAAATTTTATTTCAGAATTTTTTTAAAGTTTGTTCTTTTAAACTGTCCCAATCTGCTCCGTTCATGTAGGATGCATCTTTTAAATCAATTTCTAATTAGACATCCTTCTCCCTAATCTTCTCTTTCTAGCAACAATTTACGTAGCAATTTTTTCTGTAGTATCTCTTGAAAGTCTTGTGACGGCGCTGTCGTCGCGCCGCAAGCGAAACACCTAAATCCACCAACCTAAATCACGCTATCAAAATTCCGAATCATAAACAGTATATATAGAACATCTACGAACTATCACACGGAGTGTCGGCCGCTCCCCGGGCAGAACACAATGCCCGGCGGGAGATCTCCCCTTTTCCTTCTACGGCCACCGTGGTGACCACCCAACGTGACCTGAACACGCAACCAACAGCCTTCGGAAACTTCAAGCTTCATCATCGTCATAGAATACCCCACTCATTCGCTCCCGAGCAGATGTCGTCTGCAGTCTTCATATCCTGCAAGCCAGCTAGCTTCACAAGGTTCATCGCAGCACTGGAATAATAATGCTTCCTGTTCCTTCAAGCTACTCTCTGCGCTATACAGTGTTCGGCACGGCTCTGAGCCTTACTGCTCGCCTCTGCTTCACGGCACTCTCGCAGATTACTTGCCTTCTTCTCGACTCACCGCAGACTACAAGGCAAACTTCTGGCACTTGCACATTCGTCGGCAACGAGGCTGCACTATCGACCTCCGGTCTGAGTAGGGGGTGATGTGGCGGCGCTGTCGTCGCGCCGCAAGCGAAAGCCTAAATCACGCTATCAAAATTCCGAATCATAAACAATATATATAGAACATCTCCGAACTATCACACGGAGTGTTGGCCGCTCCCTGGGCAGAACACCTTGCCCGGCGGGAGATCTCCTCTTTTCCTTCTACGGCCACAGTCTCAATAACACCTTGGTTCATGGGCTGTAATAAGGTAACGTAACCTTTAAGTTGAAGAAACATCACTTTTATAAATTCGTCCTTTTCATTTAGGATGTCACATGATAGATGAGTTGGTGCATTATCAAGGAGTAATAAATTTTTCTCTCTTTTGCCACTCTTTAGCTGATGGGCTTTTAGAGTGGGTAATAAAACTTCTATAAACCATTCCGTCAAAATTGAACTGTTCATCCAGGCGCTTTATGTGAGGTATTGGCCCTGTATCAAAATTTTTGGGGGGGGCCCAACCAAAGACCCGAAACCACTCGCATTGAATTGACATAATTATATATTGATTATTATAGGTTAATAATTACTATTAATACTACTGGGAACTAAGCTAGCTAAACAATTCAAATAAAATGTAAGCTTTTCTTGTCTAGTTCGCCGAACTTAATAGGTCGAGGAAAAAGTTTCTTCGTGTTTCATATACACAATTTTTTTCACAGTTTCATTATATTTAAATATAACAAATATACGAGTATGGGCTATTTTGTTCGATAACTTGTTGCAGTCTTGTAGGTAGATGAAATAATCCCGTTGCTGTAGAAATTTTGGGATTTCGATCAAAAAATGCGACAAGTAGTTTTGACAGTCCTCTCTTGATATTACCCTAACACTACCCAAAGAATTCTGAAGTGACCGAAACAGGTGAAAATCTATGATTTTAATAATAAATATATGATTATTACACACATAACGTTTGTTTAAATTTATGACATTTACCAAATCATTGTATTTTGGACATTTGTATTCTTCAATATTAAAAATTCTATCATTCGTCAACATTTTTAAAAATTGTTTTTCTGCTGAACCACCTTTGTATGCGATCACTTCGTCTTTGCACAAATTTCTAATGTACCAATTTAATATGGGAATGATGTTCTCTTGTTTGTAGGCACATTTTAATTCTTCGGTCACGTCAAAATATGGAATGCCGTGCACGTGTGTTTTGTAATAACGAACAGTTTTTTTTGTCTTTTGGCAACAAATAATTGAAAGGACAACTTGGCCGAAACAAATAATGATCGATAAACGCATAATTTTTATTAGACAGTTTTACGTCTAGAATAGCCATTTCTCTACATTGAAAATGTTTATGAGGATATGTAATGTAAAATCCGTCCATGTCGATGATGTATCTAATATTTTTTAGATTTTGTGTCATTTTGAACCAAAAAGTTAAAAGTATTTACACGTGACTAAAAATATGTGGCAACAACGTTATGATTAATTTCCTGCCCAGTTCACATAGTAATCAATGTGTAAGCCTAAATTGACTATGGATTGAGAAAATGGAATTGTAATTCCATTATATAGAACTGGTTCGAGGTTTCCATAATCAATCATACTCAACATTCTGGACCCACAACCATTGCTTTACATTTTAACGGGTTTACTGAAACACCAAATCTATGTGACCAGATACGGATGGCATCTAAGTTTTATTTTATATTTAGTTTATATTTAGTTCCCTGATTGCATTATTTATGTCATCGATGCTGGATTGTGCATATAGTTGAAGGTCATCGGTGTAAAGATGGTACGAGCAACTGAAATCATTAGATATTGAGTTTATAAACAGCAAAAACAATATTGGAGATAATATACCACATTGCAGCTACAACGTCAGCCCAAGCAGAAAACTGCTCCCCAACGATGATGGGAAACGATGATGGGAAGTAAGGAAGCATTGTTATGTGAAGTTTGTTCCAACAAACTTCACATAACAATGCTTCCTTACTTCCCATCATCCCATCTCTTTCTTCTACTCTTGTCTTCCTGTAATTTAAGTAAACAGAATCACATTCACTAATAATCAACTAATGACTGTCATTGTTAAAAAAGTATTCTTTAACTTTTTCACTTTCTGCTACTGTCTTTGTATTCAGGGCTAGGAAATGTCCGCCGCGCTGCCTCAATGCGTGTTGACGAACTTCACATGCCTTCAAAATTTTCTCAGACATGCAGGTTTCCTCAGGATATTTTCCTTCACCGCTGAGCACGTGGTAAATCAGCACTTAAAATCGCAATTAACAATTTAATTGGTGCCGGCGGGGATTGAACCCAGGTCGCGTACTGTGAAATTTACAGCTTGCGCTTAGCATCTGAGCTACCACGGCTTAATCATATACACACATAATATTTAAATATAATTTGTTAACACTAAATCATACACACGTAAGAAAATAACAGAAAGAAAAGTAAGTTTGTCAAAAGAATAAACAATTACATCCATGACCTTTGATGCGTTGAAGTAACACAAATGTAGTATTGATAGATCCACTGCGGTCAAACGACCATACACTAACTCCATGACTGCAGCTGCTCGGTCTTATATAGTACCAGTAAGTAATAATTCTAATCTAAAGAATTTCTGCAGTGGAACTGATAGTACGAGTAACTTTATGCATCAACAAGCTTATCTCACATTCTGTTGCTTATCTCAACATTCCTTCGTGTTGCATCTTGTTCAGTGTATTGATGACTCAAATACGATTTGTATAACACAAAAAAATGCAATTTAATATTTAGAAATCACTATAATTGATCATTCCTATGTTAGTCATTGAGTAGATTGGTACTATAATAATCTACTAATTCACCCCAGTCTAGAAAATAATGTTTATGCCGCTAATAGACTGCCCATGTATACCCACGTACCAACGTATATAATATGCAATTTGGATACATATGATAAACCTGGGTCACATTGGGTTGCTTTATATATCGATACGAATGACGTCGGTCAATATTTTGATTCATATGGACGGTCACCTGTACGATATCATCTAGAGTTTTTAAAAAGGAATTGTAATAGATGGAACTGGAATGTTGATAGGATTCAGAATGAGTGGACTTCAGTTTGTGGCGAATATTGCTTAATGTATTTGCTGTATACGTTTCAGGCATGTTCAATGCATAGCTTTACGAGTATATTTACAGGGAACACATTGTACAATGATATTTTAGTGGATGAGATGTTTCGCTCCTATTTTACAATAAAAAATAAGATGTTGTATTTTGTAAATAAAAATTGTAACAAAATTAGGTAATGTATTTTATTAATGATTCAGATTAGCGTTGTAGATAGGAACAAAGTAGTATAATACAATAGCACTTATAAGCCGACGCATACGCCGAGGAAAAATAGACAATGACGGTATTCAATAGACACGATAACAATAGATAAGAACAATGGGGCGCCAATGACGGTGGAGGCCTCACCTTAGATAAGAGTTAATTGATCTGCACATCTCCGGAACCGTGCATCCTACGAAAAAACGGACTCGTGATCAGAGCATGCCAAAACTTTTTGTTTAGGATCGTGAGTCGACGAACAGTCCCTGACTCAGTGAGCCAGAAGTGGTACTACCTATCTTTTCCTTTTTAAGAGTAATTTTATATTTTTAGATGAATCGTTACTCGTTACTCAGAATTGACAAGCACTTTATACTACTGCTAAATATATATATATATATATATATTTTGGGTTATTCCGTTTGTCAACCCTAAAAAATCCACACTATAGTGGATTCTCGCAAACGCGTGTTCATCTATCCATCCCAGACGGGGGTTCGGAGTTCGGAGGTCGTAGTTTACTTTTATTTTTTCTTCAGAATTTTTACCCCAAGTACAGTTTAATACATACACTTTAATTATTAATTAATTTTTAATAACCAAAAATTTAATAAAAAGAACATGATTTTATTGCCGTTACCGTCACCGTTAGAGCCGTTACACCGGTACAGTCCATGCATTACGTATTGCAAAATTAAAATAATATTAATTCTAATTAAACTGCCTCGTTTTAAATAATATTATTGCATATTTTATAAATTTTGCAATTAGTCCAGGCAATTATCAACACTTATTACTTTTACTTACACTTATCCTGGCTAAATTTGTCTCTTTAAATATACATTTGCAATTGTATTCTAAATTACTTTGCTACAACAGATGTTTTAGCATAGAACTGCTACGTAAAATACCAAAAAACGTTAGTAATGAACGTTTGTCTTCATTTTAAATTATTTTATGCCAAGATTTCAATGAGAGATCTTACTTGTTGTGTTTAAATGTGAGATACTTCTTTTATTTCGGCTTGGACCTTTCAAACAAAAAATATGTATAAATTTTTATTGATGTCTACAAAGTATCTTGGGCCAGTTTTTTTATCATATTTCTATAAATGACTGAGATCATTTATAGAAATATGATTAAAAAACATCAGAGGGAGAAATTCGAAAGAAAAATAATATATATGAACTCCGATTAGGCACCCCGTCTAGGCAACTGTTAATTTAGCCGCTGAAGGTAGGTAGAAGTTTTCAGCTTAGGGGCTAATAACCGACGTAAATTTTGTGCTTGTAAAATGTTTATCAATAAAGATTATTACTTCTTTAAATACATTATCATAATTTTCTGTTATCGAGATGTATCGAAAAACTACAGAAAATTGGACAATTTCTGACAGGTCTTCTTTAGGCACGTTGGGAACTATTTGATGATATGATTTTTTTTTGGGAAGTCCGGCCTAAGAGTTCAAATGGATTTGTGGATAATATTTTACGAATTTTTGATTACACACGTTGGAGGCCCCTGTGGCCCGGGGGCCCCGTATCATTGATACGGCTGATACGGCGGTAGCTACGCCCCTGGTGTATACAATAGGCATCACGTGTTTGGAACAACGCGGTTTCTGACTGGCGGCAGGCCTCTGTTACTCTTGCTACCTGCGTGAAATAATTATCTACAATCGCGATGTACCCAGAGTGAAATACGCAGTCGGTTCTAGCGCGTTGTAGGCGATTGAATGTTAAAGTTTTTACGCTGTTGACGTAAATATTTTTTTGTAAATACTTGTTGAAATAGTTTTTGTTTAGTGTTAAGTATAATTAATTGTAGGATAAAATAGTTAAAAAGTTTTAATGTATAATGATTTCTTAAATTTACGCGACCACTACACATTGAATAAAACTAAATTTACGGATTTTATCGCGTTTATTTCACTACTTTTACTTATTTTTAATTCCCGACGTTTCGGGTGCTTTACAGCAACCATGGTCACGGGGGGGGGGGACTGAGATGTTTGACGTCCCAATGTCATAGTTAGTCCGGCTACCTTCAGTTTTTGAATATTAATTTTTGGTCCGATTTACGCAAAACGAGCTTATAGTATCATGAAGTCTTGCAGTGGTATGCTTAGGTTTGGGTTTAATTTTGTTAATTATAGGATCCCAAGCAGGTGGCAGCACCCATCCATCTTCTTTATTGAAATTTGGATGTTTTTTAATTTCAATAGCCTCGCGTATCATCCTTGGTAGGAATCGGTGTTCTTTTGTGAGAATTTGTGGTTTATCAAAACGAATGTAATGGTGGGGACGATCTTGAACATGTTCGCAGACTGCAGACTTCCCGGAGCGTCGGTGATTCACGTCAGCTATATGTTCTTTCACGTGGGTTTTTATGGATCTTTTTGTTTGACCTATGTAAGAGAAACCTAGACTTAACACCTATACAACAAAAAACTTTCCATCCCGTATATTTCACCAATACGGTGCGGAATGCACCGGATCCCAAGGGTACACTGAATTGACAATAATATTGCAAATCACTTTATAAAAAATTCTTTATAAACTATAGCTGTACCCTTGGCTTTGCCCACGTTATCGGTCACGCGCAAGTCGTATCTCACGCTCCTGACTGCTCTCAAGTGCGAGCAGTCTCAGAGCGGATATTCTGAAAACTCAATCTCTGATCCCTCTGTGTAGCCGTTTCGGATGCGCGAGACAAAGAATGACGATCCCGGTCGATAGCTAAAAGCATTTCTCGTTGTTCCACACTTTCCTGATATCGAGAAGCAGTAGTGCGGACTCGTTTAAATTCTAGTCGTAATTGGCGCTGCGTGCTAGTTTCTGCAGACAAACTTAGTGCATTACGCTCACGGTTAGCACCTAGTCGTTGTTAACGCTCTGCGTGGGTTCGAGAGAAACTACTGCTACTACTAACTAACTTGCGCATCTTAGAAACCTTTGAGTTTCGAGACAGATTTGATCTTTTTCTAAAAGGCATAGCTAGATTCCTTCTTAATCCAATGCTAACGATATTCAACAATGAAAAGTAATCGAATAAGTACGTAAGAAATGCTAGTAAGTAGAAAAATAATAATTATTCGCAGGAAAATTAAACACATCAACCAACACAGACAACAAAGGTAACCCCCGTTTCTATAGGATGAGAGCGGCCCATCGGCACCTATAACATCACTTTTTGGGAACGAAACCATAGCGCAATCTAACTCGACGCCAACGCCATCTAGTTAGTAAACGGAAACTACATACTATTTACCCAAATGAATTAATTAAATTATGAATTAAAACTAAATTGTCGTTAATTTAATAGACATTATTTTTACATTAAAAAAATATGGTAGCAGCAGCAAGGAACAAAACTAAGAATTACATACTTAAATCAATTACCTGCAACAAATGTGCTTGGTAAGATATAACTTAGAACCAAAAGTTTGACTTGACTTCATGATAGTGTAACTTGTTGTACCACCAATCAATCTGTTTAGTAATATTGGTGTGAAACTTTCCATACCATTAGATAGGAGATGTAAAGTTCTCAGATTTCCTAATGTACATAAAAAGTGCAAAAATTAAACAAAAGTTACGATTTTTCAAAACAATAGTATGGAATTTAAACTTGCACCATTTAATGCGGTAAACGGTTGCCTGACCTTACCGCTTAATTCTCCGTTGACATATTGTTAAGCCGTGGTAGCTCAGATGGTTAACGCTCGCTGTAAATATAACAGAACGCGAGTAACCCGGGTTCGATCCCCGCTGGCACCAATGAAATTTTTAATTGCAATTTTAAGTGCTGATATGCCACGTGATCGGCGGTGAAGGAAAACATCGTGAGGAAACCTGCATGTCTGAGGAATAAGAAAAAAATATTTCGAAGACATGTGAAGTTCGCCAACACGCATCGGGGCAGCGCGGCGGACACTTCCTTGCCCTAAAACCCTCTCAGAAATGGGGAGACCTGTGCCCAGCAGTGGGACGTATATAGGCTGTAACTTTACTTTACTTTGCTTTATATTGTTAAACAGCTGATCCCTTGCAATTTATAATATTACTGCCCCGCTCCTTTACAAAAATAGCGTGATTATTATGTTCCCAGAGTTGAATTTTTATTTTTATTTTAACTAATAACATGTCATTTTGTGCATTCAATTATTTTGTGCATTCCATTAAGAAGAAAAACCTCTTAAAATCAATACTGCTTACCCCCTATAACATACGGCGTGATAATATGTAGCCTAAAGCCTTCCTTGGTTTACAAAGAACATTTTTGCTGAATTTCAATTCAATCTATCCAGTAGTTTTGGCGTGAAGCCGTACCATACACACAGACAAACAGTCAAAAATTCTTAAAAAGTCACTTTTTGTCATCAGTTACGTTTTTCTAACAAAAGCCACTTATATTTTCTCGAAAATACTCAATGTATAATCGAGTCGGTTAGACATAACATTTCCCCCTTTTGACGGAACTCACCCTTCTTTTTATTAGGGGATGAGTATAGCCTTATAAGCAATACAGTGAAAATCAAAAGATAGTTTGAACACAAAAATAATTATAAAATAGTAAAATAGAATTAGTTCAGTTACATGTTGTTATTACAAGATCGAATTGAGTCTTTGAGTATGGTTGAATACTCAAAGAATTGAGTTGATATAAAAGCATGGCAAAATTAAACTATTCTCAAACGATATCTTCACAAAGTTATTAGAACTTATTTATTGACATTATAAACTATAAATATATTTTTATAAGATTCAGTAAATAATGAAATAGTAAAAGATCCAGTGTTGTATTAATGCTAAGATTTATTTATTTTATTTTAATTTTAAATAGAAACATTTAATAATGTTAATATCTAAGATACAGTGTATAAAACAACAATATAAACTCACATTCTAATGTAACATAAAACATTATGTTAAAAGTACATATAATAAAGTAATGTATTAATTAATTATTACATAAGTTTCGACTGGATAAGTTAAATTTATCAAATGTTCTTTTCATTTGTTTTTGCACTGGCATATTGGGTAAGGATATGGAATCTTTTTTATCATCGTCTGATGATGAGACTTCAGTTCACTCGATAGAATTACTTACTTTCGATTCATGTTTAATAATCCACCGTGTATTGCACTGATTAAATATTTGTATGCAGCAGCTAGAATCATTATTTATCTTAATAAAGTAACAAACAATTTTAAAGGAAACATATAAAATAAAGCAAATAACCAAGAAGTATGTAAAAGATGAATAGTAGTTACCATATTTGATAATGTGATATTGTTTCTGAACCTTATTGATCTCATTTTCTAAGTTATTTAAGGAATGATAAGAATACTTTAGAGTTTCTATGTCTAGGCTAGTTAAAGATATAAGTATGGAATTTATTTATTTAAAATTTCTTTAATACAACAATCGTTTTATGTGATATATAGTTTAAATTCATTTTATTTTCGATTTTAATAGATTTAGTTGTAGATGGTAATAATTGAATTGTCTTAGAGAAACAAATATAAATATCATTTAAACTTAGGATACCTGTTCCTAAAGTAGTAAAATCTTCTATTATATTACTAGTTTTTATAGTTAATTTACATTTCTCAGACATGTACATAGATAAACTTATTATTTTTTATTTTATACCATACATCGATTTGTCCATATAAAAGTTTAGAGTTACACTGAGATGGTAAAGATAACGTTACTTCGGTTAACAATTTTGTTTCACAAGATGGATTCTTTATAGTAGATTCTTAATAATATTACAACCGTTTAAATTATCTAGCAAACTATAATTAAGTCTATCTTCAGTTATTCCAAGATAAGGCTTGGTAGGTTGTAATAAGGCAAAAGAGTTAGGGTTACTAGGATTATGAGGGGTTGGTAAAGGTATGCTATTTGTAAAAAGTGAACTTTAAAGAACAAATCAGTGGTATACGTAATATGAAAGTTATTCTTTTATTATAATAAAAAGATGTGAGTTTTGAAATATCTATCAGAGAATGTGTATTTTTATTTATGTAGTTACTCTGTTTTAATAGCTCGCGAAATAAGTTTATAGGAGTTATCACACTAGGATGTACAATGTGTCGCGTCCGTTTACATTGCGCCCTCCTTTCTGACAAGGAAGGTCGCGTCCGTTTACGACTTAAAGATCTCTCGTTAGATCGTTAAGCCAATCCCAAAAACGTGGTGTTTAGTGGGTAAAAGTCTCCACATAACCACGCAGCCGGCTGCGTGGGTTGCTATGAGCCTCCCTCCCCCGTTACCGGAGGGTTGCCCTTATTTGCTTCGGGCGCAAAAAAAGATGTAAAATGTTTGCCTTAGAAAATAAGATAGAATCCAAGAAATTAGAAATAGTGGCCAAGGAGCTTTCTATTATATTAAGTAAAACATATATTCTAGAAATATGTGATAATTGATTATTATTTTTGACAATTTGGGATAACGCAATATTTAAAGAATTTCTTTGAGAATTTAATTTATTTTCATTCATATTTAATTTATATATCGTTGAGTTAAATACATTAGTTAATTAGTTTTCAGGTTCGCTATTTTGACGAGCGCTAATGACTGCAAACTGCATCGTATTTTCGTGCATCATCAGCATCTGGAGTTCCAAAAAAGAATTTCAGAATTTCTCCACCAAATTCTAAAGCTCGTTTATGTCTTGTTTGCTTCTCGGTAGGGACTATATGCGAAAGATATATGAAATTAAGCAAAATTTGAATTGCATAATACTTCAATAGGACTTATGATGTCATTATTCAACGAAACTACGGAGTTGAAAGTTTTCGCAGAGCGTTGCAGTTTTTATTATAAGCGAATGTATACTGTCTAGATGTGGCTTAAACGACATATTTTAATTCGAACATGCTTAAAATAACTAAAGAAGTCTTCGAAATTGTTAATGTACTTTCAAAAGTTCGGTACAGTTTAAAAGTAAGAGTAGAGTAAGATTAATTTCCCTTGGAATGTTTATACTCTTTTTGATATACCTTATGTGTATATTTATATGATAATCATAATCATAAACACTCACGCCTGTCACCCAGAGGGGTAGGCAGAGACTACAGACTTCCATTTAGCACGATCCTGACATACCTTTCTCGCCTCTTCGACATCCATATACCTACGCATACATGCTCGTCGGTTAAGGGTACTCTTAATTTGGCACATTTTTAGTATATTGCCAATTTGGTCGACAAACTTCCGCCTAGGACGTCCCTTTCCGACTCTTCCATTCACTTCTGCAACATATATTTGCTTTGTCAGTCTTTCCGCATTCATTCTTTCTACATGACCAAACCACCGAAGCATTCCTTTCTTAATCCTGGTCACCGCATCATATTGCAAACCACACTCTTCTTTTATCACACAGTTTCTCACCCTGTCTCTCAGATTCAGCCCTAACACACTCCTTAGCGACCGCATTTCTACTGCATTTATTCTACTTTCGTACTTCTTCTGCCACACCCAACTTTCACTACCATACGTTAAAGTAGGGACTAATACAGCACTGTGAATTGCCATACGTGCCTTTTTTGACACATTCTGACTTTCACAATAGAGTATAGAGCCCCATTTACTTTATTTCCTGCATTCACTCGTCGTTCAATATCCCTATCATATCTCCCACCCCTGCTGAATACACATCCCAAATATACGAACTCATCCACTTGCTCAATTAACTCTCCTTCTATTCTTATTTCACATACCGTTTTGCTTTCTTCTCTTTCAAAAACCATCACTTTCATCTTACTTGCGTTCACTTTCATTCCCCTTTCTTTTAATGACCTGTTCATTAATGTAACCGTTATTTGCAACTCGGCCGCCGACGACGCAAGTATGACTTGATCATCGGCGTACAAAAGGCATTAACCCGCATTCTTCAACTTTCAAATTTTCCAACCAACTGTCCATAAATAGGTTGAACAGCCACGAGCCAGCTACCCAGCCCTGTCTGACACCTTTATGGATACCAAACCAGTCCGAGTAGGCCCCGTTGATTCTAATACAAGCACTCGAGTCCCTATACAGAGACTTTAATGCCTGTATTAAACCAGCGCTCAACCTAAATGTGTTCAGCGTTTGCCATAACACATCCCTGTCCACTCTGTCATAAGCCTTTTCGAAGTCCATGAACGCACATAAAACTTTTTGGTTTTTCGCCAAAAACTTCTCCGCGATCATGCGTATGGAAAAGAAAAGGTAAGGTAAAAGGTATTTATATCAATTTTACCTATTACGAAGTTGACGTTTGGCTGTTCTTCACTGCTTGTTTATTCCATAGGCACACGACACCTTCGTATCTTGTTGAACAAAACGCGTAAGCGACGCCGTTTCGGCGACGTTTACGACTTTTTTCTCGCGAGCATTGAGCTATAATGCTACCTATCTCATTTTGTCTAACGTTAAATCTTATGAATTTATGTGTCTGTTTTTTTACTGTCGCTTTTTCGTTTTATAGACTTTCTAATCACAACGATGCTAATGAAGTTTTCACTTCAAAAATAAAAAAAAATATAAGCCCTTCTTTATAGTTAGTTTAGTTTATATGCAAAGTTTCATGATCTAATTTAAAATATTTTATGAATACCAGCAGCTTATTGTTCAGTTTGGAGGTAACTTGGATTTTTTTTCTATCGAGAAAATTTTGCGGAATCGTGTTTTCGTCTAACATAGTACTTAACATTAATCCTCAACTTTACCATATATTTATTTCAAATTAATGCTCCAATATTTTCGGCATAACGGAGGATCTTGCTAAGCTATTTGAGGTAGCATAGGCCCCTATTTCCCCTTAAAAGGAGACCTCATCCCCGGTTATAATTTATGTATGATTCTTAAATGAATAACCTTTTTTATTTAATATTAATTATTACTTGGTAGAGCCACGCTGCAGCTGTATTATGGTTGTAGCATGAATGGGTCGGCTTGACCGGGGAAGGACCACGCTCTCACAGAAAACCACCGTAAAATAGCAGCTTAATGATGCTGTGTAGAGAGGAGTGTAGAGAACCGGAGACCCGTTTTATTGGGAACGAGGCCTTCTATCTTAGTCCTCAGGGGTGACAACGCATCTGCATTTTGATTCTTTTTTCATATTTGATTTGGACTGTGTGCTCGTTTGTCACCCTTATCCTATAAAAAAAACTATTAAAACAACAAAACAAAATTTACTACTTTTTGTGATATACTTTATTATAATATCTAAACAAAAAAAAACCTGTACGGCAGACAAACCCGAATGAGTTAACATATCAATAGCTTGTGGCGTACATCACTACATTGCAGTACTTTTGGTTACAGTGATAACAGTTAATTTTACAAAAATTGCACATGCATTTGCTACAAATTAGCAAGTTTCGATTCGACTTATTGGGCCCTTATTTTGATTAATATTTCGATAAAGACTAATTATCGATTGTATTAAATTATATTAGACAAAATTTGACAAAATCCACTACACATCTGTAATGATTATTATTCACCACAAAGTGATTTAGTTGATATGAAATAAATTTCCGTTAATACATTTATTTTGTGTAGTAAATTATATTTATTTTAAAATCGCTTATTTTTTCACTTCATGAACTATGCTAACCGAACCTCCACCGGAGATTCTTACTAAGAATCTCCAGTGGAGGTTCGGTTGCCACCTACGACGACTCGACCTGACAACATAAAACTCACGCACCTTGAAGACTGACGAGAAGATCCTGGAGATGGAAGAAGAGATAGACAAGTTGCGCTGGAATATTTTAGGATTATCCGAGGTCCGAAGAGAGGGGGAGGACACGGTGATTCTCGAATCCGGCAACTTGTTCTACTCGTATTTCCGGGAGAGCGACCATCGGTCGCAAGGAGGTGTTGGATTTATCGTTCACAATCTCTCGTTAACAACGTTGTAAAGATTGAAGATTGCGTACTTATACTCAGAATCACCAAACGGTATTCGCTGAAGGTCATACAGGTTTACGCACCAATGTCGGAACATCCCGATGAGGAGGTGGAGAGAATGTATGAGGATATTTCTAGAGCCGTGCATTCCTCCAAAAATTTGTATACGGTGATAATGGGATACTTTAACGCAAAACTAGGCACAAGAAAGAACGATGAGCTGAAGGTAGCAAAATTTCGGATAAGGCGACGGAACCCAAGGGGCCAGCAGCCGACTTCATGGAGAAAGAGGGACTTTTTATGATGAACTCCTTCTTCCACAAGCGGCCCTACAGAAATTGAACCTGGTCGAGGCCCGACGGTTTGACAAAATTCATTATGACGACTAGACGGCAACTGTTCAGTGATGTCTCAGTGATCGAAAGGGTGAAAACTGGCAGCGATCATCGAATGGTAAGAGGCACACTGAACCTAAACATTAAGTTGGAGAGGTCTCGTCTAATGAAGTCAACGCTCCGTCCCCCTCGTGTTCTAATCCAGAATCCCGAAACCTTTCAGCTCGAGCTACAAAATCACTTTAAGTGTCTAGAAGATTGCTGCAGTGGACGATATGAATGACAAGCTCGTAGAAACTATCCATGCGGTCGGAGCTTCTGCAAGACCCGCCGCAGAAGAAAACAAAAACGCTCTGATCACACTCTTAATCTCATAGCTGTTAGACAGGAGATTAGCCTGCAAGCTAGTTTGACGGCATACAGGCAACTGAACAGACAGATCTCCAAACGCATGCGGCGAGACTTACGCAACGTTAATACTGCTCGTATTGAAGAAGCGATTGAGCGGAACCAGGGCTCTAAAGCCAGAGATCTGTCTGCTAGAAAGAGCCAACTGTTAACGCTGAAGACTGAGTGGGGCAGCATCGTTACCGGTACACCTGAGATTTTGAGTGAGATTGAGAGGTTCTATGGGCAGCTGTACACATCATCTTTTTTACCTTATACTCAGTTATCTCTACATCTGTACATCACTTTTTCCTTTTTTATACGTGGTAGGGCCATGCGGCAGTTATATTAGTAGTATAGTTTTAGCACGAATGGACGGTGACAATGCATTGCATTTGGTCGACAAGAAAATGGGGCACACCAACACGCCCCTGGAAAAAAAAGGAATTACAGCGGAGCTTCTGAAGCACCAGTACTTAAAGTCCTTCAGAAGCTCTTTAATTCCGTCCTCCATGGTGGCACTACTGCGGAGCGGTGGAGCAGAAGTGCAGTGATCTTGTTCTTCAAGCAAGGCGACAACGCTCTCTTGAAGAACTACAGACTGACTTCCCATCTGAGCCGCGTCTACATGCTGTTTTAGAGAGTCATTATGAATCGTCTCTAACGGAGACTCGACGACCCGACAAGTACCGAAAAAATAGACAGCCACCCAAAAAAAAAAAACAAAAGAGGGCCGTCGGTATATAGATGTGCTGAAATATTTGTACAGTAGGGCTGCGATGGCTATCCGAATACAGAACCAGAGTTTGAAACCTATCCAAATGCAGAGAGGTGTAAGACAGGGTGACGTTGTCCCCAAAACTCTTCACCGCTGCATTGAAAGACGTTTTCAAGCTACTGGACTGGAAAGGACGTTGAAAAAACGGTATTAACATCAATGGTGCATGTTTAGGCCTAATTTAACGTTTGGCGGCCTGCGTCGGCGCTCGGGTCGAGCGGGAGGCGAGCCTGACGGCTGAGGCGCGGGGGGTGCGGGCTGGTGCGGCGTCCGGCCGCGCCGGCGTCGGCGTTTTGCGGGTCACTTGCCGCAGAGCTTGGAACTGAGTAGTTGCGCGTCGTGTTAATAGCTTAGTCGCCCGCTGCCTCTGACGCCTATACTTCGCGAACCTGAGTTGTTTGCAACGCGGCCCGGTGATATTGCATTTTTCACAAATGTCGAGTTTGTTGTAACGCGCGTTCGGTTAAATCTTGTTGGAATTTATTGGATTAACCTAATGATAATTGACTTGACTCCAATTAACAAGTGAGAAACGAGTATAATTTCCGAGACTCTTAAATTTTTGTGACGGACTGCCACTTCGTTATAAAGAATAGAGGTGAAGCCTTGGGATCGGCGGTTCTGCAACCAGCGGGAAGTCAGGTTACATAATATAACACAACACAACACAATACAG
This sequence comes from Parnassius apollo, assembly GCA_907164705.1. NCBI lineage: Eukaryota > Metazoa > Arthropoda > Insecta > Lepidoptera > Papilionidae > Parnassius > Parnassius apollo. The sequence goes on from CAJQZP010000295.1 coordinate 4,881,343, forward strand.
CACGCACACACTTACACCTGAATCTTCCTAGGGTTGACCCTACTTCGAAGAAATAGGTAAGTTTTGTTTGGTTCCCTTTTTACCGCTAACGTGTAATATTCCACAAGCCATTTAGGCCGACCTCCTGTTACTCGTCGAGTGGAACCCCTGATGGGCCCGGGTCCCACGACCTTGCCCGGGTAACTAGAGGCCGTAACACTTGGTAGCAGAGCGTGGTTTTCCTGATGGGTTTTGAAACCACTCCCAGCTCAATACGTAACGTTTTGGTAGGAGTAGCGTAGTCTCCCAGCGCAATACGTAAGTTGGTAGCAAGATAGCGGTTGTAACCACGTGGCTGCTGGTTGTGTTTGTTGCAATACGTAATAATAATTTGTTTTATTCGCTTGTTATTTGTTAGCATAGGATCGGTGTATAGAACCGTGTAGTAACCGTATTTTTTGAGTTTTTTATTTACTTTATCTGGTCGCTTACTTTGTTAAGTGTTAGAATTGAGCCACGCCCGTAAGCCGTGGGGGTAAGGAATTATTGTACTCTCGTTATAATAATCGTGAGGACGAACCGTAATTGTACTAATTAATTTAATTGCGTAGTATAATTTACTGATTGGATAAATAGTATTTTGTATTGTATTATTTTTATTGTGGTAATTAAACTAATTGTGTAAAGTAATTTGTACTAAATTTAATTCGGTGATAATCGTACTTTGTAATGATGCCTTCACACCGGTCACCGACGCTTCGCTTGCAAGCGGAACTGCGCTGGGCTGCGAATGCTCACAGCTTGATAGGGAGACCAGATAGGATCCATAGCTTGGAGAAGCGGCTCGAGCAAGTCATGACCCGAAGGGCCGTAGTGGAGGAGGCATGCTCCGAGATTATGGCTTCGGGAGCGGAACAGGGAGTCCTAGACTCCTGTCTTTCCGACTATGAGCAATTTTTTGCTCTCACGGATGACCTGATTGAGGCAGGGGCCAAGCAGGCTAGTGACGCGCGTGAAGCTCGGCTGGGTGTCCTGCTCGAGTCCCCTCGGAAGCAGCCCACTCACCCGGAGCTGTTGGGACGACTTCCCACTCTGGACCTGCCAAGGTTCTCCGGGGTCCTCTCCGAGTGGTTAACGTTTGTGGGACTTTTTGACAGCCTGGTGGATGCCCGGAGGGATTTAACACCAAGCCAGAAGATGGCGTATCTCCTGGCCTCATTAGAGGGGGGAGGCCTTGGGCGTCGTCGGCCATTTGAAGGTGTCGGACGACGCCTACCTGAACGCTCGGGACCTCCTGGCCGGAAGGTATGCCAACGTACGGCGAATTGCGGACGAGCACGTCAAACTCCTGTTGAACCTCCCGCTGCTAAAGGACCGGGCCCGACTACGACCGGACATCGTAAATCCGGTCTTGGTGGCCTGCAACTCGTTGAGACGGCTGGATTTGCCGGTGGACGAATGGTCCTTTTTGTTGCTCCATATTGTGCTGTCCCGCCTACCTCTCGATCTTCGACTCCATTTTGAGGAGAGGTACGGCGGAGACGGCGCCTCCTATATTCCTCCCTTTAGTGATCTGCTGCGGTTCTTGGAGGAGCAGTGCCGGCAGATCGAAAACGCAGCGGGCACCGCCGAAGATCTACGGACTGCTAACCGAACCGTGACCAGGGAAAGGCGAAACCCCCCGGCCAAGTCGTTGTCAACCCCCCTCAGACCGAGTGGTGCTCCTGCGGGAGGGCGCCCCCTCCTATCATCTTATAGTGGCCTAGTGGCCAGGAAGGCGCCCCCTGCTCCTATTGTAGAGCAGCAGAACACCGGGTGACGTCGTGCCCTAAGTTATTAGGCAAGCCTGCCTCAGCGAGACGAACCATCGCCAGGGAGCGCCGCTGGTGCTATTCATGTTTAGAAAGGCACCTCCAACGAGACTGCCCGCACCAGCGGCCCTGTCCGCACTGCCAGGGCAAGCACCACGCCGTTTTGTGCCTGGGCGCGAACGGCTCTTTCTCTCGGGGCTCTGCCGGGCCCTCATCCCCCACGGGCGGGGGCGCCCAGCCACCCCCTCTGACAGGTGACGCTCGTCGCTCTCCTACCGACGACCCTGCCCCTGGGTTTGGAGGGGGTTCCTCTTACGACCAGTCGGGGGGTCGTTACCCCAGGGGCGGGGGGTTCGTCACCCCCCCTCGGAGGGTCGAGAGGGACTTCACGGCCACTCAGCGGGCAGCGAGATCCTTCTCACCCCCATTAGCAGAGAGGCCGCGACTGGAGTACCACCCCCCCCCCCTTTTGGTCGGTCCCGCTACTACGGGCTCCCTGAGACCTCGAAGCTGTCCAAGGCCTCCAGGCCAAGGTTCCCAGAAGCCCCCCAGGTCGGCCCGTTCTGCGATTTTCATCCACGGGTCAGTGAGATGCCGCCGGAATTCCGTTTTCCGGACCCCCGGCTTGAGTGCCGGTCCGACGAAGGCAGCTCCCGCTAGGAAACTGCCGCCCTAGCTCCCACCACGGCCGCCTTCACTGATCCTTTAAGCCGTCCGCAGTCCACCTGTCAAACTGTTCTATTGCCGACGGCCGCCGTGAAGGTGTACAACCCGAGTGGCGACTGCTTAACTGTTCGCGCTCTATTGGATTCAGGTTCACAACGCTGTGTGGCCTCCACTCGGTTGGTGGGAAGACTAGGGCTCCCCCTGGAGCTCTAAATCATGTCCAATGGTAGGTATTGGAGGTGCAGAGCCTCCTGCTCCTAGGGGACAAGCAAGGCTGGTGTTTGGTCCTGCAAGCGAACACCTCCACATCTTAGTTAAGGTAAATGTCCTCGATGATATTGTAGGCTTTCTCCCTAATGCCCGTATAAATGATAGCGCGGTTTGTTGTACGTCTGGCTTGAGACCGGCAGACCCTCAATGGTCCCAACCTGGGCCTATAGATTTGTTGCTGGGGGCCGACGTGCTGGGGTTCATCCTGTTAGGCGAGATACGAGCCCTACAGCCCGATGGCTTGTCAGCCGTGTCCACTGTATTTGGGCACAGTTTCTTTGGACCGGTTCTGTGGTCTCCACCGCATCAGGCAGCCGACCCGCTCCCTGTGGCGGGCGTGTCTCTTTCGGACGTCGTCCAGCGGTTCTGGGAAATTGAGGAGCCGCCACACGCGCCTCGAGTCAACCCTCTGGACCGTGAGTGCGAGTTGTTCTACCAGAACAATACCGGCCGCCGTGTCGACGGTCGCTTTGTCACCCGCTTACCCTTTCTTGACTCACGGCCTCCTTTGGGCCAATCTCGGACCATGGCCGAAAAGAGGTTGCTTTCTATGGAGCGCCGTATGCGTCGCAACACAGCTTTTCGCGACAAGTATGTCGAGTTCATGCGCGAATATCAAGAGCTGGGTCACATGTCACCTTCTCATTTCGACTGGCGATCACATGAACACTACTTCCTCCCCCACCACGCGATTTTGAAGTCCCCTGGGAGTAAGATTCGGGTGGTTTTCGACGGCTCCGCCCCCTCGTCCAATGGGGTGTCCCTGAACCAGTGTCTCCACTCTGGTCCTAAATTGATCAGGGACATATCCGACATTTTGACCCACTTCCGTCGGCATCAAGTTGTTTTTGTAGCCGACATTCGGATGATGTTTCGACAATCAGTGGTCCACCGTGATGACCGTCGATATCAGCTGATCCTGTGGCGCGAGAAGCCCAGCGATCCGATACAAGTGTTCGAGTTGAACACCACCACCTATGGACTCCGATCCAGCCCGTATGTCGCCATGCGAACCCTCCTCGAACTCGCTGAGAGAGAGCGCCTAAGATACGCTCGGGGGGCTTCTACTTTGGAGACCTCGGTCTACATGGACGATATTTGTACGGGTGCCTCCACCGTCGAGGAGGCTCTCGTATTGCGAGACGAATTGATTGCCATCCTGAAGTCGGGAGGTTATGAGCTGCGCAAATGGTTGTCGAACTCCCCTCATATTTTGAAGGACCTCCCTGGAGAGGATCAACAAGACCCTCATCTATTCGAGCACCCTGACAATCCTAATTTGTTGACTGTGCTTGGCATTCAATATCAGCCTGTTCAGGATACCTTCACGTATCGAGTCAAGCTCGATCCCCCCCCTAAATCATGGACCAAGCGCTCTGTGTTGTCAACTGTAGCTCGCACCTTCGATCCTAATGGTTGGATTACTCCGGTCATCTTTTTGGCTAAGTGTTTCCTTCAAAAACTCTGGATATCCGGGTTGGGCTGGGACGATCCTATAAGCGGTGCTCTCTTGCGAGAGTGGCTCTCAATTGTGTCCTCCCTTCCAGACATCGACCGGGTCTCCATGTCAAGGTGCTTCCTCCCTCCAGGGAAATGCAGGGTTACCCTGCACGGATTTTGCGACGCCTTTGAGAAGGGTTATGCTGCTGTTGTATATTTGCGGACGGTGAGCTCTTCTGGCCATACTTCCGTCCATCTCGTACTTGCTAAAAGCAAAGTGGCTCCCATTAGGTCCCGCTTAACTATTCCTAAGTTGGAACTGTCTGGAGCTGCTCTTCTCACGCGACTGCTCAACCACGTTCACTCCTCCTTGAAGTCGGTAATCGACATTACGGACGTCTACGCTTGGTCGGACAGTGAGATAGTACTTTGTTGGCTCCGAGCGGCACCTCACAATCTTGAGGTCTTCGTGTCGAATCGCGTGTCCCAAATCCAGAATTCTGCCACTTGTCTAACGTGGAGACATGTCCCAGGGGAGTTGAATCCAGCAGACTGTGCTTCTCGTGGCTGTGAAGCCTCCTACTTGGTTGATCACCCGCTGTGGTGGGGGCCCGGCTGGTTAACTGAGTCTCAGGCGTTCTGGCCCCAGAACAAATACTCTGAACCAATTGAATTGCCTGGCCTACGAGCCCGAGTAGGAGTGGTCAAGGATAAGCCCACTCGTGATCTCTCCTTACTAGAACGGTACAGCTCTCTCGACAAGCTCTTGGGAGTAACTGCTTGGTTGCGTCGATTTGTCCGCAACTCTCGGCCCCTCTGTCCTCTCTCGTCCGATCCGAATGATTTAGAGGTTCTAACCCCTGGCCACTTCCTGATAGGCCAGCCGCTTAACGCCCTGCCCGAGTACCCCTTCCGGGAAATAATCTCTTCGCGGTTGAGCAGATTTGACATGCTGCAACAAATAACTCAGAGTTTTTGGCACCGATGGTCTCTGGAGTACCTACATCTTTTGCAGCAGCGCGTTAAGTGGTCTGACAAGACGGACCCCCCTCGGGTTGGAGACCTCGTGTTAGTTAAAGAACCTAACGCCTCGCCCTTGTATTGGCGCCGTGGGCGCATTGTCAAGTTGTCGTATGGACCGGATGGGATCCCTAGGGTGGCCGAGGTTTTGGTTGGAGATTCGGTTTTGCAACGTGCCGTCTCTACCCTATCCCGCTTGCCAATTTACTCGCGGACCTAGATCCTCATGTCCGGGACGGGGGCTTGTTTAGGCCTAATTTAACGTTTGGCGGCCTGCGTCGGCGCTCGGGTCGAGCGGGAAGCGAGCCTGACGGCTGAGGCGCGGGGGTGCGGGCTGGTGCGGCGTCCGGCCGCGCCGGCGTCGGCGTTTTGCGGGTCACCTGCCGCAGAGCTTGGAACTGAGTAGTTGCGCGTCGTGTTAATAGCTTAGTCGCCCGCTGCCTCTGACGCCTATACTTCGCGAACCTGAGTTGTTTGCAACGCGGCCCGGTGATATTGCATTTTTCACAAATGTCGAGTTTGTTGTAACGCGCGTTCGGTTAAATCTTGTTGGAATTTATTGGATTAACCTAATGATAATTGACTTGACTCCAATTAACAAGTGAGAAACGAGTATAATTTCCGAGACTCTTAAATTTTTGTGACGGACTGCCACTTCGATATAAAGAATAGAGGTGAAGCCTTGGGATCGGCGGTTCTGCAACCAGCGGGAAGTCAGGTTACATAATATAACACAACACAACACAATACAGCACGCACACACTTACACCTGAATCTTCCTAGGGTTGACCCTACTTCGAAGAAATAGGTAAGTTTTGTTTGGTTCCCTTTTTACCGCTAACGTGTAATATTCCACAAGCCATTTAGGCCGACCTCCTGTTACTCGTCGAGTGGAACCCCTGATGGGCCCGGGTCCCACGACCTTGCCCGGGTAACTAGAGGCCGTAACAGGTGAGTACATCACTCACCTTCGATTTGCTGACGATATAGTCCTTATGGCGGAATCGCTGGAGGACCTAAGCTCTATGCTCAGTGACCTCAATGGTGTATCCCAACGGAACGGAGGTCTTAAGATGAACATGGACAAAACAAAGATCATGTTTAATGTCCATGTCACACCTATGCCGGTAGTTTTTGGAAGCACTATGCTCGAAGATGTTGACGAGTACGTTTACCTGGGACAAATAGTCAGACTAGGTAAGTCCAACTTCGACCGAGAGGTCAATCGACGGATTCAACTCGGCTGGGCAGCGTTCGGGAAATTACGAAACATCTTCTCGTCAGGTATACCTCAATCTCTGAAAACTAAAGTGTACAACTAGTGCGTGTTGCCAGTGATGACTTACGGATCTGAGACGTGGTCCTTCACTACTGGCTATCTTGCGATGCCGTCTCCTTTGACCTTTGGTTTAATACTCAATATTTTGGACGGAGTCATTTTTATATATATTTAATACATATATATATATATATATATATATATATATATATATATATATATATATATATATATATATAATACTAATTTACTCCCACACTAGGACGCTCTCCTGTTTCCAAGTACATACCGTTGCACATGGACAAACAGTAGACCCGGAATTATTATTTAAAATTGCCAATAGATTTTGTTAGCACTCACGGCCCTTAAACGTCACTCTAAATGGGTAAATAATAAAAACACTTCATAGCTTTCACCAGCTGGCCATGTTAGACCTCCATTGCTTTTAGCAAAAATAATAACCACCACCACTGAATTTGACTGAACTCTGCACCAGACCCAGATGACACTTATTGTTTTATACTTGAAAATTATTGTTCTTAATTCACTTAAATGTTGATATTTAAGGGTAGTTTTCAAGAAGCGTCGGGGAAAATAAAAATCCATATAAGATTCATCACTTATAATGGTCCATATAATTCATAGAGAATAAAATCACAATGGATTAGTTACTTTATACACGATATAACAGACATCATGGAGTATTAACGGTGAATATTTTGTATCTACTCATATATACCAGTTCAATAAATAGGTAAAACGTGCATCAAATTACAAACATTTATAACAACGACAAAATAGTAAAATACTGACAATTATTGGTGTTGTGTGCATTAATTTTTTTTTTCAATACACAAACCAGACTATTTATTTTTTAGATAGGAGATAGTTCAAAAATGGAATTACCATTTTCGCGACTGTCATGTGTTAAAATCTTATGTCACATTAAAACATTATAATAGTTTATAAATATTATACACTCTACAGCGTAGCTCTTTCGTATTATATTAAAAATTTGAATGTATTATTGAGTATTGCAATCGCCCTTCTGCGACCCATAATGAATAATAATATAAATATGTATATCATAGGGGGGTCTTTATTGTTTGACTTTATTTTAAAAACACGGATTTGTCACAGTAAATATTAAACTATACGTTACATGCTATTAACGATGAAAACATATTTTATTTAATTACATATGGTTTGTTCTATGTAATATTTTATGTTTGTGTTTTTTTTTATTTCAAACTAGAGCCAAAATTTTATTAGGCCCAAAGTAAAAATTCGGTGAAACGCTAATAAATATTGTTTGCTTTGTTTGTCGGCACCAAAGTTACTACTTATACTTGTGATTTTCAGGTAACTAACAACATATAAATATGAGATTACATTTTCTCCATTAAATATCATATTTTTTATCTATTTACATTTTCCGATATAATCTTATTTTGTGATATTTGGCTTAAAATTGATTTTCCAAAAAGGAATTTTATAGACTAATGTATGAAGTGTCTTATGACGTTTACCCCAAAAATATTGCCAATAGCAATATATAAAAATGTTACTTGAATTAAATTACTTGTAGTTGTACATTAATTGAAAACATAATTCATGTAAGAGTTTTAACGTATTTTGTTAAATGCCTTATTTATTAGAGTCAAATAAAATATAAGACACTTCATATGATTGTTAATGTACTTCATACTACGTTAACATTGGATAATATTATTGAAATTACAATCTATCTAAATATTTACAAATCAGACTTTTTACAATGAAACCTTAAAATACTAATGATCATTTGTCTCTTGGATTTGTATTTCATGTTCCAAAATGTGCCCACTAATAGGTAATTTACTTGTCGCATCAATCGAATAATATATATAACATTTTTCTAAAATATAATACTATTTATATTCCTGAACACAGGACAGGTACGGTTATTATGTGCTTTATTGAAAATTACATCCATATATATGACTAGTGATATGTTATGATAACTTTACAATCTGTGGTAAAACATATTCGCGCCAAAATGAGATTACACTTTCTGTGTACATAAAATATCGATATCGATATCGCTTATTTATAAGTAATTGTGATGTTGTTATTATTAAAAGCATAACCTTAATATTATTATAAAATATACACAATGCACCTTGAAAGGGTCTAAAGATTAACGCTTTTTAAATATAAACTAACCTAACAAACTAACTTCACAATAAAAGCAGTCAGGTTTTTTGGTAGATCCCGTTTGGGATTTAATAATAGGATTTAATATAAACCTTGAATTACAGAGGTAGGTAGTGAAAAATTTAACCTAATAAGTATTCATTCATTTATTTCGAATTATGCCTTTATCACCCTCAATATTTAAATATTATATGCTTTATTTACAATTAAATTAGTAATAAAGAGAAAATAATTTTGGTCAGGCCTCCATGGTTTATCCAAACATTTAAATATACATCTATTTTTTTTAGTTTTTCCCTTGAAAGCAATTAAGGGCTGTTCACACACTGACGTTCCCGAGCATCGTACTTAAGTCGCATTCATTATGAATGTGACTTAAGCGGAATGCTTGGATCATACGTTCGATTCCGGACCTTCTGTATTATGCTTGAACGATGCTCTGATCCTCGCCAGGTATAGTGCGCAGATGTGGCCGTAGCATTTGTTGTACCATTCGGGTGTGCGACCCCTGCAAATAAGAAATGAATTCATATATAACTAATGACGACTTATCTTCTCGCCAGGTATATGGTACCTCAAAACTTGAAAACGAGACAACCAGCGCGTGGCTGTATGAATCTAAGACGTGGACCTTCACTGCTGGACGTTTGTGGAAGCTCAAGGTCGCTGAGCGACCTATGAAGAGAGCTAAGTTTGGGTTTCTCTGCGTGATAAACTTAGAAATGAGGATATTCGCAGTAGAACCAGAGTAATCAACATAGCTGAACGAATTATTAAGGTCAAGTGGAAATGGGCAGGCCACATAGTTCGAAGAATCGATAACCGATGAGGAAGAAAGGTTCTCGTGTGGTAGCCTCGTACCGTTAGACGAAATATAGGACAGCTAACCATTAGATGAAGTGAAGACTTGGTAAGATTTGCAAGAAATTGATGGATGCAGGTGCTTCAGGCATAACAGAAAGCTTTGTGGCATTCCTTGGGAGAGGTTTATGTTCAGTAGTGGAGTTGTGAAGGGTTGTAATGATGTTGTTGATTTATAATTAAAGAAGAGAGCTGACTTTTTGACGTGAATACGTTCTTAAATTTGCTTTCATAGTGGGAGGCAATTCAGAAAACCGATTATAACAAAATCGGGGAACACAGTTTGGTGTAGTGATTACATGTTTATCAACCACATTCAAAATTTAATTACGTCAGTTAATAGTTGCAGGATCATAGAATTTGATACGTTGAGTGAGGACTGTGACACAACGCCCGCGGCCGGAGAGGGGAACGCCACCATTTTGAAGTTGTGCGTTACGTAATTTCCACTTAGTATGAATTTTGACTTTACGTACACGTATTCACGTAAAACACACGACCGTGACAATGGCATAGATACACCCCGATTTTATTCTCTTAAAATCGCACCCGAGGCATAGTCACAATGTGTCTTCGCTATACTGATGTTAAGCACTCGTGCTCGCGGTGTAATAAAAAGGGGAAGACAGGACGCCGTCTGATGCGCTTTGCGATCTCTGTCGGAGTGCAAAGTGCGGCTGCGGCCCTTGCCGGCCGGCTGCGCCAGGTAGCGCGACGCCAGCACCACGCTAATGTTTCAAGTAAGGGCGTGCTCACATGGTGTCGACGCGCGCAAGGTGCACGAGGCGGCTGCGGCCCTTGCCGGCCGGCTGCGCCAGGTAGCGCGAAGCCAGCACCACGCCACGCGCACCGCCCGCGCCTCCTCCCCCGCCCCTGCCGCCGCTCCCTCCCGCGCCCGCGCCCGAGTGCGCCACAGACGTCTCCGCCACGGCACACCAGCCGCCGCCGCCACCCCCGCCTCCGCCTTGCTGCCACGACCTGCGGGCGTACTCATTCATGTTAAACTTACTCGTAACACATAAAATTTAAAAGGTTTTTATTAAGTTAGAGCACGAATGAGCCAGTGCGACCGGCAAAAGACCATGCTGGTAGAATAGCAGCATAATTCTGCTGTGTTTTGTATACTGAGTTCCGAAAACTAATATCTTTCCACCATTTTATATTTTAGTTGTGTGTTTAAATCACGTCGGATGGTCGCCCTCGTCGGCCGTGAAACGAAATGAAGCAATCTCCCGCCGGATATTTAGCCTGGAGAGCGACCAACGCTCCATGTGTTAATACAGAGCTGTTCTATATTATCAGAGTACTTAGGAACTTTTAAAATGCGATTTACGCTTCGGTGCGATTCGCTCACAATGTCGTCCAAACCGAAATTCGATAAATTCTCAACCCAGGCTAGGCTAGGCTAGAGTCAAGCAGAGTGTATGCACGTATACTCTTAATTCTCTCACTCTCATAATCTAAGGAATGGTAGCCCGACACGACCGGAAGGAGAACAGACAGAGGACCCACGACTTTACGTGCACGGCGGTAAAACACAAGTCAACAAATTTCTTGAAAAAAAGTATACACTGATTTTGGTGATCAGATATCACGTCGACAACCACTAATAGCGATACGTACACGTTAGTGCTCAAGGGTCATTTATAATTGTTATTATCGTCTAGTACATTGTGTGCCATAAAAACCCTCATACACTATATCCTGTGAGCAAAATCTTCTAGTTCGGTAGTTTAGTTAAGTAGTTGGACAGACCTATGTCCATATAGATCTTATTAAAGATTGCATCAGGTATGGTGAACATGCTTGCTACATGTCAATACCTACCTGATGGTAAATATTCACTGCAATCCATAGATACATGAAGCCAACTTCAAACTAATAAGGCTACAGATGCTCTGTCACTTCTGAGGACTAGGATAGGATTCCTCGCCACAACCTGTAATTTAACTGTCTCTCTTTATCCTTCATACCGGAACGGAAGTGCAGGCATTTCTATTTCGCGACAGAAACCTGATAAAAGGTATCTACCTAGAAGCGACTCCCAGGCAAGAGTTCTATCACCTAGACGTGGTAAATCAACACTTACACACGCTATCATTGTTACCGTTAGGGTTCTAAGCAGGGTTGATAGCGTTGTTTATATTGAATGAAAGCCAATGTTCAGCAATGGTTGCGTAGTGGGCTTAAATGATGACGATGATATGTATTTTGATGACTCTGATGATGACGATATTTAAAAGTATCATTTAGGATAGATGAGATAACAATGATGAAGAAACTTAATTTGATAGCTTACCGTAAAACGCAATAGTCTCTAGGTGGCAGGTTAAAACTAGAAGCCGTTATGTACTGGAACACCTCTGCATTCGGTCCCAACTTCTCCACTACTCGCCATTTCACCAACGAGTCATCCCATATATGCCGCTCGCGGAGGATTCTAAGAAAAATAAATAAGGAAATAAGAATTTTATCTACAACTTATTGTTTAAATTAATGTTGTAGTATGTACACTTATCTACAGAATTGTGGGCCCCTCATTCGAATCCAATGTCGAATCCTTTATGAATTATGAGTTAACGTAATAATATTATGTGTCCTCCACTGACTGCCTCGTTGGTCTATTGGTTGTAGTAGTGAGACTGCTGATCATGAGGTGTCGGGTTAGAATCCCGGGTTGGGCCATAAATCAATTATTGATTTTTTCCGTCAAGAAAGCTACTTGGAGTCAGGAAGTTTACGGTGTCTCACCCCCGTGCCTCGGAAAGCACGTAAAACCGTTGGTCGTACGCCTGATCTCTCTCCAGTCGTGTCGGTTTACCGTACCATCGGATTATGAAATTGAGGGAATAGAGATTGCACCTGTGCTTGCGCGTACACTTGGGCACTATAATCCTGTCCTGCGCCGATAGACAGTCTCCGTTGAGGCAGGCCGCAGTGACCGTTTAAATATACAAATAAAACACATAGTTTCATTAAGTTACGTTATAGGTATTAGATTTTCTTAGTCCAAGTACGTTAGTGGACTGGCCATTATTCTTTGCTTTGATAGTGAGAAGCAATTCAGAAAATTGATCAGGGATAAAGTTTTATGTTGCAACAATATATCTATCATCTACATCCAAAATTTAATTACACCACTGGACCGCTAAAAGATCCGTGGTAGCTCAGATGGTCAACACTCGCTGTAAATATCACAGAACGTGAGTAACCTGGGTTCAATTCCCGCCGGCACCAATGAAATTGTTAATTGCAATTTTAAGTGCTGATTTCCCACGTGCTCGGCGGTGAAGGAAAACATCGTGAGGAAACCTGCATGTCTGAGGAATAAGAAAAAAAAATATTTCGAAGACATGTGAAGTTCGCCAACACGCATTGGGTCAGCGTGGCGGACACTTCCTTGCCCTAAAACCCTCTCAGAAACGAGGGGAGGCCTGTGCCCAGCAGTGGCTTTACTTTACTTTTTACCGCTTAAAGAAATTCCTATGCATCGCGTGCGTCGGTGGGGGGGGGGGGCGTCGCCATTTTGATGTCTTTTCATGGCGTCACATAATTTAGTTACTACTACTACTAGGGGTATGTTCCGAAATACAACGCAGTGTACTGTCCAATGCCAATGACGTCATGAATCGGCGCTATACTGGTGATTCGTTCCAAAGCATTGGACAGTATATGACGTAATACTTTTGCGCCATTTGGAAAAGTGTTGGCGATTGTTTTGTCATTTTGTGCTCCAAAAATCATTATATCCTCCTAATGGATATACCATCAATTATTCTATAATTTTTTGTATTTGAAAAAAATAGAAACAAATTCTGGCATGCTTCATTCGGCAAACACACAATTAAAAATTGTTTTATTATGGCCGGATATCCGACACAATATGGCGGTGGCACGCTAGTACAATAAAGTGTCAAATGATACGTCATTTGCATTGGACAGTACACTGCTTTGTATTTCGGAACATACCCTAGATATGTGTCAATCATTCATTTCTCGTGACCGAATCATTCTATTTCGTCACGCGTACCAGTACATTAGGATCGAGCATTCAAATGGATAATTTCGGGCTGTAGTACCCTACACTAAAAGCAATTCATTTAGGTCATTCGGGATGCGGTCGGTTTTCGACTCATTCATAATTCACAACAATCACGAGTTAAAAAGGCTCCGTCAATTGTTTGTGATGGGTTGTACCGGAACATTCGAAAGCAGATGAATAAACCATCAATACTTTTAAGTGTACCAGCTCAAACGAACGAATCATTCATGATTGACACATGTCTATTGCGTATTCACGTAAAATACACGGCGGCGTCTTGTTTTACTTCCCATTAAGCTGTTTATTATAGTTGCGGATCTCGATTTTAGGATTTAAAAAAAAATGTTATGTGGTTATTTAGAAGGACATATGCATAAAAAAGTACGGCAATTAGTATATTTTTTAAAGTACGGAGAATTTAGTTATTAAACAATATGTTTTTTGATGTTATGTGATATATTATACATAATCTGTAGCATTTTAAAATGAAAGGTTTTTGAGTTTTCAATAATTAAGATAAGCTTATACGGTTACCATATTGCCTAAAATTTAATTTCGATTCAGAAATAAAACTGATTTAGGCTTTAGAAAAAATGTAGTTATAATGTAGTGATTAAATCACAGAGTACTTCTCTAGTGAAATGTAGTTATATATTCTTTGTTTAGGAACGTAAATAATTACGAATGCGAGCAATGATAAGATATTTAATATTGCGTTCTGGTATTCTGTAAGGTAAGAATACCACCGTAAAATAGCCGCTTAATGCTGCTGTCTTTGTATGGTGAGTGTAGAGAACCTGAAACCCTTTTACTGAAAACAAGGCATTCCATCTAAGTCCTCACGGGTGGTAGCGCATCAGAATTTTAATTCTTAATTGAGGATAAATGTAGATGTCTATGGGCCACAACACCTTCTTACCATCAGATAAACTGTGTGTTCGTACGTCATCCTTATTCTAAATAAAACAATTATGTTTTTCCTTAGTCCAAAATGGGTATTGTTTGTTAAAGAAGTTTTGATATGAAAATGAAAAGGGTACCTCTGCATGACCTCCATGGGCGGCGCTTCGACGTCGGTGGTGGCGCGCCACAGGCGCAGCGGGTGCCCGTCGCCCACCTTCTTGCAGCACAGCTCCACGTGCGCCGCCGCGCCCGACACCGACATCCAGCCCCTGCTCCTGCCAATTCACAATCCATTACCATACGAACAAAGTTCAATTTGCAACTAAACAGAAGCCTATCGCTATGGTTCCTTTAATGTAACTAGACATAGTCCATCTTTCTCCCTTTTAACGGTAATTTTTGAAGTGAAAACTTCTTTAGCGGCGTTGTACACCTTTTTTGTAATGGGTAAAAAATGTTAAACTCGCGTCAGGACACGTGACCCTGATCGAAAATGCGTAATGTCGCCTCTACACGTTGGCCAACACAGTGGCGAATGTAGTAGCGAATATATTGGCCGAGAGTTGGTGACGGCGTCCACACGTTGGAACGTCGATCAGTTTACTTCGGTTCGGGCCAATGTGCGGATGAATTTATAAGCACCGTGGCGCAGTGGCTCAGCAATGAGCGGCTGCGCCGGGCGCCGCGGATTCGATCCCGCACGGAACAAGTATTTGTATGTCCTACAAATAATTGTTTCGGGTCTGGATGTGTGTCCTTGTGCAATTTATGTTTGTAAACTGCCTGCGCGATACGGGAGAAAATCCTAGTGTGGGGTTAACGTTTTTATAAAAGAATTATAAAATAATAGTGGCTATTAATGGGGTTGTAAATAGATATACGATATACGATTAGCTTTATTTATTCTTATATCTTCTTTATATTATTATTCTTTATTTATTTATTACAAAGCGTGAATATAAAATTTTAATCAGATGCGTGTAATCGCTCTGGGAGCTTGTAGCAAACTAAATTCGCGGCCAACGTGTGGACGCGGCGACCAAACTCTGCCAACAATCCTTTGATCTTTTGTAAAAAACCGACACCACACGGATCTCGCGCCAACTTGCGGGCCATCGTTCCAATACATACCAATGAAGCCCAACCACCCCGTCTACACGTTGGCCAATGCTATTGGCCACTAAAAACCCCACTGTGTTGGCCAACGTGTAGAGGCGCCGTAAGACGGACGGCGTAGGAGAGGAAGTATCCCCCTCTCTTTCTAAGGCGCGGCGAAAATGTATGCCTGCGCCTGCTGTTTAGTTTAAACGGCGCAGGGCGCTTGCGCGAATGGAATATAAATTGTCATGTTTGTGTACGATAGCGCAATAAATAAATATTGTATTCTGCCACATAAATGATAGTACTTTTATATTGATAATTAAAGCAATTCGTGCAAAATTATTCCATAACCATTCCAAAATATGAAAAATGCACCACGCTAATATTCAAGGTTTCACTTCTGCCGGCACTCCCTGAGTGCAAGCCGCCGTTTTTTTTAAAAGGAGAACGTTAAACAAGTTGCTTTGTAGTGGCGGCGTAAGAAAATTCACAATCCCAAGTCATCTCGTGGATGTCGAAGAGGCGACAAAGGGATATGAAACGGGAAATGGACAACAGCACCTTGCTGATGACATTTCCAAATAATAAAAAAACTGCAGTTGCCAGCACGAATGAGAGGGGAGGCCTGTATGCAATGGACTTTTATGGGCTGTAATAGACGGAAGGTATCGCTTTCTAATAACTTTTGAAGTTTTTAAACCATTAATTTCGACAGTAAATTAGGGTAGCATAATAATTTTATTTTGTTTTACCAGAATTACTTTATAAATAATTTTTTTTTAATAAGAAATGATAAAATTAAAAATCCTAAAGACCTACATTATTAAATTAAACGAATAAATTCTAAATACACCTAGGTACCACAAAACTTCTACTTGTAACAACGAACTAAAGGAAATTATCGGTCCTTTATGAATAATCAAATATTTAACTAAACGATAAATGATTTTTGTCAGTTGAAGATGTGGCCGCTTGCCTTAGAATCAACGTTATGTTTCATTTAATGTTCCTGATTCTGGGGACCTTTATCCATAAATGTCACTTAAAGTAACTGTATTATCAAACGATTCGTTTGGTTTTCAGCAACAATTGAAATTGTAAAAATCATCTCGTGAAAAGCAGATCCATTTTTCAATAAAAAACGATACTTCAAGTTAATTTTTAAAAAATATAGAGGGAAATTTCAAATGAGAACATTTGTATTTTTATTTGCTTGTAAATTATATTATCAAAATGTATAGTAGTAACTGGTCAGTGTCACAAAAGAATTTTGCGCAATCTTTCTACGTGGACTGTCGTATTAAAGATGTGAAGAAGTCTTTCTTTTTTCTAAAACATTTTAATAGAGCACAGTTTGCGACACGTAAGCTTTTTTGATAGTTTAGTTAGTTTCTAGTTATTTAGTTTAAAGTTAGTTTAACACGGTGGTACGTAAGTATGAGCAGCGTTTAAAGTAAGTTTATTACACACAGAGAATTTAATTTGAAAATGGTGCATTATAAAAATTTCTCGGCGCGGCGGCGGCGGCGCAACATAATAAAATAAATGTATAGTGTTTGGGCTGTATAGTAATGTAATATAAGTAAATAACGTTTAAATTTAATTTGACATTCAATAAAGAGCCGATAGTATTCATCTACACAGACAATGCAAGGAAAGGTGACATCGCTCTAACATTCAAGTCTCACCTCTTTCCTGATCTGCCACAGACTCTAAAAAAGCATGAAATTAGTTAGATTCTCCAAGAAATAGCAAAAATCAGAAATTGTTAACAATAGTGGATAAATAGAAAGAAACAGAGAAATAAAAAGTAATTAAAAAAAATTGCTTTGTTTCCATTTTGTTAAAAACTATCAATTGTTCCACGTAAAATGGTAGGGTTACTTCTCGGACAATGTCAAGTTATCTATTCCCATAATGTATTATATAAGCCATTAATGGATCATTTTATTTATTTATTTAACACTTTTCTATTAAAAAAAACTAACAAAACTAATAAAATTACTACTATACCCTTTAACTACCCACGGTAGGTTTAAAATTTAAAATGCTTGTATTAGGTGTGGTTAACGACATAAACCGAATGGTGGATTAGAACCCACGACCTTTCGAGTTCGAGGTCTGCACCCTGTCATTAGGCTGCTGTCGCCTTTACACTTCATGTTGCGTTTTAAAGAATATTGCTACCGTACCATATATTTGGAACAAATATAGAAAAGGGTGTACTTTAGGTTCTACTGTATTCATTTAGAAATAGTTAAAAATAATTATTTGCAAAAGATGTGTGACTTACTTTTCTTTGGCTTCTTTGAGTAAAGCTTTGATGCAAGCTTGTTGAAATCCCTTCCAGTCTTGGTTAAAGTCTGCTCCCAGTTCTTCTAATGCAACCTGAAATAATTTTGGTTATTAAAATATTTATTATTTCGAATTAGTTAACTGAAATGGCAATGTGCCGGCTAGAAGCTGCAGCTCGAATATATGTAGCACGAAGAACCGATAACTGAGGGGGAAGAAAGGTTCTCGAGTGGCAGCTTATACCGCCCTCTAGGCGAAGTGTGTGGTGGCCCTCCACTAGATGGAGTGATGACCTTTAAGATATGCAGAAGTCGATCGATGCAGGTGGCTCAGGACCGTGC
Source organism: Parnassius apollo (assembly GCA_907164705.1). Taxonomy (NCBI): domain Eukaryota; kingdom Metazoa; phylum Arthropoda; class Insecta; order Lepidoptera; family Papilionidae; genus Parnassius; species Parnassius apollo. The sequence continues at coordinate 4,899,547 of CAJQZP010000295.1, forward strand.
TTTGTGAGATTCCTTGAGGGTCTATGTTCAGCAGTGGACCTGTGAAGGGCTGTAATGATGATAATGATTATTAAAATTTTGTTAATTAACGAATTACCGAGCCATGGTAGCTCGGACCAATATTTTGCGATATATATCACAGTATTTATAATAATATAGTAGGAATTATCGTTACCTTGTAAAATAATTAAATTACTTTCTAACGTTATAACACTTAAATGAACAGTTTATCCCTTGACTGATTAACGTAAAATCATATAAATTTACATGTTCACAGCTGATTGCCTCATAAGGAGGGATATTTGCCATAGTTGCTACGATTGGGGGAGGGGGGGGGAGTTGGTAACTGCATTTTTTATTTTATAGTTTAGTTTTTAAATAATGTTAGCATAGACCCCACATTAGGATTCACTGTTGTATCGTGGAGGCAGTTTACATCAAAACTAGGAACAATTATTTATAGGCCATATAAGTACTTGTTCAATGCGGGTTTCGAACCCTCGGCCCTCAGCACCACAAGTCATTGTTAAGCAACTGCGTCAAGGAGCCGTCAAAGCCACTGTTATTAGGAAGATGCTATCTTGCACTTGTCTGTTAGAACTGCCTCTATAGAGTATATAATTATTGGCTATCAAATATTATTAGGGGAATTTATCAAATTAAAAGTGACACATTTTTAATAAAAAATAGTAATGTTTTTCAGACCGAATTTTGTTTACGGCAGCCAGTCACAATAGAGACCATCTGCGCATTGTACTACACGTGTGTGAGCATATACATAGGTGTACCCTCTATGCCCTGACTCTCATCGATAGAACGAAAAACCCGATATCACCGAAGAGAGATCATGTAAAGTATTAATATGTCTTCCCGAGACATAGGGGCGCCAACCTGCTGACTCCGGACCGCTACTAAGAATTTCTTTGCAAAAAATCAATAATGGATTTTTTTGGCTTGATCCGAAATCTCATGATTAGTAAATGTGTTTACAACTACTAAACTATCCTTGGCCACACAATAAACTACTAGTAACGCTATAACCATTATCGGATATTTGAGGGTCTGTAGAAAAAAAGGTCTATGGTGAAAAAATGGTATGGTGGTGGTATATATATATTTACCAAAGACAAGGGTAGTAGTCGGGTACGGGCTTAAAATATTTAAAGCCATTAAACGTGGTAGAGCCACGCTGTAGTCATATCATGGTTGTAGCACGAATGGGTCGACACGATTGGGGCAGGACCACGATCTCATAGAATACCAGCGTAAAATAGCAGTTCAATGTTACTGTTTTACAATGGCGAGGGTTGAGAACGTGAGACCATTACTGTAAATCATCTTAATCTTAAGTGATGACAACGCATCTAGATTTTGATTCTTAATCTAGGATAAATTTAGATGTCTATTCGCCACAGCATCCATTTACGATCAGGTGGACTGTGTGCTGGTTTGTCACGGTTGTTGTGTAAGTCGTTGTATAAAAAAAGAGTAGGTAGCTACCGGCACGCTCTCCTCGAAGTAGTTGAACTTGCAGCGCGCGAGCATGTCGGCGGGCGCCAGGAACAGTCGCGCGTGCTGCGTGACGAGCAGCAGTAGGCACGCGTGCGCCGCGCGGCTCTCGCTGATCTGCCGCTGGTCTGCCGCGCTCTCCACGATCATCCTGCCGCAGTGAGCGTCCGTGTCGCGTTAGTAATCAGCATCATATAAGTACAAATATATTGGCCTAACAAAACTCCACGATTATTTTACCACATCAAGCATCCGCGTCGAGTTGTGCAAATAGCAATATTATAGTAGCATCACAAATGTAGAAATCATAATATATAAGCGATTTATATGAGTGACGATCATTCAAACGACTATAGTCTAATGGCAGGGTGCGAATTGCCAACTCAAAAGGTCGTGGGTTCGGATCCGCGATTCGACTATTGTCGTAAACTACTCCTAAATGTGCGATTCCGAACCCGACTGCAGGCGGCAGCAGTCCGTGTCAAGTTCAGTCTGTTCCGAGTGTTCAGTGGGACATGATGTCTGACGTGTTTGAAATTAGCGATCGTGATTTATTTTTGTATCGTTTGTTAGAAGAGGAAGACGATGATGGTGACTTGTTTTTATTATACAAGTATAAAGAGAAAAGACGAAAAGACACGTCCTATGTTGAAATCCAGAGGAAGTGAGGGAACGTACAGTGCGGGATATTGGGCCACCTGGTTTATCAGTTTCTCTTCCTCAGAATCGGTAAAACTCATTTTTTCAACGTGTTGTCGCTCGGACTTTGGCGGCACTACTGATCTGCGGTCGGGCCCATCGGGCTGCAGTGTCGTCTATCGCTAGGCAAACGACGTGTCGCTAGCTACGGAACGTATTTCATAGAACTACATAGAAACCAGTTGGGTCGCGACGACACGTCGCTTGCTACTGCTGTCTGCGTAGGCTACGGAATTGTACCTTAAGCCCTCTCAGAAATGAGAGGAGGCCTGTGCCTAGCAGTGGGACCTACATAGGCTGTATGTAACTTTAACGTATTACTTCAATAATCTCACATCTGTTCAATTAGATACGTAAATCTTTATAGATGTCTGTAACAACACATCACGCACCTATTCGAGTTCCCTTCCTTAGTGCTGCCAGTGTGAGGAGGCGCATGATGTAGTCGCAATAAAGTTGGCGCCAAACAAACCGCCAAATTTGATGCCGTCATTTGGTTAACTGCAGAATGTTCGGCCACCTAAAAAAATGGAAACAATTACATATAAATTAAATAAAATAACAAATAATATATTAAACATAATAATCTCGTGACGTCTTACATCTTCTAGCAGTAGACAGTATAACTATTCTGTTGACGAAATATTAATCTATGACAGGGGGAATCGACGGTTTCACCTCGGCTGGGCAGTGTTCTTGAAATTACGACACATCTTCTCATCAGGTATACCTCAAAACTTGAAAACTAAGTTGTACGACCAGTGCGTGTTGCCAGTGATGACCTACGGAACCGAGACGTGGTCATTCACTGCTGGCCGTATGAGGACGCTAAAAGTCGCTCAGCGAGCTATGGAGAGGGCTATGCTCGGGGTTTCTCTGCGTAATAAATATAGAAATGAGGATATCCGCAGTAGAACCAGAGTGACCGACATTGCCCAACGGGTTAGTAAGCTGAAGTGGCAATGGGCCGGCCATATAGGTCGAAGAACCGACAACCGTTGAGGAAAAAAGTTCTCGAGTGGCAGCCTCGTACTGGCAGGCGTAGTGTAGGGCGACCCCCCAATAGACGGAGTGACGATCTGGTAAAACATGCAAGAAGTCGATGGATGCAGGTGGCTCAGGACCGTGCTTTGTGGCATACCTTAGAGAGGCCTATGTTCAACAGTGGAGTTGTGAAGGGCTGTGATGATGACAGGGGGAATCGTCAAAGATGCCGCAGTGCACTTTTAAGAAATGTCTAATTACTCACCTCCGATAAAAATATTAAAAGAGAATGTAAGGCTTCTAAATGTTCCTCTGGTAACAGCAGTAACGCGCACTGCACTGCGTCCGGTCTTAAAGGCTCCGGAACATCTGAAAATGACATCAGATTATATGTATATTTACGTGGTAGATTGCACTATGATATAGTTGTAGCACGAAACGACAGTGGAAAGAACACGCTTCCATAGAAAATAACCAAGCCGTCTTTGTTAGAAGTTGGTTGCAGGTGACCAATTGACCGCTCATTGGGTGCTAACACAACGTTTTTTTTAATAGAATAAGAGTTACAAACGAGCACACAGTCCACATGATGGTAAGTAGATGCTGTAGCATATAGGCATCTACATTTATTCTCAATGGAAAATCACCCCTGAGGACTAACATGGAATACCTCGTTTCCAGTAAAAAAGGTCTCCGGCTCTCTATACTCACCATACGAAACACAGCAGCATTGAGCTGCTATTTTACGCTGGTATTCTGTGAATCGAGCCATTTTTGTTCGATTTTGCTTGTTCTACTCGGCTGGTCGTAGGGTGCTAAAAAAGGTGTGCTCACGTTGGAATATCGCGATGAAGGTCTCGCTGAGCTTGTTGGTGAGCAGCGCGTCGGGCAGCTCGCGAAAGTACTGCTTCACGAGGTCGGCCACGTCGTGCGCCTGCGCGCCATCGAAGCTCGCGCTGCACTTGTCCAGGCCGAGGCTCTCGCTCGCGCCCGCGCTCGCCGCGCCCACCAACCCCGCAGCACCCGCCGACTCCACCGCCGCGCGTAGCTTGGCTATACGTGACTTCACGCCCGCTTTGCGGAATATACCCATCTGTAATTGGGTAAAACACTTATCATCGCCTTTATTCATTTCTTAAATCGACGTCAATTTAATGAAATGCTTAAAGTTGCTGTTTCTCTTTTCTCTGAATGATAATGTAACAGAATAGAAAGACACAACTTTAATAAAGGCTAATAATGCAATGCTACAACTCGCGGCACGAGAGTCTAGTGGTGACCGTTATTGCGCATCATTGGCCGTACTGCACACTATTGGCTGTGCGTATCGCTCGCATGCGCTGGAGTCGCATTTCATCCTCCGTACAGATACGTAATTCGCAGCGTTACGTGCCGCGAGTCATACATATTTGTTTAAAAAAGACCCACTTATTTTCTTGCTTGTTCATCTCAGGACAGAAGCTTTTTCCGAATCAGTGATAAAGGTTCAATGACTGAATAAGTATACTTGTAATTTATTTTTAATAATTATTATTTTGATCTATTCTAATTTAACGCTCATCAGATGTCGCTAGTATGGACTTGGGTGAAGACAATTGTTACACAATCTTCTTCAAATCAAAACTTTAAGTGGAAAGTTGCGTCTCAAAATATATTAAGTATTTTGGTGTATATATGACAAACAATGCCTCGGTTACCCTTTAATTTTTTGCACATTTTGAACTTTCTTTCTAATTCTTTTACTATTAGGAATATCTAATGTAAAATATAACCGATACTTCAGAAAGAACATTTATAATTTGTTCAACAAATTAATTTTACCTTTATGATATCTGTTAAATATTTCACCTAATTTCAAAATGGCGCCGCACTGTTGGCAGAAAAAGTTGTGAAAATCAACGATTATAAGAAAAGCCATATGACGTGTGGTGCTGGCGAAAGAGATTGATCATCCCATTTTCGTGGGTGTTATAAGATGACTATGGGACATGCCAAAACATCTTATAAGATAACCGTCACTCATCTCCTTACTTCTTACTCCCTACTCTTCTTACGGAGAACTTAAAATAAACTGAACAAAGCATCACTATGTATAGCACCGACTTTTGTCTAATTAAATTAAAACAAAGACCAAGAAGACACATATTTACTGCTTTATATTTATTGAAACTTTTATGTACAAAAAATGCATATGGCGGACTTAATGCTTAATTCCGTCTATTTTTTTAATTCCCACCATTAGAGGGGGCGCTCTCCCCCGTATTCGAGATCGCAGGTGAAGGTGCTCTACATCATTAAATATATAACTTATTAATTTTTTTTCCAAAAATATTCATTTTACTTTTGTCGAGATAGTATAATTTTTTACCTTTTTATATTTCATAAATGTCGTTTTTGGTAATGTTTATACGGGCTGTAGGTTTAAAAAGCCGAAGGAAAATAAAAACTGCCTCTTCATACAAATTTCGCCTCTACCTTGTACATTTTGTACTTTACTACTATTTTTACTGACACAAGGATATTTCTTCTTTTTTATATCAATCTTTTTCCGTTTATTTTTTTTGGTAATAAATTATATATAAAACTTAAAATATATAAAACATACCAAATATAAAAGTCCAAGACAGTGGAGCAACTTTCATGATATGCTCCGCTCAGTTCATAAGAGCCGCGCTAGGGAAAGAGATCAACCGTGCGAGCGAGAGGTAAAGTAACGTTGAGCAATACTGCACACGTCTTAACGCCGAGAAATCCCAGCGGAACTGAGAGAATTTTCAGGCGTTACTGGTTTATAAATGGCATATAGGTAAAAAGTACAAAAATATACACTTTTTTAATTTTATTTATTTCTAACTCCCTTGAAAATAGTTCTATTTTATGTGGTTTTAAGTACGACTTTGCTACATTTATACTCGTACTTCTAATAGAAAAAAATAGATATGTATTTGCAGTAAAAAAATCTTTTTAAGCCCTTCAAATAAGAAAATTAAAGCATTTATAAAAAATGTAACCAGATCAGATTATTGTAGACAATATGTAAATAAATGTGATCTGAATACTTTTCTTGATATTGTTATAGTTTGTACATAGCAGAGGCTTTAATAAGACCTTTTACGCATGTACCCTAAACATAGGCATGTTTAACGCCTTATAATGCTATTAATTTAAACACCAAAATAAAAATAAAAAACTGTTTCGAAAATATCAAATCCTACACTTCAAATAAATGTAAAATATGTTTCACTTTTTCTTTTTTTAAATACTATAAAAAATATTTGATTTGCTGTAAATTTTGCGAGAACACTAATTTTTACCAGACTGGGGCCTTAAGGCATTCTCTTCCAGTCAACCATTATGTTAAGCCGATATAAAAATTTGAGAGGTAGTGCAGCACAAATAAACTAATAATGAAAAAAACAATGTTCACGAAGTATGAAGAAACCAGCATATTATACTGCATGATTCTTTTACAGTCTGGAAAAAAATAGGGTGTAACTGATATTCTACACTTTTTATTTTATTTTACATTAACATATTAAGAAATTGATCTATCAGTAAATATTACTAATTGGGTGCGTATTATTTTAATTTCGATAGTTTTGAATGATTTATTTATTTAGTTCAAAATTTTTGTTTTTATTTTTTAATACCGACAGTTTATTTGAAATTAGTAGTATTTATTGACAGATCAATTTCATAATACGTTAATATAAAAGCAGATAAATTGTAAAATATCAGTGCCATCGGCTTCTATTCCGTTAATCTATTACAGCCTATTTTTTCTAGACGGTAAAAAACATTCAATATATAAAAAATAAAAACATATCATACAAATGTACAAATAATATAAATATATTATCTGTTATATAACTTAATCTGCCCATTTCGCGGGACATAAATCAAACTTAAGTAGGTATTGTTATATAAAGTATTCTATATCCTGTTCCACGAAATAATCGATTATATTCCAAATTTCTTTAATCCCGTTTAGTCGTTCTCAAACCTGACTGGAACGACAATTATACTTTCACATTTATAATATTAGGTATAGTAATAGAATATAATAATATAATGGAATGATTTTCAGGCAATATAAATTAAATAGAATACAAATTGAAAATCATTTATGTTTTTACCACTTTTTCAGAACCTAAAAACCTGTCGTGGGACGAACTAGCAAAAACTCAGCGATACTTTTTGTAAAATAGTGTTATAACTATTGCCTGATGAAATTATAAAGTATCATACTGTTACTGTTACAGACTTTCAATTTTGAACATTGGCCTCACCGTAGATTATCATATATAGATGGGTTTTCATAGTGGGTCATGTGCCATAGCTGCCTCGCTTTGAAAGCGAGTTAGTAACCACAGTTTTTTTTAATCGTTATTATGAAGACGTTACTGCTCAACATCAGGTTTGTATGTCTAACGCCTCTTGCAATACCTACAGGACGATATGGGGTTGTAGATATTCTTAAACTGCTACGGTTAAATAATAATAATCGATAATAAAATTCCATGTCGCCAATACAAACACCTTATTATGTACACCTACAATACATACGATGTGTTGAGGCAGTTATGGAGTTTCATCGAAAATAATAATAATTTTACCTGATCCAACGCATTCGCTTTAAGCCAATTAAGTGCGCACTGAATAGGCTTCGGTAAAGCGTGCCCCGTTCTTTGTAACGACACCGTGAGGGGTACGCCGAACACCGTTTTATCTGAAAGTAAAGACGTAAGAACTTAAGACTTGTGTAAATGGTACTTGTGTTGGAGGCCGTTTTCTGCAAGAGAGAGAGAGAGAGAGAGAGAGAGAGAGAGAGAGAGAGAAGCTATTCGGGTCACCTCAGACTATCAGGTTCACTCTAGTTTGTCTAGTGGTCGTGAGTGTGACTATTGAGCATGTGGACCCGGGTTCGAATCCCGGGTATGGACTAAATCAGCTATTGAGTTTTCCTGTCAAGAAATTTTTCAGCAGCAGCCCCGAGACAGGAAGTTGGCCCATTTTTTATCCTTGTGCCTCGGAAACTATGTATAGCCGTTCATCTTGCGCCTGAGCTCTTTCCAGTCTAAACGGATTTTCGGCCCATTCGGTATAATAATGTCTTGCGTAAATGGCTAGTCTCGATCGAGGTTTCCTACGTTGATATATTTTAAATAAAAATACTAGGAGTGATTTTAACATTATTGATATACTTTCGTTAATCACCTTGTGCTAGGAGTGGCTCACAACAGTCATAATAAATATATTAATAGTTAATTTGCAACCATCCGCTAAACTAAAAAAAATGATGTATTTTCCCTAGTTTGAAGAGTACCTCCCGGCCTCCCTCAATTGCGTGCACTAATCCCGTCACCACCAATCCCAGCAACACTACTCCTTACGCCACTACTCCCAATATTGTATAAATACCAAGCGATATTAGATTTTAATGTCCTAAACAGTAATTTACTGAGACAGAGTAATTGGTCTCTACTTCTGAACACGTGGTCAATATTAAAACACATCATGTTTATAATAAACAAGGGATGCGAGCATATAAGCAGATTACTTAGTGTCACGTTTACCCATTACTTGACGGAGGACTGCTAACATAGTTTATTGGTACTAAACTACATAAAGTTATCCACTTGCCAGCGTAGTATGAGCTACTTATGTAAGTGTGTAGATACACCTATAATAGAATTCTCTTTTACGTTCTTTAAATTTATAGTCTCGGTTCCTTTGAAACATAAGTTACCCTATTTCATAATGAACCTTATCGTTTGAACATACGGTAGAATATTTATTACATAACATTTATTGAAATATTGCACGCTTTATTATATACACAGTAAAAACAAGCCTCCAGGGCTCGCGGTAAACCCGGTTTTACTTCATGTGGTCCTTAGTATTGCATATTATATTCGAAGGTTGTTTTTAAATTATGTGTGACGCTGAAGGGGTGTTTTGTTTTCGCAAGGGGGACATAAATTGATTTTTAACAAGTCACGTTTAAGGTAAGGATAAACTGATCCCAATGGATCAGTGGCCAAATTGGAAAAAGTAACAACTAATAAAATTCGTAAGGCGATACCATATTGAATAATTCAGTTTCTGAAATAGTGTGTTCTCTTTGTTTATTTACCAAAATTTTCCCTCTTTATTAATTTTTTGTCTCTATAGGCCGATTTAAAGTCTCAAAGTCGCTCTCAGAATTATCAAATATGTATGATAAACAATTGTTTGCTTTATTTCTCGTGCTGATATATGTATATATATATATATAATGTAATTAGTTTAGGTAAATACAAACATATTGGTTATTTTTCAAAGGGTAATCAAATTTTAAACTTTATTGGAAAAAGTAACAACTAATAAAATTCGTAAGGCGATACCATATTGAATAATTCAGTTTCTGAAATAGTGTGTTCTCTTTGTTTATTTACCAAAATTTTCCCTCTTTATTAATTTTTTGTCTCTATAGGCCGATTTAAAGTCTCAAAGTCGCTCTCAGAATTATCAAATATGTATGATAAACAATTGTTTGCTTTATTTCTCGTGCTGATATATGTATATATATATATATATATATAATGTAATTAGTTTAGGTAAATACAAACATATTGGTTATTTTTCAAAGGGTAATCAAATTTTAAACTTTAGTTTTAATATATAAATAATTATATATATATATATATATATATATATATATATATATATATTTACCTAAACTAATTACATTATATCTATACCATATAGTTTTGATTAATAGCTGTTAGTTTTCCTGTAGTAAATAAATAAATATTTAATTACGATATGTATGTATTTAACATATATAATCGTAATTAATACTTACCCTTGTAATCGGGGGTTTTGATCTTCCTAATGAGTTTAGGCAGTTCCCAGTTCCACCCCGACTTGTGCGAAGGGCAATACCGTTCCATACATGCTGTCAGCCTTAGAAGAGCCAGCTTCCTCAGTATATGGAGTTGGCCACAGGATAACGATGACATCGGCCGCGATACTAATAAATAGTTCACAAATATACATCTCTGGTGTTGCGCGGGTAACAAACAATAATTAGTGGTAATTTCGTTGGAATTGTACGTAATAGGTATGTGACCTGGCACGAAACAAAGATAGCCTCACAACGCCTGTATAGTAGGCACTTAGGTCTTGCCCAATACGTTCCTGTTTTTAACCTACTTCAAAAAAGAATAGGTTCTCAATTCGAATGTATTTTTTGTGCGATATCTTCGTAGATTGTGAACCAATTTTGATAACTCTTTTTTTATTAAACTGGTAATACTTCAAGGATGGTCCCACATAAATTTGAAGAAAAAATTCCACCCATAGGGGCAGCAAATAAATAACTTCTTTTTTAACAATTTAAAGTCGATTTTTACAGTTTGTGAAAAGTTATAATATTATGTAGTATATCAAGTATTTTAATGTTATGATTTTATACCAATTTTCGTGTTGTAATGTCCTATTTTTTTTAAACGAGCACACATTCCACCTAATGATAACTTAAGAATCAAAATGTAGATGCGTTGTCACCCTTGAGGACTATATGGAATGTTACGTTACCAGTAAAGAGTCTGCAGTTCTCTACACTCACGAAACAAAACAGCATGGTTAAGCTGCTATACGCTGGTGTTATATGAGAGCATGGTCATTCTTCACTCGGGTCAACTCAATTGTCCTGCAGGCAATTATAACCTCATATAGCTGCAACATTATCCTAACTAATAAAAAATTCTAAATTACCAGAAAAATAAAATTTGTAAGAAATCGCATCGTTTTGATTTAAGCTGACGATGCTTCTATGATAAAAGGGAAATTAGTACAATACACAGATATTATTTGATTTCCAGAATTTTGAATTTATATACGATATTTTTACCGTTAAAACTGACGGCTGCGCTTTGGGTAACGATCGTCTTTAATTATACAGTTTTAAACGTAGTTATAATAAAATAGGTTTTTTTATAGGATAGGATGACAACGAGCACACAGTTCACCTGATGGTAAGTGGTTGCTGTGGCCCATAGACGTCCATCCTCGATTACGAATCAAGATGCAGATGCGTTGTCACCCGTGAGGACTAAGATGGAAAGCCTCGTTTCCAGTAAAAGGGACCTCCCGCTCTCTACACTCATACGAAACATAGAAGCGTTAAGTTTCTAATTACACTGTTATTCTGTGAGAGCGTGGTCCTTACCCGGTCGATCCTACCCATTCATGCGAGAACTATACTAGTAATATAGCTGCAGCATGGTTCTACCATACGTCTCATTTTATTTCTACCTAACGGCACAATCTCTCATATTAATGTAACCCCCCAATCTAAAACGGATTTCGCATATCTGTACAATGACTTAAAAATAGTTGATAGGTTATCTTTATATATATATATATATATATATATATATATATATATATATATATATATATATATATATATATATAAATATAATTAATTTGCAAATTGTTAGTGGTTTTATTATGCGCGAGGAGTAAGAGGATTATCAAAGGAAATAAAACCACATACAATTTGCAAATAATTTTTTTTTCACTAAAATTAATTTTTTTAAATATATTTTTTTTTAAATATGTCTATACGCTTGGATACTGATTCTGATAACGCACTTAACGAGAACCACAGGGTTTTTGTTATTTGTTGTATATATAAGAGTACGTAGCAATTGTCTTTATGTACGACAACTTACGGTATGTTTCGGGGTCTTTCTGATTGGGCGTGGGTTGCAGTGTGTTGTTAGCTTTAGGTCCACCGTTCAGCGTGCACGTGCGAAACGAATACCATCTCTGTATGTTGTTTCTGCAAATACAAAAGGAAAAGTTATTACAATTAATAACATTGTTGCAAAAAAAAAACTGTAGATTTAAAGAGGATCTATAGTTATATAATAGTTAACTCCCTCAACATTTCAAAAAGCTTAAGGTATTACAGATTTAAGGTATTACTGTTGTTACGTTTTCTTTGTAGAGAAATGCTTATATAGTATCCAAATATGCGTTTGCATAGTGACCCTAAAATCCTAAAGCCAACCTGAACTCGTTGCAAATCAACACTTAAAAATGTTTTTTTTATAAAACTGAAACATCAAACGAACTTATAGTGTAATGATTGTTTAAATTTACGCGAACACTACACATTGAATAAAACTATTTATACGGATTTTATCGCGTTTAATTATATTTTTTAATACCCGACGTTCCGAGTGCTTTGCAGGTTTACAGCACCCATGGTCACGGGGGAAACTGAGATATTTGACATCCCAAAGTCATGGTTAGCCCGGCTACCTTCAGTTTTTGAATAGTCAAAAACTGAAGGTACCTGACAAACACTGCTCTGCGTTTACCGGGCCCGGTGTGATGTAGCTGTTGGCCAAATGTGTCCACTATTTTCTTTTTCCATAGGTCAGGTATGGAAAACTGCCATAGTATTCGACGACGCAGGGAAATGAGATCTTATCTACATCTAAATCTTATACACATCAAAAGCATTATTGCTTTCGTTGAAGAGGAAGTTGGCCGTTACTAGTGGTCGTTGCGAGTGTAGTTCAAAAAAGGTTGCTCGCTTCAAAGTTAAAGAGTGCTTGCCAGTAAAAAAAAAGTTTATTGGAAACATTTTACGTAAGACGAAATGTTTTCCTTTTCAAATTTAACTATTTCTAATTATAAGAAATATACCGAAACCTTAATGAAAAAAAATTCATGTAATATATTATAACACAATGTCGGGAATATAAAAAAAGTTAAAATAAGTTAATTAAACGCGATAAAATCCGTTTTTATAGTTTTATTCAATCAACTTATAGTCTCCGTGGCGCAGTGGCTTAGCAATGAATGGCTGCGCTGGGGGCCGCGAGTTCGTTTCCCGCACGGAACAAATATTTGTATTGCCTACAAATAATTGTTCCGGGTCTGGATGTTTGTCCTTGTGCAATTTATGTTTGTAAACTGCCTTCACGATACAGGAGAAAATCCTAGTGTGGGGGGTAACGTTTTAAAAAAAAAGTCTATCTGATGGTGAGTGGCTACTGCAGTACACGGAAACCTGTAACCAACTTTAAACAAAAAGGCTACACGTTTTGTCATCTTTGCGGAACAATATGGAATGCCTCACAGTCTATAATTATGCTGGCACTGCATAACCTTCAGACCGGAACACAGTAATGCAAGCACAATTGTTTGGTGAGGAGGTGGAACTACCCAGACGAACTCTTAGCCAGAGAATGAGACCTAGGCCTTATTAAATTATAATCACAAATTTTAAACGTGGTAATGCCATGCTGCAACTATATTAGTAGTGGTAGCACGAATGGGTCGGTTCGATAGGGTAAGGACCACGCCCTCACAGAATACCAGCGTAAAGTAGCAGCTTAACGCTGCTGTGTGTGCGTATGGTGAGTGTAGAGAACCACCCTTTTTACTGGAAAGAGGCATTGCATCTTAGGCCTCACGGGCGACAACGCATTTGCATTTTGATTCCTTATCGAGGATTGATGTAAATGTCTACGTGCCGCAGCAACCACTTACCATCAGGTGGACTGTGTGCTCGTTTGTCACGTTTATCATATAAAAAATTACTATTTGGTAGGTGTCGGCGAAGATCGAACTCGATGTGCTCGCATAAATATTAAACGTAATATGATTTTAACTGCTGCCACGTCTGTCCGTTTATTACTCACTTTTTTGTTTTTAGATCAAGGCTGTCGTCGTCGTCATCCTGATCTCCATCTTGGGATCTAGATCCTGCTGAATTTGGGCTGCTGTCCAACTCCGAACTTCTAGACGCTGACTTATCCCTCTTGAGACTTCTGTCACGGAACCTACAACAATTTTGCATTTAAAAATGTGAAATAAGCACGAAGAAGGCTATGGATGTGTATTGCTACTGTGGATTAACTATCTTTTTTAATAATCAGTAAACATGGATGTTATCATTGTTTCAATAGCAAGGATTTGCTGCCATCGCTGTACCTGATGTCTTACACTTTTGCCGCTGTTTCCTTTTACCTGTTTGGGTATGTGTATCTGTCATATATGAGGTAGAATGTCATTCATCGAATGCCACCAGGTCTTTGTGACTTATTCCACAGTCTCCTCTTACGAAATCCTATAATACTAACCTCCTTTCTCCTTTGCTGGAAGAAAGGTTTTCGAGTCACCGTCTTGTACTGGTAGGCGTAGATGTAGTGATGATCTATAAGAGGTTGATAGATGCAGGTGGCTCAGGACCGTGCTTTGCAGCATTCCTTGAGAGAGTCCTTGCATCTTAGGCCTCACGGTATAGCATCACGGTATAGCAGTGAAATTGTAAAGTGCTGTAATGATGAATGATGACTTACACTGGAAATCAAATTTGAGACGGATAAAAACCACTTGTAACATTCTTTTACACGTTATCATCATCTACTTCTCTACTTACTATTACTAGTCCAATACTAAATAAAGCTCTTTTTAAGCTTTGATCTACAACGTAAAAACTCTGCTGGTGGTATATAAACTTGAAGCTTTAGTCGAGTTATTGTAGTTAGAGTAGTGAAGTTAGTTTAGCTTGAAGCGAATGTGGAAACTGATTTCAAGTGAAATTTTTATTCGAAATTTATAATATCATGATAGCTTTTAACTAACTAATGTAATACGCGATTTAAATGAAAATCTGTTTTCCTTTTCACCGTTTTAATATATAAATACGGTTCCGCTCGTTTAATTAAATACTGACGATTTTTTTTTTAATTTGGGATAAATAAAACTTTTGTTATACAAAAATTAATATACAAAAATTATAGCGGCAGACCAACGTAAAAACGTGGTAGATCCATGCTGCAGTTATATTAGTAGTATAGTTGTGGCACGAATGGGTCAGCCCGACCGGGGAAGGACCACGCTCTCACAGAATACCAGCGTAAAATAGTAGCTTAATGATGTTGTTTCGTATGGTGAGTGTAGAGAACCGGAAATCCTTTTTACTGGAAACTAGGCACTTTATTTAGGTCCTCAGGGGTGAAAACGCATCTGCATTTTGATTCGCAAACGAGGATAGATTTAGGTGTCTATGGGCCACAGCAACCACTTACTATCAGGTGAACTGTGTGCTCGTTTGTCACCCTTTCCTATAAAGAAATAACCTAAAATGGTTTTTTATATATAATATTGCCAAATTTCATCAAAATCCGTTCAGTAGTTTTTACGTGATTGAGCCTCAAACATACGAATATTCAAACATCCTACCAAACTTTCAAGTAATAGGAAAGGATACTATACTATTACCAAACACAAGATTATTTTATTTAGGACAACACTACTGTGTATTGTAACACTTATTATGCTATTGAGTATTATAAATGAAAATTTAAATCACTTGCCTACCTACCTACCGCATTATACATAACTTCTAAAACAAACGAGCATCATTAGTCGAGTGTCCGAGCCGGGTCATTACCATGCGTGTAACATATTCCCCGTGCACTTTCGGTCCATTATATTCGAGAAACAGTCGTTTAGGGTAATGAAGTCTAGTTGGTGTGGCCATTACTCACCCTCAGTAATCGTTCCTTTTCAAAACGGCAAGCAGATATTGTCGCTTGGGGGACCTATTTGTGTTTTTATCTCATGTCTTATCTAATTTACTCTCGGTCTGCTACAAATTAACCTTCGATACGAAGTCGTTTACACCGTTTAGATATGTTAGTGTAGTATTTTCAAAACTAATTTGATTGTAAGGGATTAGAATAGTGAGATGTTTTCAAATTTAACTGTCCAATATATTATCTCTCTTAATGGTACTTCCCAGATTCTAACGTGGTAGAGCCACGC
The DNA here is from genome assembly GCA_907164705.1 of Parnassius apollo. Classification (NCBI taxonomy): domain Eukaryota; kingdom Metazoa; phylum Arthropoda; class Insecta; order Lepidoptera; family Papilionidae; genus Parnassius; species Parnassius apollo. Next base: position 4,915,579 of record CAJQZP010000295.1, read on the forward strand.
TTCAGCTATATTAAATGTATAGTTGTAACACGAATGGGTCGGCTCGACCGGGGAAGGGCCACGCTCTCACAGAATACCAGCGTAAAATAGCAGCTTAATGCTGCTGTGTTTCGTATGGTGAGTGTAGAGAACTAGAGACCTTTTTTACTTTGAACAAGGCATTATTACATCGTAGTCCTCACAGCTGACAACGCATTTGCATTTTGATACGCAAACGAGGATAGATGTAGATGCCTATGGGCCACATTATCCACTTATCATCAAGAGGACTATGTGCCTGTTGTCACCCTTACCCTATATAAAAGAAAAACTGAAGTTCTTTTCCAAACCAGTGGTAAAATCATAATATACATGTGAATATGACTTTCAATAAATACTGACAAATAAAACAATGTATTAATATTAATCAACACGAAGATAAGAATTCAATTTAGCGCGAAAGGGCTTATCACGGTTAGCCATAGTAGCTAATGGTATTCAATAGATAACAGCTTTGGTCAGCTAATTTTTGCCGCTCTTTTGTTCTTTGAAAATTTCATAATAAAAGTGATTAGTTTTAATCAATTTTATTTATTCTAGAAGTTTAAAAGAAGGTATGCAAATTCAGTTTTTGAACCCAATATTATCTAGATGACCACCATCACGGCTCTGGCATTCTTATAGAGCGGCCTAAAATTTTCCACTACACGCCTGCAGGTTTATTGTGGAATCGTTGCAATTTCCTTGCAGATGTTTTGTTATAATTGAGCCGTCGTCCTAGGATTATTTGCATCTACACGGCTCTTGCGATAGGCCCACGAGAAAAAAATCAGCTGGACTCCAATCTGAGCTTATAGGCGACCAATCAATATGATACCTTCCAGAAGTGACTTTTCTTGGGAACATTTCACGAACTACCCCGAAACTGATGTTTGATGTGCGACAAGTTGTCCCATCTTGTTGGAACCATGTCGTGGAGTTGTACTCATGAAACTTGCAATTATACACTCAAATACTGCCTCAGCATTAGAATGTATCGTTCAGAATTGACATTAACTGCTTTGCCCAGCGCATTGTCAAAGAAATAAGGGCCTATTTATTCCGACCGCGGAAATGGCTGCCCAAACCGTGACTCGTGCACAACGGAGCGGTTTCTGGTATTGTAGTCCAGGCTGTTCTCTACTCTAATAGCAGCAGTTCTGTTTATTTACAGCGCCGTTCGTGTAAAAATGTGCCTCGTCTGAAAATAGTGTGTTATTGAAGCTATGGAACTGCTTGAACATTTCAGGCGTAAAATTGAACCTTCTAACCAAATTATTTTCATTTAATTCTTGGACGAGCTGTATTTTATACAGATGAAGCTTTAAACCTAGACAAAATTCTCAGCAAGGTTGCCTTGCCTTGATGACGTACCATAAAGTACGTACTAATTCATTAACTTCCTGTACTCTTTCTTCGATCTGAACAGTTCACGCACGACCGGGCCGGCGACGTGGAATCGTCGTACCAGTCTCTTCAAAGTTTATTCAATGCCTAGTCAATGGGGCACTTGGATACTGTCTTAAACTGGGCAATTCGTACTCAATTTGAAATAAACGTCTTACATGTATGTACGAACGATTGTTTTCAAAAATGTACGCACTGCTTAAGCGCGCTGTTTACTCATAGCGACTAAAATGGCGTGCACCTAGCGACCTACATCACCCGCGTTCTGTCCCCTCCACGCGTTTACAAGTTATAAAAAAGCAAAAGTAAAATTTACCCCGTTCCAGCCTGCATATTATTTATTTTGCTACTGTACATACTGTGCTGTACAGTGTACAACTAAAAATATATGTATATTTAAATACAGACGTTTAAATTTCACAATTAAATGCACGCTGGTAGTAATCAAATTGATAATAGCAATAAGTGCTGATTGTCGGCGGGGAAGGAAACTTGCGTATTGAATTTGCGTGAAACGGCACGTATAATTATACGATTGTGATGTGATGAAGTTCAAAGGGAATATTTACTAGGTTCCCAAGCTTCGGCAGCAACGGAGAGAGTATACGAACTCGAGCTGGCTAAAAACCCATAGTGGTCACCATCGGCGCAAACGAGAGCCCCGGGTTCTTTGATCAAAACACAACTAGAGGGTATTATCAAAATGACTGGATACCACCTAACGGCTATCGTTCTCCTCGTGGTTGCATTATCGGGTGTTAGGAATGATGACCACCAATCATGTTTTTACGATCCCAGAGGGCCCATTTTCTGTAGAATTATTCTTAACAAGTTCGAGGTTATTGACTTTGTGCTGACCGATTCACGCGCCCTCCGTAGTGAGTTTAGGCAAATACTTCAGTAGTAATTATATTAAGGCTATTAAATTAAGAAAGAATATTCATCTCCAATTCAGCTGTTGTGTGGCATTTAGGATAGTCTAAGTCCCTGGGGAAAATCTTAAAACAGGCTTATATTATATTATAGAAATTGTAAGCTCATGGCATAACAAATAACTTACTTCTGCTCCTTTCCTAGGTTGAGCGAGCTGGTCCTGATTGCTTGACGCCGGTGCGGCGTGTGCGCTGGCGACTTCTGCACCTCGCGCAGGATTTCAGGATCTGGTTTAAGCTCTACAGGTGACGGAGGCTCCACGTATACCTGTAAAAATGTACAGAATATAATACCGAAACACGAGTATATACTCATAAAAAACGATATATTGGCTTAATGGGTAATGTATATTAACAATTTTGTTTTATGTTCTCAGTTAACATCACAGCTGGAGCCATTCAAGTGATGCGTACTAAGTACTAGAAGAGATGCCAGGACTTTTTTTATATGATAGGGTGAAAAACGAGCACACGGTCCACCTGATGGTAAGTGGTTGCTATTGCCACTCAGACATCTACATCTTTTTTCGATTACGAATCATGCTGTGTGCTGCAGAAGTGTTGCTATCCGTGGGGACTAAGACAGAATGCCTTGTTTCCTAAAAGGGTCTCTCACTCTCTACAGTCACCATACGAAACACACAGCAGCGTTAAGTTGCTATTTTAAGCTGGTATTCTGTGAGAGCGTGGTTTTACGAGTCGACCCATTCGTCTTACTACTACTAATGTTGTTTCAGCATGGCTTCACTATGTCGAAAAAACTTGGTTGTTTGCAACACGTGTTAGAGTCAAAGTCAAGTCAAACTTAGTCTGTGCCATAAAAAGCTAAAGGCTATCACGAACTTAGAGGGAATATTGGTAATATTAACAGAATTGGTAGTATTTTTTTAAAAATAATATAACAGAATGATACTAGTATTAGAATTTACATTGCTGACACAAAGTTATCACATAAGGTGTAAATTTATTGCAGTCGGTAATGAAATTGAATGTATTATCTGTTCTGTACAGCTGGCTAATGGTATAAATTATAATAACTGGTATTTCAACGTGATTTATTTGTTGACCCTATTTTATAATAAATCGGTAAGGAAAAAATATGTGTGATATTGTACAGTGATATAAGACATAGTAATCGTTTCTGGCCGAAGTGACCCTGACCTCACTTACTGTTAACTTATCGATACCAAGCATAAAGACAACTATCGTACAACTTAGACCCTTTTCTTGACCTAATACACAATACCATTAACTTAACACCGATCCGACCATTCCCTGTTCCATGTACCTTATCCATATCATATTTTCTATGTTATCCCGAAATTCTATTGCATAACATGGGTCTTTTTCGTTATACGGAGACTTTGCCATGAATGTAAAAAAACTACGATTTTAGCGTGAGTATGGTATCTCTCACGCTGAAATCGTGGTTGCATTCTGCAGGCTTCTGCCATGTTTGGCACTATAGGTTGGTCGATTGAGATAGGATGCGGTCTTTTTTTGCACCCTTGGGGGTTTGCTTCTCGCCGGAAGATTCCAGCGGCGTTGCTAATTCTATCGCTGATGTGGTGCTTTAGGGTATGGAACTTTTGATTCCTTTTTCTGTGGCATCCGTTGGAGGCAGATCTCAACCACGGTTTAGTCGTTCTTGTAAAATAGTATCATGCTATAAACAGGAGTGCTACCGGGCCTGCGCTGACGCATCAACGTCCCGGGATGTAAAAATCAGCGCCCTTAAAAAGAAATATAATTCCGTCTCCAGGTCCTTCAAACGAGTCATTGCTAAGGCAAAGTCAGAGCATATAGGCAGAATTGGTGAGAAACTAGTTCGCCTTACTTCTGGAACCCGTGCATTCTGGCCTCTCGCCAGGGCTGTCCAAGGGAACTTCTGTCAGCCATCCATTCTATCTCTACAGATGGAGGACGACTCGGTGGCCCAAGCCGCAAAGGTAAAAGCCGATCTGTAAGGCTCTTATTTTGGATCCAACTCGACTCTATTAATGTTGGTGTTCCACAAGGCTGCGTGTGATAGCAACATATCATTGCTACGCTGATGACTGCACTGGCGATGCTCTATACCAAGGCCCTGCCAATATTTCTCCGGAAAACTTCGCCGAGTACTGGAACAAACTTATTTCTGAAGTCGAGTCTTTGCTGAACATAGTCTCGGATTGGGGGTGACTAAGACACAAGTTTGCGCGTTAACCGGTAAAAATAACCCCTTTGCCATATCTCCTCAGTTTCAGGGCACTCCCCTTGTTGCCTCAGCCAGTATCGGATTTTTCGGCGTCAATATATTTATTGAGTGGCGTGCAGTTTCGTGCTCACTTGGAAGAGAAGGTCAGTGTGGAATAGTTAACCAGCGGCGATTTTTTGGACCGATACTACTTAGGGACTTTCAAGAAACTTATTATTATCTTATTATTATCACTTTCTATCTTATTATTATCTTGAATCTTTCACGCTGTTTTTTTATTATCATTTTTATTTAAAAATCTTTATTGCACTTAAATTTTACAAATGGCGGACTTTACGAATTCTCTACAAGTCAACCACGAGCTAAACAGAGAAAAAGGTGCCATTAAAACATGAAAATATCTATACGTGAATATAAATATAAAAACATAGATACCATACGTATAAATACATTTATAAATATATATAACTACAAATTACCCAAATAATATACTCTGTTTCTGGTACGTATCGTACGCAATATTTATTTATTTATGCTTTAATGCACAAAAAAGTACATATGGCGGAATGCCATAGGGCATTCTCTCCCAGTCAACCATTAGGCTAAACAGAGATAGACATTATGGAGGCGGTGCAGCAATAATCAAATAGAGAGGATAAAAGAAATATATATATATATATATATATATATATACACAAATAGGTTAGAACAAATATGAAAAATATACGAAAAAGAGAGCTGAGTTAATTTAAACTTGCAACGATTTAATCATATACTTACGGACTTGATTTTTAAAGACGAATTTGTTGGGAGCTTTTTTAATGTCAAGAGGAAGGTCGTTCCAGAGTCTGATGGCCATGAGGGCGAAAGAGTGAGATATATAACCAGTACGGTGTAAAGCAGTGAGCAACTTAAGAATATTTTAATAATACATAATACATAATATTTAAATATTTAAATAATATATAATACATAAATTTCAAAAAAAAAAAGAATTTAATTTATAATATCGAGCCATATATAACCAGACAAATTTTAATAAGAAAGTTAGCTCCTGGAAGAAGAAAGCTGTTCCTCGTTGCCGATCTAAGCTTACTTCTAGTCTTCTCGTCGCCGCTCTAAGCATACTTCTGATATAATATACGGGACGTTGAATGGATAATACCGCCATATGTCGGACGCCATGAGATTATTTTGGGCTTTCAACTGTCGCTGGAAGCCATGAGATCATGTTGAGATTTCAACAGTCACTTTTTACGATATCCACGGAACGAAATTACATGGCACACTACACGGCGTATAATACTATGATGTCTAAGATTATGCAGTGATTGTGGTAATTACGATAACGTTGCTAGATGATGCCGCAGTAAACTGCTTATCATGTTGTGTTGGATTTAAGAAATTTAAAACTTCATTATCATCGTCTCATATATTATATATTTTTGTCCTTAATGCGGCTCACACACATAACCGAAAGATCTTATTAATCATATTGCACAAACGGAATAGCCTAGGAATCCCTCGGGGTTGTACTGATCCTCTTACCTGCTACGATTCGAAAAAAAAAAAATATATAAATATAAATATATATAAACACACGATATATGATAGCACTCGCTAGTTAATTACAAAATGTGACGTGGTTACTAGGTAGTAGAACTCCTTTATACGGTATACACTTCTTATACGGTAGATCCACGCTGCAGCTATATTATGGTTGAAGTACGAATGGGTCGACTCGACCGGGGAAGGACCACGCTCTCACAGAATACCAGCGTAAAATAGCGGCTTAATACTGCTGTGTTTCGTATGGCGAGTGTAGAGATCCGGAGGCCCCTTTTTTACTGAAAACGAGGTATTCCATCTTAGTCTTAGATTCTTAATCGTGGATAAATGTAGATGTCTATGGCCACAGTATCCACTTACCATCAGGTAGACTGTGTGCCCGTTTATCATCCTTATTCTATGAAGAAAAAAAGATTATAAAGAAAAAAATTGGCAGCAGTTCCATGGGCTATAACAGCCACTTTAAAATTGATTGATGTTTCATTTATCAATTTAATATTAAAAAAAAAGTTACCTCTGTTTGATGATGATGAGGGTTGAGCTCCTTATAGTAATTGTGTCTCCAACTAGCTGGTTGGCATTCAGAGTCGCTCAGCGCACTAGAATCATCGCTCTTCAACCCTCTGTTGAAGATCCGTTTCGCTTTCCCCAATTTCGACTTGGAGCTCTTATTGCTTGAACCCATACTCCCGTCGGAAGCGTAACTGGAACTGTCATCACCAAAAGGCGGATGCAGAACGAAGGACTGTTCTAGAGGTGCGATAGGAGATGGGGGCATGATTGTCATTGGGGAGGGTGGCTGTGTTCGAATCGCAGGAGCGTGTGCAGGAGAACTGTGAAAATCGGGGAATGGAAACGCTGAAGGGGATGTCGGGGTCATGTCTATATAATTTAAATCGGGATATTTGTCCTGCTGCACGTCCAGGAAGTGAGGTGAAGAGACGATGACTTCAGTTCGGTTTTGCCGTTTTCTTCGGCGTGTTTTTAGGGATTCCACCCTTCGCAGGAGTGCTTTCGCCCCATCTCGTAGTCTTTCCGAGCCGGTGCGCCGGAACCTTGTACCCGTATCTTCCTCGTCTTCTTTATCACTTGGTAACTGTATCATCGGCTGACCTGGCACTGTTAACCTGTAACAATGTCATTATTACAATTATTCTTCTATTATCTGTTTTTTGAAGTAAAACTTCTTTACGTACGTTTGACTTGGGGAGTAAGCTGGTGAACGCGTGACGAAAGCATTACGAAAAGTGTGATCGGGCGAGGCGAACGGGAGTTGAGGATATAAGCAAGAGAGAGCAGAGCGCGCGCACATTTTCTTTCCCTCTTTATCTCATAGCCAGTTATTTTCGTATTTTTTTTCTTTTTTAACAATTTTATTAATAATTTTATATTTATAAATTATTCATAAAATTGTAATTAAAGTAAATTGATCAAAATATTAATAATAAATAATTTATTTATTTATTATTAATATTTAGTTCAATATATTAAATGTTCTACGTTTAAAGTGAATAAAATTGTAAATTCATTTTAAAGTTCATATTGAATTTTCGGGTGAATAATAACATATTATGGAAGAACGCCGATATTAAATTTAAATATTTGTAGCAAAACGTAAATTACTTAACCGATTTTAATCAAATTTGCAGTCCTGTGCAGTTTGGTCCAACTTGAGAGATAGAATAGTTTTTTGCCCATGAGTGTCCCACAATTTTTTTTTGCGAAATCAAGGATTTTTAAAAGGACATGACAAAGTTGAAAAGGGCAGAACAACGTCTGCTGGCAAGCTACTAGTAGGTACCTATTTACAATAAATAATACGTTGACTTGCACAAAACCCGTAATAAAATGTAAATGTATAAAGTATCTGTGTGTTTTTCGAATTTTTAACTATTAAATATTTCTTTTTCTTTCATTCATTTTTGTGTAATTTGTTTGATACTTTGTTTGTTTATGCGAACAGATTTATTTCGAAATTCGATTTGTCTATAGATTTCAAATATGAATAGAAAAGTGTATGTTAACCCTAAATGAGTTTAGATTTAGCTTCAGTGTAATATCAAATTGTTTAATTAAAAATAAAAATTTGTTTAATTAAAAAATATACAAATGAACTTCGGCCTCAAATACATTATGTTGAATTCTATTTAAAATCACTGCTATCGATCGATAAACCGTTTTAATCAAATAATTAATCTCTCTCTAAGTAAGATATGGCGTTACGTATGCACATTCAAATAAGAACATATACTCGAATCGATAAACTTTCCCCTCTTTTAAATTCATTTGAGAAAATTTTCTTCTATCTCGTATTAACACAGATGAAGTCGCAGGCGCTGCTAGTTAGGTATTAACGATTAATGTTATAATTACAGTCCATTAAAAGATCACAGCTGAACATAGGCGCATAAATTGTCTCACAGATTTTCTGCCACCACTGCAATTTTTATTATTTTATTGTTATTATATAGGAAGACGCTGCTGCCCATCTCCTGGTTGGTTTACTTCTGAGGCCTCTCACGATAGCCACGGGTCGTTATGAGCTTATGAGGTAGTCGATATTCTTACACCGCCAATGCACGGTGATTTAAGTATTAATTACCATATTTATATATAGCAAATTATCGGACCGCCCTGAGCGTTACTAGCGTTTACTTTGATAATTGTTAGATTTCGATCAATAGGAAGACTTCCGAAAAGACAAGAGTAAAAAAGTGCTTACTCGTTTTATGCCTAGTGTCCAGGTGTCAGACAGGGCTGTGTGGCTTCCCCGTGGCTGTTCAACCTATTTATGGACAGTTGTTTGCAAAATTTGAAAGTTGAAGAATGCGGATTAAGAATGGGTGAGTTAACCGTTGCAAATGATGGTTACATTAATGAACGGATCATTAAAAGAAAGGGGTATGAAAGTGAACGCAAGTAAGACGAAGGTTATGGTTTTTGAAAGAGAAGAAAGTAAAACGATTTGTGAAATAAGAATAGAAGGGGAGTTGATCGAGCAAGTAGATGAGTTTGTATATTTGGGCTGCGTATTTAGCAGGGATGGGAGATATGATAAGGATATAGAACGACGAGTGAATGCGGGAAATAGAGTAAATGGGGCCTTGCACTCTATTGTGAAGAGTCAAAATGTGTCGAAAAAGGCACGTATGGCAATTCACAATGCTGTGTTGGTCCCTACTTTAACGTATGGTAGTGAAAGTTGGGTGTGGCAGAAGAAGCACGAGAGTAGAATAATGGCAGTAGAAATGCGGTCGTTAAGGAGTATGTGAGGGCTGAATCTGAATGACAGGGTAAGAAATTGTGTAATAAGAGAAGAGTGTGGTTTGCAAGATGATGTTGTGACCAGGATTAAGAAAGGAATGCTTCGGTGGTTTGGTCATGTGGAAAGAATGAATGAGGAAAGAGTGACAAAGAAAATTTATGGTGCAGAAGTGAATGGCAGAGTCGGAAAGGGACGTCCTAGGCGAAAATTTATCGACCAAATTGGCGATTTATTGAAAACGGGCCAAATTAGGAGTACCCTTAACCGACGAGCATGTATGCGTAGGTGTATGGATGTGAAGGAGGCAAGAGAGGTGTGTCAGGATCGTGCCAAATGGAAGTCTGTAGTCTCTGCCTACCCCTCTGGGTAACAGGCGTGAGTGTTTATGTATATGTCCAATGTCGCTTTGAAAATAAAAAAATCGGAATCATAGATTTAGATGCAGTATCTGAGACAAGGGGATAATCACGTATCACAATAATTTAAGCTTCGAAAACCTACAAAATGTTTGCTTTGAATACGCTTCGAGCTAGCTTGAACAAGATTCGAAACTCACTTAAATGTAGACTAAGTTAAAGAAATGGCGGCCTTGGACGTCGGGAGCCCTGACCAACTATATCTCAGATACATCAGATCTTAGAATATAGTCGAGGACTAAGTTACTCTGAAGTTAAAGATGATTATACTTCAACTACTCTTGTAGTAACTAAGTACAATTACGAAAGTATCTGTTTCAGTCAGACAAAGTTAAATAAGAATTAAAGTATATAAAATAATTTTCAAATAAATTTGATTATACAGCATAAATCCATTCCACTTTAAACAGTTTAATGACAAAGCAATGACTGATGTAATTAAAGGGACTTTTTGTGTTTTTCCAAAGCAACGTTTAACTTCGCAAAAGGTTAAGTATTTAATTGAGTCACAAAGTTTTGAGCACATAAGAATTGCTCGCGACAATCGTGTTAAAGTTTCTTACTTAACAACAATTTGTAACGAATTTTCGCCACTTATCAAAACTGTCATCTGCTTTAATCTTTACTATGAAGCTTCTAGCTTTAAAGTACTAGATCGAAATGTATCCACGTCTTCACTTAGTTTATAGACTTCACATTTATTCATTGCTGTCTTGCAAATATCAACTACTTAACATTGGCGTTCCTCGTAGATTGCTTCTTATTCTTAGAGAGGACATCCTAATAATAATAGTACAAAAAACTGTAGTTGAAAACCCGTCATCTAGCCTAGTAACTAGGTACAAAGTTTTTACATATCTTCGATAAATTTTTCTGATATTATGCAGGTTTGCTCAATATGTTTTCTTTCACAGCGCAGTACGTGATAAATGAGCACTTAAAATTGCATTTGATTAGTTAGTTATTACTTTGTTGCTGGCGGATACCGAACTCGTTTTGCTCGAGTATTATGAAATAAATGCGAGTGCTTATTTATATTTAATATGAGTGTGACAAACGTGCCCACAGGTCGTCCAATGGTGAGCAGACACTGTTTCCCATTGCCATCTACAATCGATTAAGATTCAAAATTCAAATGCATTGTCACCCCTAAAAATAAGATTCCTCACCAGTAAAGAGGGCCTCCGGTTCTGTAAACTCACTATTCGAAACAGCACTACCATGTTTTTTTTAAAACGTTACCTCCACACTATGATTTTCACCTTTACCGTGGGGACAGTTTACAAACATAAATTTCACAAGGACAAACATCCACACCCGGAATAATTACTTGCAGGCCATAAAAATGCTTGTTTTGTGCGGGATTCGAACCCACGGCCTTTAGCGCTGTAACTCATTGCTAAGCTACTGCGCCAGGGAGCCGTGACGGTATTTTATATTGATATTTTGTAGGAGCGCGGTTTTTTCCCGTTCAGTTCTCGTAGGTATAGTTGCACTTTGACTCTTATTAATAGTAGTCTATTATTTTTAAAGTATCTTAAACGAATTTTATAATTAAATTATTACAAAAAATATGTAATGCCATGTATAATATTTTATATGTATCGGAATATGGGGACGCTGTGTTTGAACTACACAAACTAATCCCTCATCTCGCAAGGGATCTGCGCAACAGACTTCGAGTTTCTCTGTATATTCCAAAAGAGAATTGGAAATAAACGTTGATAATGTTATTTGAAATATTAAACTTTCTTTATTTCTACAGTATAACAGTTAATATTTCTATCAATTTTTACTCGACTGCCCTAGACGGAGAGTAATGTCTTTGAGTGTATTTGATAGGATAGGGTGATAAACGAGCACACAGTCGACCTGATGGTAAGTGGTTGTTGCGGCCCATAGACATTTACATCTATCCTCGATTGCAAATCAAAATGCAGATGCGATGTCACCCGTAAGGACCTAAAATGGAGTGCCTCGTTTCCAGTAAAAAGGGTCTCCGGTTCTCTACACTCCACCTAACAAGCCTAAATACACCTAACAAGTCACAAGGAAGACGTTGTTACGTCTTCCTTGAGGGCAACCATTAACGTCGACATGTTAGTTTTTTTTAACATTAAGAATTCTGTTCTGACGAAATGTGGCTCAACGAACTTATTATTGTGAATTCAAAGTCAAAAATATTTAATTTATACTTTCGATTGGTTAAACTCAATCATGATTGGTTATAGGATTAACATGTACTTGTTTCTTATTTTATAGGATAGGGTGACAAACGAGCACATAGGTGGACTACCTGATGTTACGTGGTTGCTGTGGCCCATAGATATTTACAACTACACTCACCATATGAAACGCAGCAGCATTAAGCTGCTATTCTACGCTGGTATTCTGTAAGAGCGTGGTCCTTCCTCTGTCGAGCCGACCCATTTGTGCTACAACTGGGTAGGCTCGAATCAATCAATCAAAAAATCAAAACAATCACTTAACATCAGGTGAGCCGCATGCTCGTTTGCCCCCTCTTCTATAAAAAAAAACTATACTACTAATTTATCTGCAGCATGGCTCTACCACGTATAAAATTTTATGTATGTGTGTCCGTTTTATTGGCACGCTTTGTGGTCTAAACAGCTTAATGATTTTTCACATATGGTTGTCATTAGATTCGTTTTATTTGTGGAAGTGACATACGGTATAAGTATCTTCTTTTTTCTCTCAATTTTTTTCCGCAGTCGGGTCTTTTAATAACTGTTTCATCTTTGAGATTGTTTGATTGTCAAAATGGACGACTTCGTGGCACAGTAACCACGCATTTGGTAAGACCTTTGAGTATTAAACCAACGGTAAGGTGCTGCAAGCCGCTGGTTTGTATCTCACACTAAAAGTATTTGTGTGGCCTACTACTACCTACGGGTACTTGAGACATTAACCAACTGAAATACTTTTAGGACGTGTCAAAACAAACTTTTCTATAGAAATTGTATTTCGATATAATTATGTCGTCATAGTTTTTATAGTAGAATAGCCATTTTATTTGTACATTTTTAAATAAAAAAAATCTTATTTAAATTAAAATGGAAAGTAGAGCAAGTTCTAAGACTCTAAACAAAAAATTAAAATTGAATGAATGTGGTGTGGAGCCCGGAGTAAATTCGGACTGTGACTCATCGCGCAATCTATTGGAAAGGACAAAATAACCTTTGCCAGTAAGGGAGATTAAATTTTAAGCACTAACAGTAAGCCCACCATGGCAACAATCCGCATCATTACAAGTAAACTGCAAAAAAATGTCTCTCATAAGGAATGCCCCAAATCATGGTCCTGAGCCACCTAGGTTAGTTGTCAGTGCAGTGGTGAAAACGCATCTGTAACTTCTTTGTTTAATGTTGGTTGCAGATCCTTAATGGCTGATGTAGCCACTTACCACCGTTGTACCGTGTAGTGGCGGCGTAAGGATATCCACTACCCCATATCATCCCGTGGGTGTCGTAAGAGAGAGAAACAAATGAATGAATGGAGATGGGTAGCAGCGTCGTCTTCATAGAGACTGAAAATAAATAAATGCGGTTGCCAATCCGCTTACCAAGCGCGACAACTATGAGAAATATCCCCTCCATGAAGTAATTTATGGGGGAGGTCTATGTTATGCAGTGGACTTTTATAGGCTGTAGGTAATGGTAGCCATTTGCAGTTAGGTTTTATTTTTGTACAAAACAAAACAGATAAACGAACTATGTATCCTTTTTATGTGGGTAGTTTGAAAATTTATGTTTTGCATGTGGAGTACAAAATAAAGTATGTTTCAGATCAACTACGATCTTTTATATTATTATTACTATTTATATAAACGCGTTTCAATTCATAAAATATGACATTTTGACGTCGTCTAATAAAATGCAAAAATTGGAGCGATTAATCCTATTAATCTATTCTGTTTATATTTTACTGTTACTGATATCGTACCGTCTCTATGGCAACACTGAGTCAAGACCACCATTATTTATTACACTAATTGAAAACCTTTGATTATGCCTTGTTAAAACTTTCATTCAAGTTATACATAACGTCTCAGTTCTTCCGCATCTCTCATATTTGTTTATTGATAACTCTCCTTCCATCATTTAAATATTTTAATTGAACTACTCAACTATAAATAGTTAATATAGGTACTATATAATTTATAATGCACAGAAACCAAATTACCGCAAGTGCCGTGAGGTCATTTTGTAGTCGGTTATAACCATTAAAAATAAATCGTTTTATATCTATGATGATATAAAAGAAGCGGTATAATTTACCTACTTTCGGGTATCACTACGCTAACACTTGTGTATGTGCGTGTACGTGCTTACGCGCACGTGGCTGGGTGCGTGCGACAAGGTCAGAAACAAACCTAAGGTCGTAACAGACATCGCGTCGGAACTATCACAAAGACTCAAAATCAACAATTTGTTTTATTTTTCCTTGTCCAGTTTACTAGAATCTCACCTGGCGTTGGTAAGTGATGATGAAGACCTAGATGATAAATCGCACGTCTCAGCGTAACAAAAGCCTGTTAACTATTGCCTTGAAGCCATCCAGATTAATTCGGACAGAAATACAGACACCGGCAAATTATTCCACTCCTTTGGTTGTCTGATGTTGGAAAGGGGAGGGAGGGAGGAAGTAAGGCATGTTATTTCTGAGCAGTTGGAGCGGTCCACCAAGGGTGCCAAGCACCAAGGGCTGACAACGACAACTCACTCGCACAGCCAAAGAATACTTATAGAAGGATCACTCCGCAAATTTTTTTACGTGGTTGAGCCATGCTGCAGTTATATTAGTAGTATAGTTGTAGCACGAATGGGTCGGCTCGACTGAAGAACGACCACGCTCTCATAGAATGCCTGCGTCAAATAGTAGCTTAATGCTGCTGTGTTTCGTATGGTGAGTGTAGAGAACCGGAAACCCTTTTTTACTGGAAACGAGGCATTCCACCTAAGTCCTCACGGATGACAACGCATCTGCATATTGATTCGTAATCGAGGATAGATGTAGATGTCTATGAGCCCCAGCAACCACTTACCATCAGGTGGACTGTGTACTCGTTTGTCATCCTATCCTATAAAAAAGACGTACTAATAAATAAATAGCTACCCACTATAGTAGTAACATGGGAGAGCAGGTAACAATTTATAACGAACGTTTATCAAATGCCCGAGTAGTGATTGGCTGCGCTTTTGGTATACAAAAATGGAGAATTTTGACCAAATGTATAGAAACAACTACAGAAAATGCTGAAACTTTTATTTTAATTTTATAGAATACGGGTAACAAACGAGCACACAGTCCATCTGATGGTAAGTGGATGCTGTGGCCCATAGACATCGACATTTATCCTCGATTAAGAATCAAAACGCAGATGCGTTGTCACCCCTGAGGACTAAGATGAAATGTCAAGTTTCCAGTAAAAAAGGGTCTCCGGATCTCTACACTCACAATACAAAACAAAGCAGTAATAAGCTGCTATTTTACGCTGGTATTCTGTGAGAGCGTGGTCCTTCCCCTGTCGAGCTGACCCGTTCGTGCTGCAACCATAACATAGCCGCAGCGTGGCCACGAACCACGTACAAATAAAACTATTGTAAAGTGTATTTGTTTACTACATAACATTGTTATTGCCAAAGAAGGACAACCAAAGCACAATCATTCCACAGATTAAAGAAGAAATTTAGGTCAAAGGAGTAACTTTGCGTCTGGAGGGCAAAACTGAAGTACGACTGAAGCTTATAATATTCGTGAAGCTTTTAAACACTTCCTTTGTAACGAAAGTGGGGTTCTATATACTAAAATTATTCTGATTATTTTTATTTTAAATTCTGCATACAAAATTATATCTCGAACAAAATAATTTTCTAAATAAATTTACTAATTAAAACGAGTCTGGCACTCAACTGAACTCACTCGAATAAAATTTTATATATCAAATTGGACAAGAAAGTAAATATTGATTATGTAATACAATATTTTAACTTAATAAAGTTCCGTAAGCATGTTTAACATTTTTTCTTTTATTTCGGGGGGTGCTTGATAGAAATCTTCCCAGGGTGCCAGCCAACCTACCTTCACTGCTATAATGAATTTTACTTTAGTACTCGGGACCAAAGTTATGTAACCTGTGACGAGTCTTTTAACCACTAAGCCAAGAGCTCGTTACGTAAGAGCTTTCCATGACTATAATTTAGTTATTGACTAAGATAAATGGTTACAAAACTTAATAATCTTGGCGTATAAATAAAATATCGTAACGTAATATTACATGACGTATTAATTTCAACTACGGAGGCTGTAACCGAATGTTTTGAATACGTAAAGAAGCTCTGTATTTACAATTAATCTTGCGTTGAGTTTTCCGCTCTAAAAATCAATCGCTCTGTATGCGTGCTATTGACGCAATGCACTGAATAAAGTTGGGGTTACAATGAAAGCGATTAAACTTGGTTAAAATTGAATTTTTCATATATTATTATATTTTATTTCATTAAGGGCAGATTTTACAATTGTCAGGTAAAAATTATTCATAAAATAAAATAAAACCTAACTAAAAATTAAGCAATTGAACTATTTTATTCGTAATTTTTTTTTAAATAAAATGTGGCTGACAAAGGAGCAAACAGTCCACCATATGTTGGACGCGTAGTAAGTTAAAGCACTAAAGCCCATAGATATCTACATTTATTTACAATTAGATCCTTTAAGACTAAGACGGAATGCCTCGTTTCCAGTAAAAGGGTTTCCGGTTCTCTACACTCACCACATTAAACACAGCAGCAGCATTAAGCTGCTATTTTACGCTAGTATTCCTGTGAGAGCGTGGTATTTTACCGATCAAGCCAACCCATTTGTGCTACAACCATAATATAGCTTCAGCATGGTTCTACCCACTGAAGAATCGTACAGACAGTAAGACAATAGAAATGAATTAGCGCTCGATTACTTCCAAAAACCGATGTCGGCACATCTTGCCGCATTGTAAACATACACAATGCACAATGATATCTAACACATTACATTGCTTGGCGAGCCGGTCGCGTATTATGGTAGAACAAAAGCAGCAATGGTAATGGTACAATACGAAAAGTAATAAATGAGTTTACAAAGGTAAATGTCACAGTAAAGTATTCTTCTAGATGTAAATTAATTAAAACAATGATAGTAAAAAACCAACTTATTGATGAAATGTTATGCTTTTATTAGTTTAATTACACGTCCTTGATAATCAGTTGTAAAAATACAACTGATTATGCTACAGTGCACCATTATAAATTTATAATAACAAAAATTCACGTACGACGTTCCCCGCACAACTAACTAAATCACAAAATGGTGAATTATGTTCGTCAACCCATATAAGCGGCGACAAGGTCACTCGACGACTTCTGTTTTCTTATTATTACAATTTCTGTGGTTCTACCAGTCTACCACGTAAAACTGTAATTTTAATTTGTTTATATTGTTTGCCCTAGTAAGAAAGAAGTAACAACTACAAACGTTTCGTGAAAGTCAACCTGATGGTAAATGCTTACATTTATGGACTAAGATCTAATCTCTTAAGATTAAAGAGTACCCTTAACCGACGAGCGTGTGTGCATTGGCATATGGATGTGGAAGAGGCGAGAGAGATGTGTCAGGATCGTGCTAAATGGAAGTCCGTAGTCTCTGCCTACCTCTCTGAATGACGGCCGTGAGTGTTTATGTATGTATCTAATCTCTCACTGCCTGTAACTAACTATACTGGCCTTCTTTGCCCTTCAGACAATAATACATTGGTATAATAATATATTTCTATTTCATTCTGACTACCCATTTGAATAAAAAATAATTAAATGTCCGTTTGTTCAAAATCTTAAATCTCCGAAAGTTCTTCACCGATTGCTTTGTAATTTTGACATTGGACTCGAATACGCGTGTTTGTATATACTTTTTAAGCTACAGCGACGTGTGTCAGGTCGGGGTATTTGTAGTTAGTTTAAAATAAAATTATTTCTAATATATAAAGTGCAGTTCAGTAGCGTAGTGTTTGAGCGTTCGGGTCGGTTTATTCTTAGCGCTAAAGTATAGTCTGAAGTGAAAGATATGCAATAATAGTATAGTCTCGTTCGTGTCCCATGGTGTTTTACGCTCCCGCTTTTATGCTCTTTAGAACAATAGATAAAACCGCTAACAATCCGCTGCACTTTTACTAACAGCCTATCATTACCATTTCCTATGGTTTAGCAATCTAAAATGGAAACGTGATAAGTGAAGGGCTAAGTACCCGAATTGTATGTAGAACAAACAGACGGCCAAGTTAATTACAGTCATTGTGTTGGTTTCAATGATGTGCTCTACGTAGTCACGAATTCCGTTGTATAGCCGATTGTGGAATAAGAGTATGACTAGCCCAAACGAAAATCGCTCATATCCCCTTGAAATAAGGTAGGGTGATGTTACGCCTGATGCACAGTTGATAGACAGAAACGTGTTAACAAGGAGTTCTTTGACACGGCACTTCTTTGTAGTGCACTTTTACGTCGGATTTATCTTTCGTCTTCAAATTATTGAATAAGTAATGGACTGTATAGAATTTCTATTTTAGTAGACCGATGATAAATGTTTACTAACCGTTACCAATACGTAGTAATGTACACAATGACCATCTTAACTGTAGTTTGCGCAACTACTGTTTCCACTTTTATGCTGCTATTTCGACGTGTAAACCTTTTTTTCCCATATCGTCCCGTGGGTGCCGTAACAGGCGACAGAGGGAATCTGAAACAGGAGATGGGCAGCAGCATCTTCCTGATAACAACTCAAAATAACAAAATAATGCGATTGCCAATTCGCCTGCCAAGCGTAGCAACTATTTCAAAATCCCCCTATAAGTCAATCTATGGGGGAGGCTTATTTTGCAGTGGGCTTTCATAGGCTCTAATAAATAGACAGAATTCAATCTTGTTTGGTAACAGTGCGAGTGCATCTTAACTTAGTTGCGTGTTTCTATAATGTTTGTGTTATGTTATTAGTCATGAGACTTATAGCCTTATCGACTCTTGAAGCTATATCAAAAATGTTGCCATCTACAACTTGTGTTGATGGTGATTTTTAATATGATAATCATGAGGTCTTTTTAAGTGGCTTCTTACTTCAACCGACCAATTTTTTAGTATATATTACAGTTTTCTTGATCAATTTTCGGCACGTTCGACAAACGTAATTTTTTTAATCTAAAGTTGAAAAATATATCACTGAAATAAGTTTGATTTTTAAAATTTGAAATGGCTCATTTCAGTTTCTTATAAAGGGAACCTTAGAATTCAATGTTTATTTGATAGAGTTTGAATGAATGGACCCTTTTGATTTTTGATTTATTGCTTGAAAGTGTTTTCGAACCACACAATATTATGTAAAAGAATACTTTATTACGTTTATACATAGTGTTAAAATTTGGCGTTTGTCTTCCTTTGTTATGAAAGAAAATGGAAAAGGGTAGAGAAAATAATGAATAACGGGGAACAGGTTTTAATAGGTCTCAAAATAATATATAAATAATAACATAATTTAAATAGATCATAAAATATGTTAGTGCAAATGAGATAAGAAACTATTTCAGATTTCCCATTTCAATTTCTTTAGACTTATTATTGAATTAATCTTCCCAACGACAATCTGTCACGTCTACACTGTATTTTCTAGACATTTTGTGTCGTGCATACATTACATTACTTTACTTTCACTATGTACAATGTAGAGTCATGTAATATCTAAGTTAAATAACGCCAGACTTTGAAGGCAACGATGCGGAGATTCAAGGAGTATTCTCCAACATAGCATCACTCTTGTTTATAATGTCACCTGTAAATTCACGCTTAAATTTCATATACTACGAGTATATGAAATTTAAGCGTTGGCAACAATATTTTCATGTATGTTGAACATTTTATGACAAATATTTCAATTGTTATATATACATAACATATTTTTATTAGCTTTGGCAAAAGCGATCTTAAATATGAAGTTAATTTGTTATAAATTTAAATTTATAACAATGTTAGTAGGATATACTTTTTTTGATACTAGTTATTGAAAGTTAAAGTTTGACAGCATTTTTCTCCTATTTAAAAGCTTGACTGTATACATAGTGGAAGAAAGTAAAACGCACTAACTTTTTTTAATAAAACCTATTCACTTTTGCCTTAAAGACAACAGCATTATAATCTGATAGTAAGAGACTGGCAAATTAGGAACGACGAAGGTGTAACATGCGTACGCCATCTGTTGCATTTTGACTAAAAATAATAAAATAGGGAATACAATTGTAAAAATTAGGTTTAAGGATAATAAAAATTTGCTCAATTCCTGTTGTGAAGTTACGATCTCGAATGCTACACAGTGTTCAAGGAGGACTGTCGATCGTGGAAAAACTTTAATTTTCGAAGAAAAATATTGGATTTGTTTCATAGATAGAATTGAGACATGTCACAAAATTAAAAAAAAGTACTGCAAACCGATATCTTTAGAGAATTTTAATATACAAACTAGTCAACAGACTTGAGAATTTAAAACAATGCCAATGTCAAAACCGAAAAAAAATCACGTCAGAGATGCGGCGGAAGAGATCATCAGCGACTATAGGAAGCATCACAAATATGTTACGTGGTATAGCCACGCTGCAGCTATATTATCGACCGGCTCGACCGGGCAAGGACAACGCTATACCAGCGTATAAAAATAGCTTAATGCTGCTGTATTTCGTATAGTAAGTGTAGAGGACTGGAGAAAACTTTTACTAGAAACGAGGCATTCCATCTTAGTCCTCAGGGGAGACAACGCATCTGCATTTTGATTCGTAAATGAGAAAAGATGTAGATGTCTATGGGCCACAGCAGCCACTTACCATCAGTTTTACTTTGTGTTCGTTTGTCATCCTTATTGTATAAAAAAAATCTTAAAGCTTCCAATGTAAGGTGGTATTACCACAGGTACCTACTGCGATCGTCAATCCGTCTGCCACGGGCAAGGATTAAGGCAAATCCGACTTAAAACGAAAATAGCCCATGTCAAACATGGACTTTATGGAATCGGAAAAAAAATTGCACCATATATATCTAGGTCTATGTGGTAGCTCAAAGTACGCGAGCAACTCGGGTTCGATCCCCGTCGGCGAAATTGTTAATTGCAATTTAAATGATTTACCACGTGGTCGCCGGTGAAGGAAAATATCGTGAGGAAACCTGCATGCTTGAGCAATAAGAAAAAAAAATTCGAAGACATGTGGAATTTCGCCAACACGCACTGGACTGTCCCAGCCCGACCTCCCGGCGGACATTTCCTTACCCTAAACCGCCTCAGAAATGAGAAAAAGCCTGTGTCCAGCAGTAAGACGTATATATAGGCTGTGACTTTATGTCTTGTGCCTAATAAAATCTATTTTGTTTGTGCCAGGATAAATATGGAGCATTCACCCATCTTTTTATTACAACCTTTAAAAAAAAGTCCACTGTTGAACATAGGCCTCCCAGATTGCTTTACAGTGGGAATTTTATAAGCGTTACCATACCACACCTGGCAGGGGTAGGCAACTGCAGTTTTTTAATTATTTTCAGTTGTTATCAGGAAGATGCTGCTGCTCATCTCCTGTCAGTTTGCTTTCTTGCTACACCCACGGAACTGACTGCACGGTAAAAATATAGATGATTGAACGAAAATAATTTTTTATTTAATAATTCACTATACTTTTCTGACAGAGCTGTACTTAGAGAGATCAAAAGTTATCGGAGCTATCATTAAAACATTAATAAAAATGATTTTATTCATAACATTTCAAAAAGAAACGTGGCATCAACTTTCGACACGGCACTTATAACCGATATGAAACTGGTGTTTGGAGAGGGAAGTGAGAAAGAATACAAACTACCGACGGCCCATTAAAATTGACAGGCATCTTGTCTACAATTACGTGTCGAACTGAACGTATGAGCTCTGTGAGCGTGAAAATTAAAGACTGTTTCAAGATAATAATTGACGTGGCCATTTTAGATCGACCTTTGCAACAACAAGACACGAGCTTAAAGACGTAACTCTAACAAGACCGAGAGGTCAATGAGGGGTCACACAGTACTGGATGGCATGTAAAAGTATGATCCAGCCTTTTGTATCCAACATTTCAATCAACCCTTGCGCAATTGAGGGCCAATTATCAGTGATGCATCCAAGTTACTAGTTGCTTGTTCATTAACACGATGGCTCCAATGATTAGACTCTTTGTTCCGTACGAAATTTATTAATTCTTTTGTACGATCGTTGATTGATTTAGTGTTTTGTATTCAATTTGTTTTGATTTCAAACTGTTATAATGAGGCTTAGAAATTTTTATTGGTGTACGTGAATATCAATTATGGAATGTGAATAATGATTTATAAATAATTTGGCATAAATTCTATTCAGTGTATTAAAAATAAATTGCGTGTAGCCTTGCATCGTCCAATATCGTCCCGTGGGTGTCGTAAGAGGTAACATAGGGAAACAAACCAAGAGATAGGAGATAGGATGTAGCGTCTTCTTATGACAACTAAAAAATAAAAAAAGCTGTTGCCAATCCGTCAGCCAAAGCGTGGCAAGTATGGTAAATATCCCCATATATAAGGCAATCTATGGGGCAGACCTATGTTCAACAGTGTACTTTGGTAGGTTGTAACGGTTACAGTCTGATAGGAGTATCCATAGGCAATCGCATCACGAGGTTGACTTAAGAGCTGACGACTGATGAATGGCTATATAATTATCTCGTGAACTGTGATCACCTATCCAAACATTAATCGTGGCACTTTTTGCAAGTTCTGTCGAATATAGGAAATCTCTATGCCGTGTAAAACTATCTCCTCAATTCATTCGTTCGTTTCGTTTGTGTGTAATGTCCTAAAGATGTAATGTAACCTAATCTAATGCATACAGCAAAGGCGTGGAATAATTTGCCGGTGTTTATTTTTCCGTCCGAATACAATCTTCAAGACAAGAGTGAATAGGCTTTTGTTACGCTAAGACAGTGGGATTTACCATCTAGGGCTGCATCACCACTTACCACCAGGTGGGATTGTGGATAAAAAAAACAGATCTCATAACTTTCTATAGCTGGCGGTGTTACCATCCAGCCATCCATTACGTCCAGGTCGGCGTCGGGGAACTGCATCAAAGGTACGTGAAACCTGGTACTACAATTGCCAATTCACCTGCCAAGCGTGGGGCAAATATCCCACCATTGTAGAGGCAAATATCCCAACAATCGTAGAGGCTTATGCCCGGCAGTGGATTGGAAGGGACCGATTAAGAAAGAAGAGAACGAATCAAATAATCAAAACCATAAGATTCATACTTAGCCACCAAATGAAGCAATATTTTTGTTCCACCCCAATTCTATGGAATTAAAAAAGACGACTTATAACACGTAAAAATTGCATCCTACTTAACAGCGAATGAAGCATTGGTGAACGATAAATGGCGGTGAAATATACCGATAAAAATACATAGATGCAAGTTCCAAATTGTACTTACAGTAGGAAGTATGGGATGTAGCACACATAGCTCGCACAATATTAGGAAGGCATAGGTTCCAGCTATACAGGTGCCTATGGCACTGATATTTTACAAAAAGTAGAAACGAAAATTTTGAATTCAACATTTGAAAAAAATTTTTGAACAATTACTCTACCCCTTGCCCTTGACTCTGTGACCCTGCGAAGTGACAAGGTCAAAAATGCCTACCAAGTTTATTGTTTTATTGCCGTTTAAAGTAGGGTGGATATGGTTTGAATTTCGATAGATTTTAATTTAATTATTTATTTAACACAAAATTTTTGTATTAATTTTTTGTAAAATATCAGTACCATAGGCTTCTCCGTGCACATGTTAGACCCAATTTTAGTCCAGACGGTAAAAAAGGGCATCCAGTAGAATAAGAAAAACTGTTAAATAAGAAGAAGGAAAAATACTTACAGATCAGGCTCGACATCTGTGTAATGACCATCAGCGTCAACGAGGCCAACCCTGATAGTGGGTAGAGTCTCGTCTTCGTCATCTTCCACTTCTCCTCTAGCTTCCCTTGCCTCTCTCTCTGCTAAGGCTCGAGCTGCTATTACCTGTTAACATTATTGAACATAATACTTAAACAAAGGGAAAGTAAAAAAAAAGAAAAAAAAAAAAAACGAAATAAAACACAGCCTTGGGGTTAGAGGGGCGTGATTTGTCCCCTCTTCTATAAAAGAAATGACCTGGAAATATTTCTATTCCTCAGCCAAGCGGTGTATCTGAATTTAAAATTGCAACAATCAACAATTTCGCTGATGCCAGCGGGGATCGAACCTTGCGAAGTGTGCAGTTACGAGCACCTAACTTCTGAGCCATCACGGCTCTTCAATACACATTAGACGTTTCATTTAAGACAAACGAGTTAATTAGCTCTTAAAAATACGCAGTTTAATGGCGCCGGCGGCGATTGAACTCGGTTTCTCCACAATCATTGAAATTTTAAGGTGAACGCTTAACTGTAGTAGTACGATATTTTATATTTATTATCATACTGTTTGTACTGCCTTAATTTTTTTATCTATGTTCACATAAATAAATCGAAGTATCTGCCTGAAATGTCGAAATAATTGCCGTATATTGAGTTGAAGGGTTTTTTATAGGATAGGGTGACAAACGAGCACACAGTCCACCTGATGGTAAGTGGTTGCTGTGGCCCATAGACATCTACATGGATCCTCGATTACGAATCAAAATGCAGATGCTTTGCACCCGTGAGGGCTAAGATGGAATACCTCGTTTCTTTTAAAAAGAGTATCTGGTTCTCTACACTTACCGAAAGAAACACAGCAGCATTAAGCTACTATTTAACGCTGGTATTCTGTGAGAGCGTGATCCCTCCCCGATCGAGTCGACTCATTCGTGATAGAACTACGCTACTAACATAACTGCAGCATGGCTCTACCATGTATAAAACGCTTTATTTGCATGCCATTAAGCCATGAATGTGTGTCTAATTGTCCAAGTTAATCTTTATAATGACTGAACTGATTGTAATGAATATTTATAAACAGATGGAGAGCAATTCTAGGAGTGATCTATGTTATGGGTAATTAGAAAAACTTTGAGCTTATTTGAAAAAAAAAAAAAGCAATGAGTTAATGAAATAAATAACGCCACAATTATAAATCCTAACCAAGCGAAGTCAATGTGGTTCGCTACAATATAATAAATGTGACAAACGAGCAAACAATCTACCTGTTCATAAGGGAATGCCGTAGCCCATATTCATCTATCCTCAATGAAGAATCAAAATTTAGACGCGCTATTACCCCTGAGAACAAAATACGACAGCATTAAGCTGATATTTACTCGTAAAGCTGGTATATTGTGAGAGCGTGGTCTTTGCCTGATCAAGCCGACCCATTTCGTACTACAACTATAATATAGTTGCAGTGTAGCTCCACCACATATAAAGTCAATCTAAAAAAACGATCTTTACACTTAATTTCGATTCTTTATTACATATCGTATCATACTATTTCGTATTCAGTTCGTTACAAATAACAGTTTTATATGATTTCCATTTTAAGCGTCGTTTCGTATAAAGTATATGTGAAAAAGTCGGTCAGAGTTTGAATATTCATGAGATAACAATATAAAGCGGCCCTATTGAAAAAAGCTGATAGCAGTTTGTTACGGACATCACACACGGCTATCAGCTTTATCAATAGAAATTTATTTCTTTTTTCTTGGCAACAAAATGCGTATTTTATTACAATTGTTCTTGCTACCCGCCCCGTCTCCGCGCTGGTGATGACTGGTGACAGTTGATACTTCGAAAACCTATTCACTTTCCACATGCGATGATTACAGTTCGAATCTCACGCAGAACAAGTATTTGAATGTCCTACTAATAATTCTTCCAGGTCTGGATGTGTAACAGGTTGTTTAGAAAAAATTATAAAAGTGGAGTCCATCTTTTTTTTTAAATATCCTGCGACAGGAAAGCAGTCCCGCAAATAGAAAATCACAAATGGACTTAGTTTACCATGTTACTCTAACGTACTAAGCTTTGAAAATAAAAGAAGTACACAAAACTGATCCTTTTCGTGGCATAGGAGTTTAAAGTAAAACAGATGACCGTGTACATTTCTTTGTTTAAATCAACTCATATTTCTATATCCCAGTTTAAGGTTTCTTAGAGAATCATCATGCATATAGGCAGGTTGGCAAGGCTTTCACAAGGATGATGACTTTATTTTTTCTCTTATGCTGTGAAATATGGGGCGGTAGATTTTACGCCACTACCACGCGGCAAAGAACCGAGTGTGTTCTTTCGGCTTTGTCGTTTGCTTAACATTGCCCGGAGGACACGTGTTGAGTCGGCCTAGGGTTAGGTGGTCGAAGCCTACCGACAAGAAAGCGACTTGTCCCCTAATATATTGAAGATGGGAGAGATTAAGAATACCCTTAAGCGACGAGCATGTATGCTCAGGCATATAAATGTAAAGGACGCGAGAGAGGTGTGTTAGTATCGTGCCAAAGGGAAGTTTATATTCTCTGCCTATCCCTCTGGGTGACATGCGTGAATGCTTATGAAAATTATTTTTACTTACTTAAATGCATAGCGAGAATTTCTTCTGTGTTTCGTATGGTGAGTGTTGAGAACCGGAGACCCTTTTTACTGGAAACGAGGCATTCCATCTTAGTCCTCACGGGTGACAACGCATCTGTGTTTTGATTCTCAATCGAGGATAAATAAATGTAGATATCTATGGGCCACAGAATACACTTAATATCAGGTGGGGTGTATGCTTGTTTGCCACCATATCATATAAAAAAGAGAACGTAGAAAAGCCACGCTGCGGAATAGCTTCAGCACGAATTTGTCGTCTCGACCGGGCAAGGACCGCAGGGATGACAATGAATCTGCATTTTATTTTTGATAGAGAAAGAGAATAGATGTGCGTGTTTAACGCTCTAACCTATCTCTGCTACCACATAAAAGTGCTTCGTTGCGTTCTGAAGAATATAAAGAGAGTATAGTAATAGTGTGTTAGGCATGCTATCTTAGTCCACAAAGGTGACTATGCATCTGTTGTCTTTATTGTTTGAAGTTGGATGCAGGTGTCTAAAATTTTTATAGGATAGGGTGACAAACGAGCACACAGTCCACCTGATGGTAATTGGATGCTGTGACCCATAGACATCTACATCTATCCTCGATTACGAATCAAAATGCAGATGCGTTGTCACCCGTGAGAACTAAGATGAAATACCTCGTTTCCATTAAAAAGGGGTCTCTGGTTCTCTACACTCACCATACAAAACACTGCAGCATTAAGATTCTATTTTACGCTGATATTCAGTGAGAGCGTGGGCCTTCCCCGGTTGAGCCGATTCATTCGTGCTACAACTATACTACTAATATAACTGCAGCGTGGCTCTACCACTTAGACTATGGATCTATAGACACAGTGCAGTGGCCACTTTTTATCAGGTGGACTGTAAATTTGATTAACTTCCGTTTTATAATAAACCTGCAGGTGAACTGCTTGTTCGTCATATATTTTGATATCATCTCGCACAAGTGATATCTGCTTTCCATCACTGGACTGTGTATTTATACTTCTCACATATACGAGATGGTTATATTTAACGTAGGCCATGC
Organism: Parnassius apollo; assembly: GCA_907164705.1. NCBI lineage: Eukaryota > Metazoa > Arthropoda > Insecta > Lepidoptera > Papilionidae > Parnassius > Parnassius apollo. The sequence continues at coordinate 4,943,096 of CAJQZP010000295.1, forward strand.
CATAAAGACACCTACAACCCGAAATTGGGTGACAGATTTTCCAACATCTCCACTTGGCGCACATTTATCTCGCATGCTTGTTCCACGTCATGCTAAATTACAAGAACTATGTAACTTTAATGAGCAAAAATATCTTACTTGCAATCGCCTTTGTGCTTGCGGTGTGATATCCACCACCCTTGACCATCTTCTTGACTTCCTTTCGTACTGCCAATGTTCGCTTAGAGCACATTGTTCATCGTCAGAATCGTTCTGTGGACAAATATAACGTTCATTTTTTTTTGTAAAATATATTTTAAAGCTTGGGGAAGCAATATAAACTTACAGTTATACACTCATACATTACAGCCTATAAAAGTCCACTGCTGAACTTGAGTCTCTCCCATAGATAGCCTCAAAGGGACGATTTTGTGAATCAAAAACACAAACATTTTATTCAATATAGATTATAAATATTACTGATTGAAAGTTACTCCTTGTTGGATTTACCACTGGTAGTTTATAAATATACAAAATGTTACACAATTAACAAGACAAAACAAATTAGAAATAGCTTGGTAGCGATCACCTCATTCCCAGGGGTTATTATCATCCATAAATTCTTTAATATTATAATAACCCTTTTTATACAATCTTTGTTTGATAAAGGTTTTGAACCTTATTATTAAATTACGACGAAGTAAATAATGCTATAGCTAAGTTATTCAATTGGTTTAATGTTAATAATTTGCATTTGAATGGAACTAAAACTAAATGTATGAAATTCGTAACTCCTAATGTTAAACATGTCAATACTAATGTAATTTTAAATGGGGAGGAACTGAGTCTTGTTGATACCACCATTTTTCTTGGAATCACACTGGACGCAAAGCTTCAATGGCTCCCCCATATATCAAAACTAACTAGCAGACTTAGTTCTGCAGCATATTCTGTAAAAAAGATTAGAACTCTTACCAATGTTGAAACAGCTAGAATAGTTTACTTCAGTTATTTCCATAGCATTATGTCGTATGGTATTTTGCTATGGGGACACGCGACTGACACTGAAATTATATTTATTTTACAGAAGAGGGCCATTAGAGCAATATATAATTTAAAACCAAAAGAGTCACTGAGACAAAAATTTAAAGAAATTAATATATTAACTCTGGCCTCTCAATACATTTATGAAAATGTAATGTACGTACACAAAAATAAAAGTAGTTTTGCGAAAATAAGTGATATTCATTCTGTAAATACTAGGAACAGACACAAGCTGGTAGTACCAGTTACTCGACTCCACCGAGTCAGTAATTCATTCTTGGGGCGATGTATACGCTTTTACAACAAAATCCCAGAAAATATACAAAATTTGTCATACACAAAGTTCAAAAATGTTATTAAACTAAGTTTGTATAAAAAGGGGTTATTATAATATTAAGGAATTTATAGATGATAATAACCCCTGGGAAGGGTGATCGCTACCAAGCTATTTCTAATTTGTCTTGTGTTGTTGATTGTAAACATGATTGTAAGCTATTATTGGAAAAAAATAGTCCCGCTGGGTTTCTTGCTGGTTCTTCCCAGGACAGAGGTTTTTTTTTGCGAACCAGTGGTAAATTAAAAAAGTGACCTTCAATAAGTATTTTTATAATCTACATTGAATATAAAAGTTTCTATTTCTATTTCTATTTCTGAACTTTGAGGTCTTCGATCAATAACATTGATCGAAGTTTGAGGTGTCAAATTTTGTATATTTTCTGAGATTCAGTAGTAGGTCGGTGGAGTCGGATAACTAATATCACTAACTAGTGCTTCTTCCTAGTATTTACAGAAAAACTATTATTTTTTTTAAATTACTTTTATTTTTATGTACATGCATTATATTTTCGTAAATGTATTGAGAGGTCAAAGTAAATGTATTAAATTCTTATAATTTTTTTTGGGCGACTCTTTAGGTTCCAAAAGAAGAGGGTCATATTCTGTAAATAGATTCTATATATATATATATTTATATGGAGAAGTAAAAAAAGACAGTTTACCACCCTATATATTTTGAAAAGACCACTGTTGGATACGGGCCTATTTCCTACTAAGAAGGACATATGTCTTAACCGTCACGGTATGACCATGGTTATTCCGACATTAATCATAAGCCAATAGTTCTTTCTGGCACTTCCTACGGTGGTCATTTACGACAACCATATGACGAAATTGGGGAAAGGATTTTCATACGCCGCCATCGCCACCACACGGCCTATAACCTATAATTTACTATAGTTATTAGGTATAAATATGAACGATTAAAACAAAATTTACAGATTCAGAAATTATTTTTATTTTTTACGTGATGCAAAAATGCGCGCGCTACGTTGTTGATAGGTATCCGAGACTTCATTGTACCGCCCTATTATTTTGCAGGAAAATGTTGCTTGAAAGCAGGAACAACTTAAACAACGCTTAGTTGGTTCACGTTTCAAAAATGTTGCAGTGTAAATATCTCCTTTATTTTTAAAACCAATTTTAAACGGGTGCTGAAAAAGTTGCACTGCGAAATTCGTTTTTCTTTTTTTAAATACATATACATTTTATTCGAAATCCTTTTTGTATAATATTATTTTAATTTTGATATCGCTCACTGGTTATATTACGTGACATGAGAAACCAACTGTTTGTACAACTTTATACATTTTTAACAAATTCAAACAGTTTGTATAATTGATATATTTAATATTATTTGATTAATTTAATTTTAAACTTAGTAACTATACCGACTAGTATATTTAATTTTAACTAATGTAATGTATTGATCATATAAAATAATTTGCTATGATATAAATAGTAAACGTGTAGTGGCGGTGTTAGAATATTTACTATATTATACATCTTGAACTTAATTCGTTCAAGTTATATATATATATATATATATATATATATATATATATATATATGTATGTATGTATATATTTACACCTCATATCATCCCATAGGCGTCGTAAGAAGCGACAGAGGGAAACTGACACAGGTGATGGGCAGCAACATCTTCCTGATAACAACTCAAAAGAGTAAAAAATATCGCTTTCCAAAAACAGGAGTTCTACATTCGGCAATGTGCTTTTATAGGCTGTAATGGTTGGGTGGTAGAAATAGTTAGAATGTGGCGGCGCTGTCGTCTGTCACAGGGTCAGATTAGGCCAAAGCTCCTAAATAAAAAGTCACAAATTACGAATACATGAAGACTTTAATATTTTATTAATCCCTTAAAATTCGATCAGAACATCAGTATACCTGGTAATTTATATCCAAAATAAATGTTATATACTTTGCGGAACATACCCCATGCAATGTAATATTTAGTGAATAGTATTTAGTTGGAAAATACGTGTGTTAAATTTCGTTTTTTAACGTTTATAATATGATTTAATTGTTATAATACAATAAAAGTATATTAAACGTTGATATTTACTTAATTTTATATATTACATATCTTGCAATTCGAATATAAAACATAATTTACCCAATTGCAATTCATAACATATTATAAATTAAGCTCTGTTAAATATTTTCAATATTAAAATGTTTGTTGATGAGATGAACGCCGTTAATCCGTTTATAGTTAACAACTTCATTCAGAAGTAATCAACCTCCTATAGAACTGGATGATATTTCTGTTCGGTTCAATTGAGTGTTTCTAAATGTTGCCAGAGGTTTATAATTAATTCGATCAATAGAAATGATTTTATATTCTATTTATCAACATCAACGTCATCGGGCTAAATAATATTTAGTTATAGGAACTTTTCAAGATATACCTTTTTTATAGGAGAGAGCGTAAACAAGCATACGGCTCACTTGATGGTAAGTGATTACCGCCCCACCCATGAAAAACTGCAACACCAGGGGAATTGCAGATGCGTTGCCGGCCTTTTAAAAAGGAGTAGGTTCTTTTCTTGAAAGTCCATAAGTAGTATCGGTCTGGAAAATCTCTGGTGGTAGCCGATTCCACAAGAAAGTTGTGCGAGGAAGAAAACTTCTTTGAAATCACACGGTGGTGGACCGCCAGTCATCCAGATGGTATGGTGAAATTGTGCGGCTGGAATTATTCCGAACAATTCTTCAGAGCACTCCCCGTGGTAGATGCGATAAAATGCTAAGCTACCTAACATTTAAAGTGAAACCTTGGCGTACAGATTAGACAGCAATGCCCGTTAATATTAGGGCGTATGTTATAAGTGAGTGTCGTAAGAGACGAGTATTGGAAAACCTAGAAATACCTCATTGTCTCCAATTAAAAAAAAGGATAACAAGTCCAATCGATGGTAAGTGGATGCTGTGGTCTACAGACATCTATGTACATCTAAACTTAATTAAGAAACAGAATTCAGTTGCGTTCCCACCCTTTTTATAAAATAAGAGTGACAACTGACAACTGACAACAAGCACACAGTTCACTTGATGGCAAATAAGTGCTGCACTCAATAGACTTCTACATCCATCCTCTAGAATCAAATAGCAGATGCGTTGCCACCCCTGAAGACTAAGATGGAATGCCTCGTTTCCAGTTAAAAAGGATTTCCGGTTCTCTACACTCCCTGTACAGGTTACAACAGAATTAATTTTCTATTTTATTTTTGAGAGCGTGATGCAACGATAATATAGCTGCAGCGTGACTCTACAATGTATAAAACTACTTATATAATATTATTAATTGCAAAAATGCTATCATATCAATATAAAAATCTAACCTTGATTTCTTTACAACAGATAAGACATAAAAATAAAAATAAAATACCTACTGTAAAGTAAAGATGAGTTGTTTTATTTTATCGATGCTAAAATCAATTTTAATTCCTTTCCTGTCAGGTAACGTTCGAATAACATGAAAAATATTTTAATCAGATTAAACAGAGCTAATAGCGTAATGTGAAATCTGAATATAATCTTTGGCGGATAAAGGAGATATTCGAAACGCATCATTCCGTCATTCGTATAGTCCTCAGGGAAATCACGAGTGGAAAGCTAATGAAACTCTGGAACTGATATTGCGTACTTAGAATGTCGTCTATTGGAAATATGTGTTTAAGTGGTTGTTGCAATATATATAATTGAAGTTATATAACATATTCAGAGATATATAGTAAAAATATTAATAATATACAAAACATAAATAAGTAATAATAGAATAGTGCTTTGTGTTTCAAGTTGCCAGTGTTGAGTCCTACACTGTTGGCTGTATGAGGAAGTTTAGCAAAATATGGAGAGTGCTATGCTCGAAGTTTCTCTGCGTGATAGACTCTCGTAATGAGGATATCCGCAGTAGAATCAGAGTAGCTCACATAGCCCAACGGATCAATAAGCTCAAGCAATGGGTAGGTTATATAGCTCAAAGAACCGACAATCGATGGGATTCCCGAGTCGCAGACTTGTACTGTTAAACGAAGGAAGGCACCCATTTGGTAGAGTGCTGATCTGGTACATTATACAAGAAGTCGATAGATGCAAATGCAAGGGTTGTAGTAAAAAAGGTAACGTTGTTTCATGTTTTAGTCGCCTAAAAAAGTTAAAAATTTCCTTGTTTTTTTAAATTGTTTTTTTTAAAATAACATTGATAAACGAGCACACAGTCCACCTGATGCTAAGTAGATGCTGTGGCCCTTAGACATCGACATTTATCTGAATCAAAACGCAGATGAGTTGTCAGTTGTCACCCTTGAGGACTAAGAAGGAATGCCTCGTTTCCAGTAAAACAGGTTTTCGGTTCTTTACATTCACAATACGCAAAACAGCAGCATTGCTATTTTACGCTGGTATTCAGTGCGAGCATGGCTTTTCCCTGGTCGAGCTAACTTATCTGTGCTACAACCATAATAAAACTGCAGCGTGGCTCTACCACGTATGAGCATACGTATGTACCAGCGTGGCTCTACCACGTTTGTTGAGGTAAATTTACATGACTATCAACAATTATCGTCAATCATGATGATAAGTGAATCATGCTTGATTATAAAAAGAGATATCAAGATATAATCAGTAAAAAAAACAATGATATAAATTTTCCGATACATCTACACTAATATTATAAAGAGGAAAGATTTGTTTGTTTGTTTGAATTGAATAGGCTCTTAAACTACTGAACCGATTTGAAAAATTCTTTTACCATTAGAATCCTACATTATTCCTGATGAACATAGGCGATAGAACGTTTTCGAAAAATTTAGGGATCCGTATGAAAACTTCATTAATGTAACCCAAGGTGTGAAAAAAATACCAAAAAAAAAACCTTATATCGCGTACGCTGCGGAAACTATTGACAATAGAGCAAAGTGATGTGCTACAGTTTTATGGAAGACATCAATATCTACGTAAAGGTCTGCAATACCATATGTCTAACTAATATAGTTATCTCACAATAACTACTTTTCCATGTTAAAATATTCAATAGTAACGTCGAAAAATCCTTATATCGCGTACACTGCCAGCACAACAGTCAAAAAATAAATTGCCGCGCGGCCCACTGATATACGCGGGTGAAACCGCGGGGTGCAGCTAGTATCATATATAGATGTATTAAATATTTTTATTAATACATAACAAAATATAAATAAGACCAGAAACGTAAAAAGAAAAGTTGCGACACGAGTCTTGACTTTTCCGCTGGGTTTCTGATTATAGGGTGAATTAAAGACTAATAAAATTATATTTGAAATCAGTTAAGCAATGTAACACAACGAATAAATAAAAAAATAAGTCCAACAGTTGTAAGCGAACCCTCGTTAGCACTTGACTGTCGCTTCAATAGTCAACCAGTAGACAAATTATCCGTTTAATAAGAGTATTAGATTTACTCAATGTTGGTAGTACATTGCATATACATACGCCAATTTATAACGATGACTAATGGAAATCATGAGAGATGATATAGTGTTCAATGTGAGGTGATATTGGGACAGTCACAGAAAAATGTGATTATGATATTTTAAATTAATATCGGTTTATGCAGGCAAGTTCAGATTATTGCTTTAGTTTCTTTCAGAAATTTTGTCAAAAATGTACCAATGTTATTAAAATTGCAGACTTGATGGCTCTCGGTTGTTTTTATTTCAACTAATTACAAAGGCCGTATACCGTAGCAATATGACCCCGGAAAAGCCTAAATAATTTGAGCTTTGGCTAAAAATTTTCTTATTCTTACTTTTTCACTAAAATGTATAATACATATTCTTATTAATTTAATATAACCAAAATATTATGGTGTATATTCATTACATAGAGCCGTGGTAGCTCAGATGGTTAGCGCTCGCTTTACATTTCACAGTACGCGAGCAAACTGGGTTCGATCCTCACCGGCACCAATTAAATTGTTAATTACAATTTTAAGTGCTGATTTACCACGTGCTCGACGGTGAAGGAAAAAATCGTGAGGAAACCTGCATGTCAGAGAAATAAGAAAAAATATATTTCGAAGACATGTGAAGTTCGCCAACACGCATTGGGGCAGCGCGGCGGACAATTCCTTGTCCTAAAACCCTCTCAGAAATGAGCGGAGGCCTATGCCCAGCAGTGGGACGTACATAGGCTGTAACTTTACTTTTAATTTTATATTCATTCAATCATTTAAATGTTAATTGTCAAACTAACAATTAAATTTAAATGAATAGAATGTTATATTCGTAATCTCTATTTTAATGATTTTCTAAAACGTATTCATAATGTTTTAGAGAAACTGTTTAAAATTTACAGAGAACAGAAACTTTTTTGCATATTGGCAGTAAAATTAGTTTAATAGAGTAATTAAATACGAATGTAACTTTTGTTGTCAATATTGTTTATTTCAATTCTAAATAGTAAAAGAATGCTTTTTTATTTATTTGTTATTATAAAATATGCAGTACAGTTTTACAATAATAAGATGCCGCTAAATTCAATAGTTTATCGTGACACTATCGCGTCACATGCTAAAATCGAAAGGATCGAAAATTATTAATGTAAATATTATTTAATTATGAAAAATGTAACAAAATTAATACGTACACAAGTGTACATAAATGAGTTAGCATTTATTAAAGCGAATTCAATTTAATAAATTAATTAAAAATGCATTACATAGATTGCAAAGGTGCATGTTTTAATTTTAATTTAATTTTAAGACTATATTCCATGGTCATGAAATCTCCATCATTATAATTAACATATTTTTGGAGTTTGTTCATAATATTATAGTGATATACGGGCCATGGCAGACTGCAGCCCATATCCTAAATCCATATCCAGAGATAGACAGCTGCAGTAAGCTGTATTAAAATAACTAGCATTCCTTACATTAGTATTATTTGTATATAGATTGCGGGAGCAAAACCTTTTCGAGAATGCGCCAAACGACCTGAGAACACTAATAGTACTACCAAATGACGAATGTCTATAAATATTTTCCATATTCACCACGTAAAGTAGGCCAGTCGGTGAAGGCAGGTCCGATACCCTCTCACTGATAAGGTTTATCACTGATATCAGCATGTCGGGTTTGGTTTTTGTCTAATTGGTCCAGTAAGAAACTTCAAGCAAAGAAGTTTACATATTACGCGTTATAACTTATAACCTCTGAACTCAAATATGGAAGACTTCAGCCAATAAAAATATTGTAGAAAACAAATAGTAGTACATTGATTCATTACAACCAGTCAAATGTCCACTGCCGAATATATGCATTTGCTAAAGATCGCCTCAAGCCCAGTTATGTCCTACGCGGGCCCCGTCTTTGCCCACGCAAACCCTAATATTATAAATGAATTCCAAATAGTTCAGAACCTCTTCTGTCGTCGAGCTGCGAACGCACCTTGGTACGTCCGTAATGCCGACCTTCATCGGGACTTAGAGCTCCCAACAATTCAACAATTTCTTAAAAAACTCTCTGAGAACTTCTTCAAAGCCTCAGAGTCGCACACAAACCAATTAATTCGTGAGGCAGCTTCTTATGCAGCCCCAACCCCCTCTCGCTATCGTGTCCGCAGGCCGAGAAACTCTCTCTCGGACCCGCCTAATAAACTGTCAAACGACCTGAACTGTCTCCTGGCGGCTCAGGCCAACTCTAATTAAATTAAATTATTGTATTAACCAACATTAATTTGCCTTCGTAGGCACTCCCTCAGCGGCTCTTAGCCGCCTGCGCCCTCTTTTCCCAAAAGAGGGTCGCTCATGATAAGGCACAATACAGCTTAATCAGCGGCTGCCTGTCCCCAAAGGCGGTTTTTAGAGGGTATCACTTAGGGTCCCCGGTAGGACAGTGAGCCCCTCATAACCACGATAGACCGGCTATCGTGGTATGCGTAATGCATTTTCCGCCTCCCTACGTATAGGGTAGCCCTTTAATTGCTTCGGGCGCAAAAAAAAATCGCCTCATTGCAGACGAATCGACAACCGTTTCTCTCATTGCCTCTTATATTCACGTGACGATATCGGGTAGTGGTAGGGATGCCACCCTTTTTTTGAACAAATATAGTATTTTTCTCAAAAAAGATGCAAAAATATAGTACCTACTTTTCAGAAATTCAGGAGAAAAGGTACGCATTTATTTTTAATCTTTATGTATTTTGTCACATATATTTGTTATTGCTCTTTGCTTTGGCCATAAATGATCTTATTACCTTTAAAATGGTTATGGGAATCTGAGCTATAGATATAAATAATAGATTTATATTAAAATAAATTAATAATTAATTTTTAATTAAATTAATACATGCTCTTTTTCTTTCTTCTTTCAATTTTACAATCATGACGGAAAAAAATCTTTCCGTAAAGTTAATATAAAATAGCGCTACAGTTGAATTAGGGGAAAAATATAGTATTTTAATATTTTTTGTACTTTATTATTATTCTATAATATAAGTACAATTGACTGAAATATAGTACGATACTATATATTATAGTACGGGTGCCAATCCTAGGTAGTAGATTCCAGTATACGAAGATAATATATATAAATAAAAATAGCACTCATAACTTTCTACGTTATTGGTATCTTTGAGAACACAGGTAAATATTTTAATGATTTAAATAAAATAGTGTGCATTAGATGTATAAAAGTCAAAGTTAAAAGTTACAGCCTATATACGTCCCAATGCTGGCCACAGGCCTCCCCTCATTTCTGAGAGGGTTTTAGCACAAGGAAGTGTCCGCCGCGCTCCGCCAATGCGAGTTAGTGAACTTCACATGTCTTCGAAATATTTTTTGTCTTATTTCTCCGACATGCAGGTTGCCTCACGATGTTTTCCTTCACCGCCGAGCACGTGGTAATTCAGCACTTAAAATTGCAATTAACAATTTTATTGGTACCGGCGGGGATCGAACCGGGTTTGCTCGCGTACTGTGAAATTTACAGTGAGAGCTAACCATTTGAGCTACCACGGCTTAGATGTGGGGTTCCCCTAAAAGTAGGCACTTAATACACGTCATTTATTGTTTGCTTGTGGATTTTACCAAAATATTTTTTCCATCATATTAAATAAAACATTGAAGTTACTGTAATTAAAAAAAAACTTTTAATAAGCCAATCAATAAATCTTAAGAATCTTTGAAACTGACCACCTTGGAATTATCTTAATCTGTAAGTTTATTATACCAGGCGTGTATAGACATAAAGAGATAATGCAAGTACAGATGATCGGTGGTCCGTTACGCCTATGAAATAAACCTGCGATAATATTAAAAGCCCGGCTTGACTAAGCCTAGCTCGCTATTACTAAACCTACGATTTGCATATCTTGAGATAGATCATGCGACGCATAATCTACGACATTTCGTAAGTTCTTAAGATAAGGCCCGATAAGTCGAAAGCTTTCGTTTGTTTTCGATGCCTATGAATCACTCCTGTTTAAGAATTTACAGTTAAATGTAATTTTAAGCGACAGGGTATAGAATTACAGTCGCGAAATTGACAAATATTGGTCGCAGCTTCCTATTTAAGAGTTATTGTAAGTTTGTTTACTTATGCGCTATAATAATGATCTGTAGCCGATGCTTTACCGTTGAAACAAATATTACTTTTGTTTTTTTTTTTAATAAAGAGTGAATGTTCATTGAAGTAATACGCGTATATACTACGTACAGTAAATAATAACTTCAATGCCTACGTAAATAATTTGTCCTGCGCCTGATATTTCTCCATCGGATTATGAGAATGAGGAAATAGAGACCTGCACCTGTGCTTGCGCATACACTTGGGCGTTATAATCCTGTCCTGCGCCGACGGCTAGTCTCCGTTGAGGCAGGCCGCCGTGGCCGAAATTCGGTCTGGAGGACATTATTATTATTAAATAATTTATGGAATTAATAATATAACATCTGATGTAAACTATTACCAAAATATTATTGTTACTTTATTGACATGTTAAACTTCATGTCAATCTATAATCTTGGTATTATAACATAGAACTCAAAATAGAAATTACGTAACAAGACTAGCAGTTGATCGAATACTAGCAGTGAACATAATATATTATAACTGTTTAATAAGCACGAGTACATCTTTTTACTGACAATATTTACGAGTATGTTCAAAATAAATACACAGTGATATAACTAATATCACACAAATTAAATGTGTGCGCATTCGTGCGTGCGAGCGTGAGTGCGTCCGTGTGTGCGTGCGTGCATGCATGCGTGCGTGCGTGCGTGCACGTGTGTGTGTGTGTGAGTTGTGTTAAATTTTATTATTCTGTTACTTCACCGTCATCAATCTGTAGGATATGGTTTCGGTATTTGTATGGATTTTTCGCCTACAGTTTATCATTAGCCTCGTTTGTTCAACAAATGTAGGGAGCACAATGCGTATGCCATTGACAGATATACAATATACATGTTGATAAAATATCTAATATAATATTTTTAATCTTTATTTTCAATAAAGGGGTGTTTAATATAATGTAATTAAAAAAGTCTTTGATCTAAAAATTAAGATGTCTTTGATCTAAAAAGAAGAGTATAAGTTTATGTTTACAATGCATTCCAGTATACTCAAACAAAGCAAGTTTCGGTATACATTTCATTGAATACGTATGGAATTGAGAACGTAGACGTCGTGATTGAGTTGCCGAGCAACCATATGTTAGTTTGAATCAAGTCATCAGAAACCTATTCCTACGTTTGAGGATCAAAGGGTCGTGTTGTTCTATTTAGCTACAGGGAGAAATCGAGTAACGAATCTGATCTTGGATCTGTTTATTTTTAGTTTATTGATATTTACTTAGATTATTGATAGGTCTTCGCGCGCTCAGACGCGCCATAATCTATAGATTAGTTAAGAATAAAAATATCTTATCCTATTCTAGTTAAGAATAACTACCTATCAATAATCTAAGGATATTTAGTTGATTGTATTTATACGTGGTAGAGCCACGCTCCAGCTATATTATGGTTGTAGAACGAATGGGCCAACACGACCGGGTAAGGACCACGCTCTCACAGAATAATAGCGTAAAATTACTGCTGTGTTTCGTATGGTGAGTGTAGAGATCCAGAGACCCTTTTTTACTGAAAACGAGACATTTCATCTCAGTCCTCAAGGGTGACAACGCATCTGCGTTTTGATTTTTAATCCAGGATAAATGTAGATGTATATGGGTCCCACCACTGACCATCAGAAGGACTGTGTGCTCGTTTGTCATCCTTATTCTATAAAAAATTTCATTATATGGAGTTAATGACAAAGTTAAGGAAAATAATAGGCTATACACTCGTAAGCCCTAATTCTAAACACAGTCGTCCAACCATTAAGACTGAGTAAGAAGAAGTACACGGAAAAGTTCACTGTGCTGCTTTATTGTAACTTTGTCTGACCTTGATATTTTTTATATTTTTGCATACAGCATTCTTTATGATATTTTTCTTCACTACCAAGAACGTGGTAAACCAACATTTAATATTGGAGTTAGTGTTGCCCAAATGCAAGAACAAGACGAGACTTAGCCAGTCTTGGTCTTGGTCTTGCGCCAATACACCTGGTCTTGTTCTTGGTCTTGGTATTGCGCTCTCAGTCTTGATCTTGCAGCAAGAGTCTCGCAAGTCTCGCAATTACTTATTAGCCTATTGTTATTTATTAAACGTTACTTTAGATCTTAGAACAACTTAAGAGAGTAGGCACATTTTGAGCTTGAACTAACGTAGCCATAGAAAGACCAACCAAATAAGTGTCTAAACATTTAATGAGAAATTCGAAAAATCAACTAATACCGGGAGGGGGTTTAAAACCACGACCTAAGCGATCCGTGCCGATGCTCTCACCAACTGAGCTGTCTACCAAGTCTCACGGCCACGGGAATTAGTCTGTTTCTTAATAAACGTTCATATTTAATAAGCTTACATGTGCTAAAACTTAGTCAAAACATATAAAAAACAAATAAATGACATTAACTTGACTGTATTATAAAGAACATTATCTGTCTAGAATGAGATTGATGGACCCTTAAATGAAATGGAATAAAAGAGTTATACAATTTACCATTTATTTAAATAAAAAATAAAATACAATACAAATTAAATTACATAACAGTCCACAACAGCTTTGACATTACTGTTACTTTATATTAATTCTTTTGACCAAGAATTAATACAAAGTAACCATCTGGCTGACTCATCACTTAACCTATTTCTATGTTTTCTAATTACTAATGATGCTTTAGAAAATAATCTCTCAGCAGGTACTGAAGTTGCAGGTATTGAAAGAAAATCACGGGCCATCTTCGATAAAGTCGGATATTCTGTCTCATGCGTCCTCCACCACTCTAAAATTTCTTCCGAACTGGCGGCTCTGAGTTTACTTAGGTACTCCTCCAATTCGTCTATAACTAAGCCTTGATGAAAAGATCCAGATCCAGATGACGTCTAGGGACATGCATACAATTTCTCAAAGTCTATTACGTCTTCATCTTCATCATATTCATATACTTTCTTTTCATTTCTTGGTGATTCTAGAGACGTATTCACTGAGTGTAGACTTTTATATTCTTTATAAAGTTCATTAAATTTGCGCAGGCTTTCTGTTTTAATTTGCTTCCCCCCATAATGTCATGTCAAAATTCTGAGTCTTATGCCTTGGGTCTAAAATTAAAGAGGTACAATAAATTCAGTTGCTCTTTTTATAATGTTTAAGCATTTTGTCTCGAGTTGCTTGAAAACCCAGAATGAGCCTTTAATCCACTTCGGATTGATTAGGTTTCTCACCTATTTGTTTTAACATGGATTCAATTTTATCGAGCAAGTGATTGAATGATACAATGACTAACGGTAAGGTAACATATTAGACTACACTTCCTATTCAATTCAAAAAGTATCTATTATATTTGTTTATATAAAAAAAGTATATTTACAATCATAAAACTAAATGGAAACACAAAGTAGGCAAATGTAAAAATGGTGGAGGCAGGCAGCCCTATCGCATGTTTACGTACCGCGCGGCTGTAGGCATTTATTTTAAAGATACGGCCGAGTTACAATACTGTATAGATAATATTACCGTGACAAGACGCCGCGCACTAGTGCTGATGGTCAAAACTAGGGATGCACTGTTTTTTCTTTTAATGGATATTTTCATCCGCTATGTATGTTTATGGTATTGTTCGTAATGCGCATAAGTCCTCAATTTTCCAATTTTTTTTATATGTTTTTTGCGTCTCATAGAGTCCCTAAGCGTATACCCGAACTTCCTATACTCCCTGAAACGACACTCATTCCTAACTGCAAGACGCAAGAGTCTCGCAGGCTTAGTCTTGTTCTTGCTCAAATCTTGCACGGTCAGTCTTGATCTTGGTCTTGCTAAAATTAGGTGGTCTTGTTCTTGGTCAAGACCAAGACTGCAAGACCAAGACCGATTTTGGGCAACACTAATTGGAGTAAACAATTTATAAGAACTTGTTTAAGAGAAATATGTACAGTGACAAATTCATGGTTTGATTTCAAAATTTACTTATAATCCGAATGTTATTATAATGTTATAATTATATTTTGTCTGAAGTTCTGTCTACTTCTTAAGCAAGAACTTGCAGTTCACCTTCAAACGAAGGAGGCCACACATGCATTGAAGACTAAGATGGATTGCCTGAAAAACATTAATAATACTGATTCTCTTCAGACCGGAACTCAGCAAAGTGTTATTTGATTGCAAGCATTGTTTATTTGGCGTATGGGTTACTTACACCCGTAGCTACAACAAAAAATAATAATACCAGAAAAATGCTTACGCAACTCAGTCTATAACATACATAATGATTAAGAGTATGATCGTTTATGCAAATACGATCTCCTTTCCTCTTTCGTCTTCCACCTTCACGCCGAGACGGACTGATTACAGATTGAGTGATGGCTCCGAAGCCGACACCTAAATAAACTTGATAGGCGTTACGAGACGTCAACGCGCCGTGGGACTTTTGAGTTAGTATAACCAGTAAATTGGGCTTCCCTTCTTATAACGAGTGAATAACGCATTAAAATCAGGCTGTCGGTAATTTATAGTGTTTAAATTTCAACATAAACTCATCTCGTTTGTTATCGAACGCTAGAATGAAGAGGCGACTATTTTTTTAATAAGTTACATATATAACATAGAATGTTGAGCAGTATGATTAGAAAATCTCACAGAACACCAGTGTAAAATGAGAGCGTAATACTGCTGTGCTTTGTATGGTGAGTATAGAGAAATGGAGACCTTTTCTACTGGTCCTCAGGGGGCAACAGAAACAGAAAAAAAATTTTACAACGTAAGCATTTTGACTCTTAATCGCACGCATAATATCACGTGAACTTCGTGCTTATTCATTACTCTTATTCTAAAAGGCGCAAAAATGTGTACATTTGATTCGTCTTTTTCTTTGGTTGTACCGTGTATTTGTCCTGATAATATATTTTCGTTGCCGTGAAATAAGGTCAATTTTTTATATAGGCCGTACCATTTTCACAAAAAATATCGTAACATTTTAATCGTATCAGAGAGATCGAACTATAGACCAATATCCTTGGCAACAACAATAGCCAAGATATTTGACAGTATGCTTAACTCTATTCTAGAAAATCACTGTATGCTACATTACGGCCAGCACGGCTTCTCGCGTGTTCTATCAACAGAAACAGCAATAATGAGTTTAAAGCATACTGTCAAATACTACACGGACAGGCGCACCCCAGTGTATGTCTGTTTCCTAGATCTGAGTAAAGCTTTCGATCTTGTCTCGTACGACATCTTATGGCGTAAGTTAGAAGGCGTAGGTTTACCTTGTGGCTACACCAATTTACTCAAGTATTGGTATAGTAACCAAGTGAACTATGTGAGATGGGCGAATGAGTATTCTGAGCCGTACAGGATGGAGTGCGGGGTTAGGCAAGGGGGGCTGACATCACCGAGGCTTTTCAACCTGTATATGGACGCACTGATTCTAGAGCTCAGCAGCATGCGTGTCGGCTGCCATATCGGCAAGGTGTGGATGAACAATATCAGCTACGCAGACAATATGGTTCTGCTGGCACCCTCAGTTAGTGCGATGAGAGCTCTACTCGGTGTTTGTGAAAAATTCGCTGTCTCACATGGTTTACCACACAATACCGAAAAGTCGCATTTTATGGTATTTAAGGCTGGCAGTAAATGTCCTAGTGTGGTACCACCTATAAAGCTTTATAATGAACCGCTAGAAAGGGTCTATAGTTTTAAATATCTTGGACATATTGTGACTGACAGCCTTAAAGACGATGAAGACATTAAAAGAGAACGTAGGGCACTGTCGGTCAGGGCGAATATGTTGGTGCATAGATTTGGTCGCTGCACTGACGCTGTCAAGATCACGCTTTTCAAAACATATTGTGCGTCATTTTATTCTTGCAGTCTATGGACCAACTACACCAAAAAGACTTATAGTGCCCTACGTACTCAATACAACAAGGCATTCAGGGCACTGTTGCGGCTGCCGCGCTACTGTAGCGCGTCTGCGATGTTTGCACTGGCGGGTGTGGATAGTGTTGATGCAATAATACGAAAAAAGACCGCATCTTTGCTAAACAGAGTGCGCGGCAGCGGCCACAGTGTACTGAGTGAGATTGCCAACAGTGGGGACTGGCCACTGATCAAAAAAATGATCTCCAGGACCATGTCCTGCTTAATAATTAAATATTAAAATAAAAAATAAAAATGTATAAATTATATTACTAACATAGATGTAAGTTTTTCTCTACTAACAATTTCTATGGATTTCAAGTTGTCCGAAATAAACAATTTTTATTTTTTTTAATTTATTTAATCGAAAGTTAACCTAGTAATGCTACACTTTGATAATCCAAATAAGTCAAAATAACTAATTGTAAGTTTATTATTCATTAAATATCTAAGCCTAAGTTCTGAGTGAGGCCTGAGGGCAGGTCGTGAGGAGTGTAAATTAAGGACAGTGTAATTTATAGATTAATATAGATATGTATTATGTTTCCAATTGTTTTTTTCATTATTGAAAGTAACTGATTTACTTCATCATTTCACTTTCTTGATGGATTAATAATGCGACGCTGCAGGTTGTGTCTCCGATTCTCGAACATCAGAAGATCTGATTAAAATAAATAATTAATAATCAGGAAGTTCGTCTATGTTCTATTAATAAATGTATTATACCTATGTATATGATACAGGTGAAATACTTCCGAATTAAAACTAACAACACTCTGTATTTCTTTGTAGTGTCGGGGGCAGACTATAATGTCAGCATTGACCTAACAACGTTGTTACGTCTTCCTTGAGGGCAACCATTACGTCGACATGTTAGTTTTTTTTAACATTACGAGTTCTGTTCTGATGAAACGTGGCTCATCGAACTTGTTATTGTGAATTCAAAGTCAAAAATATTTCATTTATATTTGCGGTTGGTAAAACTCCATCAATTGGTAGGATATGTACTTCTTTAACCGTTATTTTACACCGTTTTTATTTATACAGACTGGTTTGGCTATACGCAATCATCAGGATATAACTAACTATGCATGAGCTGTTGTATATTTCTCGTAGTCGCATCTTACGACACCCAGAGGATGATATGGGGTGATGTATTTTAATACGTCGCGTACTGCAATAACTATATTGTTACTACTGTTTTATTATCACTACTGTGTGATAAGCTCGTTTCAGGCTGACAAGGAGGAAACAAAAAAAGGATCTATTTATACATATGCAATCAGTATTTCTGTCAACACTGGTCGTAGTGAGTTGTACTAGAATTATTATATACCGAATTCTTTAACTCGACTTTTTTCTCTTTTTTTATCTACAAGCGAGCACCCATTCCTACTAAATAACAATTTAATTAACATTACCTAGAATAAGAATAATAAATGGGTAACACCACAGAAATAGTAATAATATTACGATTTCTGTGGGTAACACGCTCTGCCTAATGGTAGGTGGATTGCCCATAGATACCGACATCTATCCTGGATTAGGAATCAATAGGTATGTAGATTCGTTGTCATCCCTGAGGACTAAGTCGCAGTGCCTCGTTTCCGTTTAAAATCGTATCCCGTTCTTTACACTCACCATGCGAATCATAAAAGCGATAAGCTGTTATTTTACGTTGGCTTTCTGTAACAACGTGGTCGAACTGACACGTTTATAGTAACTGCAGGAATAATACAGCTGCATTTTGATTCTAGGATTAGGATAGGCGTCTATTCACAGCATTCACCGATCATCTGGTGAATTGTTTTCATACTTATCACCGATACTTCTGAAAATAAATATTGCTCTGGTAACAGAGTACCGACGAATGGCAATATATCGAAATATCGAATTTAAATCTCAAAGATAAATACGAACAGTAGCTTCATCTGTGCAAAGGTATCCTAAAAGTAATTAAAAAATAAAGTAAAGTTACAACCTTTATACTACTTAGTGTCGAAACCTCTTACAAGAGTTTAGCAGCAGTCCTGCGGGCTACGAGTTCGAACCCCGTACGGAAAAACGAATCCTGCTCCGATGTGCATTGACGGACTTCACATGACTGCAAAATAATTTTTTTCTGACATGTCGAACTCGCGAAGTTTTTCATTACCACCAAGCTATGGTAAATCATCAGTTGAAATCATAATTTGCAATTTAAGTGCGGCTTCGAAGTCGTTAAGTTGATGTCTTCTGCACGTACCTAAGTACGTGCAGGTATCGGGCCTCGGGGTATACCCCATTACCCGGGTATCCTCATACCCCATGACTATGGGGCAGTCACTTATTGCCTATCTTGGCGTGGTTATGCTGCATTATATAATGTAGCCGGATAAGAAATTTACTTTCCGTAGTTCACCGACTACGGAAAGGGAGGTAATCTATAGAGGTATTCAAAAGTCTAAGTTGGCCTTTCTGCGGCATTGTGGGTTGTTACTCAACTCTCTAATCACATATAGAGAGGAGTTCTCTTGGAAGAGGTCGCCCGTCCGGTGGCCGGGTGTGTAACGGCGCAAAGCCGTTCAGGTGTTCATGTGGCCCGTTATCGGCACGGTCAAACATGCCGCGCGCTAACCGGGCCACGAAGTCGGTGATGGTCT
Organism: Parnassius apollo; assembly: GCA_907164705.1. Taxonomy (NCBI): domain Eukaryota; kingdom Metazoa; phylum Arthropoda; class Insecta; order Lepidoptera; family Papilionidae; genus Parnassius; species Parnassius apollo. Next base: position 4,962,626 of record CAJQZP010000295.1, read on the forward strand.
CGACTTTCAGATCGGCCGCTATGACGTCATTCCGGACGTAACGACCTGCTCCGACAATCGTCCTTAATGACAGGTTCTGCTGAGCCTGTAATCGCCGCCTCTGGGTGTCACTCAGAAGCGCGTACTAGGCCGGAGCAGCGTAGGTGGTGATAGTCCGGATATACATCTTGTATATCCGGAGCTTGGACTTTAAAGTTCGAAGTCGTTGCATTCGTACTGAGGAACTTGCAGCAAGCGCTATACCAATGAGATACTACCATGACGTCACTGCAACTAGGTTAAAATTAATTTAAAACTATATAAAATTTTGCCTAAATATAAAATGGCCCCAAAAGTAAAGTTACAGCCTATATACGTCCCACTGCTGGGCACAGGCCTCCTCTCATTTCTGAGCGGGTTTTAGGGCAAGGAAATGTCCGCCGCGCTGCCCCAGTGCGTGTTGGCGAACTTCACATATCTTCGAAATATATTTTTTTTCATATTTCTCTGACATGCAGGTTTCCTCACGATGTTTTCCTTCACCGGCGAGCACGTGGTAAATCAGTACTTAAAATTGCAATTAACAATTTCATTGGTGCCGGCGGGTGTCGAACCCGGTTTGGCCCCAAAGCAGCCCTAAAATAGTAAACAAAAATATGCATAGGAAATTCAACAGCCTGTAGTTTTAAAAATTGAAAAAGTAAAAAGTTAAAACGTATTTAAATTATGTGAAGAGAATAAATTCCTGCTGTCAACGCGACAAAAGGGACAATGTTTTAAGTTGTCGAGGAACAAAACTCACTTTCCAATCGAAATTTTTTATGATAGCATTAACTTTATAAATTTTGGACAGTTTCAATTTCTTTAGTTAAAAAGGCGGTGGTTTAATCCTCAATTTTGTTAAGTAATACATCCGTTATTTCAAATGTCAACTTCGGAATTTTTATTATTAGGGGACGAATGTAATGCTCATGGTGGTGATGACTTTTGAGGAAAGATGAACAAATTGTGTGCGAGGACGAGTATTTGTATAGCTACATATAATTGTTTCAGGTGTGGGTAACGTTAAAAAAGTAGAAAAGAGAAAAAAAAGTTATTATCACAAGCAAACCAGCCCTAATTAGCAGCACTTGTTTACAAATACGATGCATATGGTGGCCATCGCCTTCAGCGAGAGACCTTGAAGTAAGCATGACATAATCCAATCCAACGGGTTACATGAGACGACTAGTTTTAAGATCTTTTGGCTTCCGAAATAAAGAGAAATAACCATCTCGTTGATAGAATGTGTCTGAGCAGCAACATCTTTCTGATAATAACTCAAAAAAACCAAAATAGCGGTTGCTAAAATGCCTGCTATGTTGTGGCTTAATATGGCAAAATTTATACGTGGTAAAGCCATGCTGCAGTTATATTAGTAGTATAGTTGTAGTACAAATTGGTCGGCTCGATCGAGTAAGGACCACGCTCTCACAGAATACCAACGTAATGCTGCTGTCTTGCGTGCGGTGAGTGTAGAGAACCGGAGACCCTTTTTTTAGAAACGAGGCATTCCATATTAGTCCTCACAGGTGACAACGCATCTGCATTGTGATTCGTAATCGAGGATAAATGTAGATGTCTATGGGCCACAGCAACCACTTACTATCAGGTGGACCGTGTGCTCGTTTGTTACCCTATCCTATAACCCCCCCCCCCCCCCATAATGAGGCAATATAAGAAGGGGGGCTTTGTTCGGGTACCTTTTGTTAGGCTGTAATGAATGAATATAAATTATAAATCCATCTCATATTCATTCAAACATATTATTCAGTAGCAGCGTAGGAGAATCCCTTTGAAACTGAAACAGGAGATGGGCAGCAGCATCTTCCTGATTACAATTCAATAATAATAATAAAAAACTACGGTTGCCAATCTGTTCTGGCAAGCGTGGCAGCTATGGCAAATATCCTTCTTATATGGCAATCTAAATCTTAGGTAGATATAATTATGTCCTCCAGATCGACTTTCGGTTACAGCGGTCTGCCTCAACGGAGACTAGCCATCGACGTAGGACGGGATTACAGCGCCCAAGTGTGCGCAATGCACAAGCACAGGTGCACGCTCTATTCCCTCACCCTCATAATCCGATGGGTCGGTAAACCGACACGACCGGAGAGATATCAGGTGCAGGATCAACGGCTTTACGTGCTTTCCGAGGCACGGGTGTGAGACACCGCCAACTTCCTAACTTCGGGTAGCTACTGAGAATTTCTTGACGGAAAAATCCAATAATTGATTTTTTGGCCCGACCTGGGATTCGAACCCAGGACTTCATGACCAGCAGTCGCGCTACTACAACCACTAGATCAACGAGGCAGTCGAATAATAAGTTAGACTGTATTGAATGAATGAACGAATGACGGTCAACAATGGATCCACTTTCATGGCCAGTGCTTTGTTGGCGTAGCTTGGTAATTAATCCCCGTTTACGGTTATAGGGTAATTAAAGAAACATTTTATTGCTTAGATTTCTACTTTCCAACGAAAATCGAAAGTATTTATGACGTTAGCGTTAATGTTGTGACACACTTGTCGTAAGTCATGCAAAAATTAAAAAGAAATACTAGCTATGCTATTCATATTACTAATATTCCCCGTAGCCACTCCTAGTAAGCTTAAAATGCTTGTGTTAGGAGTGGTTCACAAGTTCACGAAAGTAGTCGTATGGTGGATTCAAATCCACGACCTTTTGGGTCCACACCCCGCCAATAGGTTACTGTCACTTTATTATTCAAACGTTTTTACCTTCTTCTTAACCGCCTTCATCGTGACAGCCACGTGGTCAATTGTTTGCAATTATTATTATTATAACGTGATAGAGCCACGCTGCAACTTTAATATGGGTGCAGCACAAATGGGCCGGTTAGTCCGAGGAACGCATATAATACAGCGTAATATACTGTGTTTCCTATGGTGACTGAAGATAATCAGAGATTATTTTTGCTAACGAGGCATTCTATCTTAGTCTTCAGGTGTGACGACGAATTTTGTACGTGGTGCTTAATCAAAGATAGACGTAGATGTACTCGTATATGGGCCACCACATCCACTTACCACCAGGTGGACTGTGTGCTCGTTTGTTACCCTTATTGTATAAAAAATACCCAGCTATAGCCACTATTCAGCAGGTCCAGATTCAAAATTTCAGCTGAAGGAAAACACATGTGAATAAGTATACATCTATAAATTGATAGTTTTAGTGTATGTGATGCAGGTAGAATAGGATAGGAGATCTATGTTCGGCAGTGAACTTATGATGATAATGATGATGTATTGTGATTGTCTCCAGTGCCCCTGATCAAAGCCAATGTATTTCATTGATTGATATTTTAATTTACATTTAATATTTTAATTTCGATGTGTATCAATGACTTGTGATGTGGATTAGTTCAAATTAGTAAAAATTAAATGATTTTATTTTAATTTTTTTCATTTATCTAACGGAGTTGCGTTGACTTTTTTACTGGTAATGAGGCGTTTCGTCATAGTCCTGAGGGAAGTATCTGCATTTTGATTCTAATCGAGAATAGATGTATAGGTTTCTCTAGATCACAGAATCCACTCACCATCCAGTGGACTTTTGACAAACAAAACCTAAAGCTTATCAATATTTTCATTAATCTTAAATCACCAGTATAGTGTGGCACAACAAACATACGTAAAAGATCCTATTTTAATTACATTCTCAGTCTTGTTTGAGATCATGAAAATAAATGAAGAAAGTAGGCACTAAAACTCATAAAGTTAAGTGCTTATTTAGATTAGTGTTGAAATACTACGCTACCTGTTAGGTGAACTAAATTTTATTAAATATGACGTGTTAATCTAAATTAAAAGTAAAGTTATAATTATATTATGTGATAGAGTCACGCTGTAATTATGATTAGCTCGTCCAAGGAAGGATTACGCTCGCACATAATACCAGTGTAAAATATCACCACAATGTGTTTCCTTTGGTGAGCGTCGAGAAATCAATAATACCGAGGCATTCCATCTTACTCTTTCTTTGTGACAACGCATTTGCATTTTGAATTTTAATCGAGAAAAATGGGAGTCTATCAACCACAGCATCCGCGTATCATCAGGTGTTCATTTCCCACCCTTAAATTTAAATTATATTCGTTAACGCCTCGTCTGTGTTTACTATGTAGTCGCGTCTTGACGTGGCCAATTCACGAGTGTTCAAAGCTCATAAAACAAAAAAGTTTCTTGAGCATACCATAGTTGGCAGCACTATCTCTAGTCAATGGGTGCGTTCGGCAGAAAAAAGCGCTAGCAAGCGCTTGTAAGCAAAATGGCGATCGTAAGCGGTAAGCGCTGTCAAATCGTAAGTAGCTATTTTCCTCCAGGACACGATGTTAGTTTTAACCGGGGAATCTAACCTAATTTAAATATATGTTTGTAAAGTATTCATAGTAAAAACTAACCAATCATGAGTTTTTAATAGCATGTATATGTTTATTCATGTCATTATATTACTTAAAACTAATATTGCACAAAACAACTTATAAACTCTACTTGAAAACAAACAAATTAAATAAGCAAAATGGCGGATTGTGTCAGCGCTACTGAAGTAGCAATCGTGTCCTGGCCGAAAACTATTTTAACGCTTATAAGCGCTTGCTAGCGCTTTTTTCTGCCAAACGCACCCATTGTGTTTTTTCGTGCCACAACGACTAGTAGTGTTCCGCCATTTTGTGTTAACTAAAAATAGTTAAAATTTTGTTATACACAATGGCAAAGAAAAGAATATTGTTGGAAAAGCTCATTAATCTTTTGGGAGATTCGGACGAAGGTAATATACTTTACATTTCTTATTTTTCCAGATTGTTTTTTTTTTTTACCGTTTTCACTAAAAGCGTCTTCAAAAGTTTTATGATTATCGGAAAATAAATAAATCTCGATGAAACTTGGGTACACGAGTTATTTAATTGTTGTCATATTTACCAGTGTTTGGCGATAGAACGAGCGTCTATACATAAACATGGTACCAACAATGTCGACAATTTATGAGATCACATAATATAACCCCTGTTTTTGTGTTTTGCGATAGAACGAGCGTCTATACATAAACACAGTAAAAACTAATTTTCTTGCGGTGCCACGAGCGGGTACACGAGAATATTCCTAAAATATAAGGGGCCTTTTTTGCAGAAAAACATTAAAATTAGTACTTAATTTTGGTTAAGGAAAAGATGTTTTTATTATAGCCTGTCATAAGTCCTTTTCTCACAACATCACAACTTTTCAGTTGACAAACCACGGAAAAGACGGGTGATCGACAGTGACTCTGATACTGATAACGAAAGTCAAACGAAGAGAAAAAGAATAATTGTACCAAGTGATAGTGAGGAAGAAAATAATGAAAGCATGTCCTCAAATGTTCTGCAACTCTTAGGGGAAGAACCAAAACATGAAAATATCTTGGAAATCCATATAGATGTCGCAAACATTTGGAATAACATTGTCACTAATGGATTAGATAAAGAAAGTAAAGACAAAATTAATAAAAAGATACCTACCCTTAAAAATTGTGATGTAACTTGCACCAAATCTAAACTCTGAAATCTTGGCAACATTATCAGCAAGTGCAAAAACTAGAGACGAGAGACTTAGGGAAAAACAGAACCAAATTGGTTACATTATAGCAAATTTGAACTGTGTCTTAAAATCATTGCTTGTCAAAAATGATTCTAACAAAGAAGAAATAGAAAAAATTAGTGATAGCCTCCGTCTCCTTTGTGACCTTCAATTCATGGAGTCAGAAACCCGAAGGGCTGTGATATTACCAGGGCTCAATAAAAGTATTAAAAACAGCTTGGAAAAATGTAAAGCATCAGATGGTTTGCTCTTTGGTAAAAATCTTTCTGAAACTATAAAAGAAAGTAAAAGTATTGAACGCTCTTCAAGAGATTTGAAGAAAGCTTCAGAAAAGCCTAATGCCCCTATTAACAATCCTTTAAACTCCTGGGGCCCGTCCACATCATCGAAGAGGAAACCACATCAGGGCGGGCAATACCAGCATTACCATCCTCGCCATTCTTCTCAGAGAGCTCATCGCTCTGCAATGACACAAGCTCAAAACCGGCCAATGCGAGGCAAACCAAGGCAGTGGAACAGGAAAAAAAGATTAGAGGTATGCAGTGCAGCAAAGTTACCATTGTTTTTTAATAATTGGCTACATATTTGCAAAAGCAATACCATTTTACGGTGGGTTAAAGATGGTTATAAAATACCTCTATTACACCATGTAAATCAATCTAACCCCCCCCCTTAAATAACTCCTTTAATAGGTCAGAAATTACTATTATTAAAAAATGTATAAAACATTTGATGAATATAGGTGCTGTAAAAATATGCACTCCTATTAAAGAACAATATCTTTCAAAAATCTTTGTAGTTTCTAAACCAGATGGATCTTATCGTTTTATTTTAAATCTGAAATCTTTTAATAAACACGTTGAAACTCACCATTTTAAATTAGAGGACATAAGAACTGCCTTAAAATTAATTTCACACAATTCTTATATGGCAAATATTGATCTGAAAGATGCATATTTTTGTTTACCAATACACAGCACTTCTCGTAAGTTCTTGAGGTTTTATTTTAACAACAAATTATATGAATTTCAAGTGCTTCCTTTTGGACTGTCATCAGCTCCTTATGTTTTTACCAAATTAATAAAACCCATTGTTACATACCTAAGAAAACAATGTTTTTCATCGGTTAATTATTTAGATGATTTTTTATGTATTGAAAATTCATTTGAGAAGTGTGAACAAAATGTCAAAGTCACCTGTAAATTACTGGAATCTTTAGGTTTTATTATTAATTATAATAAAAGTAAACTCATACCAGAGAAAAATTGCAAATTCCTTGGCTTTATACTAGATTCAGAAAACTATGTGTTGGGTATACCAGAAGACAAAAGAAATGATCTTTATAAAAAACTAAATACATTTTGTAAAGCTAAGACATGTACTATACGTTGTTTTGCTTCTTTGATAGGTAGCTTAATTGCAGTGTGTCCTGCCATTCCTTATGGCATGTTGTACACAAAAAGACTAGAACGTTTTAAATTTTTGGCCCTTCAGGCAAATAAGGGAAATTATGATAGCAAATTGGTTTTAGGAAGTGACATCATAGAAGATTTTACTTGGTGGAAAAATCATATACACATATCCACAAATCCCATTAGAGAGGCTAAGTATAAAAAGGAAATATTTACCGATGCCTCCTTAACAGGATGGGGGGTGGTCTGCAATAATGAAAAGCTTCATGGTTATTGGAATAACAAGGATAAAAAGCATCATATAAACTATTTAGAGCTTAAAGCTATATATTTTGCCTTACAGTGTTTGTGTAAAGATCTAAGAAATTGTCAAATTTTGATACGCTGTGATAACACCACAGCAATTTCTTATATAAATCGAATGGGTGGGATACAATACCCACATTTAAATAACTTAGCTAGAAAAATTTGGCAGTTTTGTGAAGATAAAAATATATTCATTTTTGCGTCATATATCACTTCCACAGAAAATTATCTTGCAGATAGAGAATCTAGGAAAATAAATGAAAGCACCGAATGGGAACTTCATGCCCATGCATATAAAGAAATTATTGCTAGACTAGGTTCTCCATGTATAGATCTTTTTGCATCAAGAATAAATGCAAAATGTAAATTGTTTGTGTCATGGCATATGGAACCAAACTGTTGGGCTGTTGATGCATTTACCATTTCATGGAAAAATCTATATTTTTATGCATTTCCACCTTTTTCTCTCATATTAAAATGCTTAAGAAAAATAGAAGATGACAGTGCAATAGGAATTATAGTGGTTCCAAACTGGCCATCGCAACCTTGGTTTCCATTATTTAAATCCATGGTTAAATCAGAAATGATCTTTTTTCATCCTCACAAATATTTATTATTATCTCCTTTCAGGAGCTGTCATCCACTTCACCAGAGCCTTACATTAGTTGCAGCCATTGTATCAAAAACATGTATTTAAAGAAGGGCTATTCTGAAAAGAGTATTTCTATTATAATAAGTTCCTTATCTAAAAACACTTTAAAACAATATGATTCCTCTCTAAGACAGTGGTGGAATTTTTGCCAAAATAACATTAAAGATCCTTATCAAAAGGATATACCAAGTATTTTATCGTTTCTTACTGAAAAATTTGAAAGTGGAAGTGCTTATGGTACCATTAATTCTGTTAGATCCGCATTATCACTGTTATTTAATTGTGATTTGGGTAATCATAAAGACATAAAGAGGTTTTTTGATGGTTTATACAAAATAAGACCAAACAAACCAAAATATGAAGAAACGTGGGATCCAGCCCAAGTCTTAGAATATTTAGCCAATTTTTATCCCAATATTAATTTATCTTTAGAAGTATTAACAAAGAAGTTGGTCATGTTATTAATGTTAGTTACTGCTCAGAGACTGCAAACTATGGTTTTAATTAAAATAGGAAATATCAAAATTGAATCATCCGGTGTAAAAATTAGAATCCCAGATTTGATTAAAACGTCAAGAAAAAATAAATTTCAACCATTACTCCATATACCTTTTTTCACAGATAATGTATGTATATGTCCAGCACAAACTTTAATAGACTATTTACAAAGAACGATTGAACTTCGTCAGTCTGTTCAAAACTTGTTTATAAATTTTAAAAAACCTCACAATTCAGCATCAACACATACTTTAGCTAGATGGATCAAGGATATTTTGTCAAAATCTGGCATAGATACCTCATTATTTACCGCTCATAGTACTAGACATGCCTCAACATCTTTAGCAAATCGCAGTGGTATTAATATTGACCATATCAGAAAAACTGCCGGTTGGACTAATAGATCTAGCACGTTTGCAAAATTTTATAATAAGCCTATAATTGATCAAAATAATTTTAGTAATTGTATACTAGCTAGTATAAGTAAGTAAAATGTTACTTTAAACCTTAGTTTTATCAACACTGATTTTTTGTTTTGTCTGTTATATTTCATTAAATAATTAAACAAATTACCGCAATCTCATTCTTTAAACATCTACATAGTAAACACAGACGAGGCGTTAACGAATATAATTAAGTGATCAAAGTAACTTACCTGTAAGTGAACTTCGATCATAATTATATGAAGTTAACGCCTCGTCTGTGTACAACCCTCCCATATATAATGTGAATATATAGCCCCACCCATTAATTGCTATGTTTAATTATTTTGTTTTTATTCTTTGAACTCAATGACTAGAGATAGTGCTGCCAACTATGGTATGCTCAAGAAACTTTTTTGTTTTATGAGCTTTGAACACTCGTGAATTGGCCACGTCAAGACGCGACTACATAGTAAACACAGACGAGGCGTTAACTTCATATAATTATGATCGAAGTTCACTTACAGGTAAGTTACTTTGATCACTTAATAATATAAAGGTCTACAAGTCATACAAGTCTTTTTTAAAGAGTTTTAGAAGCAAAGAAAAGTCCTTCGCACTGACGTAATGTGCCGTGTAGGCCTGAGTAAATCTTTACATAGTTTTTTTTTAATTTATTTTAAAATTTATTTCTTATCTTCCTTAAGAAGAAACTAAGTAGTATCTAATTTTAAAAGTTTCTGAAAATTAATATATATGATTAATTATAAATAAGCTTATATTAGCATTTGTCACGCGGTAGATATGACAATATTTTAAGTCAGGAATTGCCAACAAGTCGATTTAACAAAGAAGTCAATTTTTGTCGCTCTCTTGCGATGACTTAACTTAGAAACCGAGTATAATCAGACCATTATGAAAGGAGAACTAATTTAGAAATTCAGAACGATCACTACCATATATATTTTAACATATTATATATTGCTTACCTACCTATAGCTAGTGAGAGTTCTCCTCGTACTGAAACACAGTATATAGACGGTATGTATTTCACACCTCCCTCAACCCAAGACTACGGTTAAAGTTATGACAATAAGTTTAACTAGATATATTTATAACGATAAAAACGATAAACTCATGTAAACAAAAGCTGGATACACCTGTGCTATATTTAACGCGAAGCATAGTGATGTAGTGGTTTTAAAAAGACATCTGCATAAAAGAAAACGATTATTATGCTAAAATAAGATTGTCACTTGGATACAAACAGCGTTCGTTTTCATTTCGTAGTTTTATAGGGAGTTTTCTCCTCGAGCTATTAGCAACTAATATGCTTCGTTTAAACAGTATAGCCATAAAATTTTCTTGTAATAAAACTAATAGCAAATAGTTAAATGTGACATATGTTTAGGATAATGTTTACTTCAGCTAAACTTTTTCATAATTTGACTATTTCTTAGTCCTATATACGCCAAAATAAGACTAAGCTAGCTTAGAGCGATCATTTGATTTGATTGATAGTTTCGAGGTTATATAAAATGTATGTGATGTTCTGTTTATGTTCTTTTGTATGTCTGATAATTTTGCGTTTATAGCTTCAAGTGCTTAAGTTTAATGGTTTAAGTTAATTGCAGGTGCATTGCCTGCCTTTTATAAAGGAGTAAGTTCTTTTCTTGAAGGTCCCTAAGTTGTGTCGGTCTGGAAAATCACCGGTGTTAAACAGAGAGGAAGTATGCGGAAGAAAATTCCTAGTGAAACGTACAGTGGTGGACCAAGCATCCAGATGGAGTGGATTCATCCGAACAAATCCTCACAGCACTCCCCGTGGTATATGCGAAAGAAAATGCAAAGGGATGCAACATCTATTAGTAGCGACAGTGAATCGAGTCGAACGGAAAGCACTCGATCGTTGACTATTCGAGCCGATGTGCGCGGGATGCAGTGAGTGGAAGGAGCTGGCACTGTGGAGCCCCAGCTAAGAGATGGCTGGCAGGTTAGCAATTGTAATTGTTTTGGCTTGTTATCAGGAAGACACATCTGTCCATCCTGTTTCATTTTCCTCTGTCATCGTGGATATTCTTATGTACCCCCACTACACGATAGATATTGTGTATAGACGAATTTAATAACTTACCTGTATCTCGAAGTATTTCACTAGGGAGTCAAATTGTTACCTACGTCTCAAAACATGCAAATGTCAACGTAGTGATTAAATATAGATATCATCAAATACTTGTATTCAGTATAGTCGAGTCGAATAGCCGTAGTAAACGCAGCATATAGGCGTCATTAAACGCTAAGTTTATATGCCGAATGGTCGTAAACGTGGAGAAGTTATCTGTAAGCTTTAGCGAATGTTTGCGATCGAGTGGTCAACGAATTGAGGAAACACTCTTGAACTAGCTATTACACGTGGAATGGCAAAGGAGTTTTACTTTTAATATGGTGCCGTTATGTAAATGTATTCTATTAACTGATTTTAACGTAGGTATTTGTAGTGTGGTGTGGCCACACAAGGTAATTGATCAAACCATCTCATAAAGTGAGTGTTATGGTTGCTATATTATAAAATGAATTAAGAAATTTGAGGCCTTCATACATGTAGCATTATCTTTTTTTATTATTTTTACAAAACGTTCCCCCCTCACCCACATTAGGATTTTCTTCTGTATCTTGGAGGCAGTTTATAAACATAAATTGCACAAGGACAAACATCCAGACCCGGAACAATTATTTGTAGGTCATACAAATACTTGTTCCGTTCGGGAATGAACCCGCTGCCCCCAGCGCAGCCACTCATTGCTAAGCCACTGCGCCACAGAGCCATCAAATATCTCGTTTTATCTTTTCTTCAGCTTTATGGGGCTGCGTTATTTATTGGCGAAGACCTATGTCTTGGAGTAAATTTATAAAGTGCTGTAATAATGATGATGATTACGATGGTGATACTGATGGATATAGGCTTTACCAAAAATGACACACGTCGTGAAATACTTGCCTATACTTAACACCTTATATGTCGATACCCTCACAGTGGTATCTAATTATTTATTTGATAATATTCTTACAATGTTTAAATTGATATCTTAAGGTGTAAACAAACGTAAGCTTTACTGTATACGTGCCATCAACATACCTACATGTAATTGATAGAATCAGGCGTTACTTTGCGGAAATCCATTACAATAAAAATATTAATTAATTTACAACCTTCCGCTAAATAAATACAATGATGTGTCTTACCTGGATTGAAGAGCACCTCCCGCCCTCCCTCAATTGCGGGCACTAACTTCGTCACCACTAGTCCCAGCAACACTACTCCCAACACCACTACTCCCGGCACCACTACTTCCAATACCACTATTCCAGGTAAGACACACCATCGACGATAATACGACACGTGTTTCGCCTCTATACGAGGCATCCTCAGGTAATGTAGACTCTACGGCGGCTGACCGCTAAGGCGGCTTAGCTGCCGGGAGTAGTGGTGTTGGGAGTAGTGGTGTTGGGAGTATGGTGTTGGGAGTAGTGGTGCTGGGACTAGTGGTGACGGAGTTAGTGCACGCAATTGAGGGAGGGTGGGAGGTGCTCTTCAATCCAGGTAAGGCACATCATTGTATTTAGTTAGCGGAAGGTTGCAAATTAATTAATATTTTTATTATACCTACATGTTATAATAAATGGCAATGATTTTCCTCAAAACCAGTACGTGCGATTAGGAGACGGCTTACAGTTATCATTCACTTGCCAGGGCTAGTTTGTCAATCAGCAGAATCTACCCCGTAAGTTCTTCATCCCTTCTCGGTTGACCCGAACCATTCGTTCTGCAGCAATAACATCGCTGCAGCTTGACTCTATCACTTAATGCAAGACCATAAACAAGAAATAAAGAAAGAAAGAAAAATGAAAAAAAAACAAACACTTTTGGCACAGATCATTAACGTAGGTACAAGACTATACTAATTCATAACAGAAACACGAATTTTTAATAAATTTGGCTTTGTACGCCGAAGGCATGGGGTTCTATTACTCAGCATGAGTCGGGGCGAAACCACAACGCTGATTTTCCGTAACGTCACGTAATACAACGTAACAGACGTGTTCGCTTTGTGTAAGTTTTGCTGTTTGGTATGGTGAGCGACTCGAAGTTTGTATGCATGATAGAATTCGAATGAGGATAACCGCAGAAGAACCAGAGTACTCGACATAGTCCAACGAATCAGTAAGTTGAAGTGGGCCGGCCATATAGCTTGAAGAAACGACAACGGATGAGGCAGAAAGGTTCTTGATTGGCAGCCTCGTGCTAGTAAGAAAAGTGTAAGGCAACCCACCATTAGATATAGTAACTACCTGGTAAGAGATGTATGGATGAAGGTGCTACAGACACAGGCTTTGTGGTAATTAAGGGAGGCTTATGTTCAGCAGTCGACTTCTGAAAATATTCGCCCCCCAAACGAATCCTAGTAAAGCCAATTCCTAAAAGGTTGGTTTAGTAAAGTACACATAACCACCAGAACCCCACCCTCCCGCCGCCATTTTTGCGAAAAAAAAAAGTTATAATTATAATGATGAAAGGTTTCAAAATTTAAATACTCGTAAACGTCTACAACTTTAATTATTATCTTAAAAACAAACTTTAATTTTCCACGTTTAGTTAAACAAATAATGATTAAATATGCTATTTGTTAAAACTTGCCGCATATGGACTAATACGAACTAGACTAATTAGCGAAATTTCGAGTCGTCAAAGTTTCAAGGTTTAATTATTACTCCATTCTGAATGTAGTTTGCATCCTCGTGTATTTCAATGAATTTGAACCAATCAAGAGCAAGGGCAACATGTATCCTAAAATAATGTCTTAATGGAATAACAGTCAATAAGGTGTAGTGACAATATCGAAGATCTATTAAACAAGATTTTTTTAAAACATTGTTTGCGCCGTAAACAGTTAAAAACTTTAATTTATGCGAATATACCTAAATACTAATTATACATTTTTTAATCTGCGTGGTAAATAATACATAATCTATAATTGTGACATTCATAGATACCTAATTGGTTTAAAATAATTGTGTAGTCTATACTTCCGGTGCAATTCAAATATATAAGTACTGTATGTTCGTTACAAGTTTAAATATTAAATATTTTAACGGACACGCTATCATATTATATCTACTGTAACAGGTATACTTGTAACAGTTAACTAAGGAGCTTTGTTTTCCTTGTTCTATTCTGAAAAGTATTATCTTATCGTCGTAGTGTGAATTAGAATCGTAAGAGTCGGTTTAACTTGAGAAGTACCACGCTCTTACAGAATACTATGGTAAAGTAACAGTGATCACAGAACAGAAAAAATACACTTTTCTTATAGTAATAACAATTCCAGTAATAACAAAGTTTCATAAATAAGTGATGAGAATTGGTGATCTTACCGCCGAAAAGACAATATATATTAGTACTCATTGCAGTATAAATAATAATGTCCTCCAGGCTGAATTTCGGTCAAGACCAGCCCTATCGGAGACAAGCCATCAGCGTTGGACAGCATTATAGTGCCCTCTTTATTCCCTCACTCTCATAATCCGATGAGACCGTAAATCAACACGACAAGAGAGAGATCAAGCGCAGGACCAACGACTTTACGTACTTTACGAGGCACGGGGGTGAGACACCGCTAACTTCCTGACTCCGGGCAGCTACAGAGAATTTCTTGACAGAAAAACTCAATAATTTATTTTTGACCCGATCCGGGATTCGAACTCAGGACCTTGTGATCAGTAGTCCTACAGTTGTAGTACGACAACGACTAGACCAACGAGGTAGTCACTGAAGTATGATAACTTCCACTAATTGTCAGGGTATTTTGTGATTAATATTCAGCGAGATATTCTCTTACGCGAAATCTATTATACGAAACTCAAGACTCACAAGAAAAATTGCGGTGATACAAAACTTCATCAAAAAATTGTTCGCATGTATTCGAAAATCGGAAAAGAACTCATCATAATCCAAAAAGTTTAAATCAATCAATTTATAATTATATCAACTTCATATTTTAATAATTAGCATATCGATTATTATTAGTAAGGTAAATATTAAATGAAATGGAAATTACCGTCGTAAGGTTTTTAGTACCAATTCATTTAATGTTATGATTATTTATGATACAACGAACATAGAGCCTAATCGTAAAAACGATTTTACTGTTAACTTATCTCGTTCTTTATACATAAACGCCTTTAACATTTTTAATAAGAATAAAACATGTTATCAAAGGTAGTAATATACTTTGCATAAATATACTTTAACTAGCCGAAATAAGTCTCAACAAGAAAACTTATTAATTATACTCTTTTATAAGGTTTAAATGGTACGGGCCATCTTGAGCACCTTTTAGACTATCGATTTAATTGCGAATTAATCGCAGTAAATTTTCCAGAACACGAGTAACCCGAGTTCGATCCCTGCCGGAACCAATGATATTGTTAATTGCAATTTTAAGTGCTGATATACCACGTGTGTGGCGGTGAAATATAAAATATTTCGAAGACATGTGAAGTTCGCCAACACGCATTGAGGCAGCGTGGCGGACACTTCCTTGCCCTAAAACCCTCTCAGAAATGCCCAGCAGTGGGACGTATATAGGTAGAAATGCCCAACATTGTTCTACGAAAATTGGAGTCTCTTAACAAAAAATTGGTAATCAAATGAATTAATTCCTTGATTACGAAAATATCTAATGTCGTATCATTTTCTTTAAAATTAAATAAAAGTGCCGTATACTTCCACAGTATAAAAATGGATGACACAGACGAATGTGTAAGGCACGTCATTTTTACCACAGCGGGTTTTTGGGGCATAAGTGTGTTTCACACGGTTGTTTTATTCTGGAAAGACATCTATACGTAGACATAGACATCTAGTTCTAATGATGATTAAGAACCAAAGCTCAGAATGTTCTCACCCCTAAGGACTAGGATGAAATGCCTCCTTTCCAGTATAAAGGGTTTCCGGTTCTTTACACTTACCATATGGAACACAGTAGTTCTATTCTATACTTTCATGTGCAGTTTTTATGCATGGTAGGACTATGCTCTCACAGACAAACCGATAAACGAACTTTGTCAAACCGGTTCATTTATTTTATCGTGGTTCGATCTCGTAAAAAGATTTAAGATTATTTAGTCTTTAATATGAACAAAACTATCTAAATTTGGGCTAAAACTCTACCTTCCCAAGTCAGAGAAGAAATGGTGTTTGATGGCTGTTAAAGACATTACAATATCACTTTTAACACTTTAGTGATGCTTGTTTTATAGTCTGTATGAAAATTTACTGCGAAATATATCAAGGCGGATCTATCTAAAGCTATTTGGCATTCTACGCAGTTATTTTATTTATGATTAAATTTACGTGAGCTATAAAACTTCATCACAACGCGACGCGTGGGCTCGACTTCACTATCACAGCCCATCTATGTGTTATGCTTATATGTCTTATCCGTCCATAACGCTGATATGTCTATGCCACGACAAAGGAGCCCGAAGGAGTATAAGATCGAGCAACCCTTGCAAAACATTTGGAAAGCCTAGTTAAAATTATTATATATTGCTGGGTATTTATTTATTGTAAACTAGTTGTTCCCCGCGATTTCGCCCGCGTGGAATTTATTACGATTAAATTTCGTGGGTTTTAAATTTTTGCGCGGCCAATTTTAGCCTACGTTACTCATATCTCATATATAACATCTTTGTTAGGAGTACCGCATGTGGTAGTAGCATTTAGTAAAAAGCTGTTATTTTGACATCACAAACAGACACTTTCAACAGACAGACAATTTCTTAAATTTACGTGGACACTACACATTGAATAAAACTATTATTTACGGATTTTATCGCGTTTAATTACTTTACTTTATTTTTATTATCCCGTCATTTCGGTTGCTTTACAGCACCCATGGTCACGGGGGGGACTGAGATATTTGACGTCCCAATGTCATAGTTTGTTCGGCTACCTTCAGTTTTTGAATATTAATTTTTGGTCTGATTTATGCAAAACGAGCTTATAGTATCATGAAGTCTTGCAGTGGTATGCTTAGGTGTAATTAATATAGGATCCCAAGCAGATGGCAGCACCCATCCATCTTCTCTATTGAAATTTGGATGTTTTTTTAATTTCAATAGCCTCGCGTATCATCCTTGGTCGGAATAGGTGTTCTTTTGCGAGGATTTGTGGTTTATCAAATCAAATGTAATGGTGGGGACGATCTTGAATATGTTCGCAGACTGCAGACTACCCGGAGCGTCGGTGCTTCACATCAGCTATACGTTCCTTCACGCGGGTTTTTAAAGATCTTTTTGTTTGACCTATGTCTACGAAACGTCGGGATAATAAAAATAAATTAAAGTAATTAAACGCGATAAAATCCATAAATAATAGTTTTATTGAATACCTGTATATTATTTGTATATATTTATTAATAACATTTTTATACGTGGTAGAGCCACGCTGCAGCTATATTAGTTGTAGCACGAGTGGGTCGGCTCAACCGAGGAACACGCTCTCACAGAATACCAGCGTAAAATAGCAGTTTAACACTTGTTTAACACTGTTGTGTTTCGTATGGTGAGTATAGGAAACCGGACACGCTTTTTTACTGGAAACGAGGCATTCCATATTAGTTCTCAGGGGTGACGACGCATTTGCATTTTGATTTTTTTTTATAGAAGAAGGGGCAAACGAGCATGCGGCTCACCTGATGTTAAGTGACTACCGCCGCCCATGATCGACCGCAACACCAGGAGAATTGCGGGTGCGTTGCCGGCCCTTTAGAAAGGAGTAAGCTCTTTTCTTGAAGGTCCCCAGGTCGTATCGGTCCGGAAAAATCGCCGGTGGTAAACTATTCCACAGAGAGGTTGTACGTGGAAGAAAACTCCTTGTGAAACGTACAGTGGTGGACCGCCAAGCATCCAGATGGTGTGGATGGTATCGGGACGTTTGACGTGTAGTGCGTTCACGAATTTTGGCAGCTGGAATTAATCCGAACAATTCCTCAGAGCACTCCCCGTGATAGATGCGATAAAATACGCAAAGAGATGCAACATCTCTTCGCAGCGCCAGTGAATCGAGCCGATCGGAAAGCACTCGGTCGTCGACGATTCGAGCCGCTCTGCGCTGGATGCGGTCAAGTGGAAGAAGCTGGTACTGGGGAGCCCCAGCCCAGAGATGGGAACAGTATTCCATGTGCGGCCGAACCTGCGCCTTGTAAAGTTGCAGGCGGTGTGCCGGCATGAAATACTGTCCCGCTCTGCTGAGCACGCCAAGCTTTTTAGAGGCCAATTTGGCCTTCCCTTCCAAGTGACCACGAAACTGCACGTCACTCGATATGTCGACGCCGAGGATTCCGATACTGGCTGAGGCAACAAGGGGAGTGCCTTGAAACTGAGGGGATACGACAAAGGGGTTCTTTTTAGCGGTTAACGCGCAAACTTGTGTCTTCTAGGGGTTAAACTGGACTAGATTTAGTCGCCCCCCAATCCGAGACTCTGTCCAGCAGAGACTCGACTTCAGACACAAGTTTGTCCCGGCACTCGTAGACGTTTTCCCGAGAAATATTGGCTCGGCCGGTGTAAAGAGCATCACCAGTGCTGTCATCTGCATAGCAATGAATGTTACGGGTATGCAACATGTCATTGATATGCAGAAGAAACAGCGTTGGCGATAGCACGCAGCCCTGTGGAACACCAGCATTAATAGGCTTGCAAACGGAGCTTGCACCGTCTACAACGACCTTGATGCTCCGATCTGCAAGAAAGCTGGTGATCCAATCGCACAATTTCTCGGGAAGCCCATAGGAAGGGAGCTTCGAAAGAAGCGCTTTGTGCCAAACCCGATCGAAGGCCTTCGCAATGTCCAAACTAACGGCCAATGCCTCCCCCTTGAACTCTACTGTCTCCGCCCATCTGTGAGTTAGGTAGACCAGAAGATCACCAGCTGACCGACCACGGCGAAAACCGTATTGGCGGTCACTAATCAGCTGGTGATCTTCAAGGTACCTCATGAGCTGGCAGTTTACAATGGACTCCATTGATTCTTAATCGAAGATAAATGTAGATATCTAAGGCAGCTTCCACTTATCACCAGGTGGACTGTGTGCCCGTTTGTCAACCCTATTCTATAAAAAAATCGCTACGACCCATCAAATGTCCACTGCTGAACACAGGACTTTCTTAAAGATTTGCTTCATATTTGCCAATTTCGCCACACTAAGTAGTTGGGTTGGCAGCCACAATTCTTTGTTATATTGAGTTGTTATCAGGAAGATGCTGCGGCTCATCTTCTGTTTCATTTTTTTCTGTCGCCTGTTACGACGTCGGTGGAATGATATGTGGTAGTGAATTCTTATGGTGATTACTCTTTAGTGGTGTCACTAAACAGCGGAACTCTAATTTATTTAATGTAAAAATTTACTTCGTAAAACAACTTTTATAAGAGCTCGTACACATTGGGCCCTCGGCGTTGCGTTAGGCGCGCGTTGATAGCATACAAACACCGCGCTCAACATAGCGTTCGACGACCGTTAACAGGGCAAGTCCCTAGTAGCTGGTCGCTTTTGGATTTCATCAATAAAGAAATCCGTATCAAAATGATCGATCTCCATTTTTGTCAACATGCGTCCAATCTACACGAAAGCTTGCGATAAAATGTACAAAAAAATGGTGGCCCGTGTACCTAAAAGCGCGCGGTTAAGGCGACACTGCGAAAAAATGCACCTCCTTTCATCGAATAGTATAGGACTATGACACCACTAACGAAAGTGGAATTTTCATAAAGGTAAATTCATGTCTTTATCTTGAACTTGCTTGTTCAAAAACACGATTGTATAATTTTGACTCGATCATAATTATTTGCGAAAACATCTCGAAAAATCACTATAGTTGAAATTACAACGGAATTAATTGTACTTGCTGTAACTGCATACATTATTGGACATAGTTGCATTATATGTTCGTAAGCGGTGAAATGTTTACGGACTTAACGGTAATTATATCTTTATTTTCTAAATATAACCCTGTTATCTAATGCGGTAAATAACGTATTTATTAAAGGATTTGACTATTCTCACTACGGACTTGGTGTAAGTAATCGCCATTCGTTGGTGTAGGTGGGTAGTAAGTGGCGACTTCAGAGGCTTCAGAGCTCAAAAATCATTGTAACTACAATGTAATGTTAATAAATTTCATTTCATTTCATTTCTTTTCAGTAAGAGGCGGCTTCAATACAACTTACGGTTCATAAATTGAGTGGTATATATATATATATGAAATTATCAAGTTTTATTTAACAATAATTGTGAATAAACAAGAAAGAAGTGTTAAAAGACCTGTAATTTACGAATAATAGACGACGTGAGTTCGCAAGAAATAACAAACTAGTTTGAAAGACTTCTCGTAACAAGGCGAAAAGTTTTTCAATCAAAATCTACGGTCCAGTTGACGACATAGGTTTTGTGGTGATATTTATCTGAAAATCGTGAATTTTTCTATTATGTCCTAGTTTAAATATTTCTTTAGTATACTTTTTCGACCACCGTGAGTTGCCGACACCATACTTTTTATAGAATAGGGATGACAATGAGCGCATATTTATTTGGATGCTCTGGCTCAGACATCTACATCTATTCTCGAAATAATCAAAATGACAAAAGCATTGTCACCCCTGAGCAGTAATAGAATACCTTGTTTCCAATAAAAAGGATCTCCGATTCTCAACTGCTGGTGTTCTGTAAGAGCGTGATCCTTCCCCGGTCGAGCCGACCCATTCGTGCTACGTGCTAGTTTCCTTTGTATACACTTAATGAACTTTGATATCAAATTTCAGGTTTCTGTAAGTGAATAGTAACCTAGTAGTTTTTTATAAGTTGACACACACACACACACACTCACACATGCATACGCCACACACACACACACACACATACACACACACACACACACACACACACACACACACACACACACACACACACACACACACACACACACACGTACGCACGCATGCACGCACGCACGCACGCACGCACGCACGCGCACGCACGCATGCACGCACGCACGCACGCAAGCACGCACGCACGCACGCACTCACGCATGCACGCACGCACGCACACACACACACACACACACACACACACACACACAGAGAGAGAGAGAGAGAGAGAGAGAGAGAGAGAGAGAATAACACAGACCTTATAACTCAAGAACTATAATAGGTTCGTTTATAACATTTGGGATTCTAGGCATTCGAGGTAAACTTATTAGGTATGCAAATTACTACCTCAAACAATTTTCGACTTATGTGAACTCGAAATAGTTTGTGTTACATATAATTCGTGTAGTACACTGCCGATGCGTCGTATTTATTTTCTCCGCCCTTGTCTGATGATACACAGCCGTTTAAAAAAATTATAGTCACTTACGGATCTTTTTTGATGATGATGATGCTCTAGTTTCATGTTGGCGCACCGATTGAGAGCCGTAAGCCGCCTGAAGAGGGATTGCAAGGAGTCCGCATCCAGGAACGGGTGATCGTTCTGGACCCCAGACACGTCGATTGGAAACTGGAGATCTGAAACAAAAATGAGCAAAGATGTTCAATGTACAATAACTATTATCATGTTCATCTGCATTAATTCCAATAGTAAACATAGGCCTTGCTCAAGAAAGTACAACCACAATACCCGATCCTGAACCACCTGTATCCATACATTTCTTGCATGATTTACGAGGCCGTCACCTCGTCTAGTGCAAGTGACATAAAGCTGCCACTGGGAATAAAGTGGGAATCTTACTGGTGTGACAAAGGAGCACACAGTCCACCTGATGGTAAGTGGATGCTGTGACCCATATACATGTACATCTATCCTCGTATAAGAATCAAAACGCAGATAGGTTGTCACCCCTGAGGACTAAGATGGAATGCCTCGTTTCCAGTAAAAAAGGGTCTACGGATCTCTACACTTACCATACGAAAAACAGCAGTATTAAAATACTATTTTATGCTAGTATTTTGTGAGAGCGTGGTCCTTCTCCGGTCGAACCGATCCATTCGTGCTACAACCATAATACCTATATAGTTGTAGCGTGGCTCTACCACGTATTAACTCTGTTTTTACGCAGAGGAGAGGAGTTCTACCACCTAGATGTTTATCTGAATATGAGAAAGAGATAGGGGGATGTTTATTTAAAGGATGTGACGGTTATGTAAATTGGCATAACAAGCTAAATATAAATTTATATATTTAACATGATGTGCCCCTCTTTGTGAATAGATGGAATGAATTGTTAGTTAACACAATGAAAAGCTCCGTCAGTATTAATAAGAAGCCATGTGGAAGCCCCCGTTGAGGTGCTCCTAAGGGCCTATATAATAAGCTAGACGGTTCTGAGCTTGTATAAGGTTATTGATTGTTGTCTTAATTTGTATTTATGTCTTAAGACGATATTTGAGAAATGCGAAGATAGTCTCGGCTATTGTCTAGAAATAAACAGTATTTATGGGTATGGTAAATCTGAGATATTTTGATTATATCTCCGTCTATATTATTTTGTTCATAATTCGCTATTGTTCCTCCTAATTGTGTCGATTTCACAATATCTATTTGCATGAATACGATCAAGTTACCATAGTGGCGCTTGGCTGACGTGTTAACCTCAGTTTTTTTTAAAATTATTATTGAGTTATTTTTATTTCATATTCATCTTCTGTTTCAGTTTTCCTCAGTCGAATTTTATAATGACGTCATAGTTTCTTGTATTTTTTATAGGATAGGGATGACAGCAAGCACATAGCACATCTGATGGTTAGTGGATGCTGTGGCCCATAGACATTTATATCCTCAATTAAGAATCAAAATGCAGATGCGTTGTCACCCCTTACGATTTATATGGAATGCCTCGTATCTATCTAGTAAAAAGAGTCTGGTTCTCTACACTCATCATACGAAATACGAACAAGCTGCTATTTTACGCTAATATTTCGTGAGAGCGTGGTCCCCGGTCAAGTCGACCTATTCGTGCTAAATCTATAACATAGCATCTTGGTTCTAACACGTTAAAAATATGAATTAAAAAAAGTAATATTAAAATTTGTATAAAGACTTTAGAAATTAAAATAAACAAAGTATTGGAATCCATGCGGATTTACTGTTACCGGCCTGTCGATCAACCTTAACAAAAGAATGTTATGTTATTTAAAACAATAACGTCAGAAGAAACACAAACCTGAACGTCACACTAGGTGATAAAATAGTAGAATCTGTAGAAAAGGGTACATTCTTAAACGTGAGTATAGACAGTGGTCTAAAGTGAAGACATGAATTTGAGGCGATTGAGAGTAAAATAAGTTCAGCTTGTTACGTATTAAGAAGCTTACGGAATGGAGCTGATCTTGAACAATTAAAATTGGTTTAGTACGAATTGATGGAGTCAATACTACGTTACAGTATTTTATTCTGGCGAGGAAGCTTTAAATGTGATGTACACAAAACCTTTGTTTTGCAAAAAAGAGCAACCAGAACCATGGTTCGGATAAAACAACAAGAATAATCTCGCGAATATTTCGAAAGACTTGGGATCTTGAGTCTTGACTATTCCATGTTTGTATATATCTAGTCTTACGCACAAAAAAGATTTAAAAATAATTTTAAAAAGTTCCTGCAGGAAAAATATAATTAAAGTGTTGACGAATTTCTACATGCTAATGCTGTATATTATAACCCTCAATGTTTTAAGATTATTAGTGACATTTAAAAAATAATCGTAAATTTTTTGTGACAAATATTGTTATTATTAATTTGCGATATTTTATACTTTATTTTGATGAGTTTTGACTTGTAATTTTATTGTAATTTTTTATAATTGTAAATTTAATTCTTACGCATTTTAAGTATTTTCTGCATAAATTATTCAATACAATTAGCATTCCTAAGAATAAATAAATAAATAAATTGTAAAACATATTTTAAATAATAAACTTACAATGAATATTTATAATATTCTTGCTTTCAACTAAAAGCAGTAGGCTCGAAAGAATATTGCTTAAATTATTAACGTAATTCTTAACGTATATAATAACTGACACTATGTTGCCTACTGCTGAATAGTTTTTTAATTTATCTTACACATTTATCTGATATACTATATTGGTAGAATTCTTTTCTAGAGATAAAATAAGAAAGAAATTTTTATTTAAATTATATATATGCTGAGTTAAGCTTCCTCATACTGTCAGCAGTAGGGGATTGCGTCTCAGATTCATATATCACAACTATCAACACTCTTGTCATTAAATTTTTTCCATTTCACCCATTCAGCAGTGATCTTGTAAAATGTGATGATGATAACTTAGTCAACTAACCAATTAATAAGCTATTTTGATCATTACGAGTAGTGCGTGCACTCAAAAGCAAAGAAATTATTCGATGTTAAATTTTTATAAGAATCCATTAAAGAGGTAAACATTAACAGTCTGAAGATGATGCCATTGCGTGCACTTATTCAACATCCTGTTATCTAAGAACTAGCATCTAGTGGCAGACCGAGCATTACGTCGTAAATAGGGCCATATAACTTTAACTACCCCTTTAATGCAACGCCGCGTCTGAGAGTTCATATATAGAGAGGTCGCAGATTTGCATTATATTTATTACTCCTGCAGCGATTAAAGATATGTGATGATGGTTCAAATGGGAAGTATTAAAAGTTAACGGCGTATCCGGTTGTTGGTAAAATAATAGATACGAATTTGTAATTGCATCAGCCTTTTAAGGTAAAAGTAATTTTCATTTTTCGATTTAACCTTTAGGGAGAACCTTTTTTAACCTTTTGACTCTATAACATATTCATATCATTATATTGATTCCTAATCGAGGATAAATGTAGATGTCTATGGGCCACAGCATCCACTTACCATCAGGTGGACTGTGTGCCCGTTTGTCACTCTTATCTTATAAAAAAATATTTTTGTTGTCGTTGAAATATCATATACGTACTCGTAGTAACCAGATGACCGAGCTTTACTCGGTTTTTTTAAGTTACATTTATATACAAATTACATGAATAATAGTTTTTGATCTTATTGACATAATAGAAAAAACTGAACTGGTTATTTGAATAAAAAATCATGAGTGCAATTATTTTAATTAAAATTTTCGTATTTTTAAAAAATACTAAAAAAAAGGGCTCGAAATAATAGATTTTCTCACAAAAGAAGGGAACTTGAAAAAAAAAAGGAAAAAAGTCGGACCCAAGACGGGACGCGAACCACGGAACTCCAATATCACGCCTGAACAACATCCCATCTGAGCTATTACGATCGTTGGTAACCTGTCAAGATTTACCTTCTTGTATTGTAGCAGTTTTTATTGCCTGAAAACACGGACAAAAGGACATTTTCTAAAAATAAATCCTAGCTAGATCGATTTATTGCCCCAGAAACTCCCTGGACACTAAATTTTATGAAAATCGTTGGAGCCGTTTCCGAGATTCCGATTATATATACATAAGTATACAAGAATTGCTCGTTTAAAGGTATAGATGTATGTTAAAATATTGATAGCTTTGGAAATTAAGTTAAGTAAATAAGATTTTAGGGATATTTTCATCTCAAATTGCCTGTTTGATAAATTAGATTGCATTTCAATTTGAGCATGGCTTAAAGTTCCATAGCAAAGTCCATTAGTTAAGCCGTGTTTTGAAGGGATAACAAGATTACTCCGATGTTTAAACATGCTGTTAGCAAAACGTCTGTTACATTAAGTGATATATATATATACAGTGTGTCCGGTCACGGACTAGCGATATTTTAGGTACTTATAATACAGCTATTTTAGTATAAAAATACACTACACACTGAGGTCTAATCCCCTCCCCCTCTATTTGGCAGCCATTTTGTTTTTCTCTTGAGATATTCTCTACGCGTTTACGAAAAAAAGTCATATCTCTGAAAGTTTTAGTCTTAATGAGATAAAAATTAAATCATTCGGAGGCCAATAATATTGTTCATCGTTTACACTATCAAAATTTTTGTTAACATACTTGTAACTTTGAAGAAAAAAATTTAACTTCAAATAAATATCAAAAAAATATGCTAATCGGCAAATTATTGTAAATTACTGCAAAAAAACCCCGTTCACCCTTTTTATTTTTATACTAGATCGACAGATTTTGAGTTAAGCTACAATACAACATAAAGTTTACAGCTGTATCTTTATTACTTTAAGAATTATTGTTGTTTGAACATAGCATATACGCAAACACAAAAGGCCTTTGTTAAATGAAAACTGGCACTGCCTGCCTAGGAGTAATAATAATCTGAGATTACTTATGATCTTCGATGAATTAAAGATGATGAATTAGAGATCAGAGAATCAGAATCATCATTTATAAGTAGTATAATTTGAGAGCAGGCAGCACAGAACACTAGGCCTATTGTGTTTGGGCATACGCCATGTTCAAACAACAATAATTCTTAAAGTAATAAGCATACAGCTATAAACTTTATGTTGCATTGTAGCTTAACTCAAAATCTGTCAATCTAGTATAAAAATAAGAAGGGTAAACGGGGTTGTTTTTGCAGTAATTTACAATAATTTGCCGATTAGCATACTTTTTTGATATTTATTTGAAGTTAAATTTTTTTTCTTCAAAGTTACAAGTATGTCAACAAAAATTTTGATAATGTAAACGATAAACAATATTATTGGCCTCCGAATGAGTTAACTTTTATCTCACTAAGACTAAAACTTTTAAGAGATATGACTTTTTTCGTAAACGCGTAGAGAATATCTCAAGAGAAAAACAAAATGGCTGCCAAATAGAGGGGGAGGGGATTAGACCTCAGTGTGTAGTGTATTTTTATATTAAAATAGCTGTATTATAAGTACCTAAAATATCGCGTGACCGGACACACTGTATATATATATATATATATATATATATATATATATATATATATATATATATATATATATATATATATATATATATATATATATGTGCTTCGTTAACCCTAAATAATTCAATAATGACTCGTACACGTTAAAAAAAATATCTGCAAGTTTTATTACCCGACTGACCGTATCTATATCCGCACTTTGTCCTTGACTTCAGATTTTAACAAATATATACACACAAAACAAATTGTATAGGCTGTATCACCATCTCAGAGTCCATTGCGGAACATAGGCCGCCCCCATAGATTGTCACATAAGGGGCAGGTGATATAGCAACCATAGTTTTTTATTCTCAAGTTGTAATAACATAAATTTCTAATAAGGAAAATGCTGCTGCCAATATCCTTATTTGTTTACATCTGTCGCCACTTACGACACTACAGGAAGATATAGATTAATGTTGTCCAAACAGTTATAATAAAAATTACAACCCTATTTTTCCTCCTCTTTTACTATTTCGGGCACTGACCTATGTATACAAGTACGTTGTACGTACGTACGTATAATTATAGAGATCAGTGATTTCGGGGTAGAATTTTATATTAGATGTGACATTTGAAAAGCAAGCATCCTTGAAGTATTGTCTATTTGATAAAAAAAGAAACTTTTAAATCGATTCAGCCGTTTTCGAGAAATCGGTCATGCACTTATAGAAACTCCTCCTTTTTTAAAATCGACCAAAATCAAACAAGTAGTACTAGTAAGAATAATGTATATTATTGGATATTAAATTAATTTAATAGTGCTACATAAGTACAATAATAATCCCTCAAAGCATTACCCTACTCATGAGATGGACAGCAACTGACGTAAAACAGATGTTACTAATCAAAGTAGAACTAGAGCGGGCGTAACAAAGCACACAGTATCGTGTGACGTGCCGCCTCCGGTCCGGTGGGGGCGGAAATAAGGGGGTGAATGCTTGTTATTTAGATCGGAGGGCTGGAGGCGATCATTGTCGTTTTTATTTTTGCTGTTAGCCTATTGGATTTTATAGCTTCATCTGATATAGGGCCATCAGTCCGCGAGTTGTTTAAAAGAAGGCAAAGACAATTATGATGATGATGATCATGGTTTAGATTTGGTTTTGTTACCAATCATCATGCCCCATCCGTGAAAGTTTTTCGAGCCATCTAACCGCTGTTCGAGTGGAGAAGTGCCGACTTCTGCCTCTGCTTAGCTAGTGTCGGTCGATGTTTTGGGCGGTGACAAGCACCCAGTTACGCGGGTGTACACGGTGTGTGCTGGAACGCGTCGTGCCTGCCTACGGGTGCAAACGATTACTAATGGTATTAGGTGTGGGTGTATTAGGTGTCGTTGTTTGATGCCTGCGACTTTTGGGTCTACGGGATCGTGTGAGAAAAGTTGGCGATCATCACTAGCATTAAATTTTCTGATCACCTATGGTGGGTAGTGGCTGATTTATTACGCGCTCAGCATTAAAAGAAAACATGGTGATGGCAAAAGTATACATAATTACTAGGTAGTGAAGGTGAGTTCGTTGGAAAGCATGCATGTCTGAAGAAAAAAATTCGAGGACAAGTGTCTCTGCTGACACGAAATTTTTACGTGGTAGAGCCATGCTGCAGTTATTTTAGTAGTGTAGTTGTAGCACGAATGGGTCGGCTCAACCAGGGAAGGACCACGCTCTCACAGAATACCAGCGTAAAATAGTAGCTTAATGCTGCAGTGTTTCGTATGGTGAGTGTAGAGATCCGGTAACTTAGTCCTCACGATGGACGTGGTTGCATGTGGGTGTCTATGGGCCACAGCAACCACTTACCATCGGGTGGACTGCATGCTCATTTGTCACCCTATCCTACAAAAAAATTGTGTTAGCGCGGTAGTATCTTCCATCTCTTAAAGCTCTTTCAGGAATGATGAGAGGCCTTTGCTCACATATGCCGTTGCTATATTATGTCCCGATATTGTATCATATCGTAAGAATGAATGACAATAAGGTATGAATGATTTGACGATTCACTAACGTAGTGGCTAAGTATGTGTAGTATATAGTATATTTTTGATATAGAGTAAATATAAATATTTTATTCCTTATTGTAAATTGTTCTAATCTGCGTAATTATTTCTTATATTTATATTAAATTTCGGGTAAAAAACTGACTGTCTCTTCAATGTTCCGATCTAGGTGTTTGTAAAAAAAATGTAAGAACTTCTTCTCTCCGATCCGAATGAAGGACGTAGTCGCATGTAATACCGTGTAAGTACCTTGTTAAAATTTCTACATGATATTTTTAATAATATTTTTGATGTATTTTTTTAAATTTATTATGTGAAAACGATTACATGAACAGAATCATATAACACGATACCTAAAAGCACCGTTACTGATTGGACAACTCTTTTACATATTGTATATTTTTCGTAACTCGTAATTTACACTTAGTAACTCACTCATTCACATGATACTTCGAATCATGATTTGTTTTATTCTTATTAGATTCCTTTAAGGGGATAGAGTAAGTCAGCTCAAATTCTAATTTGAGCTGACTTACTCTCGTATGCTATGTACCGACATGTTTGTAATCACTAATACTATAAGTAGAAAGGTCGTTAGACACTTATTTCATTAGGTTTATCATATTTATGCCTTTTTCTTAACGCCAAACCAGTCGCTTATTATTTTTATTACGGTTATTTCCCATTTTAATTTTACGTCATCCTGTTGCGTAATGTATATTCTGATCGTAAGCGACATAACCTCCTCGTTCAAAGGCCGAAGCGAAGTGAGCGTGCGGCAGGAATCACGCTTCAAAAGGCCGATAGTTTAGGTAATTTCTTTTTACAGTGAAAATAATGGTATTTAAAAAAGTTAATAACATAAGCACTGCTTTATAGTTAGTTCAGTTAGTATGCAAAGTTTCACGATCTTATTTAAAGTATTTTATGAATAACAGCGGTTTATTGTTTATTTTGGAGGTAACTTTGGATTTTTTTTCTATCGAGAAAATTTTACGAAATCGTGTTTTCGTCTAACATAATCCTTAACATTAATCCTCAACTTTACCATATATTTATTTCAAAATTAATGCTGCAATATTTTCGGCATAACGAAGGATCTTGCTAAGCCATTTGAGATTATATTTCCCCTCAATACAATAGAATTCATTTAGCAACTAACTTCCGATGCGAGCAGAAAAAGGCAATTCAGTTTTCAATTTACTTGTAAGTGATGGACTGACTTATTGCCTGCTTCTTAGCTTAAAAGTTCACACTTTATTTACCATGAACAGGTTTTTACATAAATAGAGTTAATAAGTGATTTATTATTTGTATTAGTTTGCATATTGACTTTGATTTTGACTAACTCGTTGGTCTAGTGATTGTAGTAGTGCAACTACTGATCGAAGTCTTGGGTTCGAATCTCGGGTAGGGCCAAAAAATCAGTTATCGAGTTTTACGTCAAGAAATTCTCAGTAGCTGCCCGGAGTCAGGAAGTTGGCGGTGTCTCACCCCCGTGCCTCGAAAAGCACGTAAAGCCGTTGGTACTGCGCCTGATCTCTCTCCGGTCGTGTCGGATTATGAGAGTGAGGGAATAGAGAGTGCACCTGTGCTATGCGCAAGCACACTTGGGCACTATAATCCTGTCCTACGCCAATGGCTAGTCTCCGTTGAGGTAGGCCTCCGTGAATTCGGTCTGGAGGACATTATAAGCTTGTATTTGGATTCTGTTAAACTATTTAAAATGAATATGAATTGATTATTTTGTGTTATCGTTCCGAGGGTGTCGTAAGAGGCGACATAGTGAAACTGATACAGAAGATAGGCAGCAGCATCTTCCTGGAAACAACGCAAAATAATAAAAAACTGCGCTTGCCAACCCGCTTACAAAGTGTGGCAACTATGCCAAAATCTGCTTATGAGGCAATCTATAAGAGAGACATATGTTCAGCAGTGGACTTTTATAGACCGTAATGGATGGATTGATAGATTATTTTGTGTTTAATAAAGATATTAATAGTCACTTTGCAACCCTCCGCTCAACCAAATGAGCGCTCAACCGAATGACGTCTTACACAGCTAGAAGAGCACCTCCCGCCCTACCTCAACTGCGTGCACCAATCGCGTCACCACCAATCCCAGCACCACAGCTACCAACACCACCACCTCCAACACCACCATTCTAGGAAAGACACACCAAGCTTTAGCTTTAGCTTTAGCGGTCAGCCACCGTAGAGTCTACATCACCTGAAGATGCCTCGTGTAGAGGCGTAGCACGTGTCGTGTTATCGTCGATGGTGTGTCTTTTCTAGAATGGTGATGTTGGAGGTGGTGGTATTGGGAGCGGTGGTGCTGGGATTGGTGGTGACGGGATGGTGCACGCAGTTGAGGGTGGGTGGGAGGTGCTCTTCAAACTAGGTTCCGCAAAGTAACACCTGATTCTACCAATTATATTATTTTGTGTTAAAAAAACAAGAAATTGGCTTTGATAAATATAGATTG
This sequence comes from Parnassius apollo, assembly GCA_907164705.1. Classification (NCBI taxonomy): domain Eukaryota; kingdom Metazoa; phylum Arthropoda; class Insecta; order Lepidoptera; family Papilionidae; genus Parnassius; species Parnassius apollo. The sequence continues at coordinate 4,994,013 of CAJQZP010000295.1, forward strand.
TATTCTAAATCTTGGGTTTGAATCCGCCATTCGACTACTTTAATGAACCACTCTAACGCAAGCGTTACATACTTAGAGTGATTAACGGGAGTATTGGTAATATTAACAGCGTTACTAATATTCTTTTTAAAAAGAAACATGTATATTTACATGAAAATAAAGATCAACCCGGTTTAAGATCAAGTCTGTCAATTTTTCTTGCTTAGCGTAGAGCGTGGCGAGGGTCTTAGCTAGCAGAGTTCAGAATGACCTATCCCTGGTATTTAGTCTACGTAAGTTGTGAACAAAAAACGGTGGGCGGTATTATAAAATTCTCAGACAAGATCACACCATCCAAAAAGTTCCCGAATATTATAACAGCTTCAACCTCCACTTAACCGCAGTTGTCATATATCACAAACAACAATTTACTAAGTTAAACATCAAACGAAAGTATTGTTTGTAATAACGTAAAAGAAAGCGAACGAAGCACAGCCCAATTGAAATTCAACCATAAATTTTAGAGAATTAAATTCAAAAGAGCATTTTCCCTTTACTACTAAAAATTTCCGAAACAAATAGGGTGGGGAGCTGTGGGTAAAATTAGCTGGTGCCTACCGAACTGTAAAGTGGACACCCGAACGCGTCCGGCCTTTTCATCCCGTATCGAAGCAAACAAGCTGAGTATCGTTTCACGAATGAATTTCATAATAATATATCGGGTGCTATTTGGGGAGCGTTGTCGGGAAGGTAAGGTAATACTAGAATGGATAATGTACAGGGACAAAGTGAGTCCCGTTTCTTTTATTAGGTAGCATTTTTTTTGTAGATATTTATGCTATTGTTTGAGATTATACGGTTGAATAAATTCAGCTAAAAGTAGTTTTTTAATGTTCAAGTAAGTTTGACAAACGAGTACACAGTCTACGTGATGGTGTTAGAGACTATGGTAGCTATTGAAATTTTTATTCTATCGTCGATCTGTAATATAGGCTTAATATATTTATTGCATATAAATTATCCACCCTGGTTTCGTCTGGTTGGGATCAATAGACCAAAATTTAAATGTTAAAATTTAAGATCATTAAAGATCATTCATTTTATTAGATTATAGTTTTCCCAAATAAAACCTCTTTTTTTTTGGAAAAAATATAATAAGGATTTGACACCAGCCAAATCCTTTGTGACCACGTCTGGTGCTCTGACGACGGTACGGTGAAGGAGAAATTAAGTCCTGCAAGTCTAGTGCTCACTTTACAAAATGTTTCCTGTTAAACACCGAAAGCCTGTCAACTTTAAAACAACCTTTACATGTTTTGCACTATGTGAGTTTACAGGTAAGTAAATATTGTAATATTAATATTTTATTTGCATAAATCGTGGTTTAAGAAATATTTTACAAAACTTCATAGATCATCAATTGTTATGTAAAAACTACCTACTACTACCGATACTGAATACTTTAAAATGAAAAAATATTTCTGTATTTTAAAGTTTATGTGTAATATCTCCAAAAATTACATAATCTTCTGGAATCTGAATGAATTAGTCACGAATTATATGTAACCAGAAAATTATGTTTAGTCATGCTTAAAGAGGGAAAGTTATTTTCTAAAATAATTATATTTTCCAACACTTTCATAAAACCCAGCATGTATGACACTTATAAATTGGACCAAATAAATTGGACCTTTTGGGTCAAACTGCACTGAATGGTGTGTTTGCTTAGTTCCTAGGGTTTTAATTAAAATTTCAACAACACTGCCGACGCTCCCGTGTGTGGGCTTTGTTGTTTTGCTTTGTGAAACGCAAAGTTTCGGTAAATTGGTATAAAAGCATTGTGAGATATCGCTGAATTTATTTGTTTACTAAATGTGACAAACACAATAGTGCAAATTTAACTTGAGGCTTGAATATAAACTAAGTGATAGTGGCGTAAGCGAAACAACTACCATACAGCATCCGGGGGGTGTGGCAAGATGCTACAGAGAGATATGAAGCAGGGTACGGACAGCAATCCTGATAACAACTTAAAACAAAACAACTGCAACAACTGCGGTTGCCAATCCGTCTGCTAAGCGTGGCAACTATGGCAAATATCTGCTTATGAAGCGATATACAAGGGAGGTTTTGATAAGCTGTAATGATAAAGGTGGCTGGCGGTTTAAAATAATCCATACTACTATTTCCGTGATTGTCGCACGAGGCGAATGTAGGATATATGTATTAGTAAAATCTTGTGGCTTCCGATAGATGGCAGGATTATCATCTCTTTTAGGTTAAGCCAGCCTCAGACAACGCGAGCGTAGGCAAATTAATACAATACAGTTTACATGTTGGTCATATTTGAACGAGTGAACATACTGTTACGAGCTTGAGGTTCGTGACAATAAAAATTGCCGATAAAATTACCTAAATTAACACTTTAATTTACTTTACACAATTAAAGTTAAAACACTAATAATTTAAACACACTAATTCACTTAATTCCACTCCGAAGCTTCGCTTGTTTCGCCCAAATCAACACTGCCACTATCGCATCTTGCAGCGCCTATATATTTAAATTAGCAAAGAAATATCCAGAATGTTCAAGTAAACACGCGGAAGGTACCGAGCGTTCGAGTTTCGACTAGGCGCTGTCAGTTGAGCGATTTGTGATGTCATTTTCTCAATGCTCCCCTCGCTCTCGTTCCTGACACTAGATGGCGCTAGTGTATCGTTGACTGGAGCGCGTAACACTGCCCCCTCCTAAGACATGCTCGTCCCGAGCATTATCGGCCCCATAATAACGCGCCAAGCGATTCACATGGACGATCTTAGGAGTCCCTCTTGCGCCTTTCTGTAACGGCTCCGCAATGTCAAGGGCTGTCCTATCCCGTGGTGCACCAACATTGTACAATTTCGGTGCTCCTCTACTACGTGTCCGAGGTCCCCGCTCGGCCGCACAACTTGTACACGTACGACACCAATCCTCGACATCGTCACGATAATGGACCCAGTAAAACTGTTCTCGGACCTTCAGTAGAGTTCGTTTAACTCCCAGATGGACTCTTGAACGACCATTATGGCACAACTGTAGAACATTCGGCACTTTAGCTTTAGGGACAACCATTTGCAAACGACAGCTGTCTTTTCGACCATTGTCCCATTTACGGCACAGGACTCCATCCTGAATCAGCAAGCTGTCCCATTGGGCCCAATAGCTTTTAGCACTTAGGCTTGGTAGCACGGGCCTTCATCCATCCCAGAATCGGCTTGATGTCCGGATCTTCCTGCTGTGCATGTAGTAGGTTGTCCTTCCACCCGTTGCTGAGGTGGTCTGTCCTGAGCATCCTCACGGATACCACCTCCTTACTCTCTTGCCTACTACAATGGTTGCAATCTTCAGGACAAGGTCTTCTTGACAATGCATCTGCGTTGCCGTGAGATTTCCCGCTGCAGTGTCTGATAGTAAAGTCGTATTCCTGCTGCTGCTGGGCGGTGCTGTTAGCCGCACTTCCTTTCTGAGACCGTTCACCTTCCCTTCCTAGGGTGTGCTTAGGGCAGCTGGACCGAAGATGGCCCCTTTCCCCACAGCCATAGCACCTAGGGCTGTATCTTTTATTGTGGTCGCGAACCGTAACTGCTGTAACCTCCCTAGCGTGAGGTGAACGATGATCCTGTCGCCGCCAGGCAGTGCCGTTAGCTGCACTACCCTCTCGAGATCGATCAACTCTCTTTTCCACGGCTCGTTTAGGGCAGCTGGATCGAAGATGGCCCTTTTCCCCACAGCCATAGCACCTAGGGCTGTATCCTTTGCTGCGGTCACGGACTGTAGCTGCTGCAACCTCCCTGACGCGATGGGAACGATGATCCTGCCGCACGGCTTCCACCTCCAGTGCATGGGCCAAGGCGTTCTTAAGCGTGTCGTGGTGCCCGAGTCTCACAGCAGCTCTGACTTCAAGGTCGCGGATGCCGTCGATGAATGTCTGCACCAGGTTCCCTTCAATGAGCGCAGGTACAGACCGGTATGCTTTTCGCACCAGCTTCTCCACTTCTAGAGCCCACTGCTGCAGGTTTTCGTTGATGCGCTGCACACGATCTTTAAGCTGCGCACGAAAGACGTGTTCCAGGTGAGCGTCGCCATATCTCGCCTCCAATGCCTCAAGGAGCTGCTCGTAGGTCACTTTCTTACCGAGAGCTTAACAGTTAAGGCTTGGTCGCGCAGGCCTAAGGTGAGTGCAGTCATGGCCTGGCTTTTATTCCAGCCGTTTGCCTCCATGACGGCCTCGAACTGGATTTTGTAGGACGACCAGGAAGAGGTCCCGTCGAACGGCGGCACTTTGAATCCACGTAGCGAAGGTGTTGTAGCTACTACGGGAGCTGTTGTTCCATCCCCAAGTTTGAGTTCGTCCAGTGATTTCTTCATGTCAGCCATTACGTTGTCAACCCGATTGTTCACTTGGTCGATTCGGGTTTCAGCTTTCGCGATTTGGGTTTCAGCTTCCGACAGGCGGTTGTCATGCTGAGCAACCCTATCCTTCACCTCCCTTATCTCTTTCCCGAAGGTAGCGTGAAGGTCCTTAATGAGGAGCATCTGCTGTTCCGACCGACGGGCCTGTTCCTCCTGTCGGCGGGCCTGCTCCTCTTGTCCGCCCCGCAGCTGCTCTTCCAATCGGCGGGCCTGTTCCTCCTGTCCGCTCTGCAGCTGCTCTTTCAACTGACGGACCTGTTCCTCCCGTCGGCGAGCCTGTTCCTCCTGTCGGCGAGCCTGCTCCTGCAGCATCACCATCAGAACACCTAAGTCAGGTGCTGCAGATGTAGGAGCTACCGACGGGCCTGCAGCCGGTGGCTGGCCCTCCGACGTCTGCGGCGTTGCACCACCAAATCTTCGTTGGTCCGTCTCCTGCTGGCGTTGACTTCGGGTACGAACACCCTCCGTTTCCTCCTTAGGTAAAATCGGCATGATTTTATCCCACTTCTGACACCAATTGTTACGAGCTTGAGGTTCGTGACAATAAAAATTGCCGATAAAATTACCTAAATTAACACTTTAATTTACTTTACACAATTAAAGTTAAAACACTAATAATTTAAACACACTAATTCACTTAATTCCACTCCGAAGCTTCGCTTGTTTCGCCCAAATCAACACTGCCACTATCGCATCTTGCGGCGCCTATATATTCAAATTAGCAAAGAAATATCCAGAATGTTCAAGTAAACACGCGGAAGGTACCGAGCGTTCGAGTTTCGACTAGGCGCTGTCAGTTGAGCGATTTGTGATGTCATTTTCTCAATGCTCCCCTCGCTCTCGTTCCTGACACTAGATGGCGCTAGTGTATCGTTGACTGGAGCGCGTAACAATACTGAATGGCCAACTAACATGTGTACACGAATTGCCGAGTGCAGGCGAGCGCCTTTGATTTGTGCAGAAAAACCGACACTGTTCCGCAGTGAGACGAGTCGTGGCGAGCGATCCCGAGTGGTGGCAAAGCACGCCAAACGAACCGTATTCACGTTGGCACTCGCTTGCATTTGAGCAGCTAGGCGGGCGACGACGAGCAACGGCGGGGCTAGATTAATAGACTGTTTATACGTTGGTACTCGCCTTCGCTCGGTCAACGTGTATAGCCAGCATTAGACGTAAAATGTCAAGTCCAGCGATAGGGAGCAACGTCAACGGTGCGAGATGTCTCGTTCTGCGATCTAGGTTTTTAAGCTTTTAAAAGCTAAGGAAGAAGAGAGAGGATATAATAAATTGATGATTTTTTACGTGGTAGAGCCATACTGCAGTTATATCACTAGTACCTATAGTTGTAGCACGAATGGGTCAGCTCGACCGGGGAAGGACCACGCTCTCACAGAATACCAGCGTAAAATAGTAGCTCAATGCTGCTGTGTTTCGTATGGTGAGTGTAAAGAACCGGAGACCCTTTTTACTGGAAATATGGCATTCCATCTTGGTCCGCACGGGTGACAACGCATCTGTATTTTGATTCGTATACGAAACTAGATATAGATGTCTATGTGCCGCAGCAACCACTTAACATCAGGTGGACTGTGAGCTCGTTTGTCACCAAATCCTATAAAAAATGTAGATGGAGTGACATAATAAGACAGCAGGAAGTTGATGACTTCCTTTTCCCACCTGGATGATATTCATCTAACCAAAGATAATTTTAAAACTACAGTTTGTTTTTACAGTCCACAAGCTTTTTTGAAAGTCCATACTGATGGGTAACTTAGGGGACCCTTAAAACATTTAGTTATTAAATAATCGCTGTGAGAAATCGCAAAAACACAGTCAGTTCACAGAACACTTCATTTCAAGTACTTACATACATTCTTTACAACAATAGTGATACTGAAACTTGAGATAAAGAAAACAATGAAGTAAATTAGTTTCCGTCTACGATACCCGATAACAAAATATTCGTACTTCAACCTTCCACTTATTTTACGTTTGTTCTTACCTAAGCTCTAATTGTTATCACGTTTTTTATAGAATAAGGGACAAACGACCTACCTAGCTACCGAAGTATGTGGTGTTAGTAAGAGAAAGAATGAAAGGAAAAATTATACGTTATGGTGGGATGATGAGATACGTATGGAAGTTGAAGCAAAGAAGAGAGCATGGCTAGATTTACTAGCAACAAAGGCTGCTAATTCTAGTGGTACGAATGGTGATATTGAAAGAAAAAAGGCAGTCTTTAGACATCTTAATAAGAGAGTAAGAGAAGTAGTTGCAAGAAAAAAGCAAGAAAGAACGGATAAGAATGATAGAAGAATATCGTATAACTTCCAGGCAAATATTAAAATGTTCTGGAAACTTGTAAGAACTGCCAGGGGACATTCAAAACAGCCTATGATGAATGCTATAAGAGACGAGAATGGCTATATTCTGAATGATGAAGTTTTGAGTTTTAAGAGATGGAAGGAATACTTTGAAAGCGTGTTTATGAGTGAGGAGACAACGTGAAACAAATAGATGAAATAATGAAAGCAATCAAAAGCATGAAAGCAGGTAAGGCTGCCGGATATGATAAAGTTTCACTCGAAATGCTAAGGGCTGGAGAGGAAGTGGTGGCAGGCCTGCTGCACACCTTGTTTAATTTATGATGGGAACTGAAGCGGGTACCGGTAGATTGGTGCAAAGCCGTGATAGTCCCAGTATATAAAGGAAGAGGGTCACAGCAGGACTGTAAAAACTACCGTGGCATCAGCCTTCTTAGCATTGTGGGAAAACTGTATGCTAAGGTACTGATTGAAAGGGTCATGAAAGAAACTGATGGAAAAATTTGGGATGTGCAAGCGGGATTTAGAAAGGGAATGGGATGTACAGATCAAGTCTTTTCCATGCGCATGATCGCGGAGAAGTTTCTGGCCGAAAACCAAAAGGTTTTTTGTGCGTTCATGGACTTGGAAAAGGCCTATGACAGAGTGGATAGGGATTTGCTATAGCAAACACTGAACTCATTTGGGTTGAGCGCTGGCTTGATACAGGCATTGGAGTCTCTTTATAGGGACTCTAGTGCTTGTGTTAGGATCAACGGGGTCTACTCGGACTGGTTTGACATCCATAAAGGTGTCAGATAGGGCTGTGTAGCTTCCCCGTGGCTGTTCAACCTATTTATGGACAGTTATTTGCAAAATTTGAAAGTTGAAGAATGCGGATTAAGAATGGGTGAGTTAACCATCAAATGCCTTTTGTACGCCGATGATCAAGTTATTCTTGCGTCGTCGGCGGCCGAGTTGCAAATGATGGTTACATTAATGAACAGATCATTAAAAGAAAGGGGTATGAAAATGAACGCAAGTAAGACGAAGGTTATGGTTTTTGAAAGAGAAGAAAGTAAAACGATTTGTGAAATAAGAATAGAAGGGGAGTTGATCGAGCAAGTAGATGAGTTTGTATATTTGGGCGGCGTATTTAGCAGGGATGGGAGATATGATAAGGATATAGAACGACGAGTGAATGCGGGAAATAGAGTAAATGGGGCCTTGCACTCTATTGTGAAGAGTCAAAATGTGTCGAAAAAGGCACGTATGGCAATTCACAATGCTGTGTTGGTCCCTACTTTAACGTATGGTAGTGAAAGTTGGGTGTGGCAGAAGAAGCACGAGAGTAGAATAAACGCAGTAGAAATGCGGTCGTTAAGGAGTATGTTAGGGCTGAATCTGAATGACAGGGTAAGAAATTGTGTAATAAGAGAAGAGTGTGGTTTGCAAGATGATGTTGTGACCAGGATTAAGAAAGGAATGCTTCGGTGGTTAGGTCATGTGGAAAGAATGAATGAGGAAAGAGTGACAAAGAAAATTTATGGTGCAGAAGTGAATGGCAGAGTCGGAAAGGGACGTCCTAGGCGAACATTTATCGACCAAATTCGCGATTTATTGAAAACGGGCCAAATTAGGAGTACCCTTAACCGACGAGCATGTATGCGTAGGTGTATGGATGTGAAGGAGGCAAGAGAGGTGTGTCAGGATCGTGCCAAATGGAAGTCTGTGGTCTCTGCCTACCCCTCTGGGTGACAGGCGTGAGTATTTATGTATTATGTTATGTAGGAATCAAAACGCAGATACGTTGTCAACCTTGAGGACTAAGATGGAATGCCTCGTTTGCAGTAAAAATGGGTCTCCGCATCTCTACAATCACCATACGAAACACAGCAGTATTAAGTTGTTATTTTACGCTGGTATTCTGTGAGAGCGTGGTCTTACCCCGGTTGAGCCGACCCATTCGTGCTACAACCATAATATAGCTGCAGCGTGGCTCTACGACGTATGCATGCTCTTAAATTACGTATATAACAGGGTAAGTCTATACAGATGAACTCCTAGACTGAAATGGAGTAGACTAAGCAGACATTCTCATATACATATATAATAAAGCTGAGATTAATTCACAAAGAAACCTTGTTATAATACATAGCATAACACTAGATGTGTTGATGAGCTTGACAAAGTTCCCAAAGGGGACAATATATTCTCATAACCTTAGAGCTAAATTACTTTTCACGACAAAATTATAATATAATTTACTATGATTCTTCATATCGTGCTTTCAACATGTACATTCTGTCTGGAAAATTAATCCTCGATATTAAAATATTCCGAAACAAGGGCAATGTACGCTGTAAATTTTATTGTAATCTAGCAACTTTCGTAAGCAGAGTTCGATCCCCGCCGATTTAATAAGATTTACCACGTGCTCGTTGGTGAAAGAAAACATAGTGACGAAATCTACATGTCTAACGAAAAACTTTTCTTTTTTTAAACCAACACGCACTGTAGCGGTTCAATGACTGTAACTTTTTCCACACAGTTAATTTCAGGAAAGATTAATTAAGTTTAATACTTAGTAACGTTCGTAACATTTCATATGCGTGGTAGAGCCATGCTCCAGCTATATTAATAGTGTAGTTGATGCACGAATGGATCAGCTCGATAGAGGAAGGACCACGCTCGCACAGAATACCAGCGTAAAATAGCAGTTTAATACTGATGTATTGCGTATGATGAGTATAGAGAACTGAAGACGCTTCTTACTGGACAAGAGGCATTCCATTTTCGTCCTCACAACGATGTAGATATCTATGGGCCACAGCAACCAATTACTATCAGGTGGACTGTGTGCTCGCTTGACACCCTTAACCTATTAAAAAAACTTACTTGTGTATGTCTCACCGCTCTTATATTAGACAAAGCTAGACTACACATTGCTCAACAGACGTTCGCTAAATTTTAGGAGCTGCGAGACTTTGCTCCGGAGGGTATGGCGAGAGATCACTATTTTACCAGATTAAACTTAAAGTAAGTAGGAAACTGATTTTTTCGAAATTTGGACAATTTCTTGCAAGTAAAAAATTTAATTTTTTTATAGGATAGGGTGACAAACGAGCACACAGTTCACCTGATGGTAAGTGATGCTGTGCCCCATAGACATCTACATCTATCCTCGATTACGAATCAAAATGCAGATGCGTTGTCACCCGTGAGGACTAAAATGGAATGCCTCGTTTTCAGTAAAAAGGGTATCCAGTTCTCTACACTCACCATACGAAACACAACAGCATTAAGCTACTATTTTTACCCTGGTATTCTGTAAGAGCGTGGTCCTTCTTCGGTCGAGCCGACCCATTCGTACTACAACTATACTTCTAATAAAACCGCAGCATGGCTCTACTACGTATAAGATTCCGATGAAGCAGTGAAACCGGCGGGAAATAATTTATTGATTCTCGTTCCCACAAATTTTTCAGCAAGAATCAATGAACTGCGTTTAAAATGGCGAAAGTGCAAAGATTAAAAAATGAAATTACATTTAAGCATGTATGTAACATAATTCAAAAAAAAAACAAAAATAAAAATAGAAGTGTAGAGGATCTCTACAAATTGGAACAAGGCTTATCCAAAACGTATTCATAATTTAATTTAAACATATAATAATGTTTCAAGCAAATAAAGAGCAAACAAAATAATACTGGTACTTTGTAAATGTAGGGTTAGGCGCTGCTTTTAAAGATATAAAATTCTATCCAATCTCCGAATGGTTCTCGAAGCCTGTTGATTCCAGCTGGTTAAAAAAAGCAATATTCAGTGGACGTGGTCCATCTATAGCAGTTAATCGAATGTACGGCCGAATGCCCACGAACCTTTGTCAGTGCTTTTAATTTGTGCCCGCTTCGACACAAGAGTGCAAGCGGTCTATTTGTGGAGATGCTGTACAGTTGAGAAGAAAAATGTTCAACTTAAAACTTCAGTAATTTAAATATTTTTTTAACTCTTTAAATAAACGTTTATCGGATCTCACAAATACACTCGTTATTTTAGAGGAGAGGCGTTTAATATGTTATAAACAAAATTGCACGTCGACCTACATTCGGATTCGGAAAAATATTATTAGTAGACCAGTTGATACAGAAAACACAAGTGTGTTTCTTCATTGTATGAAAGAGCCCGCTCGCTTTGCCACCTTCTTTTCGAAATGCATCATTGGAATGCACCGACCGACTATAGGCGGATTAAGTTTTCCACGAACCTGAACTTTGGGCGGTATATTGAATCCAGGGCCAAAAAACTGCAAAGAAATTTGGTGTCCTTGCAACGGTACGGTGGTACTTCACACGAGACAAATACTTAGGGTATATAAAGTGCAAGTATTGTCATCACTGTATTTCCATCTGATTACTATGTTTTGTTAACTTAAGTATATGCGCTTTGTATCACCACTTATCATCGGGTGAAATAGTTATCAAGTAATAGTTAATAATAGTTAAAAAAGGGGAACATTTGTTTCTTTTTAGTGAATACAAATCTGTGACCTCACAGCACCGCACCCTAACGCTATAATATCTCGTATTATTTGTTAGTAGAATCCAACACCTTAATAATCTATAATTTACGACAGAAGGTAGAATTTGTTGTAAGTGTTTTTATTTGTCACTTGCAGTATCTAAAACCTCCTACCGTATACTCTGCTACTGCTGTGAAGATTATTTTTCAATTTACTAGTCTAGTACTAGTATAGTACTAGTTTTGAATGAAACATAACAACAGTAGTAGCAAGATTTAGTCGTGTGACTGACGCAAACAAATCTTTCACAGTTTTTAATTATTATTCTCAGAAAATAAATCACAAAAAATGTAATTAAATATTATGCGCAATTAAAGTAAGAAATTGGAAATAAAGATAGCACTTTGGCTGTAGGGATTTATTAATTTTGAAATGATAATGGTAGATAACTCAGAAAACTAAGGACTTTCTATAATATCACTGCAACCCGCGTTTGATCTATGCCGGCACCAGTTAATTGAATAATTATGTGTTGATTTACCAAGTATTCAACCTCAGGGGATTATTGTGAGGCAGCTTGATTGTCCAATAATTACGAGGACATGTGAAGTTATCTAATGCACACAAAAGCAGTGCGGTGTATTACCTGTTTCAAAATCGTCCCAAAAACGAGGGGAGGACTATGTCTATTGAAGACACATAATCAAATCAAATCAAATCAACTTATTGAAAACATTTAACATTGTGTAAAATACGGTAAGACATATAACCTTAGTAATGTTATAGATTTAAAAGAATATTTATATTAAAATATTTAAATATACTGTATATTTATTTAAAGATAACGTAACACTTTTTAACGCAAGTGTACAAAAGATCACTAGCATCAGAAAATAGTGAAAGCGAACGTTTTTTCTCATTCAACAATCACAAATGTATAGGGTTTAGGTGGTTTTAGTCGAATGCCCTTTATTTACTAGAAAGTGAGAGTATAGATTATCATAACAGAGGAAAGTAAATTTTATTAAAATTTCGTTACACGATTTCGAAATTATGTCATTATAATATTAAATTTTTCAATTTTTTTGACTGTTTGAAAGAGAAAGATTGTTTAAAACATTTTTAAAAATAAATTGGAAAATACGACATTAATAGATTTATATAATCGATAAATACATACATAATATAATAAATAAATACATTTGAACTTCAAAAATATATACATACATATACGAGAGCAGAAAACATTAAACAAGTGAAATCGAAGCCTTATTATGAGGCAAAATAGGTAGGTAGTAATTTTTTAGTGGAATCACTATTTAAGGTGGTAAGAAGTGTGCTATGATAAGTTTATTAAACTTTTCTATAGACCATAAATTTATATATTATATATTAATGCGCAACTGCTAAAGCTAAACTAAAACTAAAGCTGCAAAAGCTGTTAGCTTCAATAGGTTTTAGAACAGAAGGAAATGTTATGTGATGGAATTTTTAGGGTGAGGTTTTTATCAGAGGTAGATAAGAGATCGCCAGTGAGTATCGCCAAGAAACTCAAACTGCTTTTTAAGGTTAGCGGGGAAGTGGGATTTAACAGAATACAGCATAAAAGAGAAAAGATGTGAGTATTTCTGCGAGGATGGATCGGAAGTCACTTGAGTTTTTCGCGATATTCGGAAACATGGTCATATTTTTGAAGTCCAAATATGAACCGTATACAAAAGTTCTGAATGGGCTCAACTTTATTAAGCAACTCCCCACTTAAATTGAGAGGACACCTGTCAGCATAATCGAGAATCGGAAAAGGAGTGATTGTGCAAGCACCACTTTGATAGGTATGGGTAGGAAATTGCTTAATCTATGGAGAGATCCGACCGAGGCAAAAACCCCCCTACCTACCTCGCTTACCTGCGGAGCTCAATATAAAAATGTGTCATAATTAACACCTATATTTTTAACGGTGCCACTATATGGCACAGGTGTTCCATCAAAAACAGTACCAGGTAGAGTAGATCAATTTTTGACCTCCTATTACTATTCAGTCAAGACCTTTGTTTAATATGCCTATGGTATTGGGTAAATCCATCATAAATTGCAGGTTGGACACAAAAGGACTACATAATATATATATTATTTGTCAGGTACGTTAAGTACAAGCTTTCCGCCGTATGTTACAAAGGGCATACAGCTAAGCGTTAATTAATATTCATTAAGGTATTCAATTGCCATGTAAACCGGTAAACCATATAACCGCTAAACAGTATGCGGTCACAAAATACCCAATTATAGTAGTAAAGAGGATGCCAGATATGGTTTGTGTTTACTCCAATAGAGTTAATATTAGGTCATTAGGTCATTTATATATATATATGAAATATGGTTTATAAATTTATATTTTAAATGAATGACCTAATATTAACTCTATTGGAGTAAACACAAACCATATATATATATATATATATATATATATATATATATATATATATATATATATATATATATATATATATATATATATATATATATGAGTAAATATCACGCTGCCGACATCAGCTTGGTATATACCCGTTTTTGTTATCAAAATATAATAAAGTCTTTTCGTAATGAAGTAAAACCTAACTTTTGTTTAGATCACAGGATAGAGAATTTTGTATAGATTTCATAATGCTAAATAATGTTCACAGTGCTATGGTTTAATTTATTTTCGCTATAAGCTTGTAACGTGGTGCAGAGAATTCGTCACTTCGAGTGAATCGGCTGAAGTTGCTGTTACATGTGCGTATAAATATCGCAAACAAGCTATGTATAGAAACGCTTGAATCACACCCCATCGCAAACATGAAGGGAAAAAATGTGGTCTAATCTAGAATCTTGTTTATCTTGTTCCATACACACATTCACACCTTTTTCGAGTAACCTCATGATTGATATTTCAACAGGTTTAAATATTTTGATAAAGAATGATAATCTTCTTGACAAAGCAAAAATATTGTAGTGGAACAGATAAAATATATAGTAGGTATAGATACCGATGTTCAGCAGTGGATTTAGATTGGCTGATACAAATTAATGAAGTGTTATAATAAATATGTTTTTAACTTTTAAAAGATATCAAACTATATAAATACCGCAGATTTATAACAAAACCAGATTTAAGATCAAAAACCTAGGCTTTTGATCAAGAATTGCAAAAAGACAAAATTAGCACTTTATGTTATCAGAAACCTGAGGAAATCCATTAAACCTAGACTTTTTTTATAGAATAAGGGTGCCAAACGAGCACACAGTCCACTGATAGTAGGTGGATGCTGTAACACATAGACATCTACATTTATCCTTAATTAAGAATCAAAACGCAGATGCGTTGTCACCCCCGAAGAATAAGATGAATGCCTCGTTTTCAGCAAAAAAAGGTCTCCGGATCTCTGCACTCATCAACTCATCATACCTACGAAAGACAGCAGTTTTAAGCTGCTATTTAACGCTGGTATTCTGTGAGAGCGTGGTCCTTCCCCGGTCGAGCCGACCTATTCGTGCTACAACCATAATTTAGCTGCAGCGTGGTGCAGCGTCTACCACGTATAAAAAACTGATTTAGTTTTGTGATAAAATCAGTGTCGGTTGCTATTTCTTAAAATTATAATTTTAGATAAGCTAACCTAGCCTTAGCCTAAATTTTATCATAAACATATAGAAGTTTAAGTTTTTGATCAAAAAACAGGATTTTTCGGGTTAATGTAATGATTAAGTGATAACTTTTTTCTTATTCCGGTTCTTGACCTTTTAAGCTTTACAACACATAATGCTTTAACAACTTGAAGCTTTAACCAAAGGTTTTCGATCAATTACCAAATTTTACCATAAACCAGCGACGTATATAAAACTATTTAAATAATTCAGAGCATAGAATGGCTTCCTACCGTCTCTTCATTTAAAGTACAAATGAAATACGGATTTACTTGTTTCAAATCTTCACAAATACAAACATCAAACAATGTAAAACAACAAGACAGTTTCAAATGAACATCCAAAACAAGATGATGAAAGCGTCTCATTACTTTTGCAGGAAAGGATGAGAACAAAAGAGCTCCCAACGCTCTAAATGTTACATTTTAACGGAAAATATTCCGATCCAATATGACGAGGGTTTTGTTTTAACTTGGTTATATTTTACAGTGATGTTTGATTTGCTGAACATATAAGTCTTCCTCATTGGTGGCCTATACAAAAAAAATAAGTCATTTCCCACGCTTGGAATATAAATACTAACTAATACTTAGAAAAAAATTTCATGTCCTACGCGGGCCCCGTCCTTGCCCACGCAAACCCTAATATTATAAATGAACTCCAAATAGTTCAGAACCACTTCTGTCGTCGAGCTGCGAACGCACCTTGGTACGTCCGTAATGCCGACCTTCATCGGGACTTAGAGCTCCCAACAATTCAACAATTTTTTAAAAAACTCTCTGAGAACTTCTTTAAAGCCTCAGAATCGCACCCAAACCATTTAATTCGTGAGGCAGCTTCTTATGCAGCCCCACCCCCCTCTCGCTATCGTGTCCGCAGGCCGAGAAACTCTCTCTCGGACCCGCCTAATAAACTGTCAAACGACCTGAACTGTCTCCTGGCGGCTCAGGCCAACTCTAATTAAATTAAATTATTGTATTAACCAACATTAATTTGCCTTCGTAGGCACTCCCTCAGCGGCTCTTAGCCGCCTGCGCCCTCTTTTCCCAAAAGAGGGTCGCTCATGATAAGGCACAATACAGCTTAATCAGCCGGCTGCCTGTCCCCAAAGGCGGTTTTTAGAGGGTATCACTTAGGGTCCCCGGTAGGACAGTGAGCCCCTCATAATCAAGATAGACCGGCTATCGTGGTATGCGTAATGCATTTTCCGCCTCCCTACGTATAGGGTAGCCCTTTAATTGCTTCGGGCGCAAAAAAAAAAAACGATTTTTTATAACAAAAAGTTTTTAAACGTTTTTTATTTCTAAGTTGTTAGGCAGACGCTGCTGTTCATGCTCTGAATGATTTCCTCCTGTCGCCACTTATGATACCCATAGTACCACATGGGATAGTGGATATTCTTACAACAACACTACACGGTCGATAATCGAATATAATGAACAAATAGTAAAATAAAATATTGACAAAAATTTTCTTTAAAGTTTTAGAACAAAGACTGAATACTACGTAAAAACGATGCTAAAATAATTGTAAACTCACGCATATGCACCGAAAACCATGTTTAAATGAAAAACTTTCGTTGCTAATGATTTCAGAATAAAATCCTTATTTTAGATTAAAAAATCCTTTAAAAAACAATATTCCATCCATTTAACGGAAAATTAATAAATATCTAATTAATTGATTAAATACAAAAATTCTAACATAAATTATTTTAATTATTACATACCTGATTAATTAAAAAAATAAAATCCATCCATAGTTTTATATACCTGATAAAGAACATAAAGGTGTCATCTAATCAATTCAATTCAATTTATTTGCTAATCTTGTTGTATACATATGACCCTGCAAGGGCACTGCAAAAATTGGCAATTATTATTATTATTACATTTACATTATGGTATTATTAATAAAGTTATCAAGTAATGAATATTTACAATTAACTTAAATATTAATTTTGTTATTATATAATCGGCTGAAAGCCAATAATTTATAAACTATGCTCTCGAGTTTGTTAATCACATAGGTACCAACTTGCTAGCGCTAATGTGTGTGATATAAATAAATCTGTCCAAAGCAAAAACTAAATTAATTCCAGGATTAGGTATTATTTATATACTGAATAAAAACGATGAGTAAGAAACAATACTCACAAAAATGCGATTTCTACATGAATACGGGGAAAATTATTTTGTGGTAGGTATTGGTATTTACTATTAATGAAAAATATTTCGAAGACATGTGAATATTCCGCCAACACGCATTGGGGCAGCGCGGCCGATACTTCCTTGCTCTAAAACCCTCGCTGTAACTTTACTTTTTAATTTTATTAAACAAAATCTGTAGAAACGTAAATATGGCACTTACTTGTTTCGTGATACTGAACGAATTTGTCACATTACAAACTGCACATAATCGTCCACCATTCATTCAAAACACTCAATTAACATACTATAATAGTGACATAGAATAATTATAAGTACATAATGACTCCAAAAATGTGCACCCACTTAAACACCGAACCACAGACTGAACTAACATACCTGAACCAATCTGGACAGATAAAAAATATTTTTGACAAATGTGTTTTTGTTCCCATGTCAAAAATGTTGGGCGTATCGACCCCCTACCGATTCTACCCTTACAAAAATATGTTTGCTGACGCAACTAAACCCGTTTAACAGTAATAAGAATTTTTAGAGACTAGTTTTCTGTAAAACTTTTAACAACACCAGCAAATGATCAGTTTTGATTGACATGTGTTACTGCGAAAATATTTGTTTGCGATTTTGTGTGTTCTTAGTATATAAATAGAGTCAAATTTTGCGTATTCAGTGTTACTGTTTTCTTAAAAGAATTCAATCATTTTCAAGAAATGTTTACCTGAATCCAAGATAAGGCTAATCGGTTATGTATTGTTTGGTCACGAAATGACGTAAACGATACCTTACAACAATTTTTATATTTTAGTAAACAGTCATTACTTTTTGTTACTTTTTCTGTTTTTTTTTTTATTTTTTTAATAATCTTGTCATAAAGTTTAAGTGGCATCGGGCATAACACTATAAAAAGGAGCAGCGTCGGTACGTAAGTGATTGTAAAAGGTCGTAAATCTATATTTAAAAAAAAATAAAAAGATGTAAATGGTGCAATTCAAAATAAAGGTTCTAGATCGTAATAAAAATAACAGTGTAATATATTGAGAGCCCAAACTGTTTTGGGTTAAGCAGAGATTTTTTATAATAGATTTTTTAATAAGTAGAAAACCAGGCCAAGGATTTGTTGGGACATATCATGTATGCATTTAGTATATTGTTACATATTTTTAAGAAAAAACTGTACTTAATAAGATAATTCTTAGGTTTCCCAAGACTAACAACTTGCTTTTATCTTGGACTCTACTCTTATTTTTTTTAAAGAATCAATTAAAATAAATCTAATATAGTTATCATGACGTATAAAGGTACATAGTGTTGGTAGGTTGGTACAATAATGATTATAGAATACGATCGCGTGATATAATTGTAATAAGATCTGAATGCTATATCACGGGTTCTGGCTTAGATTTTAAGCTGGAGTCTATATTTGACATATTGCAAATCCGTAAGTGTTAAATATCCAAGCTGCCACCACGTATGCCACGGGGAGTGCTCTGAGGAATTGTTCGGATTAATGCCAGCCGCCAAATTTCGTGAACGCACTACGTGGCAAACGTCCCGATACCATCCACACCATCTGGATGCTTGGCGGTCCACCACTGTACGTTTCACAAGGAGTTTTCTTCCGCGTACGACCTCTCTGTGGAATAGTTTACCAGCGGCAATTTTTCCGGACCGATACGACCTGGGGACCTTCAAGAAGAGAGCTTACTCCTTTCTAAAGGGCAGGCAACGCACCTGCAATTCCCCTGGTGTTGAGGTTGATCATGGGCGGCGGTAGTCACTTACATCAGGTGAGCCGCATGCTCGTTTGCCCCCCCCCTCTATAAAAAAAGAACAGCAGCGTCAAAGATGTGAAGAGTCAGATACTGCGATCGCCAATCCACCTGCCAAGCGTGCCAAATATGACAACTCTTATCTGTAACGCGGGCTTTGCGGGCTGATGAGAAAGACAACTGAATTCTGTACGAGAACCTAAATATACAACGTAAACAAAGATGTACCTACCTAAGTAAATAACAAATCAAAATTGCACTGGCAAGACTTTTGCAGCGGCGCTGCTGAGACGCGTGCTGAAATCCGGAAACAGTTCGGAATCACGGAACAGTTGTAGGTCAATAAACGAAGGCTATACAAAACATTTATTTATTATATCAGACCTGGAAATTTGTATCTATATGTAATTAATATATCAAGAAAATAATGCAGGCAAAAGTATTAGTGTGAGAATTCAATTTTTCATTAAAAATGAATAGTTAATTTTATAAGATTTATAAAATAAAACCTTTAACCTTACAAGTATTACGTCGGTATACTTCCTGCAAACACTGCTTTTTATCATAATCCGCAGATAACGTATCTTCAAAAACCCAAGTGCATTATGTACTCAGACAGATTACCGATAAGTGAGTCCTTCCGTAGCCCTCTCCTACGTATTTGTGTAATATCATAACATCAGTAAGAAGTATCGTTGAGTCATAATGCAAAATCACGGATTTCTGCACAATACCTGTTGTTAAGCGGAACACTTACTCACTTTTAATGTACGTTTACTTTTTTGAATTCCCAATAAGCTATCGCTGTTTGATTGTTTCCGAAGTAATTTTTTTAAATAGAATGAGGGTGACAAACGAGCACTTATCTCATCTGATAAATTGATACTGTGGCCCATAGACATCTACATCTATCCTCAATTATTAATCAAAATTTAAATGCGTTGTCACCACTGAGGTAGTCCTCAGAAGTGGCAACGAATTTAATATCATAGTAAAAGTAAAGTTACAGCCTATATACGTCCCACTGCTGGGCACAGGCTTCCCCTCATTTCTGAGAGGGTTTCTATATCATACGTAATCTAATATACGTAGATGAAATTTCTCGTATCTAGTAAAAAATGTCTCCGGCTACTCTTCTCACTAACCATACAATAATACGAAACACACCAGTATATTTTGCGTTAGTTTGTATATTTATCTATTTATATGAAATGTTCATATAAAAATATTAAAAACATTAAAACCGTTGGAATAAAAATTTTACTACGTATTCGATTCTTCATAGCACTTACTTGTGGTCCTGAGCCTAATCTGTTGCAGGGGGATTTGTTTGGCAGACGTATTGATAACCAGCCTATACCATACAACCCAACGTCTAATATCACTGTAATACGTAATAAAGTATAATTTGATTAAATAAACAAATTATAAATAGTGATTTTGCAGACCGTGTAAAGAAAAAAACTCCATCGCCACATATTTTTATAGAAAAGGGGAAAAACGAGAACGCGGCTCACCTGATCGTAAGTGTCTAGGTAAGTGTTATAATGTGGTTGCAGCACGAATGGCTCAGCTCAACCGGGGCAAGACTACGCTCACACAGAATACCAGCGTAAAATAGCAGCGTAATGCTGCTGTGTTTCGTATGGTGAGTGTAGTGAACCGGAGACCCTTTTTACTAGAATCGAAGCATTCCATCTTAGTCCTCAGGGGCGACAACACATTAGCATTTTGATTTTTAATTGAGGATAAATGTAGATGCCTATGGGCCACAGCATTCACTTACCATCAGGTGGACTGTGTACTCGTTTGTCACCCAATGCTATAAAAGTAGTCGTGCGAGGAAGAAAACTTCTAGTAAATCATACAGTAGTGGACCGCCAAACATCCAGATGATGTGGATGACATATCGTCCTGTTTGAATCGTAAGGGTCGACTACGAGAAATGCTTGAAAGATCTTATGTATCTCGATAGATGATGGAATAACCCTTTCCTTTATTTTAGTCCTAGAATACAGCAGTGTCTGAGGTCGAGGGGGATACTGCGAATGCCGATTCGCCTGAAAACTACCGATTTCAATAAATCGCTCCTTTTTTACAGTAATTATTCGCACATATGTTCTCCTACACATATAAGTCTCCCAACGGACAGTTCTTATGATGAACACGGGTAAAACAAAAGTCATGTGTAACGCCCATGTTACACGGTAGTTGTTGGGAGGATTAAGCTCGAAGTTGTTTAAGAGTATGTTTACCTGGGACAAATAGTCTCACTAGATAAGTTCAACTTCGACCGAGAGGTCAATCGAGGGATTTAACTTGTCTGAGCAGCGTTCGGGAGATTGCGACCTATCTTCTCGTCAGGGATATCTCGATATTTTAAAACAACATTGTGCAACCAGTGCGTGTTGTCAGTGATGATCTATGGATCTGAGACGTGGTTCTTCACTGTTGGCTGAATGAGAAAGCTTGCTCAGGAGGATTGAAAGGTTGCTCAGCAAGCTATATAATGCTCAGGGTTTCTCTCCGTGATAGACTTAAAAATGAGTATATCCACAGTAAAACCAAGGTAACCGATGTAGCCTAAAGGATTAGTAAGCTGAAGTGGCAATGAGCCAGCCATATAGCTCGAATAACCGACAACCGATGAGGAAAAAAGGTTCTCGAGTTGCCTCGTACCGGTAGGCGAAGAGTAGTGCGACATGAAGGAAGTCGATGGATGCAGGTGGGTCAGGATCGTGCATACAAGCGGGCAGCTTGTACTACTAACTACTAAATAGATATAGCAATCTGAGATCGATTAATCGCAGAATCGGTTTCTTGTGCCAAAAAGATCGATACTTTAAATCGATATACTGAATCTATCTAATGACTCAATATTTCATCCTAGAAAATCGAGATCGAACCTTTTTCTGTTTTTATAAGAACTGTAAAATTATTTATAATTAGTTGAATTTACCCAAACTCGTAAAGAATGACAGTTTTTCTACTCAAAAACTCACAAAACTGCTGTGCTCAGTTTCTTTCGCCTCTTAGTAATGGATTAAAGAAATAAAAAATAAGTTACGTTTGTAATCTGTACTTTGTTGTATCTTTTGATATTGTAAATATAAGCTCTGAAAGCAAATTGAAAAAAGATCGATTATTGAGAAATCGATTTTTTGTGAATCGACTCATCATATTTTGATTCGAATCGATTTAAAAATCGATCTTTTTCGGAAATAATCACTATCCCTACCACTAAAGGTACTCTGTGTTACTACTGAAACTTCGAATGCCGTGCTGCCACACACGTTCAAGTAAACTAGCGCAAACGCAAATTTGCACAAATTTGGAAATCGAAAATAGAAACTTATTAAAACTTGTCTACTACTACTAAAGTCAAAACTTGCGCCAGTATATCATTACGTCTATGGCTACCTTTAAAGATACGAGGATAATTCCCAAATAGAAAAAGTAGTATATTATCGAGTCTAGAAAATCATCAATTTGTGTTTGGCACAAGTATTGACTGGCTTGTATTCGAACCTATAACTAGCGAAAGGTCAGGTACTTCAACTGCTATCTGCAAATGAAACTACAAACAGATACAAGTTTATTAATATGCATAATTTTATCTAGAATTAAGCAAGCAATTTCACTGTCTCTCCAAAGTTTATCTTGTGACGGAAACGTGGTGAAATTATTATCTGCGTAAGATTTATCGACGTTGTGAATAGCATTTAGCGAGTTCCCGCTAAAATGTTTGTTTGCTTTAAGTTTTCTATTTATTGAAGACGTCACACGTTTTACTTGCATCCCATTTGTTTAAGCAGATGGATAAACTGTTTACGACATTGTTTACTGCTTAAAATTTTAAGAAGTTCGTGAGTTAAATGCTTATTAATATACTATTACGTCTTTGTGTTTATGAGGTTATGACTTGCCTGTGTTTTATCGTAATGTGAATGTTTCCAGTGACTTAGTATGGTGGTGGTATGATAATCTTAATTTGATGCTGCTTTTAGAACATTGAAAAAACCACACAATTAAAAGAACCGTTTTTTATTTTCATTAAAATAAAGCTGTATAATTGCACACTACAACACGCGAGCGTGTGAGAGTGCTCTACTCTCGACATGCCGCTATTTGATAATTTTGCAATAAAAAATCTTAGTATGTCTCAATTTAGACAATTTAGAAAAAGAAATGTTTAGAAAACTAAACATATTGTATTAGAAAGTCGGCTTTTTCCCTTTTTTAGTTATATTTACAAAAAATCTAGTTAAAATTTAAATGTTGGCGTTTCAGATAAATATACGCAACGAAATGAAATAAATCTTTCTGAATAAGTTTCCATTTATCCTCAAGATGATCCCTATTGCTGGTTGTTGTCAGACTCATAGATGTTTAAAATAACTATTTTTTCATATACATTTCATTTAATAAAAAAAAACGCTCATGAGTCGTGCACTTTTGAATTTTCCAAATATATTTATATCCTGCTGGTCTGGGAATTATGGGCCCCATATTTATGTTAGACTTAATAAAACACATTGTGTCAACGGTGCAACCTGACTGACATGTTTCAAAATGCTACCAATGGGTTATTACTTATTAGGTTTCTGACTGTATAGGCGTTCGTTTATTATTTCTTTCACAATTTTGCAGCTTATAACATATTTTTGGCTATATATGGTCCGAGTAACTCGTTGCTTTTTGGACCCTGCCTACTCACTCAAAGAATACAGGCGCGTTTTGTATTTTTATATTCTAAGCAAATCGGATACAACAATGATGTATCCACAGATTTTATTTACGCTAACTGTATTTAAACTATACGCTTATGTTTAATTCACAACTTGCTTGCACGGCTCCATTTCAAAGCTCCATCCTCCGCTTTAAAAAAACACATAATACAAAAAAAATGTCACCGCCTCAAACAAATTGAATAAGGACCACATATTCGAATTCCAGATGGAGTTGAATAATGGAACGCGTATGTCACAAATAAGAAAGAGTGACTGCGCGTCTCTAGTCCTTTGGTCCTATTAAAGGATAATTTAGTTTATATTGTCATCGCACAGTGAAGTAATAGCATGGATATACCATTACTCAAAATAAAATGAAGCTTGAAATTTTAACAAAAAAATTCTGCTCTATGCTCTATCTTTGTGCTACTTCTATTATACTTATATTTAAATATTATTAAATACGCTCTCAGGAATGAGACGAGGCTCGTGGGCTATTACATGTTTTTTTACTATAATATTATTAAATATTACTCTCTCTTGTTCAATTATTGGTCACATTAAATTTTATAAAAATGCACATGTGTTGTAAATTGCTTTCAAATTTCAGAATGATAAGATCTCCTGCTGTATTAATGTTATGTTTTGTTGTTGTGTATCTTTGTCCATAAAATTGTATTGATTAATGATTGTTTTTTTTTATAACGGTTAATAAAAATTGTGATGCATATAACTTTTAGTATACGTCCGTGTAAGCCTAAGTTAAAGATTGGAGCCCAAATATGTTATATATTATATAATATTATAGTTGTTTCAATGCGCTTACCATTAGGTGAACTTTTAGCTTATTTATTATGAAGATATTGTAAAATAATCTTAAGAATAATTGAATTGTGTATGATTTTATCAATTAAAAGAGAATGGTAATATTAGGCTATGACTTTGACAGTGATATTAATTCTTGAACAAAAATTAACATCGCCCTTTTCAGTAATTGTTAGTAATGACCTAAACCTAATTTAAAATAAGTATTATAACTTCATTAAAATTTGCTGATTGATGTTTGATATTAAAATAATTGATAAATTAATTTAAAACTTTATATAAATGAATTAGTCTTATCCATATTCATAATAACACATCAAATACAAGAATAGCGGTCAATTGAGAAGGATTTGGCTTCATCTTAGCAGCTGAACTTCGTTACAGCAAAATTATACAGAGGAGTTCAAAAGTAAACGTATTATTTTCGATTATAACTCTATATTCTATTAGCTCTGTAAATTTCTGAAAATGATTTTCTTCATCTGAGAGACGTATAAGATGATACAGTAGTAGTAGATATAGATGATGATTATAGATAGATGTAAAATAAGCTTTGGTGTTCAATGTAATATATATATATATATATATATATATATATATATATATATATATATATATATATATATATATATATATATATTGGGATAAAATTACACGTGGGACAGTCAGAGTTGTAGGTCGTGGGTCGAATTCGTCGAAAGAAAGAGATTATTACATTTATATAGATAAGTAGATTTAGAAATTGTTGGTTTTAGAAAACTGTATATCTTATTACTCTGTACTGAAACAGATGACTGTATTCAACACACGCCATTTTTATCCACTAAGCACTAATACATGTATTAACAAAATCGTATCTGGTGACAGCAGCACTATATCAGCGGTGAATCAGAAATGAACACGGTCATTTCTGATTCACCGCTGATATACTTACTCTCTTCTGAACAACTTTAAAGTTGTTCAGAAGAGAGTAAGTTCTTCATGTTAACGTTTACATAATATTAAAAAGTAAAACAAAAACGAAGAAACTACTCAGCTTCCGCTCCGAGATGTGACCCTGGAGATGGGCGACCACCCTTTGCGGTTGTCTGTTACAGGTGTACACGTATTGTAGTCGATTCTGATCACGTTTTTTTTATATGAGAGGGGCAAACGAGCATGCGGCTTACTTGATGGTAAGTGACTACCGCCATCGCTGTGGTATCGATAAAAAATGGTGATCACTCTATAAATAACTAAATATAATGAACTAAAATAGCTTATGATGATATGGTAAGTCCGCAATAAGAATTGAGGCAGCGTGGTGAAAAAAACTCGCCATAAACCCTATTAGAAATGAGAAGAATAAAAATGTAAGCTCAAGAACGATTGGATGTAGAGTCAAAGAGAGAAATCATCACAATGCGTCCAGATACGGCAATTTATAATAAACATCTTATGTAAACCCATTTCTACAACTATGACTTAAGGGTTTCGGAATATTTGTAGTTATTATTTATTATGTAACCATAGAAAATTTACTGTAGTGCATGTAAAAATATAAAATGTGGTAAAAACGTAACCATAAATTATCTCCTCAATGGTACAAGAGTGATATATTATTTCCCCAGCTCAAAACCAACAAATTCTAAACACTCTGTATATGTAGAACAGACTGCACCGGACAGTAAGTATGATTAATAGTTTCGTGGGACAGGTCAGGACTCGAGCTTCGCATTATGTCGACACTGGCCTTGTCGGGATCAGTTTCATTAAAAAGATAAAAATGTTGTATTACGAATACTTCCTTGGAATTCTGAGAAAAAATATGTTGGAAACTTGTCTTGAGTGACGTAAATAATAATACAGGTGTTGTTTTTAAAGTGGTTATATGAAAAAACTATTGTGTATGTCTAGGTAATGGTGATTGCTTAATTTGCTTCTTTATTTTTTAATAATCATAATTATTAACAAAACACACTAATGAATTAAATATTAATATTTTATCTTGTTTTTTAGTACCGGTAGTTAGCATAATTCTCTACTTATCATATTCTTCATCAATCTACTTAGTCCACCGCTAGACATGAGTGTACCCTGTTAGGAGAGGCCCTCGTCCAGCTAGAGGGAATTGCTTTAATCGCTACGTTTGTTGGTTGCAGTACCAAACGAAAATTGTGTTTCGTATGCAGAGTGTCGAAAATCGGAAACCCTTTGTCCTGTTAACGAGGAACGAGGCATCCCTTCTTAGACCTCAGGGGTTACAGCACAACCGCATTTTGATTCTTAATCGAAGATAGGTGTTTAAATACTACAGCATATACTTACCATCAGGTGGATTGGGCGTCACCACGTCGTTTACTTACTCCTACTTTACTTCTATAATAAAAAAATCTTTTTACGCAGATCCCCGTTGCTTCTACAATTAATGCTAAATTCTTTCTTATTTGATTTAAAGTCTACTCGTTATTCTAATTGTAAAGATAAAGATGATATGTCAGTACATTTGCTTACCTTCGTACATCTGCGCGTACTGGGGGAAACCGGCCGCTCGAAGCCATTTGCACGCCTCCGCCGCTTCGATCTCTGCAACCAAAGATAAATAAATTATAGAAATAAATATCTCATCATCGATGTTGTTTCAAAAAGTTCGGTTAATACGTCTGTTTTTAATAGTACCAATTTATAGTGTAATTAAGTGAGTGTAATTTTTACTAGATTCGATGTTAATACTCGTAATATGCTGGATTCGCTTGCGGCAACATTCAGCAAACAGACGTACTGTTAGGAATTAGAATGATCTACTCATGTCCACAGAACATTATTCTCTCTATAAAGGTATAAAGACAAAACATAGTTTGTCCTTACACTTAAAAATAAACCTTTTATATTAATTATTTCGCCGTCCAAGCAACAATGTCTGCACTGTTTTGTCCGATCTGAAGGACATAGAGAGCTAGTATATTCATAATCCGTAAAATTAATTCTATTCGATATCTAGTATTCGTGAAGTTGTACAACAATATTGTAAGTCTGCGATGATGATATTAAATAAATATTGTATGGAATGGTAGATACCGCCCTCTATCACTGGCCATATGGTTTGTCTGACCTTCTCCATAGTGAACTTTTACCACACCCATGAGTATTCCATTATTAACCCATGGTTACGGACTTTCTTAAGCCGTTACACTGCAATATCATCGTCATCATCATTACAGCCCTTTAGAAGTATACTGCTGAAGATATGCCTCCCCCAGGAATGCCGCAAAGCACAGTCATGAGTAACCTGCATCCATCGACCTCGTGCATGTCTTACTTGGTCATTACTCCATCTAGTGGGAGGCTGCCCTATCGGTACGAGGATGTCATTCTAGAACCTTTCTTCTTGTCACTTCAGCTTACTTATCCGTTGGGCTATGTCGGTTACTCTGGTTCTACTGCAGTATCCTCATTTTTAATTTTATCACGCCGAGAAACCACGAGCGGTCAGTTAAACTGCAATAAGCTTTGTTATTATGTGCTCCTGTGTACACAATGTTATGTGCTCCTTTGTACGCTATGCTGCTCCAGTAAGTGTTGGTAGATTCCATGTGCCTTCGACATATTTCTATGCACCAGACATGCAGGATTCCTAACGAAGTGTTCCTTCACCGCCGAGCACATGGTAAATCAGCACTTAGAATTGCAACTAACAATTTCTTTGGTGCTGGCGAGATCAAACCCGAGTTGTCCGTGTACTGTGAAATTTCAATAACCACTTAAACAATGAGCTATGGCTTTTGGGATATATATATATATATATATATATATATATATATATATATATATATATATATATAGTATGTTGTATGTGTGTGTTTTCAGCTGTATAAAAATATAACAGAAGTACTGTTTTTGTCTGCTTTTATGATTTGGATACAAACAAACAACTACGAATTATATCAAAAAAGAATCATGATTAAAACTACTTTTACGGATTTTATCGCGTTTATTTTTACTTTTTATTTACTTTTATTTTTAATTCCCGACGTTTCCTTCACCCATGGTCACGGGGGACCCCGTGACCGCTGGAAAGCGCCCGAAACGTCGGGAATTAAAAATAAAAGTAAATAAAAAGTAAAAATGAACGCGATAAAATCCGTAAAAGTAGTTTTAATCATGTATAGTGTTCGCGTAAATATAAGAAATCATTATAAAAAAGAATCACTTATACTAATATTTTAAAATAATTGACCGAAAAACCTACCGTCTGTGACAACATGGCCCTTATTACAAACACATTACAACGGGATAGTATAAAAACAAATTTAAGCCACAAAGGCGTACGCGAGTGGCAATGTAAATAAAAAAGGGCCCCAAACCAAACTATGACAAACGAACAAAATACCTTTCTCTTAATAAATATTTATAAAAACTCGGACCAACGTAGTCTAAAATATTAAATGGTAATTTATACTAAAATTAGCCTCCGTGATAGGCGTAGGGCCAATCAAACCTATTGTGAACTTGACTTCAACAAATGTTCATAGTATAATGGAAAGAAAAGCGGATTTAAATTAAGGTTGACACGAGACATGAGATGACTGTTCAAGAAAGTATGGATGCGGTAGTTTTTTTAAGCATGGTACAGATAAAATAATGTCTCCAATAATAGTTCGCCGCTGGATTGCTCCCTTTTACAAGCTCGGGGGAATGGTGTAGTAACTGAACATGGCGGATTGTTAATCGCAATATAAAATGCTACTCATTCGACTTTTTTCTACTCAGGTTGCTTTCAGAGTAGTGCAGAGCGACCTCACGAGTTCTGGACACTGATAGCTTATGTGTGGCGAGGTAAAAAACATTGTTTTAAAGTCGTTGCTAAACGATGTTATTAAACGTTTCAGAGTATTGCTGGGATATCCAGCAAATATATTTAAAAATATTTACTTTTGATATTACCTCCTAAAAGTAACCTTACATTCGTCCATATAGCTGTAATACCAATAGTATATAGTATGAACTACATAACACATACATAAAGTATAAAATACAGTACAGATTATGTCCGAATAAATATTATACCATTTTTGTAATAATCATTTTATAGATGTAATGTCACGTCACCAGCAAAAGAAGATTTAGTGTCCCGTTTAGCATCGAGGCTGTTGTGATCTATTTTGAGGTCAAATACAAAATATTTTTGAATGTCTTAAAGTATGATTAGTTGTAGTGATTAGTTCAGTGGTAACTATAAATATGTTACAAAATCAATAGTTATGTTGTACAATTTAATTCACAATCTTCTATTTCGCGTTCTTAAATTTTATTTCTAAGTTTAAATCATGTTAAATAGAAAATATAAGAGAACCCCGTCAGGCATCTTTGTTTCTTTGTTAATTAGTTTGTAAGATGGTAACAATAAAGTTTGAATTTATAAAGAAATAAATGTTATCTTCAATCTTAATTCTACATTTTTAGTATTTTTACTGAATAATAATAACTAAAGTTTGGAATGTTTTTAAATAATTGTAATACGATATGAATTATATGCATAAAATTAAAACAATAAGAAATTAGTTTTCATTTTTCTAATTAATTAAAAGCGGTTAGACAGGTTTTAAGGACAGACTTCCAGGTATTAAGGACGAGGTGCGGGAAGGCAATTTTCCGATAAAACTATAACTCAGGTCATCGTTATATTACATTGTCGTATATATAACTAGCGTATTATAAATCCCGAAGCAAAAATATCGAAAATTGAAGTATGTAGTACTTAATTTTTTAACTTTTTTATTAAAAGTACTGAAATTTATATTATTCTCATATTATTTGAAAGGTATTGTGCCATAGATATGAAAAAAATCATCACCGTTAAGGTAGATATAATAAAGCAAATATAGTCATGAATTTTTCATATACATATTAGATGTGGTGTGATGTGCATATTAGAGTGGACAGGAATGTGTTATGGCAAACACTGAACTCATATGGGTTGAGCGCTGGTTTGATACAGGCATTGAGGTCTCTTTATAGGGATTCTAGTGCTTGTGTCAGGATCAATGGGGTCTACTCGGACTGGTTTGGCATCCGAAAGGGTGTCAGACAGGGCTGTGTGGCTTCCTCTTGGCTGTTCAACCTATTTATGGACAGTTGTTTGCAAACTTTGCAAGATGAAGAATGTGGGTTAAGAATGGGCGAGTTAACCGTCAAATGCCTTTTGTATGCCGATGATCAAGTCATATTTGCGTCATCGGCGGCTGAGTTGCAAATGATGGTTACATTAATGAACTGGGCATTAAAAGAAAGGGGAATGAAAGTGAACGCAAATAAGACGAAAGTGATGGTTTTTGAAAGAGAGGAAAGCAAAACGGTATGTGAAATAAGAATAGAAGGAGAGTTAATTGAGCAAGTGGACGAGTTTGTGTATTTGGGATGTGTATTTAGCAGGGATGGTAGAATGACGAGAAGTAAGGATATAGAACGACGAGTAAATGCAGGGAATAGAGTGAATGGGGCACTACACTCTATTGTAAAGAACCAGAATGTATCAAAAAAGGCACGTATGGTAATTCATAATGCTGTGTTAGTCCCTAATTTAATGTATGGTAGTGAAAGCTGGGTGTGGCAGAAGAAGCACGAAAGTAGAATAAATGCTGTAGAAATGCGGTCTTTAAGGAGTATGCTAGGGTTGAATCTGAATGACAGGATGAGAAATTGCATGATAAGAGATAAATGTGGTATGCAAGATGATGTTGTGACCAGGATTAAGAAAGGAATGCTTCGGTGGTATGGTCATGTAGAAAGAATGAATGAGGAAAGAGTGACAAAACAAATTTATATGGCAGATGTGAACGGCAGAGTCGGGAAGGGACGCCCTAGAAAAAAGTTTATCGACCAAATTGGCGATATTTTGAAAATGGGCCACGTTAAAAGTACCCTTAACCGACGAGCATGTATGCGTAGATATATGGATGTAAAGGAGGCGAAAGAGGTACGTCAGGATCGTGTCAAATGGAAGTCCGTCGTCTCTGCCTACCCCTCTGGGTGACAGGCGTGAGTGTTTATGCTTATGCTATGCTACATATTAGATTATGCGGTTTATGCGTGGTAGAGCTACGCTGCAGCCATGGAGCCACCATTGAGCCGTCTCACAAATAGGACGGCTCAATGGTGTGTGTAGAGAATCCGACCTTTTTACTGGAAACGAGGCATCCCATCGTTGTTGAAAATGCATCTGTATTTTGATTCTTAATCGAGGACCTCAGCATCCATTTACCATCATGTGAACTATGTTCCTACTTTTCACCCCTATTCTATAACAAAAATCAATTTAGTAACGTTCATAGGTGTCTGATCTAAGATCCCTTTTTGCTCCCTGAACAAAACCTGTTTTCATAAGAATTTCGATCATAGGTGATACTATTACACTCGTATTAAAGCATATTATGGTGAATCACCATCGACTTCAAGATGAATGGTACGAAATGTACGGCATTTTACTTGTTTAAAAAGAATCAAATGTTTTAAGATCGGTATCACGTTGAATTACTTTGACATGGATTTTTAAGTTGAATTGGTTAAATCACAGAAATCTAAATAATTAAATTTCTGTGGGTTAAATAAATCACCTGGGTACACCTACACGTGTTTTCATGGTGGAATGTACATTTGTTTTGTTTATAACTACTAAATAAGTAACTTTTTATTAAATTTAAAGTACTTTTAAGCTTTATTTATGTATTTATTTTAACTATTTATGTACTTTGAAAAAAAAAATTAGACTAGACAACTAAAGAAAGATAGACAACTAAAGATTAGACAACTAAAGAAAGATTTAATAAAAATAACTACTTATTTCAAATAAAATTCCTTCCAAGGTGTACCTGTATTTATCAATAATTTCGTAGGTGCCAGCGGCGATCGAACCCGGGTTGTTCGCGTAATGTGTAATTGACAGCGAGCGGTTAGCCCCTGAACTACCACGGCTCTAATGTTTTTTTATTTCTTGTTAACTCTCATTTAAGTGCTGATCAAGCACGTATTCGGTGGTGAAGGAAAACATCGTTATGGAAACCTGCATGTCAAAAAACTAACAAAAATTTGAATTGTTGACCCTGCAGGCCACTCTTGGAACTTGTCGCTTATTTTGGAGCGCAACGCTCGAAAATCTACCTCATTGTTGTTCTTTTCGTTTATACTTTTTGAAAATCTTTGAGACGGCTCGACCGTTTGACTTGAAAATCTAATTAGCTCGAAGTATCATTGAATAGTTTCCAAAGACGTGTTGCCCATTTCGGTCAGTTGATTCGCCCTAAAGGTACCCACGACAAAATTTTATTTACATACATATGTACACACACACACACACACGTCATGTGTGTATGTGTGTATGTATGTATGCGTGCGTGTATATATGTGTGTGAACACACGCGGCCGAACGTCCAGCCGGTAAAAGTTGGAGTTGCTCCCTAGGACCTCAAAACGAGATCTGATGAAAATTCGCATTCTAAAAATCGGAATGAAATTCATAACTTTCTATTTTTAAAATTATAAATGTTCAAAGTGGGAAGTTAAGAATATTAGAAAGAAATATGTAGTCCACTAACACAGCTTAGTATGCGGCTTAACTTTACTTTAAATTGAATCAATTTATTTTTATGGCTTTACGTGCCTCTCGAGAGCCGTGGTAGCTCAGATGGTTAACGCTCGCTGTAAATATAACACAACGCGAGTAACCCGGGTTCGATCCCCGCCGGCAGCAATGAAATTGTTAATTGCAATTTTAAGTGCTGATTTACCACGTTCTTGGAGGTGAAGGAAAATATCGTGAGGAAACCTGCATGTCTGAGGAATAAGAAAAACAATATTTTGAAAACATGTGAAGCTCGCTAACACGCATTGGGGCAGCGCGTCGGACACTTCCTTGCCCTAAAACCCTCTAAAAAATGAGGGGAAGCCTGTGCCCAGCAGTGGGACGTATATAAGCTGTAACTTTAAGTGCTTCTCGAGGCATGAGGGTGAAACACTACCAATTACCTGACTTTGGGCTGCTCATGAAAATTTCTTGACTTAAAACATAACGTATGCATTGCGACGTGAACATCCGTCGATCCACAGAAAACGATAAACACTTCATGTCCTTGACATCCATTGAAGGACTAATTAGGTTGGTTGTTTGGACCTTCGCAAACGCCAACACTCACGCTAGACCGATGCGGTTTTGTCGGGAAATTCTATGAAAACTTCATCGAAGTTTTGGAATGACCTTCGTCGTCGATTCGCTTTGCGACTAGGGTTGCCAAAGCTTATTATTGGGAATCCGTTTTCAGTTGGTTGAAAATCCTGATTTTTGGCAAGAAGTCCGGTTTTCAGCTCAATAATGCAAAAATTGCCATTGCTGCAATTGTAAATGATTTTTGCGGTGTGTTACCAGCTACATTTGAAAGATTTAATTTAACAAATTTTTTTTTATTACCGATAAAATTCTACAATTTTTATCGATAATAAAAAAGATATAGTTGCCGTGCTTCGATATGCTTAAAAAAACAAAAACAAAACAAAGTACCTATACCCATTCATATAACTATGCGATCTTTACTATCCAAAGAGCTCACTAGCATCTAACATCTTTAGTTTGTTTTTTATATTTTTTCATTAATAGAGTTCCTAAACTCAGGATATAATTTATTTATTATAATGTTCCGCGGTGCTGTCGTGACCGACTTGCCACGAGTGATCACCCGAATACCCTTATATTCAACATTTACTTTAATAGAATTATGAAAAAATTCTCCCTTAAGAAGTTGAAGTATGAATTTTTTTTGAATAGGTATAAGCCATTTGTCATTAACGACCGCTTACAAAAATTTGCTTTCTTCACTACATTTTGTTATAATTGCGACAGAGATTCACGTATCTCGTATAGCCGCATAGCATATATATGCATTGCATATAACATACAGTGGTAATCCAGTCTGTATTAGAATACGGGCGGAGAACGGTCTTTCATGTGGTAATCCTATCTGCGTCCAACCAATTCACGATCGAATATGTCCCTAAGGGCTGAAGTTCGTGAGATTTTCCGTAGTGCTCGACACCCACTGTCAGTTAAACTGATCAGTTGAACCGACGTACATCTAAAAACTGACCGTAACTATTTTTAACTGACGACAACCCACGAATTTTCCGGGCGCACGGTCAGTTAAACTGATCAGTTGAAATGACGTACATCCAAATACTGACCTTGAATGTGAAATCTTAAGAGCCAGTGAGTTGGGAAATCGTTTTGGCTTAAATCCGTTTGAATTGATTAGTTGAACTGACCGTATCTGTGTGGGCCATAAGACTTCTTCTTTCTTTTCCTTAAATTAAATTAACATTTTTTTTATTATAATACAATCTATAATTATACGATAATACCCGCAGGCGGTCAAATTTCTCAAAAATTCCGCAATATGTATAGATAAACTATTCAGAGTAATTCCTTTTAAAACTTTTTAAAAACGAACTTTCTTTTTTCTTCTTGAATTTTTCTTTCCAATTACGGCCAGCAATTACGACATTTGACACAAAACGCGCCAAGTTTCTTTGTTTAAATCTTTCCAATTAAAACTTTCTTTTTTATTATAAAATATCCGTTTAAAATAAAAGAATATTCAAATTCGAAAAATTATCGATGCTTTATGATAGAAATAACATAATTAAACAATTTTTGTATGTTTTCTTTTTCCTGTCAACAATAACGTATTTATAGTTTTATTTATATTTTTTCGTTTGCCAGTGTCAAGATATTTTTCTATATAATGATTTGTTTGAAACCTTCTACACAATAATCGATGTACTTATGTTGTAAAGGTTTTGTTAGATTTTGACGGTAACTCGAGCCTACAGACAGTCGATGAGATCCTCATTGCAGCACTTGTTTCAACGTTTCCTCTAATAGTCCATATGCGCAGACATTCACACCAAATCGCTCTTTTACGTACGATCAAAATTTACATCAAATTATTATTAAAAAAACTACAGGAGCCGTCTTAGATTATTGATAGGTCTCGCGCTCAGACCGCGCGAAGACCTATCAATAATCTAAGGAAGTCGCAATCCGCCACCGTTAAAGTTTCCGCCATAGCTCGTAAGGTTATTTAAGATAACATTTTTCCTATTAGGCATTTCGAGAGCAACATAGTACATTCCTTCTTTAACCATAAATTATTTTCACTTCAGAAGATTAAAATGGAAGGTTCCGTTACCAGCAAAAATGGTATTCGGTTCTCGTCACTCACGATACGATTGCAGTGGTGCTTGCACAGTGGATCGAACTAAGAATAGTCTAAGACAATAACAATTTATATTACGGTTGTAGCACAAATGGGTCGGCTCCACCGGGAAGAACGACGCTCTCACAGAATACCAGCGTAAAATAGCAGCTTAATATAACTGTGTTTCGTATGGTGTACGTAGAGAACCGGAGACCCGTTTTACTGGAAATAAAGCATTTCATCTTAGTCGTCAGGGGTGACAACACATCTGCGTTTTGATTCCTAAGCGAGGATAAATGTAGATGTCTATGGGCCACAGCAACCACTTACCGTCAGGTGGACTGTGTGCTCGTTTGTCACTCTTATTCTATAAAAAAGAAGAATAATACTAATATTTAAATGAAACTAATTGCACAGATTTTATCGCATTTAATTTAATCTTTTTAATTCCCGATCTTTCGGATGCTTAACAGCACCCATGACTGAGGCGTTTGACATCCCGATATCATGGTTAGGTCGCCTATCTTTAGTTTTAGAATATTAATTTTTTGGTCAAGTAAATATATATTTGCCAATGAATCTAGCTGGAGCCAACTTTCTTTTAAAAATACTTTTTCAAAACGTTAACCCGGTACTTTTTGTTTATACAATTTTCTGTTCCGAGCGAGATTCGAACCCCCTAACACGGCGCCACCCCAGTACGCTTAGCCTTTGCACTACCGAGCCGTATGTTAGATTCTCCCCATGTTTATAACAGCATTCGAACTTACTTCCGATCTATGCGATAACATTCTTATATTATCTTGGGGGTAGGGGTAAAACCCATTCTTGCGTAATATTTTGTTTGAAAAGCGAGATAGAATCTTACGTATTACGTAAGAAGAGTTCGAGAAATCTTATGTACCCTACATGGAGGTAGGGAGGGTGGGGGGGGGGTTTGAAATCGCCAGAACCATCCTTAATTAAAGAATGGCCCCTAAGAACAAGTGGGAGCCTGTGATAACGCGTAAATTTTCTAATGGCACTATTGTGTGAAAAGTAGGTACCTTATAACATCTGATATACTTGGATGTTGTTGGCGTGGTCGGATTGGTTAAAATGGGTCACTTTTTCTTTTCTTTTCTTTCTTTTTTCTTTAAAAAAAAAAGAATATTAACAATGCTATAAACATTACTAATATTCCCCTTAACCACTCACACATTTTTATTACATAATCGCGTATTTACGATGTAATTTAGCACTAAAGATAATACTAAGCTTAATTTGTTAAGCAGTAACAATAATTTATTTTTGTTGTTATTTTGACAAGAATCATTTGTTTTGTGAGTAATTAACCGCATTGAAGATACATTTTAAAAGAAAACGTAGATAAGACGTTGTAACTTATAATTCCAATAATTATTTTATCAAATGAAAATAAATTGTATTAAAACTGACCTTCTTTAAAAGTTTTTAATCGTCACCGTGTCAGCGGAACCATATAATAGTGAAAGAGTGCCTGATGAGTTCGAAGTCTGCTTGATGGTAAGTAACGTCTGTAGCCCATTAGAAAACCTCCTCAAACAATTTAGACAAGTTGAGGTGTGAGATCTTGTTACACAAGTATAAAGGGTGACGAACGAGCGGCGATACAGTCCGTCTGATGATGTGAGATTGCTGTAGCTTATATACCTAATGGTGATGTAGTCATAATATAGCAGTGTAAATTTTACCCAATAACATGTTATTAACCGGATATTCTTACCTATATAAGATATTGGTCAACTCTACGGTTATAATTGCTAGATATGTTATTGATGCACAAGTTTACATTTTTTTTTATAAATACTCTTACTTGAAAAATAACATTTTACATTGCACTGAAATTACCAATAGGAGTTTTTATGAGAAGCTTTTATAAAAGCTTATGTAATTTTAATAATAAACAAAACGTGTTTTAAGAAAATTTATTTTTGTCGTATGTAACCTACTATAGTAGAATTTTATTACTATTGAAAATGGAATTAACATAATTATGATGCATCTATTCGTTAAATTTATTTAATTATCTGTTAACTTACAAAATGGCTGGGGATATCGGGACGGTAAGCAATTAGTTAACATTAGACTTACAGACATAGGCATAAGATTTATTGTACCGTGATTTGTAAGGACTTAAACAAAAGAAACACACAATTATAATAGACATCAAAAAATAACTTTGTTGTTCAATCATAGAGTTGCTTGTTGTATGCGATTTGGTATTATTGATAAATGGGTGAAGAGCTAACATAGGCAGTCGATAAATGTACGTTAAAAGTAAAAAAAAACTTTTAAGTACCTGTTATCTGGTCGGCGCTCAAATTAGGAACACTCATTGCTCTCACTTTTAACGAACACCATACACAAGAAAACGAATGCCTGATACACGCCCGCTCATCTTTAGAGCCACTGATTCATAGCACTTTCGTACAAAAACGTATACCACTCATTAGCAACATATTTCTAAGAAATTATCGACTTTTAACGAATCGATTTTCCTGCACAGAACACCAGTCTAGTTGCACACGATGTTACACTGCTACTGGTATACAAAACGCGATTAACATAACATTTTAAAAGTCCAATTTTATTTTGACGGCTGATCATCGGAACTCTCTTAACGGTTCAAAAATCGAATGTATAACAATTATGACAGCGCATCACTATTAAAATTTCTAAATCTGAAATGATACCGCAATATTTGTAAATAAGAGCAACACGGCACAGATTAAAACTTGATTAAAAGAAGCGAAAAGCTACACGTGTTGGCAGTTGAAAATAATTTATAAAAATAGAGGGAAAAATAGTGACATAGATTGTAGCAACAAACGCGCGTGCACTTGAGCCGTTGCTACAGAATGAGATTATCAGTGTTTATCATAACTAGTTGTTACTTACGTCCTTTAATCACCCGCCTACGTCACCGATAACGTAAAGTTACTCCGAGTTAGGAAAAAACGAGTGGAGTCTTTGATACGGCAGTATTACTTAAGTTGTAAATAATTGCAGAGTTCCATAACAGGAGGCGGAATATGGTGATTACGAATTAAGTGATTGATTATTCAATTAAACTCACTTTTAAATTACCACGTAATTAATATAATTATTTACATCGATCAGGGTACGCTGCCGTTAGCCTTGCGAATGTGTTTCTCAGAATTGAGACATTTTATTGAAGCCTAAGCATAGGTACGCAATGGTAACCAGTGGAGTAGAATCAACAAGGATTTTATTAAACTGAATCTCATTTCTGCGTATTGTACGAAACAAATTATAGTCTATGTTCTGAAGAAACCTATTCAAGGTTTTAAGGAGGAAACTTGATATGTTTAAGGAGATTAAGCGAGGATTAGTTTTTCCTGTCAGAACGATTTTATTTATTGTAAGAGAATCATTTAAGCATACCTACTGCTATCTACATTTTTTTATACAATAAGGGTGACAAACGTGTACACACTCTACCTGATGGTAAGTGGATGCTGTTGTACATAGACATCTACATTTAACCTCGATTAACAATCATGATGCGCTGTCACCCCTGATGACTAAGATGGAATGCCTCGATTCCAGTAAAAAGGGTCTCCGGTTCTCTACACTCACCACACGAAACACAGCAGCATTAAGCTGCTATTTTACGCTGGTATTCTGTTAGATACATAAATATAATTCTAACAACTTCACAAGTATAGAAAGGTCTCTAATACTTTTACGTAAGAGTAGCCGAAGTGCGGTTAGACCTGGACTTAGCCGGCTACAACTAGGTGCAGCCGATTGCGTCATCGAAACTTAAGTGTAGAGACGTTTAGTAGTTGTTAGTAAGAGTAGTGCTAGTATAAATTATAAATTTAAGCAACCGCAACCAGTTGAGCCTAGTTGAAGCCGGATAAAGCTAGGTGTATACGCTTTTTGGCTTTTAGCCGTAATATCTATCCATTAAAACGTGAAGGGAAACGGAGGAGTGTGAGATTTGACACGGTTTATATGGAGAAGGAATGCAGAAATATAAAATTTGTGTATATTAAGTGTTACAAATACATTAATTTTAATAAAACATACATTGTTTACGTTCTGACTACCTAAGTCCAAGAATAAGTATCTACAATATTATATAGTGTACGATACTAATGTAATGCCAGTGTCAAACATTTAAGAATATGTGGTCAAATAGTGGCACAGAGTAGATTTTGTCTACTTTGTTCGACTGTATGACCTACTGTATCTGTTATGTATGTATGTGCTTAATATACAAATCTAAAAGCTTAATATATTACGGCAGGATTGCGAAAAATATTTCGACCACTACTAAACATAAGATGGTCACTACCTACTACCTTTTATGACAACGAAAATGATGGATTTACTTGTCTATGACTGTCTCTTTTTTATAGGTTTAGGGTGACAAACGAGCACACAGTCCACCTGATGGTAAGTGTTTACTGTGGCCCATAGACACCTACATCTATCCTCGATTATGGATTCGTTCACCCGTAAGGACTAAGATGGAATGCCTCGTTCCCAGTAAAAAGCGTCTCCGGTTCTGTACACTCACCATATGAAACACTGCAGCGTTAAGCTGCTATTTTATATCATTCGTGCTACAACTATACTACTTATATAGCTGCAACATGGCTCTACTATGTATAAACACATAACCTCTTCGAATTACAAAAATATCAACAAATCAATCAAAAAAAAAATGTTTACAATATCATTAATTTGCAAACTGTTGACGAAATACCAATCAAATATTTTTTACTGTCTAAATTTAGCCTTGTACTTTATTATATTGATGTTAGTTATAAGGATCTATAAAGATACAAAAGATTAACAGTTCATAAAAAGTGTTTTCACGCTACACATATTGGGAGAAACAAACACTCAAATTGATGTATGGTTTCTATGACACGTGATTAATTGGCTCCCGAATGAATCTAAAACTATTAGGGTGTGTCGGATTTTTAATTTAACTGAGACTCGTATAACTGGTTGAAAGGGCATTGATTAGATTGAGCTTTCTTTAAAAGTTAATAGAATCTTAAAGCATAGTATATTTTTACCGTCCGATTAAAAGTTATCCATTTTTTCAATGCCTTAAGATATTTTAACAATATCTAATTTATAAAATATATTATCTAAATCGTCGTATATATAATTTTATGTTATCTGTATTATAGACAAATACAACATGATTAAACTCTTTAAATAAAATATGTTACATGATTTATTGTCAGCTTTCAAAAGTTAATCTTATAGTGGCATTGAAATCGAAGCATTGGCGTCAATAAGAATAATTTTTTTTGCGGTCGTTGATGTTCAATTGTGCGTAATTATTTTTATAAAATAAAATTAAGGGTATATAGCTTATTTCCAGGGATAACAATATTAATAAGAGCCGTAATAGCTCAAATAATTAGCGCACGCTATAAATTTCACAGTACGCAAGCAACCCGGGTTCGATCCCCGCCGGCACCAATGAAATTGCTAATTGTAATTTTAAGTGCTTATTTTCCACGTGCTCGACGGGAAACTTGCATGTCTAGGAAATGAGAAAAAAAGTAATTTGAGAACATTTGAACTTCGCCAACACGCATTGCGGCTGACACTTCCTTGCCCTAAAACTCTCTTAGAAATTAGAGCCTAGTTGTGGGACTTATATAGGCTGTAATTTTATTTTTTAAATATATTTTTTTAAAGACGTTACCCCTACACTAAGATTTTCTCCTGTATCGTGGGGGCAGTTTACAAACATAAATTGCACAAGGACAAACATCCAGACCCGGAACAATTATTTGTAGGCCATACAAATACTTGTTCCGTGCGGGATTCGAACCCGCGACCCCAGCGCAGCCACTCATAGCTAAGCCACTGCGCCACGGAGTTGTCAATGTCGTATTTACAATGAATAATAAAAAACATTCCATGTAATAAAAAAATTGTAAAAATATCACTAAAATAAATAATTGAAGTTAATTTGAAATTGTTCCATATATAAGTTTAAGTTGTTTGATTTCGATGTATATTCCAAAGAAGGTAGATATTTTGAAATACAAAAAAAAAAAAAACCTCAAAAACAGTATTTAGTAGCTCTATGTAATCACGTAGGGAATGGGTTTAAAAATTAAGGAAAATATTTAGAGCTCCCGTTATCACGGCCGTCATTCAACATGTTTGTTGTGACAGAGTATTTATACAGTCTAAAGATCGAGCGGAAAGTTGAAATTCGGTTTTGTATGTATTTATTTGTAAATACTTACTTATTATTGCTTATAAACACATATGTATATAAAATGTTCATTGCCACTTTAAGTAATAAATATGTTGGGCTATGCTATTTACTATAGTTATTCTGCGGATATCCCCATCACGGAGTTTTATGAGTTATCACTATCAACACTCACCGGTTGCACACTTTTATCTCAAGGTTATGTATAAGTTTACTACAATCATGCCATAGTTATAAATCAAGGCACAGCTCTAAAACTAATAATTTGCGTTTAAATAGAAATCATCGATATTTAGCAATGGTTGGGAATTTTACGTTCAGAGTCAGGTAGCTCTGACTACCACGCTACAAGTATAGTACCAAATAGTTACTCGTAAGGGTAACTGTACTGTAACAGTTTTGCTATAAAATAACAATATAGATTATTAATATGCTCTTCTTCTTCTTGCTTTAAAGTGATCGCCACCCTTGGCAGACTTATAGTATCTGTAGTCTAATTAAAGCTTATAGTAAAATCTATTTATTTTAAAATAGTAAAACAGGATATGATGTAAGTACTCACATTCGTACAAATGATAAATTAAGTATTTTTATAGTTCTTATCACCCAGGGCTTCAGCTGATATTAACCCATAAGCATAGTAAACAATATGACTTTGATAAAATATTTAATGCGTCAAAGTTCCGATTGTAAAGTTTTATGGCACGTTTTAACGTTAGGTTTTCTTCTTGGCATTTCACCTTTTGACAAAATAACGTTGCACCAGTAAACTTGGCTATATCGTGAGAAAATAAATATCTATGCATTTGTCTGGATAAGTGCGCCCAATGAAAACAGTATAGCTGGCGTTGCTACTCGTAAGTTGCGGCGTAAGTAAATGTGAATTCGTCTTCTAAGCAAGGCGATCATCTCCCAACTAAAGTGACGACACAAGTTAACTGATTTCAGAGTGATAAATGCGTTCCTTCATTGTGAAATTAATGATTATTCTAACAATTTAATGCGGTTAGCAAACGTCATAGATTAAAAACAGTAGATGTAAATGTAAACTGCATCCACTGATCAAAATTTAATTTAATGGTTATAGGTAGGTTGAAAGACTTTTGGTTCTAGAATGTGTTGACATTCTAGAAACAAAAGTATTTCTGTCTCATTAAATAACGTGGTTTATTAATAGTCTATGGTTTAAGGACGAGTCTTTGTCACGAAAGAAGTCCTTTAGCCGCGGCGCCACAGTCTTCATGAAATTTGACATTTGTTTATATTCCACACTACAAAATTTATATTTTAGTTCGCATATTTCTTTATTATAAAAGAAAAAACAGGCACACAGTACACTTGATAAGTGGAAGATGTGGCTTATAGACATCTACATCTCAATCAAGAATCAAAATGCAGATGTATTGTCACCCCGAAGACTAAGATGGAATGCCTCGTTTCCAGTTTCTATTTTTCGCAGGAGTTCTATATTAAAACAGACCATAGATTATACATGTGACTAATTATACATTTTGTAATAAGATGGTTTAGGTCAAATGTTTAATAAACTTATTTCCCAAAGCATTTTGGCACCAATCCGTGTGTAGTGGGACTATATGGTAATATAGTTTTTGTATTGTAATAAATAAAATAAATAACATCTTGTAATTTTTAGTTTCGATTGAAGTCTGATTCAAATATAATAATGTTACACCTCCAGCCGTTTTGAAAACTATACATGTTGGTGTATGTTCATGGATTGAAAAACCGTAAATTGATTACTATTTGTTCTAGGAAAAGAATGAGTCACAGTAAGTGCAATATTTGAGTCATATGTTAG
Source organism: Parnassius apollo (assembly GCA_907164705.1). Taxonomy (NCBI): domain Eukaryota; kingdom Metazoa; phylum Arthropoda; class Insecta; order Lepidoptera; family Papilionidae; genus Parnassius; species Parnassius apollo. The sequence continues at coordinate 5,037,731 of CAJQZP010000295.1, forward strand.
TACTGCAATTTACGTGAGTCTAATGGTCATAGTCTGAATCTTAAATTGTTAAGTAAACAATTTACATATGACCCATGGACACATGCCTTCTTAATCTTTTCATTCTATTTACTCAGACATGTAAGTTATTTCCGTATTCTGCAAGACAAGTGACAGTCGAACTGACAAAATCACTGGCGCTGCGTAGGGATGTTGAATCCCTTTGCGTTTTCTATCGTATCTACCACGGGGAGTGCTCTGAGGAATTGTTCGGAATAGTTCCGGTCACCAAATTTCACGAAAGCACATCGCGTCAAAATTCACAATACCACCCTCACCATCTGGATGCTTCGCGGTTCACCACTGTGCATTTTACTAGGAGATTTCTTCCTCGTACAACTTCTCTGCGGAATTGTTTACCACTGGCGACTTTTCCGGAGTGGACTTAGGGACCTTCAAGAAAAGAGCTTACTCCTTTCTAAAAGGCCGGCAACGCACCAGCAATTCCCCTGGCGTTGCGGTTGTTCATGGGCGGCGGTAGTCACTTACCGTCAGGCGAGCCGCATGATCATTTTTCCCCTCTTCTATTAAAAAAAAAAAAAAACACGAGCTCAAAGTCCACATGATGGTAAGCGACTACTGCAGCCTACGAACCCTGCAACCAACGTCAAACAAAGAAGCATGTAGCCTACAGATGCGTTGTCACGTCTGTGATGAAGATGAGATGTATCACAGCCTGTTATGTTATTATACAGACTCTGTTTACTCTTCAGATAGAAACACAACAGTGCACACACTGCTACTTGGTGGCAAAATGAGTAGGAGGGTTCCCAGAGGGACTTCTAGGCGAAAAAGGATTCGTATCTTCTGGTTGTGTGTTTGTGGTTATTACGGTATCTTCTTCACCACAAAACCACCTCTATGCGCAAAACCACCATTTCAGTATTACTAGGGGGACTGTACACGAGTTACCCCCGTACTATATATAAAGGCCGCTCCCTAAGGTGAGATTAATTTTAGCGTCGTCAGGTTAATCATAAAAAAAGAACAATTGAGAGGTCTGGCTGAAACAAACGATTCTAAAGACCAATTTACACTTCGACAAGTACAGTAGCGAGTAAACTTGCTAACCTGATGAGTTTAGTATAAAATCTCGTTTGAATGGCAATCAGTAAGTTAAGTAGCAAATTAATAATGAAGTTGAACGGGATAGCCGGCCGTTTTTTTTAAACTAAGCTCGCCATGAGGACATTTGAACGTTACTATCCATCCAACTGTTTACTGTCAACTGTCTTGTAACTAAACTCGCTACTGTACTTCGGTGTCAAGTGTAAATCGGTTAATAGTTTTTTTTTATTTAGACTGAACGATCATAGTTTATTTCCATGTATCATTTTAATTTTTTTTCTAAGCTTATCATCATTATGACATTATCATTACATTCTATTAAAAGTTCATTGCAGAACCTAGGTTTCTCTCATTGATTGCCTGATATTTATATATGATTGTCAGACGGGATGGCCACCGCAATTTTTTTAAACATGTTAAGTTATCAGGGCGATGTTGCTGTCCATATTCTGCTTCATTTGCCGTTGTCGCTACTTATTACATCTACAGAATGATATAAAGTAGTGGATTCTCTTGTGCTATATTCAGTACATATACTCCTTTATCATGAAATACGTAATCAATAGTTACTGTAATATTTATATTATTAAGAATCAGAATCAAAATCAGAAATATTTATTGGTCATAATATAACAATCGTTACGGGCAAGTCATTGGTTACAAAAAGTTCTTAAATTTATAAAGTTAAATTATATTATTATACTATATAGCTTAATTTAGTTACATGGACGCTTCACGTCATAAAATTAGGTTATTTATTTTGTTTGCACGTCACACAAGAATCGTAGTGTATTCGCTTAATTAGTAAAATGTTTTATTCTCAAAAAACAACTTAGGTTTCCCTTTACATTTGCCATAGTTTAGACTGGTTAAACTTTTTGGTAATTTATTATATCTACATGAATATTTTTGAGTAAAGCCCATGCTTTTTTACTTTTACTAATCTATTTATGGGTAGGACACGTTTTACATTATTACGCATATTGTGTTGATTTATTTCTTTCTTTTTCGGTATATCTTTATCCTCATGTACCTCTATATTATATACTAAATAAACTATTATATTATACATAAAGGGAAACCATTATCATTATTTAGCCGTTCTTAAAATGTTTTCTTGCTGGGCTACATTTTTATAGGCTATTGATTATTCTTACAGACTGTTTTTAACGTTTTGAAACTTTTACAATATCCGGAGGATTAAAAAAGTTCTATTTAGTATTAAAATTTTGTCATACGACAACAGGCATCATTTAGGTTAATGATTTTATAAAATTATTAATAATAGAATGTCTATACTATACGTTTAATATTTTAAGTGATGCATGGAAACCCTAGCAAATAAATCATCTTTACGCCGATACGTGCGGTCGTTTCAGCAATAATAAAGCTCAAAGTCGTATTCCTGAAACTGAAGTGTGGCTAGCGTAGTATATTTAGTCTTTCGCGAACGCCAGATGTTTTAAATGTATCTAGGTTATGTGCCTAATTATTTTGCAAATGGTGCAGGATGCGGGTAAGTTGTAAAATTACATTTCTTTGGCTTTTTGGTCCTTAGAATTTAAAAAAGTTAAAATAATATGAGAGGTAAAAAAAACTTCAACAAAATGCAGTCATGAACAATGATGATTCTGGTGGGAATACTAGGTTCATCATCATTAACAATACAGCCCTTCACAAGACCACTGCCGAAAATAGGTCTTGGGGGAAGTCTAAGGAACGTAACATTGCACCATCGAATAAGTTATTTTCGTCGGTTCCCAATACGGCGGCAAAATTTTAAATTATTCGGACATCTGGAAGTGGGTGATATTTAATAGAATAAGAACTCACAATTCACCCGATAGTAAGTGGATACTGATGTGGCCTATAGACATCTACATCTATCCTCAGTGAGGAATCAAAATACAGACGCGTTGAAAACTGAATTATAAAAATTAATGAATGGAATTTGCAGGTCAAACTAATATATAGCTGATAAAATATGTTATAAACAACTTTAACGAGATGGTAGAACTACTCTTACGGATTTTATCGCGTCTCATTTACTTGATTTTAATATATTTTTTATATAGAATAAGGGTGACAAACGAGCACACAGTCCACCTGATGATAAGTGGATGCTGTGGTCCATAGACATCTACGTTTATTCTCTATTGAGAATCTAAACGCAGATACGTTGTCACCCCTGAAGATTAGGTTGGAATGCCTCGTTTCCAGTAAAAAAGGGTCTCCAGATCTCTACACTCACCATACCAATCACAGCGGTGTTAAGTTGCTATTTGACGATGGTAATCTGTGAGAGCGTGGTCCTTCACCATTCGTGCTATAACCATAATATAGCTGCAGTTTGGCTCCACCAAGTTGTCCCAATGCATATTGTGGTTCCCATATGCATTGGGATAGCGCGATGGACTCTTTCTGTCCGTCTTTGCCCACGCAAACCCTAACATTTTAAATGAACTCCAAATAGTTCAGAACCTCTTCTGTCGTCGAGCTGCGAACGCACCGTGGTACGTCCGTAATGCCGACCTTCATCGGGACTTAGAGCTCCCAACAATTCAACAATTTTTTAAAAAACTCTCTGAGAACTTCTTCAAAGCCTCAGAGTCGCACCCAAACCATTTAATTCGTGAGGTCGCTTCTTATGCAGCCCCACCCCCCTCTCGCTATCGTGTCCGCAGGCCGAGAAACTCTCTCTCGGACCCGCCTAATAAACTTTCAAACGACCTGAACTGTCTAGTTGCAAGAGTGAGCCCCTCATAACCACGATAGACCGGCTATCGTGGTATGCGTAATGCATTTTCCGCCTCCCTACGTATAGGGTAGCCCTTTAATTGCTTCGGGCGCAAAAAAAAAAAAAAAAAAAAAAAAAAAAAGACTCTTTCTGTCCTAAAACAATTTTACGAATGAGATGTAGCATGTTACTTTAATTCACCGCATAGTAAATGTTCCCACAATAGGAGAAGCCCACGTTTCAGCAATGGACTTATATCTGTTGATCAGATATACTTTTTTTTTAAAATATTAGTAATACTATTAACATTATTAATATTCTTTTAACCACTCATGGTAAGCTTAAAATGTTTGTGTTAGGAGTGGTTCACGACAGAATTAGAATGGTGAATTCGAACCTACGAACTTTTGAGTACGCGGTCCGCACCTTGCCTTAAGGCTACTGTCGCTTACTGTTATACTGAATGTTTACTGTTATAATGTTAATAAAAATATCTCAGTTTTGTATCCAATTATTATACAGCGTAGCAATGATTACTTCGTATGGTGTGAATAGCTATTAAATGTTGGGTTTGACTTTTGATCCCGTTCAAAGAAGGTATCATATTTACAGATAAACTCAAATTACAGTTTGCTTCGGCGCGAGTCTAAAATATTTATTAACATAGCTTCTACCTACGACAGATGAAATTAAATTGTAGACGAAATAAGTTGAACAGGTGCTTTAATAGAAATTAAGGCGACTATATTTCTATACAAATGATTCTCATTTGCGCATAAATACCGTGTTAGTTAGTATTTGTTGGTGGCATGCGCAGTGTTTAGTGATAATCCATTCCATAAAAAATTTATGCTGTCATTAGTACAGTAAAAATAGAATTTATCTTTGCACTAAATTTCCGATACAATTTTTCTATAAGGTTTAGGATCACTTACTGAGCATAAAATCACAAAATGCTGACAGATCCAGGTGGCCATCTAGAAAAAATGTTTTCAGCCGATATCTCGGAAACTATGCACAATAAGGCAAAAATTATAAAAACCATTATTGTAGAAAATAAAATTTCGCATCTTTTGTATCCTGAAAACTTTTTTGTAAAACTTACCGTTTACGATTTATGGTCCATTTAATGAACCGGTTTTTATATCTTGGCCAATAACTCTTGAAATATTAGATTAATCAATAAAATGCATAAATCCATTTTGAAAGATCAGTTTATTTTCTAAAACTTTTGTTTCAACTTTTTATTCTAATGTCCATACTTTTTGAGTTATAGGACGTTTAATGTTGGACTAACCAAGGCAAAGTAGCTGCCGTGTCACCCGCCGAGCTCGGGCATATTTCTTATTTATATTTCAAGAGTTATTGGCCGCGATAGAAAAACCGGTTATTTTTGCCTTTATATGCATAGTTTTCGAGATATCAGCTGAAAATATTTTTTCAAGATGGCGCATTAAGCGCCACCTGGATCTGTCAGCAATTTTTGATTTTATGCTCAGTTAGTGATCCTAAACCTTATAAAAAATAAAATTAGATCGGAAATTTAGTGCAAAGTTGACCAAAAAACTTCTATTTTGACTGGCCTACGTTTAGGATACTGTAAAACTATTCTATGTGAGTAAATTATTGATGCATTTACGTAAATATGTTTTAAAATATATTATTATTATTGCGACAAGGTACTTGCTATGGGAGAGTTGATAATTGCAAGAACGTAAACATAAACATAAACAAATATGTCTGCTACCCAGAGGGGTAGACAGAGACTATGGACTTCCATTTGGCACGATCTATAACGCAAGAACTAGTTTAGTATTTAAAGATCGATCTGTAAATAATGTATTATTGAACAGTAAACCTTGTCAGAAGCAAGTACATGTCTAAGGATTGGCAATAAACAAAATAGACAAGTCGTTATGTCGTTGTAAACTATGTCAAGATTAAGGCGAGGTACGCGATATTGTTTGCACATTAATATATTTGTTTTAAAGCTGTTTTTCCCCATTCTTATTTCCAGTATTTAGTTAGTCGATCAATTGTCGGCCACTAGTCTTCAATTTCAGATTTAGTATGTACGTAAATAAACCAAATTATACGATTAAACCGGAATCATTAAAGTATTTTATTGCAATAAGTGCCAATTTTCCTGTATTTATAAATTACAGTTAGGGTTGCCAGGTCTTAAAACTGAAAAGCCGGACAGACCAGCTAGTTTCATCCGAAATTTTGTTAAAAAGGCCGGACACCCTTTATTTTTAGTCTTAGTATACGTAAGTAAAATGATGCTTTTTATAATTTACTATAAAATCTCCTTAAATTGAAATGACAATAAAATTGAATGAATCACTTTTCACAATTTCAATAATTGCAATTTTAATTTTCATGTACTTACATACATGTATGTAAGTACATGAAATATTAAAAAAATTGTGAAATTTACAAGCCTAATAAAAGCCGGAAAGGCCGGACACTGTTTCATTTGGCCATACAGGCAACCGAAAAGCCTGTCTGTGTCCGGCTTTATCCGGACGCCTGGCAATGCTAATTACATTACATTTGGAGTAAAAAACGTAGGCGTAATAAATCTTACAGGCAGAGTCGTGAAGGACCACACTCTTAGAAAACATCACCGTGTAATAGTAATCTAATAATGTTGTGTTTATATGGTGGGTGATGCGAGACGGATGTCGTCTTTTTATAGTAACGAATTTACTTAGTGAAGCCACGCTTCAGCTATATTATCTAGATTAAATTTTGTGATAAATAACAGTAAATGTAATAAAATTATGTACTTAAATGTGAAAAGAAATAGTACTGCTTCCGCCGCTATAGTTTTTACACCATTTAACTGAACATTTAGTCATTTTTGGGAGATGTTTTGTTGACAAGTAAGTGCTTGAGATTGACGCAAAAACAAACGAATAGGGCTAAAATTTCCTGGTTACTGACAAGACCGCTATAGGTAAGTCCGCCTATATGTCGGGTCCAGTGGTTAATTCGTTCAAGGGTGAGTGCAAAGAACCGGATACCTTTTTTACTGAAAATGAAGTATTCCATCTTAGTCCTCAGGAGCGACAAAGCATCTAGTTGTCTATATGCCACAGCATCCACTTACCGTCAAATGAACAGTCTGCTCGAATAAGGGTGACACCCTTATTCTATTAAAAAAGAGCCATTTTCCTTAGGTAATTTTTGATTTTCAATAAAAGTTAGATATAGATGTGTGGGCCACAGAGAAAACTTGGTATCAGGTAGACTACTTGTACAGTGTTCATCGTTACTTCTATAAATATCGATATAAAACGCACAACACTACTCTATCAATCAATAGCAAGTAAAACGCATGACCTCCCACGTCGTTACAGCAGTAGCTAGAATGCCTACCAAGCTGAGAGTAAACCGAGTCGAACAGGCGGAAGTACTACGCCGCGGGATTACTTTAATAAATTAATTAAAATTTACGATCTTGTACAGACAACGCTACCAACGTATAAAAACAATATTATCGACTCGGAAGTGAAACTAAAAGTTGTGAACTCAATTACGCGGAATTGAAATGAAATTACGGTCGTTATAAATTGTCACGGTAATCCTCGGAATCACTACAAGATCGACATAGTATTTTAAACGCCATTTTAGGCTTCGCTCACGGTGGTCTTAAGAGGGAAGCGAGTAAATAAAAACATTGAATTAGACTATCTATGCGGATTTTATCGGGTTTAATTAACTTTTATTTTTTTTTAATTTGCGACGTTTCGGGTGCTTATTAGGCTGAGATATTTGACGTCCCAGTATCATAGTTAGCCCGGTTCCCTTAGATTTTGTAATATTGCTAGCTATGCAGAACGAGCTTACAGTATCTTGAATTTCTTTACTTTCTGGCACCTGTCTAGACATTTAATATCTGGATTAAGTACAAGATGACCATGACGCTATCTATCCGCAAAGATTTGCTGTACATGTGTCTGAACCGCCTCTTATTAAAGCCCGGAGTGATGCGATGAGATTAAGTGATAGATTTTCTTATACTACACGATTATACTAGCTACTTCATAAAAATTTTAAGCGTTATGTAGTTTTTTATTTTATTTCGAAATTTACGTATGCTTATTGCAAATAGTAAGAATAAGACCGTTACCCGGATAACAGTGCAGTGGCAGTGTGGCGGTGTAATAATGTCCTAGCCTATCCGCAAGTCTATCGCACGCACCAGAAAAGCTCCACGCAAGACTATCACGTTCCCGTCTGTGACATCGTTTAATTCACTATGTTGCCGGTTACATTAACTATTCGTATTTATGGAAATGACAAAGCTAGATAATAAATAATTTTTAATCTGTAATTCGTTGATAAAGAAGATATTGCCAGTACCAGGTGGGTGCGTGACAGTCTTTTTTTTTTTTTTTAGTCTTGCGTCGAGGTTTTCTGGTACGTGCGACAGACGAGCGATCCGTAGGTGTCATAAGGAGCGACAGGATAAATCTCAACAGGAAATGGACGGCAGTACTACATTATAAAAACTTAAAGTTACAAAATAGTGCGGTTACAGTGTATGGATAGACCCAATAGTTAGATAGATGAGCGTATGGAAGAATAAGACTGTCGAAGTCCAACTGACATTTCTATTTGTTGTGCAAAATATATAAAAATCAAACTAAAATAATACAAAATTTTTGTGATTTAGAGATAAATACTTGTAGTAGTTTAAACATATTTATTTTAAATTATTATTATACTAATTAATAAAACAGACCAATTTCTAATCGCGGCATAACTAGTACAAATGTTTACCCAAATCAAAAAATGAAGCTGAAGTTTCATCAAGTGACAACAATAGCAAGTATAAATTACAAAAATATATGATTAATTTTATTCAAAGTTGTTATGAATTTTATTTTGTCATACGCAATCTCCCTATTTGTCCCTAATTTGTTAAAAATTAGGGACAAATAGGGAGACAAACAAGAAAAGAAATTAACCTTTATATAATTAACTTGTCACTAAACTCCATTATATTGTTATTCTGCGCGTAAGGTATCAAAATTATAATCTTGTTTGATTAAAACTATTTTTACGGATTTTATCGCGTTTATTTTTACTTTTTATTTACTTTTATTTTTAATTCCCGACGTTTCGGGCGCTTTCCAGCACCCATGGTCACGGGGGACTGAGATGACAATGAGATGACACTGAGATGTCATCTCAGTCCCCCGTGACCATGGGTGCTGGAAAGCGCCCGAAACTACTAATTACTTATTTAATCCGTAAAAGTAGTTTTAATCATGTATAGTGTTCGCGTAAATATAAGAAATCATTATTATAATCTTGTTATTGCCATAATAATATATACCTCATTAAAATATATTAAAAGTAAATTATGAGCAGACATCAATATACCTTCATACATTACATCAACATCTTGTTTATTTTTTGACCTTTAATATGCAATGTTGTTACGCAAGACCGAAACGCTTTTTAAGGTAGTAAAACCCCTCCACAAGCTACCGCATAATGGTACACTAAAAAGGCTTTTTGCACTGTGGGTGGCCAGGAAACAAGTTGGAGCTATTCAAAACTGAGCTGCGGGATTCTCGGTTGACCCCTTGCGGTGCCCAGGGTCGTAGCTCTGAGACGCTGACATGTGATTTTGTTGAGGCCGTAATAGGAATGCAGTTTCGAAATCTACCCAATAAGGCAAAGATATGTGTCCGAGCCTTGGATTTGTATCAGAATAGGAGTAAAGGTGTTCTTAAGTATATATATTTGTGTTAAAGCATACAAGTATTTAAAATTGACAAAATTTATTCTTAATACACCTCTAGTATAAAAAGTGAAGCATATGTATCTCATTTTTAAATCTTATTGTTATATATCGAAGAGTCTAAGAAAGGCTTAGGTCTTTATTAAATAATTATAATGTCTATGAAACATTATTATTACATTACTTTTCAGTTATAAACGTTCTAATAAACTCTAAAGAGACTATTCTGTTTGGAAATTGATATTTTTTATAGAAGGAGGATGAAAAACAAACACAGTTCACCTGATGTGCGTAAGAGACCTGAATAAGTGGATGCTGTGGCCTATGTCTATCCTAGATTGAGAACTAAATAGCAGGTGCGTTGTCACCCCCGAGGACTACGATGCAATGCCTCGTTTTTAGTAAACACGGTATCCGGTTCTCCACATTCTCCATACGAAACAAATCACAGCACGCATTAAGCTGCTATTGCTACAGACAACAAAACAAAACAGTCCCAAGCCTGTTGTTGATGTATTTATTTCGATCCTTTTATGTCCATGCGACACGACGCCTTATACTTCGTCTACCTGTACGACGCTGCCGCTCAAGAGCCCTTCTTCACCATTGGTTGTCAGTTCCTCGAGCTATATATATATTTTTATATGATAGGGTGACAAACGAGCACACAGTCCACCTGATAGTAAGTGGTTGCTGTGGCCCATAGACATCTACATCTATCCTCGATTACAAATCAAAATGCAGATGCGTTGTCACCCGTGAGGACTAAGATGGAATGCCTCATTTCCAGTAAAAAAGACCTCCGGTTCTCTAGGCTCACCACATGAAACATAGCAGCGTTAAGCTGCTATTTTACGCTGGTATTCCGTGAGAGCGTGATCCTTCCCCGGTCGAGCCGAGTCATTCGTGCTACAACTATACTACATATTAATATGGCTGCAGCATGGCTTTACCACGTAAACATTTGCCCACTGCTACTTCAGCCTACTAATTACTTATTTAACTGTTTATCAGAGTATAATTCGATCGATATCATTCAATCGATTTTGTTTAATTCGATTGAAGTCGAGTCATTCGACCACGCGAACAAAATGGCTAGTTTGAAAAGCTACATTTTTCTCGAAATTTAGTAGATCTTAAGACGATTGCAAATCGATTTAATTTAATTTAATATATTCACGGAGTAGATAACTTTGTGGAGAAAATAACACCTACGAGTAAAAGATTCGAGGCCTTGACAGATGAGAGATTTCAACGTTTCAAATATCTGTTAACGATATTCTCCTAGTCTTTAGACCGCAAATAGATTACCAATTAATGCCCTTATTGTATAGGTACTTTTGAGCGAGTAAATACTTGAAATTCTAGACGGTTCCACATTCATGAAAGCGATTAAGTAAATCCTTATTAAGTTCGCCATTGCAAATATTGATACTGAACTCGAAACATTGGGATTTTTGGGGCTGACTAATTGAAAATGCTTGCTTTAACGCTAAGCCTGAAATTTTTTCAGATCCATGTAGCAATATTACCAGTGGATTTATATAGGCTGTTGATATGACGTGAAGCGAAATTTTATTATTGAAATATATATCATTAACACAGTTTTATTCAGAAGTCCGCAAGAAAAACCAAAAATAACTTAAAAAGTAAAGTATCATACTCATATACTCTACCAGAACTCTACTCTTAAATGTTGAGGTTTGGTTAAAACTGTTTCAAAACCTACAGGGAAGTGTGGCGGGAGGGCGGGCTAATATGTCTTAGAGAACATTATGTGTCCTTGATATATTCTCAATATTACATAAATTCCGGTTTCCTCTCGATGTATCGCTTCACAGACAACTACGAAGCAAATTAGTAGTTGTTAAGGACGCGTTCGCAAATCAACCAAAATTAGGGTGTTTTTCGGTAGATTTTGTGACAAAACTAAACCAAATCAAATATAAGTAAAAACTACCATGTATAGATTGGTTCTTCATCTGCAAACGTCTGTAACTCTTTTGTTGAAAATAGTAGTTTTTTATATTGTAAAAACGAACTTTCGTTGCCATTTTCTACAAAATTAACGATACCGGCTTGTGTTTCGGTACATGTTTTGGTCTATTATCAACATATTTAAAAAATTTAAAAAATACTATAAGATGACAGACATATTCAATTAAAAAAACCCTGGGTTTATTTTTTAACAAAATGTCACAAATAGTCGTAAAAAAAAATAAAAACTGATGCACATTTTTTCACTAATTTTGGTAATACGGATGAATCATAATCTATTGCAATAAGGGCTATTTTATTGTTGGTGTCTGCTTTGATTTATTGTACAAAGATTTCGATGAAACCACAGTCCGCGTTCGGCCGCCGTCGTGAGTGGATGCTGTATCGCCTGTTTGCAGCGGCTCATTCTGAAAAGATCGCTGTACATACACAAAATATTAGAAAAAAACAAATTGGAAACATAAGTACTTGACAAGTGATAAAATTATTATTTTTATACTCACAGTTTTTTATTTAGCTAAAAATAAGTAGGATATATAAACTTACCTACTACTGCAACTCCTGGACGAGCGGAACTAGGTGTGCCGAGTTTGGGCTCGTTTTGTTGGTTATGATGAGACCTTACCTCCGGACTTGATGGCGTGACCTGAAGGTGTACTTTCGTGACCGCTATTTGAACTTCTTGCAGAGTAAAACTAGGGGTGGCGAATTTGGGCTCCGTTTTGTTAGTTATGACGAGTCCATACCTCCGGACTTGATGGAGTGACCTGAAGGTGTAAATCGGTAATTGCAACTGGAACTCCTAGACTGGTAGAACTAGGTGTGCCGAGTTTGGGTTCGTTTTGTAGGTTATGATGAGACCTTACCACCGAACTTGATGGAGTGACCTGAAGGTGTAGTTCAGTAATTACAAGTGGAACTCCTAGACTTGTAGAACTAGATGTGCCGAGTTTGGGTTCGTTTTGTTAGTTACGATGAGACCTTACCACCGGACTTGATTGAGTGACCTGAAGGTGTAATCAGGTGGTTACAAATGGAACTCCTAGACTAGTAGAACTAGGTGTGACGAGTTTGGTTTCGTTTTGTTAGTTACGATAAGACCTTACCACCGGAATTGATGGAGTGAAATTCGGCACACTTAGTTCTACTGGTTCAGAAATTCCAGCAGTAGTTACTGAATTACCCCTTCAGGTCACTCCATCAAGTCTGGTGGTAAGGTCTCATCATAACTAACAAAACGAACCCAAACTCGGCACACCTACTCCTACAAGTCTAGGAGTTCCACTTGTAATCACCGAACTACACCTTCAGGTCACTCCATCAAGTCCGGTGGTAAGGTCTCATCATAACCTACAAAACGAACCCAAACTCGGCACACCTAGTTCTACCAGTCTAGGAGTTCCAGTTGCAATCACCGATTTACACCTTCAGGTCACTCCATCAAGTCCGGAGGAATGGACTCGTCATAACTAACAAAACGGAGCCCAAATTCGGCACACCTAGTTCTACTCGTTCAGGAATTCCAGCAGTAGTTACTGAATTACCCCTTCAGGTCACTCCATCAAGTCTGGTGGTAAGGTCTCATCATAACTAACAAAACGAACCCAAACTCGGCACACCTAGTTCTACCAGTCTAGGAGTTCCAGTTGCAATCACCGATTTACACCTTCAGGTCACTCCATCAAGTCCGGAGGTATGGACTCGTCATAACTAACAAAACGGAGCCCAAATTCGACACACCTAGTTCTACTCGTTCAGAAATTCCAGCAGTAGTTACTGAATTACCCCTTCAGGTCACTTTATCAAGTCTGGTGGTAAGGTCTCATCATAACTAACAAAACGAACCCAAACTCGGCACACCTAGTTCTACTAGTCTAGGAGTTCCACTTGTAATCACCGAATTACACCTTCAGGTCACTCCATCAAGTCCGGTGGTAAGGTCTCATCATAACCAACAAAACGAACCCAAACTCGGCACACCCAGTTCCACTAGTCTAGGAGTTTCTGTTGTAATCACCAAATTACACCTTCAGGTCACTCCATCAAGTCCGCAGGTAGGTAAGGTGTTATTATAACTGACAAAACCAGTTCAAAGTCCAGAGCTAACATCTCACTACAGTAGAGGGCTTCCAGTGCCAAGCAGTCTTTGGAGCAGGTATTCATATTTCGTATCGAAGTATATTTCTGAGGTAGGTATAAGAAATGAAAAACAAATTCAATCTTTCAAATTATCAAAATAATTTCATTTGACTACGATTCCCACAGCCAACCGTGCGTACACTAGTGTGTGTGTGACTTTTGTCAATGTAGTAGTGCGATTCTATACCTATCCATTTTGTAAACGCGTCCTTAATGCAATTAACAATTTTATAGTGCAGGACAGGTCGATTTAAAAAAAACCTCACCTATAAGTTACTAACTTAGTAGTGCCGGTGCGCCTAATTTTAAACGAGAATCTCTTTGAGCTATTGTCATTTTTATTCCCTAAATCAAAAAATTTAAATGTTTTGATTAAAACGTTACTTTAAGTTTGTTTTAAAATAAGAATTTGAAGTCTCAAATAATTAAAAAACAATATTAAAGTTATTAAAAATCAATTGAAACAGATTCACGTGTAAATCGAAAGGCTACAAGAGTAAGTTAAACACATACAAATTCATACTCCCCAACCCGAGGGTTTGGCCATAAACCAAGGCGTTGGGACATTTTTACGATGCAGCCTAACTCACAACGCTCTACCATGATTTTATGTGGCGTTTAAAATTCTCGAGTTTAGGAGATGAAATCTTTACTGGCCATGGTTTAAGCGGCGTTGTAAATACAGCTACTTAAATATGACACTTCATGTTTGTGGCCGGTGTACATTAACAAATACATTGAAAGGCTATTTAAGTCATCGAATGGGTTAGTTAAATTTAGTTTTATAAAACAGTTCGATGTACATGAAAGTAAAGGGTTGCTTAGTAGTTTTAAATACAATAAAGTAAGGTATAGCAAAGTATATCATTATAACAGAAAATCTGGAAGGAGAAGGGAGGTCTGGTAGTTCGTGGGCTAAATGCTCTGTTACTTTTACACTACGCAATTATTTGGTTTGGTCAGTCATCATAGGGTTGGCCTCGCCAATACTAATGAATATTCAAGTGTTGCTTTACTACGTACGGCCATACCCCTAGCGAACGACCTTGAGCATCCGGTCTGCCGACGCTCGCTACAATATATCGCGTAAGAAATCTGCAAGACGCCACCTACTGGTACGAACGTAGTATTAAGTTTTCAATGTCAATGAACTATTTTATGGAAATAGACACGGCATACAATGATAAATGTATTTTAATTTTCTTTATTCGGTATATTAGTTGCATTATATTAGAATTATGTATTCTCATATATTGTCTAATTAATAAAAATGACTATTTTGATTATTTTTAACTATATACTATACTGCTAATATTGAATTAGCTTTTTATAGTGTAAATTATAATATTTGTCGAAATGTTAATTATGGATTCGATTTTGAGGAGCAATAGTTATTACCTACTAATCTTTTATCTGCTATTCCTTATTTAGGAACAATATTAGTAAATTGAGTTTGAGGGAGATTTACTGTTTATAATGCTACATTTATTATTTTAATATTTACCTACTGGGTAGGTAATTATTAAAATAATAAATATAGCATTAGTAACTAAATAGATATTTTTTACCCAATTACAATAACTAATGAGGTATTGTGATTATTTGTGATTAGTAATACTGGGTGGGTATTAATAAGTAGAACAAAATAAAATATAAAGTCAATTTTATTATCTTGAATGTAAGAAATTGATTACAAATTTTTTAACTTCCTTAAATTATAAACAAACAGCTGCAGCTATCAAATTAACACATATGCGCATACATACGCCCATATATATATATATATATATATATATATATATATAGGGTGCTTTGGGGTAACTTCGAAAGGATTTATATGAAGTTAATAGACCATTTATGTTTTCTATCAAAAGTCAGAATCTGTAAATTTTTTCCTGAAACAAGCACAAGTTTTATGTAGTTTACATATTTTGTGAAAAAAAGCTCATTTCAAAAGTATTCTAACGTAGTTGCTAGATATCAAAATTTAATTTTTATTATTAGTTAGATTTTTTGATCCTCAAGTGTAATTTCGAAATACTGTAGGGCAATTTCGAATTACAGTCAAAAATGCTCTTTGTGCGATATGGCTTTAAGGTACATATTCTTTTTTTGATTTTAAATTCCCCCAAAGTTTTTTTTTCTTTCCTAATGGCCACACAACTTTTGTTACAAATTTTTTAAGAATTTATTTTCGAAATTACCCCATGGCAAGTCAGTGTTTCTCAACATTTTTTTACATTATCGGTAGGCAGGGAAAACAAAACAATAAAAATATTTGAATCAGTTTATTTATGATTTAGTATGAGATCACATTGAGTTTTTGTCGTAAATCAGCTGCTAATCAAGATATATCAATTATTTTTAAGTATACATCTTCACTTATTATTAGACCGTATCAATTATTATCATGGACTATCTTATCTTCAGCCTTGAGATTGACATTTTGAAAATACAAAAGGCGTATAATAAATTTATATAATTGTACATCATAAACAGTTAAGAAAACATGAAATAAAACTGGTACCTATAGCAAAAGGTAAGAAAACGACTTATCATTAAACATCTGCTCACATTAATACTTATAATTACAAACAAGGACTAAGAAATATTCTTAAACATATGCAAAAAAAACAACTTAGAAAATTGAAAATACGAAGTTATAAGACCATACTTCGAAATTGTTCATAATTAAGTAGTTTAAATTAATAAACAATTCTATGATTTTTTTAAGTAATCACAACCTTTTTTTTAATACCAACTCGAATTGGTACCTAATTTTAAATTATTTTTAAAAAAAGAAGTATTTTAACTTAGTACGAGATCACATCAGTTGTCATAAACTAGCTGCTAATCAAGTAGGTAATAATTACCTAGTTATTTTTAAGTTTGCACCTTTACATTAGATCACGTCATTTTCATGGACTCCATCTTATCGTAATCAGTCTTGCAATTGTCATTTTGAAAATACAAAAGACAAATAATAAATTTTTAGAATTGTACATAACAAACAGTTAAGACATTACATGAAATAAAACTGGTACCTAAAGCAAAAGGTAATAAAAAAACAACTTTACATTAAACACATCACATTTCACATTCACATTAATACTTTTAACTACCAAAAAGGACTAAGAAAATATTCTTAAACAATTAGAATTAGAATACAAATTAGAAAATAGAAAATAGCTAATTCTCAAAAGATATACATCTGGGGTCATATATATGGGTTTAGGAAATGAAGCGTTAATATACCTAAAATGGTCTGATGCGTTACCTATTAAGTTTATTATTCATAAAGTTATTCATTAAACTTAGTAGTTAGTAGGTAACACATCAGACCATTTTAGGTAAGTATATTAAGACTTCATTTCCTAAACCCGGAATATGAAAACGCAACGTAACTCTGTGCTTAAAAATGGTTACAAGGGTTTTTGTTCCTTCGCTCTCCTATGCTACTACAGACTTAAGAAAACTATTTAACATAATTAACTTAAAAATATATGTTGTCGCTCTCATTAACCAATCTATACATTTTATCATTCATTCTGTGCAAATTTATTTTCTTTACTATAGATATATTTGTAATTTCATCATAATCTAATTTTTTAGTTTCTCTGAAACAAAGTTGGGGTGCTTTCATAGTTTTTAAATAAGCGATACAATATAATCTATTTCCGTCTTTTTCTTTTATTCCTTTTATAAATCCAATATAGTATTTCCATGTTTTTCTAACGTAATATCTGACTAACACGGAATCATTTACGCAGTAATTTTCTTGTAGTGTTTCAATTTCTGTGGTATTTGTTAAATTTTTGTTAATATTACCTACTACACTAGAGTCATCATCACTCTCATTAGTTTCTTTTGAGCCTTGGTTATTTTCTTTTGCTTTACTCTTTTTACCCACACTTTTATTTTTAGTTTTGGTATGAGGATTTCCATTTTCGCATTCTTTAACTTCATTTGAAATTTCTTTATTCTCATATGTTTCCAAAGAATTTAAAGTATCCATCTCAAAATTTAAATCATCTGGCCAATTTTCTTCTCTGAGTGTTTCATCGTTATAATATTGATCAATGTCTATGTCGTCACTGTAGAGGCTTATAAAATCAGAAATATCAGACGAAGATTCATTCGAATCTATTTCCTTTTTATGTTTTTTCTTACCCTGTTTTTTCTGTTTACTCACTTTTTTTATACCTGAAGGTCCCACATCTGCGAAATCTATATCTTTTATTGACTTCCTTTTTTTCGGCTTAGCTTTTTGTAACGCTGTTTCGTTACTTTGCTTTTCCAAGTCTTCTAATTGTTTAGAAGTTATTATTTCAGCTCCTTTAGCAACACGTGTTTTCTTTGTTTGATAATTAATATCCTTCTTATCCTGTTTTATTTTGTCGAGCAGCAATTCTTGAAAATTGACCTTTACATTGGATAAAATTTTAATTTTTGGCTCAGGCTTTACATTTTGCTTGCATTTTAGACAATCTGGTAAACTGGAAATATTATTTGCCAAAAAAGACTGCGTCTGATTATCTTTTCTTGAAAGGTCTGATAAGAAGGTGACATTTTGAGTATTCGTGTGTGTAACTACTCGTTCCACTTGTTCTTCTAAGTCAGGTGCAAACTGTAAAATCTTATTAAAAACGTCAATACATAAATTTTGCAGAGGTTTCGGATTTTTGAGAGCATTTGTGCGTAGCTTTTCTTTAAATCGTTTGTAGGCAGCTGGTTCAAATATATCCTGTGTTAATACATCAGGGTTGAACGGATATATTCCAGTTTTTTTGAAGCCGCTTTTTATTATCTCGGCATTTGTTTCTTGCCACGTGTCTGCAAACGTTTGAGAAAAAACATTTTTAGGCATTTTAAGTCCGACATTATGGCGCTGCCATATAACTAATTTAGCATCCCACTTACACTTAAATGATCTAAAGACCGCCACATCCAATGGTTGTAATAAGTGGGAGGTGTGAGGTGGTAATTTTAAGATTGTGATTCCATGTCGGATAGCCAGTTGTACGACATCTACAGTCACATGAGATGAATGGCCATCGTAAATAATCAAAACGGGGCGTTCTTCACCGAGCGCCGGAAATAATGCTTTTTTCAAGTAATTCACAAATATCGTACCCTCCATCCAACCTTTGCTGCTTGATGCGTATGTCAACTCAAATTCATAATCTTTTTTATCAGTCGTCCACTGTTTCCATACATATTGCCCCTTAAATACTATTAAGGGTGCAATTTTTTGGCCAGCGGCATTTGCGGCCGCTAAAACAGTAATATTTTCTTTGCCACTGCCAAATGTTGCGCTGCAACAAGGCTTGTTAACCGCACCTACTACTTTCGTCTTTGAAGGATCTAGACACAGAGAGGTCTCGTCCAAGTTCCAAATTAAATCGGGACGGTCAAACAAATTGAGATCGGCTAATGTATTTCCTAGTAGCTGAAAATACTCATGAATAATAAATGGGTCTGTCATTTTTTTTCGAGTATATTCAAGAGGTTGAGGTTTTTTAATTGACAATCGGTGTCCTTTTTTTAAAATTAAGAAACCAATCTGGGCCAGGTCTGTTGTTATGAAACGGAGTTTTAAGGTTATTTTTCGCAACATAGTCAGTAACTACATCAAGCGTTTCGTTTCTAGACAGACCAAACCCCCATTTCTCCATAATTCGAAGGCCATTTGCCAATTCTTCTTCTTGTTGAAAAGGGATAGCTTGTGGTCTACCAATGTTTTGGATGTGATTTAGTTTCACTTTATCAAAAAGAGTCGTTGTGGGAATGCTATATTTTTTTGCAGCACCGTAAATTGAAGATATCCCCTGGTTGACTTCTTCCACTGCTTTTTCAACATCTTCTTGGGAATATTTTTGCACTTTCTTTTTTATATATTTTCGAGGCATCACTCTGAAAAATTAAATTAAATACTTAGTATGTAAATGATACTTCACACTTGAATTTCAGTAGGTAGGTATATTCCACAGACATAATTTCTAAATTTTTGCATTATCTGTTTAATATGATGAACTGATATCAAAATACTAATTTAAAAAATAAATTGACTTCAAAAGAGTAGTTTTATTACTTTACCACAAATTGTTTACCTACTTAGTAGAAAAACCTTAATTCAAAATTTTTAGCTATGTATATTTTTGTGCTAAAATAGTATTGTGATATTTTTAATATTAATTTTTTACTTTTGTAAAGTTTTAGCAAAAATTTATTAAATGCTAAATTGTTAAAGCAATTTGTTGACAAGCAGTTCGGCACATTCACTACGTCATTATCCCGGTCACTTAACCAGCCAACTTTCAATTACATGTATAAGAAAATATCTTGAATTTACTTACCAGTCTCTTCATCAAATAAATCTTTAGTAGGTAGGTATTAACTCCTGCAAACAAACAAAATAAAAAATTATTTTCATTTAACTGTTAATTTTTGATTTCACAAAATTATTGCACCTAATATCAGCTTTCATAATAATTAAACTCTTACAAAAAAAAGTACAAAAATTGTTTAATTGTGATTCTATTACATTTTTATTACAGCGCAATAAAGTACTTATAAAAAAAATATTAATTTGAGAACCACTGGTCAAAAGCATAATCTTTCGAAATTTACCTATGGGGCAATTTTGTAAGTATTTTTAAAACTGTAGCTATAATGATAAAGATAATCTAAAAATGCGTCAAAAACGTCAATCCATTGATAAAAAAGACAATAAATCGTTTAACTTACCAAATCACTTAATAAAATGATGTGGGGTAACTTCGAAACTCCACAAAATCCACGAAAACGCACTTTTTTTTATAAAATGTCACACACAACACACGTACCTGCTGAGAGCGAACAGAGTGAACTGAAATCTGGGAATAGGTCAACATGGCGTCGAAGTCAGTGCTGCCAGGAAACAATATAACTTTCTGTATTGTAGTAATGTTTGATTTTTGAAATTACCCCAGATTCGAGGTTACCCCAAAGCACCCTATATATATATATATATATATATATATATATATATATATATATATATATATATATAGATATAGATATAGATATAATATAGATATATATATATACATATATATATATATATATATATATATATATATATATATATATATATATAAAATTACATTTAGATACAAGTTACATGAATAATATTTTTTGATCTTATTGACATAATAGAAAAAACTGAACTGGTTATTTGAATAAAATTTTAATTTGATATTCAAATTAATCACCCATACAATCGATGCATCTTTGCCAGCGCAGTGGTAGTTTATTGATGCCGTTCTTGAAGAAATCAACTGGACGGGTAAAGAACGGAAGTCTGTTGGCGCAAGGTCTAGTCAGTACGGCCAATGACGGAGAGCTTCCTACCCCAGCTCTTGTAACTTGGAGACCGTCTGTTATGCGGTATGAGGTCATACGGGGACGAGCGATTGACCGGAGCTGGTTGGAGACGTGCAAGCTTCACCATCACTGTGTACAGTTCTTCACATTTGACAGTCCTACAGTCAAAATTTTATTTTCTATTGAAACACTTTCCCATTTTTTCAATAATTGGGTATAATATATATATATATATATATATTCGGATAAAGAAGGAAGATTCATTGATGACAATAGCTCGTTTAGTTGCTAATTTCCCGCGCCTATTTCAATCATACCTGCGACTGCACATTCATTTAATGATAAATAAATTTCACTACAATCATCGTTTACTATTACAAATTTTTGGTTACATAATTGACATTTAAGCGTAAATTTTGACTCTAAGCCTTTTGTGTTTCTCCGATAAGTTGTGGTTCGGTGATGCTGCAACCTAATGGACCATGATTTGAAATTTTAATAAAAAGAAGTGGCTGACGTCAATTATTATTCTTCTTATATAAGTATGTAAATCAGTAATATAGTGTTATGTATGATTCAGACTGAATAAAGGTTCCTAAAAATAGACGTAGATAAAGAAATTGCATAAAAAATTACCCAAATAAAAATGCAATAAACTTGTTAATTTTATAGGTAGTAACATATTAAAATAATAAGTATTTTAGGATATTTATGTAAAACATAAAGGTTATATTATATTCTAACTACGTTCACGCTTGCGAATATAAAACCGCGGAATTTCACTAGTTTTATTATCAAAATAATAATTGACAACCCTACCCTAAGTTTGCCTTGATTTTACCAACTCAAACTCGTTTTAGAAGATCAAAACATAGAGAGAAAGATAGGAGACTATTTTTTTTAATATGGTTCATCAAATCCGTAAAAATAGTTTAAAATACACAACAATAAAATTTTGAAGTGCAGGTAAAATATCTGCGACCAACATTTGCACAATTCTGACATTCATAGACGTTTCATAACGTTTTGCCAGAACCAAAAGTAAGCGCTGGCATGCGACAAAAATCGTACCATAAATAAAATAAAGTCTCTAGCTCGAGAGGAGAGGAGCCATGGTAGCTCAGATGTTTAGCGCTTGCTGAAATTTTCACAGTGCGCGAGCAAACCGGGTTCGATCCCCGCCGTCACCAAAGGAATTGTAATTGCAATTTTAAGTGTTGATTTACCACGTGCTCAGTGGTGAAGGAAAACATCGAGAGGAAACCTGCATGTCTGAGAAATAAGAAAAAAAATATTTCGAAGACTTGCGAAGTTCGCCAATACGCATTGGGGCAGCGCGGTGGACGATTCCTTTCCTAGGACCCTTTCAGAAATGAGGGGAGGCCTGTGCCCAGGAGTTGGACGTATATAGGATATAACTTTAAGTTTAACTCTAGCTCGAATAGCCTACTAATGAAATTCAAATGATCGGTTTAGGCAAAGTAAGGCTAGGTAAGACAAATTATGGCATTTTACAGTATTTACTTAGATATCTTTTACCTAATCATAAGCACAAGTATGTACCTAATCACAATACCTACTAAAGTATTTTGATTAGGTAAGTACACATTTGTGCACCATAATACCTACAAACCAAAAAATTAAATAAACAAAACTTTACATCTTCAACCATTTCAGTTGAACCAAGACAGGTATACTGTAATTATATGGTTTCTTGACTCAAGTCATTTACTGCCGTATCGTCATTGTTCGTATTTAGCCTGCAATAAAGAATAAATTATATTAGATCTTACATAACAACAAAACGGAATTACTTGTAATAAATTATTTAGACACATATTTTAGCTATATATTTGAAAAGGCTCATATTATTTATAATATGGTACCCACAAAAAATATCACATCAAATTTCATAAATTCTGGTTATAATTTCATAAATCTATGGACTCAAAAGTGCGCCCGACTTACCCATTATCATTTTCAATTATTGGTAAACTTGAATAATTATTTTTGTCGTCAAATTCGCATTCAAGTATTTTTCTTCTCCTCTTAAAATAAAAATAAACTTTGTAATAACACGTAGGAATTTAACGGAATAAAGGTAAGTGAACTTTGCATAATACATCAAATTACTTACAGAATTTCATTCATCTTTAGAGCATTTTGACGTCGTTGACGTTTATTCTTCTTGAATTTAGGCATTTGCAATAATCAATCCACAAAATTATATTTTCATAATCGTAGCGTCTTTTTGTAGTAAAAAACACGTAAGCGCATCGGTTGGTAGGTAGGTACTCAAATAATATTATGTTTGCGGCGAAATACGGAACGCCGACGACGGCGACGAGCGACACAGCTACCTCGTACAAACGCATACAGCGTAATGCCGCCCGCACTCTGCGCACGCCCCTTTATCATAGAATTCACACAATTTTCGGAATTATTTCAATTAAAAAAGAAAAACGAAAAATGGAGAATATAGATTTTTAAATTATCTATCCATTAGTGTAATCCTCAAATGATTAGAGCGTTGCGTTTAGCAACAGATACATGTAATCAAGAATAATTTTTTAAAAGTTGATTTTAAATGTATTTATAGCACATAAAAATAAATTAGAACGTGGAATGTGATGACAAGATATCGAACATTAATAATGTACTTTTAGATGTAGTTTATTTTTCATAACTAATGAGATAATAACGACTGAAAAACGCACTTTCGCAACATTTTGGTCAGGGATAAACTCGTAGGGGAATCTGTGAACTAGACAGTACGGCCGGCTTATCGCTCAACAACCCTCTCAGAAATCAAAGCAGGCCTGTGCCCAGCAGTGGGACGTAAGTATTTAGGCTCTAAATTTGTAGGTATATAGCTTATTTTGTATGTATATAGCTCATACTTCACTTAAGGTAAAGTAACAATTTACATACATTTCTATAGCTGAGTACTTGTATTTATTAAGTGATTCCGCTGGGTATAATTCACACGCGTTCGCCTGACGGATAATACCACCTCAATCACCTCTCCAGGTCCTAAAACC
Organism: Parnassius apollo; assembly: GCA_907164705.1. NCBI lineage: Eukaryota > Metazoa > Arthropoda > Insecta > Lepidoptera > Papilionidae > Parnassius > Parnassius apollo. Next base: position 5,061,879 of record CAJQZP010000295.1, read on the forward strand.
GAAGCCCGTCTCACAAAGCTCTTCTTCCTTCACCGCCGACTTCTCTTTAGGCTGCGGCTTTATCAGCAACATAAATGTTGCTAAATTATCTACTCTGGCCCACAAGCTGCGCAGAAATGCCACCCATCAGGACATGCCACACGCCACGGTTGAGCATATAGGACTCATCGACGCAATCTGGTCAAAAGGTAGCATATACATGCATATATTGAAAATATATCCAGGTGTATCCTACGGGGCACATCATCGACTTACTATCATAGACTATGTGCTCGTTTGCAGCTTCTACTTTTGTAAAATAATAGATAAATATACACACTACCTTTTTTATAAAGCCGAAGTGACACAAACTTTCAGGCCACCTGATGGTAGTTAGCTACTGGAGCCCGTGGGTAAAAAATATCAGAAAAATGACCTTTTTTCATAAAAATATCGAATATATATATATATATATATATATATATATATATATATATATATATATATATATATACATATCGCCGAAATTTTTATACCTCGATATATCGATATTTGACATTTATTTTAGAGTATCGAATACGTATCTATTTCGTTATTTTTGAAATGTTGTATTAATCGACAAGACGCTAAGCAACAAAAGTAGCTACAAAAGCATTCATGTGCTGTTGTCGTTTTTTTTCGTCGTCCAACCATCCAGTAATACCATTTTGGACCTTGTCCTACCAAATCATGCAAAATATGACGATATATCGATATTTACCATGCGATATATTATATCGATACTGTTAATATATGTATATCGATATATTTGTTTCACTTGCGCAGTCCTACTCTGAGGGTTAAGATGGAATGGCTCACTGCCTGTGAGTAAGATATAGTTCTTACATAATAGTATAATGATCTTCGCTTGCGCCCTCCGCGCTCTTTGCTCTCGCAAGGAAACTGTGCTGTGGCCTTTACCTAGCACAGGTTTCTATTATACGGAACGACTTAATATCCATGTAGAAAGAAGAATGCATGCCTTAAAGTAAGTTTAAAAATTACGTTTTCAGATGATAAATATAATTTTAAATTGCTTAAAACGTAGCAAGAGAAGAGCTGGAGGGAATTTATGACCAATTGACGCCCAGTGGAAGAGGCCATCTGTTTGTCTCGAATTTTAACGATCGCTTCGTTTTCGAGCATTTAAGCTTACTAACTGGCACGTGTCAACGTTCTTACTATACAACGTATTTACTATTTATATCATCACATCGTATTACATCGTGTTATATACATAATATAATTTTTTATGATTTATATGTATATCTATATATACGTGAAAGATAATGTTGGGGAATTGCAGGTGTTTGCCGGCCTTTTAAAAAAAAGTAAGATCTTTTCTATAGTCTTTAAGTCGATTGGGTTTGGGGAAAATCGCTGGTGGTAGTTTATTTTACAAGGAAGTTGTACTAGGAAGAAAACTTCTTGTAAATCGCGCAGTGGTGAAACGCCGATCATCCGAATCAGAATGGTCAGAAAGAACTCGGTCGACGGTTCGTACAAAAATTATGTGGACAAGGAGTGTAGTGTTACAAATGCAATAAATAAATAATCTCACACTGCTAACGACAAACGGCATAATTTGTTCAAACAACACGTATTTGTGTGGCTCGAACAAATTATGCCGTATGTTGACGTTCATACTGCCAATGTCTCAGAGTAAGTACAAGTATATTATGTAATACTTTAAGCTAATGTCAAACACTTATTAGTCTGTAGTCAAAGAACCCCACAGGTAAATAATTACTGATGTAGTCGATGCACGGCTCAGGACTGGACTTTGTCGAGCTGTACATATAGTGTGATAATGGTTGTTGTGCTATGGTCTGATGATTCATTCAAGTTCAACCGTTTACAATCCTCAGAAAAGTGACGGATTTGATATTATATAACTTAGAACTATCAGCCATTATTGTGGCTCACCTCTTATTTCTTGAAAAATAAGGGTGATAAACGAGCACACGATCCATCTAATGATATGTTAATGCAGTGGCCCATAAACCTCTATATCTATCCACGATTAAGAATAAAAATGTTGCGTTGTCACAATTTTTTTATAGCCATGTATCATTGAGGACCAAGATAGAATGCATCGCCAGTACGAAACTATTCAAAGCTGGTATTTTATGAGACGGCGAAGTCCTCTCCTGGTTAAGTCGACAGATTCGAGCTACAACCATTGTATAGCAGCTTTACCTGCAGCTTTACCACATAAAATATTTATTGAAATACATATTGTTACTCGCATTGATGAATTGTAAATCAGTATATTAATTAATTAAATCAATTAAGTATTAACTAAATTCTATGTTCAATTAATTTATGATCAGTCAGTTTTGCGCTACGTGCCTACAAATTTTAATTGATAAAGTCATTTACACAAACGGTTAATTGAGAAATGTTTTCTAAGAACCTGTTATGTATAAACAGGAAAAGCTTTTCTATACAGTTAAAGTTTATTAACTGTCAATACACTAGCACACATTATTTTTATGACTGATTAAATTTAAAATTGTATTAAAAGTACCAAAATACAATTAAAAGTAACAAAAGACATTTTATAATCTGCATTTTGTAAACGGATTTTACAAATTCCTTATATATGTATTTGCAATTGTATTCACTTGGTGCAACTTCATCTTCTTCTTTATTTTGTTTCTTTATTTTTTACAAAAGTGAAGTGTCAAACTAACTTACAGTACACCTGATGGTAAGTGGCTACTGAAATTAATTGATACCTGCCGGCAACTTCAAACAAATATGAACTAAAATGGAATGTCTCACGGCTTGTAATTTTCTTGACTCTTTGTACCTTTTGGACTGGAACACAGTAGTTGTAGCATTGCTATCTGGCGCAGATATAGGTACACGATAAAGATATGACAGAAAAGGATATCTGCCATTGAGCTATTATGTACTACGTACTAGAGGAGACACTGCATTCAGCTACTCTGTTCCACTCAACTGCGGTGCATGCACTGCACTTTAATCAGTCACTCGCTAGGCGCTTATAGAGTTGTCACGTGTTGTGTTCATTTAAAAAAAAATCTCGTGATAAAAATATGCCGTCTTGTGTACTTAGATATTGCACAAATAATTCAAGAAATGTCAGTAAAAACCAAGGAATTACTTTTCATCGGTTAATAAGATACTTATTCAATAAAAAAGTATTACAAATTAATAATAAAGCAAATTATTCCTAAGACGCCATCTCGTATCATTGAATATAGATTATGAAATTAATATGTTCAGATGCGACATTTCTGTGGGTACTTAAGTTTAGGACGAATATATTATTATACTACACATTTTTTTTTGTAGAAACATATAAGTTATTATAATTAAGCTAAATTTTTCATGTTTAAATCTGCTTATTATTCTTTTATTTTATTTTTAGGTTTCCACTTCAAAGTCAAAGTGGAATAAATTCGTCCATTTTTAACTCTCGCGTGCCCAGCATTTATGAACGATTATTTACAACATTTATGATTCTAATTTAAATAAATATATTTGTAATTTAAATTTTATGTTAATAAGTTTTGTTAAACATACATTTAGTACGTTTTTTTATATTTGACATAGATACCTTTTAAAATATTCAGATAACAATATCATCAAAATGTAATTCTGACATAATATTATGTAATATTATATTAAATTAGCACATATACAAAATAAAAAACAATTTAAAAAATTGTAAGTACTCGATATAATTAACAATACAATATAAATAAACAATTATTACATACTGATCATTCTACTTACGTATAATCTATAATAACAAAAACTGACCGCGCAAGCGCAAAGCGCGTTTATACCAACTGCGCATGCGCGACTCTACTATTACCGCGCATGCGCGAAGACATAGAAGTAGCGCACAATTTTTGTTTGGAATAGCTTCTCTAGTACGTAGTACATTATAACTCAATGATATCTGCGGAGTTTATTTCGGATAAACCTCATCTCGAGAAAAAGTATAACAAAAATTTTTAATATAAAAATCGAATTTTTGATTTAATAAGTCAAAGAAATATAGATATTTTACTGCATTAGATCCATAGCTCATGTGAGGTAGAGAATCTAAGCAATTTATGAAAAAAACAGCTAGGTTTTGTTTTTAAGATTAAAATGGACAAATAAAATAACAAAATTAATGCTAAATATAATTACCATCATCCTACGTGCTTGTCTACAGATCCGTAGGACTATAACACGACTTAACCATCTTGTTATATAAGCGAAGGTATAAAGAGAAGGTCTAAAGTCGTACGTATTTTAATATTAATAATGCAAAATTCAATTGAAATTGAAATTGTCACCGTTTGAACAGTTTATAATACTATGTTATATACTTCTAATAACTGGATAAAGTAAAAATGTAGATTTCCTTTTTTGTCATCGCATCTGGTAGAAATTTGCATGAGACTACTGCATACTGCATACACTTTAAAAGTGAATAAAAACCAGCTGATTCGACAAACAGACTTCTGCGATACCACAATACACACAAAAAAGGAAACAAATAATTGAATTTGTTTATAAAGTACTTACAAATAAAATAAAAGAAAAAGAGTATGAGGAACTTACGTAAACATAATGTTATCGATGAACAAAAACTAAAATTGAAAGAAATCGTAAAATTGGAACTAAAAAAATCCTTTTATATATCCTAAATAGGTACCTTTGTAACAATTTCATTGGTGCCCTAGTTCGATTCCCGCCGGCAACAATGAATTTTAAGTGCCGATTTACCACGTACTCGATAGTAAAGGAAAAAATAGTGAGGAAATCTGCATGTCTGAGAAATAAAAATAAAAATATTTCGAAGACACACTGACACGCATTGGAGCTTCCTTGCTCTAAAAAACTCTCTCAGAAGTGAGAGAAGTCCTGTGCCCAACAGTGGGACGTATATAGGCTGTAACTTTACTTTTTACTTTTACCTATAATAGCGGCTGGCCAATTTATTAATTAATAATATTATAATAAGAACTAACATCGGTACACTAATTATTATCAATATTACATACATACATACCGTCATACCTATAATTATCGAAGGGGTATGGTATGAGTCCAAAAATTTGCAAGATGATAGGAATACGTTTAGCTAATTAATAAATGGAAAATTGTGAAAGAAGTCATAGAGAATAGCCCATTCATCTTTTACGACATATCAAGCAAGTAATACTAAGTTAGCTCATTATTTCTGTTACATATCCCACATAAACACTGGAACTTTAAGTTCTTGATGAACATTCAATGTTTCCTTACCATATTTTTATAGGATTTTTATACATATACATGATGAACGAGCACACAGTCCACCTGATGGAAACTGGTTGCTGTGAATTTCATGGATATCTACATCTACCCTCGATTAGGAATCAAAATGAAGCTGTGTTGTCAACCGTGAGAACTAATATGGAATGCCTCGTTTCCAGCAAAAAGGTTCTCCGGTTCTCTACACTCACAATACGAAACACAGCAGCGTTAAGCTTTTAGGTATTTTACGCTGGTATTCTGTGAGAGCGTGGTCCTTCCCCGGTAGAGCTGAACCTTTCGTGCTACAAATATACTATTAATATAGCTGCAGCATGGCTTAACCACGTCTGAATCCATATTCACATATTCTTCAGAATCCATAACTACTAATATATTTAAATGACTCTCGTAAAATATATTGGGCAATATTCTACTGAAATGGATAATTATTTCGCGCATAAGATAACAGTTTGCCAAGATCATAAAGCGTGCAAACTTCGTCATGCAACCGATCGTGGGTGTTATTCGGATGAACTCAATCGTGGGGAAATAATTTCAGACCCAATCCCACACATAATTGAAAACCGAAAGGCAATTTGCACGGGATTTATGTCAAGGGGAATTGCAAATTAGTTTTATCAATATTGGTGAATTAAACGCCTATTTTCTGAAATTTATTAAATCTTGAATCTAATGAAAAGTAATTAAGCGAATAATTAATATGTTGTAGATTAAAAGTTATTGCTTACGATTACTTTGAAGCTTGAACATAAAACTGTTATTAACATGTTAACAACATGTTAAAATGTTATTAACAAACTAAGATCTTAATATTAGTTCTTAATCACATTTTAACTGTTTATAACATTTTAACAAATATATATAATAATAACTATCTTTAAGTCTATTGTTAAAATGCTTAGACCATTCAACCTAAGGTCTAAGTTAAAATGTTACTAACAACTAATATACAATGTGGTAGGACTTTGCCTGTTACTGGTTTCTTTTGGCAAATAACAGCGCTTGTGCTGCTGTGCTCAGTTTTGAAAATTTATAGTGTCAGTATGATTACGAGATAAAGAAGAGACAATACATCTTTTGTCTTCTTTGTTTGGAGTTGGCTGCAGGTGTCCAAACTTACCACAAGGTGGACTATAAATATATTTGTCTCTTCATTATTAAAAAAAGTATAAAGGCAAAAAACAATATCTTTTATCAGTTTAATTATATAAGGATAGAGTTGGTAAGTGTCGTAGTGGTTACGAGCATGGTTTTCGAAGTTGCTTGTCAGTGGTTGCAGCTTAAAATATTCTATACCCAGCAGCAAATTCACTTTAACTAGACTCCTTTCCTCTGGATAAATGTTAAACTCTTCATCATCATGTTCGGTATGATGTTAATAATTTCAGCTTAGTTTAAGAGATTTATTTAATGATATTATTATGTATCAAAAGCGGACGTCCGTGCGTTACTATCCGTTTGGGCCTTTGAGTATTAAACCAATGAATACTCAAAGGTTTGGGCCCACTGAAAACCTGCGCTGTTGTTTTGGTGAAAGCATAAGCTGAGAGAGGTCCGTTTGCCTAACGCGCCACAACATGCAACATGAGGAACGTTTTTTTTTTAAACTATAATCTATAGGTATACATACTTTTTAATTGTTATATCCGTCAGTTTGTTGTTTTCTTTATTATTACTTTTTTATTTTATTTTGTTATAGGTACTCATTTTAATTGATGTGTCTACAAATGTTAACATTTAAATATCTAATGATGTTTGTGGCGTGTTTCTATAAATGTTTCTCTCTTTCTTTCATCATTCATTATTACGGCCTTTTACAAGTCTACTGCTGAACATAAGCCTGCCTCGAACGGACCTGAGCCATCTGCATCAATCGTCTTTCTGCATGCCTTACCAGGTCGTCACACCTTCTAGAGGGGGGCCGCTCTACACTTCGCTTACCGGTACCAGGCTGCCACACGAGAACCTTGCTCATCCTGAACTCTTACCTATTATCTAAACAGCATAAGCTAAGCAGTAGAACATTTACTTCCGTGTTTCGGTTTGTTGGGTATGGAGGAGGCTAGTATAATTGTAAAACATTTCATTAATCTCTGTATTACTAAAAAGGTTTTTTGAACTATTCTAAGCTTGACTACAATTCTACCTGATGGTAAGTGAAGATGCAGCCGAAGATTGTAAAGCGCTCTGACTTAGCTTAACAAAAGCCTATTCACTGTTGCCTTGTAAGACACCCACATTGCACTCGGATGGAAATTCAGATACTGGCAAATTATTTACTCCTTTGCTGTACATATAACGAACGATGAAGTGAACTGTAGTAAATTATATTGAGAGAAGCTAATAAATAAGAAGGAAAAGGGTTATAACATGATAACTATACTATGTAATGATTTCTTATATTTACGTGAACACTACACATTTAAATAATACTAGATTTTACGGGTTTTATTACGTAAATTTAACTTTTTAATTACCCGACGTTTCGAGCGCTTTACAGCACCCAGCCATCTTCTCTATTGAAATTAGGATGTTTTTTTTTTATTTCAATAGCCTCGCGAATCATCTTTGGAAGGAATCGGTGTCCTTTAGCAAGGATTTGTGGTCTATCAAATCTGATGTAGTGACGGAGGCGATCCTGTACGTGTTTAGGAAAGTCTACAGTCTGTCAACACGTACAGGAAAGTAAGAAACGACTAAGGGAAGCAGGAAAACCTAGCGGCCTACGATAGATGACGGTATGCAACCTCGGTTACAGTTACACTAGATATAAAATAACCAGACCTGTGACGGGCAGCTTCGTTTCGGTGCTAAGCGTGCCATTTATGGCAAATCCACCTTACGGGAGAATTCCATGAACGGCTGTGGACTTCTTCAGGCTGATAAAAAAGAAGGTAGTCCTACTGAGATCCACACTCGGGTCATTTTAATCTTCACAACTGTTTGTTTTTTTTAATTAGAAATGGGCTCACTCTTGACTTTCATCTAGCTCGAGGGCAAAGGTGACGTCTACGATGGAGCGTATTTGCCCAGTAGTAGCCAGTTCACACGCTCGTAAGCTCTCTGAAGTAGCTACAATCTGTAGAAGTTGGTCCTCTACAGATTTTACTTCAAAGAGTATTTATAGTATTTATTAGTATATCATACGTGGTAGAGCATGCTACAGCTATATTATGGTTGTAGCACGAATGGGTCGGCTCAACCAGGGAAGGACCACGCTCTCACAAAATGCCAGTATAAAATAGCAGCTATAATAACAGTATAAAATAATACTGCTGTGTTTTGTATGGTGAGTGTAGAGCTCCGGCGACCCTTTTCTACTAGAAACGAGGTATTCCAACTTAGTTCTCAGGAGTGGTACAACGCATCTGGGTTTTGATTCTTAATCGAGGATAAATGTAGATGTCTATGAGCCACAGCATCCACTTACTGTCAAGTGGCCTGTGTGCTCATCAGTCACCATTATTCTGTGGCGGCGCTGTCGCGCCGCAATCGAAGCACACTGAAGCCTAAATCACGCTGTCAAAATTCCGAATCATAAACAGTATATATAGAACATCTCCGAAGTATCACACCGGAGTGTTGGCCACTCCCCGGGCAGAACACCTTGCCCGGCGGGAGATCTCCCCTTTTCCTTCCACGGCCATAGTGGTGAACACCTGACGTGATCTGAACACGCAACCAACAACCTTCGGAAACTTCAAGCTTCATCATCGTCATAGAATACCTCACCTATTCGCTCCCGAGCAGATGTCGTCTGCAGTCTTTTCATATCCTGCAAGCCATCTAGCTTCACAAGGTTCATCGCAGCACTGGAATAATAATGCTTCCTGTTCCTTCAAGCTACTCTCTGCGCTATACAGTGTCCGGCACGGCTCTGAGCCTTAGTACTCGCCTCTACTTCACGGCACTCTCACAGATTACTTGCCTTCTTCTCGACTCACCCCAGACTACAAGGCAATCCACTGGCACTTGCACATTCGTCGGCAAAGAGGCTGCACTATCGTCCTCCGGTCTGAACAGGGGGGTGATGTGGCGGCGCTGTCGTCGCGCCGCAAGCGAAACACACTGAAGCCTAAATCACGCTATCAAAATTCCGAATCATAAACATTGTATATAGAACATCTTCGAAGTATCACGCCGGAGTGTTGGCCGCTCCCCGGGCAGAACACCTTGCCCGGCGGGAGATCCCCCCTTTTCCTTCCCCGGCCACAATTCTATAAAAAATATAGTATTATAGTTAGGATTTACAAGGTAATTAAAAACATAAAAGTAACAAACAGATATCAAGTGGATAAATACAAAATGTCCTGTGTATAATTAAGGACACGGGCCGACATAAAGTTTGTAATTTGATCTCAAATATTGTTCAAACATTAACAAGCGCAAGTATCAAAATTTATGTAAACAATCTAAAGATGAGTGTCTTCACCGCTCGGGCTTCACGCAGTACATGTTGTTGTGTGGTCCAAAATATAACAGTGAGCGCCTATCTAAAACTAATCATCTAATTTAGTAGTTGTCTTATAAACTTCAACCTATTAACTGTATGAATATATAAGTAAGAATATATATCTTATATGTAAAAAAATTGTAGGATAGGGTGACAAACGAGTACAGAGTCCACCTGATGGTAAGTGGTTGTTGTGGCCCACACACTACTACATCTATCCCTGATTAAGAATCAAAATGCAGATACGTTGTCACCCCTGAGGACTAAGATGGAATGCCTCGTTTTCAATAAAAAGGGTCTCTTGTAAATAAAACATATACAGGTCAAATGTTAAGAGAGAAGGAAAAAGAAAAGTTCGTTACTCGTAAGTTTCGTTCTTTATTGGTCGGGCAATTATCAACTTAAATTTCGATTTTCATCTTTTCATATTACACTTAAGCCCTTAAACCCTCCGTAAACTTCTCAGAACAATGACAAATTTAATAATTACCTTTTTACAAAAAGATCACTTATTTGTTATATCGTATATATATCTATATACATAAAAACCTATTGCTGTCTGTTAGTCTTGCTAACTCAAAGACGGTTAGACTGATTTTGATGAAATTATTTGTATGTGTTTGAGAGTGGATCCCTGGATTAGTTAGCTGCGAAGCTAACTAATTTTGTTGATATTGTAGTCGAATCAGTGCGTTTTCATAGTGGTTCTATAAAAATTTAACTAAATTCAATGATTCAGACAAAATTAAAATCGGTGTGGGTTATTTAAACGTACCAAATCACATAAAATTTGTTACACAAAAGGAATATTTATATATAAACAAGTATTGACAAAAAAGGTTTGCGTGATAATGATAAGGGTTTATACCAAAAGAGAATAATGAATTCTTATATTTACGCGAACACTAATTGACACTACTTGAACACACTGAATAAAACTATTCTATTTTATATATATTTTATTTTATTATATTTTAACTATGACATCAAAAACCAGTCAAAAATCTCAGCACCCGAAACGTCAGACATTAAAAATAAGTTAATAAACGCGTTTAAATCTATATAAATAGTTTTATTCAACCAAAAGATAATGAAAAAAAAGTAATAACATAAAAGAATAACATAGAAAATTCTATTAAGGAAAAAGATATATAAAATTTTGCGTGTTTGATGTTTGAAAAATGATTGCTTTTACGTTGTAATTTATATATACACTAGTCGCTTGTTTCCTATATTTTGTACTCCATCCCAAGCCTCAGATATAAGTTACGTTTTTGTTTACACATTAACGCAATCACACTTACGAAACGATCACGTATGCGAAGGCGAATCTTGAGAAGTTCTGTTTGTTTTTTAAATTCCTATCCTACACGCAGTTTAGCAATCAGCTGCTCTCATATTTTGTTATCAGACTACTTCGTTACGATATACACTTAAATGATGCCATCAAAAGTCGGCGACTACTTAAGTTTAATCAGTATTGTTAGTATAGTGTTATCAGTATAGTTTTAAAATGAATTTAAAATTTTATGTTTCACTCTGAAGTTTATGAAAATTGTGCCCCAGTTACATCTTTACCTTATGCACACCCCCAAAGCTCCTAGTCTTTTATTGGCCTCGAAATGTTGCGACGTGTTAAAATGCATTTGTTTATTCCATATTTGTATACATGTGTAGGTACCATTTGTCTTTGAATGAAAGTGCATTTAAATATTTTTAGTTGTTTTTTTTTCTAACAGTTTTGTCTAGGCCCTAGGGCCTCCGCATATCTAAGAAGGCCCTGTGCGTCCCAGTTAAATCTTTGCCTTCTTTATAATCGGCCTGCAAAGTCCATTGTACATGCCTCTCGTTGTAAGAAAGGGGGATTGGCGACGTCATTATCAGACGTCTTATATCTTTGACTTTGTAATAATAATAATAGCCATTTAGTTCCCAATTTTCATACAGCAGTCGATATTAGTTAAAACCAATTACAATATTATTATGAGTCATGCAATTTTTTTAATTTAAATGACATGTTAATACCAGTGTCAATTTTAAATAAAAAGTTTAAATTAAATTTACAAAATTAATTTTTGATTGTTTATAAATAATGTTTGGGTAAATAATCAGTTTATATTTTTAAGTAATTGTCAACTTATTTTGATTTTTGTCACAAAATATATACCTAGTTAGAAGTAATAAAATTGAAGTTAATAATAATCTACTGAATTTGGCTATACACACGAAATAGTATCATAATTTATTATATTAATTTTAATTAATTATGGGATACCCATTTCCGGGTGAAGGCCTCCTCCATCCTTTTCCATGAGGTTCTGTCTGCCGCTAGTCTCGTACACGTTGCTCCTGCCACCTCTACAATGTCGTCGCACCAGCGTGCCCGCGATCGGCCGCGCGACTGCGTCGCATCACGCGGGTATCAATGAAGCACCCGTTCAGTCCATCTCCCATCACTGACTCTTGCCACGTGTCCTGCTCATCTCCACTTCAGTTGACACGCTAATTTGGCTGCGTCTATGATATTTGTTATTTTTCGTATATCACTGTTTCTAAGTCGGTGTCTTAGTTTGACGTTAAGCATGCTGCGTTCCGTTGCTCGTTGGAAAACTTGTAGCTTAGATATTATTTTCCTTGTGAGAGCCCAGTTCTGATATCCATATAATAAAGATGACAGATGTATTGAAAGTAAATTAAGTTTTGCAATAATAGAAATCAAATATATTCATAATGATTTCTTATACTTATCCAAACACTACATATTGATTAAAACTACTTTTACGGATTTTATCGCGTTCAATTTTAAATTATTCTTAATTACCGATGTTTCGTGGTGGTTAGGGTGGACTGAGGTGACTGACTGACTAACTCGAAGTATCTTCAGCTTTTTAATTATTATTTATGGTACGATCTATGCAGAATGAACTTACTGTGTCTTCAAGTCTCGCAGTGGTACGCTTGGGTTTAGTTTTATTTAATTAATTTTAGGGTCCCAAGCAGGTGGTACCCAGCCTCCTTCTCTATTTAAATTAGGAAAAATTAGGATGTTTTTTAATTTCAATAGCCTCACGTATAATCCTTGGTAGAAATCGATGTTATTTCGCGATTGCGATGATTTCGGTGTGGTCTATCAAACGTGATGTAATGGTTGGGGCCGCCTAGGATATGATCAAGTCTGCAGTTTGTGATCATATCCTAATATGCCATTAGGATTTCGGTAACATTGGGAGAGAAATGATGAATACGCCAATTTGAGTTTCGACTTCAATGTCACCTACATGTGGTGCACCCACTGACTGACGTAGGAATCACTAAAGATCGATATTTGTAGAGCAATTCAAATACTTCTTTAGTGCTGGAATTGAAACCTTGGCTTGTAGTGCTACAACAAACTTTTAGCCACTGCATTATCACGGCAATTTAAATTAATTTGTCTCACAGGGTTAATATATGACACGTTTGCCACATCAAGCAAAGATCTTTGTCTCACAGGGTTAATATATGACACGTTTGCATCAAGCAAAGATTTTGGCAGGGATAGCTAGTCTCCGTTGAGACGCGATGCCGTGGCCGAAATTCCGTTTGGAGGATATTATTTACGATAAATTTCTTACTTTGGATTACAGACGTTAGTTAAGTTGAAATATGTATAAATGACTTCAAGAGAAACAAAACCGTTATGTACGTTGATATGAACAACATAATGGATCCTAAGTCTGATGCCGGCATTAGATACACTCGTATTTATTAGAACGGTACCGTCATGGTGTTGGCGAACATTATCTCAATTATATTATAAGAACGATAAACAATAGGGTTCTCACAATTGTGCGTTGAATTCTCAGGGAAATGCATTAACGGATGGTATGTCGTCGGGTTCCATCGATATGGCACGAGACCGGTGGCAGCTACTAACTCGGTTACTCGTTTAAAACTCGATTCAAACTCGTTCTAACATCGATTCGATTCGAAATTTTAATACTGTTTCTAATATTATAGGTAGTACCTGAATGACCTACATAATAGAAAAAACTGAGCTGGTTATTTGAATAAAAAATTATGAGTGCAAAGTTTAATTTAAATTTTCGTGTTTTTAATAAATACCAAAAAAGGGGCTCAAAATAATAGATTTTCTCACAAAAGAAGGGAACTTGAAAAAAATGAAAAGGGGCAGACCAAAGACAGGACTCCAATCAGGCTATTACGATTTCGGGACCACCCGATATCCCATGTAGCTATATATATATATATATATATATTAGACATGTAACGAGTAGTGATTCGCCGAGTACTCGGCCACCGAGTACTCGGCCTAGATTGGGCCGAGTACTCGGCCGAATACTCGGCCGAATGCTCGGCTTTAAAAAACGCGGTAGCGGGTGGCGCGCGGTTATTTCCCTTACACAGAGACAGAGTAACAGCGCGATATTGCAGCGCGACGAATCTGTGCACGGGGAATTCCCTTTGAGCGGGGAAAACCGTAACTTCATAATTTATCAACTCATTTGTCACTTTTGTACGTGTATTCACGGAGAAGAGGTTATGCTTGTGTGTTTAATTAATTATTTTATGTAGACAACGCGTAATTTATAATATAACAAAATGTCAAGTAGTGCGAAAAGGTCGGGTGTTTGGAAATACTTTGTGGAGGTTGATAAAAACAAATCTAAGTGTAATTTGTGTGGAGTTCAACTATCACGTGGAGGTATGGGAAAAACTGCGACTACTTCGTCCATGAAAAGACATTTGCAGACTAAACATAAGTCGGAGTATGAAGAGGTTTTTGGTACTACAAGTATTGCTTCAAGTAGCAAAGAATTTGTCTCTCAGTCCAGTCAATCACAAGTGAGTGGTTTTTTGAAGCAGCCGTCTTTAGAAGATATGTTAGAAAAGAAAAAGTTGTGGGATATTAATGATTCTAGAGCAAAGAGGTGCCATTATTTAATCGGTGAAATGATCGCAGTGGATAACGAGCCATTTTCTATCGTGGAAAGTCATGTAGGGTTTCGCCGGTTTGTCAATAATATTTTACCGCAGTACGAGATACCAAGCCGAATATATTTTAGCGAAAATGTAATTCCAGATATATATAACAAAGTGGTGAACAATATCAAGTCAAGATTGGCACCGGTCAACCACATCTCTTTTACTACAGACATGTGGACATGTCAAACTAACAAAACTTGTTTCCTCAGTTGTACTGCCCATTGGTTAGAAGAAAGTTATATGCTTGGTCATGCAGTGCTAGATATAAAGGTTTTCCCAGAGAGTCATACGGCAGAAAACATAAAGAAAAGCTTACTCGATTCGGTTTCCGATTGGAACATACCAGCTACGAAAGTACGTGCCGTTGTACATGACAATGCAGCAAATATAACAAAAGGTGTGAAAGACGCAAACTTCCCTTCTTTTCGTTGTTTTATTCACACTCTGCAATTAGTAATTAATGACGCTATAGACGCTAATACTTCTGTTAAAGAAACAATTTCTGCTGCTCGACGAATCGTGACACATTTCAATCACAGTGGTTATAACAAACTTCACGAGATTCAAGAGGAACTTGGCCTTCCAAAAAGAAACTACATCAAGATGTTATTACCAGATGGAACTCAACTTATTATTTACTGGAACGTATTATTGAACAGAGACGAGCTATTTCTGTCTACTTCGCAGAATCTCGAAATTTGAATTTTGAAAACTTGTCAAGCGATCAATGGGAAATAGTGTTGCAGTTAATCATATTATTGAAACCTTTTGAAGAAGTGACGAAAATAACTAGTAGCACGTATTCTCCTATTTCCGATGTAATTCCGCATGCTGTCACATTGATGAGATATTTACGAAAAGAAGAACTGTCGGAGAAAACGTATCAAGTTGATGATTTTAGAAATGCCCTCGTAAGCAATATGAACAAAGTCACGCGTTTCAATCTTGAATATTTGTTTGAAAACAGAACTTATCTCCTTTCGACCTTTTTAGACCCACGCTACAAAATCAACTTTTATAATGCTTATCAAGCAGATCAAGCTCGCAAGGCTGTCCTAAGAGAAGCTCTAAAAATATCGCTAGACACAGAAGATGATGAACTTGTCATTGATGCAGAGCCAGCAGAAAAAAAAGCTAGAATGATAGATAGAGATCATACTGCTTCTGAAGCTCATAATCTATTCTGGGAATGTTTTGAAGAAGCCGCTGACGCATCAACTAGTTACCAGCCTAATGATCCTAAGAATTCCGCTGCAGCAGAGTTAGATCATTACTTAAGCGTACCAAGGGCCGCAAGAGATGCAAATCCATATAAATGGTGGGTTTCTAATAAAGTTCATTACCCCATCTTGGGAAATATTGCGGCTCAATACTTATCAACTCCAGCCAGTTCAGTTTACAGTGAACGGCTTTTTTCAGAGGCGGGCTTAATATATGAAGCAAAAAGGAGCAAACTAGACCCAAATAGGGCCGAAAAGCTAGTGTTTTTGCATCACAATCTTCCTCTCTTAAATTTTAAATATTAGTAAGATCATAATTTCTATTATAGATTCTTATTTACGTTTTCAATATTTCTGCTGTTTGTCATGTTCCTGATGTTTTAATGTGTCTAATATAATAATAATGATAATAACTGGCTTTTTGTCTTTATTTTTCCCTGCAATATAATTAAGGCCGAGTACTCGGTAATCGGCCCTTAATATTCGGTGCTCGGCCGAACCCTAAAAAACGGCCGAATCCGCCGAGTACCGAATCCAAACCGAGTACTCGTTACATGTCTATATATATATATATATATATATATATATATATACAAGAATTGCTCGTTTAAAGGTATTCGATTAGTAGTTAAGAAATAATGCTTAAATAATGTTACTTGATTTTATGTATAATTCATATTGTGTGTTTATAGAAACAAGAGAGATGAAGTTTGAAGCGACAGAGGGCAACAAACATGGAGGTGGGCAGCTGCCTCTTCAGCATTGCCACGCTTGACATCTTTGAAAAAAAGGTGACTCTTAAGTTTCGTCCACGGTATTCGAAAATTTTCTTCCTCAACGATAGCCGATTCTCTAAAATATGGCGAATCCTTCGCCACATTCATATTATATTATGTATTTGTTTACATATTTAACCTTAAACTAAGGAATATAAAGGGTGGACTTAATGTCCTATGGCATTCTCTGCCAGTCAACCCTGGATGATTTGAGCAACTGTGGCAGGTGTAAACATTCACCTCGTGTATTTAATATATAAGTTATAAGGATATAATATAAAATAAAATGCAAATAAATTGAATATAGTTAATATTAAATATACATACTTAATATATAATAAAGAATAAGTATATAAACGGGTACTTCCATACAAAATGTATAAATAAATAAAATATTATGATACAAAAATAATCACATATAAAGTGAAAGAGAAAAAAATCAATAGTCGGATAAGTCAGGTGGTATTATTCTTACGTTAGAATTCTCGAACAAGTCTTTTAAAATAATTCTTGATACTAGTTTTCTTGATATCAACAGGCAAAGCAATTACAGAGCAGTATGGAATGCACATTAAAAGAGGAATTAAAGAAAACACTCCTATGTAGAAGCCTTGAACGACTTAACCACTTCGTTCAAGGTAGAAGCATACCGCTTCTCGCATTGCGAAGTTACCCTCCCGTATGGGGCAGTCCAGGCGAAAGGCATATATTCAGCTGTACCTAGACCTTTGATAGACTGTAACGAATAGTACGAGTATGAGATTTGAAATGAATCGAGTGTGTAGGTTGCAATAGTAGGCTATACTTAGGTATACAAACTTGATCTCAAAAGTTGTGAGTTCGAATCCGCCATTCGTCTAATGTGGTGTGGTAGTTCTACCACTGCTATAACAAACATTTTAAGATTATTCGGAGTCATTTACATCGTAATTTTAGTGAAAATTCTAATGTTTTTCTTATTAACTAAATATATTGCGGACTTAAACTAATTAATACGTTTGTAAATTTTGTAATTAAGGAGTTTATGAAGGTATTATGTGAAAAATTGAAAATTTTACAAAAATGAACACTAGTGTTTTGTTTTAGATATTTCGTTAATGTGTTAGTCTTAAAAATAAACTTTACCTTAACTGATTCATATAATATTTTTAGAATTTAGTGATAAAATAAAAGAAAATTGTCATAAAAGGTTTGAACGTATCACTATTTTTCAAATATTTGTTTAGGAACATAACCTGTCATACCTTTATGCCTGTTATACCTTTACGTAAGGGTTCTTTTCCTTTAAAAGATTAGACTTGCGCGCATCCTCATGACGATTTCTTCAATTGCTAGTTAACGATGAATCGACACCTATAATGTAAATTAATTATTTGGATGGCTTTTACGTGGCCTGAGCTACCATAGTTTCTTGATTTAAAAGTTTGAAAATAAAGTAACCTAAAAATAATTATAGTTTCGCTTCATTCTTCGAAAACATGAGAAATTTTGAATATAACTCATAGTAATCATGAACATAATGTACTCGTACGTTACATCAAACAATGGGTCGCTGACAAATGCAGTGTCCCCGATTTGTCAGCGTTGCCGGAGATTTGTCAAGCTTTGCCTGATAACTGTCCGCCGACCACCGTGGTAGCGATCGCAAGATTAATATTGACAACCTCGCTTCTGGTATAAGTCGTTTTAAGAAAAACTCGTGAAGTTATTCTTTAAGCAATAGAAGTATGTATAAGGGTAAAAAAAAATATTGTGTTAACCGTGTAGTGCTGATGTAAAGATATCCACAACCCCATACGGGTGTTGTAAGGGGTGACAAAAGAAAACAAATAAAAAGCTGATAGGCAGTGTTTTCCTAATAACAATAAAAAATGCGGTTGCGAACCCGTCTGCCAAGCGTGCCAGAGGTCGATAACGATAACGTTTATGGTGGTGGGAAAAAGGAATCCAACACAACAATACATTCGAATTAAAGACGAAGGATGGCGATTTTTATGCAATTTGCCTAATATCTCTTTTATACAGCAAGAGCCACTTTTAGCTATATTATGGGTGCAGCTGAAGGTCTTGAGTATGGATAAATTTCTCAAGGAATACCAGACTAATACATGAGTATGATTCTTTGCTGTTTCATATGATATTGGGAATTATTGTTATCATTTTTATACATTATTATATAAATATAGATTATTGGAAACCTTTTTTCTGGAAACGAGGCATTCCATCTGAATCAAATGGGTCAGCCCTACCGGGGTGGGACCACGCTCTCATAGAAACAAAAGAAAGTCAGCGTGAAACAAAAGAAAAATGTTCGTCTGGTGAGTGTAGAATAACCGGAGACCCATTTTACTCTTAAAAGGCATTCCCCGCCTCAATACTCACGGGTGACAACGCATCTACATTTTGTTTCTTAAGGGGAAATATAATGTCAAATGGCTTAGCAAGATCCTTCGTTATGCCGAAAATATTGCAGCATTAATTTTGAAATAAATATATGGCAAAGTTGAGGATTCAATGTTAATGATTATGTTAGACGAAAACACGATTTCGTAAAATTTTCTCGATAGAAAAAAAAAAGTACCTCCAAAATAAACAATAAACCGCTGTTATTCATAAAATACTTTAAATAAGATCATGAAACTTTGCATACTAACTGAACTAACTATAAAGCAGTGCTTATGTTATTTACTTTTTTTAAAATACCATTATTTTCACTGTAAAAAGTAATTACCTAAACTATCGGCGTCTTGAGCTTGATTCCAGTCGCCCCGTTAGTATCGCTTAGGCTTTTGAAGGGAGAAGTTGTGTCGCTTACGATCAGAATATACATTACGCAACAGTACGACGTAAAATTAAAATGGGAAATAACCGTGATAAAAATAAGAAGCGGCTGGCTTGGCGTTAAGAAACAGGCATAAATATGATAAACCTAATGAAATAAGTATCTAACGACCTAACTACTTACAGTATTAGTGATTACAAACATATCGGTACATAGCATACGACGCGCGGTGAAGTGGGGGCGAAATTAGAATTCGAGCTGACTTACTCTATCCTCTTAATCAAGGTTTGCTGTAAATGTTTATGGTCGGTAGTTTCCATTTACTATCAGTAGGTCTGTGTGCTCGTTTGTCACCCTTATTTTATAAAATCATAATTTTTAAATTAACAATTTCTCTGTACGCGAAACAGATACAATAGTCAAACAATTGAAAAGTTTATATAAATGAAGAACATATTATAAATAATAAATATTGACATTAGTCTTGTATTCACATCTATCTGCACTCCGAGCAACAATTATATACATTTTATAAGGTTTATTTATTAAGGCGTCCACCGCACATATCGTAAGTACGTAATAACGAATAACATACGTGAAGGCAAGTTGTACTGGCTTGCAGGAACTGTGAAGACTGTAGAAGACGATTCTCAGGGGTGAATGGTAGGGGTTCTTAAGGATAAAGACGAAGGCTTGAAGGTGTAATTTCCGAAAGCTGTTGGTTGCGTGTTCACATCATGTCGGGATCACCACACTGTAGCCGTGGAAGAAAAAGGGGAGATTTCCTGTCAGGGAGTGGCCTACTCTCCATGTGATAACTCGGAGCTATTCTATATATACTATTTACTTCGAAATTTTGATAGCGCGATTTAGGCTTCGATGTGTTTCGCTTGTGGTGCGACGACAACGCCGCCACATACGTATACTGTTAATAGTAGCATTTCGGTGTTGCGAACTCATGTTTAATTACAAAAAAAAAGGAATTAATTGTAATAACGTCTGTTTATTTCTCGCCAGACTTCACTGTTTTCTATGTTATGTCATAGATTTAATTAACACGTCTGCTGCATACCTCATTCACATTCAACACAAATCAAATTCGCCCAAGTTTAAAAAAAACTGTATAATTACAAAAAAGTTATTGCATAAAAACGCAATGAAACCGCCATGTTTTATTCATAGCGTGTGCGCGCATTGTATTCAAATGTTAGTAAACTTTCGCCAATTACAATCGCTGGCTAGTGCTTTCGCAGGCAAAGCCAGGCTGTTGAACTAGTGCGAGCTTTCGAAATATAGTTGCAATGGTATAGGTTTCCGATTTTGGTATTACAATAGAAAGTTGTGTCACACCTCCTGTGACTAATGTGACAATGAGCGGAACACAGTAATGGTTTTAATAAAAGAAAGTTAAATGCAATTCAGATATTTTTTATTTCACTATCACAAGGATACGCATTTGACAACTAATTCACAGCGCTGCTTAGACCGTAAGTACTCGTTTTTTATTCATAAATTTAAAGTGACTAACAAATGATTTCCTACATTTACGCGAACACTACAAATTGATTAAAACTACTTTTACGGATATCGCGTTTAAATTAAATTATTTTTAATTCCAGACGTTTCGGATGCTTACCAGCATCCATGGTTCTGGAGGACTCGGGTGACTGACGTCTTTTAATAATTACTCGGAGACTTACATATATACTTATACACTTGCTAATATATTTATATACTTGCTGATATACCTGCTTATATACTTGCCTATATACTA
The DNA here is from genome assembly GCA_907164705.1 of Parnassius apollo. Taxonomy (NCBI): domain Eukaryota; kingdom Metazoa; phylum Arthropoda; class Insecta; order Lepidoptera; family Papilionidae; genus Parnassius; species Parnassius apollo. The sequence continues at coordinate 5,083,177 of CAJQZP010000295.1, forward strand.
ACATATATTTTACTTATATACTTGTATATCTACTAATATACTTGCTTATATATTTATTTATTTAGCTAATATACTTTCGTATATAATGCTTATTACTCGCTTATATCCTAGCTTATATACTTATTATTTATGGTCCGATCTACGCAGAACGAATTTACTGAACTGAGGTGACTGACGTCCCGATTGTGATGACGGTATGTTGCACCGATTTTTGATCATATCCTAGGCGACCAGAACCATTACATCAGATTTGATAGACCACAAATTCTCGCGAAAGAACATCGATTCCTACCAAGGATGATAAGTGAGGCAATTGAAATTAAAAAAGCACCTAATTTCAATAGAAAAAGAAGGATACTACCACCTCTTGGGACTCTGTAAAAAAATTTAAAACTAAACCAGCTACCTCAGACTTAAGCCAGTAAGATCATTCTGCGTAGATCGGAGCATAAATAATAATAATAAAAATGCTGAAGGTGCTCCGAGTTAACATTGACATCGTGACGTCAGTCACCTCAGTCCCCCGTGACCATGGGGGCTGGAAAGCAACCGAAACGTCTGGAGTTAAAAAAGTTAAACGCTATAATATCCGTAAAAGTAGTTTTAATCAATGTGACTGACAAAGTTATAGCCCTGAAAGTTAGAGGTTTATGCAGTCTGTGGACACCTGCAGCCATCTTGAAACAAAGAAGGCCGCAGACGCGTTGTTACCTCTAAGGACTAAAATGAAATACCTCAAAGCCTGTAAATATATTGATGATCGTAATAAATATTATGTTAAATAATTTTATATTATGCAAGAATATCGCGATCGCGCAACCACCATGCAGCTGCGGTTCGGAAAATTCTACTCTGTATATTATTATATATATTCCTAGGTAAATACTTTACTACTCTTTTTTACGTGATAGAGCCGTGCTGCAGCTATATTGTGGTTGTAGCACGAATGGGTGGGCTCGAGCGGGGAAGGACCACGCTCTCACAGAATACCAGCGTAAAAGACGGCTTAATGCTGCTGTGTTTTGTATGGTGAGTGTAGAGAACTGGAGGACCTTTCTACTGGAAACGAGGCATTCCATCTAAGTCCTCAGGGGTGACAACTTATGGCCACAGCATCCACTTACAATCATTGGACTGTGTGCCCGTTTGTCACCCTTAATCTATTAAAAAAAAACGCGGTAGTGGCTTCTCTTCTGTCTCTAGGCTGTGCCGTCCAGGTACTAGTCTCTTACCTGTTTCTGCCGCCAAATAGCTGAGCTTTCACAGCTTTCTGGTTTGAAAGATAAAGGGGGCCAGGTAAAAATACAGGCTGTGATGCATTCAATTTCATTCCTTAGAGATGACAGCGTATCTATTACTTTTCATGCTGCAGCCACTTACCATTAGGTGGACTGTTAGTTACTTTGTCATTTCAGTATTCAAACACGGAACAATTACTTGTAATTATATAAATAACAATTAAACAATATGGTGATAACGTGAGGGAAACCCATTTTCACACACCCACTCCAACACACACAACCCATATTCATTTCATCCCATGGGTGTCGTAAGATGTGACTGTTGCTTAACCGAAAATATCTGTTGCCGTCCAATTAATGGCGGTATGGCCATCACTTTTATGCCGGGAGTAAAATACCCAACTCAGCGACGGGGAGTAAATTTAATGGATCGAGACGTCGGGTATGGCCACAGAAATCGTAATAAGTGGGTATGGCAACTGTCAAGTCGCCCCCCAAGCGAACTATTAACGGAAATTCTTATTATAACAGCACACATCCAGTAGTGAACTTTAACATTGAAACAATTACTTTACAAAGTAGCTATTTGTATTTTGGATAGTAGGTTATGTAAAGTAGATACAGTTGATTATTCCGCCATTTGGGTATTAGAATACATTCTACATTTTTATGAAATTTTATTTAGTAGTTTTACACCACTACAAAATTTTGCGATTTTCAAAAATGTATACCTATGTTATTGTAATCAAAAGTAAATTTTCGACGTTTCTCTTTTGTGCATCTTTGGTTATTGACAAATGGCAACACTGAAGCTTGTATTTTAAGGCGGCCGTTTCTTTCGATAACGGGCATTACCAATTACGCGCCATTGTCATGCCGAGATGAGACGTATTATTATAGCGTTTAATTGTCAACAAAAAACGCCTGAACACGTCGCGTACGGGTTTCGAAAAGTCAAACGCTAGGCTGTCAGTTTGCCCGGCGCCGCCGTCTTTTTGTCGCCTTCAGTCGCAATGCCGTCGCTGTGTCGCCAGTTTTAAAATTCCCTTAACGTATGGTGTAAGTTATGAACAAACAGTTATGAGTATAAGCATACTCGTAATATTCTTTACTACGCTTGTGCTGTCTGTAATTCTGGCTGAATAAATTCTTAAAAAAATACAATTAAAAACTTATGATACTCGTAATATCCACCAACTTGTAAGAACAAGCTATTTGTTCGGATGGACAAAGATCTAGAGAGCATCTTACGGTGGAAGATTAATCCGTAAACAATGAATCTATATTCCACAGTGCGGTAATGTCTCGGAGTGCAAGGAAAGTGCGACAACAGTAGCTGAGCTCATCAACACGGCTGCCCAGCGCGATACATTCTTAGGAAGGCCTGTATTCAATAATGGAATTTATAATGCTGTTCACGTGGTAGTTTCGTAGAGCATTTCGTTGCGCCCTCCTTTCTGTTGCGCCCTCCTTTCTGCTGCGCCATCCTTTCTGCCAAGGAGGGTCGCGTTCGTATACGGCTTAGAGATCTCTAGTCAGATCGTTAAGCCAATTCCTAAAAGGTTGGGTTTAGTGGGTAAAAATCACCACATAACCTCCCTCCCCCGCTTTCCGGAGGGTTGCCCATATTTGCTTCGGGCGCAAAAAAAAAAAGCATTTCGCGATAGTGACGGTTTTTTTATGATTTAGACATACTTTTAGCCATCAAGAAATTTCTTTTAACACTTAGATTTAAGATCTATATAGAGAATAAAGAAGTACCCTTAACCGACGAGCATGTATGCGTAGATATATGGATGTAAAGGAGGCGAAAGAGGTATGTCAGGATCGTGCCAAATGGAAGTCCGTAGTCTCTGCCTACCCCTCTGGGTGACAGGCGTGAGTGTTTATGTATGTTATGTACTTAGATTTAAGAATAAAAAGGAGATAATGTTTTATAACCGCGGCAGCAGTAACAAACATCGAAACATTTGCCTAAAATCATATCATTCTATATCGCTAATCGTTCATCTCTTGTTTGGACAAAATGTACACAGGATGTTCGTACGTCACCGCCCGCCGTGAAAAGCTATACGCATTTCTTCCCGCGTCCACAGATGGTTATAATGACTTAAAGTGATTTAATAATTAATATTATTAATGCAATTAATAACCTTAATAAAAAGAAAAGTTTTGCCTTATTGTTGGCTAAAAAAATGACAAACAATATTATTCTAAGCAATTTATTTAAGGTATGAAAAATAAAATAATAATATAATTATGTCCTGATTTTTGAAGATTTATTAGTCGAATTATGGAGTTTTGTTGACGTTCCATTTAATGCATTCCATTCGAAGCACATATTTTATATGCGGAAAAGGAAACTTTAACGTTCTTGATAACGGTTTGAAGCACGACAGACCCTTAAATGGGAATCACTCAAAACTTCGGGACAATAAAGTTTACTCGATGAATTGGGCGTTCTCTTGGCCGAAACAGTTGAATCGGATACAGTTAAGTTATGCTGATAAAAAGTAGCTAAATTAAAGTACCGTCACCAGGAAACGTTCAACACTTTAACAGAATAATAATCGCATTCATTTAGTTTTAAATCAATAATAATATTAACCAAAACAAAAACGAATTTTAAAAAGGATTAAATAGCTGAAAATTTTTAAATAACCTTTTGAAAAACCGGCAACTGGAATCTTCTCTCACAATTATTTTGTCAATAAATGTGAAAAAGTTAAGCCTATATACTTCCTCTCATTTCTGAGAGTGTTTTAGGGCAAGAAAATGTCCGCCGAACTGCCCTAATGCGTATTGGCAAACTTCTTGTGTCTTTGAATTTTTTTTTATTCGTCAGACATGCAGGTTTCCTCACGATGTTTTCCTTCACCGCTGAGCACGTGGTAATTCAACACTTAAAATTGCAATTAACCATTTCATTGATGCCGTCGGGGATCGAACCCGTGTTGCTCGCATACTGTGAAATTTACAGCGGGCGCTTAGCCTCTAAGCTACCATGGCTCATAAGTATCGACAAGTGTGACAAGTGACAATTTAGGATATAACCTAAATAAATGTAACAACAAAATATATTATACGTCAATAAATGGTGCTTCAAAGAGTTTTAATTCACTTAAAATGAGCCTTTTGAATGAAAGGTATCTAAGGTGAGTCGTTATAGAAGGCAGCGTTTTTGAATCTACGACGACTGAGGCTGTAGTTACTCAGAAGTCTGTTCTCTTCGCAACATACTAGGTGCACAGATGACACCACTGTTGTAGAGAAATACCAACCGAATGCTCTGGACTATCAGGATCAAATCCCTTCTGAATGAGAAGCTATGTTTGAGCCAATGAATTTCACACTACAGGTAGTTTTGGAATGGGGCATATTTTTATGAATTTCAACGCTTTCAAAAAAACAAGCGTGTCTCTTCACCACAAAAAGGAGCCAGCTCATCTTGGGTCCTTGTTTCCGAAACGTATCACTTCTACGTATTATTGGGAGTGTAATTACCCCGAATCTGAACTTCAGGTTGTTCATTGAGTTCAAGGCTATATAATATACTGTCCATGCAAAGTTGCGTCGGTACTTCACATCTGCTTAATCTATATAAAGCGCAAATCCAGTCATGCGTGGAGTATTGTTGCCATATATAGGAGCTCTCGCGCTTCCACCAACAAATATGTAACTAGACGTGCGGCCCATTTCCAACTTTCGTTGTCGACTTACCATGCAGTCGAACCAAACGATTTGCTGTACGTATGACAAGCAGCTCCTCATAGAGTGAATCAGCAATAGAGCGGATTAAGTTGTTAGTATCCGTCTTTCTATCTGATAATGTAGGGATCTTCAAGGCAAGAAGAAATAAGCTTTTGTTACGCTAAGTCAGTGAACTTTATCTTCTTGAGCTGCCTTACCAGTACATTTACCATTTTCGGCACTTACCATCAGGTATGTTAGTAGTCAAGCAATGACTTAGCATAATTGAAAAAAGGAGTAAAACGGATTTTATCGCGTTTAATTAACTATTTTAACTTAATTTTAATTCCGACGTTTCGGGCGCTTTACAGCACCCATGGTCACAGGGGGGGGGGGTGAGATTTTTGACGTCCCAATGTCATAGTTAGTCCGGTTACCAGCAGTTTTTGAATATTAATTTTTGGTCCGATCTACGCAGAACGAGCTTACAGTATCTTGAAGTCTTGCAGTGGTATGCTTGGGTTTGGGTTTAATTTTGTTAATTACAGGATCCCAAGCAGATGGTAGCACCCATCCATCTTCTCTATTAAAATTAGGGTGTGTTTAATTTCAATAGTCTCGCGTATCACCCTTCCTCATCCTATGTAAGAATCGGTGTTCTTTTGCGAGGATTTGTGATTTATCAAATATGATGTAATGGGGACGATCTTGAATATGTTCGCACACTGCAGACTTCCCGGAGCATCGGTGCTTCATGTCAGCTACATGTTCTTTCACAGAGGTTTTTATAGACCTTTTTGTTTGTCCTTTGTAAGAGAGACCACATTCACAATCTAGCTTGTACACTCCTGCATCTTGTAGAGGAATATTACATTTAATGTACGGTAGTACAGCAGGCACACGCTCGACTGTGGCCGGCTTCACTCGGTCTCTAATATTCAAAAACTGAAGGTAGCCGGGCTAACTATGACAGTGGGACATCAAACATCTCAGTCCCCACCGTGATCATGGGCGCTGTAAAGCAACCGCAATGTCGGGAATTAAAAAATAAGTTAAAATAGTTAATCAAACGCGATAAAATCGTAGTGTTCGCGAAAATTTAAGAAAACATTATACAAAAATAGTGTCAAATATCTTATCCCTCAAAACCTAAAATCAAACCTTTGAGTCGAAAACTTAAGTTGATTTCGAATGACACGTCTGTTTTTAAGTTATGATATATTATAAATACGCCGCATTTATATCATATAGGTGACGATTTTTCCAGTCAGACACCAAGGTACAGGTCCGAACGCCTACATTTCCGATGACGTTTTTAATTTTAATATTACACAAATTATGTAATGTCCGACAAAGTATCTTTCACATATTTTTATCGTCTTATTCTTCAGTAGATTTATCCTTATACTTCAATTTAGTTTGGTTCAAAAAGTTCACCAAGAAACAAACAAACACGAAAAACACAACCGTCCCTCTGAACAAGTGGGGTAAAAAGGAGTAAAATTCTCTTTTTTAAAACAACATTAACACCAAAGATTAAAACCTGTGTTTCAATATCGATGCGAGACGTAGGAAGTAACAAATAATGTTACAGAACAAATCCAAGTTTTTGTCAATTGATGTTTACGCAAAATACTGTCGTTTTTAGTGAAGACAATTAGAATAACTTGGAGCGAGGTGAAGCGTTGGGCTCAAGTTTGATCTAAATTGAAAGCCACTGAGAATGACATCAGCTTAACCTAGGGAACATAGGCGACCAATACTACCAAAGATTCATCATCGTCATCATTATTACATCCTTTCACAAGTCCACTACTGAACATTGGCCTCCTTCAAGGTATGCCATAAAGCACGAAGGCTAAAAAAAGTTGAAAATATTAAAAATGCTCCTATTATTATTATTTTTTTAGTTCAATGAATAACCGTTGTATTTGCTGATGGTACAAAGAAATATTTTCGCCAAAAACTGCATTGAATTCAATGCACAAGTCTTTCAGTAAAACAAAACGCGTATTCAAGAGTCCATCCACAAAAAAAGAAAATAATCCAAAGAGAGACTGTTCAATGGACAAGCGAAAAAGAAATATGGTGAATTTCCCGTTGTAGAGCGTTTTAAATTTTTAAGCAGCTGAATGAAAAATACATAAACATTTTCTTCGCCGATTCCCAGCGCAATAATATCGATTTTTTGTGCAAGTTAACTACAGCTGTGTTTAAATGTGAGCTGGTTTACTGTTTTAGGAGCAATAAATACTACTTAGTAATGCATAAAAAGAAATCAATATGAATAAGGCGAATATTTAGCTATTAAAATAAACTAAAGAAAATAGTTAATGTGTATGGCAATCCATATAAGCTAGTTCAGACACGAAATAGACTATGACAAAAAAACTGGAAACAAAAATCGATCCAGAATATTTCAAGACGTAAAGGATGGTACTTGTTTCCAAAGGCGTTTCGCTGAATAAAATATGTAGTTATTGAGTTTAACTTAAATGTCATAGGACCGTAAAAAGATCTGCGAAGGTAATTCCAATTCGTTTTATAAATATACAATGTGCTATTTTAAAGTTAAACTATTCGATGTTTTATTGAATGATCATTAAACAATGAATTAATTAATGTAAATTTAAAAGAGTTCAATAAAGAATCGACAATTCTTGAATTAATGCGTCTTGTTACAATGAAAGTCTCATAAATAAATGAAATGAAATGAATGCACTGAATAGGATAGTTATTAAAAAGTTAGTTTTATTTATTACTGTTTCGTAGGAATAACACTGCAACTGAATTTAACTAAAAGTAAAATCCTTATAGTTACTTATACTATATACCTATCCTATATAGCTACCTATACTATATACCTATACTAAACTCACCTAACATGGTTCTTATATTTAAAAAAAATATGAAAAAAAAATTAGATCAATTCGGAAAGAAAATTAAAAGTTAAAAGCTGATGAGAGTTTATAGAGCCCCACAAATTGAATTTCCCCGACGCTAATGGACACAACACGTGCATTGAATTATGTATAGTGTGCAGCTGATGAGGAAAAACTCGGTTGGTTATTGAGCAGCAGATCGGTTTTTCATTAACGCGGTTTTTTTCATTTCTGATTAATCAATTAATTGAAAATATTAGAGGAATACTATAAATAATATTTCCTTCCTAGCCTTCTTAGTTCATATGTATTTTAAAAGTCTAAAAGTCACCATGTACGTAAAGTCGACGATACGATACGACTTTTCTGTGGAATAATTTCAATTTTTCCCATACACCTGGGGACCTTCAAGAAAAAAGCTTACTCCTTTCTAAAGGGCCGGCAACACACCTCCGATTCCTCTGGTGTTGCGGTTGGTCATGGGCTGCGGTAGTCACTTAACATCAGGTGAACCGTATGTTCGTTTGCCCCCTCTTCTATAAAAAAAGTCAGTAAAGAGGATATCCGCAGAAGAACAAGAGTAACTGACAAAGCTAAGCGGAACAGTAAAATCACGTGGTAATAAACCGGCTCGGTTCGAAGAGGGGACACCCTCGTACTGGCTAGAGCAGTTTTGGTCTCCACACTAGATGGAGTGACGACCTGATGACACAGACAGTCGGATGCAGGTGGTTACTGTACTTTGTGCCAATCAAAGGGGGAGACCCATGATCAGTAGTCACCCTGTGGACTGTAGAGGTTGCAAATTCTCATCCATTGGGTACCTACTGTAATGCGCGGCTTAGGGAAGCGCTAGGTTAATATTGTGTTTGGTATTCCTCAGGTGGCGGTAGAGACATCTCATATTTATACCAAACCTGAAATACCTAGGCAGGCGATAGTAAGTAACGTCACAGGTGCGAGACGTCCGTTACTGTGACCGTATATCCAACTGTCAAGCAATTACGATGTCCCAAATATGGGAGAGGGCCTTATCCAGTAGTTGAAGAAAGAAGATAATTGTGACTAACTGACGCTCACAATTATTATTGTTGTGATCACTGAAATTAGGGTTTACGTTCTCTTTTTTTGCCTTCTTATTTCGTTTTTATAATATATGTATATATATATATTTATATATATATATATATATATATATATATATATATATATATATATATATATATATATATATATATATATATATATATATATATTTCTACATTTTTCTATAAGGAACTAGCTACAGTAGTTGGGATTTTTCTAGTATGATATTTAATATAAAGACTGTCAGTTAAACTGTCTATAGACTTGTCGAGAATCTCTAATGTCATTAAGTTCGCGATAACAAACTTTTTTGTTGACAATGAAAGTGATATTATATTTATCGCACAAAAGAGGTTTATTATTACGATATGTGGTATCCCAACAAGAGAATCCTGTAAGTCAATATTTAAAAATATGTTTATCTATGTGTGTACGCCTATACAACAAAATATCCGACGAAATTAAACATTACATAATAATAATATGAATACATTTAAAATAAGACTACTATTGGCTTTAAAATTTATGACATTAATGAATTTTTGACATTGTATTCTACATTCTGACATTGTATTCTGAAAGTGTAATTTAAAAATATTGTAAAAATATGATTTGAATAAAAATGTTTAATTGTTTAATGATTAAAATCATATAGGTTATTTTACTGATTAACGTTTTTTATGTAATCATCATTAAAATAGCAAAACATGTGTGGGAAATAAAACTAATACATCTGTATATTTAGCATATTTTATGCGAATAAAGACTATTTTTGTGAACGTATTATAAATATTTAACTAGTTGACAAAAATCATGATGATATTCAGAAATGTGATGCCTTCGTGGACTCATTTCTTAATAACCGGGAAGAGAACAGAAATAACAATTAGGTCCAGCTGCGTACACAAGAGAGCATGCGAATTGCGTCGGGACAATTTGTCATCTATCATAGTGGTCGTATAATTGACATCGGTCGGTTCTTCGCCTTTGACTGCACTTTGAATAAATTATACTACAAATGGAGCCGTGGTAGCTCAGATGGTTAACGCTCGTTGTAAATTTCACAGTACGCGAGCAACCCGTGTTTGATCCCCGCCGGCACCAATGAAATTGTTAATTGCAATCTTAAGTGCTGATTTACCAAGTGCTCGGCGCTGAAGGAAAACATCGTGAGGAAACTTGCATTACTGAGAAATAAAAGAAAAAATGTTTCGAAGACATTTGAAGTTCGCCAACACGCATTGGGACAGCGCGGCGGATATTTCCTTGGCCTAAAATCCTCTCAGAAATGAGAGGATTCCTGTGCCCAGCAAGTGGGACGTATATAGGCTGTAACTATAACCATACGATACTACAAATGTCGTTACAGAGGTACTTAGTATTTTTAAATACGCTTTTAAAATAATGCCAAAAATTTATTGACGTGAGTTAGAAGTTATATAAAAAAATCACGTCTACTTTGCTAATTTTACTCACGTTATTTAAGTCAATCTTTGTTCCTATCAATATATACGGCTCCGTGGCGCAGTGGCTTAGTAATGAGTTACGGCGCTAAAAGCCGCAGGTTCGAATCCCGCACGGAACAATTTGCATGGCCTACAAACAATTGTTCCAGGTGGGGCTATTTGTCCCTGTGCAATTTATGTATATAAACTGCATCCATGATACAGCAGAAAATCCTAGAGTGGAGGCAACATTTCAAATAAAATAAAATATTTAATTACTGCTACCAGCAATGTTTCCGGACTGATATGATTAAAGAGCTTCAAGAACAGAGTTTACTTTTTAATAGGCTGGCAACAAGATTCATTGGCGGTGATGGTCACTTACCATCAGCTCAACCACATGCTCGTTTGCTTTATCTGGGAAGAAAAAAGACAGTTTTGAAGAGGTCTAAGTTGCTGATTCTATTGAAGTTATCTTTATAAAAGTTTTATAAAAATCGCAAATGAATAAAATAAAATATAAAAAAGTGGTATACGCTCTTAATTCAAATATTTTATTGCGTTATAATTTAATCTACTCGAGAGAAGTACTCAATATATAGCGTGAACGCGATCTGTTACGTGCGCATTCCAAAGAATTTGAGTACACTTATAAATTTATTAGGATAATCCTCTTATGATGTACGTGGACACGGGGTCGGTCGGACTCTGCGGTTTAAAACTCTACATACATTATACAGTCTGATTCCCTTATGCGCAGTGACTTATGACTAGGCATGTTAGTAACATTATATTAATGTTTAAGTGATACAAGGTGTTCCTTTTCAAACTTTAATTTGCATAAAATAACAAGAAACATATTTGGAGTGATTAATATTTTGCCGTGTTGTTGCAATGTAAGAAAATCAACGACCCCTTATAATCTCGTGGATGCCATAAAAGAAGACATATCGAAACAGTAACAGTAGAAGAGCAGAATTTTCTTTTTGATAATAGTTAGTAATAAAAAAAAGACTGCTGTAGTACTTGCTGGAAAGTATAGCCATCTATGAAAAATATCCCTCTTTATCTGTAGCAAATTTTTGATAGGATGTAATGACGATATTATCTACTTTACATGAGTTGAAGCACGGTAAATACTCAGCCCTAGTGCAGTACAGATCTCTGCCAGCACTAGTGAAATTATGAATTGCAATTTAGTGCTGATTTACCACGTACTTTTAACAAAATTTTCGAGAAAACGTTAACTCGGTTAGTTCATCTCAGAAGTGTGCTGCTCAAATAGCTGGTTTGTATCCTATGTGCTCAGCAGTAGGATATTTGTACGCCTTTCTTTTTTATACAGACCTGTCGTTATTATATATCATCTTAACAATTTTTATTACGTTTTTGTTGTAGATCTTTGATTGCGAAATAGCTACATGTGAAAACGGGATTGGTAAAGTGATCGTCAATCTGTCTGGAATCCGGAAAAGACTACATCGAATTGTGAACTATTTATAGACTGCTTTGATGATGTACTTTTTTGCTGATATAATCGCTTTTAAAATTTTGTACATTTAGTCACTAAACAATAAATTTTATATCATTATTTCTTAGAAACTATACACAAGCTGTTATTGAATACTAAAATATCTTTAGGTAAGCCATGGTAACTAAGTAAGATAATTTATCAATCCAGTAAATGTCGTAAGAGCCAATTATTGTATATGCCAGATATATCTTATATATGTCTAATACCTAGGTCAGTGATAACGAGCAGCGTCAAAGGTGTGCTTTCTTCAATTCTTTAGACAATTAAGGCAAATACTCAACTAACATCTGGAAAAGCCCATGTCCAGCCGAGAACTTAAATGGGTTGAGGAAGAGGAAGAAGAAATCCCCAGACTGCTGTACAGTGTTCACTTCAAATAAGATGAAGTAAAAAAAAACTAACGTTTCAATACCTACGCTTTATTGAATGCTTACTTTTAAGCGGATAATAATAATTAAAAAAATTACGTAAATAACTTTTGAAGCATGTAATTTTGTTTTCACTATCAAAAAATATTTTATTAGGAACATACTGTATACACGCATTAAATAGAGGTGTGACATCAAAAATATTTTTTATGGGATTTAAAAATGGAGACCCATTAAAAGTCTCAGTAGCCAGTGTATGAAAGGTTATTTGTCGGCAACGTAATCTGCTATTGTTAGTTGTCTTTTTCTAGATAAAATAATTTAATCTTATAAGTAAAATATATTTGAGCTTTTTAGCTGGGCTAACTTCATTTTGTTGTAACAATATTTTAAAGTAGTTTAAGTTTTATGTCCAGTTCATATAGCTTAATGCTATGATTTATTTATGTCCAAGTGACATTTTTAGGCTTGTATCTGAAATGAATTAGAGATTTTCTGAAAAATATTGCTAAACATTCTCTTAATGAGAAAACCTTTAAAGTTTAAAGTAAAAGATATTATAGGGAGAGAAAATGATGTAGTTTTTAATAGCGGTACCCTAAGAATGAAAATAATATATAACAAAGAATTACATTGACTAGCACTAACAATTAATCCATAAAAAAATCCATAATCCCAACCAATCCCGTGAGTGTCGGAAAGAAAGGTTCCATTCAAGCGAAACACATTCCGTTTCAATCATACAATTTAATCCTGTCTTTCGCTAATCTTAAATACCTATTCGGTAGGAGGTGGAAGGAGAGGAATATTACGACTCGGCAGAGGCTAGGGGGAGCTATAGACTAGACGTGTCGCTTATTTCACGAGACTGGACTGCCTCCATGGCTTCCGTGTACTTGGTGAAAGTGGGGGTTCCGTCGCATAGGCGGAGTTGGAGACCGTGAAGTAAGGCGCGTCTAAGTAGAGGCGCAGAGAAAGTATTCTGGTTTGTCTTACCTGAGAAGAAGAAGGAGGAGTTGTTTTACATCTATGGGTCATCTACTTAGCATCAGGTCAACTGTCCTCATTTGTTATATTTAATTATATAAACAAAAATAATGTCTACTTACTTTTTAAATAAATCCTTCATAAAATCAATATCGGCTTCTCTTTCATCTTCGTTATTGAATTAATAAATTATTGCCTTACCAGTGATATATCTACCAATGTGTCTTAATGGCTTGTTTGTGACTTCGATAAAATCTTTCCACACCTAATTATAATAATTAACGTGTGAACAAGGCCACGGTTTACGTGTTTTTTACCAGTAAGTTATCGATCTTATTGATTGAGATTCGTCTCTCACGAGATGAGACATTTTATTTATTAAAATTAAAAACGAATTGATAACGAATTTTTGTACACAAATCAAATTTTTTTAGTGTTTGTTTGTGATTAACAACTTGTTAATAATAACTATTACATATAAGGAACTCAACTGCAATGATCTTTTGTTAATATAATTTTTCAGTTCTCCCGTGACCATTTATATAGCAAAGCACTCGAAACGTCTGGAGATAAAAATTAAATTAAACGCGTTACAGACAAGTTTGTGATTAGTTGCATAGTTTTTGGACTGCCATTTAAATACTTGTGTCATGAATAAAGAAACCGACCCTTGCTCTGTGCTAAGGCTGTGAAATTCCAGCTAATTATTAGTGATTTGAGTTTGTAACTGATTATTTTTAAGTAGCGTAACGGGCCCTAGGTTCACTGTAGTTTTCAACCAGAAGCGCGTATCTAAAACGGCACATGCGAGTAAAATATATATATTTGATTTGATTTCACGACAGGTTTTGCCACGTGTGTACCACTACCGAAATACAATAAGCTTGGTGAAGCTGCAGCAGTTCATTAGTAACCAGAGTCTGTGATTAGTTTTTTCTTTTTTATAGGAGAAGCGTACCAAACGAACATACGGTTCACCTATTAATTGACTATCGCCGCCCATGATCTACTGCAACACCAGGGGAATTGTAGGTGCGTGCCTGCCTTTTAAAAAGGAGTAGAGACTCTTTTCTTGATGGTCCCTAAGTCGTATCGGTCCGAAAAATTCGTAATTTTTTAGCATAGGTTTCATCGTAAGTGACGGGCCTAAAAACGCAATAGTTATTGTCGATAGTCATGTAAACGAATTTTTAAGTGACTATTAACAATCCATCAGTTTGAAATTTGTGATTTCCCCAATTTTTTCCTATATCTTAATGCGAAAACTTGGTTGCAGTACATCTTTACTCATTAATTGTATTTGTTTTGTATTACTCTGTCGCTTTCATATTTTCCTTTTTTCCCTACTAGATGGAGTGAAGACATGGTAAGAGATGTAGGAAGTCGATGGGAGCAGGTGAACTTAAAGATGTGGTTTGTGGCATTCCTTTGGAGAAACCTATGTTCAAAATAGGACTTGTGAAAGGCTGTAATGCTAACAATAATGATGTCTCTTCAACTTTGCACCCATTTTAGGTAGGATATACGTTGTTGTTCTATTATGTTTGTCATTATATAATATTTTCTTGAAATTAACACCCAAAAATACATTTGACTAATTAAAATAAAATCGAAAATAATTAAAGTCCCCTGCTGCGTTTACCACACTCGCGGCTTAATACGGGCTTACCTGCAACAACAAAGAACATAATTAGAATTTGCATGAAATAGCACAATGGAAAGTATTGCTTATTCTATAAGGCTTAATATTGCTTGACACACTTGAAATTGATACCTGAGTAATCATACCATAAATCCATCACTAGTCTAGAAGGTGCAATAAAACAAACTTTTTTTTAAGTTGTTCTCCAAGCAGCGTCGGATTTAATTTAATCTGCTTTAACAATTACGCCCCTATCCAATTACAAAGATATTATCTTTTTCAAAAAGCGGGTTACAACTATTGTTTGTTCGGAAGTATTTAAGTAACCCTTTTCGGCGCAGATGCGTTAGCCAATAGAGCGGACAGGAACACATTTAACGTATTATCGATAGTTTGTTCAATAAAAGTTTTTGAAGTTATTTAGATTTTTCATTCTTCATTCATTTTCTTGTCTAAAGTCCAATACTGAACGTAGGTTTCCCCTATAGATTGTATAGAGGAGATATTTGCTGTGGCTGCCACGCTGGGAGTGCTGGGAGGCTGGAGGGGGAGGGGGGTTGTAAGTCGTAGTTTCTAATTTTTTTAAGTTGTTTTCAGGAAGATTATTTCATTTTTATTTTTTTTTAGAAGAGGGGGCAAATGAGGATACGGTTCACCTGATGTTAAGTGACTACCGCCGCCCTTGAACATCCGCAACACCAAAGAAATTGCAGTTACTTTGCTGGCCCTTTAGAAAGTAGTAAGCTCTTTTCTTGAAGGTCTCCAGGTCGTATCGATCCGGAAAAATCGCCACTGGTAAACTATTCCACAGAAAGGTCGTACGCGGAAGAAAACTATAAGATGATACTAAAATAAGCGAGTTAAAAAGGATACGAATACGTTATTAAGTTTACTAATTATGTGCCCTTTTGTTTTTCTGTCGTATAGTTAGTAAAAAATATGATATATTGATTTGACCGTAATTACGCAAGAGAAAACCCAAACCACAACATGCTACTATTGATATACTGACTTTTGAAATATAGAGTGGTATTTCGTATTTATATTTTATATTTATGACTAGCCACGCGACTTCGCCCACGTGTAATATACGATTTTAATTTTTTTTCGCGGTACGTTAGCTTTAAAAATTATTATAGTAGCCTTAAGTTACGCCTTATAACATCAGCTATCTGCCAGTGACAGCCCGATCAAAATAAACAGCCAGAACAGACAGACAGATAAAAAAATTAAAATTGTGTTTTGTTATTAGTACTGAATATTGCTTCATATTATTAAATTTTACTTTATTTATATAGATTTTATGTTACTACTGAGGACTGGCATAATACAATCCATTTTAGTTTGGTTCGACGGCTTCGTGACAAAGTGGCTTAGCAATGAGTTGCAGCTCTAAAGGGCCACGGCTTCGAATCCCGCACGGAACAAGTATTTGTACGGCCTACAAATAACTGTTTCGCGTCTGGATTTTTTTTCCTTGTGAAAACTGATGTAAACTGCCCCTAGTAAACAAAAGGAAAAAAATTAAGATGAAAGTAACGTTTTTTTAGACCCTTTTTTCCATAGTTCCATGATTCCGTCCATCAAACTGGAACACAATTGGAGGTGCATTGCTGCTTAAGTATTAGGTAAGGAGGAATCAACTAATCGAGGCGGAATCCTAAGCTGTTTCATTTGTTGCTGTTTAAAAAAAAATTATCTTGTAATTTTTTTATTGGATTAGGGTGACAAACGAGCACACAGTCCATCAAATGGTAAATGGTTGCTGCGGCCCGTAGACATGTACATCTATCCTCGACTACGAATCAAAATGCAGATGCGTTGTCCACCGTGAGGATTAAGATGGAATGCTCCGTTTCCAGTAAAAAGATCTCAGGTTCTCGACACGCACCTTACGAAACACAACAGCGTGGAGCTGGTATTTTACGCTGGTATTATGGTAGATGAGAGGGTGGTCCTTCCCCGGTCGAGCCGACCCATTCGTGCTACAACTAAACTATTAATATAGCTACAGCATGGTTCTACCAGCTAAAATTTAATTTAGGTCTGAGATTTTTTTTCTTTTTTTGTTCCTCTGTCAGTTTTAACTACTTTCATAGCACTAGGTGGATCCTTAGGGTAGATAGTTTTTACAATATTTGTTAAAAATATAAAACCCTTTACACATTCACGTTCGGGACAAAGGTCAATTACTGTTAAAAAAGCAACCCGCTCGTCAGATCATCAAATAATATAATAGCATATTGTTGTCTACGTATTGTGAATCCCACGAACGGATGCGATCCCATTGTCCGTCTGTCTATTCAATATTTTAATACTTCATTCAATTTACAACCCCTTGTTTATTTTTCACCCATGCTAATGGCATTTCGTTCCTGTGAACAACAAATAGCTTTTTTTAACTGTATTCAAATTATAAATGGTAAATTTAGTTTACTTTAAACCCCTATCGTGTAATATTATCTGTTTAAATAATTCTGTTACGAATTTTTTTTTTAATTTATCTTGGCAAATATTTGCTGCTACAGAAACGGCACCTGAATATTATGTAAGAGCACTTAGTATGTACTATGTAAAAGTATTAAGCTAGAACAAATAAAGAGAAATATAAAGCTTTCCCTTCTTGTATAAAACTGACTGTGTGATTTAGCGGTTGACGTTTGCATGTTGATTATTGGGTTTTAAATTGGAATCTTACGCGTGAATATTTAATATCTTTACTTTGATTGTTTCGATGTTTTTGTTCTCCTGAGAGAAAATGAATAACATCAAATGTCTTCCTTGCTCTAATCTTATAGCACAGGCGTTAAAACTAAATATAAAATAATTAAATTTTTAAAACAAATAAAACCGACTTTTAAAAACTAAAACGAATTAAATAATTGTCACATAATGCTGCTTTTGAGGTCGGGGTTTACATTTTTCGATACACTGTCTTAGCAGCAACTTCAAAAATATTATGTGAATTTATTTTATTTTAGTTGAACTATTTTACTTCTAAACATGAGTCTCTGAGAGATGGCTACATATTTGTGCCATCATTGAGACTATCGGTCCGTGGTGTCCACGTGCGGTGAAGTAATTAAGGGAACTGTATCCACGACTGGACGTCGCTGCTGGTGAAAAGAGGGCTGGTTCTTTTCTAGCTCAAAGGCTAAGAAGCCATTCCATTTAGTTAGCCATTAAGTTATTAGTCTTATGTAAGTGTAAGTATTATTTATTACTCCTCGCTGTATGGTAGCGGCGTCAAATCTACCACCACCCCTTGTTCGCACCATGACTCAGAAAATAAAAGAAATGGCCCCGAGTCCCCGGCGCCCCTTCAATGGGGCAGGAGTGCGAAGAATCTCCGGGAGAAAAACCGGCGACGAGGTTCGCCACCCGTCACGTTCTGTCTCCCGGAGGGGCGAAAAGTGGTTTGCGGAAACCCGTCTGGCTACGCTGAATGTATGTGGAGGAATGAATGATAAGATGGATGAAGTATGCGAAATGATGAATGACAGAGGAATAGATGTGTTATGTGTGAATGAGACGAAACGAAAGGGAAAGGATGCAACTGCACATGGCACGTATACCGCGTGTTGGTCTGGTGTAGACGAGACCGAACGGGCATGCCAGGGAGTCGGTTTCATCCTTTCAAAAAGAATGGGTCAATGTGTGAAAGAGTATGAATGTGTAAGCCCGAGGCTGCTATGGATACGAATGAAAGTGGGCTTAAAGAAGCTGTTCCTGCTAGGGGTGTACGCCCCAGACATGTCTAAGCCCACTTACATCCGAGAGCAGTTTTGGGACATGGTAAGGATGGTATTGACAAAATGTAAGGAAAATGAAAATATTATTATGTTAGGAGACTTTAATGTAAGGGTTGGAGTGAAGATATCTTGTTATGAAAGGATATTGGGAACGTTTGGTGATGAAAGTATAAATGAGAATGGTGAAGACCTCCTCACCGTATGTGTGGAAAAGAATCTTTTTGTGACGAATACTTTTTTTCGTCATAAGAAGATTTACATGTATACATGGGAAAGAGGTGATGATAGAAGCATGATAGATTTCGTAATTGTGGATGAAAGAATGAGGAGCGCAGTCGTAGATACAAGGGTTTACCGGGGGTCCAACGTAGGGACGGATCATTACTTGGTCTTATGTCGAATTAATGGTCTTTTCAAGCGTTGGCGGCGTCGGACATCTGTGTCTACCACTGCGTTACAGCGTAAAAGAATAGAGAAGTTACAAGATGAAGATGTGAAAGAGAAGTATAAATGTAGACTGAGAGGAAATATTAGATGTTTGAATGAGTTGTGTATGAATGATTTAGACTTGAATACTGTGTAGGATAATATTAAGAAAGGTTTGGTGGATGCCGCCACCGAAGTATGTGGTGTAAGTAAGAGAACAAATGAATCGGACTGGTTTGGCATCCAAAAAGGTGTCAGACAGGGCTGTGTAGCTTCCCCTTGGCTGTTCAACCTATTTATGGACAGGTGTTTGCAAACTTTGAAAGATGAAGAATGTGGGTTAAGAATTGGCGAGTTAACCGTCAAATGCCTTTTGTATGCCGATGGTCAAGTCATATTTGCGTCATCGGCGGCTGAGTTGCAAATGATGGTTACATTAATGAACTGGGAATTAAAAGAAAGGGGAATGAAAGTGAACGCAAGTAAGACGAAAGTGATGGTTTTTGAAAGAGAAGAAAGCAAAACGGTATGTGAAATAAGAATAGAAGGAGAGTTAATTGAGCAAGTGGATGAGTTTGTGTATTTGGGATGTGTATTTAGCAGGGATGGTAGATATGATAGGGATATAGAACGACGATTAAATGCAGGGAATAGAGTGAATGGGGCACTACACTCTATTGTGAAGAACCAGAATGTGTCAAAAAAGACACGTATGGTAATTCATAATGCTGTGTTAGTCCCTACTTTAATGTATGGTAGTGAAAGCTGGTGTGGCAGAAGAAGCACGAAAGTAGAATAAATGCTGTAGAAATGCGGTCTTTAAGGAGTATGCTAGGGTTGAATCTGAATGACAGGGTGAGAAATTGCGTGATAAGAGATAAATGTGGTATGCAAGATGATGTTGTGACCAGGATTAAGAAAGGAATGCTTCGGTGGTTTGGTCATGTAGAAAGAATGAATGAGGAAAGAGTGACAAAGCAAATTTATATGGCAGATGTGAACGGCCGAGTCGGGAAGGGACGTCCTACAAAAAAGTTTATCGACCAAAGTGGCGATATATTGTAAAGGGTTCACGTTAGAAGTACCCTTAACCGACGAGCATGTATGCGTAGATATATGGATGTAAAGGAGGCGAAAGAGGTATGTCACGATCGTGCCAAGGAGTCCGTCTTCCCCCTCTGTGACAGGCGTGAGTGTTTATATATATATATATATATATATATATATATATATATATATATATATATATATATATATATATATGTTTATATGTTTTAGTTTTATTTTATTATTTTACTCCTATAACTGGACTAAGCAACACCTTCATATTATGATGGGACCATACTTGATGCCTTTTTAATAAAAAAGAAACATTTTAAATCGGTTCATAGTAGAAAAATTCAAGTATCATTCAAAATATTTAAAAAAAATACTGTCGAACCGAGAAACTCTTTTTGCAGCTGTTGGCTAAAAATTCATACTACACGCCAAGTCGAACTTAAACTCCTGATGCCAGTACTCATAATGTTAAGAATAGTTCATATTCTGATTTACCTTACTCTGACGTAAAGGAATAAAAAAAGAGGAAACTATGTGTGTGTAGTAAAATTTAAAAAATGTCTAGAAAAAAAGGAAGTTGGGGAATTCGAAATTGGAACAGTTTCAGAAATCAGAAATCAGAAATTTTTTATTTGCTTTAAACATGGTAGTGCAAAGATGTTAACATAATGGTACGTCCTCATGTTTGACTTAATATTGTCATGCAAATTTAAAAGTAGTTACATTTTAGTCTACTTAGAGCTAAAAATAAGTTAACATACTAAACAGAAAACTAATGGTAAACATGAGTCACAGACAGAGCATTACATGTATCATTTATAAATTGTATAATATTTTATGTCAAATTATTCAAGTCGTAAAAGCGACCATCTGTCCCAAGGAGGTGTCGGATTCATCGTCCACAAGTCTCTCGTCAACAACGTTGTAAAGATTGTGAGTGTGTCAACGAGGGTCGCGTACCTGACACTCAGAATCACCAAACGGTATTTGCTGAAGGTAATACAGGTCTACGCACCAACCTCGGCACATTCCAATGAGGAGGTGGAGGAAATGTATGAGGATATTTCTAGAGCTATGCATTCCTCAAAAACCCACTACACGGTGTTGAGAGGAGACTTCAACGCAAAACTAGGCACAAGAGAAGGCGGTGAGCTGAAGTTAGGGAAATTTGGAGTAGGCCAACGGAACCGTAGGGGCCAGCAGCTGGCTGACTTTATAGTGAAAGAGGGACTCTTTATGATTAACTCTTTCTTCCAGAAGCGGCCCCACAGGAAGTGGACCTGGTTGAGCCCCGACGGTTCGACAAAAAATGAGATTGACTTCATTATAACGACCAGATTCCAACTGTTCAGTGATGTCTCAGTGATCGCAAGGGTGAAAACCGGTAGCGATCACACAATGGTTAGAGGCACACTGAACCTAAACGTTAAGTTGGAGAGGTCTCGTCTAATGAAGTCAACAATAAAGTATAGCAAGAACAGAACACGGCATTTCGTACCGTATTACCTAAAGAAGCGATCGAGCGGAACCAGGGCTCCAAAGTCTTTGCCAGAGATCTGTCTGCCAGAAAGAGCCAACTGTCAAAGCTTAAGACTGAGTGTGGCAACATCGTTTCCGGGACACCTGAGATTTTGAGTGAGATTGAGAGGTTCTATGGGCAGCTGTACACATCATCGTTGGAGCCACACGCAAGTGTGAGAAACGATCCAAGAGCAAGTCTTACCCGACACTATTCGGATGATATCCCGGACGTCAATCTGAACGAGATTAGAATGGCTCTCCAGCACCTTAAAAACGGCAGGGCCCCAGGTGAGGATGGAATTACAGCGGAGCTTCTGAAAGCGGGTGGAACACCGGTACTTGAAGTCCTTCAGAAGCTCTTCAATTCCGTCCTCCATGGTGGCACTACTCCAGAAGTGTGGAGGAGAAGTGCGGTGGTCTTGTTCTTTAAGAAAGGCGACAACGCTCTCTTGAAGGACTACAGACCGATTTCCCTTCTGAGCCGCGTCTACGTGCTGTTTTCGAGAGTCATTACGAATCGTCTCGCACGCAGACTCGACGACTTCCAGCCTCCCGAACAAGCCGGTTTCCAAAAAGGCTTCAGTACCATAGACCACACACATACCCTGCGGCAGATTGTACAGAAGACCGAAGAGTACAATCTGCCACTTTGCCTGGCGTATGTGGACTACGAGAAAGCCTTTGATTCCGTCGAAATTTGGGCGGTGCTACAGTCCCTTTAGCGGTGCCAAGTTGACTGTCGGTATATCGAAGTGCGAAGCAGTATCGTGTTTGTACGGTAGGGCTACGATGGCTATCCGAGTACAGTACCAGAGTTCGAAACCTATCCAACTGCAGGGAGTTGTAAGACAGGGTGACGTTATATCCCCGAAACTCTTCATGGCTGCGTTGGAAGATGTTTTCAAGCTACTGGACTGGAAAGGATACGGTATTAACATCAATGGTGAGTACATCACTCACCTTCGATTTGTCGACGATATAGTCCTTATGGCAGAATCGCTGGAGGACCTTCGCACTATGCTCAATGACCTCAATGGTGTTTCCCAACGGATAGGTCTTAAGATGAACATGGACAAAACAAATATCATGTTATATGTCCATGTCACACCTATGCCGGTAGTTGTTGGGAGCACTATGCGCGAAATTGTTGACGAGTACCTACGTTTACCTGGGACTAATAATCCCACTAGGTAAGTCCAACTTCGACGGAGAGGTCAATTGACGGATTCAACTCGGCTGGGCAGCGTTCGGGAAATTACGACACATCTTCTCGTCAGGTATACCTCAATCTCTGAAAACTAAAGTGTACAACCAGTGCGTGTTGCCAGTGATGACTTACGGATCTGAGACGTGGTCCTTCACTGCTGGCCGTATGAGGACGCTCAAGGTCGCTCAGCGAGCTATGGAGAGGGCTATGCTCGGAGTTTCCCTGCGTGATATACTCAGGAATGAGGATATCCGCAGTAAAACTAGAGTGACCGACATAGCCCAACGGAATAATGAGAAGATGAAGTGGCAATGAGCCGGCCATATAGCTCGAAGAACCGATAACCGATGGGGAAGAAAGGTTCTCTCGAGTGGCAGTCTCGTACCGGTAGGCGTAGTGTAGGGCGACCCCCCACTAGATGGAGTGACGACCTAGTAAGACATGCAGGAAGTCGATGAATGCAGGTGGCTCAGGACCGTGCTTTGTGGCATTACTTGGAGGAGGCCTATGTTCAGCAGTGGACTTGTGAAGGGCTGTAATGATGATGGTGATAATATATATATAACAAACCCAAAAGAAAAAAACAAAAACTATTAATATAACATATTAATTACGCAAAGAACACCCCCCCTTATTTTTTTAATATTTTAAAAAAGGGGGAGTTTTTTTTTATTATAAAAAGAAAATTTTTTTAAATGAAATAAAAAAAAAAAAAAAAAAAAAAAAAAAAAAAAAAAAAAAAAAGCTCCATTATAAAAAGGTTTTTTTTTATGGGGAAAGATATATATATATATATATATATATATATATATATATATATATATATATATATATATATATATAATACTAGTAACTTACGGGCCACCTAATGGTAAATGGCTATTAGAAAATAGAAATCCTCACAGCCAGTACCTAACTACACTAGGTCTCTATGACGTTTAGGCCGAAACACAGCAGTGCAAGCACTTCTATTTGACGGCAGTAGGTAAGAGTGGAATCTGCCCAGATGGACTCCTAGGCAGAAAATGTAGTCACCAGGTAGACAGATAGTACGCTGTCAGTTTATAAAAACTAGTCTAATCTTTAAGTTATTTGATTTCATAAACCTAAGTAATTTCTTAGAATATCTAAACAACTTAAAGCAATTTAATTGATTTACCATCGTACATAGCGTTTTCCAGTTCTAATTATATCAACATTGAGAACGTTGATTGAGCTCTTAAGGTTTAGAATTTTAAGGGGAACGTTTTAATGTTATTCAGGTATTAATTAAAGGCACATTAATATAGGCTTTATGAGTTTGAGTGTCAAAAGAAACTTATTTTCATATAATATAGCCGTTCCCAAGGTCGCTTATGAACATAGGAGTTCCCAAGGAATGTAACAAAACATGATCCTAAGTCACATGTCTTCTTTCCATGGACCTCTTCCATTTTTTGCGTGTATTACCAGCTCTTCACTCCAATTATTGCCGAGCTACCCTACAGTTTGCTTACTGGTACGAGGCTGCCACTTGATAAATTTTTCCCATTTATTGTTGGTTTTTCAAGTTATATGGCCGACTTATTGCTATTTGACATTGCTGATCCGTTGGGTTATGTCGGTTAAAATCGTTTTACACCATAAATTCTCATATCGGAGTCATCGCCAAGAGAAACTCCGAGCATGACCCTCTCCATAGCTCGCTAAGCGACTTTGATCTACTTTATTCAGATCTATTTGATATAGAATTACACTGCTAGCAGTGCAGGCCTATATCTCAGATCCATGTCTTCATTGAAAACACTCACTAGTTAAACACTCTTGATATCAAGTTTTGAGGTATACGTGACGGAAAGATGTGTCGTAATCTCCCGAACGCTGTCAAGTCGAATTGAAGCCTTCATTGCATTGATCTCATTCTCCTTCTTTGTGCAGTTAATCATTATTAGATAAATAGAAATAAAAAATGAACTTGTTTATTCGTTATTACAAAATACAAAGTACCTCAATAACAATACTGATTACTTTTCGATAAGAAGCAAAGAAGTTTTGAAAGAAAGACCAAAATTGGGAAAAGATATACCCATGATAAAGATCCATTCACAATTAAGGAATTTTCATCACCATCAGGCTTTTCGGGGAATGACTGATAAATTTACGTAAAAAATCTTATCAAAAGGCAGTAATCGAGTGAGTAAGTCCCTATAGTGGAGCCAAACTTCTCGGATATCACATTCAGGCCAATCGAGATATGAGTACGAACGTTTATAAACTTCGCCGACAAATTAATGTGCTATACAGAGATGCGTAATTGCCCCTCTCGCACCTGTTAGGGTTGCTGCCATGTACTCTGTGATTGCCAAGTAAAAATATTTTTTTTTTATTTATTACCCATAATTTATTCTTCAATTAGTAATACACATTAAACATAGCGCAAAACACTGAGCTTTAGTTACTGTGCCGGACGGGCGAAACTCTCCGGAGTAAATGTTGTCGAAGATACTTCGCGAGTCGCTCACGTCCTACACCTATAGGTTCCGGTGGGTACTCTCACCGCCGTCTTTGTTGGTGCCGCTGAAATATTGTGGACTGTAGTTAAAATCAAAATGCACGATTAACAAATACAAATAGCAAGGTAGTGGCCAGCGGTTCGACTGATTGATTAGTCGCGAAATTTTATAACTATTTATCACGGTTGTTAAACTACGGTTGTTCACTGTATATTTCAAAAGATTTCTTTAAATTGTACGGTGGTATCAAATATCTATTGGTAGTAGCTGGTTTTCTAACACTACTGACTAGCAGCTATTATCAACTAAACTAGCTGATTTTATCACTTGTGTAACTGCGGATATCAGTTACCACTTTCACTATATGTAACTGCGAATATCAGTTACGACCTTTTTCGGCTAGCTAACACTTTCACTATATGTAACTGCGAATATCAGTTACGACCTTTTTAGGCTAGGTAACACTTTCACTATGTAACTGCGAATGTCAGTTACGACCTTTTTAGGCTAGCTAACACTTTCACTATATGTAACTGCGAATGTCAGTTACGACCTTTTTCGGCTAGCTAACACTTTCACTATATGTAACTGCGACTGTCAGTTACGACCTTTTTCGGCTAGCTAACACTTTCACTATTCACTATATACTGCTACTAGTCACTTCAGCTACCACCGGATACCACTAACTTCACTTCACTAGTCACTGGTAGTTCTTCACACTACTACGGGTACTGGGTCCCGAGCCCCTAAGGTAGACTTTAGCAACACTTTGCAGTGAGCCGCTTGCCATTTTCCGTTTTGCCTCTTTATTGCATAAACTTATCACTATACAAATGGCATAAATTGCAATATTCTCTATACAAAACTAATTGCTACACTAACATGCTATATATCATTAAATCGGTAGTCTGGTACTTTATTAGTATATCATAAAGGTTATTAAAAACATTAACATTGTAAAAAGTTATTAAACGAAATGTCCCAAATTTTCATAATATTTGGGCATTTTAATTCTTTAATTTTTCTATAACTACGAAATGCGTTTAATTATAAAAAAATATTCCTATACTTTCTTAATCCATAAGCCATATGCTAATTAAATGTCATATTTATAACTCTTTTAGAACATAAAATTATTTTCATTATTTTTGGTATAAACTATTACGCAGTTAAATTAAAAAACTTCTAGAGAGTTCTACGATAAGACGCGCTGTGATTGGTCGATTTTTTGGGTATATAATAAAAGTTGTTTATATTACTTGTTATCAAAACGACATTCTATACAAACATACTGAGAGTTATAAATATGCTAAACAACTATATTAATACACGTTTTCACTCAGTTTTCTTGGTAATTTCACTATTAATACATAAAACAATATTCTTTATCACTTTGTTTCTTAAGGTTGTTGGGCCGTCGCGAACATCTCTCCCGCCGTGCAGCGTCGCGACGATTTTCTCACAGCGGCGCTGCATCCATTTCGGTGAGCGACGTTGCTTCTACTTCGGCAGCGGCACGAGTTTCCTGGTTGGCCTCTTGATTAGGCCGTTTGCTGTGCGTACCTCCACAGTGCGGATCTGTCCGTCCGCACCGGGGTAAACAGCTTCCACCCTCCCTCGTGGCCAGGTGTTACGAGGTAACTGGCCGTCAGCTATGAGGACTGGATCGCCCACCTGGAGATTGGGACCTCGCCCATGGGCCTCCCGCCGGTTTTGAAGTTCCGGTAAATACTCTCGGACCCAACGCTGCCAGAACATGTCAGCGAGTATCTGGGAGCGTCGCCAGTGTCTTTTGCTATTCATATCTTTTTCATCAAATACTCCAGGTGTCGGCAGTCTCGCAGATCCTCCTAAAAGGAAGTGATTTGGAGTGATGGATTCGTCGTCGTTGCTGTCTACAGAGATGTGAGTCAATGGTCTGCTATTTACTGTGTACTCCACCTCGCAGAGCAGCGTGGCTAATACTTCCTCATGCGGATGTCTCTCATGAAGGACGGTGTATAGTGCCGTCTTCACGTACCGTATGAGACGTTCTCTCTTGGTTGATGTTTTATGCAGCAAATTGATTGGAAGTCGAGCGAGCTTTAGGTTGAAGCTCAGCTGATCGGTACCCGGTTTCCAGATTAATCCGAGTATCTTTTCCTCGGTTCCTTTGTTTCCCAGATCGACTGACTCAGATGCTTCATGGTCAGGTTCTAATTCTTTTACAACTTCTGGTGCGTTGGAAACCCATTTTCTTAAGGTGAAGTGCGCGTTTTTGTGTATGTCGCGTACTTCCTTCGATATTCGCATTGCCTCTTCCAGAGACTGGAAACTGTCGAGATAGTCATCCATATAGTGGTTTTGAATGATAGCTTCTACGGCTTCTGGATACTTGTCTTTGTGTTTTTTAGCGTTCCAGTTCTTCGCGAATATGGCTGTGCAGGGTGAACTGGCTGCACCGAAAATGATCGACGTCATTCTATATTCCTGTGGAGCTTCATTACGTCGATCCCCTCTCCAGAGATATCTTAAGGCATCTCTGTCTTCAGGTCTGACTTTAACCTGCATGAACATTTCGGCTATGTCCGCGGAGACAGCGACTTTATGGCGGCGAAAACGCATCATGACCCCTGGTAGTGATTGCAGTAGGTCTGGACCCGTGAGCAGGAAGTCGTTCAATGACACCCCCTTTGTTTTGGCTGCGGCATCGTGTACTATTCGAAACTTCTCTGGCTTCATTGGGTTATGGACGTCGAAATGGGGTAGGTACCATGTTCTTCCCGGTGTGCTAGTTTTCGGTGCTATCTCAGCGTATCCTTTTTGTACTAAGGAATTCATTTGTTCATCATACTTTCTTTTTAGATCTTCGTCTCGATCTAATTTTCTTTCAATGGAAACGAGCCGTTTTATTGCTGTTTCATAATTGCCAGGCATCTCGATATCCTTTTTCTTCCAGAGAAGCGCTGTTTCTATGTGCCCGTCTTGTAACTGACGGGTGCTGCTATTTAGTATATCTTCAGCTTTCTTCTCTGGGTCGGAGTCTGGTCTTCTCGGATTGATAATGAGAGATTCCAGCGCGAAATATTCGCGGAGTTGGTCATCTATAGTAACCTCGCTCTTGTGCAGCTCATTGGCCGCGTGGACACGCTGATACGGGGCTTTAGTGTGTGCCCCGTGTAGCACCCATCCTAATTCTGTGAGCGAGGCAATTGGCTGGTGCGGCGGACCTCTTCGGATTTGAGTGGCTATCAGAAGTCTCCAATTGTCCTGTCCTATTAGGATCCTTGGGTTGCCGGAGTCATATGTTAGCTGCTCCTTTAGGTCTTTCAAGTGCTTGCACTTGGCTATGTCTGCTGCACGCACAGTCTGTGGCCCCAAGTTTAGGCTTGCAACCGTGCGTGCTCTGAATGGCACCCTTTTGCTGTGGAGACTCTTCAGCGATACTTTGATTCTTCGAGATTTCGGTGAATCGAGGGTAGTGTTCCCGATAGCGGTGATCTTAAACGGGTCCAACCGCCCTGTAGCTCCAATTTGTTTGGCGATCTCTTCATCCATTAGTGAAACTGTTGACCCATCATCCAGCAGGGCGTGTGTGTTTACAGCTCCCGCCGGTCC
This sequence comes from Parnassius apollo, assembly GCA_907164705.1. NCBI lineage: Eukaryota > Metazoa > Arthropoda > Insecta > Lepidoptera > Papilionidae > Parnassius > Parnassius apollo. The sequence continues at coordinate 5,112,106 of CAJQZP010000295.1, forward strand.
AATTACTCGCACTGGAATTATTTTTAAATAGGCTTGATGCTTTGACACAGCGAATGAGTTAGCTACGGTTTCTTGAGGTTCTTTTTGTTTGACCTCAGTCTTCTCCTTTGTATTATTATGGAGAAGTCGATTGTGTGTCGCGGTGCATCCTTTTTATTCCACACTTATTGGTTTTGCATTTGTGCGTCTGATTTCGATAACGTAAACAGCGGAAACATAAATTATTTTGCTTTGCGAGTTCCCATCTTTTGTTGATATCTGCTTCTTTTAATTTTTTACATTCAGATCCGTAGTGACCCTCTTTTTCGCACACTCTGCATTTCGGAGACGGCTTAGTAGTAGCCGCGTGTGCTCTATGTACTGAACGATTGCTTTGTGCTTCGTTTATAATTTCTGGAGGCGCAAATACACTGCAGAAGCGAGCTTGCTCGGTAATAAACTCGCTGAAGCAGCCGAGGTCTGGTCTAGAGTCATATTTTTCGGTGTAGATTCTATACCACTGGGCACGTATAGAGTTCGGCAGTTTGTCGGTGAGGTGTCGTAGCAGCTCTGCGTTGACGAGGTAATGATCTCGCTTTAGGGCTCTAAGAGTGACGACGCTTCCCCTCACTTTGCTCGCGAATGTGCAGATGTCTCTAGGTGCTTCTGTACAGCGTGCTAATCCTCGTAATTTCTCGGTTTCTGCTTGCGCGATTGAATCTGGACGCCCAAATTGTAGCTCCAGTTCTCGCATAATCTCATCTGGCTTAGCATGCCCGATGAGTTCTGAGCTGACTGTTTCCAAGGCTCTTCCTTGTAGACTTCGTCTTAGTCTAGCAGTGTTTTCAATGTCATTGAAGTAGCCTCGGGTTGTTTCGTAAATGGCACGGAATGAAAGCCACTTGGTATGTGCTCCGCTAAAGCTTGGCAGTGTCATTATAGCTTTCGACGCTGCGAAAGTATGCGACGATAGTGGCGCACTCTCTAACTTTGATTTGTCAGCGAGCGCGGCTATAGCGGATGTGAGCTCCGATATAAACGGACGGAGCCCCCTGTCTTCACTTATGACAGATTCCTGGCTAGGTTTCTTTGGATTGGGATCCTTTTGTACATCTTCTGGATAGGAATCCTGGTTTGTGAGCTCTGATACAATCGGTAGGAGCCCCCTATCTTCATCAACGGTGGGTTCCTGGCTGAGCTTCTGTGGCATGGGATCCTTTTGTGCATCTTCAGGATAGGAATCCTGGTTCGTGAGCTCCTTTTGGGGCTCACTGAGGTCGACAACGTCCGGGGTCGGCTTTGTAACGGTTTTATTAAATGGTGCCTTCCCTCCGGTGATTGCGCCTTGATTTGAATTTTGTTTGGCTACAGAGTTTTCGAGCCAAGATCGAACGTACTCACTTTTGGAGTGACCATCTTCATCATAGTCGTTCGATTCGTCATCTTCTTCAGCCATCTGTAAGGAGATCTGCGCAAGTTCTAGTTTGATCTTCAATACTTCTTCACGAGCCTTCAAAATTCTTCTATTGGGCCGAACAGTCTTCTTAGACTTCGTACTGCAAACGGTGTGGCCCCTCGGTGGCTCTTCGGAGTGGGTGTCTTCCCGGGCTGGTGGCGATGATGCACGTCTAAAGTCATCGTTGCCTTCTATATGTTCCCTCTGCTTCGTTGTGCGGGCCGTAGTGGACGGCGCGGGCAGGGGTATCCCCCCCCTCGGGGGGGGCAGCATGGCGCCTCAGCGCCCTCTACCGTTGACGGTGAGCGTGGTGGCATCTGGTGGTGGACGGCGGCGTTACTGGCCGACGAACCTCCTTCCAGACCGACGGTCCACGCCTTGGCTGCCCTTCCTTGCGAACGGGTGTTCGAATGTCGGCATCTTGAATCTGAAAATTCTGCGGTTTTAATACGGTGGTGACTATTTACCCGGTTCCGAAATACAAACGGATATATCCGGCTCGAAGGACCAACGAATGTGCCGGACGGGCGAAACTCTCCGGAGTAAATGTTGTCGAAGATACTTCGCGAGTCGCTCACGTCCTACACCTATAGGTTCCGGTGGGTACTCTCACCGCCGTCTTTGTTGGTGCCGCTGAAATATTGTGGACTGTAGTTAAAATCAAAATGCACGATTAACAAATACAAATAGCAAGGTAGTGGCCAGCGGTTCGACTGATTGATTAGTCGCGAAATTTTATAACTATTTATCACGGTTGTTAAACTACGGTTGTTCACTGTATATTTCAAAAGATTTCTTTAAATTGTACGGTGGTATCAAATATCTATTGGTAGTAGCTGGTTTTCTAACACTACTGACTAGCAGCTATTATCAACTAAACTAGCTGATTTTATCACTTGTGTAACTGCGGATATCAGTTACCACTTTCACTATATGTAACTGCGAATATCAGTTACGACCTTTTTCGGCTAGCTAACACTTTCACTATATGTAACTGCGAATATCAGTTACGACCTTTTTAGGCTAGGTAACACTTTCACTATGTAACTGCGAATGTCAGTTACGACCTTTTTTAGGCTAGCTAACACTTTCACTATATGTAACTGCGAATGTCAGTTACGACCTTTTTCGGCTAGCTAACACTTTCACTATATCTAACTGCGACTGTCAATTACGACCTTTTTCGGCTAGCTAACACTTTCACTATTCACTATATACTGCTACTAGTCACTTCAGCTACCACCGGATACCACTCACTTCACTTCACTAGTCACTGGTAGTTCTTCACACTACTACGGGTACTGGGTCCCGAGCCCCTAAGGTAGACTTTAGCAATACTTTGCAGTGAGCCGCTTGCCATTTTCCGTTTTGCCTCTTTATTGCATAAACTTATCACTATACAGATGGCATAAATTGCAATATTTTCTATACAAAACTAATTGCTACACTAACATGCTATATATCATTAAATCGGTAGTCTGGTACTTTATTAGTATATCATAAAGGTTATTAAAAACATTAACATTGTAAAAAGTTATTAAACGAAATGTCCCAAATTTTCATAATATTTGGGCATTTTAATTCTTTAATTTTTCTATAACTACGAAATGCGTTTAATTATAAAAAAAATATTCCTATACTTTCTTAATCTATAAGCCATATGCTAATTAAATGTCATATTTATAACTCTTTTAGAACATAAAATTATTTTCATTATTTTTGGTATAAACTATTACGCAGTTTAAAAACTTCTAGAGAGTTCTACGATAAGACGCGCTGTGATTGGTCGATTTTTGGGTATATAATAAAAGTTGTTTATATTACTTGTTATCAAAACGACATTCTATACAAACATATTGAGAGTTATAAATATGCTAAATAACTATATTAATACACGTTTTCACTCAGTTTTCTTGGTATTTCACTATTAATACATAAAACAATATTCTTTATCATTTTGTTTCTTAAGGTTGTTAGGCCGTCGCGAACAGTTACTGTGCTTGAGTTCGCTGTGCGATCTTTGCTATCCAAAGAACTCACTAGGAACATTTGTTTTTTTATATTTTTTTTATTAATACAGTTTGATTGTATTGTAAAATTCTTTTGATTTTTTTGAAATTTATCAATATTGTAGTAGTTATTAAAGGGGTGGCATTTGGTTATGTATATATCGGGAACATAATGATTTCTTATATTTACGCGAATACTACACATTGAAATAATACTAGTTTTTACGGAATTTATCGCGTATATTTAACTTTTTAAATACCCGACGTTTCGAACGCTTTACAGCACTCATGGTCACGGGCGGGACTGAGATGTTCAACGTCCATATGTCATAGTTAACCGCGGTTACCATAGATTAAAATTTAACTTTTGTTCCGATCTATACAGTATGAACTTATGGTATCTTGAAGTCTTGCAGTTGTATGCTTGGATTGGGATTTAATTTTATTTATTATAGGATCCCAAGCAGATGGTAGCACCCAGCCATCTTCTTTATTGAAATTAGGATGTTTTTTGATTTCAATAGCCTCGCGAATCATCCTTGGAAGGAATCGGTGTTCTTTAGCGAGGATTTGCGGTCTATCAAATCTGATGTAGTGAAGGGGGCGATCCTGTACGTGTTCACAGACTGCAGACTTCGAATCGACGCTCCGGGAAGTCTGCAGTCTGTGAACACGTATCTTTAATTTAATGTATATATTTAAATTTTTAATCATGAATCCTCATTTCAGAGACTGGTGGTGGGGAAGGGTTTTTACCGCTGCAAGTGTATGGTAAAATCTTCAAAGTATTGGGTACTTGTAGATTATGGATTTTCTCCTGTATCGTAGAGGTAGTTTACATACATAAATTGAACATTAAATTACATCCAAATCCAATCCGATAAATTATATAAGCCATACAAATACTTCTTACGTGCGGCATTCATACCCATGAGCCCGCGGTCTTCACCATCATAACTTAATGCGAAACCGTCACGGAGCCGTCAAACACTGCACCTTTATTACGATATAATTTCTATTACGATATAGTTTGTTGTTACAAATATACGTTTTATTTTTAGAAGGAAAACAAAACTAAATTAAAGGAAACAGACAACCCTGGAACGATCAGTGGAGGTTTAAAGAACCTTATCCCCCATCGCTCTCACTCGTGCTTTCGTTTAAGATAAAGTCCAGTTTTACTTTATTGTTCCTCTTATTTGGGTTAAGAATTTATACCTATATGATCGAACATGTGATAATTGATCGAATCAGGTGCACGCGGAAATGTTTTTTGACTTGTGTTACTTTTTGAACAGTGATGTAATTTTACTTTATCGATATTTCGATCTTTATCTTTTTAAAGTGTAAAGTATAAATGGCCAACTTAGGTACAATCTTTAAATAAAAATATGAAATGGGGGAAATTTCGATATATGGTGTACTATTAAATTTAAAAGTAAGTTAACAGTTTCCTAATCTTACAAAAACTAAAACATTTCGAAAAAATACCATGTATTCGAAACAAATAATTTGCATCTTATTTTGTAAGGCTGTTTGTCATCCTTCAGATTACAATGTGGGTATTTTCAAGATAAGAGTTAACATGCTTTTGTCTAGCTAAGGCTTCGGTTACATCACCATTAAAAATCATACGCTATAGTAATCAAGCTAAAAATCTGGCCTAAAATATGTAAAAAATTAATAAAATGCCGCCTACTATATAACTAAGTACGATCGGAGATTCGGGTGAAGTGTTGAAAAGTCTTGTTTTTGTAAACTGGACGCTTTGCTGAGATGACTAGTATTATATTATTATTATAATGAATAAAAAATTATATTTAGAATCAGAGTTTTGAATGGCAGTAAATAACGTCCTACGGAATCTTGAGATAAGTAATTAATTGAAATATTAGCGTGTCTAATATTCGAATACTTTTATCCGTAGAAGTCGTAAGAGGCGACAGAGGGTAAAAATCAGCAGATGGGCAGCAGCATCTTCCTTATAACAAATAAAAAACTATGAAGTTTCCAAGATATTTATAATCTAATCTAAATCTATAATCTATAGTGGAGGCCTATGTTCAGCAGTGGAATTTTGAAGGGCTTTAACGGTAACGGTATGCGCAGTAATTTCAGAAAATGAAGTATAACAAAACCTTGTGAATAATTTTGAATGTCACAGTAACAAAAAATATCTGGAGATCCAGATATGAAGTGGCAGTAGTCTAATGGCAGGGCGCGGATCGCGAACTCAAAAGGACGTGGGTTCAAATCCGCCATTTAACTACTGTCGTGAACCACTCATAACACAAGCGTTTCAAGCTTATCAGGAGTAGTTAAAAGGAATATTAGTAATGTTAATAAATAAGATTACTAATATAAAAAAAAGAACCGAAGCAGTGCTGCGATCTGACTACTCCATAGCTCTCTCAGAAATGAGAAAGTACACCTAAATGTAACTGTGTGACTCTACACTGCAGCTATATTGTGGTTGTAGCACGAATGGGTCGGCTCGATCGGGGTAGAGCCACGCTCTCATAGAATGTCAGCGTAAAATAGCACCTTAATGCTGCTGTTACGTATAGTGAGTGTAGAGAAACGGAGTAGACAATTTGCAATTTGATTATTAATCGAAGATAAATGATGATATATGTGGGCCACAGCATCCAATTACCATCAGGTGGGCTGCGTGCTCATTTGTCACCCGTCTTCTATAAAAAATATTGTCGAATGTAGTTGTAAATTAATGACATTTATTTCATCGATATGGTATCGATATTTAAATTTAAGAAACACTTATCAACAATACAAATTGTGAATAATTTCGTTCATACCATTCTGCGTCGCATTGATTGTCAAGTTTTTTGAAAGACCGATTTAACGAATTGTGGACAATTTAAAAATCCTGTCATGTTTTGTTGTCATTATGTTTCTTTGCAGCAGGTGCAACATTTCGCCATTCCAAAAACGAACTGTTACATACCTTACATCTCTGTGCAGATGTCAAAAAATATAAAGTACGTATTCAGCATACAGATGAGGTATCTCAGGTTGAACTTGAATACGTACTAGCAAAATTTACATATGAGTCGCAAGTAAGGCAGATAAAATCGATGAAAACACAAAATGGCAAAAAACATTTGAATGGTTTAAGAGAATTACAGTGATATCAGATGCTTAAATAACTGTGATGGACTGGACAATACGCCCGAAGATCTTCAGGGACACGTTTAAATGTACTTTTGAGGTAACTGACAGTTTAAATCATGATACTAAATCTTTGTTTTTATTGTATTTATTTTAAAATATTTAGAGAATGTGTGAAATTGATTTGGAATTTCTAGTCAATCATTAAATGTCAACATTAAGTTACAGCCTATATACGCTCACTGCTGGGCACAGTCCTCCACTCATATCTGAGAGGGTTTTAGGGCAAGGAAGTGTCCACCACGCTGCCCCAATGCGTGTTGGCTAACTTCACATGACTTCGAAATATTTTTTTATTTCTCAGACATGCCGGTTTCCTCACGATGTGTTCCTTCACCGTCGAGCGCGTGGTAAATTAGCACTTAAAATTGCAATTAACAATTTCATTAGTGCCGGCGGGGATCAAACCCGGGTTGCTCGCGTACAGCGAAATTTACAGCGACCGCTACCATTCTGCTACCAATCTGAGCTACCACGGCTAATTATTAAATTTACTTGCACTCATATGGAGTGATGAACCAGTGTCTGGTCATCCGATAGAGAAAGTCCGTCTAAAAATTACCGATGTGCATTAATAATGCGAGGATGTCGGCCCTGAGCTCACAAGTATAGGTAGGCTTGACAACCATCCGTGGGAGCCAGGAGGTTCCATTTCTAGAAACATAGCGGATACGTCCCGCGAAAGAAGTGTGCGGTACGTCAATTGTGTCTCTATTTATCCATTTTTCACTTATCTTACGACCAAAGTATCTAGAAATGAACGCATGTTTTGTTTTATTTATTGGATTGAAGATGCGCGGGATTGTCACTTAGCGGAAATGCCTAGACTTAATTTAATAATTATCTAAATGTGTTTCATTTTAAGACAGAATTACAGGTCAAAATAAACATTGAGTAAGGATATTTACAATTTCGTACTAAACGATAAAATTTACTAAACTGTGAAAAATTACAAAAATTATAGCAAATACGAATATTTGTCGCTATTTTTTAATATTATATACTTCTGCAGCTTGGTCCCGCTTTTTTAGCCCGTATTTTTACTGAACATTTTCCGCAAGTTCGTACGCTGGCTTAGGCTATTTATACCTATACAGGAAAGTGTTCCAAAAAGCACTTGAAAGAAGAGATGAAAAGGTTTTGTTTTTTCGTCTATTGTAAGGCTACTTTAAAAAATATTATATTTTGTAAATTATCATTGTAAGAACAGTATTTCGAATACAATGATTGGCACTTATTCTTAATTACACTACTATCGCGTTCATCCAAACATTTGAATGAATGCTTGAATTAATGAATGATTTGTCCCACACAATAAAATATACAAAGAAGTTAAAGCAAAAAAAAAATAATATTATACTCAAAACATTGGGTTCCAGCATCGGAAAGGAATCTGACTCGGCATGTAACAGTGTTGCCACAGCCGGCTATTATGTCGGTACTTCATGTGTACTGAAGGTAACGAACAGTTGTCGAACATATTTCTGTTATAACTTATAATAAATAATGAAATGAGTTAAAATTTCGGATTATTAATAATATAATAATTTACTTTGACTGTTTACTTAAAACTTATAAAATTAATAAGCACAAAATAAGAATAATAAAAAGAGAAACAGGCAATATAACTTACATATATAATAGGCACTCATATAAGTTTTATTGGAATACTTATAATAATAGCATTAATTATATTTTTTAAGAAAATGATTTTGACATTAAGTAAAATTTCTATTACTGATGTACTCGAAAACAAAACTTATTTTTACTTATAAAAGAAAAAAGAATCAATAATATGAACAACTCCCGAGTATTGCATGATTTGTTTTTAAAACTATTCGTTTTATAAGGAAAATAAATGAAGTTATTACAATGCAGATTTAATTGACTTTCATCTAATAAATCGTTAAACCTCAGATGCTTTAGTAATTTAAAATTTACCGTATCGTCATTACGATAGAATAACATTTGGTATGCATGGATTATGTAAATATTTTGATCTTATATTGTTTAGTTAAAACTGATTTTTATCGCGTATATTAACTTTTTTTTATATTTCCCACGTTTCAAGCACTTTACAGCACCCATGGTCACGGGGGGACTGAGGTGTTCGACGTCCCAATATCATAGTTAACCGCTATTAATATTAATTTTTCTGATGCAGTATGAACTTATAGTGTCTTGAAGTCTTGCAGTTTTATGCTTGAAAGAAGATGGCTGGTTGCTGCCATCTGCTTGGAAGCCTAATTAATTTAATTAAATCCAAATATGGATTCTGTGTCACGAATAGGTAACCAATGATTTTCCAATTATTAGTATTTGATATTAATTCTTTACGCCGCTGACAAACTATAATCTATGCACTAATAATTTGCTGATTTATTTTCTACTCAGGGTCCTTTGTCGGTGAATTTATTTTATTTTGATGGCATGAAGTTTCTTTTTAAGAATTGTTTGAATTCGTTTCAACTTCTTTAGCAGTTTTTTATACAATAATGCGCTTTTGCCTTCTTGTGAGTTAACTCTGGAATCGAAAAAAAAATATCGAAATACTCGTCGAAGGACATAGGCATATATAGACAATAGGTTGCTTTTTCTTAGGTATAATTAAATTCGAAGAACTGAGGCTTTGGTATGTATTGCACCTTGCCGGACCATTACCAAGTATAGGTTTTTATATCTATTAAAAGTACAATGTTGTCTACGGTATCGAGATATCCTAATATAGAATCAAAATAAAAGTTAATCATGTTTAAACTGAAAGTTCACACGAGTTTTATTGTTAGTGGCGCTTAAGTAAAGGGAGGACGCGGGGAAAATGGGTCGGTAATAATAAAGTAAATCTGAACAGCAAGGAATATAATTTTGAATTACTTAAGTAAAGAAGTGTTTCTTTAAAAATATGTAATAAGTGTTAGTGCAAAAGCAATGCCGGATACTCACATGTGCGTATATTATTCGGAGCAAAGGTTTATGCATATGTGTAAGAGATGTTGATCTGCCATAATATAAAAATATTATGCCATACACGAATGACATAGACCCATCCATTAAATCATCTTAAATGGCGTCTCTTACTGTTAGAATTTTTTAAAATTACTGAGGTTTTAATATGGCAAATAGGGAAATATAATAATATTAATGACTCATTTTGTAGAAGCAGCAGAAATGCATTTCTATAGTATATTATATAAACATATTTTAAAACAACGTATAACTTATTTATATATTTTCTATATATGAATAAGTGTTAGATAGTGCCTACGTGTGTACTCGCGCGCTTTGATGTGAAACAAAAACATGATATAACTCGGCATACAGCAAATTTTATCAAAATTATGTAAAGCTAGACATATAATGCAGAACCTTTTACACATTAAAGTTCGTCTTCACCATTGCACTGAAAAACATACGGGATTGAGAAGTCGGATATACGAAGCCATCAATATGGAACCAGTAGTTTTAAAAACAGTGGAGGTAACTCTTTAACCGCTTTAAGTTTTTATTATGTCCAACCGGAAAGTGTCAATTATAGATGCGTTCGAACTCGGTAATTATTGTTCGATGCGGGCACCGAAGATCCAAGTAATGTATAATTTAATTTAGTAAGAGAACATTCCCACACTTTGTGTTCTGGATCAGATCAGATCTTACAGTCATGAGTATAAAAGCATGAGTTTTGTTTTCTTTAATCAACATTTTCATAGACTTTGAAAATGTTGATTAAAGAAATATAATATAATAATGTATATAAAATTATAATAATGTTTGAACTATGGTATACTTATAAATTAAAAAAATATTTATTTAATTAATAAATTTCATATAAATATTGAAATAAATTAATGACAATTCGATACGTAACATTTATAATTGACATTAAATTTACTGATATAAGAATATTATTATTTGACATTGAGCTATGATAATACTTATTTTTATCTTATTGGCAATTTATTTTACTGACACTATTACATAATTAGTTAATTATCAAATCAACTGAGTAATGTTAAAAAATTTTGTGTTGTTAAAATTCCATAAGTATTGTTGTATAAGTTACTATTAATATTTGCACACCACTGAGGTAGAATATGTAGAACAAATTATACTCGAAAACCATTGTAAAACCATATTCTTACAAATAAAGATTATTATTATTATTTGAATTTTGGCTTAAGGAATTGCATTTTGTATAATATACATTTTTTTAATATACATTTATATTTGTATAAACTAATCACTGTGGCACGGTAATCACAGAAGACTTTAAAGAGTTAATTAATAAGGAGAATTATATAAAGACGCGTTATATACCGTTACCACTATTACCGTGTGTATATGTACCATTATTATCATGTGAGGATGACCCCAAATGTCATCCTCACACGATAATAATAGCCCTGATAGTTCAAAAACAAAGCTCAGGCACTGGTTACTAGCTCATGATGGAATATCCTTTCAAAAACGCTGAACCAGATTACAAAGAATTGTGATTGGGAGAAACATTAAAATTGCGAAGATATTGGCTTTCCGCATACCAATTCTCTGATGAACGTTGTGATTACATACAAATCTTCTAAGCTGGTACATTTTTGCAAATGCATATGTCCAGAAATAGACTTAAAATACTCTTTATGTGATATAACTGATTGAGATGCATATAGTGACAGCGTAAAAATCTATCACCACTTCTGTCTCGTGGGTGTCCTATATCACTCTAGTGATAAACTTTTACTCGATGCAGGGACTGTAAATAGTCGATTTACTCGAAAATTCGTGTACAACTAGAATAACATACATACATAAATTAACCCGAGTGGCTCGAGTCACAAAATTCTACTCGAGTCGCATCTTTATCTTACGGTCAATGCAGTGTCTGTCTACAGTTAAATGTCAAATTTTTTTATAGCATTCTATAAATAAACGGAAATATAACTATTTGGTTTACATAATGATTTCTTAAATTTACGCGAACACTACACATTGAATAAGACTATATTTACGGATTTAATCGCGTTTAATTAACTTATTTTAAATTATTCATAATTCCCGATGTTTCGGGTGCTCCCATGGTCACCGGGGGGACCGAGATGTTTGACGTCCCAATGTCATAGTTAGCCCGGCTTCCTTCAGTTTTTGGATATAAATTTTTGGTCCAATCTAGTACGAGCTTGCTTACTTACTTAGTTTTGTTTTACGCCAAATATAAAAATTCAGACCGGCAATGGGCGGTATTGTCAAAAGTATGAGACGTTTGGCAGTGCGTTTGCCAATCCCAAATGTGGTGATTTAGGGATATGCCTAAATCATCACATTTGGCATTTAATCCTATATTTATTTATTTATTTATTTATTTATACTTTCATGCACAAAAAAAAGTACATATGGCGGACTTAATGCCATAGGGCATTCTCTCCCAGTCAACCATTAGGCTAAACAGAGATAGACATTATGGAGGCGGTGCAGCAATAATCAAATAGAGAGGATAAAAGAAATAATAATATATGTAATAAGCAATACATAGATATTATATACATACATATATATATATATATATATATATATATATATATATATATATATATATATATATATATATATACATATATAATATATAATAGAATATATATACTTACATACATACATACATACACTGTATACACATAAATACATAAATATATATCTATATATATATATATATACATACACAATAGGTTCGTATAAATATTATATATGTCAGAACAAATATGAAATATATACGAAAAAGAGCGCTTAGTCAATTCAAACTTGCAACGATTTAATCATATACTTACGGACTTGATTTTTAAAGACGAATTTGTTGGGAGCTTTTTTTAATGTCAAGAGGGATGTCGTTCCAGAGTCTGATGGCCACGAGGGCGAAAGAGTGAGATAAATAACCAGTACGGTGTAAAGGAGTGAGTAACTTAAGATTGGCCGAGGAACGGAGAGAAAAATTATGAGAATCTCCCATGTATTGAAATTTAGATTTCAGATACTCGGGAGCACATGGATCTATATAAATATATATATAATCTAAAGAGGTCAACTCGTATGTTCAGGAGTGGACTTTATGTGCAGGTGAACCAGAAGAAAATGAAGAGGAATTTCATGAATATTAGTGATCACACTCGGCTTAAAGTTTGATTGCTATTATGTATGTATTTACATATTACACGAAGTTTCAAACATCTGATCCATTCCATTAGTATGTAAATGTGATTTCATTGGAATCGATTCTCACTCAGGGAGAATTTACTAAGCCTCGTTATCCGATTCTGCTGTAGCTTTGATGAATTCCTATGGTGAATTTATAACTGCGTCAGCTTTGGACTATAGGTTAGCTATAACGCGATAAATTCCGTAAATAATAGTTTTATTCAATGTGTAGTGTTCGCGTAAATTTAAGAAATCATTATAGGTTAGCTTGTAATAGTTTTCATCTGATTTGACTGGTATACCGTTACAGTTTTTTAAAGTCGACTGCTGTACATAGGCCTCCCCCATAATTGACAAATACACTTTGACATAGTTGCCATGCTTGGCAAGCGAGTTGGCAACCGCAATTGTGATTTATAGTCGTTATTAAGAAGACGCTGCCGCCATCTCCTGGTCTCTGGTGCATCGCCTCTTACAACACTCACGGGACTGACTGATATAATTCTGCTTTATTTATTTGTACTCCATAATATCATTATGTAAGTGTTGCAAGAGACAACGGAAGGAAATAAAGAATGAGATGGGCAGCAGTATCTTCATGATAACAACTTAAAATAAAAAACTACTCTTAGCAATCTGCCCGCAGAGCGTGGAAACTTTGGCAAGCGTCCCCTTATGAGGCAATCAGTGGCGTAGGTAGTTCTAATTAAGTTTAGCAAAGAAGTTTAATATGTAGTGAATTAATGAATAAATATTTTTATGCCAAGGGAGTAAAAAAGTTAAAATTACAGCATATATACGTCCCACTGCTGGGCACAGACCTCCTCTCATTTCTGAGAGGGTTTTAGGGCAAGGAAGTGTCCGTCGCGCTGCCCCAATGCGTGTTGCGAAATTCAAATTTCTTCAATTTTTTTTTCTTATTTTTCAGACATTCAGATTTACTCACGATGTTTTCCTTTACCGCCGAGCGCGTGCTTAATTACAATGCGTCTCCTGTCCGTCTTCGACGTTTGGAGTAACAAAAACTGATTCACTTTTGCACATAAAGACACCCATATTGGTGTTTTACCCAACGTAATAAAACATCTTTGCAACGTAAAATACTAGGTGGTTATACCGTCATCTAATAAAGGTGATAACGTCTTTATGGATTTTAGAGATGTGTTGATAGATTTCCAAAACTTTTTACTTTTTATTTTGGATATCAAAGAATTACAATGTATTCTTTCCACTATAATACTAAATTATGGCTTAATAATCATGAAACCGACGCTTTTATCCCGAATTTACTAAAGGGTCAGCATTTTAAAATAATTTTTCATTTAAAAAACAGTCCTTATATGAAACATAAGCAGTATTAACATAGGGTGTCTCTGAAAAAGAAAATGGCCAAAAGATATACCTACAGACAATTCAGTCTAAGAAGAGAAAGTACGGTATATGTTGCCAAAATGGCCAGATAGGCGATTTCAAGATATTTAAGAAGCCAAAGAAAAGAAGGTAATTATTAAAATAGTTTGGATTAATACTCGACCTCAATATAATCAAATAAAATCATTAAACAGCACGTTGTTAAGTTAATAAAGTTAAATAACTTAAGAAGCGACCTTATTTTAAGGGATACAGACGCTAAAGCAATTTGTTTACACGAAACACATCTAGTATTCACAGGCAAACATAATTTTGCAGGCAATATTCTTTTTTAGACCTTAAATATTAAGCCATAGTGTTTACTATATCATGTTGCAAGGAACTGGACTGGTATCATCAACCTAATTTGAACGTGGTCCGCTTTGACGGGCTTTCCTTTGATGTCGACTTAGTAGAGCGCTACTGGTAGGTACTGGGTATTACATTTCGAAGTTGTAAAGTATATCTTATTACCTTATTTTAAGATACATGTAGCATTTGGTGGTCAAGTGGAGTGTAGTGATAGTTATATGGGTTTATTATTGGCATCCACTGTAAGAGGTTATATTTATATTTCACGTTTTTGTATCAGCATAATGAAATGCATTGATCCGGATGCAGTGGTTGTAACTCAGATCTCTTTATGAGGGCACATCCTTCATTCCTAGATAAGTTCCGCATTATTTAAATTTAACAACTTTTTAATTAAAGTTTTATTTTCAATCTTTTCGTAGCCGGAATTCGATTTCAATTTTCGTTCGATTGTATTCATTCGTTTCTAAATTTTTCGTATTAAATATTAAAATAAAGCTCACATTTTCTTATATCTCAGACGTGCAGGTTTTCTTCTCTATGATGTTTTACTCTACCGTCAAACACGTGGTGAATCAGCATTTATATTTAATTAACAATAATAAAGGTGCCGGTGCAAATCGAACACTGGTTGCTCAGGTACCAGGAAAGCTTTGGCGAACGCTTAGACCTAAAGTACCACGGCTTTTCATAAATTTAAAAGGAAAAATATAAGATTCAAGATGAAAAGCAGGATTTAGTACTGCTCGTAAACGATATATATTTTGAATAGAGCTTTGTACAGTAGTCAACTAGAGGATGAAGTTGACAGGTTTTTTCCAACCCAAAATATTTATTTTTATAGCATAAGGGTAACAAACGAGCACACAGTCCACCTGATGGTAAGTGGATGCTGTAGCCCATATACATCTACATTTAACCTAGATTAAGAATCAAAATGCAGATGCGTTGTCACCCTGAGGACTAAGATGGAATGCCTCGATTACAGTAAGACAGGTCTCCGGTTCTCTACACTCTCCATACGAAATACAGCGGCATTAAGCTGCTATTTTACGCTGGTATTCTGTGAGAGCGTGGTCCTTCCCCGGTCGAGCCATATAGCTACAGCGTGGTTCTACCACGTGTAATGATGATGACGGTGTGACCGTTTTGATTACAGCAGGTTCGTAGTCTCCAACGACTACACAGCCCGAATAGATGTATCTAATGTATGTACTTCTGCATTCAAACGTGTCTGTCAAAAGTCTGAGGTAAGCGGTACGGGGGAGGCGGGTTGAAATGCACGCTAATTGCTTAAAATCAAGGTTGCGACACTTGCTAATAAGCAAATAGTGTTGGGAACTTTAATTTGAACCAAGTCTACTTAATCAGTACCAGAATTATATTCTACTATAAATTAGTACAAAATAAACATAAAAACAAAAGAAGTTTTATTTAAGTAGGTTATTGTTAATTTAAACCCTACTTAATAGAAGTATTATATTAAGTAGGGTTTAAATTTTTTGTTTTAAAGAAATTTTTTATTAAAACAAGCTTTCTTTACAATATTCAAATAATAATAGATTCCTATAAAAAATAAAATAGCAACAGTTATTTAAACTGTCAAGTTCACTTCCATTTCCTACTTGTCTTGACATGGCGTCTTAGCAGTAAAGAGAGCGGACTGCCGCCTCTTAAAAATGATATCAATTTTATTATGAATTATTTTTAAGAAGTTTTTAATAATTTGATTTAATTATTAAATCAGTTATTTCAAATATGGATCAACGTACATTCACTAAAAAAATTCAGCTTACACCTATGTCGCTTTAAGTATAAGTCTTAAAACATTCACGATAACATGCATAATATTTACATGTACCAATATTATAGTTTAACTGGTACAGCACTAGTTACTCGTTCCGGTAATTAAAGAAAAGTATAGCAACAATGAACTGGATTGAAAAGAAAGGAATGCATATTCCGAAAATATCCGAAGATGTCCGAAAATATCCGAAGATGTCCGAATATATCAACGCGAGTTACTTGTGACAAATATAGGTTGAGCTCTGATTTAATTTTAATTAATGAATTTGGAAATTAAAATTCACTTATCTAGTAAAAGTGATGCCATTTTTTTTAAATTACACATTTGGCTACTATTTCAGCACTATATTATTGTACAAGGAACCATGTTGCGCGTCTGTTGTTTTTTATTTTGTCGAAAATTCACGAGTTACATGCAAGATGTTCATGGGTCAGGGATATTGTCGATACTAAAGTAGATCGCGCGATCGTTTTCTTAAATAAGACGTATTTGTCTGACGTGTTGACAGAAAGTGTTCGCCTTTCATGAGGCGTCTATTCGGGCTGTGTAGTCGTTGGTAGTCTCAGACAGATGTTAAATCAAACTTAAAATACTATTGGCGGTAGTAACGTCAGGTAGAATGCGACTGGTGCGACGACTGAAGTGTTATGAAAACATAAAAAATGACGGAGTATTCAACAAAAAATATTTAGGGAAAATTTGAAAATTTGAAATAGTAAAACTATATATTAATACACTTCTGCCGTAAAGTAGACGAGATTTTCTTTAATTTGACACCTAGCGTTTTCAACGAAATTCCCACAAAACAATAAAACTATAATATAATATTTTATATTAGCGTCGTTTTTGAGTTTTATTTAATAGCCGATTCAATGGTGTGAAATAGCAACGAGTGTAACGCCGCGTTAGACTTTGTAACAATAGTTATTTTGATGAATGATCACAATATGCTACATTCACTGCGGGTTTGTTATTATGCGTCCTAATGTACTCGCTGTCACGATAATCCTTGGACAACGTGAGTAATTGAGTAATATTAATTATATAAAAAGCTCGTATAATCGTGTGGGTGGCGCCCATGTTCAGCAGAATTTTCGCATGTCTTCATGATGGCTCATATCATCAGTTTGTGTGAAATGGCAAAATTAAAGGGCGCACTCTTCTTCCAGAAAAATATATCCTAGTTGGGATATTCACTATAAATGGGAACACGAAAACTACGTGAAAACCGTGTTTTCCGAGATCACGTAATAACAAATTCTGGAATACGGGACGTTCTGTAGGAGTATGGAACTAATTAACTTGGTGTAAAAATACCAATGGTTTTCTAACGTTAAGTACAGGTTCTAGTCTAGTATATTTTACAGCGCCAACAGTTTTTAAGTGCACGTTTTATGGTATGAGCTAAGGTAAGCTAAGCAGTATTTATCAGCCAGTGCCCAATTAGCTTAAATTACAAGTTATACAGCGAGTTGAAATCCCGAGTTCGATTCCTACCCGTACCGCAAAAAAATTAAATTGCAAGTTCATTACTGGTGAAATATGTTTTCTATAATAAAGGTGAAAATTCTGAAGAAGAATGCATATTTGCAACCACGAAGCAGTGCGGCAAACTCATTCCTGCTCCAAACCCTTTTCGAAATGAGAAGAGGTCTTTGTCCAGTAGTGGGAAGCATCTAGTTTGTAATTATTTCTTATATTCACGCGAACACTACACATTTAAATAATATTAGTTTTTACGGATTATATCGCGTATATTTAACTTTTTAAATACCCGACGTTTCGAGAGCTTTACGGCACCCATGGTCACGGGGGGGGGGGACTGAGATGTTTGACGTCCAGATGTCATAGTTAACCGCGGTAACCATAGATTAAATATTATTAATTATTAATTAAATATTATTAACTATGAAATGATGGGTGTTGTAAAGCGCTCGAAACGTCGGGTACTTAAAAAGTTAAATGTACGCGATAAAATCCGTAAAAACTAGTATAATTTAAACATTTAGCTAGTTTTTAATTAAGCCGTATATGAAATATTTATTTTAACTTAACTTTCTTTTTACTTAAAAACTTAAAAGTTAAATTAAATCTTTTTCTAAGTATCTTTTGAATCTGATCCGCTTACGCAATCGTTAGTAGCTGGCACGAATACTACATTTTATTGCATTGAGGCCAATGTCACAAGGTGAAACCGAACTGTGATGAAACAAATGAGAGTCGGAATAATGATCGCATAATGAACTTCCCACATAGTTCACGATTTGTTTAAAATATTTATAGTTGTAATATTATATGTAGTATAATTTAAACATCATTATTACATCCCATCACAAATCCACGGCTCGGGTCCAAAAAGTCGGCTGTTTTTTTATAGCATAAGGGTGACAAACGAGCACACAGTCCATCTGATGGTAAATGGATGCTCTGGCCTATAAACATCTACATCTATCCTCGATTAAGAATAAAAACGCAGATGCGTTGTCACCCTTAAATACTAAGATGGCATGCCTCACTCACCATACGAAACACAGCAGCGTTATGCTGCTATTTTACGCTGGTATTCTGCAAGGGCATGGTTCTTCTCCGGTCGAGCCGTCCCATTTTTACTCATACCGAAATATAACTGAACCTTGGCTCTATCACGTTGTTTCAATGCATATTGCGGTTCATGGGAATCATGAATATGGTTCCCATGGTAATGGTTTTAGGACAGAAAGAAATGGATGCATTGACTGTTTCTGTCCTAAAACCATTTCACGAATAAGCTGCTATTTTACACTGATATTACGTGAGATCACCAATTTCTATCCGGTCATATCAGATTGCCGTCCCACGGGACAATGAGAAGGGAATAAAGAGTGCACCTGTGCTTGCATACACACTCGTGAACTATAATCCTGTCATGAACAGATGGCTATGGTATTGAGATTGACCAAAATTCGTTCTAAAGGACTTTGTAGTATTCACCGTGTAAGACAAATCATTTGCCAACCGGAGACTGTAATTATCGCGGAATTCAAAATTACTGTAGGTGAGCTGTAGTCCTGATCCAAATCTAAGTGCTACAACCTAAGCTGCCAGGAAAAAAAACAGCGTAACAGAAATAAGCACGCCGTGCCTACAAATAATTTTAATGAATTCCGTTAAGTCGAAACTAATTTCTAAGCTATCTTTGTTTAGCAACACAGATTCTGTTAGACAATGGGCCCGTGGGCGTCCCGAAAGGGTCACGATCTATTATTGCTGCGCACGCTTTAGGAGCCGAGCGGCTTAGGTTTTGAAACGACTTAATGCTCTTGTAATTTCCTAACTTCATTGTAATCGGTTGTTTGGATGCGAACTCTGGTGTAACTCATTTTCTATTGAATTTGGATACAAAATTAATTCACATTACCTAATATTGGAATAATAATGGTTGTTTTTGGAATAGACGTTTTGAGAAATTCAAAACGGCAACTATGTAAGAGAAAACTTCACTGCTAATAAAATAATATAATAGCTTCTTTGTGATGTAGGAGTTTGACAAGTTTGTTTCTCTATATTTGTAATCCATTTAGTGCTGTGACGTTAAAGTCAATTAGAAACACTTCTAGCAGAATTGTATACAGATACAATTACACTGATGGTGGATGACTGTTGAATTTTCTATAACAACCACGCTTGGCAGGCAAATTGGTGACAGTACCATTTACTACATTGGTGCTACTTCCCGTTCTCAGACTATATTGCGCTTTGCTCGACTAAAACAGATCGTTATACCTCCAATTATTGAAAAACATGAGAGTTTCTTAGCATTTCTTTGGCATTTCTCTTAGTAGCCTGTTACGATATCCATAGGACAAAGTGGAAGTAATGGTAAGAACAATTATATTAAAAGTTAAAGTCGAAAGTAATTATAAAAACAGTCTTCACAGTACTTCATATTACTTACTAACATTTAATGATATGCGGTCTCACTTATGGTATATGATTACAACTTACTTAATCTGGTACAAATTATCTTTATACCCATCTATTTCTATTATCATTAATCGAAGATAGAGCAACTTTAAGCGTATCATAATTGACTTCGTATGAGTATGGGTGATAATTTTTTACGCCTTGTTTACGCAGTATTAGCACTGACGCTACAGGCAAAATATTTATTGCAACTTCCTGGATTTCATAAAAAAGAAAGCAAATAAAAATTTACTGTTTTGTGTACAACTTCTCGCTGTCTTGATAAATTCATCACACCAAACTAAAATGTAAAATATCACCCGGCTGTATTTCGTACTGAGAGATCAAAATGCTATACTAATTTGCATGTGCTTAGTAAAAGCATTTTATAATCAGAGTACTAATAAAACTGCCACGAGTCGGCTGTGCGAGAGAATCAATTATAGAACCATCTCGTATAATTGAAACCAACGGGAAACAACGTCAAACGTGTGGAACGTCGGAAAGTACAATCGTATACTAACTAAAATCGTAGTAATGACGTTTTTTTTTATAGGGTGATAAACAAACACACAGTTTATCTGATGGTAAGTGGATGCAGTGGCCCATGAAATTAAAATGCAGATACCTTGTCATCCCGAGTACTACGATGGTATACCTCTTTTCTAATTAAGTCGAACACAGCAGCTTCAAGCTCCTATTCTGTGAAAGCCTTTCCTTCGCCGATCAAGCCGACCCATTAGTAATACAACTATATTATAGCTGAAGCGTGGCTTTATCATGTACAAAAATCTTGCCAATTGCGGAAAATCTCATCATCATCATCATCATTACAGCCCTTCACAAGTCTACTGCTGAACATAGGCCTCCCCCAAGGTATGCCACAAAGCACGGTCCTGAGCCACCTGCATCCATCGACTTCCTGCATGTCTTACCAGGTCGTCACTCCATCTAGTGGGGGGTCGCCCTATACTACGCCTACCGGTACGAGGCTGCCACTCGAGAACCTTTTTTCTTAAAAAAGAAAAATCTTATAATATCCAGCAATCATCACTGGCTAATTTCATAAGTGGAATATAAAAAACAGAATTCAATTTTTATGATGATTTATGTGATCGTTGGTGAAAGGGATCATCGTAATAAAACCTACAAGTATGAAAAATAAAATATTTCGAAGGCATGTGAAATCCGCCACAAGCACCGAAGGATCTCGTTGGACTTATTGCACCTTATTCGTCTCAGAACATTTTACTTTACGAGTATAGTGTTTATATTTTGCGATGGAATTGTAAAATTACTAAGATTCCGTCGTCCCTCACCTTTTCGCCAACTATTTTTTAAAAGGTTGCAAAAAAATTAAAGTTTATTAGAGCTTTCCTCTTTATTAGTCTCCAAGAAACAAACACATATGTATAAAGTTTCTTTTAATAGGAATAAATCAAGCGCGCATATGTACACCTTATGTATGACAACAGTCCTCCTGATGGTAAGTGGCTATGGCAGGCCATGGACACTTACAGCCACTTTCAAACGACGAAGGTTACAGATGCGTTGTCACTTCTGTGGACTAACATGGATTACCTCACAGCCTTATCACACTGGCTCTCTACATACCTATACCCTTCAGACCAAGACACAAGGCAGTAGAAGCAGGTAAGAGGGTAGGTCCTATCCAAATAGACAGAAAAGTTAAAAATAAGTCCTAATCCTACCACCTAGGATTGGTTTTTTTTAAAGGGCTGCAGTATACTTCTAATCTGGTGGACTGTAAGTTTATCTGTCACATCTTTATACTGGGTAACCTTTTATACCGTCTGGAAAAAAAATAGGGTGTAACATGTGAACGGAGTAGAAGCCTTTTTAACGGAGTAAAACTTTTGAATTAAGCGTTCGAAATTTTTTTTTCAACGATTACTTTGCTCTTTGCCCCTGAGCCTGTGACCCTGTGAAGTGACAAGGTCAAAGATGCCTACTAAATTTATTATTTTAAGGCCATTCGTAAAGTAGGGTGGATGTGATTTTAATTCAAATTTTTTGTGTACTTTTTTTTGTAAAATATCAGTGCCATGGGCTTCTACTCCGTTCACATGTTACATCCTAGGTAAAGGTCATTCAGTATATATAACACTTCTGTCCATGTGTACGTGACTGAACTCCTCCTAAACAACCAATTTCGATGAAATGTGTTTAATCAAGTTAATTCGAAAATGCGTTAGATTCACATTTGGACCCGGTAGGAGGCGCTGTTGTCGAGATCCAGAAATGATCCGTACGAAGCCAGGCGGATCGCTAGTATTATTATATAGTTTGTAATATTATATAATATTCCTTCCTTTCGCCTGTGACTACATGTTTGTAATTTGTGCGAAAAGAAGAGTCAAGCCCTAAAGTAATATTAAAACTTATAACCCAATTTCAGTATTATCAGAGTATTACATTCGACTTCCACACGAAAGCTACCTACTATACCTGTACTTAGTTCCTACTCTGACTATGATCGACTGACCATATTTCCGCTACTGTGTGATTTCTGTGATGCTCAACATATTATGCAGCTTGTGAGGCCATTTATCGGGAATCGCGATGCTTGGCTTGGAAGAAATAGATAGATATTGTAAACAACAAATAAACACGAAATACGAACCTAACAGAAGAAATGTGAGCATATTCTACTTAGTTAAAAATCTTATTAGTAAACAGTTATAATTTCAATATTTTGTGTTATTACTACTTAAAATATTTTATTTACAAAGGACAAGTACATATAGGTATACGTATAAGTAGTTACTTGGATAGTGAAGTAAATTTCAATTAGTTTCATCTAAATTTTGTAATAAAGTACTAAGGTATTACTCCTGTAGTTAAATTATTACTCAATTAAATATTCCGATTTAAGTCCTCAAAACGCTCGAGTGCGGTTTCCCAGTCTTAACATATTCTCAATATTATATAAGGAAAACATTTTAGTCATGATGTACAGCGATGAATTTGTTTTATCAGCTATATAAATGCTAAGACCTCGACCATAAATACTTCGTCAATTTCAACCGATAAACTTAAGGTAACAGCTGGCAATTGACATTTAATTTACTACTGCATTGTATTATTAAACATATTGAAACCTATAATCGAGAAATTTATTCAACGAACATATTCATGTATACGATTGTGCGTCCATCCGTCCGTCAGTGTGAATCCGTTTCCTCGACACGATCTCATGCGTAATGCATATCATATTGCATCTTGTATTCGTACGCATGGCGTATCGCGTATCTCTTTTCCGTGTCTGTAGATAGGTTTCCCAGGTAAAATGAAATGTAGAAATTACTGGCAGTGTAATTGAAAATATAGATAGAGCCGCGGTAGCTCATAGATAACTTCTGAGTTATAAATTTCACAGTACGCGAGTAATTCGAGCTCAGTCCCAGCCCAACCACCTGCTCGGCAGTGAAGGCATCGTGGAGATCGATTCAATAAATGCTTCATCAAGTAGTCACTCATAACTAGTGCAAGGTCTCTCTATACTGCGAAGATTTTACTTCAGAATACACCTCGAACGGTCGTAACAATTAAAAAATAATAAATTTTACTCTATCCGGAAAAAAACTATGTAATTTCCTTTAGAAATCGAAATATAATTTTTATCATTTAATATGGATAAATAACACGCATTAAAAATTATTATTAAGTTTTATTTAAGACTGGTTGCTAAATGAGCGACAAGCCGATAGCACAGACTCGGCTCCACGCCGTGGTAGCGGCGTAAAATATACTACCCCATATTTCGCACCATGAGGAACCAAAGAAAAGAAATGGCCCCGAGTTCCCCGCGCCCCTTAAATGGGGCAGGGGTGCGAAGAATCTCCAGGAGGAAAACCGGCGACGAGGTTCGCCATCCGTCACGTTCTGTCTCCCAGAGAGGCGAAAAGCGGATTGCCCGTCTGGCTACGTTAAATGTATGTGGGGCAATGAATGATAAAATGGATGGAGTATGCGATATGACGTATGATAGAGGAATAGATGTATTATGTGTAAATGGGATGAAAAGGAAGGGGAAGGATGTCACTGCACATGGCATGTATACCGCATACTGGTCTGGTGCAGACGAGATCGAGCGGGCATGCCAGGGAGTAGGCATTCTTTCAGAAAGAATGGGCCAATGTGTGAAAGAGTATGAATGTGTAAGCCCAAGACTGCTATGGATACGAATGAAAGTGGGCTTAAAGAAGTTGTTTGTGTTAGGGGTCTACGCCCCAGACATGTCGAAGCCCACTTATATCCGAGAGCAGTTTTCCGAGATTTTAATGGAAGGGTTGGTGTGAGGAGGCTTGGTATGAAAGGATTATTGGGACGTTTGGTGATGAAAGTATAAATGAGAATGGTGAAAGTCTCCTCACCGTATGTATGGAAAAGAATCTTTTTGTGACGAACACTTGCTTTCGCCACAAGAGGAATCACATGTATACTTGTGAAAGAGGTGACGATAGAAGCATGATAGATTTCATAATTGTGGATGAAAGATTGAGGGGTGCAGTGGTAGATACTAGGGTTTACCGGGGTTCTAACGTAGGAACGGATCATTATTTGGTTTTATGCCGAATTAATGGTCTATTCAGGCGTTGGGGTCGATCATCTGTGTCTACCACTGCGTTACAGCGTATTAGAACAGAAAGGTTACAAGATGAAGGTGAGAAAAACAAGTTCAAATGTAGACTGAAAGAAAATATAAGTGGTTTGGATGAATTATGTATGAAGGAGTTAGACTTGGAGAATGTATGGCAAAACGTAAAGAAAAGTTTAGTGGATGCAGCTACCGAAGTATGTGGTGTTAGTAAGAGAAAGAATGAAAGGAAAAATAATACGTTATGGTGGTATTATGAGATACGTATGGAAGTTGTAAAAGTAAAAGAAGAGAGCATGGCTAGATTTACTAGCAACAAAGGCTGGTAATTCTAGCGGTACGAATGATGATTTTGAAGGAAAAAGGCGGTCTTTAGACATCTTAATAAGAGAGTAAAAGAAGTAGTTGAAAGAAAAAAGCAAGAAAGAACGGATAAGAATGATAGAAGAATATCTGCCGCCGCCCCACATAAACATGCAGACCCTGTAGCAGACGATCTAAGCCTAGTGTATAACACTATGAATAAGATCAATATAGGGGAAATCTCTATCCATGGGCGTAAGCTGCGCACTGCTCAGTTACCACAGGACCGTATCCTTGCTCTTTCTGAGCACATCAATCTACTCAGGTCGTTGTAAAAATTCCCCGAATAAGCACACTTGTCGCTTTTTATTATAACTCCAACTTGCTACCTCTCCTCCTTCAGGAGACCCACAGAAGTCACCTTTCTATATTATCACTCAAAGTACTCCATTTATTACAAAAAGTCCCTTTATTGCTACCACATCCCCACTCCGACGCTTACCAGTATGGAAGCCACTATCACTAGATTAGCCATGACTGGACACCAGTATATCATTATAGCCTCTTGCTATATCCCTAGCGGAACCCTCCCCGTTAAGAAAGATTTCGAAGCCATCCTTGCATTAGGCGACTCAGTCATTATGTTTGGAGATTTTAACTCCAAGCATACTGAATGGACCTGCCGCACTACTACTAGTAGTGGCAGGGTGCTGCTCAATATCACTCAGTCTCTCGACCTGCCTATCTACAGTCCTCTCGCTGTCACCCACTATCCCGACAATATTAACTACGCTCCTGACGTGCTAGACTTTGCTATAGTTAAAGGTGTCTCCCTTAACCTTAGAGCAATCGAGTCTCTCGATGATCTAGGCCTATATCCCCTCTTCTTGGCCATCAGCCATCTCCAACTCCCACTTCCAAAACCTACACCAACTGGAAGGGCTTCAAGAAGTCTCTAGCCTCGGCTATAGACTCTCCGGACCCTCCCATAACCCTTTCTTCTGACGTCCTCGACAGTACAGGGAAAATAGACGCCGCGGTCGAAAATCTCACTTCACTTATAACATTCTCTCTTAAAGAGAATGAAAAGGTCGTACCGGTTGCTAAAACTAGTCTTTCCCTAGATATTAGCAACCTGCTAAAAGCCAAAAAAGCTGCCCTCCGTAGAGCTGCACGCTATCCCACTCCCGAATATAGACTCGCGGCCCACCGCCTTCAACGCAAACTCCGTTACCGCCTCCAAGATTACATAGACCTCGAAAGGTGCAATCTCATGGAGAAAATCTCTCCCTCCCACACAGCGTACTACCAGATGGCGAGAGCCCTCCGGATAGATGCTATAACACATACTCCCCCTCTGTCTCGTCCCGACGGCTCTATTGCCTTCGAGGACGAAGAAAAGCCTGAGTGCTTCGCCGACAGCGTCGCCGCTCAATGCTCTCCCAGCTCACAACCCACTAACCCCATACACATCCAACTAGTGGAGGACGAGGTCCGTCGCCGGAACTCCCCCCACCGCCTCTGACCCTATCACTGTATCCAAAGATGAGATTTCATCTACCATCAAAGGACTTAAGCCCAAAAAAGCACCGGGGGGCGGATGGCATCTCCAACCAAGCTCTCAAACACTTTCCGCAGCAGGTGATTGCCTCAAATCTCAACGAATTCAGCTACTTTCCCACCTCTTGGAAAGAGGCAACTGTCATTGGCATTCCCAAGCCAGGCAAACCTCACCACCTCCCCTCCAATCACCGTCCCATCAGCCTCCTCAAGGCCATGGGCAAACTTTTCGAACGAATCATTCTCGTGCGCATGAGGCGCCATTTGTTTTCCACAGACGGCGACCCTCTTGTCATCCCACAACAATTCGGGTTTCAAGTCAAACACTCGTGCCCCCAGCAAGTTCACCTCATAGTGGATCCATCCACCCCATGGAATATATCCTCAGCGGTTTTTATCCTCGTCGGCAAGAAACCATCCCGGTCTTTTTCGACATTGCCAAGGCATTCGACAGAGTTTGGCACGAGGGCCTTATCTACATATTGTACGACTTAGGCCTCCCTGACAGTCTCGTTCGCCTTGTAGCCTCCTATCTGAAGGATCATACCTTTCGCTTTAGACACGAAGGCACGCTATCCTCTACTCGTCAAATCAAAGCCGGTGTCCCTCAAAGCTCTGTGCTTGCCCCCCTCCTATATATACTATTCACCAACGACATCCCTATCCCGTCGAATGGTGTTAAACTAGCCCTCTTCGCAGATGACACAGCCCTTTACTCTAAAGGCAACTCACTGCCACAGATTCGGAACAAGATCCAAAAGTCAGTAAGCGACTTAGGAGCTTGGATCCAAAAATGGCGTATCGACGTAAACCCGGAGAAGAGCTCAGCCGTTTGCTTCGAATATAAACGACGCCGTCTCACCACCACTCCGCCAATCAGGATGTTAGGAACCCCTGTCCAATGGCAAACTACAGCCAAATATTTAGGCGTCACCCTTGATGCAAGGCTCACTTTCGAACCCCATATCAAGAAGGTTACTCGCACCGCACGATTTTAAATGGGTAGGCTCAGTAGCATGTTGGGCAGACACAGTAAAATGTCCCTCCGCAACATGCGAACCCTATATAAGGTCTGCATACGACCTGTCATGACCTACGCGGCCCCCATTTTCGCACATGCTAAGCCCAAAGCTATAAATGAACTTCAAATAGTTCAAAATCTATTCTGTCGTAGGGCTACTAACTCGCCCTATTATGTCCGTAATGCCGACCTACACCGAGACTTAGAGCTCCCAACAATCCAGCAGTTCCTTAAATCACTCTCCTCAGAGCCTAAGCCTCAGAGCCCCACCCAAATCATCTCATTCGTGAGACAGCTGCCTATGCAGCCCCTATCCACACTCGCTATAGTGTGCGTAGACCGAGAAACTCTCTCTCTCGGACCCCCCAACAGGCTTTCGGCTGACCTTAACTGCCTCTTGGCGACTCAGGCCGAGCCGACATGACACATCCCTTAATCTGCCTTAGTTAGGCACACTTCCAAGCGGCTTTTCGCCGCTTGCGCCCTCCTTTCTGCCAAGGAGGGTCGCGTTCGTATACAGCTTAGAGATCTCTAGTTAGACCGTTAAGCCAGTTCCTAAAAGGCGGTGTTTAGTGGGTAAAAGTCAACATAACCACGCAGCCGGCTACGTGGTATGCTATGAGCATTCACCGCCTCCCTCCCCCGCTTTCCGGAGGGTTGCCCATATTTGCTTCGGGCGCAAAAAAAATTCGCTTCGGCCTTTGAACGGGAAGGTTGTGTCGCTTACGATCAGAATATACATTACGCAACAGGACGACGTAAAATTAAAATGGGAAATAACCGTAATAAAAATGAGAAGCGACTGGCTTGGCGTTAAGAAACAGGCATAAATATGATAAACCTAATGAAATAAGTGTCTAACGACCTTTCTACTTACAGTATTAGTGATTACAAACATGTCGGTACATAGCATACGACGCGCGGGCAAGTGGGGACGAAATTAGAATTTGAGCTGACTTACTCTATCCCCTTAACCGTCAAATGCCTTTTGTACGCCGATGATCAAGTTATTCTTGCTTCGTCGGCGGCCGAGTTGCAAATGATGGTTACATTAATGAACAGATCATTAAAAGAAAGGGGTATGAAAGTAAATGCAAGGAAGACGAAGGTTATGGTTTTTGAAAGAGAAGAAAGTAAAACGATTTGCGAAATAAGAATAGAAGGGGAGTTGATCGAGCAAGTAGATGAGTTTGTATATTTGGACTGCGTATTTAGCAGGGATGGGAGATATGATAAGGATATAGAACGACGAGTGAATGCGGGAAATAGAGTAAATGGGCCCTGCACTCTATTGTGAAGAGTCAAAATGTGTCAACTTTAACGTATGGTAGTGAAAGTTGGGTGTGGCAGAAGAAGTACGAGACTAAAATGAACGCAGTAGAAATACGGTCGTTAAGGAGTATCTTAGGGCTGAATCTGAATGACAGGGTAAGAAATTGTGTAATAAGAGAAGAGTGTGGGTTGCAAGATGATGTTGTGACCAGGATTAAGAAAGGAATGCTTCGGTGGTTTGGTCATGTGGAAAGAATGAATGAGGAAAGAGTGACAAAGAAAATTTATGTTGCAGAAGTGAATGGCAGAGTCGGAAAGGGACGTCCTAGGCGAAAATTTATCGACCAAATTGGCGATTTATTGAAAACGGGCCAAATTAGGAGTAGGTACCCTTAACCGAAGAGCATGTATGCGTAGGTTTATGGATGTGAATGAGGCTAGAGAGGTGTGTCAGGATCGTGCCAAATGGAAGTCTGTAGTCTCTGCCTACCTCTCTGGGTGACAGTATATATATATATATATATATATATATATATATAATATAAAAATATAATAAAAAATATATAATAATATTTATATATATTATATGGTTTGGAAATAACCTTTCAAATCATATTAGAAATAACTTGGTAGCGATCAGCTTATACCTTATGGGCTATTTTCGTTCAGAAATTTCTTAATTATAATAACTTTATTTATACAACCTATGTTTAATTTTACTTTGGATTTGACCGACTATAAAGTCGGTCAAATCCAAAGTAAAATCCTCTTATTACAAGAAAATCCCAGAAAATATATAAATATTTTCTGGAATTTTCTTGTAATAACATATGCATCAATTACCAACTACGTGGATTCAAGTAACTGGTACTATTAGATTGTGTCTGTTCCTGGTATTTACATAATGAATATTATTTATTCCCATTTAAAGATACGAAGGTTACATTACTCGACTCAGTATCTTTATCCCAAATCGATGATGCGTTAACTTCTTACAGATTAGTAACCTTCTGTGGTAAATTAACTGTTTTATTACATCCATTAACATGTTTGCGCCTACGCCCTTTACTTTACTAGCTGTTGACAAAGTGAAAATTTAAGTGTATGTCAATAGTGCCCACGCTACCACCTATAGAGAAAAAGTGAGATTTTTATACCCGTAATGGATAAAATTGTAATTTTATAAAATGAATTTTGGTACGATTCGGTCTGAACTTACCATGAATTTCTTATTTGATGACTATTATAATTTCGATTATTATTAGAGTTCATTAAAAAAAAAACGAGAATCAATTCTACAGTTACCACCCGATGGTACTCGTAAGTGGTAACTGCAGTATATAAACACCTGCAACTTACTTAAAGTTAAAAAGGCTACAAAAGTGTTGTCACCTTTGACAGCTAACACGGAAATTATGCATTATATATTTATACTCGTATTTACGAGGTAGAGCCACGCTGCAGCCATATTATGGTTGTAACTAGGTCGGTTCTACAGGGGTTGGACCACGGTCATACAGAATACCAGCGTTTTTCGCTGGTATTCTGTAAATACCAATAATAGTCAATAAAAGGTAAATAAAAAAAAGCTCAACAGCAGCTTAATGCTGCTGTGTTTCGTATGGTGCGTGTAGATAACCCGAGACCCGTTTTACCGGAAACGAGGCATTACATCTCAGTCGTCAGGGGTGACAACACATCTGCGTTTTGATTCTTAATTGAGGATAAATGTAGATGTCTATGGGCCACAGCATCAGGTGGACTGTGTCCTCGCTTGTTACCCTTATTCTATAAAAAACACAGCGGTCTCTATACCCTTTGGATTGGAACACTTACTTAAGTGCGCGCACAGCTATTGGACTCCTAGGGTACATAGTACCTAGTACGTGTTTTTTAAAACACTAACTATAAACTAACTAAAGACTAACTATAAACTACTAAATCAAAAGTTCTTGTTACATTAAAACCCATAGAACGTTATGTATGTTATGTATCAACGTTATGTACTCGTTAAGTGTTCTGTCTACTTGATCACACGGTCTTTATCGTCTTTAAAATTACAAGTTAAGGCACGTGAGTAAATGTTAACAGTTCAGTAGAAAACTTAGAATGCGATGATGTATTTAAACTATTGAATTATACACTACGTTCTCTATTACAGTCATTCTGTCTATTTGAGACGAAGTGAGCCGTCGGTGAGACATAATGACGGCAATTTGTGGCGGTCGGTGAAATGCCGCTTACCAAGAAATCGTTTTAGGTAGAAGAAAATTACATCTCACTTTCACACATTGATTTGCTTCCAAAGATTTAAACCTTGATACCGGTCTTTTATTGCTGATATGAATCAACTAAAATTGTTCGCTTATAGTAGTTATAGTGTATAAAATAAAATTGGTATTGGGATTAGACATGGGACGAGTACTCGGTTTGGATTCGGTACTCGGCGGATTCGGCCTTTTTTTAGAGTTCGGCCGAACACCGAGTATTAACGGTCGAGTATCGAGTACTCGGCCTTAATTATATTCCAGAGAAAAATAAAGACAGATCGCCATATTTTATCATTATTATTATATTAGATACATTAAAACATCAGGAACATGAGAAACAGCAGAAATATTGGGAACGTTCATAACAATCTATTTGGTCCTTACATATGAAATTAGTGTTTTGTCATACTGACCACTTTGATCTGAAATACCTCCTCTTTGGTTAAGAATTATAAATTCAAATTTATAAATTCATTTAGATGGTACAATTGAGTTTTGAAAACAGTCATTGATTTGTTTTTTCTCATTATTTTTTTCCTTGACGTCGCTTATTACTGCATAATGGAAAACATGAAATATCGGTATATTTACGTATACGAGTTCCACCGTGGTATCAGTGCTGCAGAAACAGCTCGAAGGATTAGTGATGTGTACGGTGATGTGCTGGTGTCGCAAAAGAAATCACGGTACGTTTTTAGTTTCAACGTTTTCTTTCTGGAAATTTCGACCTTCGGTACCAACCCCGCGGACAGTCGGAGACCAAAGTGGAAAATGAAGAATTAAGGGCTATTGTGGAAGCGGATCCATCACAAAGCACTTCAGAGATAGCTGCAGGCTTCGGGGTAAGTGATAAAATCGTATTAATCCACCTGAAGCAAATCGGGAAAGTAAAAAAACTTGAACGATGGGTACCTCATGAATTGAGTGACTACTCGTTCCATTAATCACTAATCGTTCCTTGTCTAATTGGGATTATAAAACTTTGGTTCGAATTTTACGATAAAATAACATATTTAAGTTAATGATTTTTTAATACACATTTAAATAAAACTAGTTTTTAAGGATTTCATCGCGTATATTTACTTATTTTATATTCCCAACGTTTCGAGCACTTTACAGTACCCACACAGTCACAGGGGAGACTGAGGTGTTCGACGTCCCAATGCCATAGTTAACCAAGGTTATCTATCTCCAGACTAAAATTATTAATTTTGGTTCTGATATAATATAATATAATAAGTTCATACTGCGTAGATCGAAACAAAAGTCAATAATTTTAGTCAGAAGGTAGCCGTGGTTTACTATGACATTGGAACTTCGAACACCTTAGTCCCCCCATGACCATGGGTGCTGTAAAGTACACGAAACGTCGGGAATATAAAACAAGTTACTCGTAATATACGCGATAAAATCCGTAAAAACAAGTCTTATTTAAAGGTTTAAGTTACTTATAAAATTTAAAGTCTAGATGATAGGACACTTGTTTCTGTCTGAAAGTCCGTCTACCTAGGTACCATTCTCTTACCTATTTCTGACACTAAATAATGGTACCTGCATTGCTGTATTTCGGTTTGACAGGTAAAGAGACCATAGAGAGTCCTCAGAGGTGATGATGCAACTGTAGCCTCCTTTGTTTGAAGTTGGCTGGCGATGTTCATGTACCATAAGGTGGACTGTAAGTGTTTTTTTTTACTTAGGGAATGGAATTAACTATGGTAAAGTTGCAAGTGTGGAATTAACTATGGTATAGTGTGGCCGAGGTAGCTCAGATGGTTAGCATTCGCTGCAAATTTCACAGTACCTACGCGAGCAAAAACCGGGTTTCGATCCCCGCCGGTACCAATGAAATTGTTAATTGCAATTTTAAGTTCTGATTTACCACGTACTCGGTGGTGAAGGAAAACATCGAGAGGAAACCTGTATGTCAGAGAAATAAGAAAAAAAATATTTCGAAGACATGTAAAGTTCGCCAATACGCATTGCACAATATGCATGCACGCGGGGCAGAGTGGCTGACAATTCCTTGGCCTAAAACCTTCTCAGAAATGAGCGGACGCCTGTGCCCAGGAGTGGGACGTAAGTATATAGGCTGTAACTTTAACTTTAACTTGTAGTTGTAAAGACTTAAAACAAAACTGATAAGTTTAAGGTAAGACGACCGTCACAGGTAAGAATCTTTTAAAAATTATTTAACTTAATTATTATAAATGAAAAATGGCGTCTTAAGTTGAACGAGAAAGGCTGTTCTGTTCATTATAACGGCCTGAAACAATTAAAGAGTAATTTTCGCGATGTAATTTTATTTCACTGTATAATTACAGTTAATTATATTTAAGCGGCATCTGGTCCGCATCTTAATTTTATTGATTTCAGGTTTTATCACTTTGTTGTTGTTTGTGGTGTTTAGTATATACGAGTATATTTGCGTTTAGTATATCTATTTAATATGATATGAATCAAATAGTTATCACAGAGAAAAAATTATAAGTCTTTTCATTATAGATTGATGATTTTTTACCGTATGTAAAAATTAGGGTGTAACATGTGATGGAATAGAAGCCTATGGCACTGATATTTTATATTTTATTTTACATTAACATATTATGAAATTGATCTATCAATAAATACTACTAATTGGATACGTATTATTTTAATTTCGATAGTTTTTAATTGATTTAAAAATTTTGTTTAATAATTTAGTTGTTACTTTTTTAGCACCGAAAGTTTATTTAAAATTAGTAGTATTTATTGATAGAACAATTTCATAATACATATGTTTAAGTAAAATTTAAAAAAAAAATTGTAATTTATCAGTGCTATAGGCTTCTGTTCCGTTCACCTTATACACCCTATTAATTTCCATACAAAAAAAAAACACAGGCCAGTTGACAACTAAAGTTTTTTATTATTTTGAATTAATTATTCTCTCTCTCTTTCAACACCCACGGGATGACATTATGGGATAAAAGATTTTTTGTGCAGATTGTATCTACACGAATGTTATAGGTATTATAATAAAAATAATTACTTCGCATAAACTGTCCATGATATGCAGTATGTATTGTGTCTAAGTGTACTTACCCACACTTCGCCTGATCTATCCATAGTCCCATATCCAATGAAAGTCTAATGCGTTGAGATGTGGGTGGGCTTGTATATTAACAGAGAAACAGGACAAAATATATCTAGGCACTACATACATACTTGTATGTTAAAATTATTATAATAAAAGTAAAAGTAACTTCCCCTTATCATAAAAGTAAAAGTAACGCGCCCAGCTGTGGGACGTATCCACAGCTGGGCGCACACCTCTATTCATTTTCGAGAGGATTTTTGAGTGGGATAAAATAAACCATGCTGCTTCAATATGACTTCACTTGTGTTAGCGACATGAAGGTTTCCAAATGATGTTTTTTTTTCACCATTGGGTGGTAAATCCGCACTTCAACTAGCAGTTACTAATTTTATACGTACGTGTTAGCGTCTTGCAGGTTTTCAAATTATGTTTTCCTTCACCATCGAGCACGTGGTAAATTAGAACTTTAAATTGTTTTAACAATTATTTAATTGGTGCAAGCAGGGATTAGGCTTTCACTGCTTTTCTTCTTCCGCTTCCGCTATATCACCCCACCAATTTTACTGGCTCTTAACAATCTATATTCGTGCTCAAATATTGGCACAAACCTACGATTATTATTATTGATATTAGTAGTAGTAATCAGATCGTCTAACAAAAATACCGACTTGACTGGTTGGTCCAGTAATCGTAAGTGTGATAGCTGATCACGGTTTCAAATTCCGGGTTGGACCAAAATAAGCTAGAGTACGAGAGAGAGAGAGAGAGAGAGAGAGAGAGAGAGAGAGAGGGAGAGGGAGAGAATGTACCCGTGTTTGCACATACACGCACTATAATCCTGTGCAGATGGTTCTCCATTGACACCGACTGCCGTAACTGAAATTCGGTCTGGATGATCATTATTGTTCTCTTACACAAAAGTAACCGTGAAAAAAGAACATAACACATTTACGATACGTAAATTCAAGAAGTTATTCTGTTTTAAATAAGTCATGTACTCATTATGATTAGAACGTGTTTAGTTGACCGGGAAAAGGCTATTGTAAAGTTACAGCAAATATACGTCTCACTGCTGGCTACAGGCCTCCTCTTATTTCCAAGAGGGAGAAGTCTGCCGCGCTGCCGCAATGCGTGTTGGCGAACTTCACATTATTCGAAATGTGGACTGGATGGGAAAGGACTGTACTCTTAAATACTCGTAATACCAGAATTACTCGTAAATAACAACATAACGCTGGTGTGCTTCTTTTAGCGAGTGACTGTAACTGTATTTTTTAGTACTAACGAGAAATTCTACGTATGTTTTGATTCTTATGATAACGAAATATGTAGGTATGGCTTACAGTATCCAATTACCATGTCACTGTGTGCTCGTTTGTCATTTTGCCATTTTTTTTTGTAAGTCTGTAATTATACGCCGTATAAGGCTTCAGTTATATTACGGTTGTAACATGGAAAGAGAGTAAAGAGTTAGCTCGACCGGGGTAGCTCCACGCTCTCACAGAATACCAGCGTTAAATAGCAGCTTAATGCTGCTGTGTTTCGTATGGTGAGTTTACAGAATCTGAGAAACTTTTTAATAGAAACGAGGCATTCCAGTTTAGTCATCAGGGCTAACAATGAATGCATTTGCATTTAGAATTTTAATCGACGATAAATGTAGATGTTCATGGGCTACAGCATCCACTTACCATCAAGTGGACTTTATACTCGTTTGTATCCCTTATTCTATAAAAAAGTTTTACTGATGCAGACCCAGTACCCACCACATATGATTATTAGTCTCCAAAGTTTACCCAAGGTGACTAGTATCATACTGTCGAACTGCTATTTTAAAATGTACCTGAAACAAATAAAATTATTATAATTAATGCGATATTTATGAATTACCTATTTATTATATTTGATTACAAAGACTATACTGTTTCCCCTACATATTTTTAATTTTACACAAAATGGGTCTACCAAACCTTTTGTGGGTAATGAGGCCTGAGGTGAATATAGAGTATAATATAATAATGATACGTAGCTCGAATCTAAAAACTTTATTGCAAATTTTTTATTTTATCTTATAGAGGGAACAAATTTATAATTTGATAAAAATGTGAATATTGAGTTTATTCGTATTAATAAATATGAATGATTACACACCTAATTAATATCTTATGTTTAATTAGAATCAACCTGTTTCGCAACGGATACTTATTACCAGTTTAATTAGGGCATATTATATTGCAGTGTCATTGCTCATGCAGGTGGCTCAGGAGAGTGCTTTGTGGCATTCTTTGGAGAAGGCCTATGTTCAACAGTGAACTTGTGAAGGGCTGCAATGATGATGACGATGATATTGCAGTGTGGTAACGGTTTAAGAAAGTCCATAACCATGGGTTAATAATGGGATACCCATGGGTGTCTTAAAAGTTCACTAGGTCAGACAAACCATATGGCCAGAAATAGATGGCGGTATCTACCATTCCATACAATATTAATTTATTTAATATCATCATCGCAGTCTTACAATATTGTTGTACTTACACGAATACTAGATATCGAATAAAACTAATTTTACGGATTTTGGCCAGCCGTGGGACGTATACAGCCTATATACGTCCCACGGCACAGGCCTACCCTCATTTCTGAGAGGGTTTTAGGGAAAAGAAGTGTCCGCCGCGCTGCCCTAATGCGTGTTGGCAAACATCATAAATGTTTTCGAAAAAAATTTTCATATTTATCAGTCAAGCAGGGTTCCTCACTATGTTTTCCTTCACCGCCTAGCACGTTGTAAATCAATACTTAAACTTGCAATTAACAATTACATTGGTGCCGGCGGGGTCGAACCCGGGTTGCTCGCGTACTGTGCAATTTTTAGCGAGCGCTAACCATCTGAGCTACGATGGCTTTTGTTTAATGTTATTAACATATTTGAATCCCTGACGTATTGGTCCTTTATAGCACCTATTAATTAATATTGGGGGAGACTGAGGTGTTTGTGTTGTTAGCCCCGGCTACCTTCAGTTCTTATATTATTATTATATTATTTGAATATTAATTCTCGGTCTGATTCGTGTGAAATTAATTATAGTCAATCATAACAACCTGCCACATTCGTTACACTTGGCAAGAATTATCAGGAAGATGCAGCTGCCAATCTTGTTTTGTCTTTTCTTGTCTTGTCGCCGCTTGCAACAGCCACGGGATGAAATGAATGATGACATTTATGCTCGATTAAGAATCTAAACGCAGACGCTTTGTAACCCCTGAGGACTAAGATGGAATGTCTCGTTTCCAGTAAAAAAGGGTTCTCCGGTTCTCTACACACACCGTACGAAACACAGCAGTATTAAGCTGCTATTTTGCGCTGGTATTTTGTGAGTGCTTGGTCCCTCTCTCGTCGAACCGATCCATTCTTAGTGATTCTTCTCCTTTGAGGAGGTCTACGGGTCTCGAGGTAACCCTCTTTACCCGGGCATCTTCGCGGGGGGATATGGCTCCCCCGGTACTTGGTGCTGCCACGCAGCTTGTTGGTAGGGATGTTGCGCATTTCACGCCATCAAGTTAGGTGGCGGGAAAAGCTCACTCGTCTCCGGCGGCTCCCTCGCCGGGCGGTGAGCGTAGGAGTTCACGTGGGAGTTGCCGCCCATCAGGTGGGCGCGCATGTAAAGGTGCCAGATTTTGCAGGTGAGGGTGTGGCCCGTTATCTGCGCGGTCGAACAACCGTCTCGCAGTATGGGACACAAATTCATGTATAGACTCGATCTTAAGTTCCCTGGCTATGAGGTGATTTCTCACATAGCGGCCTGCTCTCACGATCGTCCGGAACGATCTCGTCGATGTCAGCGCGTACCAGTCTGGCGCTGCGTAGGTCAACCATGAGCGAATGCAGGTCTTGTAAATGGATATTTTTGTCTTTAACGGGAGTGTGGATGCCAGTACTGGATAGAGTTTTGCTCGTGCGACTCTGACCTGAGCCACGACCACGCCGATCCATTCGTTCTACAACCATTATATAGCTGCAACATGGCTCTACCACGAAGTATGGTTGTAAGTATTCATGCGTTGCAGTAGTACTTACCATTACGCGTTGAGTGTAAGTCAATTTGCCACTTTATTATAATTGCTTCACAATATTTCTAAAATACAGCAGAATATTCGCTTCGTACCTCAATAACAATATAAGTGCAAATGAATTGCATGTGTTTAAAAGTCGTCCTTAAAACGTGATCGATTAACAAACGGACAAAAGGACAATTCAATTCAATTTAAAAACGATTTATTCAGTTTAGCATTATTGTTAGCGTTTATGCATGTCAAGCGGTTTTGACCGTATGTCAAATTGATCTGATGCGTTGTCTTGTAGAATTTTCCAATCATTCTTGCTCATGCATTATGTACTTAATGTTTTATGGAAAGCCAGTAATGGACACCTGTGCCCTACAGTGGGATGCATTTGGTTGGTTTGGTTTGGTTTTGGGATGCATTAGGTTGTAACCACAGTATAATTATATTATCTTAGTTCTCAGAGATGACACAATTATTTTTCGTGTAGCATTTGCAGTTTGCAGGTAAATGGGGTTAATTATAATAATAATGTCCTCCAGACCGAATTTTAGCCACGTCGACCTGCCTCAACGGAGGTTAACCATCGGCGCAGGAGAGGATTATAGTACCCAAGTGTATGCGCAAGCACAGGTGCACTCTCTATTCCCTCACTCTCATAATCCGATGGGACGGTAAACCGACACGACCGGATAGAGATCAGGCGCTGGACCAACGGCTTTACGTGCTTTCCGAGGCACGAAGGTGAGATACTACCAACTTCCTGACTCCGGGCAACTACTGAGAATTTCTTGATGGAAAAACTCAATAATTAATTTTTTTGCCCGAACCGGAATTCGAACCCAGGACCTCATGATCAGCAGTCACACTACTACGACCACTAGACCAACGAGGCAGTCATAGGGGGTTAATTAGATTATATGGTACATTCACTGCCTCTTTGGTTTAGTGGTTGAAAGCACGACTACTGATTATTAGCTCCCGGGTTCGAATGACGGGTCCGACTTAAACAGTAGAAGCCCGGAGTTAGAGAGGCCGTTGGTACTGCGCTTGATCTCGTCGGTCGTGACAGATTGGATCCATTAGAATATGAGAGTAAGAGAATAAAGAGTATAACTGTGTTTCCGCAAACACTAGTAAACTATTGTCCTGTCTTGCGCAGTTGGATAATATTCGTTGAGACTGGCCGCCGAGACGGAATATCGATTTAGAGGGCATTGTTATTACAATAACACATTGACTTATTATTAGTAAGTAATAAGTTTGGTAAGTTATTAGTTTAATGTTACTGGTATCACTACTACGTATTGTGAACTACCGGTTTTGCGCATTCTTAGGCGTAATCTGTGCAAGATTATGGTGAACAATACATTCTCTTTTTGTTGTATTTTGTATAAATTTTAAAATTGTCAATTAATGGTGTTATAAAGATGTTGAAATTTTTATCGAATAATGATGGCAAACAAGTAAACCTTATGGTAAGTGGGTTTTATAGCCCACAGACATTTACGTCTACCATCGATTAAGAATATAAATGCAGATAGATGCGTTGTCACCCCTAAGCACTAAGATGGAATGCCTCGTTACCAGGAAAAATGGTCTCCGGATCTCTACACTCACCATAATACGAAACACAGTAGCATTAAGCTGCCATTTTACGCTGGTATTCTGTGAGAGCGTGGTCCTTACCTGATCGAGCCGACTCATTCGTTCTACAATCATATAGCTGCGGCATGGTTATACCACGTATTAAATCTGGCATTCAAAATTAAGGTCACTTAAAATGGAATTTAACATAGACGTCCGTGAGATAATTTTCTTTTCTAATAATTCAGTAAGTAAATATCAAATTTACAATAGACGGAAGTGCAATACTCTTTGCATTGAACGACTCCTGGAACATTTAAATCTCTATCTAACAGCTGTACCCAACCGAATTTCCGATGCAACGCACCCATAAAATTGTCACCAAAAAAGGTTGGAGCAATCAAAAGCTCATCACGTATGTTCGTGGTACCTACGGAGGCGGTTTCGGAATAGCAATGAGCACGTGTCTCGGACGTCTAACGGTAAATCCGTTACATTATTGATGCATCGGCGAGTAAACCCGGCTTTTTTGAATATTTATTGTTTTGATTAACTTGTTTACAAACCGGTGTACATGTTAGTGCAGACCTAGTTCGTTCTTTCACAGTGCAGTGGGAAATCGTTTTTCTAATTCAATGGTTTAGCGTGGTGTGTATGCTCAAAATATTCTCATGATAATGATTTAATAACACATAGTGTTTTTATAGATACTTGTGGATCTGTGACAACTGACAAGGAATGGTTGGACTGAGCAAGCTTAATGTCATCCAGGGATTTATGGAGAGGGCTATGCTCTTAATTATTTTATATGTGGTAGAGCTACACTGCAGCTATATTATGGTTGTAGGACGAATGGGTCGGTTTGACCGGGGAAGGAAACAAGAAAACGCTCTCACAAAATACCAGCGTAAAATAACTTCGTATGGTGAGTGTATATGGAGATCCTTTTTTACTAGAAACGAGGCATTCCATCTTAGTCCTAAGGGGTGACAGCGCATCTGCGTTTTGATTCTTAGTCGAGTATAAACGTAGATGTCTATGGGCCACAGCATCCACTTACGATCAGGTGAATTGTGTGCTCGTTTGTCATTATTCTATAAAAAAAATTACTGAATGATAAAATTCGTAGTACCAGAATAATCAATAGAGCTCAACGGATCAGTAAGATGATGTGGCAATGGGCCGTCAATATACCTCAGAGAACCGACGACCGTTGGAAAAGAAAGGTTTATTAGATGGTGCGACAAGCTGGTAAAATAAGGAAGGTGAAGCAGCTTAGGACCGCGTTATGTGGCATAACTTGGTACAGGCCTATGTTCAGTATTGGAATGATGACTGTAACGATGATGATAATGGATTTGGCTTAGGTACGTAATCATTCTTTTGAATGATCGATCCATTCGTGCTTCAACCATTGTACAATTCAAGCATGGCTTAACAAAGAAACACAACGTAAGCGTATGCTTCAAGCAAATAAAGACACTGTGGAATGGTTTATAGCCTGTTATAAATATGCTACCTTTCCTACTTTTCAAGAGCCGTGGTAGCTCAGTGGTTAACGCTCGCTGTAAATATAACAGAACGCGAGTAACCCGGGTTCGATCCCCGCCGGCGCCAATGAAATTGTTAATTGCAATTTTAAGTGCTGATTTACCACGTGCTCGGCGGTGAAGGAAAACATCGTGAGGAAACCCGCATGTCTGAGGAATAAGAAAAAAAATATTTCGAAGACATGTGAAGTTCGTCAACACGCATTTGGGCAGCGCGGCGGACACTTCCTTGCCCTAAACCCTCTCAGAAATGAGGGGAGGCCTGAGCCCAGCAGTGGGACGTATATAGGCTGTAACTTTACTTTACTTTACCTACTTTTGAAACCATAATCCAGGAGTGGACACAATTTTCTTTTGCGGCAGGTATAGGTCAGAGGGTGGCACCAACACATATGGACACAGACGACTCGGTAGCAAAGCATTTCCTGCGACGCTGCAATGACCTACAAATAACTATTTGGGGCCTGGATGTTTGTCTCTGAGTAATTATAATGTGTTTAAAATGCTACCAAGCAAAGAAGAAAATCCTAGAAAATCCTAGATATCTCCTCGTCGTCCTCCTAGATAGAAAAACACGTTTATTTTTTAAAGAAAAAATAGATAGATCAGTATAGCCTCGTGTAAAGCCATGATAAAATGTCAAGCGTTGGTAAAGATGGTATGGAAGTAAAAGTTATTCAAAAACTAAAAGATCACAAGTCAATCAATTTTTTAATTAAGTGTGATTGATGAAAATCGTTAAAAATTACAAAACTTAAAAAAGCGTTTTAGCAAAAGAACTCCTTCCTAAATAAATTGCATATAATGTTTATAATCAAAAGTATAACAGTTCTTTTTTATAGATTATTAGTGACAAACGATTTTATAGTCCACCTGACAAATTTACACAAAAAACACAGCAG
Source organism: Parnassius apollo (assembly GCA_907164705.1). Classification (NCBI taxonomy): domain Eukaryota; kingdom Metazoa; phylum Arthropoda; class Insecta; order Lepidoptera; family Papilionidae; genus Parnassius; species Parnassius apollo. The sequence continues at coordinate 5,154,605 of CAJQZP010000295.1, forward strand.
CATTGAGTTGCTATTTTACGCTGCTATTCTGTGGGAGCGTGGTCCTTACCCCGTCGAGCTAACCCATTCATGCTACAGTCAAAATATAGCTACAGTGTGGCTCTTCCGCGTGTATGTAATTTTCTTTAATTAGTCCATGACGATCCCCATTAGAACAGACTGGAGATTGATTGTATTTCCGCCCCATGCATTGTAAATTCATCCATTAAGGCAACGTGCACACGAGCGTACTGACACCACAATGCCCAATACGCCACGCTTCACAACCAGAGTTCGGTTGCGCTCGAGCGCTCGTAATTATCCGCTTTACTGCCGTTTATTGCACAGTTTGTCGGTTAAAGTGAGCCTGAGAATAACGCAAATTGTTTGCTGCGAAGCTAATTACCTCCATTTATGTAAAAGATCAGTACTGGTGTGTTGATTTGTTTACAAGGAAAAAGTTTTTCGATTCCATAACAACCGGCACTGAAGTGAGCTTTGAAAAATGGCAAAGACCTTTGACTGCGCATTATTACTCGTGTCGATATAAAGTAAAGCTTTTGGGGCAAGTGCTGAATGCTGAAACTTTTCAAAAATATCATAATTATCTAACGACGGGACGTTTCCGAGTGCGTCTTCACTCTTAGGCGTTTTGTAACTATTTCAAGCCAATGCTTAACTAGGCTAGCAAGCCTTCCTACCATTATTAACTATTATGAATTTCCGTGGGCCTTCACTACTGGCTGTATGAGGAAGCTCGAGGTCGCTCAGCGAGCTATGGAGAGGGATATGCTCAAGGTTTCTCTGCGTGATAAACTTATGAAAATATCCGCAGTAGAACCAGAGCAACTAACATAGCCTGACGGATTAGCAAGCTGAAGCGGCAATGAGATGGTCGGATAACTCGAAGAACCGACAACTGTTTTTTTTTTAATATTAACAATGCTATAAACGTTACTAATATTCCTCGTAACCACTCGTGGTAAGCTTAAATTGCTTGTGTTACGAGTGGTTCACGCCAGTAGCCAAATAGCGGATTCGAACCTACGACCTTTTTTAGTTCGCGGTCCGCGCCCTGCCATTAGGCTACTGTCGCTTTACCGTTGGGGATAAAAGGTTCTTGAGTGGCAGCCTCGTACCGGTAGGCGAAGTATAGTGCAACTCCCCACTAGATAGAGTGACAACCTGATAAGTCATGTCGGAAGTCGATGGATGTAGGCTTAGCACCGTGCTTTGTGGCATTCCTTGGGGGAGGCCTATGCTCAGCAGTGAAGTTGTGATGATGATGATGAATTCCCTATAATATCGCGTTATTTGCTGTAGCCCTCACTATACGAATAAGTCGATTTGCTATAGTTACTACGCTTAGACTCCACAGTGTAGTTATCAACTGCTACTGCCCTTCTCCTGCTTCTGTTTCCCTCTGTCACCTCTTAAGAAATCCACGGGACAATGTGAGGTAGTGGTAATTTAAATCCTATACCTTTAAACGAGCAATTCTTGTATATACAATCGGTATTGTATATATAATCGGAATCTCGGAAACGGTTCCAACGATTTTCATGAAATTTAGTGTCCAAGGAGTTTCGGGGGCAATAAATCGATCTAGCCAGGATTAATTTTTAGAAAATGTCTTTTTGTCCGTGTTTTCAGGCAATAAAAAAACTGCTACAATATAAGAAGGTAAATTTTGACAGACTACTAACGATCGTAATAGCTCAGATGGGATGTCGGTCGGGCGTGATATCGTTCCGTGGTTCGCGTCCCGTCTTGGGTCCGACTTTACCAAAAAAAAAAATTTCCTTTTTTTTTTCAAATTCCCTTCTTTTGGGAGAAAATATATTATTTCGAGCCCTTTTTTTAGTAATTTTTAAAAATAAGAAAAATTTTAATTAAATTAATTGCACTCATGATTTTCATTCAAATAACCAGTTCAGTTTTTTCTATTATGTCAATAAGATCAAAAAATATTATTCATGTAATTTGTATCTAAATGTAACTTAAAAAAAACCGATTACACATTACACTATTATAGTACTAATTAATTAAATGCTTGTATTTAGTTTCACTTATATTATGTAATTAGTAAATCTATTTTAATATAATATGAGACCGAATTACAGCTGAAGGTGACGCGTACAAAGAACGATTATGTTTGGTTCGACGCTGTATTGTCTGCCCTGTTTCCGGTCTGTAATTAACCTATTAGAGAAAGCATTAGTTAGTTGATATGTACTGTAATTATAATATATTATAGTAATCCTCGACGTTTATATCCATAATATGCAATAACTTTCATTATTATTTTAGCAAAAATTATATATTAATACCATTTATATTATTTTAGCAAAAAATCCTTTAAGAAAACTCTTAAAATTCTAGGTATCTTTAAGATACAAAATAAAGGTTTTTATTATCGCTGATTTGTATTAAGGCACATTTTTATACGTGGTAGTGTCATCATGTCATTATTGGTGGTATAGCTGTAGCACGAATGGATCGGCTCGACCGGGGAAGGACCACGCTCTCACAGAATACCAGCGTAAAATAGTAGCTTAATGCTGCTGTGTTTCATATGGTGAGTGTAGAGAACCGGAGACCCTTTTTACTGGAAACGAGGCATTCCATCTTAGTCCTCACGGGTGACAACGCATCTGCATTTTGATTTGTAATCGAAGATAGATGTAGATATCTATGGGCCACAGCAACCACTTATTATCAGATGGACTGTCTGCTCGTTTGTCACCCTATCCTATAAAAAGGACCAATGTCTGATGCGGGCTGATAGAGAAGGATAATTAAAAGAAAAAGGCAATTTTATTTTTCTATAGTCGTTATCATAATTACCACCAGGAACTAAACAGTTCACGATCAGACAAAGACCTTTTTTAAACTGGAAGTTTATTATTTTGTCGCCGCATCTCTGAGCCTACTTCGCATAGGTATTTGTTTTTGTTTTGAGATCCCTATTCTACCATCTACCGAATATCACTAAATTTTTCATCATTCTAGTCCACTGATGAACATAGATTTCAAAGCACGATCCTTAGTCACATCATCACATGCATCTCTTAAGGCGGCTCCCCCCTCATACTTCGCTTACTAGAACGAGGCTCCCACTTGAGGACATTTCTTCCTTACGCCACGAAAAATGTAAAAAGAACAATACATATAATAAATTTAATATCATTAAGTGATACATAAATTGACCAAAATATCAATTAGAATAGTTCATTGTTCACGATCAGGGGCTAGAGTAATGCCTCAGCTATTTGTGGGACAGGAAGTGATCCATTGTAAGCGAACAATTTATGCAAATAGACATTACATGGTGGGTTAAGCAAGAAGCGTATGTATGATATTAATTGAATATTAATTAACATTTTGCGTACCTTTGTCATTCATAAAAATAACTATAACTTTAATATAATAAGTTCTCATATGTAAATTATAAAAAATTCATGATTCCAGTTAGTAATCTTATATTGATCATAACTTAAAGAATCGCCGAGATGTTTAACACATAGCCATCTGTGACATAGCCTAAGGTTAAAAGAGCAGGACATGAAACGAAAATACAAAACATAATATTCCCATTTCCATTTTTATAATATAACTTATAAATTGATTTATTATTTTACAAGCTAGGTCACCGTGAAGTGAAAGTATAAGAATATACACTACCCCATTTCGTCTCGTAGGTGTCATTAGAGGTTCTGTCACCTCGGAAACGAACCTGGGAACAGGTAGTAGTATCTTGCTAATAACAACTTTTGTCAACTCGCCTGCCAAGAGTGGCACTAACTATGGCAAACAATTATATCAGGGGGAATCCATATGATGCAATCAAATTGGGTGGTATTGGACTGCACATTGGTTCAGCAGCATACCTATTTTGACAGTCTGTAATGGTAACAACCTTGGCTTGAGAGTTTCTTCTCTTTTTTATGCTAGAACGGGTAGCAAACAAGCACAAATATTTATTATATAAGAAAAGGTGACAAACTAGCACAAAAAATTTAAATTGAAGAACAGCAAAAAGGCATAATCTTGTCACTTGCACCAAGCACAAAGTAATGATATTTTGATCGATGTATAATTTATGTCGATATATAAGAAAATCAATTACAATAATGAGCAAAACATAATATAAGCTGAATGGACCAGATGTCTTTTCTACTATGTTTGGTTCATGCTTCAAATCTTTAGGTACTTTTAAGTTAGTGAAATCCAAATTTAACTTTACGTGAAGTATAGATGAATCAAATTTCTTTAACACGTAGCGATGCTTGTAAATCATCATTTAACTAGATTAATGGTTTATTAGTTGGTTTTTTCTACTCAGTTTGCGGTTCGCCAATAATTTAAACTTGAATTGAGAACGGGTCAACGTCTTACAAGAATTACGCCTAATGTAGTGGCGACTGGACGTGAAGGTACGTAGCTTTGTAATGAAGAATTTACTTTAATGATTCCTTATATTTATTTACTTCAACACTACACATTAGTTAAAGCTACTTTTAGGGATTTTATCAAGTGTAATTTACTTAGTTTTTAATTCCCAACTACCAAGGATGATACGTAAGGCTATTGAAATTAAAAAACATCCTGATTTCGATAGCGAAGCAGGCTAAGTACTACCACCTGCTTGGGATCCTGTAATTAATAAAATTAAAATTAAACCCAAGCATACCACTGGAAACTTCAAGACACAAGAAAGTTCATTCTGCGTAGATCGGACCATAAATAATAATAATTAAAAAGTTGAAGGTACTCCGGGTTAACACTGATATCGGAACGTCAGTCACCTCAGTCCCCCATGATCATGGGTGGGTGCTGGAAAGCACCCGAAACGTCGGGAATAAAAAACGAAACGAAGTAAAAGTATTATTAATCATATAATTTACCTTTTTAAAGATAGATTTTTAAAATATTTCGCCGTACAACGGCACCGTAAGAGCATCCACTATCTCATACCATTCCGTGGGGGTACTAGGATTTATCTGATAACAAGTCAAAATAAAAACACCACGCCTATTAAGCCTGACAACTATGGAAAATAAGAGGAATTGACAATTACGTGGTAGAGCCACGCTGCAGAAATATGTATTATTGTTGTAGCACGAATGTATTGGCTCGACCAAATGTCAGCGTAAAATTGTCGCTGTGTTTAAATTGTGAGTGTTGTGAGAGAACCGGAGTCCCTTTTTACTAGTAACGAGGCATTCCATCGTAGTCCTTAGGGGTGACAACGCAAATTTTGATTCTTAATCGATGACAAATGAGGTCTTTGTGTCTATGGAACGTAACATCCACTTACCATCAGATGAACTATATATCCGTTGATCACCCGAAATTCTATAAAAATTAGAGCCTACTTTCGTTGTAGCTGCAGTCAAGTCAATTACCAAAGTTCGTGAAAAAATCTTATACTAATCGTGACGTAGCACCGCAACCAAGGCTAAAATAGAAAATAAAATGTGTACGTACAGACAATTTGTACGTACTGACAATTTTCTGTATGTGCTCAGAATGATCGATATGTTACAATAAGTGTGAACTTAAAGCGGCATCTCATTTATATTATCGCTGCGTAATCCAGATTGAATCTTCTTGCCAACACGTCATTGTTCTAAAGCAATATATATTATAGACTATTCAACGTTGAAACTTTAAGCTTTCTATAGGTAAATATTCTATTCATTGGTGTCGCTTAAATCCGATAAGCAGGAGTGGGTCGTAGAATAACCTAGTAACTATTAATTTTATTTTGGTGATAACTTTGAAAGTCGAAATAATATAAAATTTTAGTTTAAATTGAAATCACAAACCTGTTCAACGAACTTGGTCGTTTTCACATAACATCATCATCGTCATCGTTACAGTCGTTAACAGGTCCACTGCTGAATATAGCCTCCTCACTTAAGGAAAGCTACGAAGCACGTTCCTGAGCCACCTGCATCGATCGACTTCCCGCTTTTCTTACCAGATCGTCACTCCATTTAGTGGGGCCACCCTACATATCCTTTACCGTTACAGCCTACTGAAGTCCACTGCTGAACATAGGCATCCCCCATGAACTGCCTCAAAGGGGGGATATTTGCCATATTTGCCACGCTTGGCAAGCGGGTTGGCTAAAGCCGTTTTCTATCTTTAGTCGTTATTAGGAAAACGCTGCTAAACATCTGCTGATTTGTTTCCCTCTGTCGCCTTACAATACCCACATTATGATACAATGAACAAGAAAACTGGTGATTCAATTGCACAATTTCTCGAGAAGCCCATAGGAAGGAAGCTTCGTAAGAAGCGCTTTGTGTCAAACCCGATCGAAGGCCTTCGTTATGTCAAAATAAACGGCCAATGTCTCCCCCTTGGAGACTCTACTGCCTTCCCGTACTGGCGGTCACTAATCAGCTGGTGATCCCCAAGATACCGCATGATCTGGCTGTTAATAATGGATTCCAAATTTATCTGTCCGTCCTGAACTCCGCCATTCTATATATTACTATATAATATATAGAAGGACGGAGTTCAGGCCTTTACTTAAAAACGAGATGAGTCTATTACATTATATATATAATATATATATATATATATATATATATATATATATATATATATATATATATATATAAATCGTTCAATCTATTTCTACTTATCAGGGCGAGTCTGCCACTACCTACATGTTGAAGTATAGGAAACTAGATTTCCGGTCGAGCGCGGATGCTTGAACAAAATGGTTAATGCGATTTCATTCACAGTCTCCACATCGTGGTTAAAGCCTCACTAGATGGCACATAATGGACATAACGTTACAGATTACGGAGCATGCAAATTTAATTTATCAACGCTCGCCTTGATTGGAACTGCCTTTTGATAGAGTTTTAATTTGATCTGGTTACGAATATAGAATCTTAAACACGAACTAGTGGTAAAATTAAAAATTTTGTACAACCAACTTGAATAATAAAAAAATGAGAACATCATCAATGTATTCGAAGTCAATTAAATACGCATTAATAAGAATATCTCAAGAACTACTGATCAGATCTTGATCAAATTTATGTGGGACCACAAGAAAAGTACCATATTTCAAATAAAATCATCAAAATTGGTTCACACAGAGAAAAGTTATGAGGTAAAAAAAAACAATCAAAAAAAATTGAGAGAAAATAAAACCTCCAGATCCTTTTCCTGAAAATATATTGTCTGTAATTTAAAACGAAAAAAATGACAGAAACAAAATTTATATTTGACCAAAAAATAACCCTTCAATCCAGCATACCTTTAAAAAACGGTGTGCAGTGTCTAGCACAAAAATTCATGTTTCGGGGTCTTTGTAAAATATTAATAATAAATATATACATATATATATATATATATACACCAAAGCCACGATTACACTACTGATCAAAGGGTCTACATTGATCACTAATTTGAACCTATTTTAGCTAAGTGATAAGGTTTCCTACTAATTTGAGAAGCGCCGTAAGTGGAAAATGCGTTTCAAATTTTTTTTTGTTACTGTAAATATCACATAATTCCGTCGCTAGAGTATCCAAGTGAGAGATGAAAATCTTTCTTATCCCGCTTGCATCGCTATTTTAATATATTTCATATTTTTTATTCTATGGTATCCAGCCTGAAAATTACGGAATCCAATGAATTCATCAACTTCAAGGCTTTCAAGCTTGCAAGGATGATAGAGCTTCCATAAATTATAGTTTAACATAAAAAACAACAACAAATACGTTTAGTATCTATAAATAGTTTTAACGGTTCGGCACCGCAGTGGCTGAGCGTTTGTATTTAGCGCTGGGGACCGTGGGTTTTTTTATATGTGAGGGGGCAAACGAGGATATGGCTCACCTATGTATATGTGTATGGTAAGTGACAACCATCGTCCATGAACAACTGCAACACCAGGGGATTTGCAGATGCGTTGCCGGCATTTAAACAAAGAGTAGGCTCTTTTCTTAAAAGTCCCTAAGTCGTATCGGTCGGGAAAAATCGCTGGTGGTAGTCGATACTACAAGAAAGTTGTGCGAGATAGTAAACTTCTTGTAAATCGCACAGTAGTGGACCGTTAATCATCTAGACAGTATGGATTGATTCTTTTCGCGATGTGGGAGTTTGTAAATTGAGCGGCTAGAATTAGTCCAAACAATGTCTCAGATCACTCCTCGTGGTAGATGCGATAAAATACGTAAAGAGATGCGGGAAGCCCATAGGAAGGTAGCTACGAAAGAAGAGCTTTGTGCCAAACCCGATCGAAGGCCTTCGCTATTTCCAAACTTACTACCAAGGTGGTTGTGTGTTAGGTAAACAAAAAGATCACCAGCTGAGCGACCCCGACGGAAACCGTACTGGCGCTTACTAATCAGCTGGTGCTCTCATGATTCTCGAAAATAATAGAATCTATTATTAACTGCCATAAGAAGGGATTCCATTTATTTCAAGGACAAGGACGTAATGACGATAGGCTTGTAGTCAAACGGATTAAAGCGGTTACCTTATTAATTTGGGACTACGCCTAGGAGTAGGAGTACCGGAAAAGACGCGTTAGGACCGGTGCCAACTCTGGAGCACACGTCGTCAGCACAATTGGGCGGATTCCGTCAGGCCCACTTGACTTGCCTTCACTCACCATACGTAACGCAACATCATTATGCTGCTATTTCATGCTGGTGTTCCGTGCGTGAATGGTTACCGTGGTTACTGCCCGTTCGAGCCGTCATTTGTACTGTAGCTACGGCAGCACTTTTACAAGTATATAAACTTTCCATTTATGTTCGCTTTCCAGTTAGAAAATGGACACGTTTCTAATGAGTTGACTTGTTACAATGCCCACAACAAAAAATGCTAAATTGTTGCGCCCACACGTCACATACAATAATTGCAGGACCGGACTTTCGATTTGTATTGAATGATCTATGAATACGAACGAGCTAGTCAATCGTAATCCGGCCAATGTCAATACATAAATTGTATTCATGTCCTGCGGGTATTTGTGCGTCTAATCAAATCGATGTTAATCTTTGGAGATTTGTTTTTACTGTTATTAGGGCTGACAACTTCTTAGAAAATTTTAAAGACGTAAAGCAAGCACATTCTGTATCTTTCTCTTTTCCACGTTTAATTTTTTTTATTAGGATAAGGTGACAAACGAGCACACAGTCCACCTGATGGTAAGTGGTTGCTGCGGCCCATAGACATCTACATCTATCCTCGATTACAAATCAAAATGCAGATGCATTGTCACCCGTGAGGACTAAGATGGAATGCCTCGTTTCCAGTAACTTTTTACCCTTTGGTCTTCAGTTCTCTACACTCACCATACGAAACACAGCAGCATTAAGCTACTATTTCACGCTGGTATTCTGTGAGATCGTGGTCCTTCCCCGGTTGAGCCGACCCATTCGTGCTACTAATATAATTGCAGCACGGTTCTACCACATATTATTTGTTACAGTCTATTAAAAATCCATTGTATAATATAAACATCTCTCAAAGTCTTTCTGGTAGAAATAATATTTGCCATAGTTTCCACACTTGGCAGTGTTGGCAATCGCAGTTTTAGATTATCATGGAGTTGTTATAAGGAAGATGCTAATGCCCATTTTATGATACAGTTTCCCTCTATCGCTGATTGCCGGTCTAGATATTTGACGCCAAGTATAAACGAGATGGTACACTTATCACACCTAAGCGACGAACGGATTCAAGGGCGGTACAGGGATTCACTATGTCACCATATCGCCAAATTATTTTAATTTAATTATAAATCCAGTAACTTATGGCTAAAGGGACAACGGCTACTCAGCTAAGTAGTTTTCAATTAAAGTAAATACAACATGTAACATACAATATAAAAGTACTTTTTAATGAGAAAAAATACATAATAAATTAAACAGAATCTGTTCTCGAGCAAAACAAACCTCAAATGGCTTTGGAATCGTTACTTTAAATCGTAAATTTAAATACAAAACAATGGCGTGCGATTAGTGAGAACAGCGACCGTAGGGATCGCTTACAGCGAAATAAATCTTTCACATCGTAAAAAATCGATTCGTTTGTCGTTGAGTTTGATTAAAATATTTTTTTAAATGTGTGTAATATATATACGATTCGGTCTGGCTTCACTATCAAGTTCGTCTTTGTTACTAATCTAAAATTGCATTATTTAAAAAGACTTTTTTTTACTTAATAAATAAAAAAAAAACAATAATTGCTTGTGTAGCTTCGCACACAGCACCCAGCACACAGTCCACATGTTGGTAAGTAAATGTTGAGGCCCATAGACATCTCATCAATCTACGTTTATCCTCGATTAAGAATCAAAATGCAGATGCGTTGTCACCCCTGAGGACTAAGATAGAATGTATCATTTCCAGTAAAAAAAGGTCTTCGGATCTCTACACACACCATATGAAACACGGCAGTATTAAGCTGCTATTTTACGCTGGTATTCTGTGAGAGCGTGTTCCATCCCCGGTCGAGCTGACCCATTCGTGCTACAACCATAATTTAGTTGCACCGTGGCTCTACCACGTACAAAAGTAGTTGTTAAGCGCAGTTCTTTTTTAAAATTGTTATTAGAAAGATGCTGCTGCCCATATCCTGGTTTGATTCCCTCAGGCCCCCCTTGCGACACTCACGGGATGTTATTGAATAGTGGATATGTTTATTTGATGTGTTAATGGATTTTTTTATTCCATGGTAAAATATAATATAACATCACAATTTTTAAAGATGGTTTTAACACATTATATACAATTTTTAATTATAAATAAGTTGACTAAACGAATACAGCAGAAAACAAGCGAACGCAGTCGGGTACAAAAGCGAGTCTTGTTTATAAGTAACCACTTTTACTTTTATATCGAAGCCGTACCGAGTTGTACGTTTGTGTACTTGGATTGGATTGCAGGGGTCATAAATTTAGTTGTTGGTAATCAGCGTAATTCGCTCGTAACGACCTCGAAGTTACAAAGACCGGTTTACGCACGCATATTAAAGTTTCTTAGATGTATCTGGTAATATAAAACTTTGTTTAAAAAAGTTGTTGGATTAAATGCAGCAAAATTCTATCAATGCATAAAAAATAACATGCCTACTTGTTGTCTACCTAATGAATTTCAAGTGGACAAGTCTGACCCATAACAAATATTTATAGGCCATACAAGCACTAGTTTCGTACGGGATTTGAACCCACCAACTGCCACTGCGTGTCCAAACAATAAATAATACACAATTTTCATACTTGAATATCCATACTGACTTATGAGCATAATAGTTGGCAACATAAAAATATGGGAAAAATCGAAATACTTTGTATGTATAATCGATTTGGCGTCTGATATTGACTGTGTAACTTCTGAACGACTTGACCCGATTGATGTTACATTCACACATGACTACGCTAGGATTCGATAGATGTCTCTGTATTATAATAACTCATATTTACTATATAACTCAATTTACTATAAAGGCTTACACGTTGGCTAACGTCGCCTCTACACGTTGGCCAACACAGTGGCGAATGTAGTGGCGAATAGCATTGGCCAACGTGTAGACGGGGTGTTTGGGCTTCATTGGTATGTATTGGAGCGATGGCCCGCAAGTTGGCGCGAGATCCGTGTGGTGTCGGTTTTTTACAAAAGATCAAAGGATTGTTGGCAGAGTTTGGTCGCCGCGTCCACACGTTGGCCTCGCGTTTAGTTTGCTACAAGCTCCCAGAGTGATTACACGCATCTGATTTAGATTTTATATTCAAGTTTTGTGGGGTGGATGCCCCAATTACTAGCCTTTTAGTGCCAATTTCAACTTTAAACATTCCTACTACTTTAATTAGCGCGATTTAATTATTTTTACACATTTTTTTAATCGATAAGCTATTTATCAAAAAAAAAATAACGAACATTTATTTACAATCGGGTTATTACGAGACCAATTTTAAAATGAAAAAAAGAAGAAGGACGTCGTTTATACGTGGTAGAACCATGCAGTTATATTAGAAGTATAGTTGTAGCACGAATGGGTCGGCTCGACCGGGGATGGACCATGCTCTCACAGAATATCAGCGTAAAATAGTAGCTTAATGATGCTGTGTTTCGTATAGCGAGTGTAGAGAACCAGAGACCCTTTTTAAAGGAAACAAGGCATTTCATCTTAGTCCTCACGGGTGACAACGCATCTGCATTTGGATTCGTAATCGAGGACAGATGTAGATGTCTGTAGGCCACTGTAACCACTTACCATTAGGTGAACTGTGTGCTCGTTTGTCACCCTATCCTATTAAAAAAACGTCGATTTCTTATAATTTTGCAAGTTTTCGAATCATCATCATCATTACAGCTCTTCACAAGTCCACTACTGAACATCCTCCTCCACAGACTGCCGCAAAGCATGGTCCTCAGCCACTTTCCTTGTCATGAGTTTTTCATTTATGTTCTAAGTTATAATTAGTACCTATTACTAAGTCAGTGTTAATTATATTTATTGCTATTGGTTTTGTCTTTCTCAAAAAATAATTAAATTACCAAATAAATTATAAAAGATGTTTTTTATATACATCAAATGTCTGATAGAAAAGCAAGTACATGTTTTGCTAAACTTTAAAATCAAAACCCAATTTTAACATAGACTAATCGATTACAACTCCTTTAACTTTAAAATAAGTTAAGTTCTAATTTATGGTATTTATTCCAGTTTATAATGCATGTAGAGAATAAATAAAGCTAATCGTATATCGTATATCTATACTACGGCCCCATTAATATCAACTATTCTTTTATTTTTTTTTATAAAAAGGTTATCCCCACACTTGGATTTTCTCCTGTATCGCGGAGGCAGTTTACAAACATAAATTGCACACACATCCAGACCCGGAACAATTAGTTGTAGGACATACAAATACTTGTTCCGTGCGGGATTCAAACCCGCGCCCCCCGGCACAGCCACTCATTGCTAAGCCACTGCGCCACGGAGCCGTCGTCCGTCCGCACATTGACCCGAACCGAAGTAAACTGAACGACCTTCCAACGTGTGGACGCCGTCACCAACTCTCGGCCAATATATTCGCCACTACATTCGCCACTGTGTTGGCCAACGTCTAGAGGCGACATTAGTCAAGCATCAGAAAAAATCATACGTAGAGTTATTAATAAATTGCATGTCTTAAGCGCAAAGCGCGTAGGTATGTTCTACTAATATAGCCCAAAAATTAAGGATTCAACGTTTTGTCGCATGAAATCGTATCTAACAATCATTATCATATTGAACATATATAAATGATAAAAAAGCACGTTGTCAGAAAGATAAATAATTGTTGAACTTATTTTTTTTTAATTAATTAATTGATATTTTTATATTTAAAAAAGTGGTTTTAGTGATTTATGGTCTAAATTTATCAAGTCTGCATGGAGGGTAACACGATAACTTTTGAAAATATCAATTGTTCAATTTAATTTTATATTTACACTGTTTAAATTCCGGAGTTGAAATAATCGCGCCATCCATAGAAAAGGGACTGAACAATTCCTTTGGCAGGTCGGACAAGTAACTAAGAAAATATTTAATATTAAATCAGCTCAGCTTTTTGATAGCAAAATTTTAGATATATTTTTGTGCAATCGTTTTCGTAGAATTTCCTACGGTGGCTTCTTTTTAATACAAACTGTTGCAGATATTTCCTGGCATATTGTAATAATAACTATTATTTTACATAGTAGTATTAGTTTACATAGTAGAGCCTTGCTACAATTACATATATTATGATTATAGTACGGATTGGTCAGCTCGACCTGGGCAGGGCCACTCCTTCACAGAATACCAGCGTCAAATAGCAACGTAATGCTGTTATGTTTCGTTAGGTGAGTATAGAGAACCGGATATCCGTTTTACTGGAATCGAAGCATTCCATCTTAGTTCTCAGGGGTGACAACGCATCTGCATTTTGATTCTTAATCAAGGATAAATGTACTGTACTGACGCATAGCTAAGAAGTTCAAATTAACCCTGCACATTTAATTCCATGAGTTCTCGAAATGGGTTTTTCCTACAATGTTTTCCTCTTCTGTGTGGGACATATTTCGTGTCTTTCTGTTGTATGACAATCTGGATTTCTTCAAGACAAAAATAAATAGGTAACGCTAAGACAGTGCGGTAGGTATTGTGGTCAAATTTTTATTAAGGAGAAATGTGACCCAGTGTTAACTGGGATTATCAATGCCCTACAGCAAGGTTCTTCTAATTTTTTAGCTTAAGCAGCTGTAAGCATTATACCAACGTACTATAGTTTTTATATCACAAAATGTTTGCTACGTGAATAGTTCTTTGATTCTGATCGCAAGTGAACGCCATTAAGTATTTCATTTTTAAAAGTAAAATAAATATAATGAGTTTAAATTAAACTAATGTATTAACTTATTTTATATTCTTGACGTTTCGAGCACTTTACAGCACCGTATATTTATACGTGGTAGAGCCATGCTGCAGTTATATTAGTAGTATAGTTGTAGCACGAATGGGTCGGCTCGACCGGGGAAGGACCACGCTCTCACAGAATACCAGCGTGAAATAGCAGCTTAATGCTGCTGTATTTCGTATGGTGAGTGTAGAGAACCGGAGACCCTTTTTACTGGAAACGAGGCATTCCATCTTAGTCCTCACGGGTGACAGCACATCTGCATTTTGATTCGTGATCGAGGATGGATGTGGATGTCTATGTGTCACAGCAACCACTTACCATCAGGTGGACTGTGTGCTCGTTTGTCACCCTATCCTATAAAAAAAAACCTATGGTCACGGGGAGGGGACTGAGGTGTTCGACGTCCCAATGTCATAGTTAACCACGGCTACCTGAGGATTAAAATTATTAATTTTTGATCCGATCTACGAAGTATGAACTCATGTTCATACTTCGTTTGTCACCTTCTTTTGGAATCGTGGTATCTTGAAGTCTTGCAGTTGTAATTCGCGAATATAAAATAAGTTAATATACAATATAGAATCCATAAAAACTAGTTTTATTTAAATGTGTAGTGTAATGTATAAAAAATTAAGAAAATTCTTGTGGTTTTACGACATTTTTTTTAATTTGATGTATTTTATTTGCCTATTCGAATAATCTGTAAGCGAAAAATTGTTTCTCAATTTTATTCACGTACTATGACTGCGGTAGTGAGTTCACTGCAATAATTATTTCACAACTTTATCTCCCGCTTGATTATTTTATTTATAGTCCACCACTAGACATTCCCAGTGTGCGCCGAAGAAGGGTTAGAATAGTGATGGGTATCAAAATTTTTATTTGAGACAAGTGACCCGCCCCGACTTCGTCTAGATAGAATCAAGTAAAAAATATTTTGTAACATAATAGCATTATTACACAAAAAATAATAGCATTATTAAGATTTAAGATTTATTAAACAACTCTTCGCATATTTAAAACCTTTGAAATGTATGTTTTGATAAAATATTTTTAATTGATTTCAAATTTAACAAAAAAAAATATTGTTATTAAAATGTGAAATAGTTTTTATGCAATGCCAAATTTACATTTTAATAACTAAATAGGTATTTCATTTTTTAAATTAATTAGAAGCATGGTAAGAAAAAGTTTTAAAGACGTTTAATATTGAATGGTAATATGCTGGCAATATTTTTGTCTTTTCGATATTGAAATGATTATTATACACTCATAATTATTTCGATATTGTAAATATTATCGATATCCATGACAGATCGTCCCTGTTGCAGTGTATGCGGGTTGCGCGTGGAAGTTCTGATATTATCTATTTTTATCTGCACACGGCATGCAACCGTTGCCACATATCAATAGAAACGAAACCCTTTTGTTATAAAACGGTCTTATCATATTTTGCTTCTGTGTAACTAAAATTTTATCACAATTGTTCCGAGTGTTATATAATTTTCATACAAAAATATTTTTCGGTAAACATTATGTTTATTGTTAATTCCTATTTTTTAAACACATCATCATCCCTGATATATATCCATCTATAACCTTTTCCAATGTCTTAAGGAGAAAGGAAGATAGGCTTATAGGTCTAAAGGACTTTGGTAAAGCGTAGTCCTTTCCACAGAGAACCTTGACAATTGTCCATCGTTCTGGAATATATCCTCATGCAAAACTTGCTCTGAAGATTTTCAACAGATAGGGAAGCAGGATGTCAATACACCTCTAATAGATAGATATGCCTGCGGCAGTCCACTACCAGTCTGGTCAAAACCTCCCTAAAGATGCGCTTCTTATCCCGATCTTCTGTTTCACGCATCCAGTAGTTGCTGGCCACCTTGCGCAGATCGTCACCCCAACAAGCCAGAGAGCATCCCCCTCCGTGTTGGGGGATGCTCTTAAGTCATGTTAAGAGCGTTCTTCACTCTATGACATGTCTTCTCCAATTGCTATCGCAGATGTGACCATTTCATCGCACTTCAGTTTGCAAATACGGATGGCTATGTCAGTGAGCTTCTTAAACAACCTAACTTAGTCTGTTTCCGAAAAAGCTTGCTAACTTGATTGATATTTTCCAATAAATCTTCTTTGTGTTTTTTTATCAGCCTGCAGCGGTCCAATGATGGAATGGATATTACCCTTAGTAGAAAATATCGTTACACCGTCATCATCTGTCACATCCCATAGCGGATTTACAATCGTAAAATCAGAAAAGATTTCTATACGTAACCACGCCGCAGCAGGGTCGGCTTGACCGGAGAAGGACCACGCTCTCACAGAATACTGGCGTAAATAGCAGCTTAATACTACTGTGTTTCGCATGGTGAGTGTAGGAGATCCGGAGACTCTTTTTTACCGAAATCGAGGCATTCCATCTTAGTCCTCATGGGTGACAATGCATTTGCGTTTTAATTCTTAATCGAGGATAAATGTAGATATCTATGGGCCACAGCATCCACTTACCGTCGGGTGAACTGTGTGCTCGTTTGTCACTCGTATTCTATATAAAAAATATTTTAAAAGTAGAACAAACAAATTCTTCATAAAAACCGTTTTGTGTTTCTTTTTGGTAGGAAACTATGTCAATTAGATAATTCGGATAATTTAGAACTAAAAACCAAAACATTTGCGCTCTCATATGTCTAAAATACACGGCTCATGGCTAAAATCGTGGTGTCATGTCACAGTCATTTTGCCTTAAAGTGATAGAGACAGTACAGTACGAGTCTTATCTTTTCATCTTAAATTTGAGCAGCATTTGAGTGTTTGGCAATAGTCTGCCATTCTGACTGCTCTGATATGGGGTTATAATTAAAATATATAGCATACTGATTTCTTACATATTTAACAAAAGATGAAAGCTTTAATCAACAAGTTAAATGAGATGTCATATATTAATTTAAGTCAGCCATATTGCAGTGAACATAACGATGCTGTAGAAAGTGTTTGGCTTTATAGAATTGCAGGCCAAGGGGAATTAGAGTCGCCATAAACTTCAATTAAAATTAATGAGCTCGGACCCATATACAAATGGCCGCTTCCTATTACAATGTTTCCTCTATTGTCGCCCTTTTCAATTAATAGCGAAATGATGTGAGTATATGATCGTACTAATTAGTCGAGAAGTGGTCGTTAAAAAGCGTGTCGTTGACCCCTTTAGTTTTATCAGTTGTGAGTGGCGTCTACATAATTGGTAAAAGTTATTTCTACTTGTTAAAAAATATCTATTTTATATATTTCATTT
The DNA here is from genome assembly GCA_907164705.1 of Parnassius apollo. Classification (NCBI taxonomy): domain Eukaryota; kingdom Metazoa; phylum Arthropoda; class Insecta; order Lepidoptera; family Papilionidae; genus Parnassius; species Parnassius apollo. Next base: position 5,172,310 of record CAJQZP010000295.1, read on the forward strand.
ATTTTCTTTATTTTTTATAGAGGTAACGTGAGAAACGAGGGCTTTCTACGTAATAGTAAATTGATACTGTGGTTGTGTGTGTATAATTGAATTAGTGTGTGTGACACTTAAATTATCGATTGAGAATAGAAATGCAGATGCATCGTTATCCCTGAGGAAAATCCTCGGTGCCAGAAACAGCTTCTTATTATTAAATAAAACACTATTTAAGGATTTTATCGCGTTTTATTAACTATTTAACTTATTTTTAAAACCCGACGTTTTTTTAGCTTTTACAGAAACAGGAAATTTTAAACACTTTTTCATTAATTCAAACTATTTAAAAAATGAAAAAACCATTGGTCTGATTGCACGTTTTCCTATGCTAGTTAAAAGCTATCACGGCCTCTTCTGGCTCAGTAAATATAAAATCTCATGCCAAATCTTTGATTTTGGGGACGTAAAGAAATCGCATTGGGCGAGGTCTGGACTACGAGCGCTAAGTTTTCAGAAGCCAAAAATTACTTCTTTTGTTCATGGTATGCTTTTTTTATAGAATAATGTGGCAAACGAGTAAAAAAAGATAGTTTTCTAACTTTTAAATGGTGATGTATTTTTTTTTTAATTTTACCTTCTTTAATTAGCTTCATTATTTCCAATCATTGTCTACCAAACAATCAAACGTGACCACGATCAAATTCTGCGTAATAGCGCTTTACAACGCTTAAAAGAGGAAATTCCCTTTCGACAGCATTGACGGCGAGAGAGAACTTTTAAAATCATACAAAATCATCGCCCTAAAATCTTTAGCGCTGATTCCGATATACTATAACAGTGATAAAATACAATTGACACGTGACTCTCCGCTAAAAATGATTTTAATCAATATATGCGTTTCTTTTGTTTCAAAGAATTTGACATTCGAAATTCAAACATTTTATGAGCGGCCAGGAGCGCAAATGTTTCAGTCTGTCCTATGTATTTCACTCTAGTATTCTGTAAGAGCGTAGTCTTTGCCCGGAATCCCTGACCCCTCCATCTGGCCCATTTGTGCTGCAACCGTTATTTTATTTATAGAATAAGGATGAAAAATGTGCTAACAGTCCACCATATGGTAGGTTGATGCTGTGGCTTATAGACATCTACATCTATCCTCAATAAAAAAATGAAAATGCAGGGGCTTTGTCACCCGTGAGGGCTAAGATAGAATGCCTCGGTTTTAGTAAACAAGCTAAGTATAGCTGCAACGTGGCTCAACCACGTATAAAATAGTTATGTATCAAATATAGCCGTAGTCTGGGGTTTTGCAGTAACAACCAAGCTCAATACTAATTTTTTTCATAAATAACTAACATTTCTAGAATTTATTTTAATTTATACCTTAATAATTATATAATGAAATTCTTACAAACATAACGTACGTGTGTACATCAGTACTCAACGTGTGTATATAGATGTGAAACATATTGTAGAGAAATATTTTTATAATGTAGTATTAATATATAAAACAACAGAATTAAGTTACTTATCAAGCTATTTTATTTTGGAAAATATGTGTAGATTTGCGTTTTCATCTGCATCACATTTCGTATATAATACTATCAATAATACATATCGATGAATTAACCTCTACTTCTCTTTGAAGCACACAAGCGTTTCCTGCTAATAATTTCGAAGGTAAATTTATTCGCCAGTACCCTTCAATCTAAGAAACACCGTCCATTGAAGTGCCTGATACTGTCGATAGCAGCTATTAACGGGCATAATTGCCTGCACATAGTTCGCGTGAGTTCTGTATTTAATCCGGTCTACTGGCGGAAGACACGTAGAATAATACGCGTTCCCACAATCTGATGTGAAATCGCGCGTTGACTTACAGAATGCTGCTCGAATCACTTTCATGTCGGCATCAGTTTAACTACTGTCAATTGTGGAGGCATATGGCTTAAATCTATCAATTTCATCGCAGTTATTCACGGTTTAAGCGCTTTATATAGTAAGGTATGCAGGATCTCGGAAACCCGAAGTAATTTTGTGGTAAGGCTAGTTAAACGATGTTTGTGTATGACACCAATACTTTCATTTTTAAATTAAGACAAGCATTTATTTTTCCTAATTTTCGTACTATTTTTTTAATAGAGGGATGTTGAGATAAGTGAAAATAATAAATCAAACTATATGTATTGAGTGATCAGGTTCAAGTTACTAAACTAATTTTTTTTTGATCTTTTTATGAATTAAAACTAATTCCTTCTAGTTAGAACAAATGAACAGTAAAATAAAACCCCAAAATGCCAACAAAATGATACAAATAATAAATTCAAGAATATTTACACTGAATAAACTTTCAAATCAACTAGTATTAATAAATCGTAACAATATATAAAAAACATAACAAACATATAACATATAGAACATACAAAGTATCTTTGAATTTTATCTTGATAACGAACAGTGAAAATATCATCGCCTAAAGGTGAATTGATTGCCAATAGATACCCAACTGTCTGGTGCGTCGTTATCGATACAACAGGGTCACTTCACTGGCTCTGTTGCAGCGTAGTAAGGATTGATTGATCTCGATTGAGATCGGCGTCTCAACGTCTATCGTTTAAATTCGTTGACAAGTTATTTTCTATCGTGCTTATTTATTCTAAGTAAAAGAAGAATTGCATCGTATTGATCCAACCCACAACTGGTCAAAATGATGATCATTTCAAAGTATGACAGACTTTTGAAAAATAACAATTAATTCCAAAATCTACATTCAATTTTCTTTAAAATGATGTACATAACATGATCACAGAAATCGTAATCATTATCATCATTATTACAGCCGTTCGCAGGTCCACTGCCGGACAGACTTCTTGTATGTCTTACCAGGTCGTTACTCAATTTAGTGGGGGGTCGCCCTACACTACGCCTACCGGTACGAGGCTGCCACTGGAGAACCTTTTTCCCATCGGTTATCGGTTTTTCTAGGTATATGGCCGGCCCGTTGCCACTTCAGCTTACTAATCCGTTAACAAATCATGCAAATCCCAAATTATTAGGGTACCACTAGTGTACTGGTTGTTAGCATTATTGTAACAGGTACATAAAAGATGACCCATTACATCACGCTCACAGAAACCGTAATAATATCGTATTATTACGATTTCGCTGAGCGAACTTGAGCGCCCTCATACGGCCAGCAGTGAAGGACCACGTCTCAGATCCGTAAGTTGTCACTGGCAACACGCACTGGTTGTATATTCTAGTTTTCAGAGATTGAGGTATATGGGCTATGCTCGGGGTTTCTCTGCGTGATAAACTGAGAAATGAGGATATCTGCAGTCAAACCAGAGTAACCGACATAGCCCAACGAATCAGTAAGCTGAAGTGGCAATGGGCCGGCCATATCGCTCGAAGAACCGATAACCGTTGGGGAAAAAAGGTTCTCGAGTGGCAGCCTCATACCGGTAGGCGAAGTGTAGGGCTAACCCCCACTAGATGGAGTGACAACCTGGTAAGACATGCAGGAAGTCGATAGATGCAGGTGGCTCAGGACCGTGCTTTGTGGCATACCTTGGGGGAGACCTATGTACAGCAGTGGACTTGCGAAGGGCTGTAATGATGATGATTTGCTAACTATTAATAAAATATTCAACTGATTGATCGTATTACAATCCGTGCTTTACTGGAATAAAAATTGTGGCGGTTGTGTCGTGTGAATATATTTTACTACTACCTCTGCCCGCGACTTCGTCCGCATAGAATAATATTAGTAATTTATTATTATACTTTCCTATTTGAATCAGACTTTGTTCACAATTTCATGGGTTTTAATTTTTTTGCTGGGATCCCTAGTTCTTTTTCTAAAATAACAAAAAGTCCAAGTTATTTATTACAACATCAGCTATCTGCCAATGGAAGTACCGTCAAAATCGGCTAAACCGTTTCGGAGATTAGCAGGAACAAACAGACAGACAGATAAAAATTTCATAAATTGTGTTTTGTTATGTTACGTGTATACTTTCATATGCAGTTAGTAAATAGCTGTTACTTTGACATTACAAACATACACTTCAACTTTGTTTATTTGCATAGATTAAGTTTGAAGTAAGTGAGTAATAACGAATTTTATTTAAAAAAAAAACGATCGTATAATTACATCTAAGCTGCAGTTATACGAATGTATCTCTTCTTTCATAATAGTCCGTAACTATGACAGTTTTCACACAAATCCACTTTATATTAAGCTCATTCATAGCAAAATAATGCAGGTAAAACTATTGAAAAATAGCTGTCTAGAGACGATTTTGCATTGCGTACTTAAAAGCAATTTGTAAAAGATACAAAATAGTATAAATTATCATTAAAGAAGATTCTGTTTTATTTGGGGAGGTATCTCTGTAACTCGATTCGGACTGCTTTATGTTGCTTTTGTATTATGAAACTGGACGGCGTATCGTTTTGCTTAGTTTTTATTTTTAATTTATTTATATTCTGTTTCGTTTCGAATGCGTTTATTTTTCAAGAATACGATTGCGTATGAAACAATTTTATTTTTTCTTCATTTACTGCGACAAACAAATTTGCAGTCCTCCTGAATTAAGACAAGAAGGTACAGGTGAGTCGTCAGGACAGGTTGTAAACATTGAAAACCAAGATGGAATGCCTCACTACCTGTGAAGAAGTCCTTTGCCATCAGGTGAAGTGTTATTATTTCGTTTGCCATACTATATTTTAGAGCAAAATTCGAGCACTAAGTTACATTCCAATGCAAGTTATGGACGTGGTCCATAGACACCTTCATCTTATATCGATAAGAAATCAAAATTTAGATGCATTGCATTGTTACCCCCGAGTATTATGGATAGAAAGAACGCCTCATTTTCATTAAAATAGTTTCTAAAATTTTATTTTAAAAAAATCAATTCAATGTAACCAACCAGAACTAAACTGCCTGTACTATAGGTAAGAAAATTAGCGTTATTTTAAAATGTATCTACAATATGTAATTTAATTTTCAACGATAATCCACTCCACAGTAGTAGCGTCTGCACGAACAGATAAACGTCTGATATCGGAAAGCGATGCTGTCGACATCTATTCAATAGACTATCACATATATATTGTAGGTTATTGCGAGTTTATTGAGGTTAGAGCTTGGTATCGCGATTCGTTGATAATAAGTTGCAATCAGTGATAGTAAAAAGGTCGCAATGTATTTGTTTACTATTCAGATATCACAATCAAATATTTGAATCTAACGGAATTTATTTATTCAAAAATCGAATGGATCCTAATCTTAGAATATTGTATCTTGGACTGATTTATAAATTATCAGATAAAAGTTAAAGTAAATATAGAAAGAAAACCAAATAAACAAATTAAACATAAAAGTTGTATGAGTAGAATTGTTCAATTGTTACACATCTATGTTAAGTCTGTTTATAATTTATTTGATAAATAATTTTTATCTAACGACAGACACATTAGTTTTTATTTATTAAAATCTAGTAGATATACGCCTAAATGCTCAGTGTTGTGTTTTTATTTAATAAGTCATGACTTACTCATCATCATTAACGCCACAAGTCCACTGCTCAAAATAGAATTAAACGTTAAGTAAATAAAACTAAAGGTTTATCTGTAAGGACACACTATTGAGGATATCGAGTACAGCGTAGAGATTCTCCAGTGATTCTGACAAAACTACTATTTCGTATTCTAGTTCTGTACTATTTAAGACATTGTAGCTTTACTTTAAAATACTTCATCTGCTTATTATACCGTCAGTCAGATTGGTACCATAAAAGTAACTGGTTTTTTTATAGAATAAGGGTGACAAACGAGCACACAGTGTGCTTGATGGTAAGTGTATGCTGTGGCATCCTCGATTAAGAATCAAAACGCAGATGCGTTGTCACCCCTGAGGACTAAGATGGAATACCTCGTTTCCAGTAAAAAGGGTCTCCGGATCTCTACACTCACCATACGAAACAATACAGCAATGAGCTGCTATTTTACGCTGGTATTCTGTGAGAGCGTGGTCCTTCCCCGGTGGAGCCAACCCATTCGGGCTACAACCATAATATATCTGCAGCGTGGCCCTACTACATATAAAGTTTACCAGTTATAATTGAATGGAAGGCTTTCTAATATTCCATTTTGCTAGAAATTATAGGTTAATTCATTATACCTAATTCAACTTGTTTAAATAATTAATTTAAAAGAAAGTTCAGTAATATTTATCGTAATTAAAATGTATTATTAATAGTTATAATAATAAAATAATTATTTACGTATTAATAACCACTATAATAATATAATAAATTATAATTGAACGTTTTGTAAAAAAATTAGTTTAAAATACCTTCAATTATAATTATTGCTCCTTAAAATTAATTTAATTTTATATTAAAGTTAAAAGTTATAGCCTATATTCATCCCTCTTCTCCTCAGGAATCCTCTTACCTCTCTTTTTCTTATCTGAAAAATACCTTATGTCGACGTAAGATTTTGGTGTCAAGGAAGCAATAACGTAACGTCAGACTTAGAGTACGTTTGACGTAGTGTTGTGTTATTATTGCATAAATTAAAGTTTGAGCAGAGAAGACTGATTAAATTTGAAATTGTTCAGCGAAGAGTAACGTCCTGCCGGTAGTAATAAGCTGCTTAGGAACAATGATGGAGCTAGATAATTGGCTGAGAATTATCGCGGTTCCATAACTCCACACCATGCCTTCGTCTTTGGTATAAGTTACAGAAGTAGTGTATGATTTTAAGTCGAGCATGAAAATTTATAAGATTGTTTTGATCGCTTATATAAAAATAAAAGTGCAGTGGCGAAAATATAAAAAGAACTCTTTGATGGCAAGGATATGTAGCGGCGCTGTCGTCGCGCCACAATCGAAATGCACCGAAGTCTAAATCACGCTATCAACATTCCGAATCAGAAACAGTATATATAGAATATCTCCGAACTATCACACGGAGCGTTGGCCGCTCCCCGGGCATAACACCTTGCCCGGCGGGAGATCTCCCCTTTTCCTACCACGACCACAGTGGTGACCATCCGACGTGATTTGAACACGCAACCAAACAACCTTCGGAAACTTCAAGCTTCATCATCGTCATAGAATACCCCACCCATTCGCTCCCGAGCAGATATCGTCTGCAGTCTTCATATCCTGCAAGCCATCTAGCTGCACAAGGTTCATCGCAGCACTGGAATAATAATGCTTCCTGTTCCTTCAAGCTACTCTCTGCGTTAAACAGTGTTCGGCACGGCTCTGAGCCTTACTGCTTGCCTCTGCTTCACGGCACTCTCGCAGATTACTTGCCTTCTTCTCGACTCACCGCAGACTACAAGGCAATTTCCTGGCACTTCCACATTCGTCGGCAACGAGGCTGCACTATCGACCTCCGGTCTGAGCAGGGGGATGATGTAGCGGCGCTGTCGTCGCGCCACAATCGAAATATACCGAAGTCTAAATCACGCTATCAACATTTGATTTTAATTGGGGGATTTTAATTTGGGTCATATAGATTGGACCTCAGATCATAGCAATCCAATAATTAAGTCTAACATAAAAATAAATCAGATATTTATAGATTTTACTTCATGTAACGGTTTCAAACAGTACAATCAGGTACAAAATAACGACTCTAAAATACTTCATTTGGTTTTATCTAACGTTCAATATCCTATCTCGGTCCGTAAAGCGGTAGATACTTTATCGAAGATTGATAACTTTCACCCGCCGTTAGAAATTGGACATATATTATAAAAAAAAATAGATAAACTTCGATACAATAATTTCAATGTGTATAAGTTTTATAAAGCAGATTATGAAGGTATAAATAGGTCTCTATATGAAGTAAAATGGGAAAGTGAGTTAAACAGCTGCCGCTCAATTAATGAATGCTTAGAAAAATTCTATACCATAATTCGAAAAAATATCGAGAAATATGTACCCCTAAAACCATCTGTTAAAAATAAATATCCTGTATGGTATTCACAGAGACTTATAAAACTTTTAAAGGAAAAGGAAATTAGCCGCAAAAAAATGAAAAAATATCAAAACAATCGTGACGTATACGAATATGAGTTGTTAAAAAAAAGAGCAAACACACTAATTAATAAGAGTTACAGTAACTACATAAATAATGTGCAAAGAAATATTTTAAATAATCCGAAACATTTTTGGTCTTACATAAAGAATAAGCGTAAATAATGACTCGATCCCTAAGGAAATGGAACTGGGGAACAAAGGTGCTAATGACGGTAGTGGTATTGCTAACTTATTTGCTGAGCACTTTGAATCTGTTTATAACAAACCCTCCAAAGTCCAAGATAAGTCTTACTTGAGAGTTAACGATAGTGTGACAAATTCTCTTAATCTGAATTATATACAAGTACCTAAAAAGGATATTGAAGTTAAACTTGCTAGGCTTAATACCAATAAAGGAGCCGGTTTTGATGGATTACCTCCAATATTCATAAAAAAATGTGCTAAAATATTGTCGACACCACTACATTTAATTTACAACCGATCTATCTCGGAAGGCATTTTTCCAAACGTATGGAAAGAGGCTATCGTTTTACCAATCCATAAATCCGGAAGTATCAGTGATATCTGTAATTATCGACCTATCAGCATACTTTCCACTTTGTCAAAAATATTTGAATCTCTTGTTAGTAACCATTTAAAGTGGCACGTAAAACAACTTTTGAGTGACTATCAACATGGTTTCTTTGCGAAGCGTTCCACAACAACCAACTTAATGTTCTTTGTCGAAAAGGTTTTAACCGAACTAAGTAATGGCAATGAGGTTGATGCCGTTTACACCGACTTTAGCAAGGCCTTTGAGAAAGTGGACCATAAAATAGTACTGGCTAAACTTAAATACTTTTTTTTATTGACGGATGTCTTTTGAGATGGTTTGAATCCTATTTAGAAAATAGAATAACGAGGGTTGTTGTAAACGTATTTGTATCTCACATATTTCAAGCTACTTCTGGAGTTCCTCAGGGTTCAGTCCTGGGTCCAATTTTATTTTGTTTGTTTATAGATGACATAAAACATGTATTAAATAACAGTCAGTTTGTATTATATGCCGACGATCTGAAATTTTTTTAGAACCGTTAAGTGCACGGAGGACAAGTTACTATTACAGAGCGATATTAACGATCTTTGTAAATGGTGTGAATGTAATAAGATGGAACTCAATGTAAAAAAACGTCACCACATAAAATTTTCAAGGATATATAAAAAATTCGAGACTAATTACTATATTGCAGATACTCGTCTTAATCAAGTAAAATATGTTAAAGATTTAGGCCTAAACATTGATTCCGAAATGAGATTCACACGTCATATTGATATCACAATAAATAAGTGTAATAGATTAATAGCATTCATCTCTCGTAACACTACAGAATTTAAGTCCATACCAGCTTTAAAGGCCCTCTATTTCGCGTTGATCTGTAGCAATATAGACTACTGTTCCTTTGTTTGGTATCGCAGTTATCAAAACAATATACAACGTATAGAAAAGGTACAAAAAAGAATGTTAGCTAGACTCAGTTACATTGAAGGGACTTATCACACTTTTAATAGCTATAAGAAAAGACTTGAGCATTATCATATGATACCTTTAAAAAGGCGCAAGGATGTATTAAGTATAACTTTCTTGCACAAGCTCTTAAGTTTTAAAATTGACTGTCGGTCTCTCTTACTTGAAATCGATATCACTGTTCCAAGAATTAGTGCACGTCTACATAACTACAAACCGTTTCATATTAAAAAGAGTCGTAATGAATATGGCAGAAACACACCTTTATCATCCTTGTTGAATGCATTCAATTCAACATTTCAAAATTGTGATGTGGATATTCATTTTGACAGCTTAAATGTTGTAAAGAGGAAGGTACACATTACACAGCCAAATAATTTTTTTCATTTTAAAAGTTTTTGTACTTCCTCTCTTTTTTTTTCCAATTATACATTATATAAGATAGGTTTTTTTGTTTGTTCTATTTTATTATTTTATTGTAGTGATAGTTTTATAGGTTACTGTTCTCCTTAAAGGAAGTCTTTTATTATATGTTGTGTTTACCTTTAATTTAAATGCATATATACAATTTTTTTAAGTGCACCTCATAATAATTGTTTCTATATGTATTTAGTTGGTAAGCCTTATTAAATAAATAAAAAAAAATAAACATTCCGAATCAGAAACATTATATATAGAACATCTCCGAACTATCACATGGAGTGTTGACCGCTCCCCGGGCAGAACACCTTGCCCGGCGGGAGATCTCCCCTTTTCCTTCCTCACCGGCCACAGATATATTGATTTTAAAATATTCTTTTTTTGTTTCTTTTTTGTCTATATCATAAAATATATTGATATATTATTAATAAAAATATTTATAAAACATTTTGATATTTATGTATTTGTCAAATTTATGGGAATGGGTTTTTGTACAAAGGTGTACTAATAGTTAAATAATGCTCAAGTTCTTTAATTCACTAATGGTGCGCTTTTCCTAAACTAAGATAAATATTATAGTATATATAGTATAGTATATTAAGCAATGATATATTTTGACAGAAAATAAAGCAGTTATTAGGATAAGAATGTTCGATTTAAACCTGTATAGATTCCTTTTCGTGACAACACCATTGATATATGAACATGAAAGTTGGTTTTGGAAATCATCACGCACGAAGTAACAGATTTTTTCATATAAATAATACAGATAACATTATCACTTTCTTCATGTCACGTACTCCAAAACAACATTTAGAACTTCTCCGGCTTATCTTGAAATCTTACGCTACCGTTGTATGCTTAAACCAAGCACTAACTTGCTGTTATCGCTCGTTCCGGCAGGTCGTGTGAGTATGGCGTAGTGTGACCAGGCTGATTTTGTTAAAAATATTTTCAATGATGTTAAAAAAGATAAATTATGAATCTCCATGAATAACTTGAAAAATGCACCATCTGTAGTTGACAAAATCAACTTATACTAGATAGATAAAACTTTATTGCACGCCAAAAAAACCATAATTTTTAATAAAAAGGAGAGAAAGAAATGTGGTACAATGGGCGGTCTTATCACTAAGAGCTATCTCTTCCACACAACCTTTGGATGGACAGGATTTCAAGAAAACAATAAAAACATGTGTATGGTTTATAACAAAAATAACATTATTTTTATTATAAACCATAAAATAGAAATAAAGATGCATAATATATAATGGTATATAAGTACACAGATAAGATAAATACATAAACAATATATATAGTTGTTTATATGTACACATATGTTATATGTAATAGTTTTAAAATATATCTATGTATTTTTCTATATTTATACTTACAATATATATATATATATATATTTATACTTACATATATATATATATATATATATATATATATATATATATATATATATATATATATTGTAAGTATAAATATAGAAAAATACATAGATATATTTTAAAACTATTACATATAACATAAATGTGCCGTACATATAAACAAATAGTGTAACTAGATAAAGGTACAATAATAATAGAGGGTAGTAATATAATAACCATTTCATTTTTTTATTTGATACGACCTGGGGACCTTCAACTTAACATCAGGTGAGCCGCATGCTCGTTTGCCCCCTCTTCTATAAAAAAAATCTTTGTGATGATGTTAATAATTTCTTTATTATTAATGGAGAAATTAACTATCAAATTTTATGTACTGTTACCGTTAGCGTTACCGCCTATCGTAAGTCCACTGCAGAACATAGTGTCTCCCATAAATTTAGTGGTGGTGTAAGAATATCCACTACCTCATATCATCCCGAGGGTGTAGTAAAGGGAGACAGAGGCAACCGAACCAGGAGATAGGCAGCAGCATCTTCCTACTTGACTAAAAAAAAATGCGATTGCCAACCCGCCTATGGCAACTATAACAAATATCTCCTTCTATGTGACAATCTATGGGGGAGGTCTATGTACGTGTTTTACCGCATGACACAAATTGTACAGTTTTATCGTCTCCAAAAAAATTGTGTGTAACAGGTGAACGGAATAGAAGCCTATGGCACTGATGTTTTACAATTTATTTGCTTTTACATTAACATATTATGAAATTAAACTATCAATAAATACCACTAATTTGAGATAAACTTTCGGTAATAAAATAATAAAAACAAAAATTTTGAACTAAATAAATAAATCAATTAAAAACTATCGAAATTGAAATAATACCCACTCTATTAGTAGTATTTTTATTTTTATTATATTTATATATTATTGTAGCATATCGATACCATAGGCTTCTATTTCGTTCACCTGTTAACTCTATTTTTTCCAGACGGTAAAAAATCAGCCTGTATAATACCTAGTTGAAGAACTAACTCCTAGGCCTAAAAGATGCCCTCTCACCTATTCCTGTCGTCAAATCGAAGTGCTTGCACTGCTGGGTTCCGATCCAAATTGTATAGAGGTAGTAAAATTAGGCATTCCATCTTAGCCTAGAGTTCTTTTGTCACTTTAGTCTAATTTAAAAAAAATCAATATTATTTCTTAAAAATTACTGTAAACATTAAATACGTGGTCACTCTAACATCACCCTTCTGATCTGCTTATCTGCGGTATCTCCACATCGTTCGTTAGGCGGTAAAAGTTGATCGCAATCTCGCGTGCGACGATGATTTGTGGCGGCCGTGATGCAAACTTTCCATTGTTTTAAGACGGTTGTGACAAAGTTTAACAATTTACACTAATGTTTAACATAATATTATTTGATGGATATAATAGTTAACTGCAATTTTAAGTGCTGATTTACCACGTGCTCGACGGTGAAGGAAAACATCGTGAGGAAAAACCTGCGCGTCTGAGAAATAAAAAACAAATATTTCGAAGACATTTTAAGTTCGCCAATACGCATTGGGGCAGCGCGGCGGACACTTCCTTGCCCTGAAACCCTCTCAGGAATGAGGGGAGGCCTCTGCCCAGCAGTGGGAAGTATATAGGATGTAAATTTAACTTTTTTAATATTTATATTAGTTTCACCACCCAGGTGGAGGTGATGTAAGTCCATGACTCCTTTTTATCATGTGGCTATTCAATAAATTTACTTAGAATTAGACTCAAAATTTGTTATGTCGACTTATGAAGCCTACTCGCCAACACGTAGGTATCTTTTGTAGTGGGAAGGTTGAAGAGTTAGTGTAATCAAACCTATATCATTACGTTTTTACAGTAGAAATATTTGAGTGGCTGAGTCGGTAAAGGACGCCATAGACGGTAGTTTTTAGTTTATCTACTAAGAACTAACTCGTAAATAAGTCAAATTAAGTGTAGGTACACTTAACCGACGAGCTCATATGCGTAGATATATGGATTTGAAAGTAACGAAAGAGGTGTGTCGAGGTCGTACCAAATGAAAGCTAGGAAGCATTCGCCAAAGTAAGCGAGCAAACACGAGTTCGATCTTCGCTAGCGTCTATAGTTTTTAACAGGGTAGGTTCTTATTTACTATGTTCTTGGTGGTGATGGAAATATTGTGAAGAACCCTGCATGTCTGATGAGGAAAATATTTCGAGGATATTCAAGGAAATTTATGGCGAGCGCTTAGAGCATGTCTTTCCGTGGTAACTAGTAGTGTTTTCAGTAGGGTAACTAGTATTTTCAGGTTCAGCATTCGGTAAGTAAAGTGATTTTTATGTGTTTTAATTATGTTAATATTTGTAATGGAAACGAGGCATTCCTTAGTCCTTAGAGGTGACATAACAAGAGCCGTGGTAGCTCAGATGCTTAACGCTCGCTGTAAATATAACAGAATGCGAGTAACCCGGGTTCGATTCCCGCCGGCACAAATGAAATTGTTAAATGCAATTTTAAGCTAAATGCTGATTTACCACGTGCTTGGCGGTGAAAGAAAACATCGTGAGGAAACCTGGATGTCTGAGGAATAAAAAAAATATTTCGAAGACATGTGAAGTTCGCCAACACGCATTGGGACAGCGCGGCGGACACTTCCTTGCCCTAAAAACCCTCTCAGAAATGAGGGAAGGCCTGTGCCCAGCAGTGGGACGTATATAGGCTGTAACTTTACTTTACTTTTACTTTAGAGGTGACATCGCACCTGCATTTTGAGCATAAATGTAGATGTCTATGGGCCACAGCATCCACTAACCATCACGTGGATACTTGCTTGTCACCTTTATTCTATTAAAAAAAAATACGTGTGGCACTCGGTGACTGCCGCGGTAAAGCTATTGCATAACATTTTTTATCAACTTATGCAATTATAATTATTTATTTATTTTATTTATGCAGTTAAGTCTTTGATATTAAATCAAGTTACACTTTTTGAGCGTGGTGACCGATAAGAAAACAATTTTTTTTTCTCTTATTGAATAAATGAGAAGTTAATATTGTTATATTGTTTTTATTCAGGAATTTTTATCATTGAGTTAGCAGCTAGTGTACACGCATACGTCTAGTCGCACGCACACAAACACCGTGCCGAAGTCTGCCGAACTGAAACAACGTTAGACGATGCACGGCTTTCAACGCCACACCTCCGTGCCCGTCGGAGTGGGGAGCGTGAGGTTTTTTTTCGTTACGGAATTTCTGGATTCGGTCCCCACGCTCAAGGCCCGCGATAGAAGCTATGCAATAGCTTAAAAACTTTCATAGTTCGAATTTGAAATTAATTTTAAAGAAATTCACAATGAACACATTCAAAAAGTCCAAGGGTTGAAGCTTATCCCGAAAAACTTTCTATGTATAAAGTCTCTAGTTAACGACCAAGTGATGGCACATACTCGTAGCACTAAAAACGTACACAGTAAAGTAAGATAGTGAGGCTATAAATTTAAAAGTCAGCCAATATTTACCGTTTGTATAAATAAATCACTATTATACTTGCGTAGGGTTTACAAGCAATTCGATTAAAATTCAAGCCCTGGAGGGGCAATGTCGAAAACCTGATCAATATCTTGCGTGATAATAATTTAACAACTCGTGATGTACTTAGCATTGTCTCTTTTGATTTCCAACTAGTGATATAACAATACGACATTGATAACAATGATCGATATCGATAAATAATACAGATTCTATCTTGCCAGTTAAAAGCTTCGGCACAAGAGTGTCGCTTTCTATTGTTTGCGGAGCTGGAGCTTATAGCTGTTTACTTTTAATTTCTCTTGGCGTCAATTATTGCACATGAGATATGACAATAAATTGTTTTTCTTCTTCTTTATGGGTTTAGCCCTATTAACAGTAATATCTTTGGGAATATAATGTAAGTTTGGAGTACGCATGTCGTGCGTAGGAGCGATATTATCATTTACATTAACGATTAAGGACACTAACGTTTGTGTTATTCCTCTATTTCCCCTCCTAACACATTGCAATGTGTATTGCGTGTGTGCACTCCAAGTCTGAATGCGAATATTAGTATTGTTGATGACGTTGCTAGTATATTTTAATTAAATAACATATGTCGGTTTTATTTAGAATTTTATTTAATTAACTAACATATGTCGGTTTTATTTAGAATTTGTTTCATTTTATTTATTTATTAATTACCAAAACAATTAACCTAAAACTTGTAAGATAATTACATATCCACAAGACTTAGTTAAGTCTAAGGAGGTTTATGTATCATGTAAGTATTATTTTGTTACGTAACTCATTTGAAAATATATACTGCTAAGTTAATGTACTACCAAATAAGGAGGTGTACTAGTTTCTAATATAATGTATAATGTATGTATGAACTGTGCAGGAGTGCTAGGATGTAATCTCAGAGACACACATTGGGACACTTCACACGTAGACTTGTGAATAACCATTTGCAATTTTTTAAAACTTATTATAAGCCAGTGTTTGACCACGATTCCGCCTGCTAATAAGTTTTGAAGAAGTCCTAGATGGTAAATTGCACTGTCTTAGCGCAACAAAAGACTATTCACTCTTGCCTTGAAGACACCCAGGTTATATTCAAAGGGCAAGAGAAAAATGATTGCACAAATTTTTGTCCCCGCTTAGATTTAAAACCAGTACATTCACTTTAGACATAACTCAATTCTTTTATAGGATAAGGTGACAAACGAGCACACAGTCCACCTAATGGTAAGTGGTTGCTGTGGCCCATAGACATCTACATCAATCTTCGATTATAAATGAAAATGCAGATACGTTGTCACCCGTGAGGACTAAGATGAAATATCTCGATTCCAGTAAAAAGAGTCTCCAGTTCTCTACACTCACCATAAGAAACACAG
Source organism: Parnassius apollo (assembly GCA_907164705.1). NCBI lineage: Eukaryota > Metazoa > Arthropoda > Insecta > Lepidoptera > Papilionidae > Parnassius > Parnassius apollo. Next base: position 5,188,592 of record CAJQZP010000295.1, read on the forward strand.
CAGCATTAAACTACTATTTTACGCTGTTATTCTGTGAGAGCGTAGTCCTTCCCCGGTCGAGCCCGGGGATAGTTATAACATGAATAGGTATTCATGTTATAACTATACAACTCATATAACTGCAGCATAGCTCTACCACGTATAAATTTTTTATTATTTATACTACTGCTGGGCACATGCCTCCTCTCCATTTTGGGTAAAGACAATTCTACTGGACTGTTTCTTGTTCGAGCCATGCAGTGTTCCTCGCGTCAATTTTTATTACCGACTTGAAATTATCAGAATTTTTTGGTGATTATAGTTATTACACATCACTTGTCAAAGACCTTCGTTTTCGTTTATGAGCCGTTTTGCAGTAAATACATGAAACATAAAGTGCATAAAAACCTCATTTTTAAAACAAAGTCACAGTTTCCTAAGTTGCTAAATAAATAGTTTTATAAACTGTTTTCACATGCACATCGTATGTAATAAAATGGATCTATACGGAGAATGAAACGTTTCTTGAATATAGGAATCGAGCATAAGTCACAGACAGCTTTTATTTGTCTCAACTAAGCAATATGTTGTTTCAGTTTGAGCCATACTATATATTTATATTGTATTTTTTGTGGCAAATACTTTTACTAAAACTTACATTTACTTATTACATTTTAGTTTACTCTAACAATTTCGTAATTAAGCTGAGCTACCACGGATTTTTAAATACACTTTAGTTATACATAAGACGGTGTATCAAGCAATATTTCCAATGCTTTTATCTTTCAATCTTTATCTAAACAAATTAAAACAATCTTAATTAGTTTAAAAAGTATATTTTGCGATAACATACGGCTTTTAAGTCGACGACAGCTTAATTAAGGAACCGCTAGATTACCTTGCCTTTTCCTTTCATGTTCGTCTTGCATAATTTTCCTTTTCAAACTGAATGGAAATATGAAAACTGTTAATTTAAATCCTTTTCGTTGTGGATGGGTTAATATAATTTGTTAACACGAAAAAGTTTTGTTAAATTTGTTTATTTTTTTTGTCATATAGGAGACTCCCTAATTAATACAATACTCCCTTTTTCAATAAGACAATCATTAATCTATACATAAAAATAAAACAATTCATAAACAGGGACATAAATTATTTATTTTATTACTGTTCGTGGATTCATCGTTAAAGTATGACGTCGGATCACATTATGTAATTAAAATTCTCAACTGAATAGTCGACTGATTTAACACTGCAAATTTAAGTGGTTTCAAACATATTTAAATATAAACCCAATTTAAATAAAAGCTGAAAGAAGCAAGAATAGTAATATATATATATATATATATATATATATATATATATATATATATATATATAATAAAATGTAATGAAGAAAATTGAGAACATTTTCTTATTTGTGAACCTGAAAGCCAGTCCCAATTAACTATAGCATTTTGATGGATGGCTTATTAGATTTGCTGATTAACGTGGCCTTTTACAACTGGTATTTCCATCATCAAGGCCTTTATGGCGGCAGCTTCTATTGCAATAAGGTTGATGCTATATAATTATTGAGAGCTATGATAGTAATATATTTTCATTGGATTGCATTATGTCATTAAGAACACAACCAAATACAATATTAGAGTTGTGTTAAATCTTTGCTTTTAAAATTATAATTTAGGTAAATTGCGGCCTATTCAAGCGTTTGATGTTCTTGTAGTAATAGTTGATATTTATTAAGCTCAAAACATTCTATTAATGCTTTTCGACATTTTCTTCCCAAAAATTATCGGTTTTTCGAGATATATGGCCCGCCCATTGCCACTTCAAATTACTAATCCATTGGGCTACGTTGGTTACTCTGGTTCTACTGCTGATATCCTTATTTCTAAATCTATCACGAAGAAAAACCTTGAATAAAGCCCTCTCACTAGCTCACTGAGCGACCTTGGGCTACCTCTTACGACCAACAGTGAACGATCAGATCGCTGCTCGAGTAGCAACCTCATACCGGTAAGCAAACTCTAGAGCAGCCCCCACGCGATAAAGTGGAGACCTGGTAAGAGATGCATGGATGCAGGTGGCTCAATACCCCGTTTTGTGGTATCCCTCGGGGGTGGGCTATGTTTAGCGTTGAGCTTGTGAAGGGCAGTAACAATGCTGATGATGGATGAACACTTTTTTACAAAATTTTATATTATTATTTTTAAGGAAAATCTATTATCAAAACATAAAATCAAAACTTTTGATTCAAAACATTATCATAAAATCGTTTAAAAACATTGTTTGTAACCAAAATGTGGTGAAACAACAGGCATTTAAGTAGTTTGCAAAGAAATACTTTAATTCTTCAATGTAAGAGCACGTGCCGTGCTAAAAGCCTAGGTTTTAAGTTAAGGCACATAAACAAACACTACGAGTAGCCCTCAGGCGCGGGCGGACGTGGAAAAACTAAAAGTGCTGTCGGTACCGTTTTATTTGCCGTATGCAACTGGTGGCCTCGCCAAGTCAACATTACTGCAAGGATTTAGTGATGCTTAAAATATTTGTCGATACCGATAAATCATAACGAGAAAAACAGGCAGCTCTATTCAGTGAGCAATATTGATACTTTCTATTGAGAAAATTATATAGTCAATGAATAAATTAAAGTCTTTTATATAAATTTTACGATTGTTGTTAACGGAAACAAATGAAATTTAACTAGTAAATCAATTGAAAAATATAAATTGTTAAATCATCAAATCTAATTTTTACGTAACAAGCAATTAAAAGCGAAGTAGTGAAGACGGGGCCAATAGAAAGCCTTTGCAAATAAAGAAATAATTTTAAAAATAATTAAGAGTCGATGACTCGGCACTAATAAACATTTCACAATACGTTGACAAAGAGTAGAAACGAATGGCGCGAATACTAGGTACTCTTCCTTTATATAAATATCGAATCCATTTTTAAATCAAAAGCAAAAGAGAATACGATATTTGAAATGACGTGTGAAATATTGCGAAATTGCCGTATAACAAAACTAACATTTGTATTTGCAAAAAGACATCGAAACCAGTAAGCGGAACAAAATTAGTTTTCGGAGCTGCCGATATAATTTTGCTGAGATGCTTCTGAGAATCACGGCATCACTTCGCCTGTACGTCAAGAGCTCTTGAGAGTAAAAAAGCGGCTTAATGAACATTGATTATAGGGAGAAAAAAATCAGAGCACACATTCATTGAGCGCGTTGAGGCTTATGTGTGAACTAGACACGAAGTCAGTCGAATGACCTCTAACTTATATTATGGCTCACGATACTTAAATAATGGATTGAACATATGGTAGAATTAATAATACATTTTGTAGCATATTTTTAGTTATTTAATAATTCAGTGCTTGATTAGCGTGGCATGCCTGGGTTAAAATTACCAAGAAAATGTGAAAGTAACTAAGTTATGTAGTGATTAAAATATGTTCATATAAATGTGGCTCGCCTTGTTTCAGTATATTGCTTGACCTAGTTTTACAATATTCACTATTTACTTGGATGAGCATTAAATTAAACCATGGATCTGAAAGAAATAGCAAGAAAATGTGGGTAGTTTGCCCGACTTTTACTATACCCATGCTAGTAACCTTTACTCGGAAGCGGACTGTTTCTAGATGATTATAATGATTAAATGATGACGATGATGAAAAATATTAGATAGGTTTATTTTAATAATTTTCAAGCTCAGTTCCAAATGAAAGGATACTTATACTCTTGAGCGATGTAAGCTTTTATTTCTTCATTTATGACGGCCTATCAAAGTCCCCTTCTGAACACGGGTCTCTCCATATATTACCTTGTATTATAGAAATTCGCTATAAAACAGTTTGCAGTTTGTCATGCTTTAGTTATTATTAGGAACATGCCGCAGTTCATATCTGGTTTTGCTTCCCTATTTCCCCTGTTACACACACAGGTTTGAAATAGAGTCGTTTTTAAAGTACTTCACAGAAAGAGGAATTTCTACGAAGTGCTTTAAAACCGTCGAAGAGCGGGATAATAAACTACTCCCTTAATATTAACTCAAATAATGAGAGAAAAAGAGAGAGAGAAAGATTGATACAGAGAAATAACATTAACTGCTGAGTTTTTGCACACTAGAAGGTTCTTTACAGAAAATCTGTGACTTTGTTTGCGAAAGCTATGTAAAGAAAGTCAATGTTTGCCCCTTTTATGGATATTTTGTTCGTGTTAGCATTTGCTTAAGTAATATGTGTATGTTTTTATAATAGGACCAGTAAGCATATTGGGGAAGTGTAACGGATATTTTCTGGCCCTAAAACCTTCTCATAAATTAGAGGAGGACTGTGCCCACAAGTGGAACATATATATAGGTTGTAACTTCTGTAACCATATTACAAGGGAAACTAATGGTATTTAATGATTAATTAATAAAGGAAAAACTGAATTTTTTTAGCATTGGGTGACAAACAAGCACACAGTCCATATGATGGTAAGTGAATGCTGTGGCCCATAGACACATTTATCCTCAATTAAGAATTAAAATGCAAATACAGTGTCACGCCTAATGACTAAGATGGAAGAATGCCTCGTTTCCAGTAAAAAGGGTCTTCGGTTCTCTAAACTCACCATTCGAACACACAGCAGCTTATTACGCTGCTATTTTACGCTGGTATTCTGTGTGTGCGTGGTCCTGCCCCGGTCGAGAAGACCTATTCGTGTTACTACTATAATATAGCTGCAGCGTGGCTCTACCACGTCCAAAAAGATGATGATAGATGAAGATGATAGACGCTAGAGAGATACTGTACAACAATACTATACTAGTTCTAATATAATCTAGTATATTATATCATTTTATACCACGTATGTATTGTATTAACTCGTGTTCAAACTACTTGTTTCAGTGCTTCTCGAGAAAAAATTTCCTTAGCCGCAGCGTCAGTGTTTTAACGAAAATGAAATTTGCTTTTAAATGCAAGTCATTTATTTACATAACATTCAAATATACAATATTTATAACCATAACAAAAAACTTAAAATAAATATCATATAGTCCTACTCCACGCGGTATAGATGGTCGTACATAAAGTTTTTTTCAGGAACTTCACCGCACGTGGACCCCACGGACCGATAGTCTTCACAAATACGCATGTTCTAATTATATGCTTTTCATTTCGACTCGCGTGTTATCCACGGGACTTCTTTATTGAAACATACTGTAGGTTTAAACCTGGGAATGATTACATACTACTATTTGGAATATGGATAGTAGTTAGTAGTTTAACGAGTAAGTGAGATAGCAGTAAATTTTATATTCATTTTATATACCACTATACATGTATAGTGGCAGAGTCCTTTTCAACGTTATATATAGGAAAAATTATGTAATAAAATAACAATGTAAGTAAAAGTCGATAATTTTCATGTAACAGCACTAGACTTATTTCCATTAGACGGTTGCAAAAACCACAAGATCTACGCGTCATGCAGTCTACGGTCCGCCGCTCTTACAAAATAAGCAAAACTTCGCTTATAAGTAGACTAAACAAATTTAAACTTTATTTGAACGTAGTGAAATTTCAAATGGATGAAATTATAGTTTTATCTGGGAAAATTGCGATTAATCAGCATGAAATCGTGCAAAAGGATCGTGGATGAGGTACATATGAGTGATATGAGCTGATAAGAGATAAAGACTTGGCAAATGGCAAAGAATGACAAATTTTATGTAAGTTGACTTTTCGTGGGATGATTTTAAGAATGTACATAAACTATCACGCATGTCGCCAAGAATGGTAGGCAGACACTACAAACTTCCATTTGGCACGATCTTGACACACCTCTCGGGATTCTTTCACATCCACACGTTAGCGCATACATGTTCGTCAATTATAATCACTCTTAATTTCACCTATCTTCAATATGTCACCATTTATGGTGGATAAGCATCGCGATGATAAGTGGATGCTGTGGCCCTTAGACACCTACATTTGTCCTCAATTAAAAATCAAAATTTGTATAATATACTCGCATAATACTTAATATAATATATTACACTACTTAACACATACATTCGCCATATTATCCACTTTTAACATTAATTGTTCAGAATACTTACGTAACTTTGTTTAAGTCAGCTGCGGTCATTCATATTTCTATTTGTTTCTTTCAATACTCGATTAAAAACGTTTTTGTCGAGATTCCTAAATTGTACATACCTGAAACAAATAAACAGTAGAAATTATTTAAACTTAATTAGAAAAAGATACTGTTAATAAAAATTTGGCCACAATAAATAACGTGAATTGTGTGACAGTTTGTTTGTTTTCAATGCAAGACGTTTATCAAAAGAAAAAAAGGCCTTGTTTTGCTTAGTTTTGTTAAACATCTGACTTTAACACTTTGAAGACATTTAAAAATCTTCAACCAATTAATATAGTAATAGCTAAGCAAACAAGGAACCATATACGGATAAAAACTATTTTACTCTTCAATCTTACAGATTATTCATATAACTCGAAAACAAAATAAATATTAACAGTAATAGAGACATTAATCCTTGTGTTCGTAAAATTGAGATGCACATACAGATATCATACTACAATATAGTAGTGGTAGAAGTGTAATGTAGTAGTATTTCACCATTAGAGCTGATTTCCCGTAGCTGTTCGTAGTATTTTGATCTGGTATGATGCGAGATGCTTATTTATTACTGGAGACCATGTAATCTTTTTGGTATTTCCTAATACCCGTATATTAATAATAATAATAACCGACATAGCCCAACGGATTAGTATGCTGAAGTGGCAATGGGCCGGCCATATAACTCGAAGAACCGATAACCGATGGAGAAGAAAGGTTCTCGAGTGGCAGCCTCGTACCGGTAGGCGTAGTGTAGGGCGACCCCCACTAGATGGAGTGACGACCTGGTAAGATATGCAGAAAGTCGGTGGATGCAGGTGGCTCAGGACCGTGCTTTGTGGCATTACTTGGGTGAGGCCTATGTTCAGCAGTGGACTTGTGAATGGCTGTAATGATGATGACGATGAATACCCATATTCGCATCTTACAACACCCATATTACAATATTGAGTGAGAGACTCTTTCACCGTCATCATTATCATCATCAGTACAGCCACAGGGGACCACAAAGTATGGTCCTGAGCCACTATACACTGTCATACACATAGCAATTATTTATAATTAATTCTAATTGTAATTCTAGTTTAGTTTATAAGTTGTAATTCTAATTATTCCTAATAGTTCTATTACATTCATAAGCTAAATAGGGACTACGCGACATTGAATTGATCAATTTCCTATACACATTTCCGGCCCTAATTTTACTTGGTAGAGCCATGCCGCAGTTATATAAGTCGACTCGCGTACTTGCAGCACGAATGGGTCAGCTCGATCGGGGAAGGACCACACTCTTACAGAATACCTTGAAAATATTAGCTAATAGAAAATAGTAGCTTAATGCTGCTGTGTTTCGTATGGTGAGTGTAGAGAACCGGAGACCCTTTTTACTGGAAACGAGGTATTCCATCTTAGTCCTCACGGGTGACAACGCATCTACATTTTGATTCGTAACCGAGGATAGTTGTAGATGTCTATGGGCCAGAGCAACCACTTATCATTATTGTTATTGGGGTATCTATATAATTTTCTCACCTGGTTGGTTTCTATAAATATATAATTATAAATTAAAATGAAAAGATAAATGTACATAAATATCAATAAAATAAAATAAATACATAAACTACATAAATAAATAAGATCTAACCATATGGGAGCCCTCGGCAGGGGAGACCAGACGGCCGAGGGTTAGGGGGGAAAGGGAAAGAAACCGGCGGACGATGTGGGCGGTATCGAGGAGCACCGCCTTCTGCATTTGAGCCCGGAGCGGTCGGTCACGGAGTCCCAGTCGCCTCAGATGACCCGAGAGGTTGACTGGGATTAGCCCATTCGCAGAGACGACTACAGGAATAATTTCGGTCGACACACCACCCCACATGTCGGTCACCTCGTGAGCCAGGTCCAGATATTTTGTTTGTTTATCTGTTTCGGCTTTCACGAGGTTCTCGTCATACGGAATGGTAATGTCGATCAAAAATATCCTTGACTGTGACCGGTCCATCAGCACAATATCAGGCTTATTCGCAAGAATAGTCCTGTCTGTGATGATGGCCCGCTCCCAGTAGAGCCTGGCGCGGTCATTTTCGAGCACGGCTTCCGGCAAGTACTTGTAATACGGCAATTTCCGGTCCACGAGACCGTATTTCAGAGCGAGCTCCTGGTGTAGAATTCTGGCTACTAGGTTGTGCCTGTGCAAATACTCAGAGTTAGAAAGCGCCGAACAACCGGAGATGACATGCCTAAGTGACTCCCCGGGATGGCGACAAGCTTGACAGACGTCGACAGTGCCATCCATTAGGATGTATCTCCGATAGTTGTTGGTCTTAATAACCTGATCCTGTATTGCACAGACAAAACCCTCGGTTTCCCCGAAGAGGTCACCGAAACGTAGCCAGTTGAGGGAGGCGGCTGTATCTACGTGAGGATCATGTAGAGCCCTGTATGAAGCTTCTTCTCCTTCCATACGGTCTCCCGGTCGGAAATGCTCTGTACTGCCGGGTCTTGCCATTGCTCGTTGGCTAAGGATAGAGGGGTAAGTCCTTCATCACTAGAAATGACGTCATTATAGAATGGATCATCCGATCTCGCGAGGAAGTAATGACGGAGGCTGCCCACTTCGCGATTATGCATGGTGAGCGCGCTCAGGAAGCCACGCCCACCATGCTTTCGCGGCAAGTACAGCCTCATTACCGACGATCTCGAATGATGCATCCTATTGGCCGTCATTGTAGTGCGGACTTTTCTATCCAGGGCGTTAAGTTCAGTCTGAGTCCACCTGAGTATGCCAAAGGTATACATGAGGACAGGCATGACCCAACCGTTATATGCATGTGTCTTATTCACACCAGACAAAAGGCTGTTAAGCACATTGGTCAAGCGTGCATAAAACACGTCGCAAACTGACTGTTTCATACCAGCCTCATCGATACCGATGTTCTGTGACTTACCCAGGTATCGGTATGTTTCAGCCTCGGAAAGGGCCCTTAAGTTGACGGGCATAGATAAATCTATGCTCAGAGTTAGCAACCCTTCCCCTTTCAACACGGAGGACCGCACGCTTATCCGTCCCCAGCTCCATTCCAATAGAATTGCTAAATTCACAAGTGATGTTTAGCAATTCCATAAGATGGGAGCGACTGGAGGCGAATAATTTGAGGTCATCCATATAGAAAAGGTGGGTCACTTTTGTACCTCCCTTCCGAAGCTGAAATCCCCTCCCGGAGCCCTCCAGTAAAGTACTGAGAGGGTTCAAAGAGAGGCAGAACCAGATATGACTCAGACAGTCGCCCTGGAATATACCCCTTCTTATCCTTATGCGGCTTTCCGCAGCCGTCATCCGCTCGCCCAGATGATAGAGGAATCGTACTCCACTGCCCCATACACTGCTCGAGGAAGTCTCGAACTGTACAGTCAATCTTGTACACCTCGAGGACCCTCTTTAGCCATGTATGGGGCACCGAGTCAAATGCCTTTGTGTAATCTATCCAAGCGGCGGAGAAGTTCCGACGGTTGCGTTTCACCAATTTGCCAATGACCGCGTCAATGAGGAGTGATTTCTTGGTTCCACGACCGCCGCCTCCTGATTCATCTTGTCACCTGATTTGAGTCCAGGTGACGAGCGATTCTCGCGCTCAAAATGGATGTTAGTGTCTTGTATATAGTCGGTAGACACGTGATGGGGCGGTATTTGCTCGGGTCTGTGGCACCCTGATCTTTAGGAACCAAATGAGTGATCCCAGTAGTGAAGAGGCTTGGGAGCGACTTCTGGTTGAGAGCCTCTTGAAACTGTCGGGCGAGCACAGCGTGACACACCATGAACCCCTTCAGCCAGTAGTGATGCAGCCCGTCAAGCCCCGGACTTTTCCAGTTCGGGGCCCTACGGACCACCTCAGCTACGTCATCCGGCGTTATGGTGACGGGATCCATGGGCGTAATACCCGTACACTGACTCACCACAACTTCCGTCCAAGAGCCCTCTTTGTGGTTTACGGGCTCTGACCACAGGCTGCGCCAGAATGCGACCGTGTCGGCCTGATTTGGTGCTGGGCCCGTTCCACTTACTATTGGTCGCTCCAATGATTTGTAGAGCCTCTTCTGATCACTCTGGAAGAGACGATTCTGGTTGAACCGTGTCGACCTCTCGGTATATCGCCGAATCCGCTTTCCTCAAGCAGCGATTCTTTGCTTCAGGACGTCTATGTGCTCCGTCAGTTTTTGCGTTATATCCGGCTGGGACAAACTAACATTTGTCCCAGCAAACGCCATCCTCACGGTGCGCACAATCCTTGGCCTGGTATTGCCTGACCTGAAGCATATCAGTCTGCCGATGAGGGCCCTAGCCCTTGCGATACGTTCTTCAATTCTTATTCTCCAGGCTGGGATAGCACTACTTTATCCAGTAGCGCGTCCAGCCGTGGAAAGTTTGGTACCTATAATATGGCAGATTGCCAGTGCGGCGCCAAAAAGAATTGAGTCCGTCTCGCAAAGGTCCCGGCTGGCTTCCAAGTAGGTAACCAGCATTGGGTTCAGAGCCCTCACGACAGCCCGATTCCGCTTGCTTAGGGCTAAGCGGGGAAGTCGTGGTCGATTTTCGAGAGGCGTATTGCGCGTTTCTACAATCTCCTCCTCCAATGTACTCCTCATTTGCTCTAGTTCCAGTTCCTGGGCGACTGTTCCGTCATCGTTTGAAACAACCACAACTGGCGTATTCACGGCGGCATCCACATTTGCCGTTTGCTCAGTAAGTTGTGGCGCCGCATCCTCAGCCGCAGCATTTTCACCCGATGAAGGAACAGCCTCACGTCGTAGCCGTTCGAGTTCGGTGACATCAAATGTATTTGAGCGCAAGATATACCGAACTCGGTCTGCCAGGTTTTGCTCGGTGACGGTTACAGACGATTATTATTATTATTATTTTATTATTTATACATAAAAACACTAGCAGCTAAAAATGCTGATGCGTGTGCGTCTTTAGTGTTTGGAGATTTTATTCAATCTGTTCTTGAAGGCATTCAATGTAGGAGCATCAATCACATTTTGTGGTAGCTTATTCCACTTGGTGACAACACAATTTGTTATAAAATTCTTCATAGGATTGCGCTTGGCAGTCCTATGGCAAAGTTTAAATTGATGTCCTCTCAGACGTTCGTTGCTACTTAGTAACTACAAATTTGGCAGAGTAGGAACATTGTAATAACCTGTCAGTATTTTGTATGTTTCAATCAGACTACCTCTCTGCCTACGGCTCTCTAGTGTTGTGAGGTTAAGCTTTCTCATTCGCTGCTCATATGTCATATTCCGCAGTTGTTTTACCATTTTTGTGGCCCTCCTTTGAACATTTTCCAGTATTAATATATCTTTACGAAAATACGGGTCCCATATCACATATGCAAACTCCAAAAGAGGTCTTTACGTTCGGTAGATCTTGTTAAATATTTTAGGAGTGAGACACATAAAGCTTCTTCGAATCGTATACATCATGGAGTTTGCCTTTTTTAATATGTTAAGGATATGAGTTTCCCATTTGAGGTCACTGGTTATTGTAATACGAAGGTCTTTTTGTGATTCAACAGAAGACAATGGGTGATCACCTAGATAATATGTATTTTGTAGATTATTTTTCCCTATATGTAGAACCGTACACTTGTCTGCGTTCAGTGTTAGGAGCCAATCACTAGTCCAATCGCAGATAACATTTAGATCCTGTTGTATAAATTGATGTTGCGTAATAGACTTCCCAAAAATATATATCATCAGGTGGACTGTGTGCTCGTTTGTCACCCTATCCTATAAAAAAAATGTAGGATGCTGTTAATACCAGGAATAAGACTACTTCTATTCTATCTTGTTGTCTTGTGAAAGGAAAAGGGGAGATCCCGCCACGCAAAGTGTCCTGCCCGGGGGGCGACTGACGCTCCGAGTCATACTCGTAGTTCGGAGCTATTTTATATATATATATATATATATATATATATATATATATATATATATATATATATATTTAGTTTGGAGATTTGATAGCACGATTTAGGCTTCGATGTGTTTCGCTTGTAGCGCGACGACAACGCCTCCACAGTCTGTTTGGGTACGTACACTTTTACTTATTTCTGCTGCCAATAATTGCTTGAACTGCTGAATTCCGTTATGAAGTATTTTTATACGTGGTAGAGCCATGCTGCAGTTATATTAGTAGTATAGTTGTAGCACGAATGGGTTGGCTCGACCGAGGAAGGACCACGCTCTCTCTGAGTACCAGCGTAAAATAGTGGCTTAATGCTGCTGTGTTTCGTATGGTGAGTGTAGAGAACCGGAGACACTTTTTACTGGAAATGAGGCATTCTACGAGTATCTTAGTCCTCACGGATGACAACGCATCTGCATTTTGATTCTTAATCGAGGATACATGAAGGTGTCTATGGGCCACAGCAACCACTTACCATCAGGTGGACAGTGTGCTCGTTTGTCACCCTATCTTATAAAAAAATGAATGGTTATAGAGAGCAAGTACAATTACAGGTTGTGAGGTATTCCATCTTGATCCTCTGAGGTTTGTTTTTGTACCTTTTTTTGTTTTAAGCTGGTTGCAGATATCCATGGGTTATAGTAGCGAAGTACCATCAGGTAGGCTGTAAGCACGTAGGTTACTTCAGTTTCATAAAAAAAAAACAAGTGTGGCTGCACGCCCACTTCACTGCGCGCTAAAAAAGAGCGGGTGATTAATTTATATTTAAAAATATTTTTGTATATTTTTTAGTTTTGTCACTTAGATTAACGAAAATAAATAAATTAAAAAGCAAGCTTTTCTACTCATGATAAAGTAATAACGCTTACAATCCTCTTTTAGACTGTCGAGGTAATTAAAATTCTGTCTTATCTTTTTATGACAGGCTTAAGTCTCCCTACAAATAGCGATTACTGTTGTTTTTGATGTGTTGTTGGTTGGTTTAACCATTTTAATAAAATATAATAAGGCTTATTGAGTTTGCTTTTAAAATATTATAAACTAAAATAAATTTATTTTTAAATGACACAAATTTTATCGACGACATTAATCTTAACAACGCGGGTTATCGTATACACTTTAAGAGCACTGTAAATATGTACGTTAATTACGTAGTTATTAACAACAACATCGAGAGGTCTCGTTCATTCATATTTGCTATTGCTAGGGTTAACAACTTTTTAAATAAAATTTATTACGTGTTAGTACAACGAAGCGATAGAGATAGAATTTTCTGAAAACATAAATGACTTATAATTATTTCCTTAACAAAAGAAATCAGTGATATTGGAGAGATTTATAGGTGGTAAGGCCATGCTGCAGCTATATTATGGCTGTAGCACAAATGAGTTGGGTCGAATTGAGAAGGATCGCGCTAAAAGATAACAAGCGCAAAATAGCTGATTTTTACTGGAAACGATGCTTTCCATCTTTTCCCTCTGAAGTGATAATGTAGAATGGGAAATGGAGTGATAGAGTAGAAAAGATGTGTGGTGTGTTTAGGGGCCACAGCATCTATTTAACATCAAATGTTTAACACAAAACGTTCGTCACCCATATTCTACAAGAAATAGAGATGAATAGATATTTGTGCAATTTATTTTAAAGACTATCGATCTGTAGGATCCACGTGCGTTGAAGTTTCTAAAGAAACTGTGTCCGCGACTTTTCGTCTCTGATTCCTTTCTTCTTCACTATCACAGAGTCCTTTTTTATCTCAAAGAGTAAGTATAGACTTTCAGCAAGGAAACGCAGCCAACGTTCTAGGAACTATACCGCGGGGAGTAGGACTCTATGATAATTTTAATTATTCGTTTTACTTATAAGTAAGGAATAAAATGAAATTATTAAGAAATAGATTATTACTAGAAAACTTTGTAAAATATTAATGTAGATTTTTTTATAGAATAAGGGTGACAAACCAGCACACAGTCCACCTGATGGTAAGTGCATGCTGTGGCCCATAGACATCTACATTTATCCACGATTAAGAATCAAGACGCAGATGCGTTGTCACCCCTGAAGATTAAGGTGCAATGCCTCGTTTTCAGTAAAAAGGGTTTCTGGATCTCTACAGTCACCATACGCAACACAGCAGTATTAATCTGCTATTTTACGATATTCTGTGAGAGCGTGGTCCTTCCCCGGTCGAGCCGACCCATTCGTGCTACAATCATAATATAGCCGCAGCGTGGCTCTACCACGTATGATGTGTTATGTGGTAAGATGTGTAGGACGAGGATACTGTGTTAACATAAATAAAAAAGAAATAAATATTAATATAATGTTTGCCATCCCTAGCTATCACTGATAACGAAAAGTTGTTACTAATTTAAGCATGTTTTCTGATGGAAACATGTTTAATTTACACGGTATTTATCAGTCTTAAGTGTGAATATATTCGTTATTAACATACTCGTATAATTGATAAAAAGTGCGTAGGAACCGAACTACTTTTAAATTTTCTGTAAAGCAAAAATTATAGTGAGTTAATTTTTAAAAAAAATCTGACTGACTAACAATTCCTGGTCTTGGGTACGATACCTGGTCGTTGGTATATTAGGTACAATGTAATTAATATTCATGCATTAAACGAATAATTATAACAGATGTACCTAAAAATAAATCAATTTATTGAGCTCGCCTAGGAGCATAACTTCATAACGGTCACATCGAATCTTAAAAGGTAACGATATAAGGGACCGTATAAATAGGTCAAGTATCCATTATATGGATTATGTATAGATGATAGTATGTAAAGTATAGTATGTACTTAGTGTGTAAAACACTCTTTATATTGTAACATTAAAGGTGGCTTTTATATAACAATTTTACTGCGGTATGTTTTTAAAACAATTGCTATAACAAATGATCAAATCAATTTAAAAGATTAGTTTAAATTATAAGGTGCAGGACATACGATCAATTACGAATTTCAGGATAGTAATTCCGCTTCAAGAAATATATTTTGTTGATAAAGAAATAATTAGCCTTACATCACTTTCCGCATACTTAATCAGGTATCACAAGTAAAATTCGTTAAGGAACCTATGTACGAGTATATAAATATTATTTTTGTCTCTACTTATGAAGATTATAAAACGAGAAATCTGCCAGCTTTATTTTAGTCTGTGTATACTGATTTTGTTTGTTCACGTTGTTTTCGTTCAACAAAATGGAAAAGTGGGTTGGAAAAAGCGGTTTTGCCACTTGCCAAGCGTGGCAACTATGGCAAATATGAAGCAATCTCACATAGATTGCCTTATAGGGGGAATATTTGGAGGCCTATGTTCAGCAGTGGACTTTAATAGGCTATAACTATAACCGTTTTATTTCAAACGTGAATACATGAAAATCGTATTAATATATTTTTGTGGTTTAGGCATCGGAGCATATTCATGACGCAACGAAATTAAGGCAACCTGATCTTAAAGATATCACAGATCTTGGCTGATATAGAAACAATAAAATGTGATTGTAGTCAAGTGTAAAACAACGTCTGACTGTCTAGCGCATCAAATTCAAGCACGAGTCGCCTGGGGCTAGGTAGAAGTAATTATCTCAGGCATATTGCCAGACCTGTCCGTCAAGTCTAGTAGTCGAGATTTTGAAATGCAGTGCTCGTAACGATTCAGTTTTCTTTGTCTTAAACTCAGTCAACTTAATAAAAATTAGAGATTTTTTATGACTGTAGTGTAATGTTTAATGTTTTTTTATAGACTATGGGTGACAAACACAGTCCACCTAATAGTAAGTGGATGCTGTGGCTCATAGATATTCATATTTATCCTCAATTAAGAAATGAAATGAAGATGCGTTGCCACATTTGAGGACTGGGATGGAATGCCTCTTTCCAGTAAAGAGGGTCTGCGGTACTCTACACTCACCACTCGAAACACAACAGCATTAAGCTGCTATTTTACGCTGGTATTCCGTGAGAACGTGGACCATGTTCTCACGGAATCGATCGAGCAACCCCATTCGTACTACAAGCACAAACGTTCTTTTTTTAATATAAAAGAACTACAAAGTAAACTTTTAGCCATTCTGCAAAAACCATTCACGGTTTAGTTACTGGTGATCTAAGGACTATAAATTACTAATGGTACTAATAGTAAATTTATAGATTTGTTACCGAATTACAGTCAGTATAAATGTCAACACAATCAATCGTTTCCAATTTTCGTGTCAAGCGTCGCTGCATGCGAATTATCTAAAAAAAAAATGGCAAAATATGCAATAATAACGTGTCGAAAGAACAGCGGGAAATGGAATTTAAATAAAGGGGACATATTCTACAACCAGTAAGTCGAAGGAAGCTATTTATATTTTGTGAATATTAGAAACAAAAATAAAAAACAATTATGTGTCAAAAACATTAATCAAAATTCTAAACTGTGTTTGTAGTAGTGATAACTTATAATAGGACGTAATTGCTTGTATGTGTGCTCTCGGCGACGCCAATATCCTATAAAGTAAGGTTGACAACCATTCTATTGTGTAGTATTATATGTGTAACAAAATTAATATTATCAAAATTTTAAATTTGTCAGCTGTCAATTTTCTTTTGTAAAACATTATTTATTAACTCGTGTGATAAACGCGTAATAAACATTTGAAATACATTAGTAGCTGACACAATTTTGAAACACACGTGACAACCTTCAAGTGCTGCATGTCAGCATGCATGAACTTTGTTTTAAGCTTCACCTTTCACTTTCAGTACAGCATTGTGTTGCCTAACTGTAATTATCTAATCTCGATCACTAATCTAGACAATGCCAATATTCATCCATATTGTGACCACTACCACTGTTACTCTTTCTTTTCTCGAACATAACCGAGGAGTGATTAGAAATCGACTGCGGTCGTCACTGTGCGTAAATGCGGAAATAGAATAAGATATTTTCGATTATGATAAAATATTGCTGTCTTGAAATGGTAAGATCGGTTTTCACTGCATGTATCATGCTTTATTGAGTCATATAATGCAATGCGGAAATCTGTCTTCAGTAAAATTAATTTGTTTCAAGTTCTAGACTCTGTCGAGTTACGCTAAGATAGAAAATTTTCTCAATAAAGCAAAATTATATGAGTAATTTTGTTTAATTAAGATCTGAAATTTTGACTAGATTTTATGCAATATTATATAGTTTTATTTGGATCGTTGTTTGTATATATTTTAAATTAGTAAAAGAACTTAACTTAATTAAATTAACCAATCTTATGATTAGTTGGAAAAGACGAAGTCCTCGATAGTAACAACATAATATTTCGATTCATAATCGAGGATGAAGCGTTCATGGGTCATAGTGACATCATACTTAGAAGTGGATTTGAGTCTCATACGTCACTCATATTAAAAAATGTTCACTTATTCGTCGGTTAAGATATCGATTTTCAAACATGAATTCGTGATAGGAACAGATATTGATCACAATACAATTCAGTAAATAATTGTTATCAATTGAAAGCAAATCTTTGACTACTTTGAATACTTTTGTTATAAACCAATGTATCTATGGTTTCGTTACTACTTCTTTTTCATTAAAAAGGAAGTGCCAATTGAACTACTTGATGATTAGTGGCAACTTCAGCCCATGTACACCTGCAGCCAACTTCAAGCAAAAGAGGTTGTAGATACATTGTCACCTTTGAGGACAGCGATAAAATTGAGCCCTACAGCCTATCAAAATTCCATTGCTTAACATAAATCTTCCTGAGGGATTGCCTCATAGCCTCATATTTGCTATAGTTGCCTCACTTGGAAGGTGGCTATGCTACCGCAGTTTTTTTTTAATGAAAATTAAATGAAGTGATAAGGAAGACGTTACTACCTTATTCCTGGTTTGTTTTCTTCTGTGGCCGCTTATGACACCCACGGCATAATATGGGGTAGTGGATATTATTACATCACCAATACACGGTCAATAAATAATATACCAACTCTAAACATCATTCATATCGGAGCACATTAGTACAGATACAGTTTCGTCTATCACGTACACCTAGGCGGAAAGGGATATATCTATACGTGGTAGAGCCACGCTTATTTTCCACGCAGCTAAATTATGGTTGTATCACGGATGGGTTGGCCCGACCGGGGAAGGACCACACTCTCATAGAAAACCAGCGTAAAATAGCAGTTTAACGCTACTGTGTTTCGTATGGTGAGTGTAGAGAACAGCTCTATTTACTGGAAACGAGGCATTCCGTCTTAGTCCTCACGGATGAAAACGCATCAAAATTTGATTCGTGAGTGAGGATTGATGTAGATGTCTATGAGCCGCAGCAACCACTTGTCATCAGGTGGACTGAGTGCTCGTTCGTCACCGTTATTCTATAAAAAAGTTAGTAGTAGTACAAAGTAAAAAAATACAATTACTAATCTATATGTAAAAAAATCAGTGTTGTAATGTTTTTTCTTTTGTAATTGTAAGTTAGTTTCACCATAGCAAGGTCACACATGTAATACTAGCTGGAATAATTTATATTTTACGTTCACTTATTATGAAAGAGTATATTTAGCCGCTAAAATAATTATGACAAGTAAAAGTTAAAATTATTATAAAAGAAATATCAGTTAATAACATAAATAGTTTTTAAATAAACCAAGGGGTTAGTGGGAAAAGAACAACCGATATAGTAGTACAAATGATGTTTAAGCTGAAAAGGCCTGTCATAAGTGTCCATATTTTATAGTCGAACTAATAATAATAATGTCTTCCAGACCGGATTTCGGTCACGCCTTCCTGCTTCATCGGAGACTAGCCATCGGCGCAGGACAGGATTATAGTGCCCAAGTGTATGCGCAAGCACAGGTGCACTCTCTATTCCCTCAATCTCAATCCGATGAGTCAGTAATCCGACACGACCGGAGAGAGATCAGATTCAGCATCCACAGTTTAACATGTTTTCCGAGCAACTGGGGTAAAAATCACCAATTTCCTGACTCCGGGCTGCTACTGTAAATTTCTTTACAGAAAAAGTTAATAACAAAAATAGTTAGTTTTCTAATTTAAACGATCCATTTCTATTATTTATGTTTAGTTGAAAATTTCAGAATTTTTGTTCCTATACGTTATTTATTCTTCTTTAACAAGAAAAATGAAGCATGATTGTTAAAATGCCGACTACGAACAATCCATCGACGAGTTATGGAAACGGTTCCAACGTTTACATTAATGATTCAACGGCAGGTCGGTACGACCATTAATGATGTAATGAATTAAAGATAAGTGTGTGCCGGTCAGTTCCCCGCAGATTGAGTAATCACTAGGGTTGTCACACACAAAGTATAGAAAAATGAAATAAGCTCCCAGGGTGCTTCACCTTATCGTAATAACATATAAGTACCCGGTTGACTGAGCTTTGCTCGGTATTTTTCGCTCGGTTTTTTTTTAATTCGTGTGTTTTGGAAATTATATTTAGATAAAAATTACATACTGATGAAATACGAATAATCTTTTTTGATCGTAGCGACATAATAGAAAAAAACTGAACTGGTTATTTGAATAAAAAATCATGAGTGCAATAAGCTTAATTTAAATTTTCGTGTTTTTAAAAATACTAAAAAAAAGGGCACGAAAAAATAGATTTTCTCAAAAAAGAAAGGAACTTGAGAAAAAAAAATTAAAAAAAAAGTCGGTCGGTCGGTCTGGGCTCGAACCATGGTATTACGATTTTGTCACCGCCCAATATACCAATTAAGCTATTTGTAATCATTGATAAACTGTCAAAATTTACCTTCTTATTCTAACGATATTGTAGCAGTTTTTCATTGCCTAAAAACACGGACAAAAAGACATTTTCTAAAAATAAATCCTAGCTAGATCGATTTATTGCCCCAGAAACTCCCTGCACACAGAATTTTATGAAAATCATTGGAGCCGTTTCCGAGATTCCGATTATATATATAACGATTGCTCTTTTAAAGGTATAGGATAAAAATGCAATGTAAAAACGACTTTAATAACTACACAATAGTGCTAAGACAAAGTGCATCGAAGAATCAAAGTCCCAACATCAGAAACTAATTATAACAGAAAAATATTTCATTCTTTTTTAGTTTGCTATTACACCTATCAAGGGCGGCGCTTGTGAAAACTCTTCCCTGCGACGGGAGAAGCTGGTGTTGAGCATACAATAAGTGTGAAAAAGAGAAGGAACAATTATGTTTCTTTACTTGCTTTACGTTAAAAAATGAGTAATATAATTTTTTGTCTTGCCAGCCTTTGATAACTTTGTTTTTAACAGAACTGACTGTATTGTAAAATTTATATATATATATATATATATATATTCTTATAGGTATAGGAGTGGGAACTGATGGACTAATTATTAAGTAACATTGATCCGCCGCGGTAAGTCTGATGATCTGTTTTATTATGGTCATTTATATATAGGCCTATCACTTTCATATTTTAAGAAGATATATTACCGCTTTTCGGATACTGGCGCTTTTTGAAAATAATTTAATATCCAATTGATATTCGTATTAAACGAAATATTTCTAATGTTATAATTGTACTATTTTAAATATATTTAATTTCATCGATTATATCTTCAACCTTTGACAAAAAATGGTGTACATTTTGAAGGCATTTGAGACATTTTTTTAATATGCGAGGCTTTTTCATATTATTTCATTTTATTCTGATCTACGTTCATAATTTCAAATTTCTAGCTAATCGGGAAGTTAGAAAATCAACATTTTTATATGATAGGGTGACAAACGAGCACACAGTCCACCTGATAGTAAATGATTGCTGCGGCCCATAGACATCTACATCAATCCTTGATTACAAATCAGAATGCAGATGCGTTGTCACCCGTGAGGACTAAGATGGAAGGGTCTGCGGTTCTCTACACTCACCATACGAAACACAGCAGCATTAAGCTACTATTTTGCGCTGGTATTCTGTGAGAGCGTGGTCTTTCCCCGGTCGAGCCGACCCATTCGCTACAACTATACTATATAACTGCAGCATGGCTCTACCACGTATAAAAATTTCAGTGTATGCGTCGGATTTAGTAATTTTCAATTACTAAATCCAACGCAAACAGATACGCGAAAGCGAGTTAATAAAACGTGGTAATAAAATACAATAAATTCAAAATTAAATGTAAACTGTCAGTAGCGAAAGTTAAATTGTCGACAGATAAAAACTACAGTAAAACAGTGTCAAGAGGCCCACACGCATTCAAACTACTTGACACGGCATGGTGTTTGGTAGCAACGCCACACCATCGCTCGTTCCAATTTGTTTGATTGATTGACGGACAAATAGACTGATATTGTGATTGAGCCCATTTTAATAAGTTTGTCAGATCTAGTTCAAAGCCGGTTGAAGTTATTGAAAATATTGTTAAACAAAATGTGGTTTAAAATTTCATTTATTTTTGATACTTTAAATTAAGATATACTTGCAAATTCAAGAGTATTGGAGTCACAATTTTAATGATCTCATCATCATCATCAGCCACTCTGCAGCTATATTACAGTTGAAGCACGAATGGGCCGGCTCGACCAGGGCAGGCCCACACTCTCACAGAAAACCAGCGTAAAATAGCAGCTTAATGCTGTTGTGTATCGTATGGAGTTTATATATATGTATATCGTATCGTATCGTATGGTGAGTTTAGAGAACCGGAGACCCTTTTTACTGGAAACGAGGTATTGCATCGTAGTCCTATGGGCTACAGCATCTACTTACCAACAGGTGAACTGTGTGCTCGTTTGTCACCCTTATTATATAAAAAATATGTTTTAAACACAAATTATTTAGAAATATGTGTGATATAAACATTAAATATTTAAAGTTAAAATATTACAGATAATATTTACGTATTCTTTTCACTTTTGCCATTATTTTAACCAATACGTGGTTTCATGGCTTTAAATTAAATTAGACTTAAATAAGTTTGTTTTTATGGTTCCGTAGTCAACCACAAAGGGTTCTTACCTTATAGTTTCGCCATGTCTGTCTGTCCGTCTGTCCGTTTTCGCTTAATTTCTGTGACCGTTAGCACTAGAAAGCTGAAATTTGGTACCAATATGTGTATCAATCATGCCGACAAAGTGGTAAAAAAAAAGATAAAAATTGGAAAAAAAATGTTTTATTAGGGTAGCCCCCCCTATATGTAAAGTGGGAAGTGATTTTTTTTAATTTCAACCCTAACGTGTGATATTTTGTTGGAAAGGTATTTAAAAATGAATACGGGTTGAACCATAAGTTTAGAAAATATGAAAAAAATCTGAAAACTAGAACTTTATAAGGACTTTCTAGGAAAATCATTTTGAACTTGGATGGAAACAACGGTACCCACTACCAGGAGCAGTTGCAGGAGCGCGAACATAATGGATACCCACCTTTAAACTCATAAGTGGGAACACTTATTGTGATGGACGGGAAACTACGGAACCCTACACTGAGCGTGGCCCGAAACGCTCTTGGCCGGTTTTTTTGTCATGCGTCTAACGCTTAAAGGACATAAGGTTAAGCAATGTTTTTTTTAATTTTAAATTTTAACGCACATGACGATGAACTGGATGAGAAATTGTCTACAGTTCCATGAACTGTTGATGAGCAGCAGTGTTACCAGCAGTGTGATAGTATCGGTCGATATTGTGTTTACTGCCTACCCAGAGTGAGGAGTACGTCCAAGATGTATTCATCTTCGGAAATTTCTATGTTTATCTGTGGAGTGTGGACTCTAAGCCTTAAGTATACGTAAAAGGTGTAATTTAAATCTATATAAAAATAGATTGAAGAGAGAGAGATAGTTTAATTTATAACTGCAACAAACGCGCCATTGTATTTTTGGTAGATTTTAGAACACCTACCACTTACAATATTAAGTATCCTAAATATAAAATATTAATAAGAATTAAAAACAATTAATTAATAATAATATTAGATTTGAGCATTTTCACTCTAACTTAACATGATAAAAGTGGTAAAATCTATCAAATATACAGACGATCTCTACTAGGACTTCAGACCGCTTCAGAGAGTGTCTCGTTTGGTACTTTGGAGCTTCAGCAACTCGTAAAGGTAGGAACGACAGTATAACTATAATTGGAGGCTCATTGCTGAATTTCATTATTTAAAGTTGTTTCCAGATGTTTATGGGCTGCAGTGGAATCTTACCATCCGACAGATTATTATTACTCTATATTTTTTTATTCATTTAATATTTATTGTTAACACTAATAAATAGGGTAACAAAGGGCAGACTTAATGCTTATCGGTATTCTCCGCCAATCAACCCGTGGAGTTATGTTTTTTTGGGGGCAGGTACATACATACTGTGGTATACATATAATATATATGTTTCAAACGATAATAAAATACATACATTAAAATTTCAAATAATAAAACATCTTAATATATCATAACTCTATTATAAAAATATTTTAGTAGAAATTCAAATATTAAGAAATAAAAATGAAAACCATAAAACAAATAAGCTTCCAATTATTTGAGCTCGATTTAAAAATTTAAACATGTTTTATCTACATATTATATTTTTTACCAAAGCAGTAAAATTATTCATAGTCTATCAAATTATCAATCAATAATTCTTTGACCAAACTATAGCAAACAAAATTCTAAATATAATGA
Organism: Parnassius apollo; assembly: GCA_907164705.1. Lineage (NCBI taxonomy): Eukaryota > Metazoa > Arthropoda > Insecta > Lepidoptera > Papilionidae > Parnassius > Parnassius apollo. Next base: position 5,212,341 of record CAJQZP010000295.1, read on the forward strand.
CTACTGGACATTTTAAAACAAATGTAAGTAAACAAATCTGAGTTGTAAATCATTCGTCTTTGAATAAACTTCGCTAGACAACAAATGCGTTAAATCGATACGCAAGTGAGGAGCGATCGATTTACCGATCAAAGCCAGAGAAACGATTTAAAATGAAACGCGTTTATTTCGAGATAAAATTAGATCAAAGGCGGAATTCTGATGGATTATCAGTGTGTTTAATCGTTTATCTTATAGGAATTTTGTCTCTAAGTTTATGCTCAACTAAAATGTCTATCTTTTAAGCTTTTTTTCTGGATTACTTCATATGTCATTCGTAACTTGTAATTAGGAATATTTCATCACCATCACACTCATTTCTCAGCACTTGCTTCCGGTTAGTTGCTGTGATCGCTGTTTACCGACATTTGCCTACCTATATTTGCCAGAATAAGGTTGCCAGTTTGGCACTTTTAGGTTAAATATTACTTTTAATAGAATAAAGGTGACAAAACAGGTTACGTCTTTTGCTAATATATATATATATATATATATATATATATATATATATATATATATATATATATATATATAAAGCAAAAGACGTAACACTGGTACATAAGTCCATACAAAAACCCAGCTTCTAGTGATGAGAAGCAGTATTGCAATGACATTGACTTTACGCCCTTATAGAGTAAGTAAGCCTTTTAAGGATTGCTTAAAGATGTATTTTAGGGAAAGCCTATTTACAGAAATAGACTCGATGTGATGAAATTTATCAATATTATGTAGAATATGAATATTACATAAATAAACATTTTACAACAGTTCAAAATGTACAAAATTCGACAAATACGAGAAGATTTAAAAATATATTTTTGCTTATACACTTGACGACGCTCCTTAAAATTCGCCAAGTAAGTATAATCGATGTATATTGATAGATTGTGATTTGCATAACAGAGTACATACAGACCATTTGAAAGTTTCACTGCTTTGAAAGAGGCGTGAAGTATCATTCAACATTGCAACGATAGTTTTAACAGCTGGTTTTATGATGTTTTTAGAATTTTATGAACAACAATTTCGAGGCCATAGATTTCGCTTTCGTTTATTACGTGCATAAGTCATTATGTAGATGAATTCTCAAGCGATTAGAACTCTATAAGGGTTTAGGTGAAAATTATCATCATGTTATTTATTTATTTATTTATCTACTCTTTATTGTACACCAAAATACAAAACATCAAGTACAATTAAATCTAAAATAGAATATGTACAATAGGCGGTCTTATCACTCTGAAAGTGATTTCTTCCAGACAACCTTTGCATAGAGAACTGATGCCAACAAAAGTCAAAATAGAGGGGACGTACAAAATAATAATAAAAAATATATAAAAATACATACAAATAAAGATAAGTGAAAATTATATATAATATATCATATAATAGATTAAATGAAAAGAGAACGCTATTTAGATAAATTACTTATTTATCTAAATAGTGTTCTAAGTAATACAATTTAATAAGACTTTTGAAAGAGTGAAGAGATTTAGCACGACGAATATGTAGAGGTAAAGAGTTCCACAATCGCACAGCAGCTAAGGTAAAAGATTTTTAAAAAAGGAAGAAGAGTGCAAAGGTGAGAGAGAAAGATTAACGGAGGATCGAAGGAACCGATTATGGGTAAGGGAAAGATACTGGAAACGGTTTTTTAAATAATGAGGAGTGGAAGGATTAAACAGCACACTATACAACGCGGAGAGAATGAGAGTATTCCTGCGAAGGCGGATCGGGAGCCATTTGAGCTGTTTGCTAAATTCGGAGATGTGATCATATTTGCGAAGCCCAAATATAAATCTAATGCATACATTTTGAATGCACTCAAGCTTATTAAGCTGCTCCTCGGTAATGTCAAGATAGCAAATATGAGCATAGTCAGGGATAGGCAGAAGTAGAGACTGGGCGAGCGTAACTTTAGTTGCTGTGGGAAGGAAATTACGTAATCTACGTAAAGAGCTTAACGCAGCAAACATTTTTCTACTGACCTCATTAACCTGTGAGGTCCAATATATACAGGAGTCTAGATACATGTTATGTTATGTATATACTTTTTTGTACACCACAAAGTACTGATTACAGGAAAAAAACTTAAAAGATATGGACAATAAGGCGGTTTTATTGCTAAAGACGACTTCCTCGTTAGTTTAGTGGTTGTATTAGTGTGACTGCTGATCATGAGGTCCTGGGTTCGAATCCCGGGTCGTGCCAAAAATCAATTATTGGGTTTTTCCGTCAAGAAATTCTCTGAAGCTGCCCGGAGTTAGTGAGTTGGCCGTGTCTCATCCTCGTATCTCGGAAAGCCCCTAAAGCCGTTGGTCCTGCACCTCAACTTTCTCCGGTCGTGTCGGTTTACCGTCCCATCGGATTATGAGAGTGAGGGAATAGAGAATGCACCTGTGCTTGCGCATACATTTGGGCACTTTAATCCTGTCCCGCACTGATGGCTAGTCTCCGTTGAGGCTAGCCGCCGTGACCTAAATTCGGTCTGGAGGATATTATTATTATTACTCAAAAGTAGTGGTTTCTTCCAGACAACCTTAAGGGGAAAAAATGAACTACTGGACAGTGGGAGGTGGTGTATATTATAATGAACATACATATTAGTACCTAAATATACTAAACCAATATTAGTATACCTAAAATAACACAATAATATATACAACATATAAATAAATAAAATTATGATCATCACAGTCCAACACAAGTACATTGTTGAACAAATTCCTTCATCACAGATTAACACAAAGTACGGAGCCGAGTCGCCAGCCATAAATTCCGCGTCTCTAACATGTCTCTAGTATATTATTATAGATTACTCGCTTAAAACTTTAAAACTACTAAATAGTTTTATGTGGTTTTCAACGTCGCTAATATTTAGTAAATAATACAAGCATTTTTAATCGATTTCAAAAAAGCAGGAGGTTCTCAATTCGGCTGTACTTTTTTAATGTGTGTTACCTCAGAACCTTTTTCTAGGTAAACCAATAAGTATGTCCTTTTTTTATTTGAAAGTTGATGCTTTTCATGTGGTCCTATATAAATTTGATCAAAATCTGACCAGTAGTTTTTGAGTTCTCTTTAATAGCGCGTATTTAATTGACTTCAATGACATTGATGATAGAGCCGTGGTAGCTCAGTGGTTAACGCTCACTGTAAATATAACAGAACGCGAGTAACCCGGGTTCGATCCCCGCCGGCACCAATGAAATTGTTAATTGCAATTTTAAGTGCTGATTTACCACGTGGTCGGCGGTGAAGGAAAACATCGTGAGAAAACCTGCATGTCTGAGGAATAAGAAAAAAAAAGATTTCGAAGATATGTGAAGTTCGTCAACACGCATTTGGGCAGCGCGGCACCCTGCCTCAGAAATGAGGGGAGGCCTGAGCCCAGCAGTGGGACGTATATAGGCTGTAACATTGATGATTAAATTTTATTTATTTTGAAGTCGGTTATACAATTTTTTTTATTTTACCACGGTTATTTAGGTAATCATTATTTTGCCAACTTATTATATATTAATAGCTATATACTATCAGATTCTACATACTTACGCAAAACCTGTAAATTTTTGCTTATCTATCATCCTCTTGTCAATATGAATTGCCACCAAAGAGCCACAGCTAATATTTTGGTAAAAAGTGTTACTGCTTTAACCACACTTCTAAGATCATCTAAAAATAACTTACTAATACTTTCATTAATTGTATCGATACTAATATACATTTCATCTCATTCTCAAATATATTTATATTTATTTTGCAATATCCGTCCAGCCGCATTCTATTTCCAAACTTTTACGAGCGGCGTCTTCCGATGAACATTGCGACACTCGCTGTACAAGTGGTTAGTTTCTGCTAAACTTGTGTACGCTGTGAGTAATCAATTATCGAATAAATAGCTCGCTTTCGGATTAATCTATTTTGTTTTGTCATATGAAACATGTGATGACAGCTTTTCATGCAACAATATTAATATATTTGATTACGTTTAGTTTATTATTTCAATGGTTGTTATTGTCGATTTCACTATTTAGTTGATTTAATAAATCATCCGATTTGTCATTTGTAAACAAATGAAAAAGTTTTTACTGCATGCAGGATCAGTTTTCTGATTAATGTACCGAAATACGAACTATTTAGAAAACAAATGGTACAGTGTAGTTTTATATACAATCATCCCTAAGCCATTGTATTAGACCGTCATTTCCAAATCATTTAACAAAACCAACATTTAAGTTAATTAAGTTCTTGGGATTATTTTCATTTTCGATTCACAATAAATAAAGATAGGCATTGACATTGTTTAAATTATACACCTAGGTGACATTGTTTTAAAGCTGGCCATTCTTTAGTTGCTTTTATTGTAGATTTTTATTGTAGATATTTAAAAAATAAAAATGCTAAAAATTGTAACAAAGTAAAGTTTATTTCTTTAAATTTAGGTAATCAGTAGTTGAATATTATACTTTTGGAAGATTTTATTTAGATCAAAAATAAGTTTTCCTTTGCATGTTAAGCGTTTATATAAACAGCAAGGAAGATAAGACAAAACCACACGTAGAGAGGAGGAAACGCGGGATAAATTTCTCACAGATAGCAGCGAGTTTAGTGAGACTGCGCGTTGTGAAATAGGAAATGACGACTGTAATACTAGAAGCGACAACGATACCCGTGAGTGTACAACTACGCCCGAGGAGTAAGTAACTAGTGAGAAATTACGCTGGATTCTCCCACAGCAACGCATTTACCAGATAATGTTTTATCTCTATCAAATACTAGATGTCTTTTAGTATTTGATAGAGATAAAATATGTATAGCTTGGATTTTTAAAAAGGCTTCTTTACTTTTATCTGCAATTTTATATTATTTTTTATTTATCTGCAAAGTATTCTATAATTTATAAAACGTATACTAATATAATAATAGTTAAGCTACGATTATATACTATTATTTGTACAAATATTTTCTTGAGCTGAGAATCGAAATTAATCCAAGTGGCCGTCTTAAGTAGTAACTCGCGGCTACTCAATATGTCACTGAAAAAAAGCTATATTACATAATTATGTTTCATTAAAATAATTTAGAGATTCTGTTAATAGGAAATTAGTTTAAATTTTTTAGTATAGACGTAACTTTTACCTATGATAACATATTTGTGACTGCTATTTCGATGCACTTCTTTATTAAAACTGATACAGTAGACCCCCGGTAATCCGGCCCCAGGCTAATCCGTCCCCCCCTGTAATCCGACATGTCTTTAGCTTGTAGGTAGATTCGAGTCGCGCTATGAATCCGCCACGGGAAGAGGTGTCCTTCGCGAGTACGTCGACAAACAGGTTTACGAGTAGTTCCCGCCACCACGAATCCCGGCGGGCCTAGCGGGCATTTTTATTTACTGTTTAGGTATTCATTGTGCATCACACGACATTTTTATATTTGATATGTAATCCGCTGGATTACAAGATACTTTTTTCAAAAAGTTCCGTACTTGTGGGAGTGCTCTATAGTCCGACAAACTCGATAATCCGACGCCTTGCAAAACGTTTGTCGGACTACCGCGGGTTAACTGTATATAGAACTATATCGTGAATTGAAAGAAATGATACCTCTTATCGAAATCCGTTTAACTTTTTAACGTAATATTTTGCCTTTCTATTGTGTATTGGGAAGAAAATTAACTAGTTATTTAATGCAAAAAACATCTTGCACAAATGCTGTTTATCTTACTATTATGACATATTTAAGATAGTCCCATAGAATAAACAGGAGGTGTATAGCGTTTAAATTGGAATTTATTACGTGTATGTAGTAGGTACAAGTGGAAAAATTAAAAAAAATGTACAATCAACTTCAATATAACCGAATCAATGTATTCGAAGTCAATTCAATACGTATAATTTAAGGATAACTCAAAAACTACTAGTGAAATCACGATCAATTTTTTTATGAAACTACACGAGTACCAGTTTTCAAATGAAAAACGAATCATTAAAATCGGTTCAACCAGAAAAAAGTTCTGAGGTAATACACATAAAAAAACATACAGTCGAATTGAGTACCTCTTCCTTTTTGCAGTCGGTTGAAAATGGCAATGAATAGTTTGGGGTAAACAATTTATTGGTATATTTTAAATTTTCGTAGTAATTAATATTTAAATAAACAAATTACTGTAGTTTATCCTCTCAGAATTGAGGTGAGAGAATGTCCGTGCCCAGCGGTGGGACATATTAAGACTGTAATTTTGTTTAGTTTTACTTCTAGCCACAATATAATTAAAAATAATAATATGTATAAAATATGTATTGAATTTGTTATACGACCTCATTATCTAGTCGAGTTTCAGTTTGAGTCGACATTATGTGAAAAAATTGGTTAGTTTGTTATTTTTTAAACGTTAAGTTTATTAAGGCGCCCGGTGCCTCTAGCTCAAATGCTTTGTGGCATTGGTTCTGGAAGCACTAAATCATTTGAAGTCCTGATGTCATAGTATAGCTAATACATATAATCTAGATCAACGTCAGAAATTAACATCTAATTTATTAGTTTATTAAATGCTGAAGTTTTACTCTGGGGTGATGGTTAAGAGATTTAAATGTTACTGTGTTTGCACACACAACACTATTATTGGCATTAATATGTACAACTAGCTATCCTCCCCGGCTTTGCACGGATTATTTCTGGATCTCGACAACAGAGCCACCTACCGGTTTCAATTGAGTTTTTAAACCATCCATCCATTTAAATACATACAAAAAGTCCAAGCTTTTCGGATAAAATATAGACTAGATCACTTCTGGCATTGCTCTTCATCTGTTTTGTAAAACTTTACAACAATCGGTTTATCCATTCCGAAGATTAGCGCGGACAGACAGACAGACAGATAGACAGACAAAAAAATTAAAAATGTTTGAATGTCTTAATAGCATGGAAATAAAAAATAATAAATAGAAAATGTTTTATATAATTATTTTGATTTATAAATATCCATTACAATTCTATAAAGATACGTAGTGGGACTCCGCTATTGCTCGGCTATCTCGTCGATCGTATTTGACGTGAAAATGATTTCGTTACGATCTCTCATACAGATTGCATTGTATATTTTATCGCGGCGGGTTCAAGAGCGAGATGTCAGGGTCAGCAATATGCTTACCATTATTGTAAAAGGCCAAGTTTACAAACGTTTTGATCGTTATGAAATGTTCAGCGGTGTGAAGATATGAATCACTTGTGTGGAGATAGATCGGTAAAATGATCTGTGATTTTGAATACTGATAAAAAGTGTATAACGTTACATTATTTTTAATATATGACAGCAAAAACTCAGTTAATATTCGTAAGATGTCTTTCTAGCCAGTTTGACCGAGTATCCCAATCGATCATTGTAATGTGTAAATATATAATATATATTATTGGTTTTAATTAGAAATATTATAATGATAAATGTATCCAGTAGTGTGTAGTCGCTAGTCACAGTTTGGTGTAGTGGTGGTGAATGGAACTACGTGGTTCCATAAGTGACGTAACAGGCGAAAGAGGGAATCAAAGCAGGAGATGAGTAGCAGCATCTTTTTTTTTTATAGGATAGGGTGACAAACGAGCACACAGTCCACCTGATGGTAAGTGGTTGCTGCGGCCCATAGGCATCTACATCTATCCTCGATTACGAATCAAAATGCAGATGCGTTGTCACCCGTGAGGACTAAGATGGAATGCCTCGTTTCCAGTAAAAAGGGTCTCCGGTTCTCTACACTCACCATACGAAATACAGCAGCATTAAGCTACTATTGTCACGCTGGTATTCTGTGAGAGCGTGGTCCTTCTCCGGTCGAGCCGACCATGCAACTATACTACTAATATAACTGCAGCATGGCTCTACCACGTATGAATATCTTCTTATTACTTATTAAATATCTTCTTTATAATAACTAAAAAATAAAAACTGCGATTGTCAACTCGACTGCCAAGCGTGGCAACTATGGCAAATATCCCTCCCGTTGAGGTAATCAATGGGGGAGGCCTATGTTCAGCAGTGGACTTTAATAGGCTGTTAGGATAAAGGAATGTAAAGGAAGGTAGACATAATAGTGATAACATACCTTGATTAAGCGACCAATTTGAAATAGACACTCGGTCAGTCTGCACCTTATTCGAAACACCACGCATTCGAAAAAAACTGGTTTGCTTTGTCGTTTATGATGTGTACAGCAAAAGAGTGGAATACAATGTGGTAAGATTTTCTCCAGTTTACAAACAAAATTGCACAAACCCCTCGTCAGTTTCTTTATGGTAGGTGTGGATAGTCTACAGAAATCTAAATAATAAGGCGGATTATTTAGATTTCTGTGGGATAGTCCTTTGTTACTTCAGTGCGTTTTACAATTTTTGGCATTTTCTTTTCTTTCCTTTTTTATTTAAAAAATAAAACTTTACCTCCACACTAGGATTTTCTCCTGTGTTGTGGAGGCAGTTTACATACATGAATTGCACAAAGACAAACATCCAGAATTGGAACAATTATTTGCACGGCATACAAATATATGTTCCGTGCGGTATTCGAACCCGCGGCTGTCAGCGCCGCAATTCAAGTTAAGCTACTGCACCACAGAGCCGTCAAATTCTTCGTCAAATAATATATTCTTCATTATCGGGTGGAACAGTAGTCAAGTGATGGCTTATAATATTTAAAAAAAATTCTAGTTTATACTATTAAAAAAACAAATCTTTTTTGTTGTACCCTATCTAAATTGAGCTGAGCGTAGAGGCTATTGTTTATCAAAATTGTACTACTTTGCATGGATGATATGCGGTAGAGGATCCTCTTACGTCGCCATTACAGAGCGAACTACATTATTGCGATGATGTGGGGAACTGTCCCCCGTGACCATGGGTGCTGGAAAGCACCCAAAACGTCGGGTATTAAAATAATGCAAATACGATTAAATCCGTACAAGTAGTTATATTCAATGTGTAGCGTTTTCGGAAATATAAGAGATAATTATTAAGATATATAAAAAGTGGTAAAATTAAAAATTTTGTAACAACCGACTTAAGTACCAGGTTTCAAACAAAAAATAATCATCAAAATCGGTTCACCCAGAAGAAAATTCTAAAGTAACACACATAATAAAAACGTACAGTCGAATTGAATACTTCCTTCTATTTGAAGTCGATTAAAAAATGTAAGTTACTTAACATATTATGTAATAACTAATAACACAAATTTCTTTTCATGGTAGAGCCACACTACTACTATATTATAGCTGCAGCACGAATGGGTCGGCTCGACCGGGGTAGGACCACTCTCTTACAGAATACCAGCGAGAAATAGCAGCTTAATGCTGCTGTGTGTCGTATGGTGAGTGAAATGAACCGAATACCCTTTCTACTGGTAACGAGGTATTCCATCTTAGTCCATAAGGGTGACAACGTATCTGTGTTTTGATTCTTAATCGAGGATAAATTTAAATGTCTATTGACGGTAACATTCACTTACCATCAAGTGGATTGCTGCGCTTTTGTTAAATTTAAAAAAAAAATATTATATAAAAATAATAATCCATATTGGCATCGATTTGTATTATAATGTCGTCACTATTCAGCGAACCTTTTTTTAGAGATGTGTAAAAAATGAAAGTAACATAACATGATGTGACCACATTTGTAAATTTAATTTTGATTTCTTATTCAACCAATTTCATTTTCATTAACAAGTCAAAACAAGATTAACTTATGTTCAAGTTATCCGAAGCGCACTGGGTGATTATTAAAAAACAGAATAAGCGAATATACGAGCCTCATATATCACTAAAACATTACACAAGTAGCAATGTAATTTCGTTGTTTCCATTTGCAAAGATATATTAGCTCTTACTGCTGAATAACTTAAAAACACTTTTCACGTAATTGACAACTGAACCAGGTGCAAGTGCATCGGTGCCGATTGTACAGACTCTTGAGTTATCATACCTACCTCATTTGCATTGCTTAATAACTTAATTTCGACTGTTTCATATGGCTTATGGAAAGGACCCCACACGCCGTAGTTTTCGGTTTTATTCACATTGACTGGATTCTTGTATAATGTATGATATTAAGATTTTTGAATATTTTGAAGCCAAAATTTCACGATCCATGTGCAAGGTTTTATAACAAAATAATAATAGAAATCGATGAAGTTATATTACTATAATATATAATTCTAGTGCTACATCAACTTATGTACTTTCCGTTCATAGCATTTTATTTAAGTCACGAACTTCGATCAACAATGTTGGTATTTTTGATCGAATAATTACGAATAATTAGATTTTACAGAGATCTTTCTTATAACCACACCAGCGATTTGCCCCAGTTTTATTCGCATCAGCATCACCTATCGGGTTAAATTATAGCGCAGAAGCATCCAAGTGACCCTATAAGTATTCCATATAAATTTCACTAAAATCGGTCAAGCCGCTTACCGTTACCGTTACAGCATATTAAAGTTCACTGCTGAACATAGGCCTCCCCATAGATTGCCTCATAGGCTGGGATATTTGCCATAGTCTCCATGCTTGGCAAGCAGGTTGGCAACCGCAGTTTTTTTATTTTTAGTCGTTATAAGGAAGACACTGCTACCTATCTCCCAATTTGTTTCCCTGTATCGCCTCTTCCGACACCCACGAGATGATATTCTTACACCGCTACAAGATACAAAACCATGTTTGTCCTATATTTGATGGTTATTTGAGAGGTACATCTTATGTTTTATTTTTTGTTTTATGTTGATTTTATTATGTTGGTACAATTTCACGCGCTGTATATTGTTAATAGTTAAGTATTTAATTTGTATCCTGTTATATATTATATAACTATTTTATTAATAATTTATTATATAAGTACTTATATATGTTTTTTTTTCATAGAGTTCACGTATACTGGTTGTTCTTGCGGAAGTACGCGGTAGCTGGTTGCAGAGGTGAAGACGAATGTAATTCAGGGGCCAATAGAAAATCAGCGTTAGGTTTCAAACTGACGTCATGCTGAATTGGTTCCTATAATAGAGATTATATAGGTCTTTGGTCCCTATCTTTTGGCATCAACCTGAGGCACTAATTTTAAGAATATCTATATATTATTTTTTTTTCCTGATTTAAATTGGCTGTTTTTTCGTTCTTGAAATAGTTTTTTTTTTACTTTGTTTCTGTATTCTGGTGCTTTGTGTGTGTCAAAAATAAATATATTTTCTTTCTTTTTTTTCTTTGTATGAGGAGAAGAATTATACACCGGAATTTTATATATTAATATAAAGCCAAAAGACCTAGAAATATATAATATGAGTTTTCGCCGCTCAGAAGTTAAACATTAGCCTTAAAATTTCACATTACGCAAAAACCCCAAATTGATCCCCGCTGGTACCAATAAAATTGTTAATTGCAAATTTAATCACGTACTCGTCGGATCATCGTGAGAAAACCATTGTCTGAGACAATAAAAAAAAAAAGTTTTGGGGACATGTGAAGTCTGCGGCCACGTAATGAAGCAGCTTGTGTTACTCTTTTTTGTTCTAAAACCCGCTCAGAAATGAGAGAAGGTCTGTGCTCAGTAGTAGGAGTTACATAATCTAAAAGTTTATATTATTCGAAGACTGACTTATTGCCATCAATAAGACAAGACTGCCTCGTTGTTCTTGTGGTTGTAGTAGTGCGACTTTTGATCATGAGGCTCTGGGTTCGAATCCCGGGTCGGGCCAAAAAAAATTATTGAGTTTTTCCGTCAAGAAATTCTCAGTAGTTGCCCGGAGTCAGAAAGTTGGCGGTGTCTCACCCCCGTGCCTCGGAAAGCACGTAAAGCCGTTGGTCCTGCGCCTGATCTCTCTCCGGTCGTGTCGGTTTACCGTCCCATCGGATTATGAGAGTGAGGGAATAGAGAGTGCACCTGTGCTTGCGCATACACTTGGGAACTGTAATCCTGTCCTGCGCCGACGGCTAGCCTCCGTTGAGGCAGGCCGCCAAGGCCGAAATTCGGTGTGGAGGACATTAATATTACTATTATTATCATTCCAAGTAGTATAATTTTATGTCAAATAATTCTCTAACAAGTAAGCAGCTGAATAACAAAAAATGTCGACGAAGCCTGATCTTGAGCAACCAACTCTCAGCACCAATCTGATCTACTAATTTTTAATTAAGAAAAGGTTAACAATCAGCGGACTTTCAATAAATTACTCTCACAGTCATAGTTTAAATTTTAAAGGACTAAACCAAAATATCTATTACCTGCCATCACAGCCTACTGAATATTTTAAACTTATTGAAAAATAATACTGAGCACACACACGCACACACACACACACACACACACACACACACACACACACACACACACACACACACACACACACACACACACACACACACACACACACACACACACACACACACACACACACACACACACACACACACATATATATATATATAATAACATCTTATTGTTGTGCTGTGTGTAGTAGAATATTCGAAAATATGAGATTCAAGGTCATAATCTCATAAAACATAGAGTTTTTTTATAGCATTGGGTGACAAACAAGTACACAGTCCACTTGATGGTAAGTGAATGCTGTGGCCCATAGACAACCACATTTATCTTCAACTAAGTATCAAAATGCCAACGCGTTGTCACCCCTGAGGACTAAGATGGAATGCTTCGATTCCAGTAAAAAGGATCACCGGTTCTCTACACTCACCATACGAAACACAGCCGAATCCTGTCCTGGTCGAGGCAACCTATTCGTGCTACAACTATAGTATAGCTGTAGCGTCGCTCTACCACGTAAAAAGTTGTAAAAATTTGTAGCAAAACCATATGTTTATGCCAGATAGATTTAATTAGTACAGCAGTTTTTAGAAAAAACCAACTGATATTAAAGAGTGTTGGCTTTAGAGATGAGAGAGGAAAATTTAAACATAAGACAGGCAGGAGAGTCTTCCTGATAACAGTGCATTAATGTAAAACCATTTCAATGTGAGTCATACATACGAGTAAATGTTTCAGTTGTTTAACTACTGTGTCTTTTTCGCCGACAGGAAAACTGTTGAACAACACATTGGTTACCAACCTGACTGCTAAACATGTAAAATGTGGCAAATTCCCCCTCCCCCCTCCCCCCACTCCCCCCTGTGAGGCTGTTGAACATAGACAATCTATGGAGAAAGCCTATGTTCAACAGTGAACTGTGGGGAATATATCTCAATTAGTGAATGAATGAATGCATTAAATAGCTGTTATGGTAAATTACTAAGATACAGTTGATGTGAAAAGGCCCTACGAATTATCTGCTGACCTCGTATTCCTTTGTTTTTCCAGTTTGGTGTTGACCATTTTTGTTGTCGGATTAATGTTACATGAAAGCGAAAATGGAGAAAGCTCAACATTAAACTTCATCAACAATGAAACGCATAAGTTTTATAATATTAATAAAGTAGCTTTGTTAGACGTAGATACTAAAAAGGTTATAAAATTTCAAGCGAAAGCATTGTTGCGTTTCTCCTACTGTAAGAATTCTTAAGCCCTATTACATTTAACCTTCAGGGTATGCGTAGTACTAAAAAAAATAGTTAAGTTAATTCGAAGTAAATTAATAGTACATATAAAATATTGAACGTGATCCGTGACTGTGATAATTTAGGAGCATTTGTCTCCCAACTTCAGTCGACTCCTACGCAGAAAATATCTAGTTCAAACTACTTACCTTATGTTTAAAAATAGCAATAAATTTAAAAGACCCATGATTTTCCTTGGTATTGTTTACTTACATAGAAAACTATTACAAAAAAACCTTACTTTATCGGTCCGATTAATGCAAGTATTAATAATTAATTATACGCGAATTAATTCGATGACAAAAACGCACCTCGTAAACTCCGAAGTCGTCGCAATCACCGACAAGATAAATTGAAATAAAATTGCTTTTAATCGATGTTATTAACCTGGTATAAGGTAATTACAAACTGAACTGTATATCATGTGTCAATCATTAACGATTTCGATTGGCTCCACCTCAATTCTTCAATTTAATTTATAACTTGAGACCTGCAAACATAATTAAGAGAAAAACCAGTACGCATAGCGGGCATAACTTTAAAAGTATGTGCAGCAATCTAACATGTTTCTTATATATATATACTCGTATCACAATATTAATCCTACGTGGATAATTAATTTAAAGAATTTTTATACATTATGACAGCGAATATTGGTCCATTAAATAATTTCAAGGATAGTGTTTAACTCATTTCTTTGAAAATTTACCATATGTCTATATACAAATATTCGTATATTGGCAGACGGAGGGAAATCAATCAGGACTCTCTTTAATATTACCAATTATCCGGAATCCCCGTAATATACATAGTTTTAATTTAATTCATTCTCCTGCTTAACGCAATTCCTTTGTATGGTGCGACGTTGCCACTCTTATTAGTTATTCCGCTTTGTAATATTTTATTTATAGGTGATATTTTGTTTATGTACCTAGGTACTCGATAGATTCCTATAGTTTTTTTTTTTCGCAGGAGATAAAAATAACAGATCTTTATTAGGTGGATTCGTTTAGCACGAATAATAGTTTTTATGATTCTGGTTCAGATTAGATTTAATTTTAGTCACTTAAGTTTCGTATATTGCTCAAAATAATGAAATAAATCCACAGAATGTGCAGTTACGAAAAATACGCAATATCATTTTTGTCTCCGGCGAAAAAAAAAACAGATAGATATCATTATTAATTTACCAACTAGTTATTCGTTTACTAAATACGAAAAAATATCTAGGATTGCCCAGCCGTGATACATTATAGATTGACTATATTATTATTTATTTTACTATTGTAAATAAGTACTAATTGTAGACATTGACAGGTTGTTAATTTCTGTGGCGTATTGTTGCTGACATGAATAACTCTGAAAATATAATTTATTTACATACTTGCTCGTATTGAGTTTTGGTGCTCTCACTGCGAGTTTACGTTTTATGATCACTATCTTATGGATGAGTGCGAATTATTTACCTAATCTGTACAAAATTACTCTCTACTTAACTAGATTCATTTTTGTGAAAGGCTATTTTTGTTAAA